>OX596381.1:54844438-56311156 GCA_951394425.1 Tipula unca | reverse complement strand
CTCCTTTTTAATCACTGTCTTGAGTGCCTTAATGGACCTCCCCAAATTTGCCCTTTCCGGTAGCAGTTGGAGAGTTGTATCATGCCTAGCTAGTTCGTCCTTCCAGCAGTTCCCCATGACGTCGAAATGCTCACTCATCTCATTCAGTGACAAGTGGCAATTCACTGCCACCCTAGATGACAGAGAAACTGAATCCAGCGACTTGATTGCCGCCTGACTCCATATAAATTGCGATATCAATCGAGGATACCACATTATGTCTCAACCAATTCAAGTCACCTCTGCTTGGTACACGCTGCAGTGGTCAGGGAGACGAACTGATATATCTACTTCCAATTTATCACAGAAGATTGCAGCTCCTACTTTACCGTGTAGCTTGGAGCCATCCGTAAAGAACTGCAATGCTTCTGTTTCCGAAAATTGCCTTGAGGGCAAGTAGTTCGGAACCTATAAAAAGTTAAAAAATAAAATAAAAATTTATTCAACACAGAAATTTAAACTGGTCTCGGACCAGAAATTGCGCCGACATAAAGATTGGTAAACGTCACAAATTTTAACTTATTATTGGCACAGCAAAACAATTAAAAGGTGAGGATTTTTTTTTGTTTTACCACAGTTAAAATATTTAACTTTTTAACTTTTTATGCGCTTTTTATTTCGATTGGTACACACACTAAATATCAAATGGTATATTCGGTCATTTTTGTTAGCCATATACATAAAACAAAAAATTCAAAAGTAAGTTTCGGCTCATTCATTATACAGGAGCATGTGTGTAATACCTAATATATCGCCAATACAAAATGTCTTAGGTTTTACCAGAAAATGTTGAAACTGATAATAAGGGTTACATAACATTGCTGAGACTTATAACAAAGCTAATGGATGGGGGGGAGAGGGCTCACTATACATATTATGATGATGGTCTCTTAGTTGTATATTGTAAAATTTAATAAATTTGTACTAAGTGTTTCAATTTATTTTGTAATTTTTATTTTTGAAATAAAATTCCTTCCTTAGCTATTTTATGCCATTATATACTTAGCCATTCCTTCCTTAGCCATTATGTACAAATTATTGTGTGTTGATTGGTTTCGTGCGACAAATTTTTAAATTACAAATAGCACGCAAATAAGGTCCCAGATGTATGTACATATATAAATCTGCTTGACGCATAACTTTGCAAATACCACACCTATGCTATCTCAACAAAAAACAGTCAATTAGTTCCTATGTATCAGAAAAGTAGTAAAAAGTCGAGTCTTGGACTCCAACAGGGGATCATGGTTGTTTTCATTATCGATCGAATCATGAATGAACAATTTTTTTGCTTCCTCCTATTGAAATTCAAACCTCAAGCGCCATATCTAAATCACCACCAAATTGTTGGTGAGTATTTTTAGTACTAGACTCACCGCACCGCGAGAACGATAATACCAAAATTTAGGTGAGCTTATTTGGTGAGAACCATAATAGGGACATTAACCAAAACCCAATTTTGGTTTCTTTACGCTAGACATTATTAGATGATTCCAAGTTCAGTTGATGTAAATCTTTTAACTGGAAAATATTCCCACGATCTGTTTTTCTAGAATTTAGAATTTATACCCCACGGTAATAAATCGTGACCCAAACAATATTTAACATTGAAACTTTATGATTCTAGTTATATAAAGTATACTCGTAATAGTTACTACAATTCAAGTATGAATTAAACAAGCTGTTGCCTATGGCTAATTTGAAAAAGAATTTTATAAATTACAATTTTAGAAAATAGATTATTTGTGATAGTACAAAACCTCTAATATAGAGGGTTTCCGATGTCCCATAATTCGCTGTTTGTTATTTGTTGACCAACAGAAGTGAGAGGCAACTCTGTAGGTTTACAGGCATTTTAGCAGACGGGTTTCATCAAAATATCACAATAACCCTATGTTTTATATCCTTAAAATTAATTATTGAATTTCAAAATGTGAAAGCTATCTGAAATCACGCTGTTTGAAATTGGGTGGACACATTAGTTAATTATAGCATGAATTATTTTCGAAATCTGCCTAAATCAGTTGATGATTTGGTTGTATAGTGTGTAAATTAATATTTCGTAATTTCCCAAAGTTCATCTTAAAATTTCATTTTCATCAAAATCCTTTAAGAAATAATTTATTTAATTAAGAATATTGCTTGGTATGTATTGTATAGTTTTATGGTTTCGTTGGCCAGTCATAAAGACCTTAAGATTATCTAAGTCTAAGAAATTATTAAATAATCAAACAAAACAGTAACTAAGAATGCGAATGGTAATATTATTTTTTAAATTATTATCTAAATTTATTAAAAATGTACAAATGTGATTTTGAATTTCAAATCACGTTAGTGATTCGAGAGTATATCATTTATGGAATTTTTTTATGGAAGTACTCAGTAATGTTAATATTGTTAATCTTTATTGGTAATACATTCCATTTATTTGCATCTTTTTAAATTGGTTTTAAATTTTAAATATTTACTTTCTAGTCATTGAAAATTCTAAAATTGGACTTAGTCAGATCCAAATCAATAAAAAAATTAAATCTGCTCATAATCAATAAGTTATATTTTTTAGTTGAGATATTATATTATTAGTAATAGCAAAATTAAACAACCAGTTTTGGGTTAGTCGCCTTTTTAGAGAGAAAAGACACCTGTCCATATTTTACTTCTAAATTAATTTCTATTAATATCGTGTAAGCTCAAGGTTGATATTTGGTAAGGTGTTAAAATAGTAATAAATTTTATTTGTGTCAACATTTATGGAAAATCTATTTCAATTTTGCTATAGTCTTTACATAAAATAATAAATATTTAATGAGAAGCGGTAAACAACAAATAACTACCATACATGCATCAATAAATTTCAATATAAGAATGAATGAATTTTTAAAGCTTTAGCTAAACAGCCGGAAGTAAATATATTCTTCTTTAATTTGTTCAAGGTCGTCATCCATCAATAATTCATAAAATTATTTACATTTAAAAAATTTACTTGTTATGTACTTGGGAAGTACTACCGACACGTCTCTTTATTAGCTAGAGACAACACGGGACGATTTTTACCAAGCAAGTTAGTTTATCCAGTAAACTATTATACTCGTAATTACAATTTTAACCAGGGTGTTGGATTTTTTTCAATGAATTCAAAGTTACCGTCTTTTTTTATATGGAAAAATATTACCAAGACCAAAAAAACCTTAAAGTTAATTTACGTATAATTGGATTTCATCATTTATTTATAAAATAATATGTATTTACAGTAATAGCCTAAAATGTTTTCTTATTACCTAGTTTACGATGTGAATTTGTAATTATAAATTAATTAAAATTAATGGATACATTTATTTTGAATGCTAATTGAGATTTTAATTTTACATAATTATTTTTCGAGCGTTTGCAGAATTAACATACATTTTTAATTCATTTAGAAGCTAAATAACCTGATGATGAATGCAATATTTATACTGTTGGTTAGGAATTTTCCAAAATGATCTTATGATTCTAGTTCGCAAATCATGTTCGTGATTTGGTAAATTAGATTCGAAATTCTTAATAATCAACAATTACAATTTGTAAAGTTATTGTTGTTTCATAATCGAGCATAAATAATTTTCAATATTTTTTGTATTTATCTACAGATTCCTGGATGAACGAATGTTTGCTACATGTTCAGATGATACCACCGTAGCAATATGGGATACCCGAAATTTACGTACCAAAGTTAAAAGTTTGAACGGCCACTCAAATTGGGTAAAAAATATTGAGTACTCAAAGAAAGATGAACTATTGGTTACATCCGGATTTGATGGTAGTGTATTTGCATGGGACATAAATTCATCGACCGAAAATGGATTTGTTTATCAAAAAGTTTTCCATACTGCGGGTAATTTCAAAAATAATAATAATTTATTGTATAATTCTTTTTAAAATACTGTGATTTTCTTTTTTGTTATAGGCTTAATGCGTTGTCGTGTCTCGCCTGATGCTAATAGACTTGTCATATGTACTACATGTGGTTATTTAATTATCATACACAATTTAGATTTAACAACATTAGCCGAAGATTTAGATGGATTTAGACCAAATATGTTCCGTTTAATGCAAATAAGTAATCAATACTATCCATGTGTTGGTAACTATAAGCATATATTTTCGTCAAATAACCAACGGAATAGAGTTGAATTTATCATTGATTTTCCAAAAGGTAATGATGCAGAAGTGGTTAGTTCATTACAGATTCATCCACAAGGATGGTGCGCGCTTAGTAGGAATATGAGCTATGATGAAGAATCAGAGGTAAGTAATGTGTTTCAAAACACAAACGATAGAAATTTATTATATGAAATTTGTCCTCCATTTTCAAATTCGGATTATGTGTTTCTTTGGAGTAGAAATATTTTCGATATGATTTCAGCTGTAATTTATGGCATCATGAGTTTTCTTTGGTATTTTTTGTCAGAAATGTTCTCCCTCAAAAAAGGTAAAGGAGCTATTGGTGGAATTTTTCAATAAATATTTTCATTTATTCTTAAAATATAATTATTTTGTAATAACAGTAAACATTCTGTAATACTCGTTCTGATGGCGCGTCTAACATATTATTATTCCTGTTATTCTACTTTTATGAAAAATGCAATTTTGCTTGATGTTTGTCTGGTTCTGTCATTTTAAATTAATGCATTGATGACAAAGCTGGCAAGACATCATTTTAATTCTTGAATAATGTTCACCTTGTTTTTTGCGCATAGGCATCTGTATCAAATTGTTCCCCGAAAAGTCTTGAAAATCTTCTTTCATTTAGTTAATTTTGCCTCGTTAGTAGAGATTCCGAAATATTGAAGAAATTCATTATTCCGAAGAAAGGGTTTCCAATTCGTTTATAAAATTAACCATAAGTAAGGTTTAATAGCAATTCATCACCAATTACCTCAACCTTCCTAAAACATACAAATGCCTCTTCCATAGAAAATGTTGGGCCGTTTCCTCGTAAAGTTCAGCCAAAATGAATCATGGTTCTATTAATATTAAAAAAAAAATAATAATATTTTCTATTTGTGATATTTATTTTAACTTTATAATATATTAACTTTGCCAGACTTTGAAACAATTTGTAATATGTTCCACTTTGAAGCGATAAATCAATAGGGTATATTCAGGTCGGATGACCGCTTCAAAGTATGTATATGTTATTAATTTTATTTGTCTATTGTTACCAGTAATAAAATCAAGATATAGTCTATGTTTATGCCGTTGTCGATTGTATGCCTAATACTTCCATTTAAACATTAAACATATAGTATGTTAGTATTCTGTATGAGGTGTAAACACTTTCTTTAAGGAAGTATCGACTGCAATGGGATTTTCTTTATCAATTCTCATCAAACATTAATTCGGCTGGTGTGCTACAATTTAATTTAAAGCTAGTTTTGGAAGTGGATATTATATAACAACAAACTAATACTTGCGAGTTTTATATTTTGCTTTTATCTTATATACTTAATACAACTGTTTGCAAGATAAGGATAAAACAAATAACCTTATACACTTCAAAGATTGATATTAAATTGAATTTGGCTTGACTAATATTCGGCTGTATCTTATTTAATTGATTTTACTAATTTGGAGTCATGCAACATTTTTCGATGCCATTTTCATAGCAGAACTAAAATTCATATTAATCAACAACTATGATAATATGTAATAACATTGAATATTTATACTTTGCTTTTATTTATTTCTAGTGGACTTGCGTGCATGACATACAAGAAGTTGAACCAGAAAAACCAGAAAACGAATTTGATTATCTAATGGATTTAGACGGAGATTTAGATGATGCATCATCAATAGAGGAAACTACAAATGTAAATGTTAGCCAACCCGTTGTGACTAGAAATTTTAGACCAATTCGAAATAGTACCAATCGTAACAATAATACTAGCAACAATCCTAGCGTTAATATTAGCAATGTAAATCGTGAAAATTGTCCACCAGATATATGGGCAGCTGAAATTAGTATAACGAATAGAGCAAATAGACTTCGTACACCATCAAGTCCGTCACACGTGTATGGTATAAGTAGTGGAATAATACGACCGCAATCAATTCAACAACCAACATCATTGCCGGACCAAAAACGTTATAATGCCATCACAAAAAATAACAATCGATTGTTATTCTACACAAAAGAGCCAAATAAGGGAAAAGGATTTATAAAGGAATTATGTTTTTCATCTGATGGTCGTGTAATATGTTCGCCATACAATTTTGGTATACGATTACTAGCATTTAACAAGGAATGCTCGGAGCTGCCGAATGCATTAAAAAATGATAATAAAGCGAACGAAATGAGTCCAATCAAAATAGTACAATCACATTCGGATATTGTTGTGAGCGCAAAATTTAGTCCAAAACAGCCATTACTTGTCTCAGGTTGTTTACAGGGTAAAGTTGTATGGCATTATCCAGTTTTGTAAATAAATTTATAATTGAAATTATGTAATAAAATTTACAAAATTTATTGTAAATCACGTGAACCAAGAACAAAAAATATAGAATTTAATTGATTATTTATTTTATTAAGTTGTACTTAACAATAATGATTTCTGAATGTAATTATAATACATGGGAAGCATAATTTGAATTTGTTTTTTTTTTAAATTAATTTATTCCCAATCTTCATCATCTCCTTGGGTATCTTCATCACTGTTATCGGAATTTACCATGTGTTGCCGTCTTTCTGTTATTGCACGAATCAATGCTGTTGCTAAAATATCCGTTTTCGTCGATGGACCGGAATCGGCTAGAGGATTTGGTGTACCTTTATTATCCATGTCGGCTGGATTTGCTTTCTGGAATACGAAAAGAAAACTTGGGTAAGTCTGTAAACTGCATAATGATATACCTAATCTACCTTTAAATTACCACCCTTACGAATACTATCGAGTAAAGCGGATCTTGGGTCATTTTGTGTTACTTCAATTTGTTGCCTTTGTTGTGATGGTGCAGGTGGAGCTAATGGTGGCCCAGTTGATGCATTCATCATAGGAGGAGGTGGTGGTGGAGGAGGAGGCGGTGGAGGTGCTGATCCCCCACCACCATCACTACCAGAAGTAGGTTTCGATGGTTTTGGGTCGTGTCGTGCGGCTCCAGGTAAAATTGGGGCAGGTATACTAGGCATTGGCGGTCCCTGCCGTGGCGGTAGTCTAGGTGTTGTTGCTTTTGGTTGCATATATTTGTTATGTTTGTTCGATTTTATAGTACTATTATTATGTCGCACCGTAGTTTCATTACCATCGTCGTCGTATTCTGATTTAAGCTCATCAATAACATTATTTTGTTGCATAAAATCATCTATAAAAGCTTTTGTTTCTCGATCTGTAGTGTAAGCATCATAAACGCCAGCTTTCTTTAAAAATTGATTAATAATTTTAGTTTCACCTCGTGTATCAAAACCACGATCTTGATCAAATCCGATATGGGCTACGTGTATGAAATTTGATGGGCTTCCAATATTATGCTTATTTAGACCCTGTTTTCGATTCACTCGTGGTCGGTCTGGCCCGAACAGTGAATTGAAATCTGTTTGTTCGGGTGGTTTTTCTACCTTCCGTAATGTAACTTGTGGAATTTCTTCGTATACACTTTCTTTAATTTCAGGTGATCGATTTGCGATACTAACTGGTTGCTTGACTTCCTCACGGCTGAGAGGTCGGCGTATTTTCCGGTTAGCCATGCGAAATGCATAGTTCACTGCGTTGTCATAGAAATCTTGAGCTTCATCTTCAGATGCAAAATTTATGGCTACCGTATTGTTCTGTAATTAAATTGAATCTATACTACAATAAAATACGGATTGATACGAATTATAGTTGTCTAACGGGTTGAGCTTTAAATCGGGTATTTCAAATTGCATACTATCAAAATTTAGTATTTAAGCTAGTTCTAATCACTTTATGATGGAAGCAAAAATAGGATAAGAATTGATTCGCTAACTTTTCAGGTACAGTTCAAATAGATTTAATCGTTCTTATCGATTGATGTGGCAGACCCACAAATTTTGTAACATTTTATCACTACTAGACTCAACTATAAAATGGAACTTGTTTCAATGCCAGTTCTAATTCCATAATTTTAAGAGGAAATAAATTCGAAAAACAAAATTTATTCTAGGTTGCGTTTGACGTACATGGGAACAAAAACATTAAACAAAACAATTTTACAAACAGGTAAAATAGGTACGGAATTACGATATTTTAAAATACGAAATTTACTAAAATAAGATTTTTTTAAAATACGAGCTTTTGAAAACCAGAACTTACGGAATTTGGATACGCTCGATTACGAGATATTAATTGTTTTAGTTGATGAGAGTGTGAAATCGTGGGTGTTTCTAACATGGCCATCATTTACGAAATGTGCTAGATTATTCAATGAATTTTAGACTTTATTCATAATATTCACCTTTCAAACAATGTATCGTTCACTGTTTTAGCCAACGTAGGAGCGGAGCACTGTGAGCAAACGTAGGTACCGCGAAAGTCTGACATCGCAAACTAATAGGGAACCCTCATACTGAATTATAGGAAGTTTTACGTCAAAATGATGATATGGCAAAAAGTAAATTAGTTTGAGCTACTAATTTCATTATAACTCCTAAATTAGTAAATTAATTTGTTATTAAATTCCAGAATATAGTACTAAGAAATTTCTTTAGTATAAATTATTTTTAGGTCGTTATCAAAAATTAGTTTAACCATCTCTGCTCGGAAAAGAACTTCAGAAAATAAAATCGCTGTTGAAGGCGTTCCAGTTCTCGCAATTAACCAAGTTCAAGACCTATGCTCAAAATAAAGAATATTGGCTGACGGTAATTGACCATAAATTTACTAAACTTACTTAAATTGTGCAAACAAATAAGTAAATAAATTCAGGTTCGGAAACCGATATACATATTTCATTAATTGGTTCACAAAAAAAAAAAATTAAAAATAAAAGTTTTTATCAGTTTTAGTGTGCGTGTGATAAGTTATGTGCGATATCAATTCTATTTATTTTCCACATGAATCATATCACCTTTTACGTTACCAAACTATAAGCACTGTGGTTACACTAAATTAATTGCCTAGATTTAAAACTGCTTAAGCTCTCTAATCTCTATATACTAGAACACACTTAACATATAATTTAAATTATATTTACTTACATGCCCTTCAAATGTAATAAAGTACGGCCGAACCCGATTAAACGTAATATTTGTATACAATTCATGTTCCCATATCAAGCAACTCTTTATGGTACAATATAATCGTAAGAAATATGAACGTTTATGACTATCTCTTAATAAGCATAAAACACCTGTTCCACGTTTAATCCAGTGTGAATGGGCTGGTTGTTCCGTTGAATATAGTTGAGCAATTACTGTTGATAAAGACTATTGCATATTATTAAAAATTAGTTATTTTCAAAACCACAATAGCTTTAATTAAAATTATAAAAATTTTCACTTTACCAAACACTTTGGTTCAATTAGTGAAAATACTTTAAGATTTTCTTCGTGCGACAATAAAATCGATCCTTTATGCGTTTGCTGCCCCTTTTCACGGGACATTTTTTTTGATTTAATCCCGTCTATTACACAAATTCACAAGCGCGGCGGCACCTTAAACAAATAAGATTGTAAACTGTTACTAACTTTTGTGTTATGTTAGTCTTTTTGTTAACTACAAGTATATAAGAATAATTGGAAAAAATGTGTGTTCGTATTTCTTATCTATATCACTTTTCGCAATACGTACAACTAATAGATTAGATAAAGGTAACCGTTTCAATTATTGGTTATGATTCAATATGCAAATATTAGTTAATTTTTAATTTCAATAAAATCTCACGATTTATCTCCGCTTATTAGCCGTTGAATACTATTCATAGTTAATATTTTGTACAAAATTTGAATCATGTTATTATATATGTGTAAACAAATATATTATTAGGCATACGAGTATGTATATGTAAATATTGTCAACAATTTGTGATATAGTGCTTATCTATATATCATTACGAATATATAACACTACGATAACGATAACATATCGCTAAAACCTTGTCAGCTATCTGATGCACTTTTTTTGTAATTTCTTAGGTAAAACAACTCTTGGAAAGAACTGTTCTTTCAAATAAAATTTGAACACAATTACTTGTTAGTTACTTGTAGTATTGTTCTCCAAGAACCAATCTGGATTATACATATTTTGCATTTTATTAGTATTTTATTGGATAATGGGACAGCATCATTGAAGAAAATTGTACAGACGAATTTAAAACTGCGAAGTTCAAATTTAATAATTCAATGTGTGTTGTTTTGATATCTAAAAGTATGACAACTTAAATTTAATAAATGCCATTGGTGATAAAACTATTTGATCGCAATACAATTATCGCGCCAACAGATGTCTGCTACTTGAGTGGTTGTACTATCATTAATATGATACAATGAAAATGAACACAACCACATTTTTTCTGCAATCGACTAAAAAGTAGTTTTTTTTTTGTTTAACAGGACTAATTGAGACTTAAAAAAACTGTTACACTATTGCAACTTGCGTATCTATTTTGGTTTTTTCTTCTAACAAATTTATGAATCTATTCGAAAATTTGAAATTCAATTATTATGTATTTACATAATGTTAGCAAACCAATTGTATTGGTAACATAAATATATAATAATTATCTTTAAAATTTTCGAATAGATTCATAAACCAGTATACCGCCTGCAAAACGCCGAGAAAGGGTAGATTACGACACGGGAATTTCCCTTCAAAAATGTAAAACAATACTTCTGGTTTACAGTATACGCTTCAAATAATTCATAATCAATAGCTATTGTCATTCTTTAGATACATTTGGAAGATCATAACTTCGTAACTTAACTAGTAGTAGTGGTAGATCATGATTTCATGAATTCTTTTAAAACATTTCTATTTTCATTATTTATCAATTTGATTGGATAAATAGTATAAAATAGTAAAAATTACGTAATAAATGCATTAACAATTAGATAGTGACCGGATTTAATTACAATTACAATTAAAAGTTGTATGACTTTACTGAATGTTCCTTCTATTGATGTGCTGCACAGCGTTTTGTGTTACATGTGTCGGATCAACAATTATAACAAGCTTATTCTTAAGTTCTGAACAACAATCTAGGATTTTTCCACTTTTCCATAATCAAGAATTTTATTTAGTAATAATTTCAAAACTGATTTCCATCAAACATGTCTTCATCATAATCAGTCCAATAAACAATTAAGAATTCCATTACTATCGAACATGTCGAGTTTCATCATAAACGATTACCTTATACATACAATCAGGGATGAGCGCTTACACGTCATCTATTATTTTCTACCGTAGATAACGTCAACAACGTAGACAACTTCGATAATGTAGACAATTCCTAGAGTGGTTTTCTCAATTAGTTCTAAACTAAAGGGTGACCAAATTTCTTATTAGGAACAATGCGTCATTGGTGATAGTTTTATAGAATGTCCGTCAATGCATTTAAATCTCTTTTCAAAAAGAGCAGAATTTTATATGTACATAAAAATCAACAACTTTCCTACTATTGCAAGGATCCTTTCCTACTATTGGCAAGACTGTACTGTCCACCAAGACATTCTATTAAAAACAAACAATTCTTCAAACAAAGTTCTTCAAGCGCATGGGAAAAAGGATCATAGTAGGTGGTGACTTCAATGCGACGAATACTCACTAGGGTTCTAGATTAACTACAACTAAAGCAAAAGAATTACTGATTACCATTAAAGAAAATGGATATGCATCCATTTCAACTGGACAACCAACATATTGGCCATCTGCCAATCTTTTATATTTGCAATTAATTGGAAAAATTTGAAAATTTTAATATAAGCTGAGTTGAACTAATTTGTAAGGTGAAATTAAATTAAAAAAACGTTAGCCTGAATGCCGCTTGAACTCACGTCCACTAATCAAACGCTCATTACTTTGCTTACTTGACCACTGCCGTACAATTTCATTACTGATAAATCCATCTTTTATACTCACCATTTGAATAGAGAAAAATGAAAATTTAACAGACAGATTCTGTTGAATTTGTAAGAAATTAAATTAAATTTGTTTTTAGTTTTAATCGAGATTTAAACTCAGCTATACCTATTCGTTATACATTCAGTTTGTTTATTTGGACTTTATTCCTGTACTGACTTAAACTTAAAATTTGTATGGCCAATATTGAGGCCCGCCTAGAAAATCGCATCAAGCATCATTGACTGGAACGGAAGTTTTATAATTTTTAAGAACATAAGGAGGAATAGCTTGTCAGATTTTTAACTTCTTCGAAATACACTGCTTGGAATGTCATCGCATTAAATGTTGCACCTGGCACTATGCAATTCAGTTAACTTTCAAACGATATTAATGTTGGGACAATTTTGGTTCAACTCAGCTTCTGTTAAAAAGTTTCTCAATTCAATTGGAAAGTATAAAAGATTTTTCATAACATTAAATTTATATATGGTGGTGGGCGAGGTAGTAGAGTGATTGACTTTGGATTCGTGGATGTAGGTTCGATCCCCATTAGTGACGGTATTATTTTAATTTAATTTCTTCTGTATTCAAATTGGTTCAACACACAGCTTTCTGTTAAACATACAGAGTCCAATGCCTGTGCTAAAATTTTCATTATTTTTAATTCAAATGACAGATATAAAAGATTTGTATGGCACAAAATATATATGCGGCGGTGGTGCAGTAAGCAAAGTCGGTGACTTTGGTTTTATGGAACTAAGTTCGATTCTCGATCGAGCCAAACATTTTTTGATTTAATTTCTCCTGTCAAATTGGTGATGGTGAAAAAAATAAAATTTCAAATCCAACTCAGCTCAGCGTCTGTTCAAAACTTCAATATTCTATTCTCCATGTAAAAGGGGCAAGTATAAAAGATGGGTATGAGTATATAGAGCGGTTATGAAATTGTACGGCGATGGTGAAGTAAGGCAGAGTCCATTGTCGTTGCTAAAATTTTCAAATTTTTTATTCAAATGGCAGCTATAAACGATAAGAACATCACAATTTATATGTATGGCGGTGGCTCGGTGGTAAAAGAAGCTGAGTGATAGGATTGTAATCATGACTAGTTCAAGCCTCAATATATATTTTTAATTTAATTGCAAATTGGTGATTTTTAAATAAAAAAGGTGATTTTTTTAATTTAATGAGAAATGTGTGGATGTCCACTAAATTTTTTTTACTCTTAATCGAGGTTCGAACACTGTACAACATCACAATCCCTATGACGCCGCTTACTTTATCACCACACCATTCCATATATGGATTTGTCGCTATACTCATCCTTTATATTTGCCAATTGAAGGGAGAAATTAAATAAACTAAATTAAAAATTATTTATTGTCATCACCGAGGCTTCAACTCAAGTTCACAATTTCAAATGCAACGACTCTGCTTACTGGACCACCGGCGTATATAGATTTGATGCCATACAAATCTTTTATGTTTGCCAATTCAATAGAGAAAATTGAAAATTTTAGCAATAGGAATGACCAATTTATTACGGTCATACACAAGAGATGGCTCTTATATTTTCATTACGGTCATACACAAGAGATAGCTCTTATACTTTCCGAAGAAATTAAATTAAAAAAGTATTGACTCTGACGAGAATTGAACTCCACGAATGCAAAAGCAATGACTCTGTTAACTGCACCACCGCCGTATATAATAATCCTGCTACACAAATCTTTTATATTTGTTAATTGACTTGGCAATATTATATAAAACGAAGAAGACTCCCGAATGGCTATTACGATAGATGATGATGAAGATTGTGATACAAAAATTGTTCTCATCGCGTCGAACGTTATAGTTCATTTCTCAATATTTATTGAAAAATCGACGCGGCGTTTTGTTA
Source organism: Tipula unca (assembly GCA_951394425.1). NCBI lineage: Eukaryota > Metazoa > Arthropoda > Insecta > Diptera > Tipulidae > Tipula > Tipula unca. Next base: position 56,297,161 of record OX596381.1, on the reverse strand, counting down.
AATCTTCGATCGCACAAATTAGACATACCAATCATTTACCATTTAAAGTTTAACATAACTAAATCATTGACAAATATTATTTAAAAAATTAACTTGTACAAATATAAAAACACAGAAACAAAACTTTAAGTTATATGCCCATTTATGACATTTGGTTCATTAGCTCACTGCACGTGCTACTCCTTTTTTTTGTTTTATAAAAAAACTATAAGGATTTTCATATTTAAAAAGCGGATATTTTCCAGTTATGCTAGACAGTATATATAATGTGAAACAAATTTGATTTTTGGTTTAGTTAGTATAAAGTTGAGTTCGCGAGGTCCCGAGATATATACCCTAGCTATTTACATCCAAGCTCTTAACCAATAAAATCACCAAAAAAATTCATCCATTTCCCCACTTTCAAGTTCAAATATTTTTATCTTACGGTCGGATGTAAATAGCTCGGGTAAATATCCGACCTCGCGAACTCACCATTATAGTTAGAGTGTTGAAAAGGTGTGTACAAATTTAGTGTTATGAAACATGGATTCTGACGCTAGAAGATATTGGTAAGTTTCTTATAAAGGTCTTACAGACTGTTTTGTGCACTGTTTATCTTGAAAAGATTCTGAAGTTCATAAAATAAACTAAAAATATAAACAAAAATGTTTGCGATATCATATTTAGAACCGATTTTCAAAGGTGGTCCGAAAATGCACCATTCAACGATATTTTTCATTTATTTTAGCCTTTAAGTCTTGCCGAGATATTGGATGCTCTGAAGACCCTTCCAGACAATATCCCATTTCAAGCGATGACACGGATGAAGATTCTGGCGAAGAAGTAGAAAACGATCCCAATTCCTTTACCAAAAAACAGCTTTTGGCAGGGGTGGAACTAAATTTTGATGATAATGAACACGACGAAGATAATTGTCAGGAATTGATTGTTGACGTATCAACGAATTTGGCACAAAAAAGAAATACGCAAAAGTGGAAAGAAGGGAATGAAAATGATCTTCGTCTGGCGGCATTTTTTTACCAACATAAAAAGTGGGAAAGCACAAAAAGCTGCCACTTAGGCTAAGTTCAGAAAGTGATCCAATTGACTTTTTAAAATTATTTGTTCCGCCGACTTTCGTAGAATCAATCGTAACCAATACAATAAATTACGCTGCAACAAAACGAACAACACAGTTCCACGCAGACGTCTCTATTGGCCAGCGGATGATGACGTGTGCAATGTACTTATAACGAAATCGATGCAACGTAATACGTTTGAAGACATTAATATTCATTTCTGCGACAATGATTTAATTGACAAAGATGCAAGGGACCGATTTGCAAAAATACGTCCATGCGTCAACCATTTTAATGAATTGTTTTTGAAGTATGTACCAATTGGAATGAACATTTCTATCGACAAAGCAATGGTTCTATACTACGGCAAGCATCCATGCAAGGCAGTTCATAAGCTAGCCCTTCAGGATAATCCTAGTTTGAAAAAAAAAATTAAGATCGTTTTCAAGATGTTTCATTTTCATTTTTCTTCAAAAAAATGTTTACTGGCCCGAATCTAATAAATACACTTCTGGAATGCAATGCGCTGGAACAGGTACGCACCGAGTAAATCCATTAAAAAATATCCAAATCATCGATAAAAGATATCAAGGGGATTCTACGAAAGCCACGTAGGTCAACGCAATGAATTAATTTTAATTAAATGGATGGATAATAAAATTGTTTTTCTCTTGTCGAATGTCTTTGGAACACATCCATTAGTGACAGTACGCTGATATGTACATTCAGAGCGAAAACAAACTGGTTTTCCTCAGCCACAAGTCGCCACCCATTATAACAAATTTGTGGGCGGAGTAGATCTATTAGATCGATATATCTCAAACTATCACATGAGCATTCAGCGGAAACAATTTAATTTGCCGATAATTTTATGGATTCAGCTGTTTCCAACGCATGGTCCTTGGCTAAAACATATAACTGCCAACTGGACCAATTGGACTTTCGCCGACGATTAGCGAGAGCTTTACTAATTCGTCATGGGAAAATACAAACAAAAGGCAAACAACCAAACACCCAGAATATTTATCAAAAGGCGCACATACTTCTGTTAAGGATACGCTGTAAACGATGCCATTCACATACGCACTACAGGTGTTTGCACACCAAATGTTCAACGACTTTCCATAAAAATGTGAAATAAAGGGCATATTTAAGAAATTGTTCCATTAATTAGGCTGTGAAATACTAAGTTTTTATTTATAAATATTATTAATTTCTAATTTGTTGAATTGACGAATTTTATGATTTTTTTTTATAATTTAAATAAATAAATAAATAGTTCGAAAAACATAAAAATTGTTTCTAAATGGCCAGTGGTGCATTTGTGTAAGTAAAAAAACCCTTTGTTAAAAATTATATAATGGTTTATGATAAAAATTAAAAGTAAAATTTTAAATAGTTTTTAAATAGTTATATTTTATTTTCTGTTATTTATTACAAGTTTTTTGTTCCTTATATTTGTAACATTTAATTCATTTTATATTTCTTTTATCAGTCTCTTCGTACAAAATAATAATAATTAATAATAATAGTAATGTTATAAGTGTTTCTGTCAATTTAAATATTTTTTTTTATACATAAATTGAATTTATTTTATTAGTACATACATAATTTTAAAAAATTAAAGAATTATATTACGATTAATATCATTTCAAAATTATAACAATTTTTCTATTATTTTATTTTTTATTTATTAATAAACTGAATTAGTTCATAGTTAGAGTATGAACGGAACTTGTTATTTAATTTACTAAAAAAGTGAAAGTTTAATAAATAATCTACTATGTATTAAAATGATTATATTATTTATTTATGTTTATTAGTATTTAAATCATTTGTTTCAAAATTATCTATCTAACTAAAACTATCATATTCCAGTGATCGTATATCGGAAAAAGGCGTGATTTAAATTATACCAGATATTAATTGAGGTCTGAGACAAATACCCTCATGAGAACAAGCATTTGCTATAAGAAGTAAATGGCAGGCATTTGCGAGATATTATTTTCACAAAGCAACTAGGAAAAATAATCGTTGTGCCCGCGGAATCTGCTACCATTTGTTTTACAGTTAGAGCAAGGTTCCTTTTGCGATTCAAATATTATTTTTAAAATAAAATTTATTCACGTTGATCCCTTAAATACAAGCATACATATTTAGTTTTTACTCATCAAATCAATATTTTTAATGATAGATGTATTTGATCTATAAATATAAATTTAAATTGATGAATAATAGAAAAAACCTATAGATGCCTATTGCTTTAATGTAGTAATTTTAAAACCAAACGACTGATAAATATAGGAAATGTAGTTTTCATAAACCGGACATTTTTGTGACTATTGGACAAATACTATATGTAGAATTGTCATTACAATTGGTGGTTTCATACAAACGAAATTGACAAATAAGTAACCGACGGAATGGTAAAAAATTGCATATCACCGGTAAATTTATATGAAATGCAGAAATGACAAATTATCACGACAATTTAAAATATATAATATCGATGTCAACTATATTATGAAACGAATATATGTTAGATTATTTCCTACCAATGTCGCGTGTTTGAACTATTTCGTTTATCGAGTTAAATTTTAAATAAATAACAACCAATTTAAGAACAAAATATCGAATTTCGACAAAACTGTGCAATTATTTATAGTGAAGATTCCACTTCATAACGTTAATTTTATTTGTGTTAGGTTAATCAAAAAATGATGAGATTGCGACAGGCGCATCGACTAAAAGACAAAATTATAGAGATCGGCAAAACCATTTAAAATGCTTATTGTAATACCACGACAAAAAAAATTAAGTCACGTTTATTTACATTTTGCAATAAAAACGTTTGGCAACATAAATATTTTCGTAAAATATGAATCTCAGTTGGCTTCGAGACTGGTAAAATACTTTGAATCGGTTCATTACTCGATTTATTATGTGGATTGGGAGATTTATTAGATAAGCCTGACCAAATATTTTCGAATGTAAAAGAGTACGTTGAAGAGATCCCAACGAAAAATATAAGTTCACTAGAACCCGACCTGACAGTTATCAGTTGTATAGATGGCACTTGTAAATGGAAAAAAATTCCTATGGTCTCACCAACCTTATAAAATTAAGTTTGAAGTTTGAAGACAACGAACCCTCTCAGTGAATTTGTAAACATGGAAATAATTGGTCATCGTTATGTGATGCAATATTCACATTTCAAAAGTGTTAGTTCAACCAATATCACAGTCGAGCTTCTACTCTGAGGGAGTCTGCTCCTTTGTTTACAATAATAAAATATTAAGAAAATCCACAAAATAATATTGAATGAGACATTATAGCTATTTTAAAAAGTGTGTACACATCCCATATTGACTGAAAATATGCATATGAGAATTCGTGAAGAAGGCGAACACAGTTCCATCTGCTGGCAAGTATTATGTGAACTTATTGCAGCGTTTTAGTGATGAAATCAAGAAAAAACGGCCGAATTTGGCGAAAAAGAAAATGCTGTTTCATCAAAACCAGTTCACACATCCATTATCGCGATGGCTAAACTCAAACAGTTAAAATTCAAATTTTACGCAACCAATTTGCCAGATTTAACCCCCCACGGATTATTCTCTTCCATGGTTTTAAAAGATTTGCCAACAATGAAGAGGTGGAGTCGTAAATTGTATTAAATAGAAATCGAAACGATAGGCTGCTCAGTGTTGGAACTATGCATCTGTACGCACTAGCAATCAAAAATTTAAAAAAAATTGAAAATCCGCATTTCAACCTATAGTGAGCAATTATCACAATTCAATCATACATCGTGAATTTTTGAAATCCAATAATACCATTTGAAATTTAATACATCATTAGTACCTAAGAAGACATATGTACAATTTTTAAAACACGTTTGTCCACCAAATTCGTTCATAGATTTCAAACTAAATCTGAAAATCTGAGAATTCTACGAATTTTTATTTCTCGAGTATCCAATATGTAGAAAATTCGATTCTATAGCTCGTGTAGTGGTTGCAGAAATAACTGGTTTGTTAGGAAATTTGCACGAGAATAAACCAACCTCCACAGCCTTTCATTTGATAGCAAACGAATAACAGTATCATCGTATTGATAATGTATTTGTTCACCTTTTTTTAAGATAATTTCATGGAACCCTTAATTATAAAAATGTGATCGGAACATTTGTAGGTGTTTTGTTGACGCAAAATTCCACCTTCATGGAATTGTGCAATAGTTTTGTAGCTCGTAAAGTTCGATACTTTATTCCTAATTTATTGTAATTTTTTAAATTAATATAAAAATCAAATGTTTTGTTATTATGCTAAATCGTACTTTAGTTTTTAGTATCTACATATATGTATGTATATTATGTACACATATTACATATTTGTTGTGAATAATACAATTAAAAAAACAAAGTTGTCATATATATGTAATTTTACTATTTCCTTTTTTATGTTACATACAATTTAATAATAAAAATATGTAAAAATTTCACATTAATTTTACATTGAAACATTTTATTTCTAAATAAATATAATATTTTTATACGAGTTTTGTTTACAATTACTTTATTATATTCCACATCTATTAATAATAATTAACCAATCTGAATCAAGTCTATGGATGTATATTGTATATATGTGTATTTATTTATGTATGTATGTATGTATAAATATTTTTTTTTTAAATTTTACGACGACTTAATACACTATTTCTAAATAACCTGTCATGACAAATTTAATTTTAATTTTTAATAATTTCGATTTCTATTTGTTTTTATCCAAAAAACAAATCACATAATTATATTTTGGTCGATTGTCATAGAAATGTTAATAAGGTAATAAATATCTAATTAAAAAGAAAAAAAAGAAAAAGCAAAATACTTAATAAAAACATTACGATTTATAATTTTATTAAAATAAATAAATTTAATAATACTAATAAATTTAATCAATAAAATTAGCAGATATATCTAACGACTTTTTATTTTATTATGTTTTTAATTCGTATATAACAACGCATAGCGATTAAATTAAATAAATATTTATTAATTATATAATAGTTTTTGAAACCTATATTAGTTTTTAAATAGTTAACCAATTTTTCTATTGGACAACTTGTAATTTTTTTTTATTTGTGTATTTTAGAATCCTTCTATATAGTACTGTACGATTACGTGAAGTGAGGTAATTATAGTTAAAGCTTTTTTTTAGGCTAAATAGGATTTTATACATGTATAGGTACTTATTTAACGTATTTATCATTTCATATATATTTTTTGAATATACATATTTTCTATGCTTTACAGTTCAAACTAATATAGCCAAAATTTCAAAATTGTTGGTAATTTACTTAAAATAAAAATCATAAAATCAATGAACTGATTTTAATAAAAATATCTATATCAATCCTTACAAAATTATGCTGAGAAACCTAAGGATATTTGCAACATCTACAATCTTACTAAGACCATAGTAATTGTTAATATAATCGGAATTGCCGGAAACGGAAGATGCTGTGTATGATTGTTTTCTAAATGAGTAGCTCAAAGTTAACATGATAACCAAGTTTCAATCTCACTTGAAACCATATATTTTCTATCTAGTCTTGGATAGTAACAAAACATTAAAAAGCAATATTGTATTCTAACCTAACAGATATGGGGGGAAATCTGTCTTCAGCAATTCCTCGATACTTCGAAAATTATAGACTAAATAAAATTCCATTCTTAGTGATGATAGAAAATGGAAGTTTATTTTTCAACTGTATATCTATATCTCTACGAGATAGGGGGAAGATAACATAATAATGGTCACATTTTAAGGCATGCGGTGTGTGGAATGGGGTTGACAGCAGTCGCGATCAAAATAGCACGTCATTTAAAACGACTTTAAATCTAATGATGAAAATACTGTCTCTGACGATATTACGTTAAATATCGATTGCAAATTGTCCAACCAACCTGCAAAATGCTAAAACAAAAGGCATGAAATCAGCCAGTGTATTGACAAAGAAGCGTTTGACATCCATATTCCGTTAAAGGTAAAATAGGTAGTCTGGCGATCCACAAGAGTTATCAAAGGAAACGATGACGCGAAGCAGCCATTGGCTTCCTTCACAAAGATCTTGAGATAATCTCACAGTACTTACATTGCGTGTCTGTAGATGTCAGATCTTACCTAGGTAGTTTCGATCGGGTCAGTAACTACTTCTAATAGTCAAATAAAGTGAAATATGTGAAAGCTGACAGAATCATGAACGGGCTGAGATGAAAATAGGTTAAGCGTGCCGATTAAGTAAATGCCTTTTGATTTGAATGATTAAAATAATATGTTGATGATGATGATGTACAAAAATTAATCTTCTCAAGGGGTAAGTAATTAGTTTTGTAGTAAGTTATTTATAAAATGCAGATTTTTATAATTAGTGATGCGTAATTTTTGAGCAATATTAACAATTAATAACTTTATAGAGGAAGTCATGTTATTCAAGAGGGAGGTAATGAGGTGGTAGTTTCATCTTTAAGAGCCAGAAATTGTGTAAATAGGCCAGTGGGAATGATGGTCCCAACCAGGTTACCAGCACCTGGTAACAACACATAGAACAAGATCGAAGAACTGAACGATTACCAGCAAATATTGATAATGCCGCTAAATTGAGACAAATAATAAAAGCCGTAGAATAAGAGATTAACGCAACCTCTAAAATAACCAACATAGAACAATGTAGGCTCCAAGATTACCTCTATACCATAATACTACCTAGAATATATATATATATATATATATATATATATATATATATATATATATATATATGTATATATATATATATATATATATATATATATATATATATATATATATATATACATATATATATATATATATATATATATATATATATATATATATATATATATATATATACATATATATATATATATATATATATATATATATATATATATATATATATATATATATATATATATATATATATATATACATCATATCTTATTTTCAGGCACTGAAAAGCGCAGGAGCCCAAGCACTACTGCGTGAGCCAGATGTCAAAGTTGAACCTCAGCAGGAAAGGAGGATTTGTAAATAGGGAAAATAAAGCAAACTGCGGAAACTAATGGATCTCGTAGAATCAAATATCACGTTTAGAAAGGTCAAAAACATTAGAGACCTTATTCTGATATACATGATTTTAATTGGAAGATCAATTGTTGTATCGCCAAATTCATCATTTTAGATGTAAATCAAAATCGAAGACTTGAAACCCAGTTTCACGACTGGATCAAAATATGGTCCATGCAGATTGACTTAACTAACTTCGTCAGGGTGCTTAATATTTCACACTTTTGGGCATACTACCAAGTAAAATAACAAAATTTGCGAACATAGTCGCGAGAGCGCAGTCATTATCAAAATTTACGTCTAAGGCAAAGATCATTCCGGATATTAAGATCATTAGATCATTAAACAGAACATTGGAGAAATCGAGAACATGAAATGAAGTTTCGGGACTGAGTGTGGCGTTAGTGTCGCCTTCCGCCACAAGTTGTCAAAACTTAGAATTTATCTTTGATGGTCATCATGCAGATAATCGACTTCATCTAGATATTTTAAAAGTCACGTATTGTCTATTCCGGAAAGAAAACAATAAATATACTTTGTCATAATCAAAAGCTATGACCAAAACTTATGGAGGATGCTAAATGTGTTTGCTGTAAAAAGACAAACTGAGCATGTCATTATTCTTCACGCAACAAAAGATGTACAGATTCGATTTCGACATAAATCACGTTTGAGATAGAAATCTGGAAGCACCCAGGTATTTTGTTTTATCTCGTAAATTCAAATAAAGATGACTATTATTCAAATGCGAGAATTAATAGTCATATTCCAAGTATTCAACAAACATTAATAATAGACTGGCTGTATATTTCGAATTAATACGATCGATTTAGGAGCAGAATCCTTCTTTTAAAATTAACATTGTTCCTTGTTTATTTTAGTTTGTTCTTTTCTGTTTGTTCGAATTTACTATAAACCACCTGGGTTCATTTACATCTAGTGCATAATGGATATAATTTAATAAAATTAAATAGTGAGAAAGTGAAAGTGAAATAAAATTATATTTGTTATTTAAACGTTTGAGTTAGTACGAAATACATTATTTTCCCCAACTATGCAAGTGGGATTGTATATAGTATATAAATATCGGGGTTTTTCTTAATATTGTTAAGTGACGATATTTCGAAACAATCTCGGAACCTACTCTATTGAAATGTTGCTGAGACTGTCAATTGTGATAGTCAATTACAATTACGCATAAAATTTCTTAAAATAATATATTAATTTTAAATATGTACATTTAAATTATCGATTAAATTTGATTTAAAAACAATCTTTATTTATTTACCAATAAATTGTATTATTTAAAAGAATTAAAATAAAAAATAAATGAACCAATGGTTTAAATAAAAATTCCAATACCGTATCGACAACAATTCTATATTTCAAGTTGATGTCGTCAATACGGTGGACTCTTCAGGATTAAGTGATTTTGATTGTACTGTAGTTTACAAGTACAAAACTCTTTATCAATTGTGTGACTGGATAATAAATATCAATACTAAATGCAGTGCTATCAATTGGCTCCATTATTCACGAGCCCAATAAAAAACAGTAGCTATACGTTTATTTAGCAAGTTTCGCAAAATTGTGAGTAAAACATTTCAATCAGATGAGCTCTTTTAGAGGAACACCAATCAACCGTGTAGTCTGAAACAATTTGGTATTATGATATGTATTATTGATAACACAAGGAATTAAATTAGATTATCCTTGTAACTAACTTCATACCAATGACCAATTTTTATTTCGTGAAAAAATGAAATAAAATATTTTCATTTACATCCACTTTAAATTTATTTGTTCAAAAAACAAAATTATAAGATTCTCATGATCCTGGAAACAGCTTCGTGTAATGTAAAATTAAAGTGTTTTTCAACACAAAATAAACATCCGAAATATTTTTTATAAAGCCATGATTGATTGCCGTCATATATTTTCATTGAAACAAATAATTTGGGATTCCCAATATCAATAATAACGGTACCTATCGATAAATAGATCACAAATAAATTATTGATAGTTAAATTATTGTCTAACTTATGAAACACATTCTAATGTAATATCTGCAGTAAATAGTTTTATGAGAATATCCCACTTACGTCCCACGGATCTTATATTATATTGCATACATTGTATTATGGCATTGATATTTTTTTTATATCTGAAGTGAGACTTGGAAGAATTATGTAGTATAATAAAAATTACAAGAACTATAGTACAAATAGTTAAGCGACGAATACAAAATCACATAACCCAGAAGATGACGTACTATAATACAAGACTGTTAGAATCTGTTACGATGCTGCAACCTTTGAGTTTACATTTTTTAAATCCTTATTTCCTCTTCATCATAACTTTCTCACAAAACGATCTTTCCAATGAAATATTTACATTTAAATGAAGATTTATCGTAAAATATTGTATTTTAACTTTGAATTACCATCTAATGTGAAAAATATAAATTGTCCCTGTTTTGTGCACAGTTTTAGTATTACCACAATGAATTCAATCTCCCAACCAGACACGTTTACAGAATGTCATCTAAATATTATGCGGAACTATAATTGAACCCCTGGAGGGATATGTTATGAGTAAAAATGTGACATCGATTTACTACGACAGTGACCATAACATTGAAAAACTTTATGTTCGATATGTTACAATTATTTTGTTCGATGGTTTACATATATTCCAAGTAAAACCTATGGTTGAAATTCGAATACTCCAGTTAAATGGGCAACCATTGATAAAAAAAATGCACTTGCCAATCGTGAAAACATTCGTTCGAATCTTCTATAATTTTATTTTGATAAGGATAAAAAAATTTCAGAACGACTTTGTTGAGCATAATTAAAATATGTATTCAAAAAAAGAAATTGTAATTTCTATTAAATTTACAAATAATTATGGACGTTCTAACTATATTCCCTTTTGTTGCTGTCCCTTCAACTTTGAAATTTAGGATCGGCTATTTTCTCCATGCTCGATTCGTTGAAAAAAAACACGTCACTTTTTGAGGAATATGGTTGATCAAGAAAATATTCAGGACGAAATAATGAACACAAGCACTGAGGAAATAAAAACGTGGACATTTCACAACCTACCGATTCATCGTAATACTCGAAATTTTATTCAACTTGGTTACATGGTGTTGAAAGTATACTATATTATGGATACAGGTTTGATGCTATACTTTAAGTGTAAAGCTAGTATATAATAGATGGCTAATTGAACCTTAGAATTTAAATTTCGTAATTTTCAGTCTATTTTTCTTTTATGTTTCTTCTATTTTTCACAGAAAATGTTGGGTATTAGTCGTAAAATAAGCTACCCATAACAAAGACAAAGATTAAAAAATACTCAAAATTACAGAAAACTTATATACCTTTCGGATGTAAATAAAGAGTTTTAATAGATCGATGCACACTTGAGCTAAGCTATCCGAACTATGCAAACTAACATAGATCGAGTTGTCTTCGCCCTGTAATTTTCAGGTATATCGCTCACAAATATATTAATACTGTTCTTTATTTTATTCATAACCTATACTATGTGCATTACAAATATAAGATAGGAACATCAATGTAAGTGTGAAATAATTTATTAGCTGAAATGTGCAACGCGTTGAGGTAGCGAGCTAACCTAAGCTAAACATTGGATGTTGTCTGTTACAAGAATCAAAAATGTACAGTACATAATTGCAAATTTATTAGGGCTGGATTTATTTTATAGTTAGCTTATGTAATTTAGGAGCTTCTCCTCAATTGCCAATTTAAGAAATTTAGTACATTAAGACATCTTAGTTTTTGTAATTTTAAATAAGCGTATACATGTTAAACGTAAACGTGTATCTACTATTTCTGAAAATTTAATAAACATTCTGAATTGACCTTCTGTCATACATATTATTTAATGATAAAAACTAATCAACATTCAATGCAAAACATTACCATATATTCAAAGTATATTATCGTCCATAACAAAATTTAAATACGCATTAATAAATATCGAAAACATTACATAGTCAATAATAAAAGAATTCTAAAAATACACAAAAAATAAACGATATTGTTTAAATACAATTAAAAATACAAAAAAAAACAGAATAACATTTACCTAAATATTATAATATGTATTTATATCCATACTAATATTTTTTTGTTTCACATTAAAAATATCTCGAGATAAACTTATTCTTTAAAATCACAATTATTATTATTTATATATAATTTATAAAAAAAAAAAATTAATCACCCACATTAAAATTAATTTATAGCCTGTTCGGTCATTTGCAAACATAATGATTCCAATCGACTATTTATATCACCAATACTTGATTTTTGTAATAAATGTTTACTATTACTGTCTGAATTATTATTACTACTATTATAAATACCATCTTTATGATTTCTATTTTCCTTATTACTAATTAAATTTTTATTACTACTATTATTGTTATTATTACTATTTGAATTTAAATTATTATTTTGATTATTTATTTTATTACTATTATTTGAACTTACTATTGTTGAACTGGTTGATATTAAATTGTTTAGTGAATGGCGATGGTAATTATTTGCAGCATTTGTTTGGTGAATAGACGTTGATGATAATGCCGATGAAATCGAATTTTTATTATTTTTACTACTATTATTATTGGATAAACTAGAATTAAAATTTGGATATGACGAACTTTTATTATAATTATTACAATTATTCACTGATGATATATTATTTGTATTATTGTTGCTGCTATTTTTATTATTGGTACCACTGTTATTTGGGTAAAATTTTGTATTGCAATTACTTTCGTGATATTGTTGCAAATGTGACTGCTGTTGTAAATTTATTGAGAAATTTGAATTTTTTCTTTGGGTTTTTTCATTCGGCTTATGTTGCTTAGGACCGTTTGGATTCCATCTGTAAATATAGAATTATTGTTTTTTTAATATTAGTTGTGAACATTCCATTAGTAATACAGGTTATCGGATTATCATCAGTCTAATCGATCCTCTAATGAGGTGCAATATGTGTGATCAACATGGGCAAAACATCTAAACATAGTCCACTAGTTTTTTTATGTATAATTTTTAGCATAATTTCCCAAAATTTCTCAAAAAAAAATTTAAATTTTTGTGTTATCAGTCAATAAAAATAAAAATACATTGAAAGAATGATTTAAATGTTTAATATGTTTTTATATCACTACGGAAATTGTGCAGCCAGGTTAACAAATGAATAGATTTACTTCACTATTGAAGATAACATTAGATAATGTATTTATAATCTTATCATATTTTTGCAAAACCTCGGAATTGTTTAAATAATATTGACTTTCAGCAGTTCGGGTTTAACTGGTAAATGTGTAATTTAATGTATACATATTTCTTTATAGATACCGATTGCAATTTCATCATAAAACGAAGGGCACACATATCCAACTATTTCCTGGTAAGTAGTTTGATTTTGAGCTACAACATTCTTCTAGAATGTTGGTTGTACAATTAAATTATAAAAGTCAATTTTCGCGCGCTTATTTGAGTACAAATAAAAATCAATAAAATTGAATATCTGCAAAGCATTAAATTATTTTATAAAAATTCAAAGATTGCTAAAAATATTATTGATCACATAAATATTATCCAAATAAAATTGATAATAATTTATCGATAGAAGACTATTGATAATTGTTGCTCACGATTATGGATTGGTGTTCATGCAGTTCATTTTGTCAAAGGCTATTAAAGAAAAGCTTTATGCAATATGAAATAACAACACATGATCCGAGAAATTTAAAATTTATAAAATTGGCACGGGAGATGAAACGTAATAATTTCGGGTTTTTTTCTGTAAAAATAGGGTAAAAATGAGGTAAATCTTGTTAAAAACGAGTTAATATCACTGTGAATTCAAAACGAAATGAATGTAACGGAAAGCGGTGAAATTAAAATAAGACTTTATTTTGGATTTAGAAGGAATTTTGCTAACGCATAGCTTTTGATAAAATTGAATGGTATTATTTGGAATCTTTCGCGGCGTTGAATGGGGCGTTATTCAGATCCGAATTGCGCAAGTTTCGCGCGTGATAGTAGCTTTGAAGAAATTTCTCATTCACACTACAATCCAGATACTTCTTATTTGCAAATTTGAAATAATATACATACTTTAGGGGCTGTACATTGTCAAATCATTTTGGAGTAATGTTGTTGATAAGTATTTTTAGGTGAATCTATCCAACTAAAACTTGTTTTTATTGAAAAGTCTATAATTGAAAATATAATAATAACTGCATTAATATTTAATGTTAGAGAAGATTCTATTGGAAGGTAAAATATAATTTATTAAGTATTTGTATTACTGAGTTATTGAACCTGAAAAATATCTGCTTTTACCCTTTTTGATCAACATACGATCAAAGTAACTGTTATATTTGCAAGTTTATACAATAACTTTAGCTGTATATTATAATAAAAAACAATACAAAACGTTTATTTAATCAATTAAAATAGTGGCTTCATATTATAAACTAACTGTATTAAAATGCTAGTGTAAACATACATGCTTCAGGAGAATACCAGTTACAGATTACCTTTATAATTAGAGAAATATTTTTGAGACAATACGTTTACTGGATTAAAAAAAGCTGTTTGTTTTGTGTCAGATTATATCACGAACATAAAAATGAAATTATGTATTGTATGTATATGTATTATATAATATAACATGACATTATATATACAGAAAAGGTTCAAAACGAATCAATAAAATCGCAATCACTAAAATGGAGGTAATTCTCGATAGAAGCTGATCGAAAACAAATCTATTTACATTAATAAATTAAATTACCGTATTCTCATGAAATCTCAAAATCTCTTGGTTAAAAAGTTACGTTTTAAAATTACATTTTTAAATCACTCACCTCGGTTTATTAATTCCATTTCCAGTATTATTCGATGACTTATTGTAATGACTTTTTGGTGTAAATTGCAATTTAATTTTGGAGATTTTAAATATGTGCTCCTTTAATAAGTTTGTATTCGAAACAGCAATAAAACCTTCACTGTACAACGATCGTTCCAATATTGTCATAAATATTGTAATACAATCCTCATCGCTTTGGGTTGCTATTGGTTTGGTTATTAATATTTTTGCCACTGTAAATACGTAACTGTTAGATACTGTTCAAATTTAAGACGCATGATTCTTACCAATATCTATTATCTGTAGTAGTAATCCTGCTACATCGTCCGTATTGTACTGATCAACGGGTTTCATCGGTGTAATAACCATATTTACTAGATCATCCAAAATTCCATTTAATGGAATTTGACCAGATAAAATATCCATTTTGTATTGGGCTAATATTTTACTCCGCTCTTTTAATTTTTGAATGCACAAGACTAATTTATTTCTAGCGCCTTTTGTTACTCTCTCTCTTTCTAAATAGGTTTCATTGATATCTAGCATTTGTTCGTACGTAATATTTGAAAATAGCCAAATATATTTATGTAAACGTAAACTTTTTAACCATTGTCCAATATTACCCATTCCTATGCTGAACGTATTAAAATTAATAAAGTTTGGTTTATATTCATCAAGCCGAGTTTCTGATCCGCTTGATGTTAAGGAACTTCGAGGACTTTCCATTGATAATGAAAAACTTCTAGGCTTTTGTGAAATACTGGCTAAATTTTCCGACGACGACGATGTACAAACATTTGGCGGTATTGTTGTTGTTGTAGTTGTGGTTAAACTATTCGATCGCCGCGTTTTCATTACATTATTTTCATGGAAATTTGGCACTGTTAAAAATTCTTGTATATGGGTCGCCGGATCAAATGCTATTTGGGTGTTCGATTTATTGTAATCTTCACAATCATAATCTAATATTTCTGTTCCATTTTTCGAAAATGATACATGATGATCTTCATTAACATTATCATATAAAATTGGTGCTTGCTTGGTTGCATGACTAGAACCGTTTGAAATGACTGCTTGTGAAAATTCGATATTTTTTCCAATTGTCTTACGATAATCTACTTCATCACAAAAATCTTGAGTTACTTGTATATTTTTCAGATCCCATGGTGTTGCAGTATTGTCATTTGAAATTTTCGTCTGTTGTATGGGCGGTGCTACTGCTTGCCATGGCGTTGAAACTGAAGATGAGGTCGATGATGATTCATTTGGTGGTATTAAGAAATAATTTGGTGCTTTATTTGGCACGTACGATAGTGACATATGATCCTCCAAGTGTCTGAGCCACTGACTCAATGACCTTCTGTCGTCATTTGAAATTGCTGGATGAATTAGAAGATACGATAAAATTTGTTGTACTAGTTCCATTGGAATTAGTTGTCTAACGGAATCGTCCACGGCACAAGGAATCAATGATAAGAATACGGTTTTTGCATCATCATTACCTGGTTTGAGTAACGGTAAATATGTCAATATATCATTTAATACGTCTTCTTTCTTATCATATTTTCCAAAGTTGTCCAAATAAATCTGTGAATTTGATTTCTTAATGCCATTGGGGGCATTTGTTTCATAAATAACCGAATCCTTTTGTATTTGTGATTCATTGCATTTAAAATTTTTGTACGTGTTTACAAGTTTCGTCAGGAATACTGCATTATTTGAATTATTCTCAAGCATTTGTAATTTGCTTTGGGAATTATAGTTTTGTGCTATGTTATATTCGATTGAAAGTTGTAAAAATTTTAAATTAGCATATGGAACACGTTTTAGCAGAGCATATAAAACAACCGTACGTTCGCAGTCGTTCCATTGTTCAAACAATGACGTCACAGTACCAACTTGTTCACAAAATAGAGTTGAGGTATTTCCACCTGGATATTTCATTGTGTATTTTATGTATAATTTTGCAGTATTGTGTGAAAATTTCTTCTTAATTAGATCTTATTATACTATAGTTGTATATGCGATTTTTTCGTAAATTTTGTTTCTCTATAATTAAACAACAACAAACATAAATTAATGTAAACAAATACGTCACTGTATTGTGTAATCTCATAAAAATACTTGGTCTAAGTACATTAAATCTTAAATAAATTTTATGCAATCATATTCGATAATATATAAACCATGTGATTATTATAAAATATTGTTCCTTTTAAAAAATTCCAAATATCGGAATAATTCATTAAAAATTTAAAACAAAAAAAAATCAGAGTAGAAATTAAATATGGAGGCAAATTGTTATTTTTATTGTTGACAAATAACGGCGTGCTACACAAATATATCAGTTTACTTACATGCTCAAAATCAATTCATTTCTATTATTTTATATAATAAAATCACATCTGATATTCAGATCTAGCCAATTATAATATTAAAATAAAAATATTGCATTTGAATAGATTTTTAGTTTTTTTAGACAATTGTATTTCTATCCAAATGCTGACTAAAATATGACAAAAGTTGTTTTCGATATTTTTGTGTTGCTTTTTTTATGATGCAATTTAGGGTTGTACACAATTGAATAAAATAAATCACTAAAATGTCGGGCTGTCATAAAACGCTGTGGTGAATATAATATAGTCGCATACGATTGGAGCGAATGTGGGTTGTGTGTGAATATGTTAAAAATATTATGTCGAATTCTTTCGTGCCACAAAAAGTGTGTTGTACATCAAAAATACCGAAAAATTTTGACGACTTTTTGGTGTACATCTTTTTCATGTTCTTTCCAGACAAAATATAGCAAAAATAAATATTTTGATGTACATTTTAAATTATGCATCAATTTGAAAATATAAACATAAACAAGCGAAATGTCATTATAATACATTACCTTCTCGTTCTATCAATATTTACTACTCTTTCCCGCTTTACTAACACAAAGAAAACATCAATTTCTTTACGCGTTCTTTCGGGACAGCGAAAATTTGATATGAATTTTTTTAAAACCTGAAAGGACTCGACATTGAAGTGGAGTTCTTTCGTGCCACAAAAAGTGTATACATCTTTTCGTGTCCTTTCGGAACCAAAAATAGTTAAAAATTTGGGAATATCGATTTTTTCTTAAATTTTAACTAACACCAATAACTAATTATGTAAACAAAATAAAGCTAAATTTCATTCGTGTTGTTCTTAAAATACGTGTTTATAAACTTAATATTGAATTATTTCGGGTCATAAAAATTGACATACAGCAAAATTTTGAGTTTTTTTTTTTAAAAGCGTTTTTGTCTTGAATTTTAACTCGCATGTGTTTATCTATCGATTTATAAATATGTATAAACATAAACAATCGACGGAAGACGTCATAATGATATATTTCCCTCTCGTCCTATTAATATTTGCTTCTCTTTCTCTCTTTACTAACGTAAAGCCAAAAAACATCAATTTGGTTACGCGTTTTTTTGGAACAACGAAAATTTGATTTTTTTTTGATAACCCGACAGAACTCCACATAAATTTGAGTTAAATTTTGTGAGTTAAAATGTTGGCAATTGAAACATACAAAATCAATCGTGTCGCAAGGCCAAATATTCCTAGTTTACCTTAAATTTTATTATTTTATAAAAGAAATAATTTATCCCCTATTATTGTTTCATTAACCTTGTTGGTGATTGTTAAAATTTTAATTTTTGAAATCCAGCGAACTTCAAACAAATCAAGTTTTATGTTTGTTAAACCCAACAAAATAATTCTGTTTTATCATATTATATGACATCTCGTGAAATTTAGTATTTAATGATTGGAAACGAAGGATGACTCTAAGGTGTATCTAAGACCATGAAACTAAGTAATTCATAAATGACTGATTCTTCATTCTTGAGTAATATATTATTAATAAAAGCACTAGTGCGCCGACAAAGATTTAGTGAGGCCAAATAACAAATTGTAATTATTATCTGCCTATTATTTTATTATTATATTATTACTGTCATTTGTCAGTGAATAAACTACCCTCTTAGTCAGGCCTTAAAATAGCCTCTCAGTGAAGCAAGCTAAAAATTTGCGATGAAATTTCACCGTTTATTTTATTTTCGATATCTAACAAATACTAAAACCAATCCAACAAATGACAAACAAAAGTTTAGGAAGTCAAAAGTGAAATAATTAAATTTATTAACCGATGACCTTTTAACAAATAAATTATAAGTTATATGCCTTTTGCAACTGGTAAAATATTTTAAAATTAGAGCAAAAGGTGATCCTAGGTAATTCCACGTATAAAACAACGATGATCACCTATCGCACGTAAGGGTTACTAGGTAACTCCACTACTTAGTAGACTTGTAGTGTATCGATTTGTTAGCATTATGTTGACAATTCTGTTTCATATTTATCGTGTTTTTACAACCCGATTGTAATTATAGCATTATATAAACTTATTAATCCTGTTTTGCGAAATTCGTCTATCTACCGTATTACCCAATTTCCAATAATGTTCTTGTGAAATAAGTTTATACCGGGTTTCCATCGTCAATAGTATAATAGTATAATAGTATTATAATATTATACTATCATTCATAGTCGGGTTTCCATCATATAGTGTGAAGTAAGCTGTATAATTATGTTTGAATATTGAAATTTGTCTTTTAATGTTTTATACAAATTTCATTACAATAATCAAATCACAATAACTACATATGTATGTAAATCAAAAACGTATAGTTGTATCAAAATACCACAAAAAAAACTTCGAACGAATCGAAATTATAATAAAAAAGTACACTGTCATGTAATATATTGTTAAAAATATAATTTGATACCTACTTTATTTTTGATAGATAGTATACTGAAATATTATAATAAAGTATTATACTACCAACTTCGCGTTTCCATCGTCGTAGTTTAATTGTATAATACTATTAAACTTTTATACTATCACGATGGAAACCTGGTATTAGTTGAGTTTCTATTCGCCTATCAAAGGAACGCACCCAACCAATTCAACCGCCACGCAGAAGTTAATTTCGAAAAATTTGTTTAATACATTCGAAAAAATTAATTTCCATCATACGTGTGGCAGCACTTATAACAGATGTTCTCAAAAAAAAAAAATTGAGAAAAAATCAAAATGTTTCGTATTTTAATCGAATAAATTTTTTGGAAAGTGACGTTCCACCAAAATATAATTAGTTTATGTGCTTAATAATAAATTTAGTTTTGTAGTTATTTTTATATTATATGTAATGTTAAATGAAACAATTTAGTAAATACCGTATTATACTCTTGTGATATAAGATAACAGAAAAATGATGAATCGAAAAATAAAAATGAAAAAGTTTTAGGTTTAGTTGCTCAATGATTTCATAGAATAATTAATTAAATTAATTACTAGATTTATAATTGTTCGAAAATACCAAGTGTGTGTTTGCTCAAATATAGTTTTAATTAAAAAATATATAAATTTATTAGTTAATAAAGTTTTATAATAAAATGAAGCAGCATCGAACAAGTGTTAGTAGTCAAGATAAAAAAGCTAATAAACCAAGTGTGTTACTGACAAATGAGGAGAATGACTTGGTATTTGAATTATTAGGACGAAAATGTTTGGTAAGTAATTTTTTTTTATATTTTCAACGCATTGAATTACATATATGTATAGGAATAATTTATTTGTGTGCTTTTCGTCGCACGATATTTGATACCCCCTACATATTTGATACACTGAATGCATACTGCATAGCCCTCTTATTTTACTTATTAGTCTTATAAAATAATTCACATATAATAGAAAGTTTGGACGTGAATCATCGCTTTGATCATTCCTGAGTTTCATAATTAATTCCTCGAAAATTACCTTACTGATTTAACTGCAAATTGATAATTGCATTAATTGCTTATGTATAAATTTGCATATTAAGGGTCGAGCAATGCTTTGTATAAATTATCTACATAACTACGGTTTGTGGTTTTATTGTTATTCTTAAAAACCGATAAAGCGTGGCATTTACTTTTGTTTTGAGTGATAAACCTCGATTATGTTATGCGGTTTTCATTTTTGATTAAAGAAAAATCATCAATTAAACATGATCCGTATATGGACAAGATGTTGTGAGTTTTTAGAGTAGGTAGGTTGTTCCACATTAATTTTTTGTAAAATGCTTGTGTAGAATTATCTACTTGTTACATATTAATGAATGCAAACAATTTGTTCCAATATAAGTATATTATTTAATTAATTTATTGATTATTAATATTGTGTATATTATTCTATGTATATTAATGATAAATTGATAATATGTACATAAGTATGTACATATTATACATTATACTTACATTTGGCGATATTCATAGTTATCTTATTTGAATTACTTATTTATTGTCCTTGTGTATTCCATTTCCAATGTTAATTTAATCTATCTTAAAATTTCTCAAACTGACAATATTATTTGTTATATTATTATTTTCAAAATCACAACTCCCTATTTGTTGGAATTAGTAGAGATCCCTACACTAATCTACTTAGATAAAAAAATATCGCTCTCCTGAGCATGTTCAATCGAAATAAAAAATATTTCGGAGGCAATCGACCATATAAATTTATTTGTGGTATAGTTATTCTGTCAAAATAAACTGTAGTGTATTATACAAACCACCATATGAACATCAAAAAAACTAATATTGTAGCAAACGTAAACAACTACTCTCAAAAAATGCGGATTACAGTGAAGTTAATTTTGAACTCGTATCCAAGTGAATCCCTCCATAGCAATTAATTTGATGCTACAGATTAATAAATAAAATTTGAAATCTATATTCATTTTTTTTAAATATTTTTATTCATATGTACAGTTTGGCGTGTTCCGTTTGAATTCATAATCCACAGTTCTGTATTAGTTTGTAATCTCTGGGTGATGGATATGTTGAATATATTCATTTTCTTCGCAAGTACATGTTGTGTAATACGTTTTCGTATTTTATTTGAGAGACTTTGCCAAGTCACTGTACAAAACTACAAATGTCAAGGAAATGATAATATCTCCAAGGTAGATGCACTATGTTTACAACGTTTATGCCCCAGGTGACTACGACTACTCATACTAGCATTATTTTTACAGATCCACTACACTTCAACCACGGGAAAATAGAGAATACATTTCAATCAGTTTGGCCTTGCTCAAATATTACTCATAACTGATGTTCCAAATGACAATAAAAAAAAGTAATAACTTTAAATAAATACCAACACATACAAATACCAACAGATACATTAAATTAGCGACTGTTCGGCTAAAGGATTTATTGTCCTTTGAAAGCTGAACAGTATCCCCCCCTAATTTGTACACGGTTACAGGCCCGTCTTTTAATTGGCCATCTGCACCCTGCATTGCTCTATGCTAGCTTGTACTAACATTAGGTCGGCCCATAAGTTCTACATTCCTCCAACAGAGGATCATGATGTCATGATTTTTTCAATTTAATCACCGATCATAATCGGGAGATGAAAAATCTCTTTTGCAGCATCCCCCGCCTTTGTTGGGATTCGAACCCGATACCTCCCGATCCATACGTCGCAGCTTCAAAATCATTCAAATTTATTAATTTTTTACAGTACTGTCCTATACATTTTATGGCCTCTATTTGCCACCCATAACTTGATATCTACTTATATGAGCAATCTTATTAATTGCAACATTTGATAATTTTAACATTAACAAAAATAAAAATTAAATTCATTTTATTACAGTACAAAAAATAATTCTTCAAAATAACATAAAGCAATGTCCTGGGAAATGTATCACAGTCCATTGTTTGCTTAATCATTTTCTTCGTAACAATTTTTTTGGGAAGGTTAAATGATAAACAGGATGGATTTAATTGAAGTTTGCGCAAGCAATTTACCATTATCTTGTAATCCTGTAATCCTCTTGTAATTACCTGTTTAATAACATGTGCAATAACAAATCATTTTACGCGAATAATACAAACGTGAGTGTAAAATATCCAGATTTAGCTAAAAAATATTTTGCACACGTTAGAAACTGTGTGTAAATCATCCAATTACCTTTTGTAATTAAGAATTTGTGCACGTCAAACGCCAAACAATACTGAAAATCATTTATAAATTTGATGAAATATGTAAGGTTAAATTCCATGTTGGTCTGAAGTGAATGGTTTATCATTCAATTTTATGAACGCCAATTTAAATTGGGTCGATTACATTTTCAATGAAATTTGATATGAATACGAATAGGATTAGATGTAAAACTAATTAAAATGTTGAAAATAAAATTGTCCACCAGTTTTAAAACAAGAGAAATGTAAGATCTACTTCACCATGTTATTTTTCAAATAGTATATAAGGAATTCCGTCATTCGATGGCACTGATCAACTTTAAATCCACCGCTTCGTACGACTCTTGTCAAATTATAAGCGTTTATAGATGAATTGAATTTCGAAATATTATAGTTATTTAAAACTTATAAAATTCCTTTTAAAACATTGTCTATAAATTAAAGTAATCTAAACTGCTACTGCATCGTGTTATTTAATAAATCTTTTTCGCTCCAAAAACTTTGTCAGCTTTTGCGCAACGATCAACAACAACATTTTAAAACCGTGTTTAATATAATAATTTAACTTAATTTCTTAAAAAGACAAAAATATTATGTTTAACTTAAGCCTGCATTTGATATTTGAAAAATAAGTGAAATGGCCCCACTCTACTATTCATGTCTGCGAATATCGAGGCACTCTGTGTCCTTGCTCGAATAATTACATAAGATCGTTTCAAATGTACAATTCAAATATGTATTTCATAAATGATAAATGTACATTACTACTCGTTTAACAAGTAGGGTCCTATTCCTATTGTAAACGATTGAATTATTTCAGCAGTGAATATTGTTGGGTCACTGAAATGCACACATAAAATAATTAAAAGTACATTTCAATTAAAAACATTAATAATATTTCCTATGTTTATGAAGGAAGTCACATAACATTTATAATGTAAAATCTCATATTGTAATTAATACGAGTAAAACTTGTAGTCATCGACTGAATTATTAATCCACATAATATGCGGACAAAAAATTCAAAGTTAGCTCACTATATAACAGTTTTGGTATTTACATATAAATTTAAGTTTTATTATTATTGGTGTGATATAATAATTGAATGGCATTTTGCATTTATATTTTTGAGTGAAAGTTTTTTTTACTCTACTATCATTGCTCAGTTTAGGCTACCGAATTATTTTTGTGTTGATTCTTAATTTTTTGCATCATTCGTTTAATTTCTTTTCTCTATCCTAATCCCATAATAAATTTTTGTACGTTACTGTAGCAAAATTTTATGAGATAAAGATCTACATATTTAAATTTAAATAAAAAATAATTAAACCAAATTTAATTCTCTACGAATTTTGTAAATATGAATAAGTATGAGTAAAACGCAGAATTTGAAGTACCGATTGTTCAAAACCTTCTATAGATAAAAGTCGTAGTCATTATGATCGTACGCAGACATCACCATTCTTTATGTCATTTTTTGTTTTAAATAAACAATATAAATTGAATAAAAACATGTATGATTTGATTAAATTTTTTTATATTAGTACAGGTAATCATTTAAATTATTTTTATTATTACGACTTTAGTTTGGGCGTACAGGTACATAACAATACCTATTCTGTGACTCGTTTCCACTGGAAAAAAAATCATTGGACTGTTTGCTATTCTGTATCTTGTTTCGTTGGAAAAATTCCAACGCGAAAGAACTTTAACTCTGAATTTAATTTTGTTGCAGTTATGCTATTCTGCAACTGGACTCCATTGGAATCTTTGATTATTTTGTAGAAAGATCTCCGTCAAAAAATTGTTGTGAAAATTATATGGTTTGCTTTAACAATATGACATTATTTAATTATTTATTGACTTTGGCGACTGGTATTGTCGTTTTGCGGAAAATTGTTATTGCATAAATATGAAAAAAATAAATTAAAATATTCCGACATATGTAAGTATTGTGCAAAATTAATTTTAACAGTCGTCAATTGCTGGCTAGCAAGTGAGTTTTGATTATACATCGGAATATTTAAAAAGATTGCAGGGAAAATAATAATCGATCGCCAGCGTTTACGAGACATTTTTTAAACATTATACGTACAATAACAATTTGCCACCAAACATTATCAGTCGCCAATAGACGATTATTTCCTCATAGTGAATTAATCGAGTAAACTTTGTTAACTGTGATTACGACCTTTTGATTTTTTTTTATGTTTACAAACGCACATAAAAAATTGGACGTACGTAAAAATAGGTGATACAAATTCAAAATATCGTAAGCTAGCAAATTTTTCACGATGAAATCGTCATTAAACAATTGACGGTATTTTAGTACTTATTACAGTTTTTTATAGGCTTGACCATTCACAAGTGCATTTATTTAGTAAGTTTAAAAAAAATTGAAAAATTTGTAAAAGCGTAACTTTTTATATTTGAAAGGTTGTGTTTTTAATTTTAATAATGCAGTAATACAGCTATTTTGTTACCAATACTTTATGTCGAAAACAACAAATAAATTACAACCACAATAATTGTGGGATTTGTTGTCGGAGAATCATGGCCTTGCCCAAGCATATACGAAAAGAAACCAACAAAAAATTGTACATATATTACATTTGGAAAACGAAAACTTTACTAAAATACATGTAGATTATTTTTAAACATACATAACAATTAATATTATACAATATTACTGCACAATAAAAATTTCAACTGAAATTTCCAGTACAACGACATACAGAGAAAATTAAACTCCAATGGAATGGAATTTTTCCAGTCGAGTACAGAAGTGGTGGTTTTAACATAAATTTTGGTTTTATTAATTTTGTTATAATAACTAGTTTAAAGAAGACGAAATTTTGTATTATTTGACAACTGCAGTTAAAAGTTGTTACACTATAACCTTTTAGGCGTTTTATTTTATTTTATAGCAAGTTGATTGATTACAGAATTTATTTAATTTTAATGAAATAGAAAAGTTTCAAAAAAACATTAATTGTTTTATAGTAACAATATAACTTTATTACACAGATATCTTACTCCGTGGTACTTACTCCGTTTAAATAAATAAAAGAAGAAACCTTACAGTTTAATGAAAACTATTTATAACAATCTTTTGACATTTTTTATCTTAAAGTTAATCTAACCTTCAATCTTTTTTTTGCAGACAATGAGTTCAGCAGTCGTCCAATTATTTACGACTGAACCACCATTGCACAGTCAATGGTTAAAACGATATACAGGTGCATTGTGTTTTGTTAAAGATAGTGTTAAACGGTCATATTTTTGCCGCTTATATTGTTTAATGAAAAATGAATTAGTTTGGGAACAAGAAATGTACGACAATATTAAAATCTATCAACTACATTCGTATTTACTGGCGTTTGAGGGACATGATAATTTGGTGGCATTAAACTTTGCGGCCGACGACGAAGCTGATGATTTTTATAAAACCTCCACAACAGTTATTGGAAATCGAAGTAGACGACGCGAAGGTATGTTTTTATTTAATTGTTTTAGGTCTAAAGTTGATAAATTTATCATGTATTTTAAAGTGATGTATAATTGTCGATATTTAAAGAAACTTTAGCGAATGTCTTGTTGAAATGTATTTGCGGGTTAATTAAATATATACCATCGTTAAAAAAATAATCCAAAATTCATAATTATTTTTACGCTAATTAAATTTGTGCACTGCAATATTATTTATTAAATATATTGTTTGGTCATCGTTTAATAATTTTTTAAATGTATATTTATCATGGCCATGAAATTTATAATTTTTTTCATTTCACTTTCGTATAAAACATTTATTTTATTTATGCTTTATTTATATTTCCAAAACTCCCTTAATTAGCGAAATGACGGTAAGTTTGGTTATTTTGGTTAAAAAACATATTTGTCTAGGTGGAAAGTTTTTTTCATTGCGCCTTTAAATTAAAACCTTCATTGGAAGTGTGTATGTCGTATGAATACTCAATCAAGTACAAACAAGTATTGACTAAATGTTATTTTGTGAGAATATCATTCTATCATTTGTAAAATATTAGTACCTATGTACATAATTATTTGTTAAATATTAGTATGTATCTACTATATTTTTATTATGGTAGTCAAAGGTATTGTGATATTCATTTACATGTACGCTATATTTTCTGTTTATTCAATTTCAATTGCAAATGTCCATATTTTTGTATCTTTCGCTAGTGGTCTGTTTCAAATAATCGCACGATTATTATTATTTTATTAATAATGGTGTTAAGATGATTAAGGTTTATATGATCATCATATCAAGATTCTCGAATATGTTTCGCATTAGCGTATCTTCACTCACAATTTTGACGTCTTTATAATTGGTTCAAATTATTTTCAAAACAAATGAAAACATACTCAAATTATGTCACAAAATAAACACGGTTATGGGTTGTTTATTTGCGCATCACAATTCATTATATCACGGTTTTGATGGGAACATCTCATTATTCAAATTCCTGTTTTTAGAAAATATATTGAAGGTTACAAATATAATTATTAAATAATACAATAATAAAAATTCAAAATTGAGATTTTCCCACCAAAATCGTAATTAGTCGATTGCAATGTGCAAATAAACAGCCTTTGATCGTGGTTATTTTTTATAATTAATAGTTAGTTTATCATTTACATAGTTAAAACTATACTTAATAGATATTTCTAAAAATTTGTTATTTTCTCTAACAGTTGTCGCGCTTTTAATGTTTAAATTTACTATTACAATAACAATTCACAACCAACCAAATACATCTGTTGTATCAATTACAAATGTTATGTTAATGTATAAAAAAAGCTAGTGTTAAGTAACTACCATATACTTATGAGGGGCATTCAATATATTCGTAGAATTGATATGAAAGACTATATTTTTCTACATAGTTTACCTTTACATTTTTACCAAAAAAAAAAATTACTTAAACATAAAAAAATTTTTTACATTGGTTCGTAATATTCTACAGCGTTCATCATAACTCAGATTAATTTAATTTAACAAATTTCGACCATTTACAATTTAAAAAAAAATTGGTAATATTAAAAATATTCGCGCTCAGTGGTATTATGAGTTATATGCATTACTGTCAGCATGATTTACTATTTCAAAGTAGTAAAAATGTAGTGATTGTGATTGTAAAATGTGGAATCTATTTAAAATCACATTCATGCAGCCAGCTTGCATAATACGGTGTTTTGAACGTGCACATTCATCCATTTAAGTCCACTGCGTTGATTTTTGTTAGGGCTGATGGTCCCCAATAATGAACACATCTTTCATCACTGTTTACAGTATTATTTACAAGATGATCATATAGAATTTTAAATGGGTTATCAATAGACCGCTTAAATCTTTTATCCAATTCTGGAACATACATATTACGATTATATGGATTGACGAGGAGAATTATGCTGAAATTATAACCGGCATTTACTTATATAGAAATCTTTTTTAGAAATGTGGAACTAATCCATTTACAATTATATTGTGTATCAACAAATATAAACAGCATACATTTTAATCAATTGTGTATATGAACATTGTGATAAATATACAGTTTGTACCATGTACATTTTTGTTAATAATTGTTTAACCCGTAAAACAATTTCAATTTATTTTTCACTATATTGTTTATATTTTAAATACCTTTAATTGAATGAGTCGCAATATATTTGAAGTTCTTTAAAAAAAAACTCATTCGTGTATGTACATATATCCTTTAATCTTCATGATTATTGAAGCAAATTAAATTTTTGAGTAGATATAAGAATCAGATCGACTACTTTTTATAATATACAGCCTTTCGAAATATCGTCTGCTTGCTAATCTACCGTTCATACTGTATACATATTTTTACTTATGTTTCGCCAACCAAACCTATGGTGTTTATTAAAAAATATAATATGTATTTAGATTTCAACTTTTACTTTTCTTTTTTACTTATTTTTAATTTGCAAATTACCTTTTTCCAATAATCTTCTTTAAAAAAACTATCAAGACACAGAAAAAGTAAATTTATTGAGAATAACGGAAGAAAAGTTGAACAACCAGTATTGGTAGTGTGTGATTTTGATTAAAATATCCATACATACATGGTATGTGATTACTTTCTATGTATGTAAGAGATGTAAAATCATAAATTTTGTGAGGATTAATTTCAAGCGATTTGTAATTGCCATTGGAAATTGAGTGAAAGTGAAACGCGACCACTAAAATCATAATTTTAATTGAACATTTTATAACTATCCAAATCCACAGATGAATCAATAAAATTGCTGATAATTCGGTTTAATGTGACAACCGATTAATTAATTATACCGGCTGATTGATATTTGATTCTATGAATTTATTTATTAATGATTAAATATTTTAGTTTATTTATTATAAATAAACGATATTATGTATTTATATCAGTTTTAACTTATAATATGGGTGCATTGGTTTTTCGACAATCACTCTTGGATTATGATTCGCCCAAATACGGTAATTCTGTTTATTGACGAATCCACTGAGGTGAAAATGTGCCTCATCACTGAATATGATTTTCTTCGAAAATTGATCATCCACTGTTGCCATTTCTTGCCATCATTCTGACCATTGACGACGTTTGGAATGGTCAAGAGGCTTTAGTTCTTGAGTCAATTGCAACCTTATAAGCGTTTAAATGCAAGTCTTTAGGCATAATGTTCATAAACGACGAGCGTGAGAGGTGCAATTGTTGGGCACGACGACGAGTTGAGGTGGACGGCTCTTCAGCCACACTATCGCGAGCAGCAGCAATATTTTCTGCAGTACGAGCTGTACGAGCATGCACTGGTGTTTTAAAATCTCCTACAGACCCGGTTTGCTCAAATTTTTGCACGATTTTTCCGATTGTACGCACATTTGGACGATTAAATTGACCGAAAAAATCACGATATGCATTTTGATTTGAACGCCCATTTTCATAATAAGCCTGAATAACTTTAATGCGTTGCACGATTGTGTATCTTTCCATGGTTCAAATTGAGTTAGTTTGAAATTGAAAAATGTCAAATGAAATGCAGAAAAAAACTTGACGTTTAGTTTTGGTTCACATTCAACATCGGCCCTTAAAATTTAACCACCCATTACATTTTGTTTAAATTGGTTTGCACAGTTAAAATTGAATTGTCTAAGGATATAGTTATGTACATACATACTTATCTAACATTAAAAAAAAATTATTTTTTAAAAAAATCAAAATCATTAATTTTCCAAATAAATTGATTAGCTATATTTTTTAAAATACGTTTTTGCCGAATTTTTCATTGAATTCACGAAACAAGACATTTTAAATATAAGGCGTATATTGTTGAGAACAATATATGTAACTGTAATCAGTTTGGAGTTTTTCATCAAATTGTTCAAGATTTAATTTTCGGAGTTAGTTCTTATTTTATGTTGCCAGCACGACACAATTATTTATTTATACTATAAATTAAATGTTTAATTGATAAATTAAAAATCCATCTAAAAAATTAAAAGCTCGACAATTCGTAAACTTCATAAAATCGATACTATCTGAAATGTAATTTTGTCATTTTATCGTCGAAATGACTGCATTTAAAAGTGAAGTAAAAATAAAATAAAACAAGTTACGTCTGGTCGGAACATAATTAAATAACTCTAAACTTATTTTTGAGTTATTAAATGCATCTAAGGAATTATTCAGCGCAATTGATGTTAACTGTTGTAACTCTAAACAGAAAAAAATTAAATAATTCGCAACAAAATACTGCTATCATCATTATATGAATTGATTGATTGTTAAAGAAACACAAATTTTGTATTCCAAATAGAGCTCTCAAATATATTTGTGTTTTTGTATTATTTTATTACCCAATGTAAGGCTACTCTAAGTTTTATTCAATTAAAATCTTACACAATCAACAAGAACTTATTTTTGTTATAGACCCTAATTCATAGGAAACATTAACAAGGTATTTTAATGAATTTGGGTGAACTAGTATAATAAATGCTCAAAATTATCGTAAAATAAAATTGGATCAAATAAAAACATGTTCTGGAAAAAGTTTTTCTTTGTTGATTTAGAATCTGTAAGAAAAATTATAGGTTTATATTTAAAAACAAAATTGACCTCGAAATTGACATCCAACTAAAAAAATGAACTTCAGTTTTATTGCACATTTATTGAAATCAAGCAACTGTTGTTTAAAACATGTTTTGTTAAAATGTATTTTTATCAGTGTCAACGTAAAAGACTCACCTGATATATTAATATTACATTGTATGTACATAATACTAAATTATAAATCATAAATTGCATATACATAAATAAAACAAAATTATATTTTACATTATAACCTTCTTTAATAATCTGGTTAAAACATAGAATTATAACATGGTAAATGTGATTACATATTACTACATATTTTACTGGATTTGCCACAGGTGCCCTGCGATGTAAAACTAAAAATGAGTACTTAATTAATTATTAATTAAGAGAGTCAAACAAAAATCAAATTGCGAGCGAGAAAAACACACATCAAAATTCAAAATATATTGAAATCCCTTCCTGTGATTTTACACTGATGGATAGTAAATTTATTTCAAGTTATTTTAAAAATTTTTAAACATTTTATTTGAACATTGCATAACTCCATTTTTGATTGTTAGTTGCAGTAACGAAAATAAATAGCTAGTTTATTATCATGATTATGTATGTATTTTTACTTTCAATTTATTTTTCAGTTCTTCTCGAGAACACATCTTATAAATCGTTATAATTTGGAAGTTAAAAAAAATTGCATTTCCAATAGATTTTATGTCTATTTAAGGAAAACCAACTTATGGATAAGGGCGAGTACTATTTATTATGCAATGAAAATTAGTAAATAAATGTAATCATATACAACTGTTTAATAGTTAATAGTTTCAAATAAATTATTGTATTCGGTGCAGAAAATTTTATTGATTTTCTACCAAATTCATTAGTGATGTGAATGATTTTTGGCAAACGTACGTAGTGCTTATGATTTCAGTAGCTTAATTCTATATTAAGCAGACTGTAATATACGTTAATAGCAAGTTAAAATATTAAGTTATAGTGGATAATTCTCGCGGGTCTGGATTGAGATTGTTGATATA
Organism: Tipula unca; assembly: GCA_951394425.1. Taxonomy (NCBI): domain Eukaryota; kingdom Metazoa; phylum Arthropoda; class Insecta; order Diptera; family Tipulidae; genus Tipula; species Tipula unca. The sequence continues at coordinate 56,264,792 of OX596381.1, read as the reverse complement.
CTTAATACTGGCTGTGGTCAGATTGTAGGCAGTTATTATATCGTAAAACTTAAAATTTAAATTAATGGTAATTCAAAATGAAAGTCTATTGCCTCCGTAGCTACAGCACAAATGCTGTAACAAAGTATAGTTACTGTAAATTCTAGCACGCGACAACTAATTCAATTAATATAATTGGCTAACAGTAGTAATATACGTCGAGTAATAATTGGCAAACTTAACTATTCGTATATTCAAGAATATCAACATTAAATATGGATGGCCAACTACAAATATAACGTTAACAGAAACTAACTTTGTGTGTACTGCATATTTATTAAAATTAACCGTTAATGCTTTTTACGTCACAACTTTATAACATACACTTCCAAAATAAAAAAATTAAATATTTTACATAATAATATATAATATGTTATTCAAATTGCATCTATTATGTTGTCCTATGGAGTTTATCATAAATTTTATTGTGTTTTGAATTGTCATGTGTATAATTTTATTTTGAGTTAGTATTTTTTGTAATACGTAACAAATAAAAATTCAACTTGAAATCTTAAAAAAAGAAACAATTATGAAAGTTATTTGAACAACAAAAACATGTTATTGTAAGTGAAGATGTTTAACATATAATAATTGTATTATACGTATGTGACGCGTATAGTATGGTTAAGCCAATTAATTTCGTATAGGTGCTTTCGAATTAACAAGTTTTCATTTTTGATTATGTGTCTGTACATACATGTAGGAGGATAAACTTTGACGAAGACTAATATTATTGCTCATTCTCTTTATTACATGTTTAACAATTTAATTTATCACCAGCCGAAAATTATGGTAGAACAACCTTTAAAGTCAGTAATTATTATTCATTCTCGTATATTACAAGAAATATGTATATAAAATATTTTATTTTGATGAAATGTTGTTGGGCTAATAGTAAAAAATTTGTTGCAACATGATATTTGATTGATTTGATGATATTTGTTGCAACTGGATAAGTGCAGATATTTGGTGCTTAAACCGAATCTTAAACTAAGAACAAGCCTTAGAATAATCACATATTTTTATAAATTCAATTCACATTTAATTTTGTTAAAACTTGTAAATTATGTGTCTTAAAATAGCTTTGTGTACCACAGACAATTTTTTTTTGTTGGATAGACCCAATTTGCTTTAATCTAAATTATCTCGCTGCTAAATATACACTTTTCTTGCAAAATATATACTACTATTTGTATTTACTTTTATAAAGGCTTCTGAATAAAGCACGCCTCTGATTAAATTATTTACTTATATTTATGCTAATATTGTGGCTTGTACACTCATATTTCAATTTTTTGAGTGTCCGAAATCAGAATAAATGTGCTTTTTATTCGAATAAACGTCAAAAATAGCAAGAAAATAATTGCTACAGGTTTCGAACATTAGAAATTAAAATCAAATATTGTAAAGGCATAGTTAGTTCATAGTTTATATTGTAAACTCGTAGTTTGAATTCAAAACAACGATTTGTTCCAATAACCTTACCAACACAGTTGTAGAGTAAATCGTAAAACATGAACATTTTTATTATTGTTTTATGATACTAATCAATATCTGCTTTTATTTCTCACAGCCGACATTATTTTGTTTATTATTACAAAATGTTTTTTAACGTTATTAGCAGATATAGATACATATCAGAATCTGTTAAATTCTCTAGCTAGCTTGATCAATTATTCATTTTATTAACAAAACTTGTAAATTGAAAAACTGAAATTATTTGGATTTATAAAAATTTTGTATTTAACATCTTCACAAAATATGCTCTCGTCTATTTTACTTCAATAAATAAAATCTGATAATTTTCAAATTAAAAAGGTAAAACGATTATCAAACAGAGCATAAGCTATTATTTAATCCTCACGAAATCATTAAAATAAAACAAAAATGCTCATATCAAAAAATCCAGACGGTATTATAAATGTGAATTTGCAAGTTCGGTTATTTACCCGAGCTATATCCGACAATATGATAAAAATATTTTACCTTCAAAGAGGGAAATCACTGTCACTGTACAGGGTGACATGGAGCTATGCAATGAGCAGGTGGTATACTGTACTTGTGGGAATGGGATGAATGGGTTGAATGAATGTTAGTGTGAATGTGGCTATTGCACCAATTTTAAAAAGAAAAAAGAAAAGAGGGAAATCAATGAATTTTTTTGGTTATGGATGAATTATTTTAGTGATTTTAATGGTTTAGAGCTCGGATGTAAATAGCTAGGGTATATATCCGACCTCGCGAACTCACATTAAGGAATAAATATATAATGTAAATTATACTAAATTATGTAAATATGAATGTCTAGTCGTTTTTAAAATTCAAATAGTTACGTATGTTTTTAATTCCATGCACTTCAATTACGGTTAACCGTAACCTTAAAAGAAAATGAAAATTAAAGTTGAAATAAACAAATTTCTATTTTTTTTTAATAATATCATTAAATTTTAAACATATTGTCCAATCTCAAGTTTAATGATCTTGGATTTTATGTTTTATAATTTGGAAGAAACTTTCTGTATTTAATGTTATGTATGTGGATGATTTTTGACAAATCATTAATATGAATTAATTATAAAAATAATTTGTCTTTTGCTTTGACGTTTAACGATTATGACGTTAAAAAGGTCAAATTATTGAATAAGATCAAATCGAGTTTTATTCAAAGTAAGAACCTTAGAAATTAGAATTCTCAACGTTATGTTAATGTATAGGTGTGCTTGTCGGAGAATTGCATGGAATTACAATAAAAAAATGAGTTTGAGTTTAAGACTAGAGTAGATATATGTACAAAAATATGAAATATAAATAAAAAAGAAAGTGAATTTAAATTAATAAGATAATAAAATATTCGAAAAATTAGTTCGAGTTACGCGAATACTCCAAAAAATTCAAATGCAGATGTTAATCATTTTATAATGCATTTGTATTGAAAATAGCAGCGACATATCATCATCAACACTATAATTAATTTGTTTTTTTGCATTCAATATCAAATGTTGATAAGGGTGATATTAAAACGTTAGTATACAGTATTTCCTTCCTTTTTTATATCATCAACATGAATCAACATCAAAATTGTTTTTTTTTTAAACAAATAGTGAATTTTTTTTTAAAATTAATGTTAATTTAATCTGTTTTTTTTTTTTTAAAACAGTGTTAAAGGCCATTACTGGCCCCTTACTGAATCAACAATCTGGCTCCAACGGTTTCGATCCTGATTTAATCTGTTAGAATGTTAAAAAAATTTATCACGTTTTATGCAATACACAAATAAAATTTAAATTTGTTAAAACGTTAAAAATTATAAATTTGAGATATGATGTGTATATGCAAAAATGTGTGTCGATAATCAAAAATATTTTGAGAGTTTGATCATTTATTATAAGCTGCAGGCATTTGATATTGAATAATCATTTATACAGATGTACATATATTAATTTTGTGTGTCTACTTGGTAATAGTGGCCGGCTACATTTTAATGTACAATTTAATTTTAATTTTAATATTTAGATGGATTCGATCAATGTTATATAATACAATTTGGAACTTAGTTTGTGTTTGTATCGAGTTTACAATATCGATAGCACTAGAAATTTGTGAAAGATTATAGTAGTGTTAGTAATTAGTGGTATAACATTTTTCTCACTATACTTTACACTATAAAATTATAAAATTCGTATAATGTCGATCACATGAGGAAACGTTTCCCCAAATCATCCGCTTCTTCAGATAATTTTTGGTATTAACCAATTGATCAGAAATTGTTTAAATAACTTTTCTAATTAGCAAGAAACAATTCTTTCTGTGGATTAGTGAGAAGGTCATTCAATCAAAATAATGTTGTGTTGCCCCGTCTCTAACTACCTTTTTACGTATTATACATATTGATAAATGTTGTAGGTCATCAGCTCAATTTTGCACATAATAGTTATGCCTATCGATTAGTGATGTAACTAATTAGTTTTTGGTTAGCAGCGACAGTCGACCTCGAAGCGGTGGTAAGTAATACTCTTATTCACATTACGCTACAGCCGGCGACGATATGAATCTATAACTTTTGCTAAAGGTAAAGAGTAAAAACAATGCCAATTTTAAATTGACTGAAGCTAACCATGTGAAAGCATGATAATACCAACAATAGCCTGCTTCAGTTTCTCTCACAAGATTCTTAAATAATTTTCATTAAACTTTGTTAAAATAAAAAATAAAATAGCCTTATCTTGCCAGCTGGTAGGTACAATTTGTAGGAATGGTTAAAATTAAATACCAAAATTTATGCATACCCAGAAAATATTTATTATATTATAATATAAACCAAACCTAACAAAATATGTACTTTTTACCACTCGACAGCCGTAATTTGCTAACACATTACATAATTCAGAAAAAATGTAAATATTCCTTTATAAAGAAATTTCAGTACATAAGTGATTCAACTTAAGGCGAATGACGTTGAGACATGCGTCTAGTTTCATAAAAATATTATATTCAGTTGGAAAATATGTATATAGAAAAATAGTTGAATCACATCTGATTTACTCATATGCTCATACTATAATAAAAATAATATTAATATTTATCTATTTTATTATCAGCTGTTATATTAATAATACAAATATGAGCAACAAAAATTTGTTTAAAATTTAACAACATAATTCTGTATATGAAAATTCTACAAGTTGTATTACCTGAGGTCGATTTAAATTTTATAAATTAATTATCGAGAATGACAATATTGTTCCACATGTTAACATAATATTCAAAATAAACATTTCTTATCAAAGCACGCACGGCTTTCACATTCTATTGATAAAAAAATGTTCATTTAACAAAAATAAAACCAGATTTTTCAAATATGTAAGAGTATATAAAAATAATTTTCTATTTTGTTTTTGAGTGAATTGGATTAAAAACCAAATGAAAACATAAAAACAGATAAATATTTAAAACATACCTACTATATAAATGTAACTTATGTGCCCATGTGTACAGCATAAAATAGTTTTTATGTTAATTATTATGCAAAATGCAATAAAATCGATTGGTTTGTAGCTATTTAGAAAACACTATTGACAATATAATATACACATGCTTCGAAATTTGGAAGTTAAATATAAGGGTATCCACACGTGAATGTCAATATACATTTATTGAAGGATAAGATTCGTTAGATGAGAGGTTTCTGAGAGTTTGTGTGCTTCTTTCTAGTGGTTTGTGTTTCAACACGTTCGACACTCGTGCCCACTAATCTCTGACAATCTTGACCTACAGTGAACACATGCACGTTAATGTTTAACTAAACTATGTAAATTAATTATAAATGATATTATACAAATCCCGAATTATTCAGGATTGTTATGTAACTTGAATGACAGTTTCTTAGCTTTTGGGGTTTAAAATTTTGGTTAATTTAATGTGTCAAATATGATGCAGACCTTTCCAGTTCTATCTAAAGCTGCATACGGTTTCACATGAATTTATAGACACCTAAAATGTCATTTGTTGCGATTACAAGGGTACAGATTATATTTATCAAACTATTATATTTAGCAAACAAACGCACAAAAACTATTATATTTAGCAAACAAACGCACAATTTATATCTAATTGAAAAACAGTTGCCTCTGATTAGTAAAATCATTTTTTAAGTTCAGTTCAAGACTTCCGATCTTAGCCCGATGCATACTACATTATTTTAAAAAAATTCATAAAAATATTGAGGCAAGATTGATTAAGAATTAATAGACAAAAATTAAAAATAACTTAAAACTCAACTGTTGAACTTATCAATATAGATAAACCTTTCCCCTATATCATTATTAATTGTACTAAAAACTAAATTCAAGCCAATTAATAGTAATAATAAATAAATAATATTTATAATGGATTAAAAAACGATCATTCATTTTAAAAAACTTATGTCTATCATATTTTTATTGTTAAGAAAAAATTTCTTTTCTTTTGTGCAGAAGTTAAAAAATATATGTTACTTACAATATAGGTTTGATTATACATAGCCAGATCAACACGATATCTACCTATTCTGTTGATTAATGTTTAATGAAACGAATGGTTTATAAACTTAATTTAATTTCTTTTTATACAATTTCATTATGTATTCATATTGTTTTGCGCTCTTTATTTTAATTCGTTTTTTTTTTTTAATTTAGTAAATAATCTTAGAAATGAAGAATTAGATATTCTTTCCTCCAAAAAATGAAATAAACTTTATAATCGATTAGCTTTAGTCAAAGCGAAAAAGAAAGTAAATTGCTATGTGATGCAATACGAATAATATTGTAATGCTTAAAAGTATGTATAGTAATGTTTGAAATGATTGAACGCAACGAAAATTTAATACTTATATTTTTGACGATCGATGTTTTTTGTTAACAATAATGATTAGTGGCGAAATTGAAAATAATATAAAATTGTCTTACCTCTTTTGTGCTCTTAAATATTAAAATTTCGGCAGTTATAATTTTTGAACATCAATTAGATTAGGTGAGTTCAGTTTGTATTAATAATTGTTACTGACGAAATAATAAAATTTTCACGATTTAATTGAAATTTCCTATATAAAACTAATTTTAATTTACCTCATACTAGAATTTATAGATGTTCCATTCATTTTATAATTTGATCTTAATTTTAATTTCTTGGTTTATGCAATTATACCAGAAACTTGAAATTACCATAGTTAGTCAAAGCGTCCATATTTTAAGGGGGGATATGGGAGGGTATACAACTTTTCCGTTTTATCACGAAGAGTTGGTTAAATTTTTCTCATTAATAGGGCTAATTAAGAAATTTATCATAGTTCAAAACATAAAGAAATATTGTGATGATTTAACAAATGTAGTGTTATTATCTCTGTTTCTAACACCAATTGTCTCTTTTAATTTCAGAAAAACGAGTTCGGGTGAAGAAGACTCCGCCTCCGCGACCGACTACAGCGGCACCACCGCCGAAGGTACAAGTAGATGAAAACATACCACCGCGTAATAATAATCAGATAACGCCAGGTAAATATGCTGTTATTTATTCTATATAACGAACGAAGTTTACAATTATTTATATTTGCTATTTATAGTTAATCATATAACAACAGCACCAGCCCCGCAGGTGCTACCGCAACAAATAAATTTTAATGAAAAAAAGAAAGGAGCCAAACGATTAACGAAAGCTGATATTGGACTGCCGACTAATTTCAAACATGTAACTCATGTCGGATGGACAGCACAACGTGGCTTTGATTTAACTGGTGACGATGTAGAAACACTGAAACCGTTTTTACAAAAGGCTGGTGTGTCAGACCAACAATTAAATGATAGTGAAACTCGTGCATTTATTTATGATTTTATTCAAAATCATAATGTCTTGGAATCCGTTAAATCGGAAAGCCAACCAAAATCGAACGAACGACCGCGTAGCGAACATCAAAATAATAAACAACATTCTAAGGCACCGCCGTTACCTCAACGAAATCCTTCAAATGTTTCTCAATCACAAAGGTTAGCACCTCCACCACCACCATCTAGACCTCCAGCTCCAGCTCCGCCACCATCACGAAATCGACCTTTACCACCACCAGTAAGTCGACCACCACCACCGGTGATAGTCGCCAATGCAATGGCTGCGGTAAGTGTATTATACATCATGTATTTCCTTAATCGGATATTTAATAATATTAAAATTTAGCCCCCGCCGCCGCCGCCACCTCCACCCCCAATGGCAATTGCACCACCACCACCGCCTATACCCAATGATGATGCTGTATCAAATAAATCAACCACATTAAGTGAAGGTATTCCTGATCTCAGAGAGCAATTAATGGACAGTATAAAGAAAGGTAAAGCACTGCGGAAAGTAGATCAAACACCGTCACCATCACTGTCGGGCGGAGGTGATAAGCGTGACAACCTATTGAGTGAAATTCGGCAAGGTATTGAACTAAGGCCGGCAGCGGCACGAGAATTAAATAGTACACCAGCAAATAGAGAAAGCAATGGAGCAGGTACAGATGCATTAGCCGATGCGTTGAGACGTGCATTGTTAGACCGGGGTCGTGTTATTCATTCGTCGGACGATGATAGCGACGATAGCTCAGAAAATGAAAACGAGTGGGATGATTAAACTCTTTCGTTTAAATATATATTATTTCGATATTATTATTAACTCTCTAATAACAATAATTTTGTTTCGTAATTTTATTACCAATTATATGTTTAGAAAACATTTGAAAAACAATGGTGCAGGATTAACCAAACAAATATCACACGCAAGCATTTTTGTTTTCTCATTTATCAACCACACTGATGATATTTTGTGCCAAAACTAATAGAAAATTAAAAATTATAAGTAATTTCTCGAATAAATAAAATCTCGTAGTTTAAGTTAATTTACGCCACAATTTCAGCTTCTATCATCTCATTACAAACAGAAACTCGATCTTAGCATATAAGAATCTCCTTAATAATATTAATATTTTTTTGTTTTCATTCAAAGTAAATGTAATACAATTATTATTTCTTATTTTTTTGTTTTTAAATTAAAATTGTTATTAACCTGTTTACCATAATTTTGGTAAATTTGTTAAATTTATTCATAGTTATGTACATTATATTATTATTATTTTTTTTTATAAACTATTAAAAAAGCAACAATTTAATTAATATTGATTAAAAAATATTAACTAAATTATTAATATACTCGAATAAAAATTATTAAAAGTTATTTATTTATAGAGGTTTTATTAATAAATTTGTGATTTTATTTTTTAATGAAATATGATTATAGTTATAGAATAATTTGAATCTCTATTCTATTTTTGTTTAAATTTTTCTGCTTAACAGATTATAAAATACAGTAATATTATGTAATATGAGAACTAGTAACTTGGGTGGGGCAATTGTCAGTACTAAATAATTTGTATTTTGGAACTAATATATTTAATTTTATTTGAGATTCTATTGATATTTACGAAAGTCTCAGGTTGGTCATCAACAAATCACAAAATGATGAAGGACATTTTTCAAATTAATATTAAAATATCAATAGCAGATGAAAACAGATAAACGACGTGGATTGTGTGAACCAACTCGCGGTTTGGCCCACATTGTGTTTGGTAGTAAGAGTTTAGTTTTTGTTTACATTTAGGTAATTTCGTACTGTTTATAATCGTGCGAAAAATAATATGTTGAAAACTTAGAGTTTGTGCGGGAAATCATCAAAAATGAAACGAATGAAAATAAATCCGTATTTTATATGATTTATAGGATTTTTGGTCATGATTTTATATGCACATGTTTTCTTCATGATACATTTAATTATTTATTTAACAGAAACAACAATGTTTGGCACGTGTATATTTTTTTAAAGTTATTCTCGTTCACAGTATATTCTATCTATAAATAACGAGGCTACTATCGCAATTAGGGAACTATCGTAGATTAGCTTCACGTTACACTACAAATATATTGTTCTCTTAGGCAGAGTTGGACATCTGTGTTTGTTAAATATGTACGTGAACTAGATTTTCGTGCTGATCTCAGCTAAAGTCCACTGCACGTCATTATGGCTTCTCTACTAAATGAAAGTTGATGGATTTCTAGGTCACTCTGATCTGACTATAGTGACTAACACTGAATTTGATTGTTCTTCTAAGTTAAATTTAGGAAAATAGATTTTTGCACTCTTAAAGTTTTAATCCCAACGACAAAATTTAATTTTTGAATCGTTGTGTAAATGATTTATTTATCTCTATGAGACTAACATCATTTTTGCAAATACAATTAAAATTATAAGTGGAAAATATTTATGACGTCACGAAACTGCATCACAAACTGCAATAATAAATTATACATTTAAACAAGATGGCGCCGCAATATTTCCTATTAGTAATGAAACAAACAATATGAGTTTGATTTTATTTTTAGTAGATGGCGTGTAAATGCAGCTAGTACTTTTTCTTATTTTAACTTCATCATTTGTAAACATTTCATTTAATGTACATGGTCATTTTGTATTCTTACATTTAATCCTACAAACACTTAATCTTATGTACATTTGTTTATGTACCTGATGCCTTGAAATCACTAGAATTCTAAATTGAGTCAAGCCTAAGAATAAGTTAAACATATTGAATTTTTATAAACTCGGAATATACTTGTAGCCAAACGGAACTAATCCATTACTTGGCAGATTATAATGAACAAGATGTGTTGATGGAATTGAGAATATAAAATGATTTTTGGATAACGTATTGAAATATAGCCTACTGAAACGGAACTATGCCAGTTTTTGCGCCTAAGTATTCAATCTAAATTTTAATCTTTTTCGTGAATAAAGTCATTGGTAGCTTGAAATATTTTAATATTATTCCTTTGAATGTTTGAAATCAAACATCTCACAGTTTGAGAAACATGGTATTAGAGTATTAATTAATAATTCAATGTTATCAACATTTTTGACTACGCTTGTACAAGTTACGTCGGCAGATGTATAAGGCTATATTCTAGATTCCATAACGCTAAACTTGAAATGCCCAAAGAAGCGGTTTAATGATTACTGGTTCAAACAGTCGGTAACTCTATATTTACGTGTTTCAAGAGCTAATTGAAGGAAGATGAAGAATCACCATACAAGTCAGTAAAGAATAATATATAACTTTAAAATAATTGACAAAGTGTAATACGAAATTTTATTCGTTCGAGGATAAATGGATTAATCTGTATTCGTAATCTGCATTCATAAATTCATATTAAAAAAGGCAAAGATGGTTCAAAGCACAACTAAAAACTGACTGAGATATCAAACCACTTCCCAATTTAATTACAAGAAGGTAAATAAACAGAAATCACCAGTCATGCAACAACAAAACTGACAGGAGCCATTTCAGATGCATGCAAACAAAAAAAAAATAAGGAACATCGCTTCAAGTTCAAAGACGAAGAATGAAGTAAACCAAACAGTCGAAAAACTTAACTTTGAATGTATTCAACTTGCGGCATGAGAATGGATAGAAGGAATATTTGCATATTGACAAAACCAGCAAGAGAAGACTAAGCATTAAGTTTATTAATTTCTCTATGAGACTGGTCTTCACCCTTCAACGGCTTAATTTAATAAGATATAGGTCAAATTGAGGCGTTGTAAAGAGAACGCTTGCCTAATAGAATAGTTGCCAGAAAAATATGCCAAAAATATGCCAACGTGGCCGAACCCAAACTTTAAATTAAAGGTTGGTTCACGAGGACGGATATTTATCCAATTTACATCCGAGCATGAGATAAACATATTATGTTAACTGATGGATGAAGTTTTTGGTTATTTTGAGTGCTTTTATTGGTTTAGTTTAATATCCGCCGTAAACCAACCTTCAACGCCGATGTACGTACAATTGTATATGATATTTGCACTTAAAGTATACACGAATTACAAAATAATGAATTGGAACAGATAATGCTATATGATACTTTAAATTCATGTTTTATTGTAGTGACAAGTGTTTTTCTTTATTGTGTACTAGATAAGAAGTGAATTGTGTTATTGTCATATTAGTCTAGTTGGAATTCATTATTCAGGTGTAATTTTAAAATGCCACAGAGATAATAATTTAATTACTATCCGATTTGATTTTTTTTCAGTCGTTTAGTGTAGATTATTAAATGGTTTGAAAGTACACAAACACATACTAATATATCATGGTTAGATCAATTCTAACTAAACTACCGAAAGTGGTAAGCCCTTTTCGCTTATTTCATAATTGTTTAGTATATATACTAAGACGATTTATGGCAGCCGTAAATCGGAGCAAAAAAATATGTGGGTCATGCCCATATTCAACCGTGATGGGATGCTCGTGGTTTTGTTGTAATATTAGGTAAAATTTGAATATCACTGTTGGTATATAGAACTTCAAAATTTTAAATGCTTACAAATAAAATTCTAAATTAAAACTTAAAAATATTTTAATTGAATTTGGGATTTTTTTTTTTTTAAAACGTATGTATATACATTTTTGTGAACATAGTCTAATTTCTATGGGCCTTTGTGGCATTGAGTGCGGAATCCTCGTGGGTTCCGGGAAATTTTAATAATAGTCTAATTTAGGTGCCGCACGTTTTAAGCAAATGGGCAAATAAACTTTTAAATATTTATCGCAGATCTCGCCCCAAATATCAAATCGATTTTGATCTCTATCTTTCTTTAGTGACCTGATGTATTATAATTCGTAATGACATCAAGTGTCACAATCCAAATTTCATAACATATTTCACCATGACGAAAATCTTTAAGATTGACCATCTGCAAATTATATAGCCTTTTGGAAGAGGCGGCTAGTCATAATAGTCAAGAACGGCGCTGCCCATACCGTTCATTTCACCATCTATAACAAAATACATTTATAAAACATAAACCCATTAATATCAAATAAACATTAGTTTAAGTTGCACTTTAAATTTTCCACATGCATTTCCACATTTAAAACGGAATTTTAGAAAGATATACAATTACGAAACCAAATTTTAGCCGCTAAGACCTCACATAGTAAAATACACGAAAAATCATCTAACACTGATGTAAGACAACTTTTCGTGTGTCTTACAATGTGAGTGCTTAGAAAGATCGAATAAAATTAAGTATCGATACTTTTTATTAACAAGTTTTTATTGTTAACGTATTGCATTTATGTATTGAAATTTTGTATATCGTTTTAGCTACTGTACTCCTTTTACTCAGGCGATACTATACAGTCACAGAAGATCAGGTTTTGGTCTCTATGTATGAATTCTCTAAGTGATTGATAAAACTGATAATTTTTACATCAACGTTTTTGTGTTTAATTTTTGTGATTTTGAACTTTTATTTTATATTGACAACTGTGCAGTAAGTGGTAATTCAATATTTAAAAAATTTCTACTCATTTTATCAATTGGAATTCAATGTTTGAATTCAGAATTACAATGAAAAGTGTATGTATATCGATTGGATTCCATTTATTTTGACATCTAATATTAAATCCCACTCTGATTTAAAATCCATATAGTATCTATATCTATAGGCCCATTTATATGTAGTTCATCATATTGTTACCGATCATAATCAGATTATCCACTCCTATAATGAGATATGCGATTGGATACAGCCCTCCTCTTTCATATGCTAATGTTTTACTTAATTTTTAATTAAATAACTTCAACCTATATTCTATTCACCCTCGGCCTAAAATTACTGAATTTTAAACATTGTATAACATAATTGCTTAATCATTTATAATTATTGTTTTCTTTACTTTGCTCAACTGTTGAAAGTGCGATAAATATATTTCACAAGTATTTAATTTTACCTTGGTAAATTATTTTACTTGCTGGAAATGTATATGACTATCATCAATACAGCACTTATTAGCTACATATTTAGCTTTGAACTACTGAAAAGTAAGCTGAAATCAGAATAATGGTCACATCAAAAAACTTGAAACAGATTCAGTTGATAATTAATGAGATGCGGAAACAACAGCGCGTTATTTTAGCCAAATCGTTCGGAAATTAAAAACATTTTTTTGTTTTTAAACCATTCCGATATCAAATTAGTTTAGTCAAAACCGAATGTATCATTGACAGTAAATGATGTTTTAATGTTGTAGCTAAACACACGGTAAAATAAAACGAACGATTCGTGCGTTTTGTCACAATATGGGAGACACTTTAGTAAAACTAGAGGTGAGTAAGTTATTCGTATTAACGAAATTATCTTATAAACCACAGTGCCATAATGTATATAATATATTGTGGTCAGAAAATTGTACATGATTTAGTTATTTTGGACTGATGATTAATCAAATTGAGTAAATGTTTCAGATATCAAAGTATAATGAAAACTCTGCGATTGTAAGTTAGTTATCTATTTTAATACATATTTACAGAACGATGAATTGTGCAGTTCTGTTAAATGTAATATATAATGATACCATCTTACAAATTGACATTTATTATGTATTGGAAAACTGATTGAAACGTGGTTGCACTTTGGTCACGGGAATCACATAAACCGATTACAGATTAAATAACCCATTCAAATTTGTATTAGTAATCAAGTGTATATACGCATATGTACAAAAAAACACATTCAATAATACTCGCTTATAGTACGCGCGCAGGTACGTACGTAGTGATTAGATTAATTGCATATCACAAATATTTTGCCTATTGTTTACAAATATTACTGTTTTTGAAGAATTTGGTAAAAACAACAATTAAAACTCAATTTTGTTTGGAAGTTTGCTTACAAAAAAATCATATATGTATGTATATTAATAAATAATTGTCAATTAATAGTAACTAAATTGATTTAACACCGTTTAATTTGTCTTGAATTTGCTGTAGACTTAGTCCTTTTGTTTCAAACACTACGAAATATGTGAATACAAATCCAATTAAACAACAAATTGCAAATATCCAAAATGCCCAATGTGATCCAATTGCTTCATCGATAGACGAAAAGAATAAGGTGATGAAAAAGGCAAATAACCAGCTTGATGCCGACGTTACAGTTGATGCGTTAAATTTCACATTAGGTGGAAATAGTTCACCCAAAACTGACCATGGTATTGGGCCAAAACCGACACTATAAATTAGTGCATATATCAACAACGATACGACTGGCAGGAATGCTAAATCTTCGGCAGCTTTTGATTTTTGATCATCCAAAAAGAAATATAATCCTAGCAGTCCCATACCAATGGCCATACCACCTGCCGAAATTAATAATATAAGTTTGCGTCCCATCCGCTCGATTATGAATGGTGTAAGTCCGTTTGCGAAAAGCTGCATTGAACCAACAATAATTGGTGCAACGTCGGGTTCAACAGATCCACCAGCCTTCTTGAAAATAGTTTGTGCGTAAAATAGTACCACGTTTATACCAGAAAATTGTTGAATCCACATTAAACCCACACTTATTCCAAGTGCCCATGCATTTCCTTTGTTTGTAAATAAATCTTTAACTGTCGTCTTATTTTTTGACGCTATTTCTACAGCCATTTGTATTTCATTTATTTCATCAGCTACACCTTCGGCGGTTTCATCACGTAAATATTGTAAAACAGCTACGGCTTTTTCTTTTTCTCCTTTGGTTATAAAATATAACGGCGACTCTGGCATAAAGAAAAATGCCACTGCATATAGTATGGGAATAGCCATTAATATAAACTGTAATGCGACATAAGATACATATGGTCCAATAACGTACGTAAATAGAATGCCAACTGTAACAAATTTTATGTTTAAATATCGTATTCAATTGTGTTTCATATATATGCAACTTACGAACAAGAAATAACACAAGAATTGATCCAAGCGCACCTCTGTATGCAACCGTTGCTATTTCTCCAACATATAATGGTACGGTAGACGTAGTTATTCCAACCGCTATACCCTATATATCGATATAATAATAAGTTTGTTAATAAATGTGCGTCACACAATTTTTTAATTGTCAATATTAAATTTACCAGTAATACTCGTGCAAAATAAATCATTTCAATGCCACTTGATACTCCAAGTATTATGTAGGCGACTGTGAAAAAAACTGATATACTCATTAAAGTCCATTTTCGACCGAACTTTTCTGTTAATGGTCCGGTAACAAAAGGTGCTATGTGATAATGTAAAGTAAATCATTAAATAGAGCTGAATCACAGCAGAAGATCATAATTTAAATTATACCAATTACTGCTCCGAGGGGAACAAGTGGTCCAATCCAAGATATCTCATTTGAACTTGGTACTCTATCTAGCGGCGTATCTTTTAATTGTTCATCTTCGAGTTTCGGTATCACTGGTGATGTCCATGCTATAGCCGTCCCACAAGCAATACTTGATATATTTACTATAAATGTCACTAAAAATTCTCTATACACTTTTGCACTAATCATTATTTGTTTACCAAACTGATTCGAATAACATTAAAACACGGTTACTTATTAACTACTAAACACAATTTCGAAAATTACACGAGCTAATAACAATAGTTAGTAAAATCGGTGATAAGATTAGGAATAATCATGAGGGGTATCTCATATCAATGTGGGTGGCGATAATTATCATAATTAAGCAATTGACTTTGGGTAAACGGTTAAGGCCAAACTCAAGTGGAATTACATCCACAATCTATTCAATAAAATACACGCGGTATGTAAATAAATTCCTAAGTTGTTGCCATCTATATACGAGAATTTGTAGTAAAACGAGTTCAATAGCTAATTTAGACTAATTTATTCCGGCTAATTTATTCCATTATAATAAATTAGGGTTTATATAGTTTAAACCAACTTTCCAGATATTTTTACTTTAATGAACTAATACGAATACCAAACATACTAAAGAAATGATTTATTACCGGGGTTGGCATTTTCTCTAAAATACCCTATTGTGTTATACGTTTATTTGCTCTATGATTATCGAGATTATATATATATATATCGTAGATAATTATAAAATATTGCGAAAACCATAATTATACATTCGGAAAATACAATAATCTTACATCTATATACACCTATACCTATTAGGCTATATATTATTCCTTCTTTGTTTTTAAATATCCTGAGATTACAATATTTAACCCTTAAATATTTAAGTTCCTGGCTATATTCACACACAATAATACAGGGTTTCTAAAGTTTAATGATTTTTCTAATTATATATATACGTCCCAAACGGTGGAAATATTTTTATTTTCCTTATTTTAGGAGGTAAGTTTTTATGGTTTGAAAATTTTATATGTGTTGATCCTTTTTTCCCCAAATGACTTTGTTGAATGAAAGTCGAAATTGTTTTTTTGTTACATATATATATGTACTCGTACATACGTAATACGTAGTACGTACTACGTACATATATATAGTTTTAACTTTAAGCGTATATATTATTAGTAATTTTGGTCTGGGCAATTTATAAATGTAAATTAAATTTAATTTCTAAACTATTTATACATGATAAAAAATTAATTTTACGTTATCGTTGAAGGGACTAGTTATTTAAGGACCATTCAACACTTTTTTGTGGGAATGAAAATATTTTAAAATTTAATTTAACTTATGTAGTTATAAATTACCGGTCGTGTAATTTTTTTTAATAATTACCACTCATGATCAGGGATGGGCGTTTATGCGTCATCTATTATTTTCTACGAAACCAAATTTTTTAGAAGCAATGCGATACGGGTTGGTGACAATTTTAAAGAATTTTTTTCAATGTATTTTATTTTCAATGCACACAATCTTGATTTCACCATCGGGAATTGAACCCGAGACCCTCGAATACGAAACTACCAAAGCTAGGACACTACATTTACTGTGCTTTCGGTTTCATTCATTTGTTCATCTGTCTAGTCTGCCAGAGGGTCATAACTTTTGAACTTTATTCGGTTAGAAGAAACTCTCGAGTATATAGTAGCCAATTTAACACGGATATCCAGCATTTTAAAAGTACCGATAACGTTGTTACAGATCAACAACGAAACGGCCGTTTAATCTGTCAAAAATCAAAAGTAAGTTTTCGAAACTTTTCTCAGAGTTAACGAAACTTCTCGGCTAATATCGGGTACATTGAACGGGTTACTGTCCATAAGGCAATTTCATGGGCGAACGTTCACACCGACAGATCAAATCTGCTCTTCGAGGCAACACAATTAATTGGATCTCAGAAGTACCAGCCGTTTTACTTGGTATATCGGTAAAAAAATCGTGTTTTTACGTTCCGAAATCACTCGACAACTGCGATTATGTCTTGGTCAGGCTAAGTATAAAACTCGAACTGGATTAAAAACTTTATATACGATCGACCATACAAGGTTAGACGCCGCATGCGTAATCAATTTATTGTCTGAATTAGGGACAAACAACTGTCAATCTCGAACGATATATTGAATTCAGCATACGGTATTGTCAATTCAGTTAACCAAATATCAGTCACGAAATGATATAAAACCGTCCGATTTGTAGTATAATACCTCAAATTTAATGGTTTTACGTCTGCGAAGCGAGTCATGTACCAGCACAATGGTTGATTATACATAATTTTTAATTAATTTGCTTAATTTTTTTTGAAATAATAGTTGAGTGATGTGTGGAGTAAAAAATAATAAAAATTCTAGACAGCAAACTTTTATCGAACTTGCCAAGCCCTCACATAGTAAAACACACGAAAAATTGTCCCGCGCTGATTCAAGCCAAAAGTTCGTGTGATTTACTATGTGAGTATGGCGTCGAGAATGTTTTTATTTTAAATATTACTTAAATTTTATTAAGAAAACACTTCGTTACCAAGTTTTGGTCGACCTTGGCCATCACTCATATAAAATCCAAGAATCTCTGATTATGACCGTACCATAAAATTGAGTACATCGCGTTCCATGATGCTAAGACGAATTCGAGTTCAAGAAGAATAATATAAGAATTACCGAGTTATTAAAAAGCCATAAATCGTTCAGATAAATGTTTTAAGAGATGACGAAAGGTACGTGAAATTGGATTTGAAAAAGGTTAGCAGGTCAAAAGCTATATATCTTACCAAAAATAGTGACAATGCGCCCGCTAAATATGTAAGAACTTCAAGTTAAACAAATTTGTAAAAATTGGGCAGTATTTTTTGTCATCGTCGACAATTAAAATAAAGTCAACAACCTACGACATTTGATTCTTTTTGACAAATGCCGCATAAGTAGTGACAAACTGTCATGGTATTTTTATTCAGTATATTGTTTGCTATTTCATCATGGGAAGACTGAGCCGGCACAGCGTCTACAAATTATTCAGCTTTATTATGAAAATCAGCGTTTTGTGAGGAATGTGTTTCGTGCGCTTAGACCAAGTTACGGTTGACGTAATCGGCCTGTCGAAACCACTATTTGGAATACCATCGAGAAGTTTAAATGCCAGTTTACAGTATTGGATGATAAGCGACTCACCTAGTCGGTTTGGTGTGGTTTATGCACCTGTGAAATCATTCGTCCATATTTTATTCGTTATTGCGCACCATGATAACGAAATATTTGATGCCTGAAATTGAAGCCCGACCTAGACGACATTTAATTCCAAGAAGTCGGCGCTCTTTGAAACATAGCAATTCATTTCTGCACGGTTCGGATCGCGTGATTCCTCTAGACTCTTTTCTTTGGGGCTACGCAAAGTCCAAAGTCTATTGGAATAAACCAGCTTGATTTGAGGCATTGGAAGCCAACATTACTCGTGTCATTTGCCAAATACCATTCGATATTCTCGAATGCGTCATCAAATATTGGACTTTGAGTAATGACCATCGCAGTTGCGGCCATCATTTGAAAGAAGTAATCTTTAAAAATAAAATGGCGAGAAATGTTCTTTCGAATTTTTTCCATTTTTTGAGTTTTTTTAATTTTTGCACAAATCACCTCTATAAATTTCGTTATTACGGTTAAAATCACGCACCTGTTGTTTGATGCTCCCTGTTTCTGGCAAAATTGCCGATGTGACTTTTGTACTTCAGCACTCTTTCCACTATAACCCAGAATTTTTCGAATCATCGAAAACCTGTGGACTCTTTGAGATAACATTGATTTGATTAATCTCGTACAAATTTATTGCTTTTATTGGAATTAGAATCGTGTGAACGAGCTATATGCCTAAAAAACTTTACTGCTGAATCGCGTTGAAGAAGTATAGCGGCAAAATACGTCGTTATGAAAAATGTGACAAAAACCTGGCTCCACAAATGCAAATTGCTGGCCAAATCATACATTTTTTTACAAATGTATCTAACTTGAAGTGTTTCAAAACCCATTTCATGTACGTTATTCGTCATCCATTAAAACACATCTATTAAATTTTGTGAAAATGTTGTCATCAGTCTGGCATATATTTATCGAACAAGTGTTGGTTATCTCAACGATTTGGCTTTTTAATAACTCGATAGCATTCATAGCTTTCTTGAACTCGAATTCGTTTTACCATGGAGTGGAGTGTGTTCAATGTTACGGCACGGCCATAGTTAAATTTCCCCAGATTATTTTTAATGGAGATTATAACCTTTTTGTAAAGATTTCCATCAGTTGTGCCATGTAAAGATTTCTATCGTTGTTCAGCACCAATTATTAATTCGCCGGTAGTCGAGTAAGCAGAGTCTATGCTCTTGAAATCGTGGACTCGACTCGTTAGCGCCAATCCTTTTTTAATTTAATTTCTGCTTTAAAATTGGTTCAACACAGCTTTTGTTGAAATCTACATTCAATTTCTGCAAGTATAAGAGCCATCTCTTTGTCATTTGAATTGAAAATATTGAAAATTTTAGCAAAGCCAATGGACTCTACGTTTATTTCACCATCGCTATATACTCATACATGCCACTACTTGAAAAATATGAAAATGTTTAACAGAAGCCGTGTGTTGAACCAATTTGAATTCAGAAGAAATTAAATTAAAATAATATCGTTGCTAATGGGACGAATTTTAAAAATAGGAATGGACTATGCTTATATTTGATCATCATCGTATATTTTCATTACGGTCATACATAATAGATGGCTCTTGCAGAAATTGAATGTAGATTTCAACAGAAGCTGTGTTGAACCAATTTTAAAGCAGAAATTAAATTAAAAAATTATTAGCGCTGACGAGTCTTGAACTCCAGTTCTCGATTTCAAGAGCATGGACTCTGCTCACTCGACCATCGGCGTATTAAAAATTGGTGCTGAACAACGATAGAAATCTTTACATGGCACAACTGATGGAAATCTTTACAAAAACGTTATAAACTTCATTATAAATAAACCGGGGAAATTTAACTATGACCGTGCCATAAAATTTAACACACCCCACTCCATGGTAAAACGAATTCGAGTTGAGGAAGGCTATAAGTGCTACCGAGTAATTAAAAAGCCAAATCGTTGAGATAACCAACACTTGTTCGATAAAATATGTGACAGACTGACAAAATTTTCACAAAATTTAGTGGTAATGTTTTGATGGACGAAACGTATATGAAATTGGTTTTGAAACACTTCAAGATAGATACATTTGTAATAAAATGTATGATTTGGCCAGCAATTTGCATTTGTGGAGCCAGGTTTTTATCACATTTTTCATAATGACGTATTTTGCCGCTAATTCTTCAACACAATTTAGCAGTAAAGTTTTGGCCATATAGCTCGTTCACACGACTTTAATTCCAACAGAAGCAATAAATTTGCACGAGATTAATCAAATCAATGTTATCTCAAAGAGGCCACAGGTTTTCGATGATTCGAAAAATTCTGGGCTATATAGTGGCAAGAGTGCTGAAGTACAAAAGTCACAACGGCAATTATGCCAGAAACAGGGAGCATCAAACAACATGTGCGTAATTTTATCCGTAATAACGAAATCTATAGAGGTGATTTGTACAAAAATTAAAAAAACTCAAAAAATGGAAAAAATTCGAAAGAACATTTCTTGCCATTTTATTTTTAAAGATTACTTCTTTCAAATGATGGCCGCAACTGCGATGGTCATTGCTCAAAGTCCAATATTTGATGACGCGTTCGAGAATATCGAATGGTATTTGGCGAATGACACGAGTAATGTTGGCTTCCAATGCCTCAAATCTAGCTGGTTTATTCACATAGACTTTGGGCTTTGCGTAGCCCCAAAGAAAAGAGTCTAGGAGGTATCACACGATTTAAATAGCCAATTCAACGATCCGAACCGTGAAATTGATTGCTTGCCAACATGATTTTTCAATAAGTACATTGCTTCTCGCGCTATATGGCAAATAGTGTCGACTTCTTGGAACCAAATGTCGCCTAGGTTGGGCTTTCAGGCAGCAAATATTCCGTTTTCATGGCGCAATAACGAGCACTATATTCATAGGTATGTCCCTTTTATGTCTCCTTTTTTGAAGAAATATGGACGAGTGATTTCACAGGTGCATAAACCACACCAAACCGTCTATTTAGTCGCGTATCATCCAGTACTGTAAATTTGAAATCTGGATAAATATTAAATTTGGGAAAAAATTACCGAATCGCACAATATTCAAAATACGACTGAATGCATTTCATTCTAAAGTAATTCTTGTGTTACAGAAAATAATCAATTTTCGATGTATCGCCGAACAAGTAAGAGTGTTTGTATTAAATTCAATCTTAATATCAACGGCCGTATCTGATAGTCGCACACTAAAATGAACTTTAAAAAAATCCAGCTGTAAATCCGTCATTAAAATTTTTTATTTAAAGTCTGTTGTTTCTTTATTCCTAAAAGTCGCGTCGACATAACAACATATATTTTACCATACTTCCAGATTATGTGAATTGCTTTTCTGTAAATTGTTGTAGAATCGAAAAAATATCTACATTTTCCCGTAAGTTCCCATGTTAATAATAACTATTTTTATGGTAAAACACTTCGCCGAGTAATTCATGATTAATACTTTAAATAATCAATTTTTTATTTTACATTTTATTATCACATTGTTTAACAATATAAGCTACATTTTAATTTTACTGTATAAAATACTCATGCATCTATGCGTTTTCAACATATTCATCCGTAGCATCGTTTGTCTCTATTTGTAGTACACTAGCTGGGTACTTCTTATGTTGAACAATACGTTCCATTACGCATGACGAAGATAGTCTTGCCTCGGTATCATGATCCCAGCAGTCTTCTATTGTATCACACATGGCGCTCAAACCTTCATGATTTCTCCATGCCTTCTCAATATTTGGCCTAAGTTTTTTTATCGCTACATTTTCCTGCATTTCTTCTAGTGTCGCATGTAATCCAAGTTCCGATTCGAATGGCAATTTATAACACGGTAAAACATTATTGTGTGCAGTACATTGTGATACTAATTCCCATAGTACTAGACCACAAGCATAAACATCAATACGTAAAAATGAATCACGTGTAAAATTAATTGCACCTTCCAACACTTCAGGTGCCATATAACGTATCGTCCCCACTTGACCGTGCGTATCGCCGCACGCTTGACCCGGACTAAAGACAAGCGCCAAACCGAAATCTGCTATACAGGCGCTCAAATCATGTTTCAATAAAACATTTTTGCTTTTAAAATCACGATGTGCTATCGCGGGTTTTGAACTTTCAACTGTATTCCCTTTTATATCCTCGTGCAAATGCTTTAGTCCGCGTGTCATACTCTCCGCAATCAAACATAGCTCGGACCATGTAACTGTGTTTGTACTTAGAAAATCACATAGTGATCCATTACTGTGATAGGCGGTAACCAACCAAAATTCTGTTTCTAAATTGTCGCTTGCATGTTTTTCCGCCGCAATAAATTCTAAAATGTTTGTATGTTTCATTCCAGCTAATTTGTAAATTTCATATTCGGATGCCCACGAATCCTTTTCCTGCGCTGAAAATATTTTTACGGCCACCTCGACTGGTTTCATTTGGGCTCGCCACACAGCACCAAATCTTCCTCGAGCTTTAATTTCAAGTAGCTCTATTGGCCGTAAAATTAAACACTCGATGTTTTCGGTAGTTTCCACATCGTTTGTTTCGGCCGGTATGGTCGCTTGGGCTCGTTGACGTAAAATGTATATGAAAAGTGCAATCGTTATAAACGCAAATATCACGGTCAGTGAAATTATTGTGTAAATAATATAATGTTGGGTAATACTTGGCGACGTGTTATCGTTGTCACTATTTATTATCTCGGTTGGAATCCATTTCTGATTTCGATTGCATAAGTTACCCTCGCAGCAGCAAAAATTTAGTTCCCCATTTTTCTTATGGGCTGAATTATCAATACACTCCGCTTGGCTGCATACAATGTTGTGGGTGAAACATCCTTTCATTTGAATCGAAACTTCACCCGTCACATTGTTCGTCCGCCAAAGCACAAAACAATGATTTGGTTTATCACTAATTTCACATTCGATTATTCGTGGCTTGCACTTTCGTTCGGTTTTACACAATACATCCTCATATTTTTCACATCTTACCGGTTCAATAAACGTTAATCCATTACACTGATTTATTAAATGTAAACTTGTTATGATTAAAATAATTTTATTTATATGTGGTAATACCATTTTGGATTATTTTTGTTGTTATAATAAATTTTATTTTAAATCCTCATATTTTTTATTAAATTCGATTTACGTCACTTTGTATTAATATATGTTAGTAAACTGAAGTCGTTAGAATCAAGAACGAAATAAATTTCTTAAAAATATTTTGAAATTTTGTGACTGTACCAAATGAATACCTGTTTTATTTATGACTAATATATACTAAGATGACCATTCCATAATTACACTCATAAAACACTTGAAACTTATTTAAAGAAAATAAACAGCTTTATTGTTCTTCTGACACGTTTTACACTTTCGATCTTGACTGGCACCAATAATATTTGTTTTGTTAAGAAATATTTTAAGGAAGTCAGTCCTTTTCTAGACTTAAAATTTATTTTTATCCTCCCCATTTCCATAAAACGTAAACTGTAATGTATAATAAAATTAAAACAACAGGTAGACAATCTGTGTTTAAGGTGCATGAAATTATTAAGACAAAAGGAATAAAAATAAAAACTAATTATGTACGACAGTTGCTAACCTAATATAACACATAAAATTATCAAAAGACGCGTCTAATTTTAAATTATGTATTATAATATTTAAATATAGTAAAGAATTTAGCTTGGAAATTCCCACAAAAATTCATTCCATAATCGAGTTTTTAAGAGATATGATTTATACAGAAAAACAACCACTTTGCTCTTCTTCAAAAATTACTTTTTAAACATACGTACATGAATGGTGGCAATTTACTTCGATAAAGAGGCGCAGATCTGTATATAATTGCAATTAAGAATAGAAACCGGGCATTTCGTTAAAATGTAGCAAGAACAAAATTACAAACGTCGTTTATTAAAAACAAATACAAATGAATCTTACATGGGGATCGTACCGCAGGTAAAAACAATTGGTGGATTAATAAAACAATTTGCCAATTCAACGTATTCACAATCTAACTAAATATAATAATATTGAAAATAATCTGAATGATTTATGTGGAGTGTCCAGTCGCCATGGTCTAATGAAGGGACTGTACATATATACCTATATAAGTTCAAAACTGTTCATTGTATCTCTTACAACTTTCAGAATAGTAGATTAATAAAATTAAAAAGTTAAAAATTAAAACATGATATGCGATGCCTTCACAGGCATATATTGCTTGGAGATCGCAATAAGCAGTTCTCAGTGGAAATGGAATCGCTACTCTCACTTATAGATTGTACAATAGACACAAAAAATATGCCACTCAGCAAAATGATTATGTAAGAATTTTTTTAAAGATCAACAAGAAAATGTGCCATTAAATATAAAATAGTGCCATAAATGAACAATTTAATGGCTGTTATGATTTTTCACGCATAATATTCATCTGCATGACAATCATTTAGTTAAAGTGGACAGTGCAAAAGAATTTGTCAATATACTTAATAAGGCTTTCTTGCAAGAAGGTGGTGATTACTCCAAATACGTTTTTAATGTCGGGAACAGGTATGTTTTTGATACGTCTTCCAAAGCAGACGTATAAAAACACCCAACCGTGAATTTTTGATCACCATCGAGAATCATCCCAGAGACCCTCGAATACCAAAGCAAAGAGGCTACTCACTATGTCAACGGGGGCGGTCAGAAAACTCAAGAGCTTTGAATTG
Source organism: Tipula unca (assembly GCA_951394425.1). Classification (NCBI taxonomy): domain Eukaryota; kingdom Metazoa; phylum Arthropoda; class Insecta; order Diptera; family Tipulidae; genus Tipula; species Tipula unca. Next base: position 56,239,027 of record OX596381.1, on the reverse strand, counting down.
CATCGATAAAAATCGTTCTTGCAAATTTTGGCGAGCAAACAAGAAATTTGACCCGAATGAGGATTATTAAGCATTTTGATGAAATCATACATTATGCGGTTTAAGTATATTGCAACTGAGACTTTAATGGTCAAAAATCTTTTAAACCAAATACCATGCCAAAACGATATCCAGTTAATATCTGAAGAACATGAAATATTTATAAATGAAGATCGCGATGAAAACAAAGTGTATACTAGTTTCATACGAAGTTAGAAAAAGCATTGACTGTTATAATAAAATCAGTATATGCAAAGTATGAAAGCTGACACACAGAGACTCTTGACATTTAAATGTGACAAAAGAAAAGTCAGACTCCAACTACAGTCATACTCCAACTACAGTCATATACTGATAAACATAGATAAATTAGCATATGTGACGCAATAGCTGTTTATAATTAATTTTGTAGAATGCGTCCCCAGGCGGCTTGCCGGCGGCTAGGTGAGAAACAAAATAATACCCGTGGACCAAATCTAGGTGGAGGAAGGTACCCCGAATATAAACCACACATGAAAGATCAGAAGAAGAACAATGCTACGGTGCCGGGATGAAGATACCCAGTACCGGTCACTTTGGAAAGTAACGAGCGGGTTTCCAGTCGTCGACATCCAGCGAACGCAATGCCTTAGTAGTGGAAAGCTTAGCTACTACAGCAGATATAAGTATAAACTACCTCTAATCGATTACAAACACTCTCCTATATAGAGCAAAGACACCGTCTGCGACAAGTCGGGAATGAAATGGCCTCAAAATTGGGCTCACTTTATCACCAGAATAATAAACTAACGATAAAATGCCAGCAATATGAGTTCAATGTATTAAATAACAAGATATTATGGTTAACTCAACAATGAATATTTTACGGATGAAGAGGAGCTTGAAAAGGAAGTCAGTCAAGCCAGACAAAATCAGGTAAATGTAAATAAAAAGGAAAGCCTCTCCAAAACGCCATCCCTTAGAGTATCTCTACCGAAATCTAATGAAATACCAAAATAACCACAACCTGCACCCCAAAAGGAACCCTTACCACCACCAATCAATGTGAGCAATGTTATAGAGATTTCTATGTACTCAGAGCTCAAGTAATGGCAATGACAGAGAAACAATATCAAATAATGATATCAAAATAACAACGCAGTCTGAAAATGACTACCGTAAAATTAAAAAACTACCCAGGGATATAAAAGGAACTGAATCCAATAACAAGGATAGTACACCACTATATAATATGGAATATCATATTTATCAGCTCAAAAGTGAAAAATGGTATCGAGTCAAAATACGAGGTTTATCGTCTTCTACCGATTGCGAAGAAATCAAAACAGCAATCGAGGACCATGGTCATAAAGTAACCAATATTGTCAACATACATAAAAAGTCAACAATTAATAATGAGAAAATTGTTAAACACTTCACATTGTCTTACGTTTACCTGTTGCAGGGAGAAAACATTAAAGACCAAAAAGGGTAACAGGTATACCTCAGTGTACAAATTGCCAAGAATAATGACACACGAAGAACTTCTGCTGTAGGCAAGCCAAATGTGTTAAATGTACAGAGAATCATAAAAAAAAACAATGTCAAAACCGGCGAAATGCTATACCAACTTGTGCACTGTGCGGAGTTAAAGGTCGTGCGGCTAGTTATAAAGAATGCCAGATGTACCAGAATAAGCTAAATGCTCAGCTACCGAGAAAAACAACAGTAGTTCAGCGCCTACAACAAAAGCCAAACCAACAATATGATGCTATTAGAAAACGGGTCTCCTAGGCCCAGGTGGCCAAAACCTTAAATAACAATCAATATCAAGAAATCAGGCCGAAACCTGTGCCCAACGAGCATTAGTTATATAATGAAGATTCTCACCGAATTTCAGGCCGAAAGGAGACAACATTACAGCCAGCTCTCTAACAGGGTGGAAAAACTGGAAGATAATTTCCAGCTACCAAACAAAATGCTAAAAAAAGATAAAAAGTAAATGGCTGTAAAGTTCCTACGTATAATAGCCTAGAACGCCAACCGGCTTAATGCAAGATCCGAAGAACTAGATGTATTTCTAAGAATCAACAACATAGACATAGCTTTAATATCAGAGATGCACTTTACAGAAAAACTTTATCAAAATTATAGGATATACAGCCTATACTACATCCCAGTGGTCGTGCTCGACGAGATACAGTAATCTTAATCAAATACAACATCCTTAATTTCCAACAAGAGGAAATTAAAGAGCCATTCATGCATCCTATACCTACGATGAACCATGGTGGTGCTGAACTTAGTCTAGGCGCGATCTACTGCCCACCAAGATATAACATCGAAAGAAATCAATATGTCAACATTTGTGATTATTAGTCATTGCGGTGGCCTACAGACATTAACAAAGTTCCTGATTTGATTGAGTTCTATATATCTCGAAAGTAATAGCCTCTAATCACATCGAAATTTAAGGTATTGAAGACCTTACTTCCGATCACACAACGATCTTAATGACTCTCATCTCTGAAACTTTATCTTACTAATAAATTCACCGATTGGGAATTATTTAGAGAGAAACTGGACAATCTAATTGAGTTAAAATTTTGTCTCAAAACTAAACAAGAACTTGAAATACAAGCTGGATATTTTATTAACTCTATATGCATGAAGCAGCTAAAGAGGCTACACCGGTACTAGGCGAGAAAGTTGTACAAGATATCAACTACTCCTTGGAGATTCGAGAACTGATAAAAGAAAGGCGTAGGAAGTAATAAAGTTAACCGATTAGTTAAAGAACATAAAGAGGCTTCTACTGAAAATTATCTGAAATGACTGGGACCTGATGAAGCTAACAAAAATTATTCTCTTTGGAAAGTTATACTTAACGTAATAAGAGGCTAATAATCTAACACTGAGAAAAATAATTGTATATATATAACGAATCCTTGCATTAATATAATGAATTATTCGTTCATATATAGCTTACGAATAATTCTCTAATGAGATGTATTCATTTTACTAAAACATCAAAAATTGTTTTAAAGAAACATAATATACGTAATTATTTTTTTAACGAATTTGATGAGAAATTATTTTTCATTGTTACAAGGCAATGTTACTTAAACTAGTATATTTCGTCTAACGATTGTTAATCAATTTAAATAATGTTTGTAAGAAGTAAAACTCAGTTTTAATTAACTTTAATATTAGAAAAGAAGAATTAATCAGAAACAGAAATTTGGTTTTAAGAATTTTATTTAAAGTATACTTCTTTCGTTGTACTGTACCACCTGTCGATTGTTACCCAAACTGTTTTAGGTTTGAAAATAAGATAATAAATATTATTGGTGTCGATTCAATTTAAATCTTCCATCTATCTTTCTTCTAATTTTCTATTATTTCCAGGAGAACTCGGTAAGCGATTCAAATACTTGATAAGTTTATCTAAATATTTGGAAAGGTGCTCATTGAGTTCTCACAGATATAACAGAAGATTAGGAGAGAAGACAGATAAAAAAAATTCATTTCTTGACGCCAATAATTTAAATTAGGATTTTAACATTTAAAATTTAAAAGTTTATGTAAAATGTAATAATGAAAATATGTTGCGAATCTTTGCCTTTACAAAAAGTTTTCAATATACGAAATTAAACACACACGCTGTAATTTCAGTAATAATAAAATATATTTTCTTATCATTCAAAATTATATAAATCAATTCTTTTGGACTGTTTGTAACCACCGTGCAAATATACATAAAATAAAAATAAAATAAATAAATAAATGCTAATTCAATTAGTTTAGAAAAATATAAAAAATATGTTCAAGAATAACTATATTTTAACTTTGATATCAGCAAATGTACTGCGGGAAATGCGTCATCGTATTTTGTACTAACATTATAAAATAAGGATTGTATAAATTTCCAAACGGCTTTGGATTGTACTGGATATTCAAAACAAAACACTTGAAAAAGTTTGAACAAGCAATCTACAGCGGCTAGTGCACTGACACATTTATACCTAATAGAATCGCAGTAAACAAAATATTCATTTTTTGAATATAAATTTTCACCAATTATGAAGATGAATGGTTGGAGGTTTGATTTATTATTTAGCGCCATTTTCGTTTGGGTTTGTTTATGCTTGTCAACAGCTTGAGTAAATGGCAATAGTACCATGAACGAATTTTTGGCATCTTTAATAGTGAATTTCATAACTTGATCCGCCGCCGTCTTCTTTTTCGTTGTTGGCTTTATTATCGCGTGTAATAGCAATAAAATACCGCTACACCGAGCATCTAAAAGTAACAATTATATATTTTAATATATTGTTACATATTACGATTTACATTTTATCTTACCTGGCATGACATTCTTTTGCTGTTTGTATTCTTTTAACCTTTGCTTTGATAGTGGTTCGATAATTTTTGTTTCCATAATTGGAAGTATATTATTGCAAAACCGTCGAATTTTATAAAAGTGGTTTCGGAATCCGGATATTTCTGTAGAAAATCTATGTCTATTAATCGTGGACCATATGTTTGTGAATAAGCTGGCCACTCTGTGATTATGGAATCAATATTGATATCCTTAATATTGATAATCCATTTCATCCTATAACTCGCTGAAGTAGTCCATTTGCAAATATGTCTTCCAAGTTTGTGTCATCCCTGTTTTTTCAGGATGATCTTCCAACGACGACAACATTAAAACTCCAATTGAATTTAGTAAAAGAAAAAATATATTTATTTATCACTTTTGATTTTATACACTTTAATATTACTTAAGGATGCATGAATAAGTACCTGAAAGATAATTAAAGTTAATTAATATTGTATAATTAATTAAATATTATTTGTAATCAATTAAAGTTAAATTAAATTAGTTTCTTACCTATGGTGTGTATATATCCATAATGACAGCTGAAATAATCAACAAACATGTCAACTTGTTGGTTGCCTTCAGTTATCATATTAATTGGTTACAATCAGTATCGGTATTAATTGGTTATATGCCATCTAACAGAAAATTATTGTACTAAAATATAAAATTATTTATTAAAAAACTCAAAAATATGTCTCTTACAAACTGGACATCAAACTAGCAACAAGTGTTTTTTCTTCAATCTACAAAACTTAAGGCTACGGAATCAGGAATTACGTAGAACCAATTTCGACGTAGTACAGTCGCTTATCACAGTCGCTTATCTTATGAGCATATGGTCCTTCGAGCCGGATGCTCGAAATTGGGTTCATCTACACTCCGGAAGTACGCTAAAATATATCACATAGAACGGGATACGAGAAAGAGCTGAACAGCAATACCGCAAGTATCCAATTTTTACCTTTATACCACAAATATTTGTTTGTTTTTTGCCAATTTTTGGTTGTTTTCGTGGTATACATATACATATATCGGTTTCGATGAAATATTCGTAGCAATATGGCAGCTACGGCAGTGCAATCACGTGGACGCGTTATGGCGTCGTTAACGGTACTGAAAAAATTTGCGGTATCAGTAAATGCGGAAACCACATGTAGTGAGATCGAAGTACGGTTAAACAAAATTGATGATCTCTGGGGCGAATTTCAAAAATATGAGACTCAAGTTGGTGTCATTCTTGCTACTAATCCCGAGGCAAAAATCGAACTACAGCAAGAAGAGTTCGAAACAAAATTTTTTGAAACAAAATCAAAATTACTCGAGGCTTTTCGAAAAAGGCAACCGCCCATAGATTCTCAGTCCGACAAAAATAATTCGTTTGATCAACTTTTAGATCAACAGAGAATATTTCTCGAAGGTTTAGCGGATCGCACTCAATCCATGAACGAGCGATCAATTGTTCAATCTTCAGAGAATGTTAAATTACCGCGTGTGTCAATCGATAAATTTTCTGGTGAATATGAAACATGGCCGTCATTTTATGATTTATATACGTCATCGGTACATAATGTGAGCACCATATCCCAGGTTCATAAATTTCAAATTTTACGAGGTTTACTTATCGGTCCTCCGCTCAACATAATTCGAAACTTTTTAGTGACTGAAGAAAACTATCGAGAAGCTTGGGACAAATTAGTGCAACGATATCATAAGAAAAGGCCGATCTTAAATTCATTAATTGATCGATTTTTTGAGCAGCCATCCACAAATACTGGCGCTCCTCAGGTACTGCGCCACATTAGCGATTCTTGTGATGAAATCCTCAGAGGCATAAAATCACTTGGGTCGGGAGCCGAAGCAAGAGATCCTTGGCTCATTCGGATCCTATTATCAAAAGTGGACGACGAAACTCGAGTGGCATGGGCAAACCAAACGTTAGATCAAGAATTTCCAACAGTCGAAGAGTTCATTGTATTCTTGAACAATCGATGTTATGCAAAGGAGAGTGCTTTATGTGATATTAAAAAAAGGAGTGTTAAACCATCAATAGTAACAGTGAAATCAATGTACAGTGCATCAAATACAGAAAAGTGTCCATGTTGCAGTCGTCAACATCAGTTGTGGAGATGCATCAAATTTAAACGAATGCAGATCGAGAACAGAAGACGCATAGTGAAACTATCGGAATTGTGTTACAATTGTCTTAGGAAAGGTCATGATGTCAGTCAGTGTTCCAGTGAATATACATGTCGTCGGTGTAACGAGAAGCATAGCACATTGCTTCACCTCGACACAAAGTCCACTACACCACCATTATAGACCTCAATTAGCTCTAACGCTCAAACTGAAATATCAACAGCAGACGTTAAACGCGTAGACTCTACAATCGGTCAACAAGCCAGCACAAGCACAACTTCTACGGTGCTCAGTGCCCGCACTTCCCGCCTTGCATTATTACCAACCGCTTTAATTCACGTTCATGATTCAGCTGGACAAATTCATGTCGCTCGCGCGTTGTTAGATTCAGGATCCCAATCGACATTCATCTGCGAAAGCTTAGTTCAAAGATTGAATTTACTACGATCATTCTCAAACGTTTGTATAACCGGCATCTCGGAGACAAAAGCAGAAGCAGCAAGGGGTTTAGTGAAGCTAACTTTTCAATCCAGATTTGACGCCAATGAAAGTTCAACAGTCGACGCACTCATTCTTTTGAAATTGACATCAACCATTCCACCGTTCAATGTCGAAGCACAATGGGTAAATGAAATTCAAGAAAGAAATCTTCAGCTAGCCGAACCAACATATTATAATCCGAATAAAATCGACATTCTCTTCGGTGCCGACATCGTCTTTAATGTACTCCAGCCAGATAAGCTCACTATCAAAGAACAACTCATTGCGCAGTCAACTAAACTTGGATGGGTCATCTCAGGAGCAGTCTACAAAAAACCAATAAACTCGAAGGTGCTCACATCAGTTATCCAAGAAGAGGACATTACCAAATTATTGGAACGATTCTGGCAAGTGGAAGAAGTTCCTATTGCAACAGCTTTACCCGAAACAGAAGCTATATGTGAGAGTCATTTCGCTAACACCCATTCACGCAACTCCGACGGTAGATATGTCGTCAGGCTACCCTTCAAGACAGAGTCCAGAACTTTAGGACACTCAAAATCGGCAGCAATCAATCGGCTAATTTCAATGGAGAGACGATTTAAACGGTTCCCAGAGCTTCAGCAACAATACAGCGACTTCATGAGCGAATATTTAACCCTGGGTCATATGCATGAAATCGCATCCACTGATCTACCATGCCACGAAACTGAATGTTTCTATTTACCACATCATGCCGTTGTTAAAAATGACAGTACGACGACAAAACTGCGAGTCGTTTTTGACTGGTCATGCAAATCCTCATCCGGAATTTCATTGAATGATCGATTGTTGACTGGACCCACCATTCAGAAAGATTTAATTTTCATCATAACAAGATTCAGAAGGTATGCCATCGCATTCTCTTCAGACATAGAAAAGATGTACAGACAGGTCGAAGTAAATCAGATGGATCAAAATTACCAACGGATTATCTGGAGAAACTCTGAAGATGAACCGATGAAAACATTCCGACTAAATACAGTCACATACGGAACGTCCAGTGCTCCATTCTTGGCTATTCGTACCTTGCATCAAATCGCAGACGATTACCACTTAACTCATCCAATAGGTTCCCAGATTGCAAAACATGACTTTTACGTAGACGATTGTTTATCCAGTGTTGACACAATCAACGACGCAAAAGGGGCTGTACAAGATCTATCAGCAATGTTAACCAAGGGCAAATTTAACCTTCGCAAGTGGAAGTCTAACTCAACAGAGGTATTAAACATAATTCCAACTGAGTTCATAGATAAGACCAGCCTTTGTATCGATGATAGTCCAGGTACAGTTAAAACGTTGGGCCTACAATGGAACCCCACAAGGGACACATTCTCTTACAAAATTAAACTCGGAGATGACAAAGTGGTATCCAAGCGAGAAATGTTGTCTAGAATCTCTCGCATTTTTGATCCACTCGGTTGGGTTTCACCTGTTGTAATTTTGTTCAAGGTTATTCTTCAGAGGCTGTGGCTAAAGAAACTTAGCTGGGACGATCCACTTCCATCATGATGACATCAAGCAGCAATGGATGAATAATCAGTCATCAATGCAAGAATTGGAGACTATCGAAGATCCGCGCTTTTTAATGATGTCAAAATCGAATAGCAATGTTCAGATTCATGGATTTTGTGATGCGTCAGAACATGCTTACGCAGCGGTAACCTACCTTCGTATAATCGACAGCAAGGGAATGGTAAAAACTAGAATAGTAGTAGCAAAAACGAAAGTTGCACCATTGAAGCAAGTGTCTCTTCCAAGACTAGAGTTGTGTGCAGCGGTTTTGCTCAGCAGATTAATCAGTTATACTGAACGCGTGTTGGAATTAGACAATGCAGAGTGCTTCGCATGGACCAATTCAAAAATCGTGTTGTCATGGTTATCCGACATTCCGCGACGTTGGAAAAGCTTCATAGGAAATCGAACTTCAAAGATTTTAGAACACTCGAGTAAAATGGAATCACGTAGCTTCAGGAGTTAACCCTGCCGACATCGCTTCTAGAGGTGCTACTCCTAAGCAGATCTTAAAGTGTGACCAATGGTGGCACGGGCCAAAGTGGTTATTGAGTTCAATAGAAAGTTGGCCTAGTCAAGTGAAAATCGAGAAAACAGATTTGGAGGAACGACATGTTTCATTAGTTTTTCAATCAGATGTTAAACCAGCACACCCGCTAGAAATTTTATTCACAAGAATTGACTCATATGCAAAAATCAAACGTGTTCTGGCGAGGATTCTACGATGGCGAAGTACGTACAGAAGACTGGACGTTGTAGACATGTTAAAAAAGGTCGAGAAACTGTGTGTGATGTGGGCACAATCCGAAAGGTTTAAGGAAGAGCTTAATTCGTTAAAACAAAACAATGAAATTGGCTCAAAAAGTAAAATTAGATCGTTATCCCCGTTCATCGACAACGAAGGTATTCTTAGAGTCGGCGGAAGACTAGATAATTTAGATGCCTCCTTCAGCACGAGACATCCCATGTTGTTACCAGCAAACCACCTTTTGTGTAGCAAAATCATTAACGATACGCATATCAGGTAGCTACATCCAGGACCAACTCTACAAACCAGTATCATACGACAAAGATATTGGATGATTAATTGTAGAAATATAGTGCGACAATACATTTATAAATGCTTAGAATGCCGAAGACAGCGAGCGATCACGTCACAACAACTTATGGGAAATTTGCCTATATCTCGCATTACACCTAGCCGTCCATTTTTACATACTGGGGTGGACTACGCCGGTCCTCTTTATCTTAAAGCCAGAATTGGGAGAGGTCGGAGTCCAATCATCAAGGCATACATCAGTTTATTCGTCTGTTTTGCAACAAAGGCCATCCATATCGAATTGTGCCACGATATGTCGGCCGAAGCATTCATTGCTGCTCTGCGACGTTTTATATCACGAAGAGGCGTTCCCATAGACATAATGTCCGATAATGGAACAAACTTCGTGAGAGCCAAAAGAAAACTCGGCGAATTATACGAGGTGTACAAACTCAATTATGAAAATAAACTAATTTCGAACTTTCTTTCACAGAATGAAATTAAATTTATTGTTAACCCAGCATACGCCCCACAATTTGGAGGTTTGTGGGAGTCAGGGGTGAAATCAATTAAACCTCATTTGAAGCGAGTGATTAGAAACACGATGATGACATCAGAAGAAATGCACACGTTATTAGCACAGATCGAGGGAATCCTCAATTCTCGACCGTTGTGTCCGATGAGCAATGATGTAGATGATTTGGGTGCATTAACTCCTGCCCATTTTCTAATCGGCGAAGCCATTACTTCAATTCCCGATCCTTCATTGGATCATTTGGCGACCGGCTTTCCAGATGGCAGAATGTGCAAGCCAGAGTACAAGGATTCTGGAAACAGTGGAACCTCAACTATTTGCATACCTTACAGCACCGTCGGAAGTGGTGTACAAAATTAGTCACCATTAAGGTGGGTGATCTTGTATTGCTTAAAGAGGACAACACTCCGTCATCGATTTGGCCAATGGGTCGTATTGTCGAATGTCATCCAGGTAAAGACGGACTAGTTCGTGTCGTCTCAGTAAAAACAACCTCCGGAATAGTAAAGAGGCCGATTGTTAAGGTATGCCCGCTGATATCAGATGACGAATGCAGTAACACCAGCAATAGCTCATCGTTCTTTGTATTAAAAACTGGAGGTTTTTAATAGTCCGGGAGTATGTTCAGGATGACCTTCCAACGACGACAACATTAAAACTCCAATTGAATTTAGTAAAAGAAAAAATATATTTATTTATCACTTTTGATTTTATACACTTTAATATTACTTAAGGATGCATGAATAAGTACCTGAAAGATAATTAAAGTTAATTAATACATATTGTATAATTAATTAAATATTATTTGTAATCAATTAAAGTTTAATTAAATTAGTTTCTTACCTATGGTATGTATATATCCATAATGACAGCTGAAATAATCAACAAACATGTCAACTTGTTGGTTGCCTTCAGTTATCATATTAATTGGTTACAATCAGTATCGGTATTAATTGGTTATATGCCATCTAACAGAAAATTATTGTACTAAAATATAAAATTATTTATTAAAAAACTCGAAAATATGTCTCTTACAAACTGGACATCAAACTAGCAACAAGTGTTTTTTCTTCAATCTACAAAACTTAAGGCTACGGAATCAGGAATTACGTAGAACCAATTTCGACGTAGTACAGTCGCTTATCACAGTCGCTTATCATATGAGCACTGTTTAAATCGTTTCGGTTTGGGGATCAGTGACGAATTTCCGAGTTTTGAAACTCGATTGTTGTAACGATCGTATAGTTGACCTTTTGACTTTCTGTTTTTTCTTCTTTGAAAGTCCACTAACTGAAATCAACAATAAGAATAGTTTAACCATATTTGTGTGTGTAATCTTTGCTTTTAAATATAGTCTTACCGCGTTTTCATTCGGGAAATGACATTCTTTTTCTGCGGCAATTGCTTCGCACTGATTGACACCCATAGGCAAGCTATTATTTATAAAATGCGTTAAGATTTCGTCAACTAAAATAGACCTACAAGCATCTGATAGAGTTCGATTATTTTCCGAAATAGATAACAACGATCTACCAGGATTGGTTTGCTGAAGAATGTGTGTAAGTCGAATCTGAAATTATTAATATTCAAATAATTATTCATATCATGTTGTTTTTCAATAAATTTACATTTTCCGAAATCTCTACCGTTCTGTTACGATATTCCTGGCAGCTACTTGATGGTTGATCGTGGTTTGTTGAATTTGAGCAGCATGAAATAATTTGGATCTTCGTTGAACTCTGCAACTAATACATAGTATATAGAAATTTTAAAATTGAATTACAAAATAAGCTTATTTCACTAAATGTTTTATTTATGTACTTGCAGGCGCTGCCAATTTGTTTAATTCTGCAAAAAATTAATTTTTATCCCTAAAGATTCATTTTTAAGAAGTTCCTCTACGTGCGTTTCTTGCATACCCTTAAGTGTGTCTACATGCATAGTTCTGCCGACTTGTAGGACTCTTTTTTCTTTTTCACTCACAAACAGCAACATAAATGTTTCTATTACTGTACCTTACATATTTACTTTTAAATTTCTGAATAATTGTATCTGTAGTTTTCCACTCCTTTAATTGTTCACAAGAAACTTCACATGAATCCATTTAGTTTTATAGTATTTTCGTTAATTTGATTTATTATTACTACCACTTAATAGTTAAACATGAAATAAGTGCAAATTTTTGAAGTTAATATTTATTTATTAATCACAAGTATTTTGTAAAATATTTAGCTTTACGTTTCACATGATACACATCACAGAAGTTCAAATCAGTTTTAAACCAATAAACTAAAAACCACCCTAAAATTGTCTGTCTTTAAAGAATATACATATTAATATGATTATTTTTAATTTATTTTAAAAATATACTTTTATGTAATTAATATTTATTAATTAAGTATATTTTCACTAAAGAATTTTTATTCAATTCATTATGTTTGTTTATATATATACTTTTTTAATAAATATTAAAAATATTATTAGTTACAGAAGCATAATATGGCTAGGAAGTTTAATAGAGTTGGTGAATCTTACTACTTTAGAAAATGCTTTAACCGATTTTTAAATGATGCGCAGTTAAATTGATTAATAACATGTCATAATGGGATTATATGACTAAGATGAACCATTAATATATTATTAAACTATTTAATTTGAAGTATCAATACAACAATACTATTATCATTATTTTACAGAAACTATTTTGGTGTACAATAAATTAAAAACTACATTTATAATATTTCACAACAATTTTGATAGTTGTAGACTTAAATATATAAGTAGATTTTGTTAGCTCTATTGCTAACATATATAGTTAAAACACAATTGTACTATACAAAATGTAGCTGAAATAGAGAAGTCGAAATATTATCTAAATCTAGAAAATAAATATTAGGTATGGGGAATTCGTTAACTTACAAACTAGCAAACGAACAGTATTTCAAGTTTCCAGATTTTGGTTGTTTATTCAGTTATCGAGGTAAGTAACCAGTCGATATTTTGTGAACACATTAAATGGTGGTTTTAGTAAAATTGTTCAATTTTGCATTTTTGGTACTGTTCATCATTATTTTATTTATATTCTTGCAATTGAGAAGCTGCGAAGTTTAAGTTTAATATTAGAAAAAAACAATATATTATATATTTATTAGCGCCAGTGTATACTTTGTCGCACATTGTTTATACCTTATTCCGCTGCAAAGCCTTACACAGTTTATTTAAAAACAGTATAGTAGTAGTGTTTATAACGCAGTCAGCTGTATTAGTAGTAGTGTTTATAACGCAGTCGGCTGTATTATATTTGGTCATGCTTAAAAAAGGGGCTATGCTCTACTTATTTTAAGTGAATAGGATAATTTGATAGATTTTGACAGTTTTAACTTTGTCCATTTTGAACAGTAACGTGTATTTTTTTAAATATGATTGTCTAGATATGTTACAATTTATGAAAGAAATAATAATAAATATAAGGAATTAGTTTTCGTTATTCATAATTCGATATATTAAATAAATTTTGTTTAAATAAATATGTACCTATTCGTTAACTATTTGTAATATTCATCATTTTCAAAATTTTACAACTTAAAAATTAAGTATTGCTGATTGTATTAATTATAGTTAATTACTTACCACAAAAAATAGAGATAAATGTTAATTAGTTTAAGGAATAATCGTTGAACTAACAACAAAATGCAATAAACATATGAATCTAGTTTAAATAATTCAATTGTGTTGGGGCAATGTAAAATTCATTAAAAGTCAACCAATAATTTAAAAAAAATTACAGCATATTAATAACATTTTATTAAGTTAAAAATTTATTCCTCCATATAATGAATTTATTAATCAATTTTTTAAGGAAGATGACTTCGTTAATAGGCTGTACACATTTTTTTCAGTGTATGGTATATATAATAATAATAACAGTGTTAAAGGCCATTACGTTAAAGGCCCCTTACTGAATCAACAATCTGGCTCCAACGGTTTCGATCCTGAGCTTGGTCTTCATACTGTCTAAGACAATCAGAAGAGGCCAAGTCGTTCTCTACATCGTGGAGCCATCGTCGCCTGCAACGACCTCTGCGCCTACCATATGGTGGCTCTCCTTTCAGAGATCGCTGCACAATTCGTTCCGGATCAGCACGCAGAACGTGACCGAGCCAGCGTACTCGCTGAGATCTAACTTCATGTACAATATCGGGGATCTTCATCAGATCTCTGATCTCGAAATTGTACAGAGCTCGGTATGTACCATCTATTTCGCGTTTAGGGCCGTAAATCACACGCATGATTCTTCTCTCAAATGTAAGGAGCCATCTCTCGTACTCATCCGTCAGCGCCCAACTTTCACATCCAAACATAACAACGGGCCTGATCAACGCTTTGTAAAGCTTCAGCTTCACGGCACTTGATAAGTGTTTAGATTTTAGCAGTGGCCTTAGAGGATATAAAGAACGACTGCCAGCTGCCAGCCGCACTTTAATATCCTCACCCACACTGTTATCGTGAGTGATAAGAGAGCCCAAATATTTGAACCTCCTCACTCCCTCAAACGTGTGGTGGCCACTACTAAAATCTGGTGTGCCATTGTCTCTAAAACCAGAGATCAGGTATTTCGTTTTGGACTCATTGATCTGAAGTCCAACAGAAGCTGAAAACTCTACAAGCGGATCAAGTATTTCTTTCACTCCGTTGCTATTCAGTCCAATCACGCATATGTCATCTGCATATGCAAGCACTTGATTGGACTGGCGATATAAGATGTTGCGCTGAGGTGTTTCAGTTTTACGGAAGATGTACTCCAACATGAGATTAAAGAGTATCGGGGACAGAGCATCTCCCTGCCGAACACCCGAGTTAACTGCAAAAATTGTCGATAGCCTGTTCTCAACTTTAACACAGCATTGAGACTGCGTCACTGTCATCCTACACAGTCGTACCAATTTTGTTGGCATTCCTAGGTATTCCAGGGCAGACCACAAACTCTCTCGATTGATCGAGTCGTAGGCCTGCCGGAAATCCAGGAAAACCTGATGTACCGAGATGGATGTCTCATAATATTTAGATAGAATCATCCGCAGCGAAAAGACCTGATCAGTGACTGATCGATTCGGACGAAATTCTCCCTGATAGTCACCAACCAAGCCCTCCGCCAGAGGAGTGATTCTATCCAATAAAATGTATGACAGTAACTTGTATGCTGTGCAAAGGAGATCTATACCGCGATAATTCTCACACTTCAAGCGGTCTCCCTTCTTGAAGATGGGGCATATCGCGGCCACTTTCCATTCATCAGGCATAACTTCGGTTCGCCATACTAATCGAATAAGGTCGAAAAGACAGTTCCACAAAGTATCCCCTCCGAATATCAAGAGCTCCGAATTAATGCAGTCCACTCCAGGTGAGCGGTTTCGTTTCATTCTCTGCATGGCCTTAGTGAATTATATATATATATATATATATGTATATAAATAAAACAATAAATTAAATGAAGATTGAGTGACTTTAGTTTTAAAGATGGTCTTCTGTTGGTTGCTGGTATCATAAATTGAATCACTTATATGACTTAATTATATCAAATCCTACTTGTATTTTGCCATATACATTCTGTTAGTTTAAAATTGGGCTTATGATGATAATTATACACTAAAATTCTCATGATTAAGAAAACTGTATTTAGTGCATGTTGCTGACGTTATACAACAGAATAATTGGAAACTTTACGCCATTGCATTTTACAATAGTCTCACAGGTTAACCTATAATGCAACAAAGAACTATATAAATACAAGTATTTTACATTCGGAAAAGTAATGTACGAATGGTCGAATTTATGAAACACATATTTGGTGTTTTATTCGTAATTTTTAACAATATACTAAAATTTCAGTGTATATTTATATATAGTTTGGGGATTTAATTCAATTTATATACAGCGTGTTCAGAGTTGAGATACTACTCCATTCAGGGTTTCTTGGTTCATTCTGAGAAATCATCAGGCAAGATGTCATCTAATTTTTTGAATTAGTATTTAGTATTAAAATAATTGTAATATGTAGTTAAATTTTTAAAAGATTTTGTCCAAAAATAATACTAATTTGTACAAATTGTTATTCATATATTTTACAAAGCATATTTTGTTACTATCATGCTAACGTTTGTAAATTTTATAATATTTATCAATTATACAGAATACAATGGATTTTCTTTGTAAATTTCCAAAAACTTTTGGTAAATCAAATCTACCATGCAATTATTGGCAAATTTTAATTAAATCTACAACAAAAATTGATAATTTAACAAGAATTTTGTTAATTCAAAAGATAAAAAGTTAAAGCAACAATGTAAAGTTAATAAATTTTGTTTGTAAGCAGTTTAACAAAAGGGAATTGTATCTTTTACCCTCAATATTTTTTTGAGTGTATATAAAAGGACTACTATTTACTTTTAAATATAACACCTCAAACCACACGGCAAATTATTTTTATATATTCAAAATAGTTCTTGTTTATAAGTAAACTAAACTTTTTTACAGAAATTTTCTATGCGTAACATGAAACTCGGCAAGCTTAAATGCAAATTTAACACTATATATATTGCGACAAGCTTCCTTGATATTATGGTTATAAATTACTGTCGTCATTAAAAAACATGGCTTTTGGCATAAACAACGAATTTCAAGTCTGATGGCCTGGGAAGCCAACATCTAGGTCCACTGTGGTTTCAATTCAACGATTTGGGTATATACTGTCGATTTAAGTATTTTTTGACTGTTTTCTCATTATGTATGGAGGTACATGACCATTGATTGTGCTTTAATGATGGCAACTCTGTATGTATCATAAACATACGTACATGTATACATATTAATTTTTTATAGCAAAATTCTCAAACCAAACACTAGATAATTTAGTTTACCTTATGATTATCGTTCTATCTATTTTTTTTTTTACTATTTTCTATTCGTGTATAGGAGTATAGGTATGTACTAAAAAAATAAATATAAAATATCAAATATTCTTGTTGGATTGGCGTGAACATTTTAAAGTTTATTTATACGAAAGTATACCAGTTAACAACTTTATCCATAAAATTTTATAATAGTATAATTTTTTTTTACAAATACGTACATATGTATGTTGATAATATTATTATCTTTCTAGTTGCTGAAGTCACATGTTTATTTTGATGGTTTTAATTTAAAATATTTTATTTTTCAAGAGTTGATAAATTTAAATAATATATCATAATAACATCTATACTACGGTTGTTTATACGGTTGCATTTGCGGGTTTCAGTATTTAAATGTCATGTTACCATAACTTATAATATTTTCTAAACTTAACATAGCTATACATTATACATCCGTATGTACAAGTGCATCTACATATGCAAACATATCGATGTACAATGTTATGTTATACAAAATATATTATTTTCCCATACCACTTTACTGTATCGAACAATTTAATATTTTTGCTATAAATAATATAAAATTGATAATCAATCATTATTCATTCAATTAATTTGTATTCGTCTTTAATATTTACAATTAACACCAAATTAATTAATTAATTATTTATAATATGATTTTTCATATCCATATAATTAAACATGTATTATTAGTAACAAAACTTAAAAACTAAAAACTTAATTAATTATATCGATAACAATAGAACCAATAACAATTGGAATTTAAAAAGAAAACTGAGTTAAAACTTTTAAAATAATACTTTTATAATAATCAATTGTTTTATGTAATTATTTTTATGGCCTAGAAATTTTCTATTATATGTAGGATAAAATAGAAAATTAAAATAATTTTCAATACAATATTTGCTTGATAATTAAATGCATATTTGTTTGTGTACACGCATCGTCAAAATTAAAATGCAAACTAAGAATGGCCGCAGTAACCAAAAATGAATTTCGGAATCTAAGTTTTTTTAGGCACAGCTAGATCAATAACAACATGGGTCTTACCATCGACTCCGCCGGCGTTCGTTGTTATTCGTTTTATTTATTTCCGCTTCGCCTATTAGAATATAAATTTCCTGATAAATGCAACCCAGTACTATAAGCGAGTGTGTCTGCAATATTTTAGCAAAGACGCAATGTAATATTCTACAAGTATTTGAAATTATGTAATATTGTAATACCATCTATTTAACAATTACAATAATTTTATTAATCATATGGACCCGATTCTAATCAACTGGGCCGGGTGTCAAGGGTGTTAAGGGTGTCAACCGTACGTGCTGATAACCGGCCCAGTCTAAAAACTAGCTCAGTCTCTAACGGTGTATCCGGAAGCTTGGCGCCCTCCAGATCATGTAGCCTTACCTGTGTATTGCGGATCTCTGCACAGGTGGACCTCCTTTCTTCGCTATCCGTGGGATCTATTATGGAACAAAAAACTAAAAAACAAAAAGAGACCGGCACTCTTAAAAACCGGAATCTAGTCTTAAGCACAAACGAGGCCGGCCCCTTAAAGGCTGGCTTGCGTAGGCAAGACGTATGACGGAACCGAAGCAGGAGGGTCTCGCTGAGATCTCACAGCCGAAAAGGTAGAGATCTGAGGATGAATCGCCTACGGAGGCAAAAAAGAAAAGTATTCTGGAATTCGTCACTCACTCGACCGTTGAACGAGATGCTAAAGGAGCACCTGATTATGGCAATCATTGACAAGGCTCAAGAAGATGGGAGTATTATGGTCCTTAACTGGAGGAAGGTAGAGAAGGCCGAAACCTTCCTACAAATTATGAGGGAGAATCCAGGATCTGCTCCGTCCTGCCGAGACGGAGGGTGGCACCGGTGTCACATAAACCTGAATGCCTGTGCCGACGAAAGGTCGGTGACCTTCAACAATCCGGATCTCCCAACAGCCACTTGGAGGTTTGCCAAGTTAGAGGAGGTGAAAGCGGAAGATCGGCTGTTATCATCCTCAACAGAGATTCCTTGTGTACTCTGGCAAAATCTGAAGGCCTGATCAGCTACGGATTTTGAGCGATTACGCTCAAAGTCTACAAACGTGATGAAGCCGACAGATCTGGGGCATCTGCAGGAGGTGTGGACACCATTTGTGGGTCCCGCCTGGAGTTGGTGACCCAGAAGACGCTCAGGGAGATTATCCGGTGAATCGGAGATGTCGAGATCGTTGGGGCTGCATTGTACGCTCCGAATAAACGACTCCCTGTCAGAGGCGGAGTCTGACTGAACAGTGGTGGAGGTAAGCACTATCTATAATGCTTAAGATCCTTCAGATCACACTCCATCACTATAAAGCTGCCTCGGCGGCCGTTCTGCTCAAAACGGAATCTGAATCCATTGATGTCCCGGAACCTTGGGCCACCCTTACCTAACCTAACCATTGTATATAAATAATAAATGATTGTATATAAATTAAATATACCTAAACTCATTGAACAACATTTTACATTCATATTAACAAATAAATAGACTTAAGTTGTTATAAAGGTAATTCTTATTGTGTTTGAAAATATACGGAAAGAGAAAACTGTGTGATGAAGTGAAGTGATAATCAAGCATATATACGAGATTAATGTAAGTATTAGTGTTAGTGAAACACAAGCTCCTACAAATGGTGACCCAGTGTTTAGCAGAAAGTTAAAATCCGTTAGCAAACACGCTCCACACAGACAAGCTTCGGCGTAACAGTGATTAAATGATAAAACAATAGACAAACAAAAAACCAGTGTTCGGGAAAATTTTACAAATTGTTCGAGTAAGCTGTGTCTAACACGACTATAAGCTGACATTCCAGTTGCGCCTAATGCAAGGTTAGTGGAACCAAAATCCAAATAATACCAAAAATGTTAAGAAAATGAACGAGTACAGTGAAGAAACAAAATACAAAATATTGTTAAATCAACCAAGTGCTGGAAAAAAGCTCACCGTGACATACTAACATTGTACCACCGAATAATAACGGATTACGTCGAGCGGTTGATATATTAGGTGTACACAATTTTATTTTTCGGGAGTTTCTCTAAATTTAACAGCTCAGTTTAACATTTTCAATATTACGATGGATTCAACTAAATATTCACATATGAGTTGGTAATGATATGTAAAATTCAAAACCGCTCTTTCTAGGAAATGGCACCTCTAAAAGTTATTAGAAACGGCGAAATTGGGTGATCGGAAACCCAGTGAGGTGTAGTACTCAATGAAAAACCCAGCGAGTGAAGCTTTTGACACATGTTATAGTGTATACATTTTGTGGCTCCCTAAGCTGCCGCAGGTTATGTATGTTGCACTGACAGCCATGGTAAAAGCTCATTGATGAACAGCACATTGATGACCTGTTGCCAATAGCTGACCAAATTTTCGGAATTACAATCACCAGTGTGTGAACGATGTCTTGTGATGGATCATACGATGTATCCGAATTGTCGGAAATAATTTTAACAATGATATAACTAGGCGAGCGGCTTGTTAACGTAAAATTTATGTTAGTAACAAATATTACGATTCGTGGCCACTCACCAAATTTTAACAATAGACCAAGAAGCCCTTATAGGAGACCAATAAGCAGAAGCAGTCATGTACATTCCTTAGTGAAAACCCAGAGTCTGCCGGTAATCAGAAAAGGAAGGATATCCGATAGCGAGTGTGGCTAGTCATCGGGTTCCATGTTCAACGCCGCTTATTTCTCATCGACGAACAAAACAACCTCCGATTTCTAATAGATACCGATTTGGTTATTTCTGTTTTACCAATTAAACAATTTCGTGCCTATTAATTCGATTCAGTCATTTAAACGTATGGGACAAAATTGGTCTTTACTATTGCGTCAGTTGATTATAGGTGCTGATTTTTTGTCAATATATGGACTTCTTATTAGATCCCACGACCAATCTAGTTGTTAATGCCATTATGGCCAAGGTAAAAAGAGCTACGCCAAAACACCCTAATATAGCAACTCCGGTTGGGTATATAAGCCGACCGTTATCTTCTGCAGTTTCATCCCCTCTCCACATAGAGACATAATGCCGATTTGCCCCCATGTACAGATTATCGTCGAGTAAATGCCATTACCACGCCGGATCGTTACCCGATCCCATATATATTCAGAATTTTTCAATACACCTGCAAGCGTGCAATGTGTTTTGAACAATTGAATTAATTAGGGCTTATCATCTAATTACAATTGCGCCCGTGGACGTTCATCTGACGCCTAAACCGATAATAATTTCCTTGTTTATTACAGATTTAGGCACGTCACAGCTATCAAAATGCAATAATACTGCTGTCAAATCTTTTGATTTTAAACGTTGAGAAGTGACTTCCGTTGCTCGATCTGTTCTGTGCAATCGATGCCAGTATATCTTCATCTAGTTGCCTAAATTTTTTGGATAGATGGGCCATCGGTGCCGCTTACCAATTGTTGAAAAGTTCTACGTAGGTATAGAAGGATTAAAATGTGGAAATATGCCCTTCCTTCATATAGGGTGAAGAATCGCTATTGTGTGTTTAGATAAAACAACAAATTCTACATCTTGAAATATTTCCGCTAAATGATTTTAATGTCCTGGAGCATTGTCCATTAGAACATTAGTTTATAAAATTTAACACTTGTTTAACAGTACGTCTATTTCCTCCAAAAATCAGCAAAGAATAAAAATTTGATACATTTATAGTTTTGACCAAATTGGTTTTGTAAAAAATGGTTTGTGTCGTTTCAAGTTTCAGAACATTAAATTAGTAAGTAAATTTATCTACTTCTAAAATGAGTTTTGTCGGTCATTCGGGTGAGAGGGTGATGATCCGACACAATTTAGGAAATACTGGTTTATGAGATCAAATTGATCCTCCAATGTATGTCTTCTGAATGTGCGTATGATCAGTTTCATTTCAATCAGATGATAAGAGAAGTTCAAAATAATCAATGATCCCTTTTAGAGAAAAATGTGCTGAAGTAATTCTGTGTGAACAAAGCCTGTATACTTCGTTTTTATATCCTAACGAGAGTGATTTCTATATAATCGTGTTTATTTAATTTTTATAGGATAATTTCAGAAAATATTACGAAGGTCGGGAGGCGCGTGAAGTTTGTACTTACTTTTACTAAATGACGTAAATTGTGATATGATATGAATTTCACTATGCCCGGCTTGTATATTTGTCACCTGTTTGGTATAAAACTCAGTTTTTTTTTGGACCCAAAATTAAAATGTTTATTGGGCAGCCTAGAGGGCATGAAGAAACCATTACTCAAAATTTATCTTTTCTGATAAAATTAAATTTATGATTATAGTTAAAAGCCGATCTTAAACAACTAGATAATTTGCAAGGGCTTAACAATTTTTTACGTACACATCTCAAATAAACTTTAATACAAATAATATTCTTCAAACACACTTGTATTTGGGTATAGTATACATGTACATTCTCCTTTCTTTTACTATAAATATACAAAAAACAAATAAGACGAATATAAAACGTCGAATGAATGGATTTTTTATAAAGACATGTTACTTTATTATATACCATCAACCATAAAGAAATAAATCCTAGAACAAGAATGAAAAAAATGTATCATCATCATGGCACAAAAGAAAAGATTATATTAGGGAAAATTAAAAAAATATCAAAATTGTAACAAATTTTTGTTTGTTGATAAATTACGTATTTAACCTATAAACATACATACATATTATGTTTATACATATATTTGATTTTATTAAAGCTAAAATCATTACTCTTTAATATAAATTATCCATATATGTAGTATTGTGTACAAATTGAGGGCTGATAGTTTTTGAAATTAATTTTAGTAGGTCAACATATAATTATGAAGAGAATCAACAACTAACGTTTTGTAGACTTTCTAAATATGAATGTTAGCCGTGCGGATAAAGTTAATTGGTCCTAAATTACGTCATTTAAAGTTAGGACACTTTTAGTAGAAAATTCACTCGCCTATATAGAGGAAGGAAGTTTTTCTTATAAACTGTATTCATTTTTTATTTATGTAAATGTATTAGTGTTGACAATAAATAAATAGCTTACAATCGAGCAGATAAATTTTATCTTATATTTTAAGCATTTAAAACGTATGTCCATCATATTAGTAAATAATCATTACATAAATAGAAATAAAATTTATATTAAATTTATTAAATAAGTTACATGGCCATTTAATTAGAATTTATTTGGTTTGGGTATCACAAACCAGCTTGGCTATTTAATATTGAAACAGTGTTCCCAACTATTATTTTTGGTGGGTGCCAGATTGATGTCAAGATAGTGCTAAATTGACAGTATAGGGTGCTAAATAATTTCAATTCCAAAACTTAGGCCCTGGTTCATTCACAAAATGTATAAATTCTATAACTCTAATTTCACTGAAATTATTTATGGATAAAACGTTACTATGTACTTATCTTCCTATGTTTAACGCACATTTTTCAAAAATAAGTGAAACTACATATTTCCAAATTGCCCGAAACCTTTCACAAATTGAATAAAACTATTTCAAATTCGAGTTATTTTTCATATATTTATTAGATTGCCGTTATGTTTATAAATTGTTAGAAAGTAATTACAAATTCATTATTTTGCAGAATAAGACTTTTTTCGTAATGAATATAAATTTTTTCACCAAAAATTATTATTTTTTGTAAATGATGTTGAAAAGCACATTATTAGATACAATGCGAACGTAGAAAGGAATCATTTGAAAATAGACACAATTAATGGAATTTTATTAGCTATCTAAGTATGAGTATGTATGTAGTATTTACTCTATATTTGATGGATTCAATGAAAAATATTGTAAAAACATATATACACATTAATGTGTAGTATCACCATAGAGAATTACATAAGAGTAGTAACTTTCATATACTAAAATGGCAATCAACTTTATATACAGCTCACTGTAAAATAATTCTGTGGCTATTTTAACAAAAAGAGACCATAATAATTGTATAACTGTCCTTATTTATAAAAAAAATATATATGAACCGAAAAAACAGATCCCGCAGTAGGCTTAGTTTGTATGTATTTATACATAACAAAATAAAAACAAAAAAATTTTCAAACCCGGTTTGTAATACCACCATAATAGTCTAGTCTAACTAAACTTATATAGAATCGGGGAAAATTTGCACTTCATTGTGTTAAAAATATTGAATTGCTTGATTCATTCATAATTTTATTATTTTGAGTTTGCTTTGTAACCCGGGGTCTACACTATGCAAATTTTCTGATATTTTCTCTCATGATAATTTATGTTTGTATGTGTTTTTTTCAATGTATTGTTAAATATTTGTTAAAAAATTATCATAACTGGGCATTTTACTCTCATGATAATTTCTTCGAATGTCAAATAAAATTCGGTGAATACTGTCAGAAAATTAGTAGGTTTTTAAAATCGTGAATATTTTTTTTATGCAGCTATGAAAAAAATGAAAACCATAGTGACATTTCGTGAAAATTTCATGATAATTTTTTCGTGAAATAGCCTCCTGATAATTTGCTGAGAATGTCAAAATATGTATAATATACTTACACATACATTGGTAAATTTAATTTCATGAGAGAAAATATCAGCATATTTGCATAGTGTAGACCCCGGGTAAAATACATAAAAAATAGGCCTACTATGATATTATTTTTCAGTTTATAAAGATTTTTTTATAAATAAGGATAGTTATACAATTGTTATGGTCTCTTTTCGTTAAAATAGCCACACAATTATTATACACTGAGTGAATTTTCGATTCATATACCATTTTAATGTATGAAAGTTACTACTCTTATGTAATTCTCTATGGTATCACTATGTATTTAAAGTTAAGTAACTGACTGAATTATATAATTTTTATATCAGTTTATTTATACTTTTTAATAATTATCATGTTTGTCAGGACTGTGATTTGAATTTGAAATAAATATGCAATTGTACATAATATATATACCTCCTCGTACCATAAGACTATTTCTTGAGCTGATTTATAAAATTTTCGTTACCACTATATTTGGGCGAGGAATTGTTTGAAATGTGTATACATAGCAGAGCTTTCATCAATTAATAAACTTTTCGTAATACAATTTTGATTTTAAATTTTTAGTGACACTCCGAGGTAAAACTCATGATTTTTGCATCATAAAAAAGAACTTTTCAAAAATCAGATTTTACATCGAATGCGGATCATATACGAAATAAAGATTTGTTCTTTAATTAAAGAAGCCAATGATTGCAAATATTAAAACTTTAATATCCAGTTCAAAGGATAATTGTGAAACTATTTTTCAAAAAGCTCATCTTTTCATAAAAGGACTTTTCAGTCAGATCGAAATCAAATCAAATATTCACACTTGATTTGTAATTAAAGAAGCCGATGATTACAAATATCAAAATTTAAATTTCCGATTAGAAGGACGAACACGAAAATATTTGTTTTTTAATTATAAACACATTATAGAAAATTACAAAAATTGAATGAGAATATTGTGAAACTTAATGTGAAAAAGCTCTCTTTAATAATAGAAGATTGTAATTACAAAATAGAAACACTGCAAAATATTTCTTCAAAAAGTTCATTTTTTCACAAAAGAGCTTTTATGTTGGATCGTAATTGAATAAAAAGTGTATTAATTTCCAATTTGGACAATTGTGAAACTTTTTAACAAAAAGTTCATCTTTTTTATAAATGAAGTTTTCGCTTGAATGGAGTCGATTGGAATTTTAACACTTTGTGCTTTAACTAAATAATTCGATTGTCGCAATTTTCAAATATAAGTTTTCGAAGTGGAAGAGCCAATTTTTTTCAAACAGCACTGCTTTCAATAAATAGCTTTTATGTTCCAGCAGAATCAATTAGAATAATTACGCTTTTTTTAACTTAGAAGCAAATCATTATGGTCGTTAAACATTTAATTTCCAATTTGAAGGGCAGACATGAAACTTTTATCAAAAAGCTCATTGTTTCATAAAATAACTATTATGTGGGATCGAAAACAATTATTTGTTCTCTTTAAATAAACAGATAATTGAAAAATCAAAAAGTTGGTTTCCAATTCAAACGACAATAATGTGACACTTATTTCAAAAGCTCAATTTTTCAAGAAATTGCTTTTATGTTACATCAGAGTGAAATGAAATATTTATACTCGTTTTTTAATTACAAAATCACATGATTACAAATACCTAATAGTTTACAAAAAAATTTTAGGACAATTGTAAAACATTTCTTAAAAGTTCATTTTATCATATAAGTAAAACCTTCACATCGGATCGGAAACAAATAAAATATTTACACTGGTTCTGTAATAGCAGAAGCCAGTCACCCTATTCTGGTTTTCCTCGGGAATTGGGAAAAAATATTTCAATAATTCCCAACTACAATAGTTCCCAACTTTTTATTCCATTTTTCCCCAAAGTGTATTCTGTCAAATTGGGAATAATTTCCCCTTAAAAATTTCAGCAGTACAAATGTTTACCACTAAATTACAATTTGCTGTTAATTTATTATTATAAATAAAAATAAAATTTGAAAAACAGAAAATCACGATTAATTCGCCTTTTGGATGATGACGAAGAAAACCGGCGCTTTAATTTACGAATCACGTATAATTATTTGCGGGATACCTTAAACCCCTTCGAGATCTACGAAGCGGAGTTTATTAATAAATATAGGATGCCCTAGCATTTGGTTTTGGCATTAAAAGAAGAAATTGATTCTTTTATGGAGGTGTCAACTATACCAAAAGAAATTGGCGTGCTAGTTGCGCTGCAACTTATTTATGAACGTTATTTATACACAAACTAGTTAAGCTTTGTTTCTATATGTACATATATAATCAGGTACTTTCCAAAAGAGAGTGGTTATGAATTACTTGAATTGCGTATCGCGGAGTGTTTTAACTCAATGTATAATCGAATTTTTTTAAATTTTCGATGAAAATTTAATGCCGATATATATAAAATATCCACAATCGCCAACGAAAACTAATAAAGTCAAAAACAGTAAGTGTTTATTTTAACTTTTTAATAAGTAAGTTTTTTCGAACTCTAATAATTTTTCCATTTCTTTTCTCACGTTTCATAAATTTTCGAATCTAATTTAAATTTTTTAAATGTTAATGCTTCATCATCTTCAAATCATTGAAATTATTTTCTATTTCGATTTTGAATTATTATTTCCCCATTGAAAAAAATTCCCAATCGCCAGAATTCACTTTGGGGAAAAATAATTCCAGACTACTAGAAAAACGTCAAAAATTCCTAATTCCCAATTCCCGGGGAAAACCAGAATAGGGCCACAGATGAATAAAAGGATAAAAACTTAATTTCTAATTGGAAGGACAATTGACATTATTTTAAAAAAAAGGTCAATTTTACATAAAATGCGATTTTTGTCATCAAATAAATATTTACAATCCATATTCCATAATTAAAGTGGCAGTTAGTTATAAATAACAAACATTTAATTTTCAATTTTTCAAAAAGCTATTAATAAAATAACTTTCAGTTAAAATATTTACACTTGTCGTTTAAAAGCAAATAATTTACAAATATCAAGAATGTAATTTACAAATGTGAAAGTTATTTGCCAAAAGCTCATTTTTTCATAAATTTTTTTATGTCGGATCAGAATCTATTAAAATAATTTATTCAACTCTATTCAATTATTTTGGTCTTCATATATCGGAAAGTTATAACCGATATTAATCCGAAGTTTGAACCATTGAGGTTACTTTACTCGGCGAAAAATACGGTAGAAGAAAACGAAAATTGAATTGGAGCTCATTATGTTGATATTTAACTTGCCACCTTCGCGCGCATAAAAATCCCTATCTAATAATGAATTATACATAGTCAAGATTGTTAAGTTTAACTGTAAATTTGTTAAAAATGTAGAAAAATGTAGTAGATTTTATAGCATACATATTCGAATAAGGTGGGTTTATTCCCTCAAATTTATGACTCGTAACAAAAAGAATAAACTATAGAAATGAAAAATTAATCTCGATAATGGGCCTATAGTTCTATACGTTTTATAAAAAAATTTGAATGTGATGGAATTAGTGCTAAAAAGATTTATATATGTAATGCCAAATTACACTTGGGTGCAAAACTGATTTTTTGGGACTAAAATAAATTGGATAGTGCTAAATCTGGAAAAAAATTAGCAACCCTGTATTGAAAAGCTAGATACAAATCTGTTGTGCGGCCAGTAAATGGAGAGCACAATGGCCTAACAAAAAAATATCAGCCCAAGTGCGGTCACGGCCAATTTTATTAAACATGATTCCATAAACTACCCACTTCTAACGAAATTCGTACTTATTATAGGTTGGTTCAGTATGTTTTTTTATGAAATATTATGATGATTGATATGCTTTCCAAATTTTAATTATTTTATATTATTATTTAAGGTTGCATTTAATATAAGATTTTGTTGTTGTATTTATTAATTGTAATTTTTTAATTGGACAGCCGGAATAAACAGAAAATAAAATATTTCCGCCCGAATTTGCAATTTATTTGATATTAACACGAATACATTTACCATAAATTAAAAGAGTTATAGGTTCGTATCTCAGTTGAATTAAACACTTTAAACTTATTTATTTTTACGTAGTTTATTCAAAAATAGCGTGTTAATACTACAAAAATAACATAATAAATGACAATGATTTTATGATTAGTATGCTTTATATAGAAATTGTTTATATTCTGTGAAGCCGATAAATGAGAAAACATAGGGTTAGTATAAAAACATTGGGCTATGGTAAGTTGATACATAGTATAATAAAAAGAATAATAATGTTTACATTATATTTTAAAATAAGAGATTGATAATTAAAATTTGAAACTCTTATAATCTACGTTTTCATATAACAAGCAAAATGCGATTTATGCTGTATCGACGCTATTTAGCGTTGGAAACAAACGAGCGGATGTTGGTTGTTGACGTAACTAAAGTTAGGACACTTTTACTACAAACTTCCACATCATTGTTAGACTTTGTATTTTCAATAAAAGTGCTTCTATATAAAATTGAGTAACTTTCAGTGTTCGTCAAAGGTTAATGTAGCCGCCTAGAGCTAATCTCCCTCATGTAAAATTAAAATTAAAGTCTCTGTACTCTATATAGTGTTTATTCTTCCGTTTTGTTTAAGTAAATGAATAATTTTCATTTTCTTATTATATTTTACCGTAACAATTGTTGTTATTATGTATACTTTTAAGTAGTATATACTATCTTTAATCTGTTTTAAAAAAAAGTTTATTATTTGAAAAATTTAATATTTTCTAGAAGAACATAAAATAAAACGAAACTTTATAATCAAAAGTTACAACTTTTCCTCCTAAAAACTGTTTGTCACTCTTCTTGTGGTTGGTTTAATTTTTTCATTTAGAAATTATGAGTTCAGGTTGTATAAACAAACCTATGCAATTTACGCTACTCTTACATGTTGCTGTAAACAAGAATTTTCTTTATTTATTTGTTTATAAACAATTTTTTTAGTGGTGATTGTTGGTAGAATATGATAATTTATTACGTTTTATTTAGTTTTCACGTGAGTAGAACAACAAAATTAAGTTTTCTAACATTGTTTTTTGTCAGCCTATAATTTGACATTTAAAATGAAATATGTATGACCAAATGAGATGTCTCAGCTGTTTCAAGACATTTTGTTTTTGTAAATACTAACACTGTGTATACGTGTACAAGAAAATATGATAAATCGTTTTACATAAGTTGAAATGCAAAGTCTAGTTAATCGAACAAAGTTTTCACATGCGTGTGTACAAAGCTCCATGGAAAACATTTTCTGCTCAGTAAAATTAGAGTAAGGAAAAAACATTTTATCTATATACATAAAATAATTCTTTGTAGGTTATGTTGTTACGCTATTAAAATTTTAACTAAAGTACTTTGCTATATAATACAATTATTTGTCTATGTCACTCTAATCACTTTCATATCATAGTTCATTAATGAATTCGTGTCCATACTCGCTGAATTTGTATGTTTCGAGAACGGTAATCAAGGTTTGGTTAGCTTAGGTTGGAGAGGCTGCTATCCGGCACACGTACACTGGTGACGGTCCATTGTGATACCACAAGATCTTACTTCCTTTTTACACTCTTATAGTGGAACCAGTAAAAGCTACTTAGGTAGCGTGATATATCTCGCACTTTACAGTTTTCGAGATCCGAGGGGCTGTCCATTATGAACCTATCCATATGTCTATGCCTTCTGCGTGCTATAAAGCCGGACATAAGCATAGGAAGTGGACTTCCTCCAGTGCTCTTCCTCCTTCTCGTCCCCTTACCACCCGCCTCATAACATGGTGGACTCCTCAGCTCCAAGTTAACCATCCTGCTCACCAGCATATGATTGGTTAATCCACATATAGAGTAGGCCACTCCAATAAGGAGTGACAATCCATCCAAAATTGCCTCCGTCTTTACATTGTTAAACGGGCCCTCAATATCGAGGCACGCCACCATATAAAACTCTTGCGAGTATATTGATTTCTCATTCGTACGTACCAGACCATGTAGAGCTGTGTCTATAGTGATTTCCCTTTACAGTATGCATGCTGAGATTGTGCCCAGTCACTAGGCTTTATTTTAAGTCGTTTATGAACATCTATCTGATGTTACGAGACATGTGAGTGCCCCCCTGTGGTCGGGGGGCACTC
Source organism: Tipula unca (assembly GCA_951394425.1). Classification (NCBI taxonomy): domain Eukaryota; kingdom Metazoa; phylum Arthropoda; class Insecta; order Diptera; family Tipulidae; genus Tipula; species Tipula unca. Next base: position 56,208,185 of record OX596381.1, on the reverse strand, counting down.
ACATGTCTCGTAAATCTAAATTGCACGAACATGTTTCCTAAGAATACCACCACAGTATCCTTTGCTTGTCGTAGGAGGCGACTAAACGGTTGGATCGCTGAGCTGACGACCCGCATCCGTAAAAAAAATCAACTGTTTATAAAATCAACAAAAAGAAAAATGGATACCGCCAAAACAACACCGGACCCCCGCTCAAGTACCCGGATACGAGATTTAGGATCGGCACGTGGAACGTGCAATCACTTAGAAAACCAGGAGCGTTGGAGGGTCTAATCACGTGCATGAAAGAGTATCGGCTGGAACTCGTTGCTCTTCAAGAAACTCGCTGGCCTCAAAGTGGAGACCATGTGTCCCAGGGCTATACGTTGTTCTACAGTGGAGATGACCTCGGAAATCTTGGAGCTGGATTTCTTCTTGGGCCGCAGGTAAAGAAGGCTGTTTTGGATTTTCAAGCAGTCAATAACCGATTGTGTATGCTTCGCCTGCGCATGAAGTTAGCCAACCTGTCGATAATTTGTGTACATGCGCCCACAGAAGTCAGCCAGCCCCAAGATAAAGACTCATTTTACAATGACGGACGATCTGATGGGATCTATACCCGAACACGATGTTAGAATGGTAATTGGGGACTTTAATGCTAGAGCTGGCAGAAATCAGGCCGACTTGTGTGAAAACATAGGTCCGTACTCCCGACACGAAACTGCGACCGATAATGGTGAGAGAATGATGTACTTTGCAATTGCTCATGATCTTAGAGTAGCAAGCACATTCTTCCTTCACAAACAGATACACCTAGAGACATGGACACATCCTCGCAAAACATCCCGGAGCCAAATTGACCACGTGTTAATTTCAAAAGGGCGAGCTCGGGTTGTGCAGGATGTGAGAACTTATCGGTCAGCAACCAAATACGTAGGCAGCGATCATTATTTGGTCGCTGCAAAGCTACGGTGGAAGTTTTCGTACAAGTCGGGGAATACAGCGAAACGGATGGAACGTTTCGACTGTGAAGGTCTGATAAATGAAGATCAAAAGAAACGATATCAGGATCTTGTCAGCGACAACATTGAGGGAGCTAATTACCAGTCTGACTGCGTGAACTCTGTCTGGGAGGTACTGAAAACTTCGGTTGTCAGTGCTGCTCAACAGACTTTAGGTATAGTGAAAGTCAGACCCAAGAATGATTGGTTTGATGACGAGTGTCGTCTTGCAGTTGAGCAACAAAATATAGCCCATAATGAAGTGCAACAACGTCTCACAATCGCAAGGAAAAACAAGGCAGCTCTTGCAAGAAGGGCAGCTAAGCGGATTTGTAGACGGAAGAAGCGAGAATGGTGGAAGGCCGAGGTTCTGAAAGTACAACAACTCAGCAATGAGCGTAGTTCACGTAATTTCTTTAAAAGAATTACTGGATTGCACCATACTTTCAGGCCTTCGTCAACCGCCATTCGGGACCGGGATGGAAACCTCTGTGTCAACATCGACGCAGTACTTGACGCATGGAGTGGACATTTTACTGAGCTGCTTGATGTTCATCATGCATCACAGACTGTTGTTGAGCCACCTCTAGAAAGGTCTGCGGAGATTTGCACTGAGGAGCCATCCCATGAGGAATTCACTAAGGCCATGCAGAGAATGAAACGAAACCGCTCACCTGGAGTGGACTGCATTAATTCGGAGCTCTTGATATTCGGAGGGGATACTTTGTGGAACTGTCTTTTCGACCTTATTCGATTAGTATGGCGAACCGAAGTTATGCCTGATGAATGGAAAGTGGCCGCGATATGCCCCATCTTCAAGAAGGGAGACCGCTTGAAGTGTGAGAATTATCGCGGTATAGCTCTCCTTTGCACAGCATACAAGTTACTGTCATACATTTTATTGGATAGAATCACTCCTCTGGCGGAAGGCTTGGTTGGTGACTATCAGGGAGGATTTCGTCCGAATCGATCAGTCACTGATCAGGTCTTTTCGCTGCGGATGATTCTATCTAAATATTATGAGACATCCATCTCCGTACATCAGGTTTTCCTGGATTTCCGGCAGGCCTACGACTCGATCAATCGAGAGAGTTTGTGGTCTGCCCTGGAATACCTAGGAATGCCAACAAAATTGGTACGACTGTGTAGGATGACAGTGACGCAGTCTCAATGCTGTGTTAAAGTTGAGAACAGGCTATCGACAATTTTTGCAGTTAACTCGGGTGTTCGGCAGGGAGATGCTCTGTCCCCGATACTCTTTAATCTCATGTTGGAGTACATCTTTCGTAAAACTGAAACACCTCAGCGTAACATCTTATATCGCCAGTCCAATCAAGTGCTTGCATATGCAGATGACATATGCGTGATTGGACTGAATAGCAACGGAGTGAAAGAAATACTTGATCCGCTTGTAGAGTTTTCAGCTTCTGTTGGACTCCAGATCAATGAGTCCAAAACGAAATACCTGATCTCTGGTTTTAGAGACAATGGCACACCAGATTTTAGTAGTGGCCACCACACGTTTGAGGGAGTGAGGAGGTTCAAATATTTGGGCTCTCTTATCACTCACGATAACAGTGTGGGTGAGGATATTAAAGTGCGGCTGGCAGCTGGCAGTCGTTCTTTATATCCTCTAAGGCCACTGCTAAAATCTAAACACTTATCAAGTGCCGTGAAGCTGAAGCTTTACAAAGCGTTGATCAGGCCCGTTGTTATGTTTGGATGTGAAAGTTGGGCGCTGACGGATGAGTACGAGAGATGGCTCCTTACATTTGAGAGAAGAATCATGCGTGTGATTTACGGCCCTAAACGCGAAATAGATGGCACATACCGAGCTCTGTACAATTTCGAGATCAGAGATCTGATGAAGATCTCCGATATTGTACATGAAGTTAGATCTCAGCGAGTACGCTGGCTCGGTCACGTTCTGCGTGCTGATCCGGAACGAATTGTGCAGCGATCTCTGAAAGGAGAGCCACCATATGGTAGGCGCAGAGGTCGTTGCAGGCGACGATGGCTCCACGATGTAGAGAACGACTTGGCCTCTTCAGATAGTCTAAGACAGTATGACGACCAAGCTCAGGATCGAAACCGTTGGAGCCAGATTGTTGATTCAGTAAGGGGCCAGTAATGGCCTTTAACACTGTAATTACTATGAACATCTATCAGCCTTTCCAAGGGTTTCAACGGAAAGGTTGATAAAGTTATAAATCTTAAGTTCTTTGGGTAGCCATGTGAGCTTTTTCCCCGCTTTCGGAATAAAGATCACACTGACCTCTGTTCACCTGTTAATACAGACCAATTTTATAAACCCTCTTACCGGTGGCAATTCACTTTTTGGCATTTCCCTATAGGTTTCCTAAAGGTTTTCCGGGTAGGAGGGTAAACGTTAAGGCTAAAAGTTACATATGGTCAGATAAGGAAAGTTCTCCCGTCACTTTCCATTTTCTGATTATATGATAAATATTATCTGAGTCAATAGTTTCATCTAGAACCTCCTGCCTATTTTTATTTTAATAATAAATAGGGGTTCTTGCCCAATATTATAAACTACAAGGTTAGTACTTAATAAGTACTTAAAAAAAACTCACCCCTTTCGTTGATGTCTGTGTTTTCTCTAGGTTATCCCGCGGGATCTCTTTGTCCCGCCCATATAGACGGAGACTAGCGTGAATTGGGTGCTGCCAACCTTCAGGCTGACAACAGTTATGTCATCATTGCTGTATTAAGAGAGTAAATATTTAAGTTATTTTTTCCAAGAATTCCGGATCCGATTTTGTCAGAAGTGCTTGAGTATATACTAGTATATACTCCTTCATTTCGAGCCTATAAATCCTGTTATTATTAATCCAAGGTTCTTGAACAAGAACCATGTTCTCTCCTGATTTAGTCAGTCTGATGAGTAAAGCGGCAGAGGTCCCCTTTGTATGGCGCAGGTAAATTTGAACAATACTTAGCATATTATTATATTAAAACCACTTACCACTTTGCATTGTACGGGCAGGGTGCCGTCTTGTGTAGGTTTTCCTGCGCGCTTTCTCAACTTCATCTTTTTTTATAGATTCTGAGAGTAATCGACCTGAAATCAGAGTGGATTATTCCTTTAGTCTTTAGCAAGAGGAGCCAGGGACTCCTTGTTGATCACCACTTTTAATAATCTAGAGCCCCTCTTGGCATCCTCTTGCCTTGCTATCTTTCAATTTTTGGTTGGAAGACCGGGATTGCTGATCCTTATGATTATGTTTAGCATATCGTCTGTGCTGGGCGGTTCGGTTGCTATACAGACGCGCGCTCTCGCTCTTGGCATGCTGGGAAACTCTTCCCTGTTCACAGCCGCAAGTGTACAATCAAAAAATTTACATATATATGGAAATCGGATTCTAAAAGTCTAAAGGTGTTCATTGACAGGATCATTTCTGGATATAACATGTTCATCGAATTTAGATTTCAATAAGTTGATTGTTAGACCCGCTGTGTGGCATTTCACACCATCTTGTTGAAATCACATATCATTAATGTCTAGCTCATGCAATTGACTAAATTGGATAGCGCTGCTTATACACTATAATTAAACACCTTATGTGTTATTTTCATTGACAGTTTGTTTTTGTATATCTTAATTTCAACAAACTTCTTTATTACATAAAAATAAATATTGAAAAAAAAAAACGGAAATACAAAATAATATTTCGGCACAAGAAAAAAAGTAGCTGAGTAATTTTCAAATCAAGTAAAATAACAGATTTGTTACATTTTTATAAATTCGTGATTATGGTGATAAAGCAAAATTAAAATCCGTTATGTTACATGGCTAAATGAGATGAAAATTTCAAAGCACATTTTTCCACTTTATTATTATTTTTCATTGTGGATTTTATTTTATTCAGTTGACGTTTCTTTTGAAAATGATTAACGATATTTAGTTCTGAAGCAAGTACAAAACCCCATTTAAAAATTATATATATATATATTATTCGTATTTAATCAACAATTAAGTTAATTTTTTTTAAACAGCTCGAAAATAAATGTTTGATGAGTTTATCTAAAGCATAAAAAATATATGATAATACAACATATTTGTATGTGTCGTAATTGTGTCATGTTCAAATTAAATATACAACTTTAATAACCCGCGTAACTAAGCTTATTGTGGGAGTATTACATCAAATCCATCAGAACATTTTTTTTAAACTTTAGTTTCGTTAAACAAAATAAAATACATGTGACACCCCCAAGTAAATTTTGAAGGGGGACATTTTTTGACATTAGAATTATAGGTGTAGATTTGCCCCCTTCAGCACTGAGGGCCCTGTTAGAGATCATTTGAAATGTATTTCAATTCAGCGGTATGGTTTTTCCGAAAATGGGCCAACAGAGTTATATACGAGACAAAAAATTCCAATTGAAACGAGCAAATTTAATTTAATCTTTTTCAACAATTGAGTAGAATTTAAGTAGAAACATATTAAAACAAATCATTTCTCCATTACGCACACAAATCCTAACGTAAAAATATCATTTTATTATAACACCTACACGAAAACTCTAAACCAATACGATTGAACTGCAAGACAAAAAGAGAAAACACCAAAAAAAATATTAGTTTTGTTTCTTTTTGAAATATGTTTTCGTTTTGTAAAAATAAAATGCATAAAGGGTTTTCCAATAATATTTTCATAATTTGTTTTTTTTTATTTCTGAACTTACTGAAATGTTAAAGTTCAACCATGAAATTGAAACGTTGCCATACTCTTTGGTTTATAATCTCAATTTTTGATTGGAGACAGATCGTGCAGCTTTTATTTGACCTCGCCTTACCACATTATTATTCTTACGATCAATGCGTTGTCTCTTTTTATCAAGAATAAAATTGCATACTATTTCGTTTATTCAATCTTAAGTTTGTCTCTTGCGATCTCTACCTATTAAAACAAATTTTCCCTCACAGTGAAACATCATTCTATTTCTCTGTAATAGAATGCTGTTTTGCTCGAGCAGGCTGTGATCACAATCGAAATAGCGAAATTGAGTAAACGAAATAGTATATACAATTTTATTGGATCCTTGAAACAGGTTGATTGGTTAACACAATGTACTTTATACATACATATACATATAACATATTTAGACATTGGTGAACAAAATTTATATGGATTGGATACAGAGATATGTATATGTATTTCAAATTAATTTCATCAAATCATAATAATGCGCATGCATTCTCTGCGTAGGTTTAACCCAATCACGCATTTAGCAGGATATCTCAAGGAAATTTGCAACTCCTCCTATTTATTTTACTATGGGATTATTCTATTGAGTTTCTAGTTGGTTTTTAAATAAAAAATTGAATAAAATTATCAACAAAATATTATTTAATAATAATAAATTTATAAACAATTAACCTGTTCATAAATATTATTTGTTATAAACAATAGAGTTTTTACTTTAGTTTTCTTATAAATATATATTATAACAACGGTGGTTTTATTGTATGGCTGTTGGAAGCCATCAGTTCGAGCAATTAGTAAAGTAATTTTCAAAATCATTTTTTTGTTTTAATTCAGTTGGTCCATATTTTTTTTCAACCGAAACCCATATACCTTTGAAATACTTTTCAAATGATAAATCACACGACCTTGGCCTCACCGCTGGAGCTAAAGGGGACAAATCCTACACCTATTTTAATGTAACGCCTATGAAGTTATTCAAGGTGTAATGTTTTTAATGGCATATACTCTGTAGTCTGATCTAGCGCAAATTTGCGAAAGCTTAGATCAAAATTGGATCCATATAGCAGCATCTCTAAATCTATGAAAGTAGAAAAATGAAGAATATTTATAAAAATGCTCAAAACCGAAAGTGACAAAGCTTAAATTATTGAATTTCACTATTACTCATACATAAACACTTCATCGTATCCAAGCTCTTCATCGTACATGTAGCCACACAAAGTATCTCAAACACTAAAGATATATATACTTATGGTTTTGAATTAACTAGCCTGGGGTTCCAATTTGTACTGTGTATAGTAGAGCCCTGCGCGGATACAATTTTTCTTATCCACATTCGATCCGCATCCGCTAAAAAATAAAAAAATTATCTGCATCCGCACACGTGAAATCTTCATAAAATCATCATCCGCACTCATCTGCATCCGCCAAATTTTCGTTACAAAGTACAAAAATGATATTAAAGCTTAGTTTCTTGTACTTATTTTACTTCAACACCCTATGAACTAATAACTAATTTCAAGCCTAAAATTAATTTCTGTTTGTATTTGTGAAAGAAGTAAAGAAACCTATTCAACGGAAACTGATTTATTGTCAGTTATTGTTCTGGAGATAAAAATGTAGTAATTTATTAGTCAACTCAACACAAAAACATAACAAAATCCTTTGAATTTTTTGTATATTCTACTTATATTGAAATACGGATTATCCGCAAATTGTGGATGGAACATTTGCGGATACATTCGCTTTAATCCATGGATGGCGGATAATTGCGGATATCCGCGAATATTATACTAACCGATGCAGGGCCCTACTGGGTAGCATTGGTTGTTAAGCGAGAAACTCAGCCTGCTTATGCTGTGCTGTACTAAAATATTGGTAACTGATCGCGTTCAAATGTCAAAATTCATTCCAAAATTTGGGGAATCCAAAAGTAAAATCTATAAAACTATATGGATCAACACATACATATACAAGCGAAAATATGTATGTATTGATCCATAAGCGCCAAAATTCTAAAACGGGAACCAACATTTAAAAATAAATGTCAAATTCTTCAATATGTTTGGTTTGTCAAATTTACATATATCCACTCTAGGAATATTAAAGGTTTAACTTCAATTTCTATAGTCAAATTTGTTTAACATATACTAAAATGTCAAATTCAAACGACATGTCATATAAAAATTGAAATGAATTTTTAGGAAGCTAACCTCTGAAAATGAAATTTGATTCCAATTTCAAAATTCGACAATTTGATGTATAGTTGATCAAATATTAAAATATGAAAAACAATTTTTTTGTATTCCTCCGTTGTTCTAAAATTAAAAATTCCCAAATGTTTAAAGTCAAATTTCGATTTGTAATTCGTTAAATTTTGAAATTTAAATTTGGAAATTTGTTTAATTTAAAAAAAATTTAAATGATAAAATTTAACGAATTTGGATTTTTGATTTACATTTATGTAAATATACAAAAGAAATAAAATAAATTTTAATTGGAGCTTTAAAGGTTTTGTTTAATTCGTTTTTCGTATAACTTCAAAATTTCAATTTGTTTTAGCTTGAAATGCCAAATTTCAATATTTATGAAATTTGTGGATATTGCTGGTACATACATACACGTATATACAAATATACAGTGTTAATATTTATGTATAGTCTTACTCTGAACACGCAGGTAGAATAATTTATATCGGTTTGATTTCTAATAGAAAAACATCGTGTTAAAGTTCAAATAAAATAATAGAATTTTGATCAGCTTATAAGACCCGCGGAGATCAATTGAGATGATTTGGCTCAAAATGACTGATTTTATAACGAATGCAATAATTGCCTGGACACCATAAACCGGAAATTTTTTTTGCTGCTTAGTTAGAATTAGACCATAGACCATCTTGAATTACTTAAATTTTGTAAAACATATAGTCTTTAGGGCTCGAAAATATTTGGTAATAGTTATTACGATGCGCCTTAGAGCATAACAAAAATTAGTTAGCCCAAACAATAATATTTATCACGATTCACGATACTACTCACAAGGGGAGCTCAAAAAATCTTCTGTCATGAATAAGCATTTGGTAATAAAACATCACTTATATATGCCTACGAGATGGAAGTACAAATTTGCTGTCCAGTTCCTTTATAAATTCTTTGAACCCAATATCTTCAACTACACTTATAGGCTGAAAGTCTTTCGTTATAAATCCAATTAATTTAGTTAAAAGTAATTTATTCCTTGGACTATTTGCCTCATATTTTTCGTTTGACGAAAAGTACGACTGCAATTCTATGATGCATCCTACGCATGTGATCTATTAGATTGCTATAGTATTACCGCTGGTTTTGAACTCTTTTTTGCTAATATTACATTTTGCTACAGGTTTTCCATTAACATTTTTGGGAAAAAAATTCCATACTTTAGATTTTCCGTGTAATGAACTCATTTTTAAACCTTGGATAAATTTTATTTAAATTTAAACAATAAAAATTTATGGCTTTACTTAACAAAATTTAAATTTCATTACACTTACCAATCCTTTTTATTTTTATGTTTTTATGTATACAAAATTGCAAACCGTTTTAACCTATTACTTAATTGCTAATTAAAAATGAAATGGTGTTTTTACTATAATGTTTTTAAATAATAAATATTTGTGAATCCCCTACTTACTTACGTTACCGTGTACAGAAGTGTTACCATGTACAAAAATTGTACAGTATACAAAAATTTTTTTGTCGATAGATTTTTTATCGATAGTGCTATCGATAGTATCCCATCACTACTCTCAGGCACAAGTGACTCTGTCGTGATACATGCTAGTAAATTACGATTATTATTGATAATTTTATTAGATGTAATAAAAATTTAATTCTAATAATAATTTAATTTAGTTATTTAAAATTAGTTAGTACAAGTTTAATTTATTTCCCAAATTTAAAAAAATTAATTTGGTTAGTTCTGGACTTCTGGTAATACGACCAGTTCTACAACAATATTCGTGGGTTTTGATAATTTGTGTAGAAAATCAGTACGTAAAATCAGTAGATCAAAAAACATTTAATACTCGTGTATATGTAATTACAGAGTTATAGAGTCTCAATATGATTATACCGTACATTGAAAAGGATGTCCTAAAATTGCATAATATAATTAAAAATTAATTTCCAACCACTTTTATATATTTTACGCTATTAATTTAACATAAAAACTCCCAAAAACGTATAATCATAACAAAAAACCAACAATTTAAATGGAAATCGATAAATTATTATTATCATAATTAGCTAAATTATAAAAAAAAACATTAATGTTTCACCAGGTTGGTCAATGTTGAAATACCAATATAATTGTTTTTTTATTTTATTAACCCTTTAACTGGTTGATTCATATATTTAGTGGCCTCAATTATACATAATATGTATACATAAATACTTACATATATGCATATTTCTAATTTAATTTAATATTAGCCTTCAGTCCCATTATATTTACGACTCTGTACATATGTATGTATGTATGAAAACCACCTACAGGCTACATGTTATAAATATCATAAATGTACGTATGTACATAGTTATCGTTCCATAATTTATGCATAAATAAATTCATAATAGTTTTTAATTTAAAAAACAAACTGTACACATTTTTTTATCTGGTAACTAGGTTATCATCAGAACTAACCGTAAATTTATTGATATTTCGCAATTAAGCGTATTTTTTTTTGTGCTTAAATTAATGATATTAATTATATATTATTAACGATAGTGGGGGTATGGTTTGGCTAAATATTCTATTTATTTCTGTAATTTAATTTAAATATGTGCACTCGTAATAATCAATCACCTTTTGTTACATAAATCAAGGGGCAATTTTGAACGCAGCATCAATAAAGATTGTGAACATTTACCAGCTTGAATGAATTTTAAATAATACTCAAAGTACTGTTTTCAACATATGCTTTTATTTCAACAAGTATTTTATTGTTTCTGTATTATCTCTGCCAACGCATGTACATATATCCTTGTGCATCAAGAATGAAGATTACGGATACGAACTTATATTGACTATGGCAAACTGAATTTATTAGATATACAATTTTCATGGCAAGTCAAATACTTTGAAGTTATCAGGGATGGGCGAGGTAGATTATGCCATGTAATCTACGCGGTTGTCGACACGTAAAATATAACGTAGATCACTTAGCAGTGTTTTTTGTCAACGTCGATAATTAAAATAATGTCAACAACCTACGATATTTTAGCGATTTGAAATCGAATGCGCCAGTTCACGGGAGTATTTTGTAAAAGCGTTCATCTAGAGGTAATTTTTTCATTTGTTTCTTTTTGACAAATGACGCATGAGTATATAGTGACAAACTGTCATGGTATTTTTGTTCAATATATTGTTTGCCATTTGATCATGGAAATCGTCTACAAATTACTCAGCTTTATTACGAAAATCAGCGTTCTGTAACGTACCTGTGAATAGTGCTCGTTATTGCACCATGATAACGGAATATTAGCTGCCTGAAATTGAAGCCCAACCTCGACGACATTTGATTCCAAGAAGTCGGCGCTCTTTGCCATATAGCACGCGAAGCAATGTACTTATTAATTAATTAATCAATTAATTTCACGGATCGTTGGTCCGTGATGTTGAATTGGCTATTTAGATCGTGTGACACCTTTAGACTCTTTTCTTTGGGGCTACGCAAAGTCCAAAGTCTATGTGAATAAACCTAGATTTGGGGCATTTTTGCCCAACATTACTCGTGTCATTCGCCAATTACTCGTGTCATCAACAATTGGACTTTGTGAAAGGACCATCGCAGTTGTGGCCATCATTTGGAAGAAGTAAGAAAAGTTCTTTAGAATGATAATAACGTTTCCATACGATTAAATTAAAATTTTTGAATTTTTTAATTTTTGCACAAATCACCTCTATATAGATTTCGTTATTAGGGATAAAATCACGCACATATAGTCCAAAATTTTTCGATACATCGAAAACCTGTGCTCTCTTTGAGATATAACATTGATTTGATTAATCTCGTGCAAATTTATTGCTTCTGTTGGAATAAGAGTCGTGTGAACGCGCTATAAGAGGCCAAAACATTACTGCTAAATCGTGTTGAAGAATTAGCGGCAAAATACGTTGTTGTGGAAAATGTGACAAAAACCTGGCTCCACTAATGAAAATTGCGCCAAATCATACATTTTTTTGTAAACGTGTATCTAACTTGAAGTGTTTCAAAACCAATTTCATGTACGTTTCGCCATCCATCAAAACACATCCACTAAATTTTGTGAAACTTTTGTCATCAGTCTGGTACATTTTTTAGGGAACATGTGTTGGTAATCTCAACGATTTGGCTTTTAATTACTCGGTAGCACTCATAGCCTTCCTAAACTCGAATTCGTTTTACCATGGAGTGGGGTGTGTTAAATTTTATGGCATACGGTCAGTTAAATTTCCCCGGATTATTTTTAATGAAGGTTGTAACCTTTTTGTAAAGATGATAGAAATTAGAACGTTTCTATCGTTGTGCTGCACTTATTTTTAATACGCCGGTGGTCGAGCAAGCAAACTCAATGCTGTTGAAATCGTGGAATCGAGTTCAAGACTCATCAGCCCCAATACTTTTTTAATTTAATTTTTGCTGTAAAATTGATTCAACACAGCTTCTGTTAAAATCTACATTCAATTTCTGCAAGTATAAGAGCCATACCTCTTGTGTATGTTCGTAATGAAAATATACGGTAATGGTCACATAAGCATAGTCCATTCCTGTTTCTAAAATTTTCTCTATTGAATTGGCAAACATAAAAGATTTGTATAGCACCAAATTTTTATACGCCAGTGGTCCAGTAAGCATAGAGTTGTTGCATTTGGAATTGTGAACTTGAGTCCAGCCTCGGTTTAGCCGTTAATAATTTTTAATTTAATTTATTTAATATTTCCGTTCAATTGACAAATATAAAGGATGAGTATAGTGACAAATCTATATATGGAAATGGTGAGGTGGTAAAGTAAGCGGTGTCATGCGATTTGCAGTCGTGGATGTTGTGTTGTGCAGTGTTCGAACCTCGATTAAGGGTAAAATAATTTATCCTCATTAAATGAAAAAAAAATCTCTTTTTGCTTTAAAAATTACCAATTTGCAATTAAATTAAAAATATATTTTGTGGCTTGAACTAGTCATCATTACAATCCAATCATACAACGTCATCTACCACCTAGCCACCCCCATACATATAAATAGTGATATTCCTATTGTTTATAGCTACCATTTGAATATACAAATTGAAATTAGGAAATACAATGGACTCTGCGTTTATTTCACCATCGCTAAATATCCATCTTGTATACATGCCACTACTTGAAAAATATGAAAATTTTTAACAGAAGCTGTGTATTGAACCTTGCCCACCACCGTATATATATATATTTTATGTTATGTAAATCTTTTATACTTTCCAATTGAATTGAGAAACTTGGGTGACATTTTTTAACAGAAGCTGAGTTGAACCAAAAATGTCCCAACATTAGCATCATATGAAGCTTAACTAAACTGCATAGTGCCAGGTGCAACATTTAATGCGATGACATTCCAGGCAGTGTATTTCGAAGAAGTTAAATATCTGACAAGCTATTCCTCCTTATGTTCTTAAAAATTATAAAACTTCCGTTCCAGTCAATGATGCTTGATGCGATTTTCTAGGTGGGCCATAATATTGACCACTGACCATACAAATTTTAAGTTTAAGTCAGTATACATGAATAACGTCCAAATTAAGAATTTCCCTATACAAACTGAAAATATAACAAATAGTTATAGATATGAGTTTATATGTCTCAATTAGGGCTAATAAAAAATTAATTTAATTCAGATTCTGTTAAATTTTAATTTTTTTCTATTCAAATGGTGAGTGTAAAAGATGGATTTATCAGTAATGAAATTGTGCGGCAGTGGTCAAGTAAGCAAAGTAATGGCCGTTTGATTAGTGGACGTGAGTTCAAGCGGCATTCAGGCTTATTTCTCATACAGATGCAGGTACTCAGGTAATGAAAAATGGACAAAGGTTATAGAATGAGAAAAAGAGCTTAAATTCACTGGGCTAGAGCCTTTATCAGGGATGGGCGTTTACACGTCCTCTATTATTTCTTTCTTTGTCAACGTTTTGACCACCCGTATAGACAACGTCAATAATGTAGGCAATTCCTAGAGAGATTTTGTGAATTAGTTCTAAACTACGGTGATCAAATTTCTTTAGGATAAATGCAAAACAACGATTTAAATTTTTTTAAAATAGTATAAAGATGGTTTCCGCATAGAAAGCGCAGCTTATAAAAATCGGAAAAAACTGCAAAATCATGATAAAAAAATTTACATATAGATTATAACTTAAAGATTATGAGTTACTGAGTTCTCAAAAAAATCGAATCGCTCAGATAAACAGAACTTTCTCCGCTAAACCAGTCAGATTGCCCTATGACCAAGTTTTGACAAAATTTAATGAATGTGTTTTGATGAATGATGAAATGTGCGTGAAAGTGGATTTGAAACGGGTAAGCAGATCAAAGTATATATATATGTATTGCCAAAAATGCGCTCCCGCTAAATATAAGCACTTCAACTTAGATAAATATGCAAAAAGAGTTAAGATGGTTTTTGCGAGGTCTATAAGTGACATTATCCACAGTAGCGTCGAATGGCTCTTGAATGGCTCAGAAACGTATCTTGATTATAATTCGTTAAACCGGCCGATTTGGCGATTTATAGCAAGCAATTTATCGTATGAAATTCATCGCAATCAATTCAACGCGATAACAATTCACCGCGGCAGGAATTCATTGCAAGCAATGAATCGCGCATCGTGATGGTAATTAATTATTAAGTTATTATCAATTTCAACATGTTGGATAGAAACTGGTTATTTCGCGTATTTAAGGTCAGACCTGACAGATTACATAAGGGTGTTTTTTTATTTTTGTAAGTCGCGTAGTTTTAACATAAATTTATATACATATATAGTTAAATAAGACAAGATGATAAAAATTTGGTTTGGCTATAACTCATCAATGACATGCTTGATAAACAATACAATTGGCAAACTAACTATAAAATAGAGATTCGTGACTGCACTATGGACCCATATTTATTTATCTCGTTTATAGCGGTCCAAATGGTTTTTATAAAATTATTTGACTTCTAATCCATTTCTTCAACATTCCTTTCACGAATACTTGTGAAATTAAATTACAAATGAAGAATTTTTTTAAAATTTATTTTGATATGTGAATTTTCTTCAGACCTTCAGACAACGATGTTAAATGCATAAAACGTTTTGAAAAATTATAGGTGGATTTACGTTGACACAATTTATCACACACAGATACATATAGACATTTTGTTAAAAAGATTCAATTTGGGTTCAAAGGACATCAAACAATTTTTTTTTCGAATACAATATTTCATCCTTAAGTATGATAAGTAAAAAGTTTGTACAGTTTAAGTAAAAACTTCCTGCAGAAGAAATTTTTGTTAAAAGCTTACTAACTGTAAATGACGTAATTTAGAAAAAATTGAGTGAACACTCACTCGCACGCAAAACATGAAATGTATTTGTTTTTAAATAAAATTCAATCAGAAAAAATCGTCGCAACAAGTCATATTCATCTTTAATTATTTTGGTCGCGTGGAAGTATAGCATGTGCCGTTAAAGCGGCACATTTTTAGAAGTAGATCAAAGGATTGGAAAAAAAATACCGGCCTCAAAATAAAAAGACAAGTGAATAGGAACGTCGAGCAGTATACAAATCGGTGAGATAAGACTGGCTACGCTGTATACAACCATAATAATTATGGTACAGGTATCCAAGCCATCCACTAAAGCTGCCAGGGAGTTGAACAATACTATATTGTTGTTGCGATACTAACTTAATTCGAATAATTTACGCTCTTAAATATATTTTTGTAAATTATGATTGGATTGAAATTTCCCTATTGAGGTCAGGTTTTCTGAATTATTTAAAATTATATAAACAATCGATTTGTTTAACCAAGTAATTAACATATTTCAAAAACTGGTAATTAAATCCTAACATTTCTTATAAACAAATTAGATGGTATGCATTCTAAGAAAACAGCCAAATATAAACACGAGAAAACTTTTTCACTTGAAATTTTTAGGAACAAAAAAAATCCTCTAACCAGCTAACCTCATTTTTAAGTTAGATGAAAATTTATTTAAAATTAATTATATATTTTTTTTCCAAAAATACTTAAAAAAAACTTTGTATTTTATATTAAATATAGACAGGAAATTATCAAACCAAAAATTCCATTAATGGAATTTTTATTAATTAAAATGAAAACACAAAAAAAAATTGATTTGATTGAGATACTAAAGGTGTACGTGTATGTTATTTCTAAGTACATACGTACGAGTACACATAACATATTAATTTAGAAATCTACATTAATTTAATCAAATACCTGTTAGATTATATAAATTTTTTCCAGTTAAACATTTTGAGTGTATTGTGCGCTACTAACTAAGTATTATAATAGTTTAAAAACAAGGAGGAAGAGCAATTTTCTATGTTTCCGCTAATTTATATAGAGCTATAAAACGTTCTTTATAAAAATAATAATGTTATTTAAATTTTAAAATATAAAAATGTATAACCACAAACTTTTTATCTAGATAATATAACGAACTATAATGTATGTAAATATGTATGTATGTATGTACTGATTTAAATAATGAGGTACAAGTTAAAATATGTTTAATTTTATATTCAATCTGTAGAGATTTAATCGGATGTAATATTGAACTAAAGCTTTCTAAATACATACTTTGGTTGTTTTAGGAACAATCCGAATAATTTACTAGTTCCTATTAACTGATTTATTTTTTTATATACATAAATATGTACACATATGCATGTGCTACATACAAATAAATTTCGATATTATATTAGATAATAAATTAACTAATTCACAACAAAATATTTGAATATTAATGTTTAAATAAATATTAAGTGCAAAAAACAGTTTTTATTATCTAAAATAATTTATATTTTTTTAAAAATTCTAACCAGAAAAATGGTACGAAGAGCTTTCCACTTGTACTGTTGAATTATTATATGGAAAAAGTTTATAAATTCTCTAAAATAGTTTTGTTATTGTGTATAGAGAAAGAAATGAAACCATAACAAATCCTTAATTAATATTATAATAAACAATAAATGGTTTATATTGTTTAAAAATTATTACTACATATTAACTTTACTTATTTATTATCTTCTTGTATTTTAAGTACATCAACATAAAATTAATTTATTTTTTGTTTAAATGTTTATTTTACATTTTTTCTAATGGTAATTTATCTTTTAAGTGCATATATATATATATATATATATATATATATATATATATATATATATATATATATATATATATATATATATATATATATATATATATATATATATATATATATATATATATATATATATATATATATATATATATATATATATATATATATATATATATATATAAACAACCTGTTTCCAATTAATGAACTTTTATTTAGCATTCGAATATAGAGAATTAAATTCTAAGAAAAAAATTGTTCTACAATACTTTCAAATTCGTTACCGTTATAAAGGATTACATCTAAAATAGGGTGTTGTGTATGATGGCACTCGTAACTTTAGAAATATTTGCTCTACAGTTCCCCAACCTTTACTGTTATGTTAAAAAAGCTTAGGTGAATCAATTACTGAAAAAAAAAAAATGTATATGGCGTCTCATTTTTTAGATAGAAACGTAAATTTACGGATTTTCCATGATCGATTTTATCAGACAAATAGTAATACAAATTTATTTTCTCGATAAAGACAATTTAATTCTGAGTATAATAGTGAAAAGAAAAATCTGTTAAACGCCAAATAATTTTTCTAAAAAAAAAAAATTGTGTAATGGTCTATTTAGATTTAATGCGTTATAACGGGTTAACGGTAACGAATTTGATAGTTCCATAGAACAATTTTTCTTAGAATTTAATTATCTATACGAATGTCAAATAAAATTTCAATAATTGGAAACACCCTGTGTTATAAATCAGTCTTCCAAGAAAACAAAAAATTTCCGTACTATTGTTTTTTGGTATAGGTATGTAAGAGTAAACAAATAAAAAACAAAATTTTGGCGGGAATTTGAAGAGGGCAGACATTTAAACTTTTAAAGATGATGCAGGTTTCATATTGACAGTAATCAGTGGTATTCTCATATTTTTTAACTCCGAAAAAAACTTTTTTCTGATACTATAAATAAAAATTCCAACAGCAATTTTCCGTCCAATGAGAGACAGAATAGCAAATTAAATTCTAATGGAATAATTTTTTTCCAACCAAGTTACAGAATAGACATGATTATGCAGTGTGCAATGTTTAATAAACTCAAATTATAACATAACATGAAAGACGAAATATGTTAAAAACTAAAATAAAATGGAATAACAATTTTAGTGATAATCAGCAGTAAATAGTATTTAATCAAATATATAATTTAAAACAAAAATGGTGGCAAAAGTGGATGTTAAAATACAAAAGAAGGTGTTTAGTTTATTGCTAAAAAATAAAAAAAAGATATGATTTAATATTAATATAGATGGCAAAACAAGATGGTCTAAGATGGTAAAACAATTTTTTCAACCGACAGTCGTGAGGCCGCTAAAAAGTTTCTTAGCGATAATAAATTTCTAGACAAAGTTTATACCACATTCGATCAGTTTGCAAATGAACTATCAAAGGATGATATATATTGATGATTGAGATTATGCAATTGATACAGTTTTGCACCAGACCTTTAAAAACTGAAAAACGATATGCAGTTGTGATTATATGATCAGGTTGCGGACCATATACCAAGGCAATCGAAACTTAGATATATGCTTAATAGTCGGAATGCCACCGTATCAAACGCGCGTATGCTTTCTTGTAAAAATGCGGCGAACACAAAGGAATGTAGTTATGATGACATTTCGACCGATCAAACAACCGATGCATAAACTCAAGAACTACTCAACTCTAATACGACGCATCCCTCCAATAATAAATCGCTTCCATCCATGTTTCATCTTGGCATTCGCACCACTACTAAATTACCAGCCGAAAAATTTGTCTCGATAGGATTTCAAAAGTTCTGTGCATCTTTTGTTAAGTACTGTATCGCATGTCAAAGTGCGAACATTTACATACATATACCAAGTCATCATTTTCGACCATACTATATCGCCAACTCGACGTTTCGATCATCATGTAATGCTAGCACTTTTTGTTCTTTCCGTGTAGGTAGCTAGCTTTAAAATACCGGAAAGAATTGCGTCGGCCCATGGACGACAATTTACATCATTAGCTTTCCGTGGAATTGAATCGACTGATCGGCATCAGACATTTGCGAACTACACCAAGGTAAGCGGAATCAAAAGGGATTATACAAAGGTTTCATCGGACGATTAAAATCGGAACTTCATTTGTTGGGTATCCCAACTGACCAATGAAGATATCGAAGCGACTTTACGATGGTCCATTTTTAGTTAAAAAACAATAATATAAATATTTCGTTTTGGAAGGAAAATCGGTCGGAAAACGAAGATATCGGTGGATCATTTAAAACCGGCCCATATTTTGAGAGGTGATCAACAAGCCCCTCAACAGTACAATAATCTTCATTAGCAGTACAACGAACTACGCATAGTTCAAGAGCCAGAACAGCCACCAAATCTGAAAAAATCGCCCAAAGCCATACCCGGATCAGAACATGACTTTGCGGTGGTGCGGGAATAGTGCATTGACATCTATGTGGGATAGCATCCACCTTCAACATCATTGTTCAGCCAAACTAAAAATACCAACTTAGATTGTATAACAGAACATATTACATGCACACTTCGTGAATTTAAACCTGCCCCGCCTACATCCTGTCTAGATAGAAGGTTAACGAAACGATCCTACAAAACTGTAAGATCGTACTTATTTTATTTTTATTTTACAACGGATGAAGTTAAAAATACTACGTGGATTGGTATGTGCGTATCACAATAAACAGTCACCAGGCCAGGGAACGACTATGAAAGCTCAAACAGTCGTATAATCGCGGTTTCAAGATTTACCTTGAATACAAATCACTTTAAAATTGTTGATCAAAATATTTGGTCCAAATTCTACTGAACTAATTCATTTTAAATTTTGGTCGAACTCTGCGCAAATTGTACAATTTGTGAAAAAAAATGTGTTACTCTGAGAGCTTTGGTCCTTCGTGGGTGATCTCGAATCTTTGTTCGAAATCCTAGATGGCAAATCATAAAAAAAGAAATACATTTTTAAATTTTCAGAATCAACATTCTAACTTTCAATTTCTAAAATCTATGGGTCCAAGTTTTTAAAATTTTGGATTTAGAAAATCAGAAATTCTAAACTTAAATTTCAAAAGTTATCTATTCACACATAAGGTGTCTTGCTTTGTAAAAAATAATCGGTAGCGGTTTTACTAGAAATTTGTCCAATTTCTACAATTTTTGATTTATGTGTTCGCAATAAGCGTTTACAATAGAAAACAATATTACGCTCCTGGATAAATGTCTATCGAAATGTCAATAATAATTATTAAAATTTGCAAAGCTTCCTTTCACAAAAATGACAATTGCTTGATTAGTCAATTTTTCATGGCTGCAAAATTTGGAAGTAAAATTTAAAAAAACCGGTTTCAAGCGATAGGTATAGCAAAACTAAAATTCTGATTTGCCGTAGCTAAAGCTAAAAAATATTTTGAGATTTCATTGTTCTCTTATAAATATGAAAATGTTAGCCAAATTAAACACGAAGTCGCTACCATCAAACACATTTTGAATTCAGTGGGAAGAGATCCTACCGTTAGCACGAGAAGTTGGTATTAGTTAAAATTGTGTCTGGAGGGTACTCCGAAGAAACCATCTACACCCATTCCACTATTTTAAAAATTGTTTGAAATGTCCATATAGCAGATTTTTAAATTTTTAATCGCACGCCAAGGTAAAACTTATGATTTTTGCATCATAAAAAAGAACTTTTCAAATTATAAAAATAAACATTAAAGAAGCTAAAGATTACAAATATCGAACTTTTTATTTCCTATTGGAAGAACAAATAAATGTTTTCACAAAGCTCCGTTTGTCATAAAAGAAGTTTTATATCGGATCGGAAGCAAATATTTGTTTTTTAATTATAAACACATTATAGATAATTACAAAAATCATGAATTTAATGTGCAATTCGAATGACAATATTGTGAAGATAATTTTGAAAAAGCTCAACTTTTCATAAAATAGCTTTTATAGGAAATTAGGGGTAAATAAAATATTTTCACTTCTGTTTTAATTAAAGAAGCAGATAAGTGGAACAAATATTAATTTATTAATTTCTAATTAGGACAAATGTGCAATTTTTTAACAAAAAGTTCAGCTTTTATAAATGAAGTTTTTGTTGGATTGTAGTCAATTGGAATATTAACACTTTAACTGAATAATTCGATGGTCGCAAATTTCAAATATAAGTTTTCGAAGCGGATGAGCTACATTTTTTCAACAAAGCTTTTCTTTTACATTTACAAACATTTTTTAGGTTGCGCCGGAATCAGTTAGAATAATTACACTTGGTCTTTAATTTAGAAGCAAATCTATATGAGTATTAAACATTTAATTTTCAATTTGAAGGGCAGACCTGAAACTTTTTTCAAAAAGCTCATTGTTTCATCGGAAAGACATATTTGTCCTCTTTAAATAAACAGATAATTGAAAAATCTAAAAGTTGATTTCCAATTCGAAAAACAATAAGGTGAAACTTATTTTTAAAAGCTTAATTTTTCAAGAAATAGCTTTTATGTCAGATCAGAGTGAAATAAAATATTTACAATCGTTTTTTTTATTATAGAAGCACATGATTACAAATACCTAAACTTTTAGGATGATTGTAAAACCTTTCTTAAAAAGTTCATCTTATCATAAATAAAACTCAAAAGCTCAACTTTTCATAAAATGAGATTTTTGTCATCAAATAAAATATTTACAAAAAATATTCTCTAATTAAAGTCGCAGTTAGTTATAAATATCAAAAATTTTAATTATCAATTGGTAGGTCGTGGTCAAATTTTTTATCAGAAAGCTATTATTAAAATAACTTTAATGTTAGATCGGGATCAATTAAAATATTTACACTTGTCGTTTAAAAGGACCAAATAATTTACAAATATAAAAAAAAGTAATTTTCAATTGTGAAAGTTATTTTCCAAAAGTTCCACTTTTCATAACAGAACTTTTATGTCGGATCAGAATCTATTAAAATATTCAAATATGTTGAGTTTAACTGTACTCGAACATTTGTTGAAAATGTAGAAAAATGTAGTAGATTTTTATTGGGCTAAAATAAATTGGATAGTGCTAAACCTGGCACTGAAAGTGCTAAATTAGCAACCCTGGAAACTTCTGTGTACTAAGAGCAGAATTATATTATTTGATTGAAATAAGTTTAATATTGGATAACAATTTTAATTTCATGGTACATAATATGTTTATGTAATACTCGTACATAGTGCATGTGTACATATCTTACATTTTCTACAAATATAGTACGAGTATATAGCTCTTTTATTTCGTAATGTTTATTGCATATGTGCACTTTATTTATTGTCTTCACAATTGATGTTTTACAATTTGTTCGTTGTGATAAAAAACAATGCTTATTTAATTCATGTTTAAACGTTTATCTATATACTTTTATATTTTGCAAAGTACTATTCGTATATTTAATCTTATATTTAAAATTCAATATTACAAATATTTAATTAAAAATATAGATATATCGTAAATTTTATCGATTTCAAGTTTTTATTTATTAAATGTGCATTGCTACTATTTAAGAAGCATTATACTTTACCTATTCATTAATTGCTACGGGTGGTGTAAAGGTCAGATTTCCAATATGTTTCCATAATCCGGTATCTTGTCAATTATAAACCAAATTTAAGCTTAGCTGATTACTATAATCGTAATCTAATAAGTAATCTCCAATAATCTAAGTAGGTTTTGCGATTATTTTGAAAAAAAAAAAATACAATTTCCTGGCTCCTGAATTAAAAAAAAAAATTTAATTTATGTAGAGCGTGAAATTGTATGCTGAAGAATATCAGTTACAACACAACATAACGCACTGATTAAACAAAGACGAACACTTTTGCTTTATTCTGTAGCTTACAATTAGTAGTTTTAATTAATAAATCAAACTCGATTAATACTGCTTTTGTACAGTATGTTATTGTGGTGGAAAAACGACGGTAAATGTGTGCGGCACAGAATAATCCGCAATGGGACAAAATGTGACGTATACCGTAGATACACAATGCTAATGGAATTTTACTGAAATTTTATTCAGTGAATGATTAATGGAGGATACACTGCCTCCAAGACACAAATAGTATCAATTGAAACTGATGTCACGCTCTAGATGGTCTGAGGGCGGGATAAATAAATTTTTAAAATTATATTTTTACATTATAGTTTTACATGTATGTATGAACCACAAACAGGTTCTATATAGCTTTGAATTAAACATGTACTGAGTATACAAGTAATTATATTTTGTTGGCATAAATTTCGGCTAGAAATAGTCCAGTCATAATTAATGATGGTGCTGATCACCAACAATTACGTTCAATCAATGTGACGTAGTGAAGGCTATCGCGTACATGCTATATTTTTTAGTATTTTGGTTAATTCTCCGAAGAGATTATTATTGTAAGCAAAAAAAAAAATACAGTAAAAATATTTCGAATAATTTTTGTTAAAGGATTAAAAAATTAAATACAATTATTTATTTTATTATGCAAAAATTAACTTAAATACAAAAAAAAAATAATAAAGTGCTTTGTCAAGGAATTTTTACGGATTATCTTTAACGAATTAATTTGTACTTGTATTTTATGATGTTACGATTTTTCGTTTTTAATATACGGAAAAAACTGTGAATACAAATCTTTACAAAATTATTAAGGTATAAAGGATATAAAACAAATGAAAAATACGAGTACATGTGAATTCATATTTGAATTCATTGTGCTGTTGTAAAAATATGAATTCTATTATTATAATTTAAAAAAAAGTTCTATAAGCTGAACATATATTTTAATTAAAATTTTTAAATCAACCAATTTTTTATAGGTTTTATCAGGATAATGTTTATTGTGTTTTCATATTTTTATAACATTTATAATTATATAAATTATTGATAATCATATATTTAATGATAATTAAGCTAAATAATTGGTAACCGCAAATGATTCACAACATGTTCCGGTGACCGAAAGTAAGTCCGGTCCTTCATACAGTCTCACCTTCTACATAGAAGCACATATTTTGTGTGTAAAATTTTCGATAAACCAAAGACAATTGTTCACTCAGCTTAAAATAAAGGATATAAAGCGTTTCACTATTTCATTGTTAATTTTTTTTTATTTTTTTTGATTTCTGGGTTGTGTATTGTCATTGGTCAATTCAGGATGTTCATTTTAAAGAAAAACAATTTTATTTTAAATATTTCACAATATATCATTTTAACCATAGGTTAGGTTAGGTTAGGTTGAGTGGTTGCTATCGCACACTTAGACCGGCTACGGCCCATTGTGATACCACAGAATCTACTTCCCTATAACCCCTATGAGAACCAGTTAGAGCTACTTATGTAGCGTGATAAGTCTCGCACCTTACAGTTTTCGAGATCCGAGAGGCAGTCCATTGAGAATTTACCCAAATAATCGTGTCTTTTGTGTGCTAAAGCCGGGCAATGGCATAGGAGGTGGACTATCGTCTCTTCCTCCTCCTCGTCCCTACAGCTTCTGCAAAAGTCATTTGCATCCAGACCTAGCCTCCTCGCATGTTCTCCAAGTAGGCAGTGTCCTGTGAGTATCCCCACGATCGTTTTGAGTTCACGTCTTCGTAGGGAGATCAGTGTCCTAGAGCGTTTCCAGTCTAGCTTTGGCCAGACTTGCCTTGCTACCTTACATGAGAGGGTGTTCGTCCACCTTTCATTCGTTGAGGCTTCTGCCTCCTTTTTGAGCCCATTCTTGAGTGCATTGATGGGCCTCCCCAGTTTTGCCCTTTCCGGTAGCAGTTGGAGAGTTGTACCATGCCTCGCTAATTCGTCCGCCCTGCAGTTCCCCATGACGTCCGAGTGGCCGGGGACCCAGACAATCTGGATGTTGAAATGCTCGCTCATCTCATTTAGAGACAGGTGGCAACCCAACGCCACCCTAGACGACAGAGAAACCGAGTCCAGCGATTTGATAGCCGCCTGACTGTCCACATAAATTGCGATATCAGTCGAGGATACCACGTTATGCCTCAACCAATTCAGGACCTCCTCAATCGCTATTACCTCTGCCTGGTACACACTGCAGTGATCAGGGAGACGAACTGATATAAATACTTCTAGTTTATCACAGAAGACTCCAGCTCCTACTTTACCGTTTAGCTTGGAGCCGTCCGTAAAGAACTGCAGTGCTTCCGTTTCCGCACCCAACCCGCCCCTCCAGGATTCTCTTGAGGGGCAGGAAGTTCGGAACCTTTTCTCGAAACACAAGGTTGGTGTGACATAGTCTAGATTCGCGAGTTCCTTCCTCAGCGATCTAATTATCGTCGAGTGTCCTGTCTGGAGACCCTTCCACTGGGATATGGCTGATAGTCGGGTGGCCGTAATCGCCGCCACCTGCTTGCCATAAATATCGACGGGGGGAAGGTGAAGCATCACCTCCAAGGCGCGTGTCGGTGTTGTCCTCAGCGCCCCGCTTATCAGCATGCAGGCCGTTCTTTGCACCTTCTCGATCCCCTTCCTGTACGTTGCTTTATCAAGAGCTGGCCACCACACACTCACCCCATACATAAGCACAGGTCTTACTACGGCAGTGAATAGCCAGTGTACCAGCTCCGGCTTCAGGCCCCATCTCTTACCGATGGCATTCCTGCATGAGTACATTGCTATATTCGCCTTGTTAGCTCTTTCCAGAATGTTGGGCTTCCAACTAAGCTTGCTGTCCAAGATTACTCCCAGAAATCTTGCCTTATCAGTAAAAGCTAGTCTCCTGCCGTTAAGGATAGGTGGATCTACTACCGGGATTTTGTATTTCCTAGTAAATAGTACCAGTTCAGTTTTGGACGAGCTAATTGCCAGTCCACATCTGATCGCCCACCTTGTAGTGATTAGGAGGGCATTTTGGATTACCTCCTTCACCGTGCTTAGATACTTCCCAGAGACAGCTAACGCTACGTCATCTGCATAAGCAACTACCCTGATCCCTTCTCTCTCCAGCTCCAGCAGCAATCCATTGATTGCTATGTTCCAGAGAAGAGGAGACAGGACACCTCCCTGCGGGGTTCCCTTAACCACCCGCTTCCTGATAGTGGATTCCCCCAGCTCCGAGTTGACCATCCTGCATCCCAGCATGTGATTGATTAGCTCACCTACAGGGTAATCCACTCCTAGGAACGACAATCCCTCCAGAATTGCCTCCGTCTTAATATTGTTGAAGGCGCCCTCAATATCGAGGAACGCCACCATACAAAACTCTTGTGAGAATATCGATTTCTCAATTGTACTTACCAGGACGTGCAGGGCTGTGTCCACAGATTTCCCTTTACAATACGCATGCTGAGACTGAGCCCAGTCACAAGGCTTTATTTTTGAGCGTATATAGATATCCATCAGTCTTTCCAAGGTTTTCAGTAGAAAGGATGATAGAGTTATGGGTCTTAAGTCCTTGGGGTAGCCATGTGAGCATTTACCCGCCTTCGGAATAAAGATCACTCTGACCTCTGCCCACCCCTTCGGAATACAGACCAGTTTTAGACACCCTTTGAAGATCACCTCCATCCATGGGAGAATAATCCTCGAGTTGTTCTGAATCTCCGCCGGGATAATACGGTCCGGACCAGCAGATTTATAAGGCTTAAAGCCTTCAAGAGCCCATAGGATCCGCTTTTTGGTTACGATATCCTCTATGTGCAGAGAATGTACATCCCGATGAGTGCTAGTCTCAGTCGAGTCGTCTGAGCTTCCCGGAAAGTGAGTATCGATGAGAAGTCTCAAAGATTCCTCACTAGAAGCAGTCCAGGATCCATCCGGTCTAATTAAATAACTGGGACAGGTTGGATTAGTAGACAGTATCTTCCTGAGACGAGAGGTCTCGGAGACTTCCTCTATTTTATCACAGAAGAGTCTCCATGACCTCCATTTTGCCTTCTTCAATACTTTTTTGTAAACTTTGAGGTCCTCCTTATAGGAGTCCCAGTCGTGAGCCTCCCTCGTGCTTTTGGCTCTGTTAAAGGCTCTTCTACACGCCTTCCGGAAGGTCCCCAGTTCCTTGGACCACCAAGCTGGCTTTTGCTTGCCCCTGGGCTTAACAATTGGGCAAGCAGCGTTGAAGGACTGATTGCAGGCTCTAGTGAGTGCGTCCACTATGCAGTTCAGTTCCTCCCGTGTCGCTGGTGGCTCCGGGACCTTCGGCGTTAATAAATCATTAAGCGTTTCCCCATACTTACTCCAGTTTGTCCTTCTAGGATTCCTAAAAGCTTTCCGGGTAACAGGGGAAATTTCAAGACTAAAACTTATATACCGATGGTCAGAGAAGGAGTGCTCCTCCGCCACTCTCCATTCCTTGACCCTAGGGTATATCATTTCTGAGGCAAAGGTTACGTCCAGAACCTCCTGCCGAATTTTAGTGATAAAAGTGGGTTCGTTCCCAATATTACACACCCACAGGTTGGTATTTAAAAGGTAATCAAAAAGTAACTCACCTCTTTCGTTGGTATCGGTGCTGCCCCAAATTGTATGATGCGCATTGACATCACATCCAAGGATCACCCCTATATTCCTTTTCTCTGCTTCGAGAACCAGGTCCCCCAGGTTATCCGGCGGAACCTGTTTGTCTCGATCCATATAGGCTGAGACCAGCCAAACTAGACTGCCGCCAAACTCCAAGCTGACGGCAGTTATGTCACCATTACTGTATTGTGAAAGTAGAAAACTATTTAAATTATTTTTTACAAGAATGCAGGATCTGATTTTCCCCGAATTTCCAGAGTATAAAAGGTTGTACCCCTTCATTCTAAGGCCACAGATCCTGTTACTATTTATCCAAGGTTCCTGGATAAAGACTACGTCCTCTCCTGATCCAGTCAGTCTGAGGAGTAGGGCGGCTGACGCTGCCTTCGTATGGTGCAGGTTAATTTGTGTGAACTTTAACATACACAAGTTGA
Organism: Tipula unca; assembly: GCA_951394425.1. Taxonomy (NCBI): domain Eukaryota; kingdom Metazoa; phylum Arthropoda; class Insecta; order Diptera; family Tipulidae; genus Tipula; species Tipula unca. Next base: position 56,180,120 of record OX596381.1, on the reverse strand, counting down.
GCCTACTTACCTATTATCACTCCCCGCTCCGCAGGCTAGTGCTTGACTGTTCCATTGGAGTCGCCGGTGTCCCCGTATCTCCTCCCACGGAACTTCCTTCCCGGATGCAGGCAGCCCCCTCGTCCCCCGAGTCCGACAAGTCTTCCTCGTCCGACGCTAGGGACAGGCAACTACCCATCTCCTCCCCAAGTGCAGCCACCTCGGAGAGCTCCATTGGTTGGGCCTTCTCCCCTCCTGGTGCAACTGTTTCCCGTATGGACGGGTCGCCTTCCTCGCCAGGCTCCTCCTGGTTTGTTCCAGCCTCGTCCTTTTTGTATACTCTGAGAGTAATCGACCCGAAACCGAAGTCGATCACTCCCTTAGTCGCGGCAAGAGGGGCCAAGGACTCCTTATTGATTATCATGGTGGATAATCTGGAGCCTCCCTTGGCATCCTCCTGTCTCACAATCTTCCAATTATTTGAAGGGAGATTGGGGTTACTGATCCTTATGATCTCCAGGATCTTTTCAGGGTTGGCCGGTTCAGTTGGCAGCCAGACGCGCGCTCTTGGCCTGCTAGGAATTTCTTCCCTGCTTACGGCCGCCAGCCTCGCGCCTTGCCACACCTCTCCTATCTCTGCCACCGCCTTCTTGTACAGATCGACTGATGTTGCATCTGAGCACGCCGTTAATTTGATGCGCCCTTGGTGCCATCCCGCATCTCTGCAGGATGGAGGGGGTCCTGGATTTTCTCCTAGGACCTTTAGGAAAACAGAGTTCAGCGCATTGTATACCAATCTCCATTTCTCCATGGTGATGCTCCCGTCTTCGTGGCTCCTGTCCACGACGGCTAGCACCAAAACGCGCTCCTTCACAATGTCGCTGAAAGACTTGTGTCCCGGCATAACCTTGTGAGGAGTTCTTTTCTCCGCTTGAAGTTTGGCTCGCTTAGACTCGACCAGCTCAAGCTCATCCTGAGACCTCTGCCTTTTCGACACATGGTCACTCTCCGAGCTATCGCCACTGATCGCATTCTTGGCCCAAATCACGGATTCCTTTAGTTTCTCAGTACGCTGCTCCTCAGGGGTTTCAGCCCACCTTTTCAGAACCCTCATCGCATTCCGCTTTTTATGGTAGCGCGCCTTAGCATTTTTACGGACGTTAGCCGACCCCCCTACTGCAGCGCTAGAATTCCTCTGGGTTCCGCTAGTCCCAGGCTTTGGTGCCCTGGAGTCACTTCCCCCTGTTACCTTTGAGGGAGCCCCACCTTTTCGGTTAGAGCTTACTCCTGTTTCCTCCGGCCTTTGGTGAGTGCCGGTCTCGGTTTTGTCTTGTTTTTTATATTGATTTAACATATTGCTCCCACGAGTTTCGGAGAAAAAATGGTCCACCTGCGCAGAGATCCGTGTACGCAGGTAAGGCTACTTACAACTGGAGGTCGCCAGGTATCCAGAGGGCTCCGTTTGCGACTGGGCTTTGTTAAAAGGGCCCCCAGCCTGGTAGTTTGTTGGCACGGGTCGCGTAACACCTTAAACCGGCCCATCTGTCGTCATTTAGCGTGACCTGCCTCACACCTAGATCACTTTTGCCCACCCGTTCATACAAACGTACGAACGAGGACCCGGAGGCGACGACATTGTGAGGCATCATTTTAACCATAGTACATATTATAAATTTTATATTTTCAATTTTAACAATTAGCTATAGTTTCTTAGATTTTATCTCATAATTTGTTTATTTATTTTTTTTGCAAACATTTGCCTTTTAAGTAGTAATACATATAGTAATTTTTTATAATCATTTAAGCCCCTCTTTGTATGTTGATTAAAAGCTTTCAGCTTATATACAAAATTTTACAACGATTATAGCGCCTGTTTACAAAAAATGATCTAACAATCTAAAGTTCAGGGTTTTCCTAGGATACGTAACCATACATAACATATACTATAAGAGAAATTACCATATACATAGTAAATTCGCGTTACTACATATATCGATAAAAATTAGTATAGCTTCGCTCAACAGCTGGCGCACTAAACGTTTCTAACGAAATCAATAGATGGCACTAAATGATTAATTTATTTGTTTCAATGGCATGCATTATTTTTGTCAATCTGTCATTAAGCATCATTTTCGTCCGCTAAAGATGAAGATGGAGATTTCCAATCGATGATTTACTGTTGAAACTATATTGACAGTTTTGCAATTGAATAAAATAGTTTCTACAATGCTTCAAAATGTATAAGAAAATAAACAACTCATGTAGAAACGTATTCTCTACATATGGTTGATAATTTGGTATATGGTTGAAAATTTGAGAAATTGAAGTGGTTTGTTTTCTAATTAAATTGACCGGAGCTATATATAAGTTGAACTGATTTTAGAAACTCATTATTAAAGTAATATTTATTTAGAAATGTGCTTCATAAATCGACATAAAAATATAACCAACAACATCTTTAAGTGAATTTTTAATAAATGGATTTGTTTTGAGATGGGCAACATAATTTTTTTTTCAATTTTTCAATAAAACAGTTGAAAATTATTAAATACAATGAGATAATTCTGTTTAAATATAATGTAGACAGAGAGTAGACTTGTGGTTCCTCGCTTTTAAATAATCGATTAAATTTATTAATCAGGCCTAAAATATCTTTTATAACAATTATAAAAACAGTTCAAATGGGGGATTATTTAAAGTGTCGATAATTTTTTGCGATAAATGCTGCTTCTGGATATCTTCGGGTAAAAAGAATAATTTACAAACATCCCATTGACTCAATGGTTGATTCACTGTTACTTTTAATGGAAGGCACCGGGTTTGGGACAGAGCATTTTACAAAATGTTCAAAATTAAAATTCTGCAAATAACTCAATTCTTTTTGGGCCGCGTTTGGCGCGTACAGGTCGAGTTTCACTTGGGCTGTACGCTCTCAAATTTTGTAGCGGTTTTGTACGAAATTTTTAATAATTGTACGCGATTATAGCTAACTTAAATTGTACGCGTTTTGAGCTAACTTAAATTTTATACGTATTATGGATTCTAAAAAAGGAAGAATTAATACTTTTAATAAGAATTTGAAAAAACAACGGATATTGTTTTTATTATTAAAATAAAAGAAGAAGTCAATAAATGTACTATTTGTAATGCTCAGTTTGATATTCGATCAAGATGACGACGATCAGCAATTCAAGATCACTGCAAACCCGTCAAACACAAAACTGCTGTTGATAGTGCGCCATCTTCTTACAAAATTACCGCCTTTGCGAAATATACAAAATTTCATCATGATGAGCGAACGTTGGCCATTGAAGAAGGAAATTTTGCGTTTTATACAATCCATCATAATCATAGCTTCCAAAGTATGAATTGCACTTAAAAAAAAAAAAATTAATAAACAAAATTCATAATACGAAATTCAGTTGTGCCCGTACAAAATGTGAAGCAATTGTCTGTCATGTCAGTTCTTAAGAATACGGTTTGTTTCAAAACTCTGTGATGCTTCAAACCATAACGAATGCGGCCCATCGCGGGAGAAACATCCGATATCTTATCAGAATACGTGGATGCCTCAATTATTGAAGCAAATATATAGGCAAGAAATTGTTGGCACTTTCGGCGGATAATACCAATTCAAATTTTGGCGGCCGCAAACGACTAAGCGTCGAGTGCAATGCACATGTTCTTCCAAACGCAATAAATATATAACAACAAGCAATTTATGTATAAGCGCGTTGAAATCATTATACCACCAGAGAATAAATATAGAATGCAAATGAGTACAGTCTTACCCGTTTTAACGGTAAAATATAATTTGAGAGATTATAATTGCTCATCGTTTGCAGAATTACGGGAAAAAGAAGAAACATTCTTAAAAGAAATACATTCCGTCGAGAAATATAAAAGTAGTAAGCACTAAATCATAAAAATTAAGGAATGTTTTCAAATTTATTGAATGGCTTTATCTTTTTAATTTTATTTATTGTTCACAATTTTTTGTTAGTGGTGATTCTAAGGTTTTTATAAAAGTAAGATATGTACTAAGTTTGGTGCGTATAGTGATGAGGCCAAGTTTTAATATGAAGATATAAAATATTTATGTACGCGTTTTTGGTTTCAGAAAGACATTAACAGTTTGAAAAACTGAATAATATATTTACAAAAAAAATTTAACGGACTACATAGGCTTAACAAAATAAACTTTTGATCTTCATTACATTTCATTTCTGTACAAAATTCCATTTTATAATTCTGAAAATGGTTTAAAATAACCCAAAATAACTAAAATGAAACATAAATTTAAAAACTGATTCAGTTCCGAGAAAACTGGAATTACAACAAAATAACTGGATCATCATCACAAAAAACAGTGATTTACAGGAAAAACTGTCGATATGGCAACACTGTTTGTACTGTAATATTATTGTTGATATGCCTATTCCAATATATCCTCAACGGATCCTGGTTGATGTATATGGTATTGGCCAAATATGAGTGCCATCATAATGCCAAATGTAATAATCCAAGCCCCGAATACAGACCATATCGGAAACGGTAGTTTCCATTAGTTTTAATTAGTAAATATGCTAATAAAACACCCATTAACCAGGTTTTCATGCGTACATGCGATGTATAATAAACTCTCTCTATACCGTCCTTTACAATCTTACCGCCATTGAAGAATGGTATTTTTAAGTCTTGTTCCTGTTTCGGCACCATAAAGCACAACTAATTTCGTCAATATGACTGTCCCTATATCTGTGGTCATCGTGTATATATGCCCGTATAACGGAAGTTATGGTCCTATTTACCCTTTCCGAAGAATTTGATTGCGGCGCAGAAACTAAATATTCCGGCACGCCAAATACATTAAACACTTTCTGTTTAAGAAATGATACTACATCGGCGGCGGTTGCAACTTCGTGTATTGGTTTAATATAATTAATAAGTGGGTGTTACCTAAGGTACTTCGAGGGTAGGGCCCCAGAAAATCAATGTACAACTTTTGGAAAGGACGTAACACCTTGAAATACTGGCCAATTTCTGGTTGAGTTGTATAATTAGTTGGTTTGATATGTTAGCAGGTGTCGCAGTTTTGAATGTAACTTTTAACATCGCGTACCATTGTAGACCAATGATATTGACGTTGCAGAATATTAAGAGTCTTGACAACTCCCAAATGTGGACTCATATGTGAGTATGTTATAATAAACTAGGAATTAATTTGTCCGGGATAAATAGTTTCCACATTGAAATATCGGTAGTTTCATTAATATTTGAATTAGGCAATATCTATATATAATTAGTCAATTTATTATTTAGTTATATATAATTAGTTAATTTATTGTCGGGTTATCTTTCAATACATTAAGCTTGTCAACGTACGCGGGGTCGTTGAACGCGTCAGAATTCAGGTCTACATGTTGAGGAGAGACCTCACTGTCGTCATCATTTTTAATTAATTCTTCGAGCTGAAGTGTGCCTTTCCGGTATTCAATGTAGAAGTTGAAACCTTGGAGTTGTAAGCTCCAGCTGGCAAGGCGGCCCGAGAAATCGCATTGATCCATTAGCCAGCAAAGGCTGGATAATGGTCCATTATTATTGTAAATGACTAAAGTGATGTTCGCATTTTTACGGACTTCCATAGGCTGCTATTAAAACGCTACAATCATTCTCCCTGACGTCGAAGGTAGCCCAGAACTGTCTGGCATCTTTAAATGAGAGGGCTGATCAGTTCAACATCCGCTTGACGTTGGTGTAAAGTTATGATGTTTTATTCATAATACAATAGACAAATTGTAACTAAAACCATTTCTAATAATAGATGATAAGATAAACTTGAAAAATGTAAGATTATCGCGAGAAAAATATATCAGGTGAACTTGAAATGTATGTGTAATGAGGAATATCGCCTTATACCTCAAACTCATAATTTAAATTATACATGGGTTGGTGACGGTCAGCGCTACACCCTAATTAAGTTTGACTTTTCACCTGTAAGCATTCATATAACACCCAATATTTATTTATTTTTATAATATAGAACGACGATATATACATCATTGAAAGGAATCCTAATGACGTCGTCTACAAAAAAAATATTTAGAGCATCTATTTCTGCAGAAAATAGGCTACACCTATATGATTATATTACAATATATGGCCGAAACATCGAAGAGAATTTTGCTGAATCGGAGGAGGAGGAGGAAGATTCTGATAATAATACAAGCTCTGATAGTCACAACTCTCCTGAGGAAGAAAGTGTACACAAGACTCCTGAGGTGTTAAAACCCCCAACAAAAAACAAAACTAGTCAAAGTAGGAATGATACTGGTCGATATGTTTACGCATGGGCAAAAAACGTTGGACAAGGTGGTGTAATAGGACAAGGAATGGTACATAATTTTCGTAGAGGTGGCCGAGTGAAATCATAATTTGGTAATATCAGTAATATGGGAAACATGTATTTTCATAATTCAACTAATGAAAGTGGAACAGTTTCTTTAATGGTACATGGGGATACCATTATCAGTTAAATAAAATAAACAATTTATTAACGAAAATTTTAGTTTTATTATTATTAATTGTAAACTAAGTAAAAATTAAAAAAATGTATAAAAACTAATAAATAATAAATAAATTATAATAAAAATTTAAAATAGACTATTCACATATACGACCGATTGTGGTTTTTTGTTTTTCTGGGTATCGTTTTGTTAAGTTTTGTGGGTTTTTGTGGTTTTTTGTGATACCAATCATTGTATTTTAAAATTTTATTTATTACTTCTCTATATATATTTTTATAAATTATTTTTAAACTTAGCATAAAATTATCAATCTTATTTTTAAACTTAAACAAAAATTATTTATTTAAAATATAAAAATATAATTAATTTAAAACTATTTATCAAAATAAAATTATTTTTAAAATAAAATTCAAAATTATTTATTCATTGTCACCGCTGCCGAAATAATATTTCTTTTTATGCTGGATCTCACCCCAGCCTTTTGAAAAGTTGCCTCGATCTGGAGCCGCCCATCCTTTTTCAAATTGAGTACGGTCTACCATAACCCTCTCAATTTGGCTGCGTACTCTCTGCGGTTCTCCTCTTCTTCGTTCCTTTCTTATTAATTGTACATTTTGTACATCACGGGGTGCTAGGATAATGGTGATCGGTCTCGGCTCCTGAACAAGAAACAAATTCTGATCTTTTCGATCGGAAATCTTGTTTCCTGTCCATATTGTACGACTTGATGTTTTGTTTAAATGTGCCTCTAGTTGGCTGTTTATACCTCCTACAGCTAACAACACCATTAATACAAGTTTAAACATTTTTCAAAATATTCAAACTCTTACGACTGAATGATACATTTAAAAAATTCTTAGTCTTTTTATACTATAAAAACACGCAACTTTATTCATAATAACCTTCACCTACAATAACACACTTTAATCAACAAAAATATTTGTTTGATACAAATCAAAGCCATCTTAATAAATCAAGCCTCCATGTTCAAAACGAACTTTTATTAGTGAGTCTAAAATGACAAAAATAATCGCTCTCTTCATACATTTTATATGGGGAGACATGATTTTCGTTTATAGAAATATTTGAATGAAAAGTAACTCAAAATTATAATTTTTTGAAATCAATTGAAACTATAAACATTGGTTTTCACCTGACTTGAAGGATTTTTCCGTGGGTTTTCCATTTTAATGTATTAATTAAAGGAAAATAAGATACTTTATTCTCTAATAAAGCTCAAATAGAAAAAGAATAAAAATTTGTAAGAAAGGGACATTGTGTACATAACCAACAAAATAATTTATTCCCATCAAACAAATAAACCAAAAGAAGAAAACATCAATGTTTTTTTTAAAAATGGAACAAACATAATGATCATAAAACAACGCAAAAAACGAGAAAAAATATATGAACACAATTTTTTATTTCATACCAACAACAAAAAATTGTTGTATAAAAAATAATATTGAGAGCGTGATCAAATTGTCCCTCTCCTAATCCTAATTGACATATTGACATATATATAAATTATGTAACCTTTTGTAACCTTCAAAACAAAACACAACATTTTATCATTTATTTGATCGATACGATCAATATTTTTATTTTGGTTTAATGAGAAATTTCCCAGCGTTTATCCGATTAATCTCCTAAATTTTAATTTATCGTAGTTATCATAATTTTTATACATATTTTTCTATGTTTCGATTTTGAATCGAACTATTTTATTTCTGTGTTGGAGTGAATGCAGTATATTGAAAGAGAGTATTAGAATATATCAGATATATATTTGTATATATGTATACAAATTTAAAAGCGCAAATAAATTAAATTAATGACAATTTTATAATCATAAAAATTATGTTTAATTAATATAGTTTCGAAAAATAACCCTGGCCATCACCTAATTCAATTCTTTATCTATTACTTTATATAATAAAATATTAAAAGCTCTCACTATTAATAGTTGAACAATTCAAAATAAGTTTGTATGTTTTGCCATGGGATTGCATAGACTTCTTTGTATTTTACCAGAGCCACCTATATATACAGAGCCGTAAGGATCAGCCATGTTTTTTGTCGAGCTTTTTCTAGTGGAACTACTTTTTGCATTATCCCATAAGAATCAATGTAAAAATGACCATTTTCGAATTACTTTTCATCAATGAAAAGTTAAATCTTTCATTTCGATAAATACTTTGTGGAATTGATTCTATATTGAAGCAGCACATATCTGAAAGTCAGAACCTTAAACCTTTTATTAATTTAATAAATATTAAATCAAAATTAAATATGAATTTATCATATTTATGTAAACATGAATTTATTTGAATGTGTAGGTAAAATAAATAAATAAAACATATATTGTCATCCTTTCGATCGATGATTTTGTCTCTTTTTGAAGAATTAAATCTCACATTTTTTGTTTAATTTCGCTTTTTCTATTGCGATCGAAGCATGCTCGTATAAAGCATTATTCTATTTCCTTTTATACATTTGAAAATGTATCACCACATATTTCTATTTCATTACCTTGTAGCGAAATCGGAAAAGGGATAGAGTGCAAAATTATTCCAATAGGCTGAGATCGCAATAGAAAAAAATCAAAATTGAATTCACGAAATAGCGTAAAATTTAAAAAGAGAACAAAAACATCGATCGATAGAAAACAAATTGTGATATTGACAACTTACAACATGTCATAGGGAGTTCCAATAATAGCTGCACAATTTATTTAGAACCATAATTATGCACAAATTCATAACAAAACTTTACCAAAATAAAATAGAACCGTGCCAGAAGAACTGTGATAGTCATGGTGTTCCATTTATAATCTAAAATCCAAAATTTACGTTGAAATTGAAGTGAAATTAGTTTGAGATTTATTCAAACAAAATCATGCAGCTTTTATTGAAATACCCTTTAAATATTTTATTTTATTCACAAAAATATAATTCAAAAGGAAACATAACCACACTTTTACTATTTTCTCTTTTCGTCTTGCAGTTTAATTTTATTGCGTTGGTATTTGTGTGTATTTATATCAATTCAATGGAGAAATGCTTTTTTTTCTATAAATTTTATTAATAAATATATCAAAAATTAAACAACTTCTTTGATCAAGCTTTGAATCAATTATAAATTGATAATTGTAGATTCTATTTCAATGTTAAAATACTTAATCCATCGACATTTTCATTAACAAATATCGCACCGAAAAAAATTTAATTTTTCATATGTTTTGTATGGAAAAAATGTTTTTTTCGTCAATTTTAGTTCCTCTAGAAAAAGCTCAATTTTTAACCTTAGGGCTCTGTATATATAGGTGGCTCTGATTTTACACATTTTTTGGTTAACTAAAAAAAGCTCGTTTCAAAATATCGCTCAACATGGAGGCTTTATATATTAAGATGGCTTTGTACAAATACACAAATCACAAATACATTTCAAGTTCACCTTTTCATCGCAATAACGTTACATTTTTCTAGTTCAGCTTATAAAAATAACTGCAAAGAACATGAGTTGTAGAAAATGAAAAATATATATATCAACTACATACATATACTCGTACACATTTTTCATATGCAAAATAAAATTTCTTAATATAACAATGTTGCATTGCGATATTCCTCATTACACATAAATTTCAAGTTCACCTGATATATTTTTCTCGCGATAATCTTACATTTTTCAAGCTTATCTTATCATCTATTATTAGAAATGGTTTCAGTTGCAATTTGTCAATTGTATTATGAATAAAACATCATAACTTTACACCAACAAACGCGTCACTCATAACGTTACACTAACAAACCAAAGAATACTATTACATATTATAATATAGTTATTATTATTGTTATTATTATTATTGTTATAATGTGGTCATGGGCAGTGTCCCCTTCGGGGGTTCGGTACCCACCACATTTACATTATAAATCATAGACGTTTACATCAATTTTTATCTAAATTAAAGACTTTTAAATCAGTTTTTATCTAAATCATAGACAATTTTTTTATCTAAATCATAGACGTTTACATCAATTTTTATCTAATTTATAGACGTTTACATCAAGCAAAATTTAGTAAATTTATATTTTTTGGCAAATTCAGATATAAACGATTATGATATAAAAATTTGCAAAGTCAATTTTCAAGTTTAACAATTCAAAATATCATAGACGTTTACATTATTCTCGCATTTGCGCAAATTGGTTATGCGATTGCTAAAATTAGAAAATGCGATAATAATAACAAAATATTGTAAAATTATGTAAAAATAATAAAATATATATTTCTGATTTATTATTTTTATTTCATACATATGATATAAAATGCGTCTTTTTAATTGTTACAATTTTATTAAATCATCCAATTCTGTCTCTATTACATTTCAGTATATTTAAGTGTTGAGCCCTCTGTTCTTAACACTAGCGATAAAGCCAAACCCCTTTTCTTGTTGGAGAAAGCTGCAATCAGGGAACCAAAAGGCGTGTTCTTCCCAAGGGTTATCGGTGAAATTCCAATCACCTAGAACTCCGCCACAGCTGAAACATTTCACTTTATCATCTATACCTGTGTAGTAAAATCCGGCCGACGATACTGTTTCGGGATCAATCAAATACCTCATCCATATCGAGATTGATGGAATGAATTTAACCGCTCTTCTAGTTTCCTCATGTACGGAAAATTATCATAATACTTCAAATCATAAGAACTTATGTTTACTTTATTGGAATCTTTTGAAAAAGCTATTCGCTGTCGTATGATCTATTTCTCCTCTACGATCATTTGAAAAATTTATGGTGTCAGTTTTGATAGTACTACTTCGAAAGATTGTTGAATCTGCGAACGGATTAGTAGACATCTTTGCTACTTTTAATTTTTAAATGATTCACATGTTTATTGTATCAGTTTTGAAGTCAGTATTTATAAACATTTTAAACTCATAACTTCTATGGATAGTGCAGATAACAAAACAGAAAACACCTATAATCGTAGTTAACATATCTTTTATTTTAATAATAATTGCTCGCATGTAGATAAAAAATTGATTTTAGAAATTTCTTAATAAACAAATTTATTTTAAAACGTCCTTGTCATTCATTCATATCAATTTTTCAATCTGTATAACATTACAATAAAGGATTTTCACATTAGCGTTGTTTTCTGGTTTTCACCTTGAAATAACATGTTTAATTGTGTTTGTTGACACGGCTGCGGTGGCATTTGCGCAAATAGGAAATGCGATCTTTAAAATTAGAAAATGCGACATCCCCGATTATCAATGGGCGATGCCCCACCTTTAAATTTCTCATATCAGAAATGCGATATTTAATTTTAAGAATTGTTCATTAACGAACGTTCAAAGCTAAAACGTTGATATACAATGAGCTTAGTTTCTGCGATTAGACATCAGTTTTTGAAGAAAAGTTAGAATTATAGACGTTTACATCAATTTTATCAAGGGACGATTGGGTCAGGCAGTTTGATATCAATATACCAATACAACTAAATGTATGATCTATTAGTAACCAGCATACCTCCAATCATATAAAGAAGTTAAAGTGTAATACTGGAATGTATTGTTTAATGTTTTCATTTTTATTTAATCAATTTTTAAAATCATTTAGATTTATATTTATTTCTTAACACTTTTTAATTTAATTTTTATAACAAATTGAGATTGGATAAAAAATATTAATATTTAATTTATACTTTATATGAATTTTTATTATTATTATTTACATATTTTACAATTTTCATTTTTTTCTTATTCGATTTTTTGCCGCAGATCTCTTCTGCAGCTTCTACTACGTTCCAAACACCATTTGCATCTCGTAAAACTTCATCAGTTGCGAAATCTAATATAGTGCCATCCTTTTTAAGAATAGTTCGTTGAAATGATTCGAAAAAATCCATAAAACATCATACATCCTTAAATTGTTGAAACATTCTAAAATTTTAAAAATTAAATTAAAAAATATATAAAAATCAATCTCGACTTACCGTTTTTAAAAATTCTAAATGAAAACCCACTTCTTCGAGACAATAATAATACGAAAATGATAAAAGCACTTCTTTCTATATACTTTTCAGCAACGTTTATATCTTTTTTTGCTTTTGTTAAACTATCACACATATTAGAACATACTTTTAGTAACACACTCGTCTCATCCAACAACATATCTAGGAATTTTGCAAATGTATCAGGTCCACGACGCGTTATTTTCCGAATTAATTCTTCCAAATGTTGATGCACAGCATTTTATGTGAAACATTATTCTTTCTTAAACATTTTTCGGCAAAATTTTCATACTTCAACACCTGCACCAATATTGATAAATTGTTTATACATAACTGTATTTCTTATTTCCATATAAAAATATGACGTAGACGGAATCATATGTGTATAAAAGATGACCTCTGCAATAATTATTATGACAAAGTTGTATGAATGTTTACTTTTTTTTCAAGCAGAAAACAACAATTACAGATCAACCATTCATAAAAACTAATTTGTTTATTTATTTTATTTTTAATGTTTTGAATTTTATATATTACGTATTAGAATTAATTAGACTAATAGAGTGAACATGTTTGTGCATGCATACCATCGACACGTGTATGAAAGATGACCTCTGCAATAATTATTATAACAACATTGTATGAATGTTTACATTTGAAACAACAACAATGTTATACATACGTCACAGTCTTTTCCGTCGAAAATACTGCCTAAACATTATTTTAGTGATCATTAATACAGATCACCTCCTAAATGACTTCTATTTTGAAAAATTAAATTTTTTAGAAGAATTTACAGTCAAACATGTGAAACGAAAAACTTTAATACATTTAATACAATATATGCGCGCGAAGATTGAAATATCGAGACATAACTATATTTCTTATTTCCATATACAAATATGACGTAGACGGTGCAACACTAGTAACATACCTTTAGGAGGAAAATTATATATGTATATACATCGAGTACTACTAGTCATAGTCTTTTATCATACGTTGGTGGTGTGTTGGTAAGACGCTTGCCTTTCATGTCGCGGACCCGAGCTCGATTCCACACGCTGACCACAAAAATTATTCATATGAACATTTATAATCAATAAAAATATACCATACTAGATTTACACAGACACACACGTCACTTTTCTAAGTGACGTCTCAATTAGAAAAGTGAGTCATCAAAAGTGACAGGTGATTGATTGATGACAGGTCAAGGGCAAATCTAAATATATAGATCAAATGAAAAATTGATTGACAGGTCAGTAATCGTTTACGCTCAAGGTCACGAGTAATATTAATGTAGGTCGTCGCTTACGCTCAAGGTCGTCGATCCAAAAAAAAAACAGCGTAAACGTTTACGCTCAAGGTCATATTTATTGGGGGAGCCACTTGTCTATCTGGCCAAAGTATCGCCATACCTACTAGCACGCCTTATATCCCAAAGCAGGCTGGACATAAAGATACCGGTTGCTTCATGTAAACGGCTGCTTCAGGAAGAAGCCATAAAAGAAACGAACGTCAAATGGTCTAACGCTAGTTCGTCTGTAAGAACCAGACAGATTTGGTCTGGACTTGACCGGTCCAGATCTGGCCAACTGATATCACTTCGATGGCATTATATTGGTATGGTCGTGGGAGCTATAACGGTACATTGTCTAATCGGGGTACGTGCGAGCCGATTGGGTGTCCCTGCCCATGATTTCTGCCGAGCTGCGGTGATGAGTAGGAGGAGGAAACTGTGCTCGATCTACTCTGCACCTGTCCTACTCTAGCGTACAGCAGACTAAAAATTATGGGGACTTCCTCTTTGCACGACTTGATGTTCCTCCCCAAGAAAGATGTTATGCATCTTTTAATTTTAACTTAGGTAAATAATAATCAATGTAAGTATGCAGTTCATTTAAAATTTTATAATTCACATTATGTACATACTCGTATATATTATGTTTGTACATATTTATACGGTATAACACGGTACATAGGCTCCTATAATATGACGTTTTATGTTAAACCGTGTTATTAGAGACTAGAAGCTAGTACAAAAAGTGGAATTAGACAATAAAATCTAGTAAAGTGATTTTTAATTTCAATTTTTTTTATAGGTGCGGACTGTTGCCTTATTTAAATTTTGTGGTCTTGCAATATGTGATTCTTTTTCCTCCATTGAACAGACGATATAAAATATTTTAATTATGCTCCCATCTACCCTTACTAACACGAACTATGCGTCGAGCCTGAGTTCTACATTCCAATAGAGAATCATAAATGTTTTCAATCTAATTACAAATCGTAATCGGGAGATGAAAAATGCTTCTATTTTTTGTTGGGATTCGAAACCGGTACCATCCTATCCCAACTTTAAACACTGCGTTACACTGATCGTTAAAAGTTTAGAAAGTGAAACTATTGTGTGTAATAGTATATAATGTAAATTAAATTACTTATATAGGTGAAATGATCTCTTTAAAAAATTGAATGTTGATCATGATGATCGTGTTGATCAACTTTCGATTTCATTTTTCATCTATATAATTGAAGAAGATTAAGTTAGGTATATGACGTAATCAATTCGGCAAATTATTTCGATTGCTATATTTATTTATAACAAAATCGAATTGTTTATCGAGTTTCCGCATAGTAAAATTTTATAAATAAATGAATTTTATTCAAAATATTGATAAATAAATTATAGAATTAATATTTCAAGTGTATTTGTTAATAAAAAATACATTCATTTGTTAATAACAAATTATTTTATTTATAACAATATCAAGTGATTCAGAATTTTTTTTACCTCAGTTTTCATAATCTTAATAGACAATTTTATAATTGATCGCATAATTATTATCTCAATGCACTATTGTTGATAATTTATTTATTTGTTCATATAAATAAATAAATTGTTTATAACAAATTCTAATTGTTTATAATTTTTTTGGACAGTTTTTATAAACAAATATAGTGTTTTATTTAATATTTCGTTCAAATATATTACAATTACTCGTTAACTATAAGAATTATATTTAATCTAAGTGATTGGTGAGTGTACATGGAAATATTTGCTCAAATAAAAAATATGTATAACAAACACATCAGTCTATCACCTTCGGCCGTGTAGACGATACATTGCATCCTCGTACTTTTTCTAATAATTCCCCGAAATAATTTGCGTTTGTCTAGCATTTAATTACCTTTAATTTGAGGGATCACAGCCAATTAAAAACAACAAGGTTCTAGCTTTATCAATTTTAAGAATTTTTCCAAATTTTCCAGTAATGAAATCGTGTATAATCGCGTGATACAAATAATGGCTTTGTTGCTTCAGTACCAATAGTAGTAGAAAATATATTATTAAACACTATTTGTCTGCATTTTTATTGATTTTTCAGCTAAACCAGCTGTAATTTCTTAAACAGAGCGTCAAAGAAGATCTAACATCAATTATGCCGTACCCAAAATAATTACTTTGAAGCCGCTTCTTATAAGTACTTAAATACATAAATATGCGGTAAGTATTAATGAGAATCTTATTATCCTACATACCAAGATATTTGTTTATATAACATATTAAAAATTATGACACGCAAACCCAAGTACTTGAAATGATTTTTAAATGAAAATCCCAAAACAGAAATTATATCATGATAAATATTCAGTTTATCCAAAAAAAAAAAAAAAAAAAACTTTAAATTAATTCTTATTCTTGTCATTTCGTTATATATATTTAAATTTCCGGTTACTTTTAGTAAATAAATTTTATAAACAGTACACACAAGTATAGCAACAAACAAAAAATCTAATTATCCTTCTTATAATAATTTTCATTTTTACCTGGTTTTTATTCAAGAAAAATGAAACTAAAAAGTAAAATCCTTTAAATTAATGTTATTACGAAATAAGAGGAAATATATTATAAAAGAAAATTTTTCACTAACTTTGTGTTCTCTCTACGGTTTTTGATATGCTTCGCCCAAAATAATATGAAAATTAGTTTGAAGAAAAGGTGAAAATATCTAAATTTTTATTTTATTTTTCGGTTCATTTTTACAACCTTGTCTGGGAAGAAATATAATAGTAATAATATGTAAAATTATAATGTTTATATACAAAATTTTCTATTTTTTTTTTCTTTTTTTGAAGATGTTAACAATGAAATACGGAACGTAATAATATAAAGTGTAAATCACTCTTTAAAAAGAAAATCAAATTTAACATAAACATAATAAAATAAATTGAGAGCTGAAAAGCAACACAGAGAAGAAAACAATGCGGAAAACAGGATGTTCGTATAAAGTTTTTGTTTTCCACAAGCACATCGAGTACGAGGATATACGCGAGTATCAACAGAATAAAACAGTGTTTTTTCCGTACGAGTGAATATAATTTTCTGTTAATACGTACTTAGTGGTATTGTAAATATTTGCTTTTGTGCAGTTTCCTTAAAAACATGTGTATATATGTATATACATACATACATACATAATTAAATTTTAGTTTAGGCGATCGATCGTTGAGATTGTAATTCATGTGCTAGAACAAAAAACAATATCTTCATCTAAACGCCATAGAACAATAATAATCGTAATAAAATATCAAACATTTAAACTAAAAAATTCTAAAATTTAATTGCTTTCCTGTTTTTAGGGCGACCGTTAGTCTGAATAACAACAGAAAAAACAAAATTAATTTGAATTGGCGACAATTTTATCTCACTTTTATTCTCGAAATATATATTTTTTCTTCCTATTTATTATTACTATTATTACGATTTGTATCATCATATTTGTTAAAATTCTCGAATCTACGAGTTGAGTATATATAGATGATGATAATACGGAATCTAGAACAGAAAAACGAACGAACGAATCGAAACGTAATAAGTGATTTTAGAAAATTTATTAAGCAAATAATAATTTGAATTTATTGTAAAATGATGTTATTTTCATGTAGCCGATATCTGTAAATATAAATCAATAATGGGTAAAGTTGCAGATATTGTTTGTATACTCATATAATAATGGCTTTACTATTACAGAGAATTGGAATTTTAAATTTGAAACTTTGGGCAGGGATGTGATAATACGGTACGATTTTATTCGTCTTGACTTAAGGGCATAAAAAAGAAGCCCGCAGCCGATTAAAGTCCAGCACAATTTTCGATACTTTTGGTTAAAGGAAAAAACATTTTTTGCGACGCTTACCTAATTTAAATTAATAAAGTTTTACTAAATCTGTAAAAAAATTTATAATGAAAAATTAAAAAAATTATAAACTATTTATGTATATGAAACTAAAACAATAATTTAAAATTCTAATATCTGCAAAATGCATAAAATTTCTAAAGGTTGTAAAATTATAAACTTATCAAATGTCTTAGAATTTATTTAAATTCATAAATGTCATAAACGTCATAAAACTCTTAAAATTTGTGAAATTTATTTTTAACTGTAAATTAGCTGGATTAGTTATTCTAAATTTAAATATATGTATATTTTTAAATTTGGCATATGAAATTTACCATTTTAGAATTCCACATAGTATATGTATATATCGTAGCTTAATAATTCGGTTAACTTCAAACTGCGACAAGGAATCAATATATGTACATAGTTTTAAAATGCGAAAATAACTAAAACGTTATTTGATATTTCAAACAAAAAATGAAAATATTGCAAAATTTGAAACTAAATTTTACGTATGTGTAATTTAATATTCTAACACATTTAAATTCGGAATGGCCAAAATCGATAAACTAAACTATGTATTGAAATTCGATTTTTTTAAATTCAAATTTCGAATTTGCAAATCAAGTATCATACATATATACTGTAAAATTCCGATAGTTAAAATTAAGAAATCGGCATTGAAAAATACGATAAGAAAAATTTGATTATAAAATTTAAAATGTACTGAAAATTAATGAAATGATATTGATTAATAAATTCCAATATCGACTTGAAGAAATTTCAAAATTTGAATTCATCGTAATTACAAAAATAATTTTTGATCTCATCGTAATTACAAAAACCTCCGATATTTTAATGAAGGGCACTAATACCATAGAAAAAAGATGTAAGAATAGTAACTTTCATATAACAAAATGACATTCGAACCACCAAAATATAAAATGTTGCACTGGCTATATATGCATGCTCATACAAAAGGAGACCTCAACATATTTTTAATTATGTGTCTATCCTTGTTGCACCTTATTTTGAAGTTAAAAAATTGAGATTGTTTATTTTGTATACGCAAATAAAAAACAAAACTATATTATGAATGAATAAAACAATAACAACAATAGCCGTAGTTCTTGGCATAAGTCATGTCCGCCACTAAAAATACCCGCTCCCGCACCACAGATCGCGGATACCGGCAATAGTTCATCACCATTCACATTGCTGACAGACATAACAACGCATAGCAACAAAACACCAATCGACAACATAAAACTTCCATCCGGTAAAATAAAATTCAATCCGATGTCATAAACCTAAAATATAAAACGCAGCATAAAATAAAATCAGCAGAGAACAAAACCACAACATGAAACTTCCATCCGGTAAAATAAATTTCAATTCAATGCCATAAACCTAAAATATAAAATCAGCATTAAATAAAATTTTAAAAATTAAGCATGATATCAATTTGATATCATGCCACCTTTTAACTAAATAAATAATTCTATATATATTTTGTTGCAAGGGCCCCGCGTAGGGATTGCATTACCTGTAAACGATTAACCGGTTAACCGGTTTTACCGTCCAATTTAGCTTACCGAAATACCGGTAAATAAATTAGAATTTACCGGTAAATTCGGTAATTTTTGAAAATGAAACAACAAAAGAAGTTTCTTGGATATTCACACATTTCTGATGACAAATATGGTTTTGTTGTTAAATAATTATAAACACACATCAGATGATCAACCCATTGACCAACAAAATGTTCGTCCCTGGTGTTTGCAACCAAAAATGATAAAATACAGCAGATGTCCCAGAAGAATGGATTGCCTGTTAGTAAAGATTTGTTTAGGTTAAATTATTATTAATAAGAACAAGTCTGAATGATTCCATTTTAGATACAATTGGTATGTTACAAGCCAAGCCTCGGTTAAAGGCCAAACATTTGTTTAATTCAATTTCTTCTTATAAATTGGTTCAACACAGCTATTGATATATATTATGAAAATTTTATTTTAAGCTCAAAAAAGTTGAACAATTGATAGACATTTTTTGTAAATTTGAGATCTTTCTTTGCACAGAAACAAGTATTGAACCTTGGCACACGAAACCCATAGCCATCACTCTAACCACTTAACCACCGCCGTATACCGATATACATATCTTTAATAGTTAACATTTGAATGGTGAAAACTGAAAATTTTAATTTGAAAAACAGTTAGCAATTTGAATAGAGAAATTAAATTAAAAATAATTGGATCAAACCGAGAAATGAAATTGGGTCTACGAAACCAACGTCCATCACTCTAAACGAATCACCCACCACCACCGCATGTTTTTTTCGTTGCTCTACCTACATTCGTCTCTTATATTAGCAATTTCGAACCCAGATTTGAACTTGCGTCTACGAAACCAACGTCCATCACTCTAACCACTCGAATACCGCCGCATGTTTCATTGTTAGTTTATATACAATGGTACGTTATTTCTTGGTACGTTTTTTTCCTCCCGCCATCACTAATATGCTAGGCATGATTTTTTATGTTTAAAAACCAGTTTACCGGTAATTTACCGGTAAACCGGGTTTTACTCATATATTTACCGTTTACCGGTAAAGCCGAAATTCGGTAATATTGCAATCCTTAGTTGCAACGCCTTATGCGTTGGATTATTCATAAAACACTCGAAGAAGCACCAACGTGCAAATTGTAATTTGTGTTAAGTTACTTATATTATATATTGTATTATAACCATAAAATATTTAATAAAGAATACT
The DNA here is from genome assembly GCA_951394425.1 of Tipula unca. Lineage (NCBI taxonomy): Eukaryota > Metazoa > Arthropoda > Insecta > Diptera > Tipulidae > Tipula > Tipula unca. The sequence goes on along the minus strand of OX596381.1, from coordinate 56,159,631 downwards.
CATAGATTTTCTATGAGTTTATAAAAAATAATATAATAAATAAATATATGATTATAACTCGTATGATCTGATCCGGATCAGATCATATCTGCTTCCCTTTCATTTGTATAGCCGCGTTTCATGAAATCAACACAAAAATGGTACTATTTTTTGTTTTTGTATCAAAATTTTGAACCAAAATGCTACTATAGGATCAATATAATGACCTAAAAACAAAAAATAATACAATTTTTGTGTTGATTTCATGAAACACGACTATACAAATGAAAGGGAAGCAGATATGATCTGATCCGGATCAGATTATACGCCAAGAACTGCGGCTAATATCTCATCAGTATGTTCGTATATAAAACGGACGATCGTTTCATTGCCATTTTCTTTCTCCTATATGTATAATTTTATTTTGAGAGCTTTGTTAATGTTATTCACGATCATGCGCGGTATCAGTAATAATACTATGTATTTAGGTTTTTGCTTTTTGATAGATTTTAAAAAATTGTAATCGGTGTTGGTGGAACGATCACATATAATCGATCATGTTTTTCGTTTTTCTGTTTAATGGATATTTAAAAATTGTTCCTGATTTTGATTTTCCCATTCATATTTTTATAGAGTTGATTTTATTTTCAGATTGTTGTTGTAGTTATTGTATGAATATTTTTTATTGTAAACGCGGTACATGAGGAAGAGGTAATGATCGGAATCTTTTATTTTACTGAAAACTAAATTATTTTCAAAACATAATTTGTAATTTCGATTATTGATAAACTGTTGGACTCCAGATCAATGAGTCCAAAACAAAATATATGATCTGTGGATATAAGATCAATGTCACACCAGATTTCAGTAGTGGTCACTAGACGTTTGAGGGAGAATATTTTTAATTTTCTACAGGTTCTTGAAAGTGATCGTTTTGGTATTTTTAAAAATTCATTATTTAAAATAGACCATTTACAAATTTAAAACCAATTATAAAAAAGTTAATTAATTTTTTAATGTGATCGAAACACATATTATTATGATTTGGTAAGAAAGAGGTATACTTAAGTGCCACCATTTAAATGCTCCTGACGATGAATCTGAATTTTTAATTGTGCACATTGCGTAATTACAGAAAAAGTGATATTATACTTGCTGAAAATGTCAGAAAAATATTAAGTTAATTTAACTTTATAAAAAAATATTCAAAAACACCAACGAAATCATAAATCATTTAAAATGAAGTATAATAATTTGACACGAAGCTGCAAAAGACTGCAGATAAAATATTGCAAGATAAAAAATATTGGCAACATACAGGTATTTAAGACATCAATTAAATTTAAAACTTCCGTCTACCTCATCAATTTACAAATTAAAGTCCCCCATGAAATTTATACCTCCGGGAATGAATGACGTTTTACTTCACCAACTTGAGAAAGTATTTAAACCTATGTCAAGTACATCAAAAATATGCATTTTGTGTTTTGATGAAATACATATAAAAAAAGATTTGACTGTGAATATCTATTTAGATCGTGTTGAAGCTTTTGTGATGATGGACGCTAAAGAAAAAACGAGTTAGCAACGGCAGCTTTATTTTTATGCTTCGGGGATTGATAGATGATTGGAAATATGTACTAAATTATGTATCGATCAAGCTGCTACAAACATCGCTGCGTATAAATTATTTGGGGTGACTCCCGAAAATCGAATGTTTTTTGTTAACGAACATAATATTTTGAGAAGATATGATGCACCACATTTGATGAAATCACCCCGAAACCTTCTTTTAACAAATAAAACTCAGCATTCGGATATTGGAGTTGTTGAAATAAATGTAATCCGTAATAATATATTTGATTTTGATTGCATCCAAGCTCCAACATGTAAAATTAATGCCAAAACCATGAATGTGAAATTCACAGCTCAAATATTGGGTAGTACTGTATCCAGTGCTATTAAAAACAACTTTAAAAGTAAAACCAGAATTGTTTGGTAGGTTTCTCAAAAATCCCATACCAACATCTCACGTCGTGCAAAATTTTAATGATATTTTCGATAGCTTGAATTGTCGAAATTTGTCATCCTTTGCTCCCTATGATCGATCATTGAAAATGAATAATAATGTGTTTAAAACTTCTAGAAGACAGCTTATTATTCTTGGACAAACTAAAAATTATCGCCAAAATTGAAAAATAATTTAAAATTTATAATGTGTTTTACAACTACTATAAATGCACATTTTATTAATCAATTCATTGCTAGCAGAATTTAATGTAGAATTGCATTCGCCCTTTAAAGACTGTATTGCCGATGAAGCAGAGAATATTGAGTTAGATTGGAATAGTTTTAAATTGGAGTATGAAAATAGTTTAAAATTTCAAAAGGATTCGATTGATAACTCTGCACCAGATGAAATCACTGAAGAAGCTGATTTCGATATTTTAAAAGATAACGCAATAATGTACTTCACCCACTACTGTATTTTTAAAAAACTCGATTATTCAAGTTGTCGAGCGAATCTATTGAAAGCTTGGGAAGAAATTAACTTTTCAGAAACATTTTTAAGTGAAATATTTTTTATATGGATAAAAGTAATTTTGGCTCTCTAACAGCTCCTTCAGAAGAATTTGGCCAGATAGCTGAAAAGTTGTTTGAAATATATTACCACAATAATTGTAGCTGTACAAATAGTTCAATTTTTTTTTCAAAAAGTGTATTTAAATTGTGGCACATAAGTATACCACTTTCTTACCAAATCATAATAATATGTGTTTTGATCACATTGAAAAATTAATTAACTTTTTTATATTGGTTTTAAATTTCTAAATGGTCTATTTTAAATAATGAATTTATAAAAATACCAAAACGATCACTTTCAAATTGAACCTGTAGAAAATTAAAAATATTGAAAAACTCCTTCAAACGTCTCGTGACCACTACTGAAATCTGGTGTAACATTGCTCCTATATCCAGAGATCATATATTTTGTTTTGGACTCATTGATCTGGAGTCCAACAGTATATCAATAGTCGAAATTACAAATTATGTTTTGAAAATAATTTAGTTTTCAGTAAAATAAAAGATTCCAATCAATATATGTACCGCGTTTACAATAAAAAATATTCATACAATAACTACAACAACAATCTGAAAGTAAAATCAACTCTATAAAAATATGAATGGGAAAATCAAAATCAGGAACAATTTTTAAATATCCATTAAACAGAAAAACGAAAAACATGATCGATTATGCGATCGTTCATATACCACCACAACCGATTACAATTTTTTAAAATGTATCTAAAAGCAAAAACCTAAATATATAGTATTATTCGCGCTACTGATACCGCGCGTGATCGTGAATAACATTAACAAAGCTCTCAAAATAAAATTATACATATAGGAGAAAGAGAATGGCAATGAAACGATCGTCCGTTTTATATACGAACATACTGATCAGGGATGATATTTCAGCATTTTCAAGAGTACTTTTTCCACGCACCCGATAGTACTTTTTTAGACTCGAGTGTACTTTTTCTAAAAAACAAACAATTTAACGACTTTAAAAAAAACTGTTTTAGTTTAAGAGTTTTCGTAACTTTATTTCAAGGTTTAAACTCACTTATAATAAAAAATAAAAATAATAATATCAATATAATATAAAAATAAAATAAAATAAATAATATATGTAAACTATTCCATATCAAAAGGATTTTTTTCATATCTTTTATGACAAAACTATAATACTTATGTAATATTAATTAAAAATACAGAATCACGTTTCAATTTTAATTATCACATTGTTTTAATCTAATAGTTCTTCGTCTGGAGGAGCATCGTTTGAAATATTTGTTGATATCAATTCTTTGGTAATTTTATAATTATTGCAACACTTATCGCTTGATTTAATTAAATAATAATTTTTAAAATATATGATAAAAATAGGAAATACATTTTCATTGTTTGGCTTTTTAAGTTGGCCTCTATAAAACTAATATTTTCATTACCGTAACGGTTTTCAAAATCTTTTAGTCCAAAATAATAGGTTAAAGCTGTCCATTGCTCGATTATCCTATCGATAGCTGCCTAAAATTATTAAAACAACATTATTATATATTTACATTCAAATATGCCTAATATATACTTACTTGACGCGAAAGCCAACGAGTGTCTGCGTATCTCAATATTACGTGCAGTTCTGTACCAAAATCAACCTGGAATTTTGCAAAATCATTCTTACGGCTAGGGCTGTTGCAAAAATGGTGGTTTATTTCTCGAATAAGACGGTCTATTTCACTCGGTAATTTGGACGATGCAGCCATTGATATCAGATTTAAATTGTGACAAATGCATCCGTTCACTAACAATTTTGGGATTCTTTCTTTAAGTTTGGCCTGGACACCGTTGTGCTTGCCCATCATCACTGAACAATTATCAGCAGTAAATGCGATAAGGTTTGCCAGTGGCACTTTATGTTCTTCTAAGGCATTAATGACCGTATCAAAAATCCCTTGAGCAGAACAATCATTTAAAGTAGCTAGTGTAAGGAACCTATCGCGGCATTGACTGTCAAAAAGTCGAATAATTATCGCAAGGTTTTTCGCCATCATGCTGTCTGTACTTTCGTCAATTACTAAAGAAAAATATTGTCTGCTTGTTATACGTGATAATGATGTGGTATTTTCCGGACCTGTGAGACTCTTAACAATTTTTTGCGCTTTTATTCGATTTATTTTCACCTTTTTCAAGATCCTGGAGTCAGTAACACCCTCTTTTAAACACGCAATCAAATGATCCAAAATAGAAAAAGGTAAGTTGTGCTCAGCAATAAATAAGCACAACCGTACCTCCAATTTTTTAGCAGCATCAGAAATAATTGTTAAATCAGGATCAGGCTTCGCAAAATCATTTATTTTTATTGAGTTTGATGCGGCGTTAATCGCTTTTTTATGTGCTTCTGATATTTCATGTCTCTCTAAATGGGTTTTGCTTCCACTGATTGACTTGTTCTTTCCACTCGCCACGAAATGGATTATCGCGCTTAACTTTTTTTTTTGGATGTACCACTGTCGTACTTGTCACGGTTGTAGAGTCACTGATTTAAAAATTAAATTAAATTAATTTACAATGAAACTTAAAATTAATTAATGTTGCAACATACTTATTTTTGTTAACCTCTTTGTCAGTTTCCACTAATGCCGGTGTTGATTCTTCAAGTTGAATTAAGGTTTTATTGTTATTTATCAACCACCTATTTCCCATTTAAAATTAATGATTCGTTTACAAAATATATAAAAAAATACTCACTTATCCATTGTTGTAAATATAATTTTCCAACTTTATCTAGAACTTTTTACTAACACTTAACACATCACATTTCAAGTTTCCGCGGCAACAAAGTAAAGCAAAAATAATTTAAACGTCAAAATTTAAACCCAATAAGCCAGTCACAAACTAAGCACGCAAAAAAAAAAGATAATATTCAGCAAGCATCCAACAAGCAAATTAATTTATTCGACACATTGATTACGAAGTAAATATATAATCTGCCCTATGTCTTATATTTTTTGTATAAACCGCTTGAATATCTTGAATATGCGGAGCGGAAAGTACTTTTTTTGGATCGAAAGTACTTGGGTACTTTTTTAAATCGAAAGGAGGCAAAAAAGTACTATTCCACTACAAATATCATCCCTGATACTGATGAGATATTGTTGTTATTGTTTTATTCATTCATAATATAGTTTTGTTTATTATTTGCGTATACAAAATAAACAATCTCGATTTTTTAACTTCAAAATAAGGTGCAACAAGGATAGACACCATAAATAAGAATATGTTGCGGTCTCGTTTTGTATGAGCATGCATACAGCCAACATTTTATATTTTGGTAGTTCGAATGTCATTTTGTTATATGAAAGTTACTATTCTTACATCTTTTGTCTATGCTAAAACGATAAACACCCATGTAACCGATATGATATTCATTAGCCTTAAGAAAAATTTGATTCGATTGATTTTTTTAGTTTCAAAATAAAAAAAACATTTTCCGATAAAAATTTATAATAGATCCCCAGAATTTTAATAAATATTCACCGTGTATTCTACATTAATTTATTCATTATAAAATTTAGCCAAATACATTTAATTTCAAGAAATCATGTAAAATACGTGAGTGTGACGTTTAATTGACGATTAGATTTGTTATGTTCAAAAATTTGGATATTGGCTTTTTTTAAAATTGTTTTTAATTGTTAACATTCTCGGACAGCTTAACGGAGACTTGACTCAAACACGATTCAAATCACATTGAAACAATTTTTATTTAAAAAACTTGTCGAAATAAATATAAACAAATGATGACTCTCTTGCAATGTTAATGAAAAAATTCATTGGGCTCAAAGGAATAGTGAAGAAAAAATAATTCACCAAATCAACAATGGAACCTATAGTAAATAAAATGAAATGGGAACAGAATTTATTCAATTATAGAGAATTTAAATTTCTTTTGAAAGACACTGAAGCAGCATATACAGATTGAAGCAGTAACGCATTTTTATCAAGTTCGTTAGCTGGCAGGAGACACGGTTTAAGTCGTTTTTGAGGTACGAAACGAGATTTTAATAGGACTGTGTGCTTTACACATATACTGATAAATGTTTATTTTGTCATTAAAATTCTCGATAACAAATTTTAGTCGATCTTGCCTAATTTTCACAGTAAAACTTTTTAAAAACAGAGTACTTTTGAAAGTCGAGTAAATAATTTGGTATCGGAATTGCATTTGTTCCTAATCTCGATACCAACTTTTAGTCGATCTTGCTAACATTGCCATAGTAAAACACACGAAAAATTATCTTCCATCAGTACTACACAACTTATCGTGTATTTTACTATGTAAGTGCTACTGTAGGTCGATTATAATTTGGAATCGAATTTTGGTTTTTATAAATTTAAATTTATCAAGCACGTATAGTAAATACATTGTAAAACATGAATAAATAATTTGATCTAAATGTGTTAACAATAATAGCTCGGTTCAGAGTATAATAATGAACTAAACCACCCCCACTGAGTGAATAACCAAGTTGACTCTCTCTATAAAAAAAACAAAACTTTTTTCTACGCTTGTGCTTTTGTTGTCCAATTTATACTTGCTTGTGTGTATGTGTGTGGATATTTGGTGATATTTAAGCAATAAGCAAAGTAGAGAGGAATAATGTTAAGGAACAGTTCAATTGTGTACACCAACCAGCTCAACGCAATTTGCTTTAATGAGAATTTATGAAACAAGAAAGGAATGAAATGAAGTAAAATAAAAATAAATACACGGGATCAATTTATAATTAATTTTTCTCTTAATTATAATTTTGTTAATTGAAATAATTTTGTTGGTTTCAAAAGCAACAGTCGATTACCTTAGGGGTGCTATTTAACTTCGGCAAATTAAAAAAATTAAAGTTTAGTATGATGTGATAAAAATAAATAGATATTAAATAATTCTATGCTGGTATAAATTTCATAAATTAATTTTACGAGTATCTAGATTTTTTTTTATTTATTCAAATTTTATATCAACTTGCATATCGATATACATATAGTCCTATTCAGATCTTAAAAAATTTTTTTTTTAAATTGTTCTGCGCAGCTTTCAGTGATGTAGAAAAAAAAATTATAAAAATGTTGATGGGTCGCATTTATCTTAGGTAGTAAACCTAAATAAAATAATAAATAACCAATAAAAAGAATTATATTTCAGTTTTAATACACAAAACATTCAAAATGATTATGTATTTATGTTATTACAATCATATTTCAAGTGAAAATTAATAGGTCAAAAAAAAAATTGCACGCCTTTTGGAAACAATGTCAACATTTAATTTTGGTACGGACTAAGGAAAATAAATGACCAAATGACATTCATATCGAACAAAACCACAACACCATAAAAAGCAAAATCAGTTTTAAATTTAATTCTTAATTTATCGAATTAAATATTAATTTCAAAAGTGTCAGTGATTATAAGTTAAATTATAAAAACATTTTGTGATTAAAAACGTTCCTTTTCCATTTAAATACAACATAAAAATGTAAACAATAAACATGAATTATTGTACTTAATACATCACTGTGTATCCGCCATATTCTTTCTGCGCGATAACTGTCAAAATTCCAGCGAGATTTGAATACTACTATACATATGTATTCTTTTTTGGGCTCCATTTTCAACAAACTTTCCCACATCGTGGAGCGCATTTTTGTCTATTAAAGTTATGATAAAGTCAATACATCTTTAGATTTATTCTTAGGATCGTAATATGCTGTTGGATATCTGACAAGGAATAATAAAAAAATTATGGTTTATCTAGACAATGATTTTAAATATGCTGTATATACTTAGAAAATTTCCAATGAAATCATATTTTATATTTTCATTCAATTTCCATTATTGTTGCCACCGTATAAATTATGCATAATATATATACAGGGTAAGTCTGGTAAAATAACACTCAGGTAAATAAAAGAAGAGAGGAGCAGGTTCTGAGAAAACCGGTTCCTAAGCTCTTAAACGATGACTCATGTACAAGATTTTAACAATTCTTTTACACGCGCATCTTTAAATAGAATCAACAATATCAAATTTAACCAAAATACATACATAATACTGTAGTATCTAACCCTGTATATAACATTACCATTTTTTCTACAGTACTTCGTCGTTTATCAAAAATAACATTTCAATAAAAAAATTATTTCATATCATATAAAAATTGTATTTGTGTACGTAATGCAAGAAGCATAAAAATTCATTCGGTTCCATTGATATACGTTTGGTAATGTAATATACATAAAAAATAAAATTGAGAACCTTATATTAGATCATGATGAAGTACCGTCATGCATCTACATACGTATCCATAAATACATACGATATCCTTCAACAAATATAAATAAATTTTTATTAAATAGGACAGAAAAAAAGATAAATTGTGTAATCCTAAATGTGCCGAACACAAAATATATATTTTTATTTTCATAACTTTATGGCAATCTAATTACATATTACATGTTTAAACGTTATTTTGTTATATGTATTTACTTACTTTTGAAATACATAGTGCTACAATTTTATGCTTGTGTACGATCCAGTCAGTTATAATTTGCCATTCGAGGTGTGTGCACATTTTACCACTCCAGTAGGTTTTCGTACGAGATACAAGATATACGAAAACATGGTGTTCATTTGCCTTGCCTAATTATTCATATACTAAATGTTAAAGAACAATTAATTCATATTAATTTAATTTATAACTTTAATTTAATTGAATGCCTAAAATTTAAGATAATCAACACTGTCGGTAAAATTATTGGGATTGTTTCAGTATGATTCTAGTATTTTCGCTGAACTTATTTGATTATATGTCAATGGATAACATAACACATTTTTCGTTTATTTGTCTGCAACATTATAAGTTTAAATCACATTCTTTAGAAATTTAAAAAAAAATAGGCGAATATTTCCCTCTATTTTGTGAAGTTCTAACTACTTGAAGGCATTATTAACAATTCAGCTTAATATAAATTAAATTTCCCCATAGTAAAAATAGCATAATAAATAATTTTTTTATTTTATGTGAAACAAAAAGTTTATTTTTCTACATTTTCTTGGGTTTTTCTCTTGCCTCGTGCTTTTCTTTTCAAACAAACTATAAAAACATTAAAAGACGAATAATAAACTGTAGTAAAAAAATTAAAGTCCAATTAGAGCGATTTCGTAGAAAATAAAACTTTTCAGATAATTCTTTTGGTTTGTCAATTTTTTTCGTTTTGATTTCTCTTCCATGTACCTTTTTCAAAATGTTTTTGGTGGTAGTTTGGGTTTGAGCAAATGACTAAAATCCAATCTGCGTTTAAATATAAACATAAATGTAAACGAATCTTCTAAGGGCATAATTTTAACTTGAAAGTAATATGAAACCCAGGTGGAAGAACAATGGTATTTCTGGAAAATGACATATCGATGAAAATATAAATATTAGCAGTCGATTCTTAGATGTAACAGACATAATCTTTCATATTACTTTATTGCTATGATACGAGTATATACTCGTACGAATAGTATATCAGAGCAATAAAGTAACATACATTTATAGCATTTTACATTCACATACATTCACATATTTTTATTACTATACGTGATACCCACCCATCCAACAACCAACAGTTGATACCAAAAAAAAAAATCAATTTTACATTTTTCAGTGTAACAAAAGTTGACTTTTATTCATGACAACTATATTTTTTGTATTTCATTACCAATATTAAAAATTTAATTAATTTAATTCAAAATATTTAGTTTTAAAAAATTTTTTTAACAATAATTCAGTTTTTTAAAAATATAACTACGCTTCCAATGTTTTTTTCGACGATTTTTTGGTGCGATGATTTATTTTTTTATTTATTCAGAACCGCCGTATTATTAAATTAGTTTCAAGAGTTATTTTGATCACTTTAGACGAATCCAACGTCTCATCTATTTTTTCTAGTATAGTATACGAAAATAATTTTCTTCATGAGCTATCCTTTAATATGTTAACACGAGTTAATTACAACAGTGGAAGTACGAAAACTAAAATATTGAGATACAACTGAAACAAAATAAAATATTTGATCGCTAAAAGACCTTGAGCCATATTGGACGTTATACTCTTGTGCAATATTTAATATGTAATTGACGAAGGCCAGTGTTGGCCAGGGATGGGCGTTGTAGATTACGCCATGTAATCTATGTGTTTGTCGACACGTAAAATATAACATAGATTACTTGGTAGTGGTTTTTGTCAACGTCGACAATTAAAATAATGTCATCAACCTACGCCTAGTTCGCAGGAGTATTTTGTAAAAGTGTTCATCTAGAGGTGATTTTTTCATTTGTTCCTTTTTGATAAATGACGCATGAATAGTTTCAAATTGAATAAACCAGCTAGATTTGAGGCAATGGAAGCCAACATTACTCGTGTCATTCGTCAAATACCATTCGATATTCTCGAACGCATCATCAAAAATTGGACTTTGTGAAAGAACCATCGCAGTTGCGGCCATCATTTGAAAGAAGTAACCTTTAAAAAAATGCAAGAAATGTTCTTTCGAATGATAATAAAGTTTCCATACGATTAAATTGAATTTTTTGATTTTTTTTAATTTTGCACAAATCACCTCTATACATTTCATTATTACGGATAAAATCACGCACATGCTCCCTATTTCTGCCATAACTGCCTGTGTGACTTCTGCACCTCAGCACTCTTTCCACTTTACCCCAAAATTTTTCGATACATCGAAAACCTGTGGACTATTTGAGATAACAATGATTTGATTAATCTCGTGCAAATTTTTTATTATTATTTTATATACAAAACTTTACTGCTGAATCGTGTTGAAGAATTAGCGGTAAATTACGTCGTTATGAAAAATGTGACAAAAACCTGGCTCCACAACTGCAAATTGCTGGCCAAATCATACATTTTTTTGCAAATGTATTTAACTTGAAGTGTTTCAAAACCACTTTCTTGTACGTTCCGTCATCTATCAAAACACATCCACAAAATTTTGTGAAAATTTTGTCATCAGTCTGGCACTGGCACATATTTTATCGAACAAGTGTTGGTAATCTCAACGATGTGGCTTTTTAATAATTCGGTAGCACTTATACCTTTCCTGAACTCGAATTTCTTTTACCATGGAGTGGGTGGTTAAATTTAATGGCACGGCCATAGTTAAGGTTCCCCGGATTATTTTTAATGAAAGTTATAACCTTTTTGCCTGATTTATTGTCATTCGTTTTTCCGGGTTTTCTGCGAGCTGTGCTATACCGTTCCACCGTTATAAAGGGGGGCCCACTCTATATAACTCTATATATTATTATTTTGTAGCTGAAGTAGATTCATGGTATTTGAGCACGATTAGTTTTAAATTCCGCTCTTTTTGAAAAGAGATTTAAATGCATTGACGGACATTCTATAAAACTATCACCAATAACGCATTGTTCCTAAAGAAATTTGGTCACTCTTTAGTTTAGAACTAATTGACAAAACCACTCTAGGAATTGTCTACATTATCGACGTTGTGGAATGTATAAAATAATAGATGACGCGTAAACGCTTATCCCTGGTGTTGGCAGCATACAAAATATTACGTATCTTTAATATTTGAGGTGGATATTCACGTGGAATTGTATTGCACAATTAAAACTGCGCAAATAATTAAAAAAATATAAACAATTAGATTAATTTCCAGTACTGACGTTCAATTAAACTGCGCAATATTTCGTTACCTAAAATCTAAAATAAAAAGTCGCAAAAGGACAAATTCTCAATTTTTAAAGAGATCCAAAAGATAAAATCCAAATATAAAAAAAAACCAAGTGGGCTGATATCTAAAATGTCTATTCTGGTTGTTCCTGGAAATAGGGAAATGAAAAAAAATTGACTGTTTTGTAGCAGTTAGGAATTCCTTCCTTTTAAACAAATTTCCAAATAATTGCAGTTTTGAAATTTCCTCAATTTTTTTTTTGGGAGAATAATGAATTAACATGAGGAAAGATAAGTGTTATTCTGACGTTGAATATATGCTAAAGCAAATAAAATATGAAACAAATGGGAACAGCTTTCTATATCACAGAATTTACTACATAGAATTTAAAATGTTAGCCATGGTTAGCCAACAAATTAATGTTAACTTTATATTTATTAAGATAATAATGCGTACCACAAGGTATTTTTTTTTCAAATATATGAACCACCAAATTAAGTTAGACTAAATACGCGGTTATAAATTATTTGAGTTAATAATAATGTGAAATATACTCAATTTTTTTTTTCAAACTTTTCATCGATCTTTTTTTAATATTTTAATTCACAGTTTGAAAAGGATATAAAATATATTGCGCAATATTCGCGTCACATTGCTGGTATATCGCACAATATAATGTTCAATGTGAATACCATCCTTTAAGTCAAGTTAAAAGTGTAAAATTTTTAATAAAGTTTGATAAATTGTATTGTCTAAAACTAAATCATTGGTGCCAACTGCCAACGCATCAAAATAAATAATGCTTTGTATCAATTACAACAAGTATCTATATTCCATATACAGACATATATTATCGGTAGTAGGTATCCGTGGGTAGGCTTGCCACCCATTTAAGTTCTAGAGTGTAAGTATTTTAGAATGTGATTCATCGATTAATTATGAAAAGTAGTTTTAGATGAAGGTACCATACATATTTTTCTTAATGACACCTGAGGCACTACATAGTGTATACTTATAGGTTAAATTTATGTAATTTGCTTTTTAGAGATTATAATTTATTTTATTTTGGTGTATTACGTAAGTACGTAGATCATTTTGTTATTTAAATATTAATAACCAAACTTAATGTATTTTTTATGTTTCAGAAAAATGTGGCGTTTCACGTAGTTTTTTACTCATACAATTTTCAAAAATAAATCACATAAATTCTCACTTATATCAATTAGTTTGAAAATTCATATATGATTGTATTTAAATAAAAACTGCTCTATACACTGACTGTAGTATGAGTTCCGCCTGAGAAAAAAGAATACCGCAGCAAAACGATATACAAAAACACAATCAATACAATAATAACAATAAAAAATATTAAAATTTCTCGATACCAAATTTTGTTGAAATTACCGAGCACTTACATAGTAAAACACGCGAAAAATGTCTTGCATCAGTGCAAGACAATTTTTCGTGTTGTTTATTATGTGAGTGCTTGCGGTATAAGATCTAATAAAATTGTATGTTTTTATATATAAATCAATTTTTCTTGGATGGTGAAATGAACGGGAAATGGTGTGGTCACTGCTCATTTTCGTCGGTTAATTTGTTCGTTGGATCTCAAAAAGAGATACCCGAGTATACTCTATATATTTACTACAGTATATTATTTTCATTTATATTGTTGGGTATATGAAATTCAAAAGTAAAAATATTCAATTAACATAATGTACGTACGGTGAAAAATATGAAAACAAAAAAAAAATGTGCAAAATAAATATTGATTTTTACATTTAGGGCAAACATTTTTGGTAATCAAATTTTATGTTTGGCTAAGGCATAATTTTTTTTCCATGCTACCTGTGCAATTTCAATCAATTTTCCGAACCAAATTAAACGTTACAAAAAATAAAATAATTTTAATAGAATTACAGACCAACAGAGAGCATTATAAAATTTTCTTCATAAAATTTATTTTATTTTATCCTTTATTACTGTTATTAATACTACTATTTTTGTATTTTTTTTTATTTCATTTTAAAATTGCCATTAAAATATATTACACAGCAATTTAAATTTTTAATAGTTTTTAACAAGAAATTTCTCCAGATTATTATACAAAAATTACTACGTTGATTTGGAATTTTATTGTTTTTAATTACAACTTTTATTTATATTAGTTTAATTTTACATTTATATATACATACTTATGTATGTGTATAGTTATTAAAATGCAATAACCAAATTATAGTTGACATGTTATAATGGGTGCCAGGAGTAAAACTTGAGCGCACACCATAAAATCGAAACGAAAACTTACTGCAACGATGCGATAGCGGATGATGCCCAGATGGTTTGTATAAATTAGTTTGTATAAGTGAGCCCTTAACAATATTCAGGGTTTGATTTTACGTACATATCAGAATATATATATAGGGACTTCATTAGCACTGGGTTCAGTTATTTTGTTATTGACTTCTTTAATTCATTGTCGAGCTAGTTTCATAAATTTGGAATGTGTCGTTCTGCCTATCTCGTCGACTGTAGTTCTAAATACGGCACATAAGCATTAATCACTATTTCGGCTTTTACAAGAGTGTATAGTATAATATCTAAGTATAATTATTTAACGCACTTTATGGAAATTTTCCATACTCTCCGACTACGAAATTAAGAACTTCCGTCACTTCCGTAATGAAGCAACTAACCGAGTTTTAAGACATTGTCGCGTTGGATTCTTGATCAACAAAGTATTTCAAACAAAAATTTCAAAAATTACTTCGATGTCAAAATGCTTAAACCAACTATTTATATACAGAACACAAAGTAGAAGATTTTCGAATTTGTTTATATTTCTGCCATTTTCAGATGTTTAATATATTTGCCGCACTATGTAGCTGTTCATAATTCAAAGCAGTGAAGCTTCTAACAAAAAATCGAAAAGTTTAGCTAAACACAAACTAACATAAATTTTAACCACGGCTTAGTTTAGCTGAAAATTAAAATAAAAGAATCTTATCTGACCCAATAATAAGAAATGATAAGTGATAAGAAAAGAACACAAAAATCGGTAAAGAAGAGGCTTAAAACAGGAATCAGATCGGTTAACGAGTTAAAGGGCACGGCTATTTTCACCATAATTGAGCTAAGTTGTATTCGTATTTGAAGTAACAAGATTTTACCCTATATAAGCGTAACTAAAAAATAATCATTATCCAAATAAAATGAACCATTCTCAACAGAGAATGTCAGAACATACAGGTCATTCAATTTTAACTGCATATATGCGCACCATGGGCCTTTGTGGCATGAGCCTTTTTCAAGAGATTCAAAAGTTCATTCAAATGAATTTGTTATTGAAAATACAAGGTTTTAAGTTGTTGGTTGACCGACCTAATATCAGTTGAAATAAAATTAAAACTTCACAAATTTTCTTTTATGAGGTAGATTCATTTGTTTTGAGCTGATCATCACGTCAAAAGCTTGTTCGAAGTCAACGAATAGTAGGTGCCTTGGTTTAAATTGCATTTCTATGATTTAGTTCACGTGATTAGTGCAGCTCCTCCTGGTGTAAAACCATTCTCATTCACTGCCTTAATTTTTTATTGATTTTAGGTAAGATTCTATAAAGAATAATCATTCCTAATAATTTTATTGTTATATACCTTTCTTGGGGATCGTGTTGTTTCCACCTCTTTGTATACCTCCCAGAATTCCATACTTCTGTTATTATTTGTACTAGAGCTTTCGCAGCTGTAAATATGTAACATTCACAATATGCACTTATATTATAGTTGACATTCGCTTTTCAAAAAATCCGATGTAATTTTCATTTATAAGGTTAAATAGTGTAAATAGTGGCGAATTTTACTATTTTACAATATAACGTGTGACGTTAATAAATTTGCAATATTATTATGCCGGCAAACACCACAATAACCGAACTTTCACAATTAATAAATAAGAATGCAAAACAAATTGCTTCTGTCAAAGCAATATCTTTTATACTAATTTTTCAATGCTAACGTGACCGTGACGTAAAAAATTAAATATTGGCGTGTAGAGAATGGAAAAATTATCGTTTTTGGTATCCGTCACCCATCGAATATGTAAATATATACCTTAATAATATAGGAAAATCGTGGTGAATCGAAATGCCGTTTTTTCTCGTTCGAATGGGTTTTTCCCAGTTTATAGGAAGGTTCACTTTTTATAAAATGTTAAAATATATTCTGATTATTTTCATAATTCAATGATGACATATAATTTCGTTGTTGAGAATTTACAATTTAATTTAATTGAAAATATGTATATATTTGATTGTATAACTCCAAAGCACTTAACACGCCACTTTAAACAATGTAGGAGTATGTACATTTATATATATATGTATATATATATATATATATATGTGTATGTTTGTATATAGAAAACACCGCACAAATTTCAGACCAACATACGGCCTGTGCGTACAAAATTGTTTGCTTATGAGATCAAACCGAAAATTGAATCGAAATGTTTATGTTTAAAATTTGATGATTTTAAAAATTCGAATACATGTATGTAGGTTAGGTTATTAACGTCGTTGTCCTTATTTTGGGTTTACTTTATAAAAAATAAAGAAAATAAAACGATCTATTTATGTTTATTTTGCACACACGAAAGGCGCACACACACCATAAACAGCAAAAACCACTAGAATTTTTTTCGACAAGACTTATAAAAATATAGATAAATTGTTCAAAAATATAAAAATATCTTACTTTTAAGATGATTATAGAGAAATTGCTAGATACATACTTGTACTTTATAGAACCTATATATTATAATACAATACGTATGTTGGTTGGAAACAAAAAAAAAAAGGCGGTTTAATGGAAGATTGTATTTTTTTTCTACCCGAAATAAACTGGAAAAATATTATCGAATAACTTACTCAAAAAAGATAAATCTATTTTTGGTATATTATAGGTTATGCGGCGAAAATATATGTGTTATATCTGTGTACACATATGTTGATAAATACTTTTATAAGTCATGTGATATGACATATCTTTCCCTTTCCTATATAATCAATATATATTAACGGAAGTTTTTAATGCATATGGTATTCGGGGATAGTATAAAATATCGATTAAAACTTAATTTTTTTAAAAATTGTGTTAAGCAGCATACATATTTTTATTTATTACTTACCGAATAAATAAACTTTCAAAATTTTTGATTCAACAAATTTTGTATTGCAACATTGAAGTTATTTATCAGAGCGTCGTAGAAAGTTAATATTTCTTTTTTCAACCAGTGGTTTACGTGAAGAAATCTATTACTAAAAATACTCGACTGATTTGATTTGTAAAACTAATAGATCGGATACGTATTTGAAAATTACTCGTCTATTATTGCCAATCAATTAACTAAATTTAACGTTTTTTGTTGTCTCTATCTCTTCGATATACCTCCTAGTACATTAAAAAATCGAACAAAAACTAACTAGAAAATTTGTTAAATCCTCAAGAGACATTTAGAACGAAAAAAAATCGTAGCTATAAAATTGAAGGGAATTCCAATCCACAAAACAATATCTGTTATTGTCAATCGATTTATTATCTAAATAAAATTGAATCTGATTTTCCTTTTTTTTCCGTTCGTTGTTCCCTATCCCTCTGTACACATACATACCTCAAACGCTAAATTTAAGACAAAAAAATTTACTGTTTTTTTTTTTTTTGTATTCTCGTATTTTATCCAATTTTTCAATTCCCATCGAAAGTTGGAGGAAGGAAAAGAAAATCTGGAAAATGTGAAATCCATATAAAAATTGCTTTTTTTTCAACTCTTTGAAATTTAAAATTAATTGTGAATCGAAATTTTTGTGGGTTTTATGCTGTCATCGAGATTTGGTGCTCTTATACTATCGAATATGGGAAATTGGATTACAGGTGGTGGATTAATGATGCGGGTATATACATATATACTAATGACAAACTATATGTTATGGTTTTTAAAAGTAAGTTAGTCATGCATTACATTTACGTTCATTTAGTTGGCTTAACTATATTTAAATATTGGTAAATGATTTGTTAAGACAAATTACCTTACAAATTTATCATATTTGCAATGTTTTCGCTGACTTTGTGCTATATATGTATATCCTAATTTGAAATACTTATATTTTTCAATGAAGTTAATGTCAAGAATCCCGCAATTGCCAACCATTTTCAATCTGTTAATAATGCGGCTATGTTCTAATGGTAAACTTGCGTTTCAGAATTAATTGTCGGAGCTAGCTACAAAAATGCTCTAATATTTGGCCGTTTCCAATAAATAATAGAACTTTACCATATACATAAAGACTATAAATGCCTCATTGGTATTGTAAACAAAGGACCATAATCGACATTTTGGTATTTTTCTTTGAATTCCAGTAAGTTTCTATTAAACTAAGTTAATTTTTACCACAAATAATTAAATTACACCACTTAAAAAGGTGTATGTATACCGTATACAGTGGTCAGTTATATCACAAATATGGTGGCGGTCTGGTTTAGTTATTTTACTAGAGAATTGGCGTTGATTGTAACTCACCCAATACATACATACATACACACTTGAAAAAGGAAAATAGTTGATATTACTGTGCTGATATTCTAAATTCTGATTATAAACAAAAATAATTTTCGAAAATATTTTTTTTTGGACAGTTATACACACAAAGCTTGAAAATGTTTCAAAAATTATTTAAAATAATTGTTATCTTTTAAACAAATTGAAAATAAACTCATAGAGAACGGATATACATATATACTTACATATTTAATTTTGACAAGCAACAAACTGAGAGCGTATGTATTCATATAGATTCGTAGTATTCTGTATAGGTTTAGGGCTGCTAGAAACATTTAAATATTAATTTTTTTTCTTCTTCATTATTCTACTCCAAATTAGAAGAATACAAAAATTCTAAAAATCTAACTAACATTTGTACCTTCGAAATGCTTTAAATGCTCAAAATAGGTTTTAATCGGAAATTATGAAATATACGGTTGTAAATTTTTAAAATAACATGTGAATTTAAATACAGAAACAAAATGAAAATTTTCAAATGTTAAATCTTAATTGTCTGATCTTGGAGATGAACCAAAAGTGTCTCCGTTCAAGTATATGCAATAGTGATTAGTCAAATTAAAAAATGTAAACCGAACGATTTTTGTTCTAGAATACAAATATGTATGTTGAATAGTATAATATAAATTGAACTAGAATTCAGAATTGTTAAATTTAGGAAATAACAAATACAAAACTATAATTCATCAATCAAGAGATTCTAAATTTGATAAACCAAATCTTAAGTTCAAATTCAAAGTTATAACAAGTAAAATTTCGGTTTGGATCAATTGTATTATCCATATAGAAATATTTAGAAAAATAGTTTTAAAAAAATCGATAAACTATAAAATATTGCAAATTAGTCAAAATCGGAGATTATGAGTCGCAACTTCAAAAATACTAAATTGTTTATGTGAAAATCGGCTTGAAAATTTATCGAATTATGTACACCGAAATTCGATTTTACCAATTTTAACAATTCCCTTAAATTCAATAGTGAGGAGTTGAGATTTACAAAAATTCAATAATTATGGTTAAAACCAACTTCGAATAAAAAATTAGAGTTAGAGTTTTTATTTTAGTCTACCATTCCAAATTTGAAATTTGTGTATAATTTAAAAATCATATTCGATATTTAAATCGAACTAATTTTAATATATTCAGAATTTATAATATACATTTTTAGAGATATTTCTATACGATTACCTGTTAATATTTGCTCTGCAGTAAAACCGATGTAAATTCGATGGTGGTGTGAACGAGACAGCGAATTTCTACAGCTAAATTTTGTTGGAAAACAAATTGGAAGTGTGTTGCCAAAGTATGAAGTGTAATACTTTTTTTATGACAACGTTATTTTTATAATAATATGTTTATGGCAATATTTAACGCGCACTCTGATATTTTATGGTTATGAAAATTTTATAGTGGAATGTCATTTGATTTAAGAAATTACTGTGCAGCACTCTTCTCAAACAAGTAGTAGTTCTCAAACAAGTAGTAAAGGATTATCCGTATCACTTGACATCAAAGTAGTTCCTCCAAGACAACGGCTCTTTATGAGCCGAAACCACATCGAAACAACATTTCGAAAATTTTCTCAAATCGAGAATGAAATTGGATGGAGCAGTCTGTGTTGAAATGCCTCCAAACCGACAAACAGGCCTAAAATACAATTATACCTCATTTCGAATTAGTGTGTATAGTGATATCTTACATCCCTCTTCATTCCACTCAAGAAAAATATAAAACCTTTTGTGATACCATAGACGAATTAATCAACCTTATTAATCCATCTGATATATTCCATATTGCAGCAGATTTTAATCTTCCTAACACTTCCTGATGTTTTGATCAACTGTAATATTCCTTTCGATGTAAAATCTGATTCTGAAATATATTTAATTGATACCATTCTCAATTTTAACCTTAATCAATTCAACAATATTCCCAACATGCACGGCAGATATCTTGACCTTATCCTCTCCAACGATCCTGATATTTTTGATGTAAAAGGATCCCTGATACCATTCGTTATAAATGACGACCATCATAAAGCAATGGACATATCTTTGAATTCGGCAGTATTCTCACCATCTATAGATCATACAGACGTGGAAACCCGCTTTAATTTCAGGAAAGCTAACCTACCAGAATTGAGAAACTCAGTCAATAATATTATCTGGCAGGATGGACTATCTAAACATGAGCTAGAGGTGAACGTGGAAATTTTTTATCAGCTGATTACCAAAGCGATCCAGAATTATAATGTTCCTTTGTTCAGAGTATCGAAAATTAATCATACACCGTGGTATGACCGCGTTCTTATCAATCTGAAAAATAAGCAGAATAAAGCATATACAAACGAATGAAAATTAGCTTAACAGTACAAGACAAAATCAAGACCGATCCAAAGTAATTTTGGAACTTTTTAAATACAAAACGCCAGACAAAAGGTTATCCCGTAATAATGTATTACAATAATAAACAGTCAAGTGACCAGCAGTGTATCGTTAACATGTTTGTTGAATTTTATCAATCCGGTTACCACAAAAACAACTCACCCTCGACAAGTGGCTTAGGTACTCAATCTAATCTGGATATACATATACCGTTTATCACAAAGGTAAATATTCTACAAGCGCCTAATTCATTTGGTGATGGATGTGGTCCTGATAAAATACCATCAGCTATTTTGAAAACATTAGGACTGGAACTAGTTGAACCACTATGTCTGTTCTTCAATCAATCGCTCTGAAGTGGTAAGTTTTCGACCCATTGGAAGCTAACTAAAGTAACACCTATTTTGAAGGCTGGAAAAAGAGCTGACATATCATGCTATACATATAGGAATATCATCGTTGTCATCAATTCTCAAACTGCTCGAATTAGTCATATGAAACGCAATTATAAATGTTATTCCACGGCATTTATCAGTAGCCCAACACGGCTTTCTATACCAGAAAGATCTACTTCAACTAATTTGACTGAGTTTAATAGCAAAACAATTAAAGCCATCGAAAACTATACCTGCAAGTAGACACCATATACACAGATTTTAGCAAATCTTTTGACTCAATCGACCATGGAATAGTAATTAAAAGCTTGTTAAAATTTGGTTTCCCCAATGCATTTGTCAAATGGATCTCATCTTACTTATGCAACAGACAACAATATATTGAAATTGGTGGTAAAAATTCAAATTCCATTATACCACATTCTGGGGTACCACAAGCCTATCATCTAGGATCATGTATTTTCATCATCTTCATCAATGACGTAACCAGGGTTATCCAAAACTCTGATGTTTTATTATATGCCGTTAAATATTTTAAAATATTCAAAGTTATCAGCAATCTTGACAATGCATCTGAACTGCAAGATGATTTAAACAGAGTTAGTAGGTGGTGCGAAGCCAATAAATTGCGGCTAAATATACAAATAAATGTAAAACTATCTCTTTCTATTTAGAAAGCAAAAACCATTACAGTTTGAATATCATATTAACAGCACAATTCTTCATAGAACTAATGAAATTCGTGATTTGGGAGTTACGTTTGTAGAAAATATGACGTTCAATAAGCATATCGACATAATATTCGCCAAAGCCAAAGTGTATGTTAGGGGTTATTAAACGTTGGTCATGGGAGCCTATTTGGGAGCCAAATGCCTATTAATCTTTATATTGGCTATGTCTGCTCCCAACTAGATTTCGCTGTTGCTGTGTGGTCTCCCTATATCAACAAACGCATATCAGTCGCATTGAAAGAGTACAAAAGAAATGTTTAATATACATCGCCAGGAAAGATGGATGGAATTATGACAGAAGTTTACCATACTACGTGAATATTAGTCGTCTACCACCTTACATGGAAAGGTGCCATAATAATGAAATTGCCATACTAGACAATAGAAGAAAACGCCTCACCATATATCCTGGAAAATATCTCCTTACTCATTCCTTTCCAACAAGGATAACATGTCAAAATAATTTAATCAAACTTGATCAACATCGAACTGAGTATGGTGAGAATGAACCAATCAACCGAATGGCCAAACAGTTGAACGAAATTAGCGATACATTCGACTTTAATTTATCTAAAGACTCTTTAAAAAAAGTTTAAAAAGCTTTTTTAATTAGGTTTAATTGTTTTATATGGAAATTGTCTTCTTATATGTAATTTATATATTTGTAATAACAAATAAAATAAAATAAATAAATAAAATTCATGATTTTATTGGTTATGTTTACAAAAACTCTATATCAAAATGTAACGATGACGTTTTGCTATACAAATTGCCTTTGTCACTCTAATTGGATTTAGATTTGTTGTCTCCTTCAAAAAAATTTTTAACAGCATTTCTGATAGTCGAATACAGGCACTAGTTGTAAACTTTTTACTTTTTTGGGATTTCATAAGCAATTGTTTTGCTATATTTTCAACCCCATTTAATCTAAAATTAAACCTGTTTGAGTTCTAGCAATATAATTTGAAATTGGAAACTTCATAAACTTTGTTTTTATGTGAGCTGGTGTATAACGATTCAATTGTTAAATAAATAAAATTTGTTCGTAATGAGTAATTGAAACCAGTTAGGCATATAGTAGAAGCGGTTACAATTTAAATAAAAATTAATTAGCTTCTATTTTAAAAACTGGTATAGGCACTGTACGTATTATTATAATTCGGTTTTATTTTATTTTTGTAACATTCTCTCACAATGTATGTACATACATATATACGTATATGATGAATTATATAATTATTTTAATTTAATTCTAATTTACTTTAATTTTTTGTTGATTTTTCCGCGAATTTTCGCTCTCTTGAACAAAAAAAAGGAAGAGAATTGAAAATAAGCAAAATACTTGAAAATAACATCAACAGCTGGAACATTAATCATTTAAAGAATAAAACCCCGAACACAGAGTACACACAGTAAACGAAGCACAAATAAAAAGGTATACCTATATTTGTTGGAAAAAGGTGAAAAAATAATAAATCATTTTATCTTATGCCTGAAAATGTACAATGTTTTGTAGCATAAAATCTAGCAAAGCTTTTATTGTTATTTTATTTTATTTTTCTCTAAATTTAAATTACCTGATTAAAATATTTTTTTGTATAGCGGCAAAATACAATTTTCTAATTATTCATTTCACAATGACACATATAGGTATTATGATTATTTAACACTCTCATATCGTTTAATTTTAACATACTAACCATAATATAGAACTATTTTGACACAACAACGAAACTACAATAGCCTGTAACACTTTTCTATATTTTCTTCTGCGAAATCGATAGATATTTAAAAATAAAATCCTATAATTGGATTAATAATTATAATATTTCTTTTTAAATGAAGAAGAATTTAATTAAAATTTTTTATTATTTTTACGATAATAAATTAAATATTAGTCCCATTTTTGTGGGATTTTATTTTCGCTTTTTTCTAATTGAATTAATGAAAATTGTAAAGTTTATTTTTTCTCCTTTCTTATTCTTTAACTTAGAAAATGGCAAAAAATTAAAATAGGGATTTTGATGAAATATATAGAAAAAAAGAAAAACAAAAAAAGCTAAACGTCTCCTTTTTATTTTTCATTTTTTGGGAAGTTTGGGCAATAATTATAGTAGATTTAAATTTTTAAATTGGAAACCATCGTTTATTTGCCGATTGAGCAGAAAGGAGAATTATAATTTAATATTAATTCAATTAGGATTAAATTTGTATTATTTTTATTATTATACGATTTTTTTTTTGCTGTTAGCTTAAAATTATCATAAAGTTTCAAAGCTTATTTAAATCTAAAAATTTAGATTAATACGTAATGGGATTATAATGAAATTAAAAAATCTGCAATTGAGGGAGGTTATTCTTTAGTTTGCGATTATAGGGTTGGTTAAATATTCTGTTGTCAAATTCAACGAAAATTGATTAAATCTGTTTTAAATCAAATTACGACAGTATAACGATTTATTAATTTTGTATTATCCAATATAAACGCATCATAATATATGTAACATTCAGATGTTGGGAAAAAAATTGGATTGTAGTGGAAAATATGTAATTTTAAAAGTAGCCTGGCGCTACAGACTCATTAATAAAATATTGACAAATACATAAACGAAGGTCTCTAAATCGTATTTTTAAATATAAAACTATCATTTGATTTTATACATATACGAGTATGATGACATACGGTAACCGGAGAATTTAATCGAGAAATAAATTTAAAAAATCTTTCCAGAATCGTCATTATTATATAGAATTATTTACAGATACATATATACATCTGAACTCTATATAGTAAAATCAAATGGCTATAAATAACTATCTAAAGCTGACATGCACATACGAGTATATGCAACATAAATTTACATTAACCAATAATTTTCTTACATAAATACATAGATAGAAAATTCATTTTCTTTTTTTGTAGTTTCATTTGGCGCATTAAACCATATGTGACTCTATATATGTACCATATAGGAATAATACAGTAGCAAAAAACCCCCAATGGAACAAAGAATAAATAAAAAAAAAAAGTTTTATCGCATTTTATAGTTTTATTGTTGTTAGTAAATTTATTTATATTTTTACAACTTTTTCTATTGTCGAGTTAATTCCTTTTGTTATTGTTGTTTTTGCTTGCAAAAATTGCATATATTAAATATACTCATAATCAACTTAATTTAATGGTGAATAAATAGAACAGTTAGAACATTAGTCTATTAAAGTTTATATATGCATTCGTCTTTTAGTATACGTACAGAGAACTATTATCCACAAATTAGAACAACTTATACAATGTCCTTTGCATTATCCATTCTTAATTCAATATAAATATTTTAACGAGATCCACCTATCTCGAACGTATTTCCTACAAAAATTACATTATAAGACATTATCAGATAATTAGCTAGAGTTTAAAACTCTACGCCAACATCAACGATTTATGCTCCTAAGACCGTATGCGGAATTACTTTGTTTAAATACTTTAAAAATATACGGATGGTCAAACAACAAATAAATTATTTATTCGTCCTAAAATGTGAAATTGAAAAGCATAATGTAAAAATATACAGAGTTATAAGGCAAAGACATATTGACATATACGTATATATATATGTATACATTACATCCAATTTAAAAATATAGGAAATGCCTTTGTATGATATGAGTTTAATCCCGCGGTGTTATTTGGGTTTCTACTAAAATTTAAATAACATTATCACTAAAATATAAGGCTAAACATTTTTATAAATAAGCTTTAATGGCCTCAATAAGCGATTCTTTACCATCATACTCTTAGCTCCTTCATATACCTTACGAGAAAGCCATCCCATAATGTATTCCATAATTTTTAAATCAGGAGAGTATGGAGACCACTTAAGTAAAACGTTATTCTTGGGAATCCAGGCTTTTAAAAAACTGTTGTAACTTATGGAATGCTGAAACCAAAATAAACAAATACGATTTTGCTGTTCAAAAGCTAACTCAATCCCTCTCTCCATAGCAGGAAATAGCTCTCCAGACCATGACTCCTACCTCACTATGCACTATTAATTATTTTAGGCTTAGCTACCGATTTTAATTTCGAAACAATAGCCTTTTCATATTTTTCCAACTGTTATCTTTTCAACATTATTTAAACTTACATATTTTCTTATTTTTTAACAAATAATTAACACTAATTAAATTTATTATTTAATTATTAATTTTTTTTAATTTTAAAAACACTATACCAAAAAAAATAAGACAATCAACTTCAGTTACACTCACGTGTAACAATAAAAATAAAATGTTTTAGTGAAAAACAAAAAAAATGAGATTTCCAAAGCCTACTAGAAAACAAATTTTTAGTCATTTGATTAATGATGTAATTATCTACCTTTCAGTACAGACAACAAAATGGCAGAAAGTCGGGAAATCCCATTTTTTTTAGTGGCTGCAATCTGCTGTAAAGAAAGGAGTTATGCGGTTAAATGGATTAATTTAATTTTAATGAAGCTTTAATTTTAATGAAGCTATCTCTTAAAAACTTTAAAAAGAAATTTTGGTTAATTAATAAATAGCTTCTCTAAGCACTTGATTAATGTTTCAAGCAGGTTAAACTGCGATGAATATTATAGTGTAGTTGAGTACATACTCTAAATTATATTCAAATTCTAAAGTTAATCTAAACAAAATGTGCAATTCTTTTCCCGACATGCAACAATATTTTCTAAATCGGACTGTAAATAAATGAATGTGTCTGTTCAGAGCATTCACAAGTTTGAAGCCACATTACGAAATTGATTAAAAATTGATAGTTTGAGATAAAGAAACCACAAATTGACTGTGCGAATTCGATTAATTTGTGAACCATTATATTAGAATAAATTTTAACATAAACTAGGCTCCACCATTTTCTAATAATTGTCATAAAACTCGGATTTAAATTTGAAATTTCGTAAATCAAATAATTTAATTGCCGTTGATACATTTTATTTTCCAAATGAATTTAGGAATATACTTTAAGCGATACAGCTTGTTTAACACATGACTCTTGTTCAAAAATTGAATCAAGATCAGGGATGGGCGAGGTAGATTACGCCATGTAATCTACGCGGTTGTCGCCACGTAAAAATAACGTAAGTAACTTGGTAGTGTTTGTTGTCAACGTCGACAATTAAAATAATGTCAACAACCTACGATATTTTAGCGATTTGAAATCGAATGCGCCAATTAGCGGGAGTATTTTGTAAAAGCGTTCATCTAGAGGTGATTTTTTCATTTGTTTCTTTTTGACAAATGACGCATGAATGGTTTCAAACTGTCATCGTGTTTTAATTTATTCAGTATTGTTCGCCACTTTATCATGGAAAGACTGAGCCCGGCATAGTGTCTACAAATTGTTCATCTTTATTACGAGAATTAGCGTTCTGTGAGGAGTGTGTTTCGTCCACTACCAAGTTAAGGTTGACATAATCGGCATGTCGAGATCATTATTTGGAATACCAAATAGACGGGTTGGTGTGGTTTATCCGCCTGTGAAATCATTCGTCCATATAATTCTTCAAAAAAAGAAAACGGCCGAGACGGACCTGTGAATAGTGCTCGTTATTTGGCCATGGTAACGGAAT
Source organism: Tipula unca (assembly GCA_951394425.1). Taxonomy (NCBI): domain Eukaryota; kingdom Metazoa; phylum Arthropoda; class Insecta; order Diptera; family Tipulidae; genus Tipula; species Tipula unca. Next base: position 56,131,600 of record OX596381.1, on the reverse strand, counting down.
ATTTGCTGCCTGAAATTGAAGCCCAACCTCGACGACATTTGATTCCAAGAAGTCGGCGCTATTTGCAATAAAGTGCGCGAAGCAATGTACTTATTGAAAAATCATGTTGGCGACCAATTAATTTCGCGGTTCGGATCGTTAAATTGGCTATTTATATCGTGTAATAGCTCTAGACTCTTTTCATTGGGGTTATACGCAAAGTCCAAAGTCTATGTGAATAAACCAGCTATATTTCAGGCATTGGAAGCCAACATTACTCGTGTCGTTCGCCAAATACCACTCGATATTCTCGAACCAGTCATTAAAAATTGGACTTTGACAAAGGACCATCGCCGTTGCGGCCATCATTTGAAAGAAGTAATCTTTAAAAAATAAATAACAAGAAATGTTCTTTCGAATGATAATAAAGTTTCTATACGATTAAATTGTATATTTTGTTTTTTTTTAATTTTGCACAAATCAACTCTATATACATAGATTTCGTTATTACGGATAAAATCACGCACATGTTGTTTGATGCTCCCTATTTCTAGCATAACCCCCGGCGTGACTTTTGCCTACCCCAAAATTTTTCGATACATCGAAAACCTGTGGACTCTGAGATAACATTGATTTGATCAATCTCGTGCAAATTTATTGCTTCAGTCTGACACATATTTTATCGAACAAGTGTTGGTTATCTGAACGATTTGACTTTTTAATAACTCGGTAGCACTCATAACCTTCCTGAACTCGAATTAGTTTTACCATGGAGTGGGGTGTGTTAAATTTTATGGCACGGTCAAATTTCCCCGGATTATTTTTAATGCAAGTTATGACCTTTTTGTAAATATTTCTATCAGTGCAGTGAATTTGAATAAAAAAATGAACCCTGCTTATTTGACAATCGCCGTACAATTTCATTAAAGATGGTTCTATAGCCATCTTTTATATTTGCTACTTTTACATGGAGAATATTGAAGTTTTGAACAGAAGCTGAGTTGAATTTGAGTAATTTTTTTTCACCATCACCAATTGGACAGGAGAAATTAAATCACAAATGTTTGGCTCTATCGAGAATCGAACTTAGATCCATAAATCCAAAGTATATTTAATCCTATACAAATCTTTTATATCTGTCATTTGAATAAAAAATATTGAAAATTTTAGCAAAGGCAATGGACTTGCGTTTATTTCACCATCGCTATATACCCATGTTGTATACATGCCATCTACTTGAAAAATATGGAAATTTTTAACAGAAGCTGCGAGTTGAACCAAAAATGTCCCAACGTTAATATCGTTTGAAACTTAACTAAACTGCATAGTGCCAGGTGGAACATTTAATGCGATGACATTCCAAGCAGTGTATTTCGAAGAAGCTAAAAATCTGACAAGCTATTCCTCCTTATGTTCTTAAAAATTATAAAACTTCCGTTCCAGCCAATGATGGAGAGGACACAATATTGATCACTGACCATACAAGTTTTAAGTTTAAATCAGTACATGAATAACGTCCAAATAAAAATTTCCCTATACAAACTGAAAGTATATCAAATAGGTATAGCTGAGTTTAAGCCTCGATTAGGGCTAAAATAAAATTTAATTTAATATCTTACAAATTATATCAATTCAGATTTTGTTAAATTTTCATTTGTCTCTATTCAAATGGTGAGTATAAAAGATGGATCAGTAATGAAATTGTGCGGCAGTGGTGAAGTAAGCAAAGTAATGGACGTTTGATGAGTGGGCGTGAGTTCAAGCGGAACGTTTTTTTAATTTAATTTCCTCTTACAAATTAATTCAACTCAGGTTCTATTCAAATTTTCAAATTTTTTAAATTATTTGCCAGAAATAGAAGAGTCCAGAAATTATTTTGATTATAAAAAATCAGGTCAGGTATTTTTCCTGGGTCACTTGGCCAATATGTTGATTTTCCAGTTGAAATGCATTCACATCCATTTTCTTTAATGGCAATCAGTAGTTCTGATTCTTTAGTTGTAGTTAATCTAGAACCCCAGTGAGTATTCTTCACATTGAAGTCACCACCTATTATGAACCTTTTCCCCAGACGCTTTAAGAACTTTGAAACTGAGTATTGCTTGTTTTTAATAGAATGGCTTGGTGGACAGTACAATCCTGCCATAATAATAGGAAATTTGTTGGTTTTTATATACATAAACAGTTGTTCATTGGTGTCAGTGTTGGTTATCTCTGAACGATTTGCCTTTTTAATAAGTTGGTAGCACTTATAGTCTTCCTGAATTCGAATTTGCTTTACATTTGAGTGGGGTGTGTTAAACTTTATGGCACGGTCATAATTAAAGTTCCCCGGATTATTATTAATGAAAGTTATAACCCTTTTGTTTGATTTTTTGTGAGCCGTTTTTTCCGATTTTTCTGCGAGCTGTTCTATACCATTCCACCGTTATAAAGAGGGCCCCATGAAGTAGATTCATAGTATTTAAGCACGTATAGTTTTAAATTGCGCTCTTTTTGAAAATAAATTTAAATGCATTGATTGATCTTTTATATAAAACTATTTTCATTAATGCATTTCCTAAAGAAATTTAGTCACCCTTTAGTTTAGAACTATTGACAAAACCACTAGGAATTGTCTACATTTTCTACGTTATTGACGTTATCCACGTGTTGTCGACACGTCAACGTATAAAATAATAGATGATGCGTAAACGTCCATCTTTGATTCAAGATCCTTGATTCTCATCGAAAAATCACTACTTTCTTAATCAAAGTTAGGTCGCTGTAAGCTTACCATTCATAACCATGAGCCAAAAAATAATAAAATGTTTGTTTCTAAATTTAATTTTCAAATAAAATACGGTTGAAATTTTCGCCCTATGTATATCTCCTTAAAAAGTTTGGGAATTATTTGGGTAAAATAAAAAAGAAAGAAAAATATAAATAAAAAATAAAAAAATAATTGTTTTAATTAAAAATTAAGATGTGTTTTACTTTTAAACAAGTCAGTAATTTTTTTTTTTTTAGCCTGGGAAATGTCAACAAAATAATAAATACATTAATTACTAATGTTTTTAAATCATTTAGTTCCTGGCTTCCAGCAAATATTAATCATATGTGTAATATTAATATTTATAGTCAAAAGCAACGCGTTATTTTTGTTAGGAAACATATTGTCAATTGATGTCCTTAAGGAACATTAAAATATTTATAAACGTCTGGAAAACTTGGTGTTGGGCTAAAATTATATTTTCTACTTTATAAAGATATCTTCAAACATTTGAGATTTCGAAATATCATAGGAATTAAAGGAATTTGTCTTGTTTGTTACAAAATACGATATGGTAATTGGCAAAATGTGCAGCATTGAATCGAATGTGACCCCATAATCATAAAATTATCGTGAATCCACAAATTTAATATTTTTACTCGACAATTAAATAAAATTTATTAGCTAACCAATAAAATTAAGAAACAGAGTATATGTACACATTTTTATTAAATTTGCTAAAATCATCTGTGCAGTTAAGAATACTATTACCATTCAACCCGATACTAAAATTAGGAAAATTATTACCGTAATTAATTTTACAACCTGCAAAATATGTAATAAAAATTCAATTATAATTATAATTGATTAATTACGTTAAAAAACATTTTTTTGTTTTTATTTATATAGCTACACAGTATATGTATATATGTAATTACTAAATTTAGTAAATATTTTATAATAAATTTATTTTTGTTGTTTTAATACAACAGATGTATTTTATAGTTTTTCACATCCTTCAAAATAATTTTATTACGTAACTTTAAAAACAGAAACACGAAGAATAAATTGTTAAACCTTTTTTTTTTTTTTTTTACAGGATTTGCTTTTTTATTATTTTCTCCCACTTGTTTATCCAATTGAATGAATTTTTATTGTTTTTCATCGGTTTTCTTTTTATGAATTTAGAAAACAAATTGAATTATTATTATTATTATGATTATATTTTTTCTCCCTTTGTTTCTAAGACCAAATCCAACAAAACAAAACAAACAAAAAAATGTTTCTATCCGCATCCAACCCAAAATTTTAAGAACAAGCAGACCGTTTATACTGTATAATAACATACAAAAAATAATAAAATTAATATAAATAATCGATTAAACAATGAATATTAAATTTTAAAATAAGCGAACGGAAATAATGTAATATGTTCTATCAAATTAAAAGATGTAATAAAATTTAAATATAAAGAAATATAATGATTTGAAATTGTTCGTTCATTTAATCAATTTGCTAGGGCCAATTTTCGGTTTCGGATTATTGATATTATATTATACACATATACGAGTGCCCTACATTTTAATAATAATTCTTTTACAAAGACCAGATAGAAATTACCTATAAAGCACCTCAAAATTTATAATGGCAGTTTCTGAGAATTGTGTGTAATGTAAATATTGTAGGTTCAACCGAAGCCACCGTAATGAATAAATTTAGCACGAATTCGATTTTGTTTGATGAAGTGTATTGGGAAATAAATTTATTTTTTCAAAAATCGTTAAAACGTGTAAAGGGATACCTTTAGTTGGAACAGTTGGTATATAGGATAATGCGATTAAAAACTACATGGGTTTGGTAAAGTTAGTAGCAAGTATCCATTCTCCATAAATAAAACCAATTTAAATTTTAAAAACCAAAAATAATTTGTATATGTAAATTAAATTCATAAAACATAAGTTTTCGGAAAAATCATTTTTTGTGGAAAATCTAGTTTGTGAACGTGATGGAAAGCTAAATTGTGTTTAAATCTTTAAGAGACTCCACTGACTTTCAAAATAAAATGGAATATACAAAAAAAACAGTTCAAAACTTAATGATGGACAATATTTATAAATGTTCAAAGTCAAATATGGTGGTTGGTGCGAATCTTTAAATTATGTATGAAGTTCAAACGAATATAAAATACATGCGGATATCAGTTCAAACCTCTAAACCTTTTCATCTATAGAATAATCGGAATTATTGTTAAGTAAACATTTATACCTATTTAAACAAAATTGAATTTGCAATGATTAAGTTGAATTGGAAACATTAACATATTTGAAAACCAGACGCCACATTTCAAATCAAAATCTTTGTAAATAAAAAAAAACTAAACTGTGATTTAATAATTTGGATGCCGCGTAATTGTAATTATTCTAATTTTTGGCCTGAATAGTGGCCATAGTGTAAAGGTGGATATGTTTTGTTTTGTTGAGACCTGGCACTGATCGCTTTCCCGATGCATATACTTCAGTAACTTAATTACAGACATATGGCCTATTCTTCGCTTCGAATTTGGAAATTCTTCTAGTTGAATTATTATTTGCAGCCACAAAAATTTTAATTGTTGCAGTATACAAAAGAAAGGAAAAATTTGTGTAAGGACTTTAGGGATATTCTAGAAACTTATAAAATCTGACTCAATTTGTTCGATCAAAGCAAGCGCTGTTGGTAAGGAAATTATGAAATACTGATTAAATTCTTTAAGTTACTTCTACCTCACATTGTTTGTTATTTATTGCATGTCTTTAATAGCTTAATAATGTCATCGGTTTCCCCATCGAGACAGAAACATTCGATTATTGTTCCAATCCCAAAGAATCTGTCAGATTTTTGGGCTATCATCTTATCTTCAGCATTGCCTAAGGTTTTCGAAATTTGCTACAATTGATGATTTCAAAATTTACAAATGTTTTGGTCCTCTTTTGTCCGAATTCATATAGGTATATACATTCGATACCGCAGTAGTCTTTGAGCAATACACTCGACCTAAAAGGTATAAACAAAACCAAAGATACATCGACAAGCGACGACGCCTGTCAAATTAAAATATACAGAAAGTATGTGAAAAAATTATAACCTGCAATGTCGGTGTTGACAGCGACATTGTCAACGAACTTTTTTAGAAAAGACGGCGCAGCAATGGTACCAACTGTATTCTGGCTCGCTATGTTAGAACTATATTTTTGGCTGTCATTAAAACAAATTAAAACAAAATTCCTTCTCCGCTTTAGAGGTGGCGCTCTTTGGTTTGTTTACTCAAGTGATATTGCCGAAAGCCAAATGTATTTGGTCGGTGTATTTGCTCGTTGAATCTTTGGCTATGTTGATGTCGAAATAGTGATGAAACTCAGTGCATTATTATATCTTCAAGGAATCGAAGTGCTGATGACTTCCCAACAATATTTGTTAAATAAATTGCAATCAACTACTCAGGTTCAGTGAATAATTTACGTATTACGTTTGATAAAACGTTATGCTGGCAATATCATATTGAGATAATTTGTCATAAAGTAGTGTTTTACTAAAGATGTTATGAACTACCACAGGCCCCTGTGGTCGGGGGCACTCACATGTCTCGTAAATCTAAATTGCACAAACATGTTTCCCAAGAATACCATCACAGTATCCTTTGCTTGTCGTAAGAGGAGACTAAACGGTTGGATCGCTGGGCTGACGACCAGCATCCGTAAAAAAAAAAACTGTTTATAAAGTCAACAAAAAGAAAAATGGATACCGCCAAAAAAACACCGGATCCCCGCTCAAGTACCCGGATACGAGATTTAGGATCACGTGCAATCACTTAGAAAACCAGGAGTATCGGCTGGAACTCGTTGCTCTTCAAGAAACTCGCTGGCCTAAAGGTGGAGATCATGTGTCCCAGGGCTATACGTTGCTCTAAAGTGGAGATGACCTCGGAAATCATGGAGCTGGATTTCTTCTTGGGCCGCAGCTAAAGAAGGCTGTTTTGGATTTCCAAGCAGTCAATAACCGATTGTGTAAGCTTCGCTTGCGCATGAAGTTAGCCAACATGTCGATAATTTGTGTACGTGCGCCCACGGAAGTCAGCCAGCCCCAACGATATCTAGCTCTTGTCAGCGAAAACATTGAGAGAGCTAATTATCAGTTTGACTGCGTGAACTATGTTTGGGAGATACTGAAAACTTCGGTTGTCAGTGCTGCTCAACAGACTTTAGGTATAGTGAAAATCAGACCGAAGAATGATTGGTTTTGATGACGAGTGTCGTCTTGCAGTTGAGCAACAAAATATAGCCCATAGTGAAGTGCAACAACGTTTAACAATCGGATTTGTAGATGGAAGAATCGAGAATGGTGGAAGGCCGAGGTTCTGAAAGTACAACAACTCAGCAATGAGCGTAGTTCACGTAATTTCTTTAAAGGAATTACTGGATTGCACCATACTTTCACGCCTACGTCAACCACCATTCGGGACAGGGATGGAAACCTCTGTGTCACCATCGACGCAGTACTTGACGCATGGAGTGGACAGTTTACTGAGCTGCTTGAAGTTCATCATGCGTCACAGACTGTTGTTGAGACACCTCTTAGACAGACTGCGGAGATTTGCACTGAGGAGCCATCCCATGAGGAATTCACTAAGGCCATGCAGAGATTGAAACGAAATCGATCACCTGGAGTGGACTGCATTAATTCGAAGCTCTTGATATTCGGAGGGGATACTTTATGGAACTGTCTTTTCGACCTTATTCGATTAGTATGGCGAACCGAAGTTATGCCTGACGAATGGAAAGTGGCCGCGATATGCCCCATCTTCAAGAAGGGAGACCGCTTGAAGTGTGAGAATTATTGCTGTATAGCTCTCCTTTGTACTGCATACAAGTTACTATCATACATTATATTGGATAGAATCACTCTCCTAGCGGAGGGCTTGGTTGGTGACTATCAAGGAGGATTTTGTTCGAATCGATCTGTCACCGATCAGGTCTTTTCGCTCCGAATGATTCTATCTAAATATTATGAGACATCCATCTCCGTATCATTTGTTCCTGGATTTCCGGCAGGCCTATGACTCGATCAATCGAGAGAGTTTGTGGTCTGCCCTGGAATACCTAGGCATTCCAACAAAATTGGTACGACTGTGTAGGATGACAGTGATGCAGTCTCAATGCAGTGTTAAAGTTGAGAACAGGCTATCAAACATTTTTGCAGTTAACTCGGGTGTTCGGCAGGGAGATGCTTTGTCCCCGATACTCTTTAATCTCATGTTGGAGTACATCTTTCGTAAAACTGAAATACCTCAGCGCAACATCTTATATCGCCAGTCCAATCAGGTGCTTGCATATGCAGATAACATATGCGAGATTGGATTGAATAGCAACGGAGTGAGAGAAATACTTGATCCGCTTGTAGAGTTTTCAGCTTCAGTTGGACTTCAGCTCAATTAGTCCAAAACGAAATATCTGATCTCTCGTTATAGGGACAATGGCACACCAGATTTTAGTAGTGGCCATCACACGTTTGAGGGAGAGAGGAGGTTTAAATATTTGGGTTCTCTTATCATTCACGATAACAGTGTGGGTGAGGATATTAAAGTGAGGCTGGCAGCTGGCTGCCGTGCTTTGTATCCTCTAAGGCCACTGCTAAAATCTAAACACCTATCAAGTGCCGTGAAGCTGAAACTTTTCAAAGCGTTGATCAGGCCCGTTGTTATGTTTGGATGTGAAAGTTGGGCCCTGACGAATGAGTACGAGAGATGGTTCCTTACATTTGAGAGAAGAGTCATGCGTGTGATTTACGGCCCAAAACGCAAAATAGATGGTACATACCGAGCTTTGTACAATTTCGATATCAGAGATCTGATGAATTTCCCCGATGTTGTACATGAAGTAAGATCTCAGGCTCGGTCACGTTCTGCGTACTGATCCGGAACGAATTGTGCAGCGATCTCTGAAAAGAGAGCCACCATATGGTAGGCGCAGAGGTCGTTGCAGGCGACGCTGGCTCCACGATGTACAGAACGACTTGGACTCTTCAGATTGTATTAGATAGTATGAAGACCAATCCCAAGATCGAAACCGTTGGAGCCATATTGTTGACACAGTAATGGGCCAGTAATGGCCTTTAAATACTGCTTATTATTATATGAATAAAATGTGCTTATGCGATTGTGTTATTATCATTTTCAAATTGGACTCCAAAGGAGTTTACCAAAGGAGTTTACCAAAAATTTCATTTGAATTGAATCTAGCAAAATTATTTGGTATACGAATTGGCAACAAACTATTTACAATATAATTAACCTTAAGTTTAATATTTTGGGGCTCTGCATTGTTAAAATTAGATTATATTATGTTATAGGTTTGCCTAAAACATTTCCCGAAAACTCTATCATAAATTTACTTAGATGCGTTTTACGAGTTAAATACATTTTTAAATTTATAGATAGAACAAAACACTACGAATATCGTTTCCGACAATTTCGTTACACATGTTTTTTAACATTTGAAATTGTTTACAAAATTTGCATTCAATAAACGAAAAGCGCAATCGGCTAACCTATATATGGCCCCATATAATTTAATATGAAAAAAATTCTAACTCCTAAGAACTTCTGAGGCCGGAAATAATTCTTTATGTTTTGAGGGGGCCCGTAGTAAGGGCAAGCTCTGGTAAAATTCCCAACATCAGCCGTTTAATTTATTTCCGGCCAATATTTTAATTTATTTTGTTTAAGGAAAAAACTGATATGGTATAGAGGTGTATTGCCTGATGTACTCTTTTGATTTTTCTGGGAAGCAAAACTGGGCTAACTTCACGTGCTTAAAAAACGGTTATACTTGTCTGCGTAAATTCCAGAACTCATTGAAAAAATGAAATTCAACCACAATCATGCGAATATTACAGTTCGGCTTGGTCGAGGTGTTCTGAATACAGCTTATTAAGTCAACTTATCGAATACATATATACAAATGAAATGTGATAAATTTCCAAACTTAATTGAGTATCAACCAAAAATATGTTTACATAAATAAAGGAAACACATTTGAAATTCCTTTCTTTTCTATCCAGATGCAAACCAAACTTTTAATGTATTCCAAAAACGTTCTATTTTTTTTAAAAAGTCAATAGAAACAAGCAAAAAATATAATTCGCGTATGTATAGAGACACTTAAAAAAAAAAAGTTATGTCATGTTATGTATTCAAATTTTTCTGCTGTCACAAAAGTTTATTAGTTAAATATCGCTTGATGTTTTAATATCTTTTATAGTGCCATTGAATTAAAAATCAATAGCTATGTCTCGTAGAAATGAGCAATTTTATATGTATGTATACACGTACGAAAACATAACGCGGAGCAAATAACATAGTCCACATTATATAGGCTAAGTTGATTAAAAATGCTAATTTTTAATGTTTTTTATTCCACTGGAAATTTATGAGATTCGTCGTCTGCGCCATGAGTAATGGTAAAACTGAATAAAAACAGAAGAAAAAAATATTATTTTTAAATTGAAAACAGATTATCGTTTTTTTTATATGTACATTTGTACATTTTTGGATGGATTAGATAAATCTGTTTCAATCATAAAATAATATTTAAAAAAAAAAACTGATTTCATGAATAACAAAGTATAAAAGTTTCTAAAATAAATTTTAAAAATTCTGATAAAAATATTTATATATTAGATTAGTTAGTATAAGTACAAAATCGGTTTTAAATGGAATTTTAAAATATTTATACAATTTTATCATTGGTACTGAAACATTGTTTGGATTAATGAAAACATACAAATTTTTTTAAAATTCTGTATTGATTATACAATTTAGACATGTATTTAATATTTATTTTGTATTTTTGGTCAACGCTAGTCACGCTTCAATTTATTTATGACTTATATAGTATATAACAACATTTAGGTACATTGTAGTTCTGTCATTGAATGCGCGGGATTAAATATAACCAAATATTGAACGATTGAATTTTTATTTCGTATTTTTATATTTATTAACCTATAAACTGCAAAGATTTAAATGCAATATGAGCGAATACATCATCTGTGACTGCATCGGAATAATAAAAATTACTAATCGAATAATTTCTATATCCCTTGCTGTTGTAAAGTTAAAACGGTGTCGCATTTTAGATTTCAGTCATTTCAGACCTCGCTTAATTTTTTGCGAGGTTAAGACATTAATAATTTAAAAAAATCAGATACACATTAAATACTTTAACTTAAAAGTCCATAGACACATATTTAAGTAAAATTTCAACAAATTTATTTCAAAGGCCAGGAAAATTAAGGATCTTTGAAAGTATAGATATTTCATTAAATCGATCCCGTTTCCACATCACCTAACATATTACTATATTAACGAGGTAGGAGAGTCGATACTCTTTTTAAAAGAGGTTTCACCAGGAGGCATAATCCTCTATAAACAATAAGAATTCATTTTGTAATACAAAGAAGGATTTATTTCAAGATTGCGATAAAACGTAATCATTTTCAGTTAAAAAACATTGTTATGTGCCATGTTATATGCCACAAAATTATTAATTATCAAAAAAAATTACCTATTATTATAGATATAGTACTCAAATTTTAAACAATGGGAATAAGGACAACCGTTTATGTATTTCAAATTCAAAAATTAATAGCTGAATCATTTAAAAAAATTCCTCTTGTCCTTTTTGAAGGAAATTCAGAAATGACATCGGCGAAGTCAATTTTTTTTACTGTTTCATTTTCTATTGACTAGATTGAAAGGATGTGGAAAGGATATACCCAGTGGCGTAGCTCCAATTTTTGGACCCCCCGCAAAACTTAAAGTGGGCCCCTATCCTCCCTCCACTTTGCATACCTTTTTCTTCAGAGTAATAAAAAATGTTGGTAATCGAATATAGCTTTTTTATTTAAATAAAAGATAGTTCCACGAACCTAGCCAATTATATATGTTGATTTTCATTTTTCGAAGAATAATATAAAACAGGATAAAAATACAACATAAATATTAGAATCTTAGATTTTTCGGTCTTGACTTCATAGAGAGAATGGACAATCGGAAATTAAACGATCTGCACCGATGGAGTTGCCCAAATAATTTTTTATTATTTTCAATTTAGAAAACGATCGTTGAGCTGTAGGGGACCATAACAGGTAACGTATAAGAAACAATAATAAACATGTTATACTTGCGAAACACTGGAAGCTATTGTAGGAAATTTTATTATTAGAACTTCAGCTGATTCTCGTATTGATGATATTCCCGAAATTTCCTCCTTTATCATTGACTTTACCATCACCAATTTGTAGCGGAAACTCTTCCGATAGGTCTTCTTTATATTTTTCTTGTGTCGTTCCTGCAGACTTCATGAGATCATCGTCATTCATTTTCACAAATTTATTTGGCTGAATACAGAAAATAGTTTCGTTATTTCTTTCATAGCTTTAAATCTGTCATCCAGTTGACTGACGACGACATCTAAAACTTTCAAAAAAAGTTTTGGTTTGCAGAATTAATATTTTAGACACAAATGCACACATGAAAACTAATTCATATGAGCTCATATTCTTTTGGATTCTAAGAGCTTCATCGCACTTATCCGGTTTTGAACTTGTTAAATTTATTTCTGATAAGGCTTTCATTATATCGACAAACCGATTTTTAAAACTTATAAATGTAGTATGCCGTCCTGCCCAGCGCGTTGGATTTAATCTTTTTAATTAGTTGCGATTCTCCTGTAAATTTTGATAATAAATCCCATCTGTTAACACTGTTTCCGAAAAATAAATATATATCTTCCAGCATTGTAAAAATTGAAGAGACTTTAGTGCAATATTTAACTGCAACGTTTACAACCAAGTTTAAATTATGAGCTGCGCAGTGTATGTATGCAGAGTTAAGTTGATCTTGCTCGAGAAGAGCTAGAATACCTCTTATGTCCCGCTCATAACATTATCATCATCATATCCTTGCCCCCTGCATTTACTTAATTCTATATGATTTTTGCTTAATAATTTTAATGTTTCTGCGTAAAGCCCATAGTATAGCAAATAATTGTGTAGTTCAGTGAACTCCAAAAATACTTCTCATTTATAATAATTTTTGCATATCTAAATATTTGACGGAGACTGTGTCCGAAACCTGTGATAAAAAATCGTGAATGAGTTTTTGACAACTATTTTAATAATACCGAACACACCCCAATTATTCTAGTCAATTACTATGATAATTTTTGGCAACTAAATAATAATTTGTCTGGGCATGTCCAACATTTGATTTGTTTGACACACATACGTATATGTCATCTTCTTTCGATTCAACAACATCCTGGTATTTAACCGTTGTTGTAATACAGAACCATTAAAAGTATTATTGGATCCATTATTTTAATATTATATTAATTTTTGTAAATTTGAAATTTATTAGTTTTCACTTGTCACAAAAAATTTGAGGTTATGAAAACTAAAATTGACATATATAACGTGGGGAAAAACTTTTGTGGTGGGGAGATTTATCGCACACTTCGGACAGCATAATAAAAAATTGTGAATGTAGGGGAATAATTATTAAAATAGTTGTCAAAAATTAATTCACGATTTGTTATCACAGGTTTCGGACACAGTCGGAGTTGATCTTTCTTTGTTATATCTTGAGTTGTATCCATTATAATTGTATAAAAGGGTGATCTATTGATATCAGATACAAGAGTAGTTCTTGAACGTATTGCGAGGCAATGAATAACTTCATTCTGAATTTGAGGACATAAATATTTTATTGATCCATGTGGCATAGTCAAAACTTGCTTCAAGAAATTATATTTATTGTACTTGCGTTAAGAAATTATCATTATATTTATCTTGTAAAGTTTAGAATGCCCGCGAAATGACAGCGAATTTTTAGGGAGCGATAATATTATGTTTACGAACCTCGCTAAATCTTGTACCCAAAAATTTGATTCATATCGTATTCATATTTGTTCGTCAACGTCCTTATCAATTGTTTCATTGTTCCTCCATTTTTCATGAATGCAACAAGCTGTTGAGTTTGTTTGGCTGTTCTCGTGCGTTTTAATTTTTTTTAGAGAGACCACGCCAATCTCAAATTTCATGGTAACGCCAATGATCCAGTCTATTTTCGGCAAAATGCCAACATGGCTCGCAATATACAGCATCAAGCTTCGGGGAATAACATAACCACTTTCTTTCGATTATTGGTTATTTGTACTTGGTTTATAAGAGCTCGTGGAAAACCTACGATTATTTTGTAATAGATCCCGTATAAAAGGCTTTTTTGGTTGACATAATTTAGTTATAATAAACATTTTCTTTGCTTCATTTGATAGTATTTTTTCTTCGAAATTCACCTTGTCAGAGGCGTTAGGACCGGCGTTGCGGCCCCTTCACCGATGTAGGCTCCTCCGCGAAACGCGGGATTTGCGACCTTCTAGTTACGCCGTTGGATATACCGTAGAACTTCTAAACCATTACATTTTTCTGGGACAAAATTTCTAAAGAACAACAATCCCTGAAATAAATCATCGGGATGCAAATTTTCTCGAGTACAGCATGTACATTTTTGCAATTATTTGAAATGCCTAATTCTTTTCTACTTTTTAATATTTTAAATGGATTGGTGTGATTTTCATATGATTCGAATTGTTTCTTAAATGACAAAATAGCAGAATCGACAATTATCATAAAAAAATCGTTTTTAAATTTTACTTTGCATCATTTATAGCATCGTCAGGTTCATAATCAAATCATGTTCGAATTTTCTTATGTCGCACGATCTTAAATATTGGGTCAATATTTAGTTCTAACGCCATCTTGTCGGCGTTATCCAAAGACAGAGTGACAATTCTTTTCGATATTTTATTGCTAGATCTATAGATTTGCATATTTTACTGATGAAACCAACTTTACTTAACAAATCGTACCAAATCGTAATGCAACAAGGAACTCATAAGAAACCAACTGGTTATATATTAACAACATTTTGTAGTTAATTTTATTCTCAATTACGGTATTTCCAAGCATACAAAATTTTTGAGTATTGTAGATATATAGACAATGTCGTTACGGCATTCCCATCTGGTATCTGAAAAGGTTTCGATGTTATAAATTTTACGTGTTTTATTAAGAGTTCCCTTCGTGCCGTTGAAGCAGAAAATGTTGTAAATACTGAAGAATAATTATAAAATTGAAAGTTTTGACTGAAGATTTATCGACATCACCGAGTAATAAATTTAAACTATGACAGCCACATGGCACGAATAAAAACTTTGACTTGTTCCTTGTAAAATGGGTAAACTTTAAATTTTCTGCGCTTTTTCTTATGCGCTTATACAGTAATTCTTTCAAAAATTGATGTGAACAGTCGTAAAGTAATGTAAAACGGAATTTAAGGATTACTACCAGTGCGAAGACATGCCATAGAAATTTATGGTAGGCAATTTGTTTCTACACTTATGGCTGCATCAAAATAACTCGCATATTTGCATATTTACTTCATCCATTTATATTTTTTATCAATGACTTTAGTGGTTTTTTAGAAAAAGAAAGTCTTGTAAACGAGTTGTTGCAAATCCTGTTACCTATTTTTGCTATCACAATTTGATATTGGCTAATCCACTGCTATCCACATTGCTGCAATGACAAATGCTGGCTTTACTATTTAGCCGTAAGTTAAAGCGTGAACTAAAAAAATCACAAAAAAATTATAATAATGAAAAGGATCTCTCACGAAAACTCACGATACCTTTTCTCCCCAAATTAGAAAATTAACTCAGCAAATCATAATTCACTTTTTCTGAACTGAGGAAAGGACATTTAAAAATGAAAAAATGAGTGGATAATAAATGAAATGGTTGTAATTAATAACGTATGGTTTTGTACATACTATATAGTTTATAGCGAAAGAAATTTAAACAATAATCGTTTTATGTGTATTAGAAAATTCGCGTGAAGTTTGTCCAAAATTTGTACATTACAAAAACAACAATTAGGACATATTTAGGACCAATTTCATGCGTCTGTTTAAAAGTGTGAAGTTTGTCCTAATACTAAATAAATATGTATAGTAGTTTTCATATCTCGCTGGAATTTTGACAGTTCTCGCGCAGAAAAAATATATCGGATACACAGTGATGTATTAAGTACAATAAATCGTGTTTATTGTTTACATTTTTATTTAAATGGAATAGGAACGTTTTTAATCACAAAATGATTTTATAATTTAACTTTATAAGAATCCCTGACACTTTTGAAATTAATATTTAATTCGAAAAACTAAGAATTAAATTGAAAACTGATTTTGCTTTTTATGTTGTTTTGGTTTTGTTCGACATGAATGATATTTGATAATTTATTTTCCCTAGTCCGTACCAAAATTAAATGTTTACATTGTTTCCAAAAGGCGTGCAATTTTTTTTTGACCTATTAATTTTCACTCGAAATATGATTGTAATAACATAAATACATAATCATTTTGAATGTTTTGTGTATTAAAACTGAAATATAATTCTTTTTATTGGTTATTTATTATTTTATTTAGGTTTACTACCTAAAATAAATGCGACCCATCAAAATTTTTATAATTTTTTTTTCTACATCACTGAAAGGTGCGCAGAAAAATTAAAAAAATGTTTTTTTTAAGATCTGAATAGGACTATATGTATAAGTGACAACAATAAACAAAATTCGGATAAACTGATCAATTGTTAAAAGTTATTTGTCTTATTGGCAAACTTCGAATAATTACCAAAGTGCAAAATTTTACAAAATTTAAGTAATTGAACGGAAACCTTAATGTTCCGATTAATAAAAACAATTCTCTATCTAGTAGCTAAGAGCCATCAGGCAAGGGTGTATGGGTATAAGGGTAAAACTGCGCACTATATCTAACTAAATAATAAAGCGTTCTTAAATCTAGAAGAGAAGTGTCTTAGGACAGGGGTGTTTCATCACGTTGTATATTAGTACAAAATTGAGATTTACATTTTTTTTAAAATCTTTATTTCAACGTGATTAATCACACCTGTGACTGTCCTAAGATACTTATCTTATTTGTTTAAATTTCTAATGCACACATGAATTTCTAATGCAAACCCCCTAATATTAAATAAAATAAGCCGCCTATGCTTTATTAGTTATCATGATTGACATGTCAAAATAAAAATTTTAGACCAATGAAATATGAAACTTAGACTTTAATCAAATTTTAATAACATAAATTTATTGTTTTTAGTCGTTTAAAGCATTTCAACTGATAGTGAATATAATGATGTAAATTTAAGTCAATATTATACACATTTTCGTATTATGCTTAAAACAGCGTATGGATTTCACCAGATCACAATTAAACAAAGAAATGTTTATCTTTCAAAATGGCGTTGATAGATTTAGAAAGAGAAAACCGGCTTCACTCGTTTTAAATAATTGTGATTTGGTTTTGTTTCCTATTATGTAGTAATTTTATGATAGAAATAGAATCGAGCAGGCCTTGATCATATTTACGAAAATTACAGAATTGAAGATGAAACAGACTGTACGCTGTTTCATCTTGTTTGTTCTTGAAAAAAGAGACACACATAACACATAATACATTTTAGAAATGGAAAGATCAGTGTTCCCAGTTATTATTTTTGGTCGGTGCTAGATTGATGTCAAGATAGTGCTAGATTGACAGTATAGAGTGCTCAATAATTTCAATTCGTAAACTTAGACCCTGGTTCATTCGCAAAATGTAAAAATTCTATATCCCTAATTTCACTGAAATTGTTTATGAATAAAACGTTACTATGTACGTATCTTCCCATGTTTACCGCACAATTTTCAAAAATAAGTGAAGCTACACACAAATTGAATGAAACATTTTTTGAATTCGAATTATTTTTGATAATTTTATTAGATTGCCATTGCTATTTTTATAAATTGTTAGAAAGTAATTACAAATTGAATATTTTGCAATTAGAATAAGACTTTTTTCGGAATAAATATAACTTTTTTCACCAAAAATTATTAATTTTTGTAAATGAAGTGCTCATTTTTAGACACAATGCGAATGTAGAAAGAGTTTCCTCGCTTATAACTAGCCACTAGCGGCTATAATATATATACCTCCTTCGTACCATAAAACTATTTTTTGAGCTGATTTATAAACTTTTCGTTATCACTATTTTGGACCCCAAACAGTTGAAAACCCATTTGAAAAATTGTTTCAAATATCCATATAGTAGAGCTTTCACCAATTAATAAAATTTTCGTAATACATTTTTGATTTTAAATTTTTAATTACACGCCAAGGTAAAATTTATGATTTTTACATTATAAAAAAGAACTATTCAACATATAAAAATAAACATTAGTTCTTTAATTATAGAAGCCAATGATTACAAATATTAAAACTTTAATATCCAGTTCAAACGATAATTGTGAAACTATATTTCAAAAAGCTCATCTTTCCATAAAAAGACTTTTAAGTCAGATAAAATATCCACACTTGATTTTTAATTAAAGAAGCCAATGATTAAAAGAAATATAAAAATTTTAATTTCCTATTGGGAGGACAAATAAATGTTTTCACAAAGCTCCGTTTGTCATAAAAGAAGTTTTATATCAGATCGGAAGCAAATATTTGTGTTTTAATTATAAACACATTATAGATAATTACAAAAATCAAAAATTTAATGTTCAATTCGAATGACAGTATTGTGAAGATAATTTTGAAAAAGCTCAACGTTTCATAAAATAGCTTTTAAAGCAAATAAGGGGTAAATAAAATATTTTCACTTCTGTTTTAATGAAAGGACCAGATAAGTGATTGCAAATATCAAAATGTGTATACTTGTAATGGAACAATATTGTAACACCTTTTTTCAAAAAACTTAATTTGACGGATTGGAATCTATTTAACAAACTATTTTTATTTATTCTTTAATAAAAGAAGCTTGTAATTATAAAAGCTCATATTTTCATAATAGAACGTGCATGTTGGATCGGAATCAGTTAAAATGTTTTCCGTTATGCTTTAATTAAAATTTCCAATTGGAAGAGTCTGTGAAACCTATATTCTTAAAAAGCTTAGATTATCATAAACAAATTTTTTATACGTCGAATTGGAATTAATTAAAATAAAATAAATACATTTATCATTTGATTTAGAGAAACAGATAATTACAAAATAGAAACACTGCAAAATATTTCATCAAAAGTTCTTTTTTCATAAAAGAGCTTTTATGTTGGCTCTAAATTGAAAAAGAAATGTACACGTGTTATTTAATTACAAAGGGAGATGATAAACAAATATTAAAGTTTTCGAAGTGAAAGGACCATTTTTTTCAAAAAGCTCTGCTTTTAATAAATATTTTTGAATATGAAACATTTTTCAAAAAATTCATTGTTTCTTAAGATGACTTTATGTTGGATCGGAAACAAATATTTGTTCAATTTAAATAAACAGATAATTGAAAAATCTAAAAGTTGATTTCCAATTCGAAGTACAATAATGTGAAACTTATTTTTAAAAGCTTAATTTTTCAAGAAATAGCTTTTATGTCAGATCAGAGTGAAATAAAATATTTACACTCGTTTTTAATTATAGAAGCACATGATTACAAATACCTAAACTTTTAAGACAATTGGAAAACCTTTCTCAAAAAGTTCATCTTATCATAAGTAAAACAAACGTTCAACGACAATTAAAAGAGTTTTCGAAAAAAAGCTCAACTTTTCATAAAATTAGATTTTTGTCATCAAATAAAATATTTACAAAAAATATTCTCTAATTAAAGTCGCAGTTAGTTATAAATATCAAAAATTTTAATTATCAATTGGTAGGACCAGTGGTCAATTTTTTTATCAAAAAGCTATTAATAAAATAACTTTAATGTTAGATCGGGATCAATTAAAATATTTACACTTGTCGTTTAAAAGGACCAAATAATTTACGAATATCAAAAAGCTTAATTTTTCATAATAGAACTTTTATGTCGGATCGGAATCTATTAAAATGCTTTATTCAACTCTATTCAAATATTTTGGCCTACATATATCGGAAAGTTATAACCGATATTGATCCCAAGTTTGAACCATTGAGGTTACTTATTACTCGGTGAAAAACAAGGTAGAAGAAAACGAAAATTGGACTGGCGCTCATTATGTATGTTGATATTTAAGATCACCTGCCACCTTCGCTTGCATAAAAATCCATATTGAATGATGAATTATACATTACTTAAGAACGTTAAGTATAACTGTACTCTCGTATTTTATCTCGGTATCTATTTTTTTGGTAAATTTTTATAGAATCGCTGGACCGCAAACAATATTTGTTATTTAAGGAATTGATCTTTACATCACAGTTAACAGCTAAATACCTTTTTTACAATTGTCCATATAGCTATAAATTACCTATAGTGCAGTACCGGTGCTATTAATATTAGTCATTTTCAATAGATCGTTGTGCAAATGAAATTAAAATGTTGCCGTGGACCGTTGTGCTGCAATAACCTCTGATTACCTGATTCCATCAAACATGCTACAAAAATTTTAAAACCAAAAGTTGGCTACTATAATGTAAATGCTTACACATATAATCCATCATCAATTATAGAAAAACGTAAACATTTGAAAACTTTGTTGTTAGTAAGTGATCGAAACAATTGCCCTTACCAAGGTTTCTTATACTCGTGCAGAATAGAATACTTTATTTTACATTTAGCGGAACAATTGGTTGTCATGTTGCGTGACCCACTTTTCATCACAAATAAGGATTCGATTAAAACCTCCATGGCTGAATTTGTGCATTAACCAGTTGTAGTCATAAATTCATCGATTTTTTTAAAAAAATTATGAGACAACCGATTACGTTGGTCGTAGAAAAAAATATTTATCACAGTATTCGAGTAGACCCTAAATTAATTATTTAACTATCTCCCCTCTCAGTAATATGCGACATACCTACAGAGCTGGCCAGTCCTGCGAAACTGCTCTACATGAACTCGAAACTAGGTTCGATAGATCACTGAACTATAGAGAGTTTCTAATAGATACCTTCCTGGACATTGGGTTCCTAATAGTTTCTAATAGATACCTTCCTGGCTTTTGATAGCACTTCATTTTCCAAGATCATAAGTGTGTGTACCAATTTTAATATTGATCAAACCATTATTAAATTCATCGATTCCATGCGCCTCGGGTAATTGAGACTGCAAGGAGGGGTTTTCTCTTGCTGTGGCTCATGGTTATCGTTGAACTACTTGATAAATTGCAGCGATCTCGGTTTATCGTGCAAAGCTACGCAGATGATTTTGTTTGACAGTTTCTGGTAAATACCTGAACGTCTAATCTGATCTGACGCAGAACGCCCTTAATATGGTAGAAGTGTGGTGTCTTGAAAAGGGGTTGTACGTCAATCCCTTAAAAACTGATTTGGTTGTCTTCAGGAGACGTATAAAGATAGTGCTAATCTGTCTGTTCCCATTCTCTTTAGTAAAGCGATCACAAGGACATACCATGTTAAACACCCAGGTGTCCCTCTAGATGGTAAACTCTCCTGGAAGTTTCACCTTGATTATAAGCTGCAAAAGACTTCATTGCTATTTTTTGGCAATGCAGAAGGGCCTTTGGCAATTCCTAGAGTCTGACCCCCAAAATGATGTTGTCTGATCCTCTTCTTGCTATGGAGTTTATTCTACATCTGCCCGCATTGCAGTCAAACATTGTTGGTACAGTGTGTTCTACTGCGTATCGACTAAAGTGCATTAGGGCATGGAATGTCTTCGGGATTTGTACGGGACATAGACAGATTCTTAATAAGTATAAGTTACATATTCCGGAGCTGGAAATGGTGAATGAGAGGCTATTGCCTGAATTTAACGTCACCAATTCTTTCTCCGTCGTTTTCCCTTCGAGAGAATGTGACTATCTCAGGATTTCTATAGACAGCTATCTGAGTCGATAGTTTTTTTGCGGATGGCTCTCGCTCGGAAGTCAGTGCAGGGCGTGGATTTTACAGTTTTAAGTATGAGCTAAGATTCTCGGGTAGTCTGGGCAAATACTGCACGATTTTTCAAGCTGAATTAATTGCACTTACACATAGTGCAATTGAGGCATTTAAGTTTAGCGATTTAGGGAGGGACTTTATTATCTGCATATAGTAAAGCCGTGCTTAATACCCTCATTAATCCTTTGACTGTGTCCAAACAAGTCAAAATTGCAAGCACTATACATTAATCTCCTTTGATCTAATACGAGAGTATGGATCATGTAAGTGCCTGCTCATCGTGGCGTTGAGGGAAATGATGTTGCTGACTTTTTAGCAAAAACTGGTTAGCGTAGTAAATTTGTTGGCCCTGAACCAGCAATTCCTCTATCGTTCAATGGTGGTAGAGACGCTATTAAGAAGTTTGCTCTACTTGAACTGAGACTGAAGTGGAATTCTACTCCTAGCTGTCGAAAGGTGAAACATCATTTCATTATCGAACCCAATCTGAGGTTCACTAAATATGTATTATCCTTAAAACAGAACCAACTCAGAATTCTGGTCGAACTTATCACCGGCCATGGATGTTTCAAGGTTCATCTCCAACGCATGGGACTAGCACAGGATGCTCTTTGTGACGACTTCTTAGAGGAAGGCCTGTCCGGCCTTTGTCGGAGCTAGATCCCAAGTGCTTTCTTCCGGATCTTTGAACTTAGACCAGTTAGTATCCATTCCTTGATTCAAACGTTTACAGTTTGCTAAGATTGCAGTACGCTCCTGCGATTTAGGATAGATCCTTTTCGTATGCACCGAGGGTCCATTGTGAAATTGAGTGCGGACCCTCCGCATGTTCCAACCGTTTATAAAAAAAGAAAAAACCTTTAAATTATTAAAGGGCAAAAATAAAACAAATGATATGTTAAACAAATGGAATCGCCAAAAATATAAATTTAAACGATCGCCAACATGAAGGTAGAACTATGAATTTTAGTTTATGGTGTCCATCAATAATCATAATCTTTAATAAAATGTTTAAAATAACATAAATCATATTCACTGTTCCGTGAACATTCCAATATTTATTTATAAAAGTTCACAACCCTATTAATTGTGAAAATGGTAATGGCTTTTCGGTCAGCCGATTTCCGAATGTTTTAATATTTTGAGTTCAACAAACTCATCCAAAATGCAATTATTTTACAATTTCGTAAATTTAAAATGTATATTATGTGAAGCGCCCGCTGCATGATAATAATCGCTTATAGTAAATGAGGTAACGAGAGCAACATATATAGAACATTTGTACATATTCGTGCATGCTACATATGTACATACATACATTTGTGTTTTTTTTTCCAACAAAGGAAAAAATCGAAAAAAATTTAAAAACAACAATCCATTTGTTATTGTGTAATTATTTTAGATATCCATTTTCTATCTATGTTCGCGTTAGGAAGTGAGATCAAACGTTTTTTGCAGTATACATGCTTTTGTTATTTTTAATGTTAAAATGGTTTGTGTAATGAACTTTTTTTAATGTCTATCGTAGTTCCTTCTTTTATATCTTCCTGCGATAAAAAAGGAACGGTATTTAAATATAGCACAGTGCGGTGTTTTTCCCACAACATTTAAAAGAAGCTATTTCTATTTATATGTTATGTGTAATAGTGTATTAAGATATCTCAATGGTATAAACTATAAATTTTTGATAGTGTCTGGAAATTCCAGGTAAAGAAAAATCTGACTAGTTCCAAGGAGATTTTAATTTCATTTTTTCTATTTTTTCCAGCTAAAAATGTTAGGTATTGGCCAATAATTATCTTTATTCTAGTTTAGGTCGAAATTCCACAGAACAAATCAATAATTGGAAATTAAGATAAAAATGAATTTGGGCCTTACATTGTTCTCGGTTGAGCTTCCAACTGAAAAGGAGATTATACCTAAATCAAATTTAAGAAATTCGGTCGAAATAAATTATTTTTTTTTATAAAAAGAATTCTGAGAAAAGGACACAGATTTCTATAATAAAAGAAATTTCTAATTAGGCAGTGAAGGGACCCCGCTCTATATAAATATAAGTTGTATAATTCGATAATGGAACATAGGCAATCTGTCCCTGTACTTTATGTACTGAGTATATAATGTCTGATCTATATTCAAACTTTTTCTCTTTTCCAATAATACAAAATAGGTTCAACGTAGGTTTGTTTTGGCCTAATACCCTATTTTTAAGGAAGTCCGACACAAACTAAATAAAATGCGGTCTTCCATACCGAAACAAAGCAAATTTTATTTTAAAGAGGAATTTTTTTTCTATTAACATGTGTGTGTGCACCCAGAGGGGGAGGTCAATATTTTTAAATGGGAAATGGAGTCGAGTGATAGATTCTTCATTTGATATGTATTTCAATTCATCTTTACATCGATATACAGATTTTTAGTTTATTTTATGTGGTTCGATAGAAGTCGTAAATGGTCGAAATTTAACAATAGTCCAAATTGCGCTCTCATTAGTTCCATACAATCTTATAATGGTAATTTTTGTTCAAAAATTTATCGTACGTATTATTTAAATTTATCAATAACCACAACAGTGTACATTTGCAAAGAGAATTAAAATACATATCAAATGAGGTGTCACTCGACCTCCTGTCCCATTAAAATTGCATATGTTCTGCTGGGTGGCACTGGTGTTGTACAGGGATGAGCATTTACGCGTTATATATTATTTTCTACGTCGACATGTCGACAACTCGTAGACAACGTCGACAACGTAGGCAACGTCGATAATTTGGAGAATTTCTGGAGTGCGTTTATAAATTTATTCTAAACTATGGTGAGCAAATTTCTTTAAGATCGAAATTTTTCTAAGATACGGATGGTGACAAGGAGAAGTAGAAGATAGAATTTCTTTCATTGCAATTTAATTTACAATTTTCAAAAATAAATGTTTTTCAGTTAAATCTATTCATCAATTGCAAAATCATTCAATTCAAAACAACGATATATAATATCACAACTATGATAAAAAATTTAAAAGAAGGTTATTACTTCCATTAAAAATATTCCGGGAATCTCTGACTATTTTTAATGGAAGTAATAACCGTGCCATAAACTTTAATACCATGGAGCGGGCTATGGACGAGTTCGAATTATTAAAATTATTATTAGCCAAGTTATTATTATTAAAGCCAAGTCTTTCAAATAACCAGGGACCCTATTCCTGAATACGGATTCGTATAAAAATTGTAGGAATTCGAGTCATTGGTATTTATAAAAATAATATCAGCATTTCCCATTAAATTGCCGGTAGAAGCGGTATATTCAGCTGAATTAACCCGAAGTAAAGATGATTTATAAAACAAATAAGTCGGATTTGTTGAAAATTATTGTTGATCCATATAGACCGACTTGAGATGAGAACTCAATTTTCTGCAGAAGAAGAGGATGTAATTATTGGAAATCCCATTTTACCGTTTGGGATTAGCCATTAAAGAAAAAACTGAGCTAGAGGAGATCAAGTTTCAAAAACCTGAGATGTCTTTGTTCGAGATAGAAAAACATACCAGCAGATTTCATGACTTGCCATAAAATTATCTTCTCACTGTAAAATCACCGCGCATAGAATCCAAATGATCTTTTTGATCTAAAGCCGACCGACTTCCAGCCGGAAAACACTCAGCTTCTCCTCATTAAGTACATCCTCATAATCGTATTTAAACAATTTTATAGTGTAAACTGCTGAAATTTTAATCAGTTCGAAGCTATGTTTGTTAGTTCAAATATAGTATATACAGCATGTACTCATACATAACCCAAATTTAAATATTTTGTTGGTTAAACTTTCACATATGTATTTGCCAATTATTAATATAATACCTTGTAACTATATACGAGTATATGTAGATAAATTGAATTTATACTTAACGCCAAAAATAATGTTTTGTCTAATCATATTCTATGGAAATATGAAACGTAGGTATATCTTCACTATATATGTAGTTGCTAAGGTTATATTATTCAGAATTCTGATCATCCTTACGTATAATGATACACTTTGTATTTTTATTTTTTTTAATTAAATCGCGTTAAGCTTCACAAAATTACTTTCAACGAGGTTAGCACTCTATATAGATACAACATATACATGTTATGTTTGGATATGTATACATATAATACGTATATCTAATACTATTTAGATGCAAGAATATTGTAATGGCTATATAAGAACGAAAAACAAATAAATTTAGGACGAGTATTAATTCCAACACGAAAAATAAAACATAATAACAGGTTTTATGTATGTAGACAAAAAGCTTATTCACTAATTCTGTAGAAATTAGAAAAGTTGTGGATACAAAATAAAAATGTGATTTAGTAAAACTATACAAAACAGTTTCGTAGAATGTTGTTTTGTCCCTAACAAGGCACTTAATAAATCTATCGAATAAGATTTGTTTTTAGTATATTTTACTTGAGCTATACATAGTTGTCATGTTTTATGTTATATACATACATCATATACACAGAAAAAAATTTCGCGATGTGAATTGTATTTTATCCGAAAAACTACTTAAGTTTTTAAAATAAACTCCGCAAGAACGGGTACTTATTTTGAAACATCCGATAAATAATACAAACGCGAAATTCAAAAAATATTTTTTTAAGAGGTACTTCCCATAGAAAAAACCAAGTTTTATCAGAGTGACATTTTTACATTATTTGGTGTTCCCTTGGCCGAAGTTACAAGTCGGGTAGCACTGTCCCGTTCGGAATTCATTATATTAAATTTTTTGTGTAAATCTTTTATGAAAAATGGTTAGTTTCCTTCAAATTCTCACTCCGGTTGGTCATCAACAGCATAATTGTTTTACGTGTTGTAGAAATTAATTTTGCGAGAAGGTGAGTAATGTTTTTAATTTAAGTTATAATTAAATTCGTGAAAAAAGTGGGAAGTAGAATTACAATATTAAAATTATAATTCAATAAAACTTGTGTATGCAAATGTGCGATCTATATGTGAATCGGTGTCAATCTTTAGCAGTGGAGGGCAGCGCTAAGAGCTCACGCGTCCCAACGTTGGCTTCACAGGACGGTATCACGATCTTGCAGATATGCTCTTCGTTTTAGTGATTATTTGAATCGCTTGGTTCTAAGTTTTTTCAGAGCGTAACACATACTGCATGAGTCCATGTGGTGTTATCGGCTCTAGTGCATAATGCTCAATCAGACTCCGCTCTTCGTCAAATCTTATACACTCAATTAGCACATGTTCTGCAAATATTCGATTTTGCAAAAAAGGCAGTTTGGATCGTCTACATGTTTGTACTTGTATAAGTACTCCCGAAAATAACCATGTCCCGAGAGCAACTGAGTTAGATAATAATTAACATCTCCATGCTTTTATTTCGTCCAGGTAGCGATATCAGGGATCATTGCAAAGGTCCATCGTCTCTTCTTTGTCGTCATCTATCTATTTTGCCATTCTCTGATGCTGGTTAGTTGAGTTTCCTCACGTGTAGACTGAGTTCGTCCAAGCCCAATTGCTCAAAGTAGTTGAGCCTCTCTTGCGGCTATATCTATTGGCATTCTGCTCGCAGTTACCAATGTTCTGTATCTCTTTCCTTTACCACTACCATACCTCAAATGATCTTTGAAATTCAACCTGTAATCCAAGATGACTCCAAGGGATTTTAGGTGTGACTTCGATTTTTCGTGTCCAGGGTGATAACCGTACAATTTCTTTCCACCAAGTCACCTTTCACCCGCCGTCTCAGACTGTGCCAATTGAATCAATAGTTGATTGTTGTTTCCTGAACCCAAATTGCCATTCAGCGAGGCCACTGTCTGCTTCGGTATATTGCTCAAATCGGTTGCAGATTATCCTTTCCAAAATTTTTCCTGCTGTATCCAACATGCACATGCGGGTAGAAATAATTGTTATTCAGTCCAACATAAATTTTTTTGTGGTTTTAAGATGTGTTTGTAGTCTAAAATAATATTATTATGTGCATAAATATTATTATTTTATACTACAATGTTCAGCAATGAACACCTAATTGTTGTTCAGGATGGCGAGAAGGCCAACGGGTTAAAAATAAATCAAAACGGGAACAAGAAAAGGAAAATAAGTTAATTTATTGTTTATTGTAACTCTGAAAGCATCTACATTTTTTAGGGATATAGTCATACACAACCGCCAATGTTACCAAAGTGTACACACTTTGAAAAGATGCAGGGTCTTTTAAATGACAAAGCATACGGGTCAAAGATGCTATGAAATTTGATAAAACCTTTTATTAAGGTAAAAATAAAATACAACAGTAGCCTAATTCTATAACGCATAAGATAACGTGAAAACGAGTATTTTACACGTTTTCATACTAAAATGGTATTCTATAACTTTACACCAAGATAAATTAAAAAATGGTTAAGATATTAAACGTCAATAAATTACACAAATGTACAATGATTCCCCGAAAATTGGTCGAAACACAATTTTTAGAAAAACAATTGATCCCAAAACAATTCACAGAAAAACAATTCATAGAAACACAATTCATAGAACCACAATTTCACGAATATACAATTCCTCGAATTTACAATTCATCGAATTCCCGTTATCAGGGAAAAATTCTGTATAGAAAAGAAGAATAAAAAAATTGAATGTTGATCATGTTGATCGCGTTGATCAACTTTCGATTTCAATTTTCTTGTATATAATAAAAGAAGATTAAGTTAGGAATATGATGTAATCAATTCGGCAAATTATTTCGTTTTCTATATTTGTTTATAACAATATCGAATTATTTATCGAGTTTCTATAGTAAAATATTATAAATAAATTAATTTTATTCAAAAATTAATAAATAAATTATAGAATTTATATTTCAAGTGTATATATTTGTTAATAAAAAATACAATTACTTATTAAACATTCATTTGTTAATAACAAATTATTTTATTAATAACTATATCAAGTAAATCAGAATTTTTTGGACAATTTTTATAAACAAATATAGTGTTTTATTTAAAATTTCATTCAAATATTCAAGAAATAATGCAAAATGTAAAAAAAATGCTCTGTAATCGTAATTGCTTACGAGTTACGACGCCATTGGCAACATACCTTTCGATTTTCGTTCCTGTAATATACAGAGACAAACCATCTCACGAGACATCTCACTGGTCAACCACACGGTCTTGACCAATAGCTCGGATAATATTAAAAACTAAATGCATCGAAATTCTTTTTCAGTAAATCCTTTAAAAAGTTCAAGCACAATTTCTATTTTTTTCAAATATTGAAATTACTTAAGGTTGCGTAACAAATCTACGTTGAAATACTCTTAAAATTATAATTAAAATTGGCTCCAAGCCCATACTAGAATTTACGTTGGAATTTTACTTAAGAAAATCCACTCAGAATATAGTTTTAAACATAATTTAAAGTTGCGTTTAATTTAACTAATGATTTTATTTCAAATTTACTTTCGCTAAAAAGTGAAATTTAAACTTGACTTAAATTTGTATACCTTAAATTATAAATCAAAATCTATACCCGAACTCAAATAACAGAAAATATTTTTTTTAACTTAATGATTGATTTTTAACTCTATTTAAAATTTAAAATGTTGTTCAAGTCAAAGTGAAATATTACTTTAGTTTCATTCATACAATCGTTCTAAATAAATAAATTTTTGATGATCAAATCCAGAAGAAAGAATAAATTGATCGATTAGACTATGTCACAACAAATTCCGATACATATTATTCGAGAAATTGCGATTGCGACCAATTGTAAAATTTTCATATAAAATTCCTATGGGAAACGAAAATTGCTAGAACAACAATTCTTCGCATTTACAATTGGCCGAAAAAATTGATTTTACTATGGGATTATTTTCTATTGAGTTTCTGGTTGACTTTTAATTAAAAAAAATCGAATATTATTATCAACAAAATATCATTTATTTATAATAAATTTATAAACAATTAATTTGTTCATACATTTTATTTATTATTAACAATATAGTGAAAAATCGGCAAATTTTTTTTATTTTTTCTTATGAATATTTGAATGAAACTTTAAATAAAAAACTATATTTGTTTATAAAAATTGTCCAAAAAATTCTGATTTACTTGATATAGTTATAAATAAAACAATTTGTTATTAACAAATGAATGTTTAATAAGTAATTGTATTTTTTATTAACAAATATATACACTTGAAATATAAAATCTATAATTTATTTATTAATTTTTGAATAAAATTAATTTATTTATAATATTTTACTATAGAAACTCGATAAATAATTCGATATTGTTATAAACAAATATAGAAAACGAAATAATTTGCCGAATTGATTACATCATATTCCTAACTTAATCTTCTTTTATTATATACAAGAAAATTGAAATCGAAAGTTGATCAACGCGATCAACATGATCAACATTCAATTTTTTTATTCTTCTTTTCTATACAGAATTTTTCCCTGAAACGGGAATTCGATGAATTGTAAATTCGAGGAATTGTGTATTCGTGAAATTGTGGTTCTATGAATTGTGTTTCTATGAATTGTTTTCGATGAATTGTTGTTCTTTCAATTGTTTAATCGATGAATTGTTTTTCTATGAATTTTCGGGTTACCATGTACAATTTATCTTGTGTAGTTCGTTTTCACGGATAAAAATTTAAAACTAATATTTCACGAAGAAGGCGGGCTAGTGTCGAACAAAAAAAACATGTTTGTCCTTGTTACTCTTTATATTATATCACGAAACGAAACACTAACAAAACGTCAAAGTGATTTTAGACACGATAAAATTATTCAGCAAGAAAAAATTTACGCGCTGACTACTTTGTTTTATAGAATACCATTTAACCTAAATAAGATAGAAATTGTGTAAATTTTTTTTTGTGTAAACTTTTTCAATGTTTCGTTTTTTCACATTATCTTGTTTTTACAGAATTAGACCACAGGACTTGTTCCTCTTATTCTAAAAAAAAAACAAAAAATTAAAAGTTTATCAAAAATATACTCTAGCAGATCTCAGTATACTCTGGCAAATCATCATGAATAGTCTCACGCTTGAACAACGCTACGAAATTATTAAAATTTACTTTGAAAATCGTCGATTCGCGCAACTTATATAGACGACTTCGTGATTTTTATCCGTCGAACTGTGGATAGATTTCGTACCACATACCCTCTAGAGGATGCAATAACATCAACACATCGAAGGAATATGCGTACTGAACAGAATATCATCGCTGTAAACGAAAGTGTGGAAGAATATCCAAATTGTAGTCGCTACAATACGTCCTTGAGAGGATCCGTTTCAGGGTTATCTCAGGGCCGTAGGTTTTATTCTTCTTTTTGCCCGACTCTACAATGTCGTCCATCCTTAGAGTAAAACAGATCAACTTGCAACACAGTAAGTCTGCTTCTTTTGAGTTAAGGAAGTTGCTTTCTGTAATGCATACAGATATTTGTCTAATCCAGGAACCATATCTTCTTGATAATGCTGTCTCTGGATTGAACTTATTTAATGGCAGAATCTTCTGTAAGAATTCTGTCAATAAAACCCGAGCGTGCATTTTTATTGGCAATAATATCAATGCAGTTCTTATTCACGAGTGTAGCTCGGCCGATATTACGGCTGTACTTATTACTCTGGTATCCGCTAATTCCTGCATTAAATTGGTCATCGCCTCAGTTTATTTGCCGTATGACTCCTCTTCACCTCCTCCCTCTGAGGAACTCACTAATCTTGTGACATGGTGTAAGAACAAGCGTACCCCTTTGGTGATCGGTTGTGATGCTAATGCTCATCACTCGATCTGGGGTAGTACGAACATTAATCACAGGGGTTCTTCGCTGTTTAATTATATAAGCTCCTCTGAGCTTGATATTCTCAATACTGGAAGTGAGCCTACTTTTGTCAACTCTATCCGGCAGGAGGTGATTGACATTAGTTTATGCTCCATGTCCATTATTGATTTAATTTTAGACTGGAGAGTGACGGATGACATCCTCACCTCTGATCACAGGTGTATTTCGTTTAATATCAACCTTAAACGACCACCTCTTAAACCTTACCGTAATCGGAAATTAACCGATTGGGGTCTTTTCTCTCTCGAGCTTGGTTCTTTACTTGCGCCACCGAGGGTTATTCGGTCGAGGAAGGACATTGAGGATCAAGCATCGTCACTTGCATTGGCAATTACGATAGCCTTTGAAAAATCATGTCCTCTTATCACTAATCAAAAGATTCGGAACAAACCTTTTTGGAACTCTGACCTTAAGAAATTAAGGAAATCTACTAGGAAACTGAAGAACAAAGCAAAAAGGTCTAAGCAACAGATTGACTGGGATAACTTCTTGTTATCTCAAAAGGAATATCAAAAAAGTCTAAGATCCGCTCAAAAAGCCGCGTGGTTGAACTTCTGCGAGGAAATTAACAGTCTTTCTGCTTTCGCTGGACTCAATAAAGCTTTAGCTAAGAACAGTACGTGTAAACTGGATTCTCTTCGTCTACCGGACGGACAGCTTACCTACTCCAACAAGGAAATTGGTGAGCTGCTCCTTTCGGCTCATTTTCCTGGTTGTGATATCGTCAACTCGGATGATGTTGCAGCCGATCTCACTAGGACGTCTGTTGCGAGTCCCGATTGGAGTTTGGCTCACAAGCTGATCAATCATGATGTCTTGCGATGGAGCCTATTTTCCTTTGCATCTTATAAGGCTGGCGGTCCTGATGGTATCTTTCCTGCTGAACTACAGCGGGGTTTTCCTCAAATTCAGGATCATTTGCTCCACCTTTTTCAAGCGTGCATTGCTTTTAGCACTGTTCCAAATTCTTGGAGCAGAAGTAGAGTTGTTTTTATCCCGAAAGCTGGTAAGTCCGATTATACGGATCCTAAGTCCTTTCGGCCTATTAGTCTATCCTCAACTTTTCTTAAAGCTCTGGAAAGAATTGTAGATAGATTCATTAGAGATCATTTTCTAATCACATCCCCACTCAGTAACATGCAGCATGCTTATAGAGTCGGTAAGTCCTGTGAAACCGCCCTACATGAACTTGTAATCAGGATTGAAAAATCCCTTTATAATAAAGAGTTTCTTGTGGGTACTTTCCTGGATATTGCGGGAGCTTTCGATAGCACTTCGTTTGCTACGATCACTACTGCCTGTACCAATTTTGGTATTGATCGCACCATTATCCTATGGATTGAATCCATGCTTAAGTCTCGCACTGTGGAGGCGGAGCTGGATGGTGTGTTAGTTTCTGTTAAGGTCACCAAAGGCTGTCCTCAGGGAGGTGTGCTCTCACCTCTGCTGTGGCTTTTGGTCATTGACGAATTGCTTGTGAAACTGCAGCAATCTGGCTACATTGCTCAGAGCTACGCTGATGATCTTGTTCTGACAGTCTCAGGCAAACATCTCAGTGTTTTATCCGACCTAACTCAACATGCTTTGACTATTGTGGAGGCATGGTGTGTTGAGAAGGGTCTTCACGTCAACCCTTCTAAAACTGATTTAATTGTCTTTACAAAGAAGAGGAATACTCTTGAATTTTCTGTTCCCTCCCTTTTTGGGAGAACGATCACAAAATGTGACCACGTCAAGCACCTTGGTGTTATCCTGGATAGTAAACTTTCCTGGAAGAATCACCTGGACTACAAGCTTCAAAAAGCTACTGCCATTTTTTGGCAATGTAGAAGAGCTTTTGGGAAATCCTGGGGCTTAAGCCCTAGGATGCTTTCTTTTATCTATAAATCACTGGTCCTACCGCTACTATCGTATGCCTCTATAGTGTGGTGGCCAGTAGTTGACCTGAGGGCTTCTGTAGCCAAGCTTAATGGCCTACAAAACCTTGCTTGCAGAACCATTACGGGGGCTATGTCCTCGACTCCACTTCTCGCTATGGAATCCATTCTTTCCTTGCCTCAGTTACGCACCTTTATTCTAGGAACAGCCTGTTCTGCAGCTTATCGTCTGAGGTGCATTGGGGCATGGAATCTATTCGGTTCTATCGTGGGACATCGACAAATTTTTAGTAATTATTCTTCATGTTTACCAGAGATCGATATGGTTAACGACAGACTACTACCCGAATTCCATTTCTCAAATCTTTTCTCGGTGGCTTATCCCTCGAGAGATTTGTGGAGTTCGCATGTTTTTCTCAATAAATTAGATGAGTCCATTGTCATTTATTCCGATGGCTCTCGTTCTAACCTCAGTGCAGGCTTTGGAATCTACTGTCCTTGGACGGATCTGAGACTTTGCGGTAGTCTTGGTTCGCATTGTACTGTTTTTCAGGCGGAACTAATAGCGCTGACACGTAGTGTTATTGAGGCTTTGAATTTTGCTGTTAAAAACAAAAGTATTCTACTGTGTACAGATAGTAAAGCTGTACTTAACTCTTTAAGAAATCCCTTGACTGTTTCCAAACTCGTCAGGGAATGCAAACAATTCATGAACCTTCTTTGTTCTAACAATAAAGTTACGGTCATGTGGGTTCCGGCTCATTGTGACATCATAGGCAATGAGATCGCGGATTGTTTAGCCAAAGCTGGCTCCCAATCAACTTTAATTGGTCCTGAACCAGCTACTCCTATATCTTTCAACTACGGGAAGAAAGTTATTAAAGATTACGCTTTGAAAGACTTAAGGTCTCAGTGGCTTGCGACTTTTGGTTGTCGTAAGGCGAAATACTTCATTGTGGAGCCCAATTTGAGGTCCACGAAGTATGCTTTATCTTTAAAAAAGAGCCAGTTAAGAGTCTTGGTAGCGATTCTTACGGGACATGGCCGTTTTAAAGATCATCTACATCGAATGCGCTTAGCTCATGATGTTATTTGCGAGGACTGCCTTGAGGAGGATGATGACTCCCTCCACTTCGTGTGCAGTTGTCCTGCGTTCAGTTCTATACGAGTTCGGGTATTCAACTTTAGGTCTTTGAATTTAGATCAGTTGTCCTCTCTGCCTTGGTCTAAACTTGTTCAGTTTGCGATGGCAGCAGTGCGCGTTTGCGAATTGGGATAGAATCCTGGGTTTGCACCATGGGCCTTTGTGGCATTGAGTGCGGAATCCTCGTGGGTTCCAGCCAATTTTAATAATAATAATATCCAAATTTATCGATTCGTCGTCGCTCACATTGCAGTAAAAAAATTTTTTTTCTATGATGGCGAGTTTATGCGTTTCTATCTTGCTGCAAAATGTTCACCGACCATATATAAGTCAATCAAAACAAGCCATTTCTTAGCGTGGGTTTCCAATGCAAATGCTTTTCCTTAGTCGATTCAGAAAAGTATGAAAATCCATTTTGAGAAAAAAAAAATTTTTGCTCGTTAGGTTGGTGAAATACTTATTCAAAAAGTTACCTAACTATTAACTTTTTCCTTAGTCGAATAGAGAATGAAGTTAGCTACATTTCGAAAATTGACAGTAAAAAAAGAAAAAAAAACTTGTGACACAAAAATTTGTTTTGATTTTATTTTGTGTTTTTTACCCTAAGAAATACCTGAGCCAAAACTTAAAAAAGGGGAAAGTTTTATTACCTGTTTATTAGTATGAGTAATGCAAAATGTGTAAACTATAGAATATTTTTGAAAATTGTTAAAATATATACGAAATTAATTTACGATTAGAATAAACATTAAACAATTAGAAAAATGTATTTATGATTTTATATACCAAAATTAATGTTTTGACATAAATGTCAATGACAAGTAAACAAATATTATGCTTGAACAGAATGAAGTTGTCTTTAATTTAATTTTTCCTTATTCATTGGGAACGCTATTTCATAAGTAAAAGGAAAAAGTCAAAAGTAAAAAGTAAAAAGTATTTGCATTGGAAACCCACACTTAAACAAATTTCCCCTTCCAAATTAAATAATTTCAAATCGATGCAAAATGTGCAGCAGGCTCCAATTTTTACTCATTATGTCAATTTTACCTCTTTTTCAATTAATTTTTTGTTTGTTGCGATATCTTGGCGAAACCGAAATGTCACTGTCGTCTTGACGTTGTCAAGCCTAAAAGCGAGGAAGTTAAATAAAATCTGGACAATCACCGTGTTTTATAAATCTCCGAATATATTAAATTAAATAAATTAATAGGCCAGTACACATAAATGTAATGCATTAAAATGACAGCGATAAAAAATGATAATCGAATCGATGAATTAATCCAATACATTACATTGCATATACCAAATCCAATCATATTGATGAACGGGAACATATTTTTGTATTGTATGGCCTTTGGTTTAGCCTGTGGATTTTTGTTTTCGGTGTCGAAGAATATTATGAAGCCGGAATTGTTACAATTGTGGTGGTAGCATTTTTACAAATAATTATTTCGCTATGCTTTACTGGAGTGTTCACGTTCATACGTTTTTAAATTGTCGCTCAGTAAGTAAATATCTCTTAACGTAATTAATTGATTAATTATTCATGCGTATCGATTATATAGGCGAAAACTCCACAAACAGCGGTGGTGGCAAAGGTAGTACCAACGTCTAATAATGGATCATCCGAAATCGTCAAACTGAATTCTACGCGGTTGAAAAACGATAAGAAGGATGTAATCTACTGGTTTGTGTTCCAGAAAACCAAATACATCTGGGATGAAGATAAAAAGCAATTCAGAGGGCTCGAATTTCAAGTTCATATTGATGATTGTACAGATGACAATGGTTGTGCCAGAATTTTATCAACTATTTATTGACCGTGCACTCAAAAAAATATTGAGGGTAAAAGATACAATTTCCTTTTGTTAACCTGCTTACAAACAAAATTTATTAACTTTACATAAATTTGATATTTTAACAGAAACAATTGTTACTTTAACTTATTTTCTTTTTAATTAACAAAATTCTTTGGCATGCCACAGCTCCATTTTTTGTTTTCCAAATATTTTCTGTCGGTCTATGGTGCTTAGAAGAATATTGGTACTATTCTTTATTCACATTGTGCATGTTAATTGAATTCGAGTGCACGTTGGTTCAATAGCAGCTAAGAAATATGGCCGAAATCCGTAAGATGAGCAATAAACCATACATGATCAATAAAATAAAATTTATTAAATTAATTAAAATTTTATTTATATGTACTTTTATACTTTTATTTCGATATGGTCTAAGGTCGTTTGGTTTTCTAATATAGTCTTAATTTTTGATTATTATAACCTTCTTCTGGTGCATCCTTACAAGGTACGCATGCACATACATATGTGCACATACATACAATGATTCAGTATTTAGAGTGGGTTTGGTTGTGAAATTACAGTGTGCACAATTCCCTCTTGAAAGATTTCAAGAATCAAAGTTTTATGCAAAGAAATTACCAACAGTAGTATTTTATGTAATATATTTTCATCATACTTGCTTTGCAAATAACATCAATTTATTTACATTATGTCAATATTATGTCAAAATTACGTCAAACTGACATAATTTTTGACAACCGCAAATTGAGCAAAAAGCCATGTACCAACATACTAGAATAAAAAGTGGCTAACTTCACCCCGCTTTGCAGACAATTTTGCAGCAAGATACAATTGCATAAACTCGTCTTGAACGTTAACTAAATTAAAATAAACATTTATATAGTTTACATCATTATTGAATTTAGATATGTATAGGCATACCTGAAATATTCAAATCTATGTCGTGTACGATTTATTTTTCTAACCGCACAAGATCGCTTCTGTTTATTTTATCTTTTATTTCTTTCAATGATTTCAATCCTTTAAAAATAATGAAAAGCTCCTCCAATTC
Organism: Tipula unca; assembly: GCA_951394425.1. Classification (NCBI taxonomy): domain Eukaryota; kingdom Metazoa; phylum Arthropoda; class Insecta; order Diptera; family Tipulidae; genus Tipula; species Tipula unca. Next base: position 56,094,066 of record OX596381.1, on the reverse strand, counting down.
TTCAATTGTTTGCATATTCATTATATTAACAATTTTTTCAATTTATAAATCAATTTATTGACGGGCACACTTCTTTTGACTATTTATTTAATAATAATTTAAAATTTGAGTTTAACGTCAAATTTGTTGTTGTCAAGTCAGCTTACTGATTCGTTGGTAGTTCTGTCAAATTTTCCGTAATAAAGAACTTTCGTTAAATTCCGTAAGGTTTCCTTACTGATTCTTAAAGACAAACTGATCAATGTTTTACTTTGTTAATAAACCTACACACAGAAAGCTATATACATATTCCAAATATAAATAAATAACATATTTTCATTACTTAAAAATTTATCAAGAGAGCAAAATATTTAAAACGTTGAATTTAAAATTTAAAATAATATTAATTTAACTTTTCACATGCTATCGTGCGATCTTTCACACCTGTATGTTCCATCCTAACTATATAATATAGTAACAATAATAAGTATTTAGATTTTGGTAATCCTATCAAACTTATACGATTTCTATATATATATGTGGGTAAAACATTTAAGAGCAGAATGCTACAATTTATTAACTATAGTACGCTCCAAATAAAATGAAAGTTTGCAGAATTTACATTTTTTTTCTATATACGAGTATATCCAAACAAAAAACTATTAGTATTTTATAGTGGATAAAATTCTCCAGTACTTAAGGTGTTCGTTTATCTAATCTTTTAGTGGTTATGCTTGAAGTAGTTTTTACACTACATATAACTATTATTATTATACATATCTACATACATATATCCAATGTGTGGACTGTGGAGTGTTCTAGACAATAAAATGTTCCATAAATATAAACTATAGATATATAAAAGTCAGAATATATATGTACGAGTATGTATACAGTAAATGCTGTTCTGTATCATATATGGATTAGTTTCTATTTGCTACACATTTATGGTTTATAAATTTAATAACGTATTATATTTATATATACACATAATACTAATAAATGAAAAGTTGTGATAACAAATTGTTCATGTGGAAGTTGAATGAATTTACAGAAAACCAAATGAACAACATCTCTTTAGTCAATATATAGCATATATATACGTACGTACTTATATAAAAGTATCGCGACGGTGATGATCCACATAAAAAATATAAAATTTCTTCATAAAAATCAAGTTCATAAATTTTATACAATAAATTAAATTTTAATTGGTTTGTTAGCAATAATTTAATGAAGAGAGGTTTTATTGCGCGTGTTATCATTTTCGTTTTTTATATTGGAACAACAACAAAATTGCAAAAAATATAACCGAACGATAAAGAAGCGCGCGGAAAAATTGTTTACGTCACTTTTACTCTATCTAATCATACACATACAGTTAATTTAATGAAAAGGTACATTAATGGACTAACTTTATTAAAAGTTAGTTAATCCAAAGCCATCTTAATATTGTACATCAAGCCTCCATGTTCAAAACGAACTTTTATTATAGAACCTAAAATGACAAAAATAATCGATATCTTCATACATTTTGTATGGAAAGATATGATTTTCATTGATGAAAATTTAGTCGAAAATGGTAATTAATATAATGCAAAAAGTAGGTTTCTTTAAGGCTCTGATATTACACATTTTTTGGTTTTATAAAAAAAGATCGTTTCAAAATATCGCTCACCATATGGATGCTTTATTTAGGGTTTTCCAATAAGGATTCCATTTTGATATTAAAAAAAACGAGTATTTTTTAAGGGAAATCAATGAATGTTTATTTCATTGTATAGAGAGGAGGTTATGCCATTAACATTTGAATACGATATCAGCCAAATGTCCGCCACGGCTACGCTTGCAGCACCATATGCTTTTCATGAAATTTTCATGAAAATGTCCTCGATAACTTCACGAATTCCACCTTTAAGGCCTTGAATCGATTGTGGAGCATTGGCATAGACCTTATCTTTGACGTGGCCCCAAAGAAAAAAGTCTAAAGGTGTTGCATCACAAGATCTCGGTCACCAATTGTGATCACCTGTTCAAGAAATACTTCGAGCATAAAGATATATAGAGAGTGTGTAAAACTTAAAATATATGAAAAGAGAATAAGAAAATCGTACTATACAACTTCTGTCAAAAAACATTTTTTTTTTGTTTATTTCATGTTTTTGTGTTTAACATCGAAATAAAATTAAAAATTATAAGTGAAAAATATAAAATGGCTAAATTAATTAAGTGTTGTGTGACAAATTGCTTCAATTCGAAGCAAATTAATACAAAAAAAACAATTATAAAAAGTGTTTAATTAACTTTTTTAGGTAAGTGTTAAGTGTATATTTTTTCAAAATCTTTTTAATCCCTTCGATCGCAATTTAATGCTCACGAATGAAAATTAAAAATAATTGTGCAGTTTTAAAGTGTATTTAATCCTTATTATGGCCACCCATTTTAGTTTTAATCAGTTTTAGTTTTCTATCAAAAAAATTAAAACTAAACTGTTTGTATACCAAAAATAAAACAAAATTACGCGGCCATTTTGCTTTTCTTGATGTTTATATAAAAACGTTCATAGCCGGCGAAACTATTTTTTTTTGTGGTTTTTTTTTTTCTGCTGTTAAAATGCGTGAAAATTTTATTTATATTTTGTGAATAAGGTCTTGATTTAATTATTTATAGAATATATGATATATAATTATTTATTTATTTTTGTTTCTTGTTAAATAGATTTCCGAACGATAGAAATTTTCGAAAAGAGTAGCTAAAAATAATTATACTAAGCAGAATGAAAAGTACGCTCCGAATTTGTTCGGACCACTTCGAAAACAGGTTCATACGTAAAAAGGGACCTTGCACATATTTTAGTTCAGAAGCGATTCCAACAATATTTGCATCTTCATCTAGAGCCACTGTAGAACGAGAGCCATTATTAGAAATGAACATAGACTTGATGAGTTCAAATTTGAATGACCCAAGTATTTCATTACCGAATGTTGCTATACAAGAAGAAACCCTCAGTAGTTTATCGTCTTCAAGTGGCAAAATGACTCCCGAAACCGAGCCAAATGAAAGTGAAGGTGTTCAACTAAAGATCAGTACGACCGAACTTAGCTCCGAAGAATCTTCACAAGAAAGAAAATTAAAAATGTTTAAACAAAGAGATTTGTAGCATTAAATCTTTATGCTCGAAGATTATAATTAAATCTAATTTTATTTTTGTACCTGGAATACAATAAAATGTTTTTATATAAAATAGTTTTTTAATATTTATTACTATAATTATATTGTAAATGTATTTTCCATGTAAAATTAATAACTAATTGCTATTTCGCCATGATTATGAATTTTAGTAGGCGTTTACACAAAAGTACTGTTTTGGTATATACTTTTATTCTTCTCGTCTAAACGGGATATAGGATTAATCATCATAATATTAAAATTAAATTATAATATCTAAAATAAAATGAGTGGAATTATTATCTACAAGTATATTGTAAAAAATATTTATCAATTTTGTATTGTGGTACATAATTATGTACATTTTACATATTCATAAATTTCTAAAAATCCTTTTTTTTTAACCCTATGAAAAATTAAATAATTTTATGTGCGACTATGGCAATAAAATAAAAAAAATGAGAGAAATAAAAAAAATATATGTTTTGACAGAACTTGTAGTACGCTCAAAATATATTATCCTACCCGGTTGGAGAAATAACACGGTCAGGAAACTCTTCGTGCAAAATTGCGATTGTTTCGTTGCTTGTGTGGCACGTAGCGCCATCTTACTGAAAAAAACGTCTTTCACATCAATATCTTCCAATTCCGGCCATAAAAAGCCATTAATCATAGCTCGGTAGCGCAATCCATTCATGAATAACAAACGACGATTAATATTGAATTATTTTATTCTTACGAAAATTTTGAAATGAATTGTGAATTACAAGACGACGATTTATTCTTATTATATAGTATTTTTAGGTGTAATAAAATATCAATTAAATTAGTTAATGCCATAAATTCTAAGAGACCATTGATGAGTTTATTAAAATATATGGTTTACAACCAGTTTTATTGATGCGATTGTATTTCTATTGTTTTATTTTTATTGGTTTTTCAAAAAAGGGACTAATGAACAAAATTTTAAAATAAAGGGAGTTCATGTTTAAAACGAAAATGAAATTTTGTTTATGTAATTACATTACAGTTTATTTATCTAATTACATAAGATTAATGTTTACTATTTGTTTTCTTTGAGCATTGGTAGTCTACAAATTTTACCAATACTTCGTTTGATTATACCATTTTTGGTTTTTATATTGAATACTCGATTGACTCCATCGGTTCCTGGGAAAACTTCAACAATTTTTCTCATCAACCACTGTGTTGTAGGTAAATTTTCGTCGACAATAAGTACGAGTTCATCTTTTTTGTAATTTTCTCGTTTGTCTTTCAATTTTTTCCTTTGCTGTAACGTATGTCGATACTCAACTGGGAATCTTTTCCAGAATGATTGTAACATTTTATTTACATTTTGTAATCTTGAAAGTTTGATGGTCTATCGATAATATTTTCTTCTGGAATATTGTTTATCGTTGTTCCAGTTAAGAAATGTGCCGGTGTAAGAGGTGTTGGGTCGTCTGGATTTGTTGATAATACTGTTAGTGGTCTTGAGTTCATCACTCCTTCAACTTGTATGATTAGTGTATATTTAATTTTTCGTACGTCATTGATGTATTTGATGAAACTCGTTTTAAATGCGTTTTTAAGCTTTTTACTGAGGATTCCCAAAGCCCTTCGAAGTTCGGTGATCGTGGTGGAATAAATTTCTATTGGATTTCATTGAAACTGCAGAAATTTTGTATTGTATTGGTTTCTATCTCATTTTTATGAATTATGTCATACATTTGTTTTAGTCCCTGATCTGCTCCAACAAAGTTTGTTCCGTTATCTGACCAAATAATGGCTGGTGATCCTCTACGAAATATAAATCGTTTAAGGCAAGCAAGTAATGATTCTGTTGTCAAATCTGATACTATTTCGAGATGTACGGCCTTCGTGACGAAACAAACAAAAATGCACACATACACCTTTTGATTTGCACCACCTCGTTGATTTTTGTTTCTTGTAAAATATGGACCACAAAAATTTGCAGGCAGGTCTCCCATTATCTAGATTTATCGTAGTTGGTTTTGTTTTATAACATTTTAAGCAAAACCTGGATATTCTTTTTGCCAGCAGTTTAGCACGTAAAGGCCAATATCGTTATCGAATTGTAGAGATACTAGTTGTTGAGGGCTGCAATTAAGTTTTTTTATATGCTCTTCTCGAAAAATTAATGTAGTCAAATTACTTTTATGTGGTAGAATTAACGGGTGTCGACTATCATATGGCATATAATTAGCTTTACTTAATCTGCCACCCACTCGTAGCATTCCGTCGTAATCTATAAAAGGATTTAAATCCTTGATTTTGCTTACGTGGCGTAGTGAAATTCCGCTCTTAATTGATTTAATATCTTCCATGAGGAATTCATATTGTGTTTCCTTTATAGAATATTTCAAGCTATTACGAATTTAATTTGCTGTGAAGTACCCCTTGATTTTTTGTCTTTGCTTTAATATTTTTGATGAATCTTCTAACGTAACTGATTATACGAACAAGTTTGGTAAGTGAACTCCTTTTCTCTATTAAATCAAGCATATCTGGATTTATTGTTTGTATCAAAGTGGTTCTTTCGGGTTTTATTTCATCTATTATGTCTTGTCGATTCTCCTGCTCAGTGATCTTTGGCCAGTTTTCTTCAGGATCTTGTAAAAACAGTGGACCATTCCACCAAGCTTGTGAATCGACTAAATTTTCTATAGAAGTACCTCTAAAAGTACAGCTGCATTAAATTCTAACCTCAGCAAGGTAACCTTTTTTAACAACGCCACTCGCGATTTACTAACTATTAGTTTTGAAATATAATTTCCGTCAGAATTTAAACTATGAACGTATAGACAAGCACCGAAAGCCTTTTCTGAGGCATCTGCAAACCCATGCAGCTGTACCGACTGTTGTGAAAATGGTGAAAGATATCTTTCCAAACTACAATTCTTAAATAACGAAATGAACTTTCTGAATATATTCCATTCAATTTCATAATGCTTTGGAACTTCTTCATCCCAACCAATATTTAATTGCCAGAGGCAAAAGCAGTTTACCTTTAAGAAATACTGGAAACCAAAATCCTAATGAATCAAATATTTGGGCAAATTCAGCTAGGATTATCCTTTTTGATATTTTAATTTATATTAGGAACAACCACTGAAGGCTATCGAGTGTTGGATTCCAACCTATTCCTAATGCCTTGATATGTTTGTTTTCCAATATAATTTCCTATATAAAAATTTTCTTTAAAACGTTAGATGCCTTAGGACACGAGTCGCTAAGTAAGGTGCAGAAGAGGTACCGTATGTGACTAGCTAGTATTAGAATAATGCCTATAAGCTACTATTAGAATTGTACCACTAATTGTATAATGCCTAGCTACTATTAGAATTGTACCACTAAACATTTTGTAAATGCCTTTGATTCGGATTAATATAAGAATTTGCCAATATATTTTTTCAATGTCGGATGGAAATACGTATTTGTGTTTACGAAATCGTAACATTATATCAAAAAGTTCTGACTGAACAATTGTCCCGGTCATTAGAATATTATTTAGTGAGTTATTGTTGTCTGTCTTAGCAGACGCATCGAATACAACCCTTAATTTTGTTGTACAACATGTTGGTTTTAAAATTGGGTGATGCGGTAAAAAATATCCTGTATCATTATCAACTGATAATTTCATATGTTCTAACTTGACATACTCTTCCATAAATTTGTGGTAGCCTAATTTTAAGTCATGGTCGCGATTTAATCTTTTTTCTAGGTATGAAAAACGTTTACTTGCTGCTAAATAAGAATTATACCTAGTTTTAAATAGATTTTAATGGCAAACTAACAACATAACGTCCTTCACTATTTCTATAGGTAAGTTGTTTTAAATAATTCTTCACAATGTTTTTCTTCAGGTGAAATAACAACTGAAGTTTCACAAGCTTCATTTTGGAGTAATCGTTCCAATTGTTTATTTAATTGGTCATCAGAATTATCCGTACGTATAAATGTAAATTTACCGCGTCATCATTGCAATTTCCACCTATGATCCAGCCTAATTTTGTTTCTACGAGAATTTTTGCACAGCGATTAAGTTCAATTTTATTTTTCATAATTGTTGAAAAGAATACTTCAGCGCCCAATAAAAGATCAATTGTATTTGGAATGTTAAAGTGAGCATCAGCCAAAACTATGTTCTTAGGCAAATCCCGTTTAGATATATTTAATTTATAATGAGGTAGTTGGTTAGTTATAACTGGTACGATTGACAAGTCCAAGTGCATCTGGAAACTTGCGCCATTTGATCGAACGATAGACGAACATTTTTTTGAAAGATTGGTTTTTTGACTATTTAATCCAGAAACAACTATACCACTGCTTTGTGAAACTAACCAAAGTTTTTCAAACAAATCATTAGTAATAAAATTAGTTTAGAATTAGAATCTAAAAGACGCGCATGCAACGTAGTCGCCTTTTGAATTTTGTACCAATATTGTGGCTGTGGATAACGATATACTCGTTTTATTAGGCTTAGAAACATTGTTCGTATGAAGAGTTTCTCTTTTTTCGACAATTGGGCATGGGATAGGAGGTAACAAATTATTTTGATCTATATGTTACTTGATGTAACTAAATTTCTATGCAAAAGTATGTGATGTTTTTGCGAACAACGTTTACAACTAGTATTGGTGCACTGTGAAACTATATGATTAGGTTTGAGGCAGTTTATGCATATAATTTTAGTTCTTTAACTTTAGTAAAGCTATCTAATGGTGACAGCTTAATGATTCTGCACACAAATATATTGTATGCTCCTTTTTACAAATTGAACAACGCTTAAGACGAGAAGTGGTTTCCGAGGTTGGTTGAAAGGCGGACACTAGAACCGTTTTGAATTTATGGCTTGAATCGGGAAGGTTTAATTTTTTCTGTGCACCTATGGTTTCTAAAATACGAATTTTCTTTTCAACGAATTCTTTAAGTTTTGTCCATTTAGGAAATTCATTTAACGTTAACTGATTTTCAAATTCCTTCCTTGAATTTAAATGTAAATTCTCCAAAATTATTCGAACTATATTAATGCCTCCGCTAATTTATCTAAACAAAATTCCCATGTTTCTAATAAATCGATATTGGCAGACGCTATCTTAAAAATGGTCTTTAAATCAGCTAAAACGTTATTAGAAGATTTTTGAATGTTTAACATTGCGTCTTAATGAGTTTCGACAATTACTCTTTCATTATTATATCGGTTTAATAAAATTTGCCAAGCATTTTCATACCCGGTAGCAGAGATTGGAATTTGAGCTACTAACGATCTAGCTTCTCCCTTAAGTTTTTCCATTAAATAGGAAAATTTAGCGATTTCACTGGACCGCAGTTATAAAAGTATCACGAAAATTTCGCCAATTATTCAATGTTCCATCAAATTCTGGAAGTTGCAGCTCCGGCAATTTAATGCGACCCATTGATTGTTGGATAGGTTGTTTATCAGTTTCTTTAAGCAGCATATCTTTTATTAATTTCGAAAATATTCTGACTCACACTCACTAATAGTTGTTAATTGTTCTTTTATTACACTTAACATTTCTTTACACAAATCTTGATTTTTTATATTTTCACTTAAACGCACACACCTTTTATGGACGGCATTTCTCCGTCTTATTAATCTATCCATTTTTATTTAAATAAAAGTGAATAAAATTATTTTATAGTTTGTATTTTATATGGACTGTATTTTGACTATAGCACTAAATTTGAACGAGTTTTGTTTTAAATCACTATTGGTTGGGTGGTATTGCAAATAACTATTTTAATTAATTTTGATAATCTACTATTGTATTTTGAATTTAATGTATTACGAAACTACGAATCCGGTACGAATGGATCAAAAATATGGTGATGTATTCTCAAATTTTATGAATAACAGACGTGTTAACTGAACTTTAAAAGCCTTAAGACCTATAAGTCTTTATTCAAAATACGGTGTAATGGCGTTTGTGGAATGACTAATTCCAAAGATCGACGAAGAATCAACAAGCCTGGGTTTTCTTCAACATTACGGGCTACAGCAGCAATATTCTCAGTTGTTCTTGAGCGACGCACACGGTTTCGATTCTTCACATCACTAACTTGGCCCAACAGCTCAAATTTTTCCACCAGTTTCACTATTTCCGGCCAAGAAGGTGCTTCACGACGACAAAAAAGTGCTTTAGTTTTGCGAACTGTGACTGCAAAATTTTCACCATTTTTGTAGTGAATTTTAACAATTTCAATGCGTTGTTGTACCATTTTTAGTAATGGCCTAGTTTTTACTTGTCAAATGTCAAAAGATGACAGCTCCAAGATTGACAGCTGCCCAAATAGCAGGCTATTCAAAATGAAACCTCTTATTGGAAAACCCTTTATATTAAGATGGGTTTGGTTAAACGTAGAATTTCAGGTCGAACGCAACTCTTTCGAATATAAACAGTATTTGAATATGAAAACATTTTTAGTGGCACAACTAGGAGTAAATTGGTCTAATGATACAATTTATCAAACGAAACAATATTTTCACATATATACATAAATTCTAATGCAGTAGTTTCTATACCTAATGATTTTTCTTAATTTGCCATCACAAACCGTTAATTTATTAAAATTAGACACATCTGTAGCAATTTATTGCTGACTGGAAATGTAACGAAATAATTTATAGCGATTTGGGAAAAATATTTTCCAATAATCCCTATTTCATTGACTCGCACAATATTACAACGCTTTTGTCGAAAACCAATTTATGTATTTATTGTTAAGTATACACCGAAAACAAATTGCTTTAAGCTCGTGGTCATATATGTATATATGTATATGGCTTGAAAAATTTAAATTTTCTGTAACATTTTATTACTATAATTGTATAAAACCAGTAAATAAACTTCATAAATTTAAAAAATACTTAAATCTCACCAGTAATAATTTAAAAATCCCCAATTGTGAATTAAAATAATTTTGTTTTTGGTATATTACAGCGTTGCGAAAATGCCTACAAAATTAAACGATTCTAGCATATCTCGTATAAACATTTTATACGTTTCTTCGTTTTGCTGTTGTACACATTTTCATATTACCCTTAGTAAAAATATTACGTGTTTTTTGTACAAAAATGGCATTTACATCAGACTCTTCAGTGTAAGTACAAAAAATAAAATAAAATAAACATTATACACAAAAAAACATGAATGAAGTAATCATACATAAGTCAAGTGGTCCCAGAAGGTTTATACTTCATATACCATTTTTTCAACATTATAAAATTCAAGTTAGAAATTAGTTGGGTTTTACACTTTAAATAATAATTTCACTGTACATAGATATGGGTATTTTAAAGGACGAATGTGATTAATTTATAAACAAACCTGTAAATCATTGCAGTGATATTATACTATTAAGCTAAGCTTTTATTTATATAAATACTGGCATACGTCAAAAATTTAAATACCCAAAAAGCAACAACAATTGATCAACATGGCGGCACTAGTCAAAATATATTTCTATTTACGTTTAAATTTTGATATTTCCGTTTGGTAATAAATTATTTTTGAATTAAATTTAAAAAAAAATTAAATTGCAGCTTTTAGATAATATTTGACTATATAGTCAGAAACACATTGTATAAATACTGTTGTGTTTCGTGGGGTTTTTAATAGATAATATTGATAAATTAATTGAGTCTGGTTGTAGTGAAAAAGATATTTTTATGAAACTTTTATTTTTTGATCATTATTTATTCAATTAAAATACAATTTATTCAACAGTGAATGTTAATTGTGTAACATGTATTCTAAACAATATACTCTTTAAACTTTTATGTTTCGATGCATTTTTATGTAATAATTCTGAATTTCAAGTTGTCTTTGCTTGTTGGAAAAATCGAATTCCTTATACAGTTTTTGTTCGCTCATTTGTTTTTTTTTATAAATTCAAATAAAACATATTAGTGCCGCTTACGGATTTTTGAATTGTAAAATTAACTATGTATATATACTGGATTTATTTGTGCATAAGTAGTACCATTTACATAGTGAAAAAACGTATCATACTTGTTACATGTGAGTTATATCAAGCGACTTGCACCAAATTATGCAATGGGCCAGAACTCACTTCATCTATTCCAAGGGTGGTCTAACTTGCTCCCCGATGAACATCTCACCAGTTTGGGTACTGTAATCCACATTCCGGTCACATTTTCTGCTGCAAAAATCAATCATTGATGAATTTAAATCAAAATATTCGTCAATCAAGTGAGCTGTTGGTGAATCACTTGAAGAAATATGATCATCAGCTATTTTAGTCACCGTTGAACTTCTATAAATTCTATTCGTTTCTGCATTCTTATACTCCGTAGAGTTGGAACAGCATCCATGGTATGATAACAAAACTGATGGAGTTACGTCTGGTTTAAGCCGTCTTTTTTTTATTATTCCGTGTTGCTCATACACAGGGTTTACCGGAATAAAATCATTTTCTTTGAAATGTATAGAACAAATCCGAGCAGATTTTACACTGAATTTGTCTTTTCTATGTTGCAGTTTATATATAAGTAATTCACACTGACCAAAAAATTATTTAATATCACTAAACAAAATGTTTTTGTGGAAAATAATTGTTTCACTACAAACACAATCTAATCGTTTATATTAAAAATCCACTGGTCAATTTAAAATCACCAAAATATCCAATTTTGTAAGAGATAGTTTTTTTTGCACTTCCAACACACACTATACAAGCCAATTTTAAAGCGTCTATTTTTCACTTAAAAAATCACCGAAATATAAAACTTTGAGCACAATAATTTTTTGTAAACACACGAAAATATTCACAGCGCGTTTATTCAATAATTTTAATATAATTTATATCAAAAATTATTAAAACAAAAATGTAAACATTGAAACACAAACAACATGACGAAATTTTCTTAATGACTAACGACGCCATGTCCACAGATGCGCGAAATAGAACGAAAATGAAACCAGTTTGTATATTACATTTTTCGTTTGTACATGACCTTACTGTGAATAGAAAAGTTTTAATAAATTGGCCACATTATCAGTTTAGTTTTTATCAGTAAATGTATTTAGCTTTATCAAAACATAAATTCTATGATCAGTTAACTAACGTATTTAGTACATTACCTTCCATTCTTTTATGATTGTGATTACAAAACATAAGTGTAACGTAATCTCGCTCCTCGATTCAAAGCAACGTTCAGCTGGCGTCAGATAGCGGTAAATAGAATAATAAAATGTATACTCATTTGATAGGTTGTATACTTATTTGAAAGCTTCCGAAATCTTGCGAAACTTTTGCATTCTTTAGTTTAAATGTGGGTCCATGGGGATTTTGGGATCATTTATCAATAATAAAATTCTTGGCATGAAGTAAACATTTTCTGTGAATTATGTTGAGTGATTTCAACTCTATACCTTTTAACTAAAAATCTTAAAGCTCTTTAAAATATTGGATCTGATTTTCTCCATAAAACTATGTGTTCATAACAGTAAATAATTTAAAATAAACAACACTGCAAGGGCAACGCGACATAATACTTTCTTGGTTTTCCCACATCGTCAAAGTGAATCTGGTATTTAATTTGGACGAGATTTCATTGCATCAATAATTATCAATTGGGGTTAAAATTCATCAAATATTATAAACAAATTTGGTTTAGATTTTGTTTATAAAATTGTTTTTATTTCTATTTTACAAAACCAAATAATGAATTTTCATCATGTATGAATATACAAAAAAAGCCACAATTTTCTATTTATATAACACAACATGAGTTTTATTCCATTTTATGTGTCTGTTGTTGTAAACATATTAGTTGTTTAATCCAAATATATACACATACTTACTATAAAACACGTATATATATATATATGCATACAGGGTGGTCCAAGTCACTTGGCTCCTTGTTTAAAAATAATATTCCGCAAATGGTCGCCAAAAGTCTTCACAAAGGCTTGGTTTAATGTGAATATTTTGCAGTTCAAAACGAAATACATGATTTCAGGTTAAAGGGACAATGGCACACCACATTTTAGTAGTGGCCAGGGCCACTTTGAGGAGGTTCAAATATTTGGGCTCTCTTATCACTCACTGTATAACAGTGTGGGTGAGGATATTAAAGTGCAGCTGGCAGCCGTGCTTTGTATCCTCTAAGGCCACTGCTAAAATCTAAACACCTATCAAGTGTCGTGAAGCTGAAGCTTTACAAAGCATTGATCAGGCCCGTTGTTATGTTTGGATGTGAAAGTTGGGCGCTGACGGATGAGTGCGAGAGATGGCTTCTTACATTTGAGAGAAGAGTCATGCGTGTGATTTACGGCCCAAAACGCGAAATAGATGGCACATACCGAGCTCTCTACAATTTCAAGTACGCTGGCTCGGTCACGTTCTGCGTGCTGCTCTGGAACGAACTGTGCAGCGATCTCTGAAAGGCGCCAGTAATGGCCTCTAAACACTGTATTATTATTATTTTGCATAACAGACACTATCATGTTATAAAAGCTTTCCATTGACGGTTATACGACATAACTTGTGAACGATTTGTGCACAACCTCCAACGTTAACAATTAATTAGTTCCTGTATAATTTACTAATTACTTAATTCTTTTTCTATTTCAAATTGTTTGACTGTAAATATGTACTTAACTACTTAGTCCAAATTCCTACAAAATTAATTTAGCTACGAGTAAATTTTATTTCAATCACATTATCTTAGTTTCTGTTTCTTTTAGTTTTTTTTTTTTTGAAAATTAGTTTTAGTTTTTGTGGAAAAATGACTGAAGTCGGCCACACTTAAGCAACGATTACGAAAAATTCAAATATAATTTGAAATGATGATATTTTATTTCGGATTATACAAATATAATTTAATTAATCCTAAACTTATATAAGTATGTATAAGTTTATGTATTATTTAAAGTCGTATATAGTTCTAATTAAATTGGGACAAGCTGGAATTACTGTTTAACTTTCAAAAAGGAATTGCCACATTTGGGGCAGTACACTCGTAAAAATAGATTCGATAGTTTTGCACCCCAATTCCCTTAGTCATGTCACCTAGCGTTTGTTCCGACAGGTAATTTTTACTATTCTCTTAGTTGAAACATCGTATTCTAGTAGTCGTTTTAACTGTTTCTTGTCACCTGAGATGACGTTACTAGTCGCGCAAAATTTTTAAGTGATGAGCAAAAATGAAGGTCGAAAAAACGTAATTTTTTAATTTATACACACAATATACATTATACATATATATTTATTATATTTTATAATTCAATATATATATATATATATATATATATATATATATATATATATATTATATATATATATATATATATATATTTAAAATTATTAAGTATTTTAAATAATTATACAAGAGTTTACATATTAATTGAATTATTACAGCGTACAAATTACCCAAACGTGAAGCAATTGTCTTGTAGATTTAATGGAGAAAAATGCCGAAATAGGCAAAGGCTATTACAACTTTTGCAGTAATAAACAAGAATATAATAAAATATGGAATGATTATGAAAATAAATTGAACTCCTTAGGTCCTCCAATAAGGGATGGCGTAGGATGGCAAAAAGTAAAATGAAATGCAATTTCATAATATATTTGACTAATAATTTATGTATTGTAGGTTTGGAGCGATTTTAAAGGGAAAATAAAAATAAAAATGGCCCATAATAAAAAGGAATTTACTGTAACTGGGAGTAGATCAAATAAGCTGCACACATTTTCCCCATTGGAGGAAGGTGTGTTAGTCTCATGTGCTTAGACACAATTTATCGCAACGCAACAAACAAGAGTTACGGCCTAAAGTCAGCGACAAGACTATCACCCGAGGCTACGTTGGAAAATACCAGTTATCGCCCACCCTCGGCAGCTGAATTGCGAAATAATTCTGAGCCACCATCGTCAGAGGCTCTATTAGGAGCAGTGTTGCCAGATTTATCTGCAAATCTCAGTTTTTCTAATAGGACAAAAGATTTCCAGTTTTTCTAAGAAAATTCAAATTTTGGTCAGTTTTTTATTTTAATATTTATTTTCATTTTATTTTTTAAAAATTCCGAAATATTATGTGTTTAGCAATTCTGAAATCCATGCTGTTTATCAAAGTTCTGACTATAAAAAATGTTTACTACATTGTGCAAAATTTTTCGTTTTGAAAATGTACAGCAGGTAGATGATGATGAATAGAGAGAATTGTGCGCTGTAAATTTTCAAGAAATTGAACTTAATGATAACACCACCATAGAAATATTTTGGAAAACGGTGTTTAAATTAAAGAGAAATGTGGGAAGCGAGTGTTTCCCCCATTTAAAGAAAATTAATATTTACAATTCTGTCAATTCCGGTCGCAACCGCAAACGTAGAACGAATTTTTTCGCTAATCAACCTTAATAAAGATAAACTAAGGAATAAAATAGAAGTTCCGGCTTTAACAGGAATTTTAAGAACAAAGGAATGCAAAATTATGACTCCTCAAATATAATGATGAAAAACTAAACTCTAAAATGTATGAATGAGTAAGGTTATTGATAAAAATAATAAAACAAGTTTTTTATATTGTAACTTTGTGACATAGTATTCATATTATATATTTAATTGGACTGTTTTACCATTGCCACCTTTATACACTGGCCTATGACTTCAAATGATGACGTAAAATTATGTCTCTATCTGCAGATGGGGTAAAGTTAAGAAAATATATGTTTTTTCCTTTTTGTGGATAACGTTATTGGTTTTTTTAGTCTGTTTCATTATGCCAAGGTGGTTCTTTTTAGTTTGGTTTATTATTACGTAAATTAAGTTTTAATAAATTATATTTTATTTATTGCTATATTTTTTTATTAATTTACAGTATAATGATTACTCTTTTATGCGCATAGTATATTTTACAAAAACATCATTTTACAATTTCGCCGCTAGCGGCAGTAAAATAACAAACAAGTTTTTTATCTTATTTTTTGTAAATATTGTTTTTGTTTTTTTTAGTTTGCTATAATATGTCGAGGTGAGAAGAATTGCGTCCCTTTGTACATCTTTTATCTTCTATAGGTAGAAAATTTCATTTATATGAATTAAATTATATTTATTATGGCATAAATTGTAACTTTTAATTAAATTTATGTTATAATCATAATATACATATTTTATTTTATTACATATTATCATTTTGGCTGCGAATTAAGTTTAATTTTTCGACGCTAGTAGCGCATAGTTGAATAAAAAGAATTGTTTGTTTTTATACTATTATTGGTTTTCTTTTTTTGATTATGACAGTTCGTTATTTATTGACGAAATTGCAATATAAATTGATATAAATTGTAAAACAATTATTATCATCTAATCTAGCTATATGATGACACCTATACTTTTTTAAAGTACTAGTTATCTAAAAAAAAATACATAAAAAAGCGCATTTTATTTCCTTTAGACGAAAAGCAAACATCTTCTCACTTCGACGTGAAGGAGACTAAAAAATATAAATATGGCAACGCTGATTAGGAGATATACTGTCGACGGATTTTGAAATCTACGAGATCGAGGATTATACTGAAGATGATATACACAAAGATGCATTTGGAAAGAATGTGGAAGTGTTAGCCTCACGGTCATTTAAGAAGAAAATGGGAAAAGCAAACTGTAAGAAAAACAGTGCACAAAATATAGAACGCCATCGTTTCTTAGAAATCCAGACGAAATCGATTCAAGAGACAGAATAGGACACGAAGGACTGTGCACGGTTATACGCTCGGAGAAAGTTTCGAACTAAAAGAAAAGAAATTTAAAGCATGGCATGAGAATCAGCTCGCTAAAAATAAATACATATAGGAAAGAAAATATGGAAGTAAAATTAAAAACATTGGCGTATAAAGAAAAATAAATTAGAGTTCGAAATAAACCGATTCTGGCCGAATCTGTTTATTTCGAACTCTAATTTTTAGTTGATTATGATTTTGGAGAGAGAATGAATTAAAGATTTCTAATTATAATTTTATATATTTAATAATTTTCTGTTTTTATTCCTTATACTCGTATGAAATATTTTATATACATATATGTAAATATTTTTAATAAAATTGAAAATTTTAACAAATCGAATTCATTATTTGTATTCGCACCCTTTGTCCAGCGTCAATGTCTGTGTCCCTTTCTTCCAATGGCTCTAATGGTTGCTCAGAATATTCGAGATTGTTGAAATTTCTAAATTTACGTTATGAATGATGCACAAATTATGAAGTGCGCAACACACATTTGCTATTTGTGCAGCTTTTTTTAGCTTATAATGTATCCATCAAACAGCGGTAACGGTTTTTCAATACGCCAATCGTTCTTTCTATTATATTTCTCGCCTTTGAATGCTTTATTTTGAATTAATAATAAGATAATCTTCTGTGTTAAAGTTTGAGGCAATTATTAGTGTTACCAGAATGATATCATTTATTTCGTTTGTCACGTCACGTCGCCTGAGACGACTTGGAGAATACAAATTCATAGAAGAAGTGACGTGACTGTAGTCGTGTCGATTAAAGCGATACGACTATCAGAATATGGGTGTTGGTGTACTGCATGAATTGTGTTATTGACCTAAGAATTAAAGTTCGATTATTATCACTTGTTGATGTCAATAAAAAGTTATAACAACGTCAATTATAAAAGTGATTATTGGGCCACCCTGTATACTTTAGGTACATACTTACATATGAATACGTAAATAAGAAGGAAACAAAAGTGTCTATATAGATGTAGATGAACGAAAAATACAACCTAATACAAAATGAACAAAAAAGTTAACCCAACCAACATGGAAAACTAAAGCCACAGAGACAAATGGCTTTTGAAACAACATTTATAGAATTCTTAGAATCAATACCAATAAAGGAAATTTAAAAAATAAAACAAAAATATCCGGAATATTTTCACTTCCTAGAAAACAAAATTGTTTTGTGGTTAATCTAACTAAAACGAAGTACTTATCTAGATACACATATTCTGTTAAATTGAAAATACAGTTTTTTATTATTTTTAATATTAAAAATTAAATTTTTTTTTTTAAAAATATTAAAAGGACCAAATAATATAAAGATAAAAATGTATGTACTAAGATATTTAATTTTATGATCTTACGAGATGAACAAAAAAAAATTCACTTTGGAAATATTCCCATTGTTACGAGTATATATATACAAATTGATGATGCTAGAGAAACAAAAAATAATCGAGAGAAAATGTAATGAAAAACAGGAATGCTTTTAGTTTCGAAAATTGAAAT
This sequence comes from Tipula unca, assembly GCA_951394425.1. Classification (NCBI taxonomy): domain Eukaryota; kingdom Metazoa; phylum Arthropoda; class Insecta; order Diptera; family Tipulidae; genus Tipula; species Tipula unca. The sequence goes on along the minus strand of OX596381.1, from coordinate 56,075,612 downwards.
ATTTATAAATATGTTATTTTGAAAAATTATTTTACCTCCTCGGTTTTTGTTTACATTTAATATTTTGAGCACATATGTACACGTATATGTACTTATATATGCGACGATTATATATTATGTATATCGCTGACATAATATTGGGTGGAGTAATGGGATTTAAATAAATAATTTACGTATATTTCGGGAGTTCCAATTTGCATGGGCAATATTTTCAACAATTTTTGTTATAGCCGAAATACCCAAAAGTGGTTTTCAATGCATTTGAGTTCTGATTTTTCAAGTATAGGAATACAAAGCAAACTTATGTTTGTCGACTTGGATGTAAATAAAAAAATGTGAAATGTGGTTATTTCTCACTGTATATAATTGATATATATGTAACTAATATGTTTCATTGATATGCAAAGTTCGCTAATTACCTTATAAACTCATGGTCAGAAAACGAATAAAACCTACCATGTTCTGTAAAATCAATGAATGATTGTTTTCTTTGTTTCATCTAATTTCCACCTGTTGTATAGGGAACTTGTTTAGAGTTGATTATGATTGGGCAGAGCTGAACATGAAGGATAGGAGGATGTATTGGCTCTTAGGTAAACATTCTGAACTATCCCTACACAAAAAATTACTTTTATACTGGCAAATACTGAAACCTGTATGAACCAATGGTATATACCGCTATGGGCTTGTACCAAGAAAACGAACATCAGGATGATACAGACGTTCCAAAACAAACTGCTTCGGAATATTATAAATGCTCAATGGTACATTAGAACTGAAGAGCTCCACTGAGATTTAAAGATGGAATACATCGATGAAATTATTGAACCAATTGATCTAGGGACTAGCCATTGGGCTATATCCCAACAAACGTTAATATAATTATGATAGGAAAGTTACTAGATGATTTAGAATAAAGTCAGTTGTAATATTATATAAATTAAAAAAACAAATATTTTCAAATGTCAGTATTTCTGAAAAGTATTTGCAAGTTCCGTAAAACACTTCAAAATTTGGAAATACTGACTGTCCAAACAAATCAACTTAGTATTTCTCTGGTCATTTCAATATCTATATATACATATACGTGACTTAAGCGGGATTTTAAAACTATTTTATGAACATAGTTAAAATTCAATAAATTTAATTATTTTAAAAATTATTTATACTCGTATATCAGCCGAGCATTCCAAATATTTATAAAAACTATAATAAATTACATCCATACGTCATTGCTAAGAATTACTGAAAGTTCTAGGGGATTTACTTAAAATTTTAACTAAACCCGGAAAATTACAATTTCGGGGTATTTCTCTCAGGGTTGTCAACTCTTTTATGAGTTCGCATTATTGATGATAGCATACATTTCCGTTGCCACGGTTACAGGTACAGAAATGTTGACATTTTTTGGGTCATAATCTACAAATGCTATAATTTTTGAAATTTTCATTCTAATTTGGATTTTTTCACTGAATTTTGAATTTCGTTCATAATCATATAGAGGGGGCCAAAACATTTCGAAATGACATTTCATCATTCTTTAGTTTTTTAATCGTATATTCACGTATATTCGAATGTTCAATGTCCCCAAAAATAATAATGCTGTTTAATTCCTTTCAAAGTTATTAAAATTCAATTTTTATTATTATAAGTTTTATTTTAAACTTTACCATTTTTTCTGAGGAACATTACTAAATTTGTAAAATTCCATCTTTATAGCCTGACCCAAATCAACAAATTCATAATTTGAAAGTTTTTAACAAAAAATTCAGAATTTCTTACACAAAAATATAGAAAGTTGAGTTTTCTTAAGGAAACATGCACGACTAAGAGTTCAACCCTAAACTGAACAAGAGATTATACAATATCTACACGTTAAACTTGAGACCTGTGGATGACGTATTGGCGTCAATTGTTCAATTTTATTGCTGAAGATCTTGGAGAGAAACACAGTGTGCAGGAATAAAAATTAAATCATTTGTTCGTTTTTCAATTGGTTTCAATTTTCGGCTAATAATATAAATCCTCAGTTTACAAGATTATCATAAATTGTTGTGGCCTTGTCAATGCCGGTAAATATCTGTAATTTCGTTCGTTTTTCGAGCACCTCAGACAAACAACTGAGAACAGCATTTGGTCTAACATCACTCAGTTCTGTGGATTAGAAATTTTACCGATCGGCAAGACAAACACCAGATTTCCATGCTTTAGACAAATACATATTATTGGCAAAAGGACCAATGGACTTCAATTGAATAGAACGAACAGTAAGACAAACTTCGTATCAGGAAGATTGTTGACGTAGAAGTGAAATTAGATGTGATCAAAGTAACTTTCTTTATTTTTATTGCTTTTGAAGAGCCCATATCTAAAAATTACGCCTAACTTTACAGCTTGCAATTCAGTGTTAATAATATTGCTTTTAAAGTATTGAGTTACCTTGTTGAATTTTGAATCATTTAGTTTAGAGTGAATCCATCCTCAACCGGCTTTCGAGTAATTCTTTGTAATGATGGAAATATATCTAAAAGTTCCAAAGCCAGTGAATTAAAACACTTTAGTTTATCAACAGGGTTGGGATATGAAAATATCTTCCTCGATTATGAGCATTTCGGTCTATATTGAATAATCGACGATAAAAATAAGAAATTTTACATGTTAGGATCTCTATATATCAAAACAGTAAGATCGATAGACTATAGATTAGACATTATTACTTCAATAGATGTAAATCGATACTTGTGGAACTATTGTTTATGAAATTTATGGGATATCGTGATACATTTTCAATTTTACAAGTAAGTCAATGAAGCAATAGCACTTAAGAGAATATATTATTGAATTCCGAAACCGCTGGGAAATGAGCAAAAATAAGAAGACTCTAGAACATCTCTCAAATTTACAACCGTAACATGGTTCTCAAACAATCTTGTTTTTATTGATTTTGTTGTCATTTTTGTTCAACGAAATCATATTATTATTTTTAGGATTCAAAAATAAAATTCAATAAACAAATGGAGCCATTTAGAACTTTGTCATCCCAATTATTTCTGTTAAACGACCTTTATTATAATCCAAATTTTAATACAAGGAAATTCTAGAAGACTTTCTTGTATTAAAATTTGTATCACTTAGGAAAAAAAAGCGATACTTTGAACAAGAAATAAAAATTGTCAGAAAATACAACTAACCACACGCAGAGTTTTTAAAAAAACGCAATAACTTTATCTCGTATACTCGGTTTAGATAGGAGGAAAATAGTTGGAATTAAAATTGATGAGTATCGATGGGGACGTTTAGTGGTGATATTGAATGATCATCATTCATTAGTTTCGGAGGTATATAGACTGTATGGTTAAGCAAGTAAAAATAAATACTTTTTGCTTTCAAAATATTTTTGTAAAGTTTCTGGTTTGATAAATATGGGCGAAAATTGATATTGATTAAAACAAAATAATTTACTTTTAGTTCTACACTGTCAACAAATAAAAATTAATAACAGCATGGTTCTTGGGTGTGTAATCAAATCGTATTTATTTGATGAAATACTTTCGACACAAAACAACTTTTAGAAATCATTTTTCAGACGTTGATGTATTAGTTGGCATTTTGAACATTTACTAACATAATAAATATTTTCAAGGATCCAAGTTTTTTTTTCCATTTTGAATATTTTAAAATATTTTTTAATTAATTTTTTCCTTAGTAAGGCTGTGTGTCAATTAGTTCAAACAATTATTAAAAATTAAAACTTGGACAGAAAACAAAAAAAAAATTGATTTCTGGGAAAGGTGATTTAATAATTCAATCAACGAAATTAATAACAACAAAAACGCTTTTCGAAGGAACTGCAGAACCATAAGATCTCCTGAGAGACTCAGTCTCTTTAGCATTAAAGATCTACAACAAAATACATCAGGCCATGTTGAGTTAAATCAACAAATAAATTCACCAGTAAATACGAGTTCTAAAAAAAACAGCCAATCAGATAACTATAACAACAAATCCACATCCTAACACATAAGTCTCAAAATTTACAAAACGAAAAAACAAAAACAAGCTGAACTTAAGAATTATTCCACGAACGAAGAGCAATTAGCTAAAGAAACCGAGTGGATAAGGTCAAGTCTAAAAAAGGAAGGCTAAACAATACTCTTACAACATTCAATACAAATACATATAAAGTAGCAGAAAATAAATAACAACTAAAAATTATGAAGCGACCTGCTCCACCTCCAATAGTCATTGAAGGGATAAAATCAAGTAGGGTGCAAAATGCGGATTCTAGCACACTTTTTGAGTACCGTAGCACACTTTTTGTGTATGCGGATTCCAGCACACTTTTTATGTATCGCAGCACACTTTTTGTGTATGGAGGATTCTATGCGGCGGATTCCAGCACACTTTTTGGGTATCGCAGCACACTTTTTGTGCATGCGGATTCCAGCACACTTTTTGTGTATCGCAGGACACTTTTTGTGCATGCGGATTCCAGCACACATTTTGTGTACCGCAGCACACTTTTTGTGCATGCGGATTCCACCACACTTTTTGTGTATCGCAGCACACTTTTTGTGCATGCGGATTCCAGCACACTTTTTGTGTATCGCAGCACACTATTTGTGCATGCGGATTCCACCACACTTTTTGTGCATGCGGATTCCAGCACACTTTTTGTGTATCGCAGCACACTTTTTGTGCATGCGGATTCCACCACACGTTTTGTGCATGCGGATTCCAGCACACTTTTTGTGTATCGCAGCACACTTTTTGTGCATGTGTCTCGGCTAAATGTGTACTAAAGTGTCCGATGTTTCTCGGGTTAAGTGCTAAAGTGTCTTGAGTGAGTGCTCATTACAAAAACAACAAATCATATTCATCTCTTTCTTTCATAACACAATCACACATACACTTCGTTCGTCATTTGCTAAAGTCAGCCGTACTGTCTTTTGGATACACCAAAAGTGTGCTGGAATCTGCCGCATGGAATCCTCCATACACAAAAAGTGTGCTGCGATACACAAAAAGTGTGCTGGAATCCGCATGCACAAAAAGTGATTTTCACCCTACTCACCCTACTTTCGAGGAACAAAATAAAATTAAAATATCACATCTCTAAAGCTTCACGCCACAACGGTTCCCTCTGGTGATTGTCTCATATAAGCCGGTACATTGTATTAATATTGAGCTCGCTTGGGAGGTACTGTCTTCTGGCCAACTTGTTTATAATGAACTTCAATAGTTTTAAATTTTTGTATAAATTGGATGACCGCATCTTTTTTCGTTTGATTTTTTGGGCCAATCAGTCTTTCTATAAGCGGCAAACAAATAGACAAGTGGTTTTTGCACACACTTACAATCCTATCCGCTTTAATTTTATTGTTAAATTAAATAAATAAATTATTAATAGACCCTTTTTGCCATCGAATTATGCATTCGTCGTGAATAGGATATTTTCTAAACGTAAATGGTATTTTTTAAGCCCGATAGAACTTGAAATTGTAAAAAATAACACAAAGAATTAAATTGTAATCAATAATTTTTTGTTATTCGAAAGATCAATACATGACATTAATATTTGAAAATGATTTCGGGCATGTGGGCACCGCGGCTGTCCTTGACGAAACGCATTCTGGACGTCCAATTTTGGCCACTTTTTCGAGCACTGCTGGCCGTATGTTACGAATAACACGAACAATGCTGGCCACCAAGGCGATAATTATTGCGGATTTATCAGCATAAACCAGTGAGTTCATGTAGCCCGACAAGAAATAATTGAGAGGTTTCAAATCGCACGGCCTTGGAGGCCAATGGACAGGTACATTTCTCGAAATCAACTTATCGTCAAATTTTGACTTTAATAAGTCGATCACATCTCGTCCGGATCAATGTCATCCATATTTTCAAACAAAAAATCATTGACTGAGCCCCAATGGTTTTTTTGACAGCAATTTTTTCTGCATACTCGTACGACACGAGAAATTTTCGAAATGGTGCTAGATTTAGTGGGGCCAGAAATGGAGAACTGTCGAAACAGCATTTGCTCAATTTTATAGGTGCTATCGATGGCAAGCACATTGCCATACAGTGATATTTAATTCTGCTTAATATTTGTTGTAATATAAACTAATAAATTATTATTTTTAGTAGATGCCTGGAAAGCGAAGTTCATCAGTTGTGCGGTGAATACTAAAGAGGCATTAAAATAGAAATTTCCGACAGGCACGTTTGATAAAATATAAGATCTCAAATTTTAATAGAATAGTGATTTAATTAAATTTTTAAATTTAAAATTAATTTAAAATTTAATTTAAATTTAATTAAAATTAAAATTAAAATAAATTTAGTTAAATATAAACTCATGAGATTCGAGTAAAAAATTATGATTCGGGCAATTAATTAAAAAATTAGTTGATATTACGATGTTATAATTAACAAATTTACATTAAACAAAACCCCTTTTATCGGTTGGCAAAAATTTGAAATATTTTGAATTTTGAACTATTGTCTAGGAGTGTGCACATTTGACATTTGGTTATTAGTTATTTCATGTTGCACATACAAAGTATCGTGAAGTAAGTTTTGTTGTACACGGTCTTTCAAGAAGAACTTAATCAAATGGTACTATAATAGTCAATATTTTGTGTATAGAGTGTATTCGTATGTACATGTTCTTATAAAAAAAAATAAAAATTTTAATTTATTTAATATTTCTACAATACATAATCATAATACATAATTTATTATTGGTTTGATTCCTGGGAATTAATATTTTATCTTTACGTTATGTACATAATACATATATGTCTTCTTTCATTGATTTGATAAAGAAGAAAAACTTTAGATACAGTAGTCGGCTTAAATTTGATATACACACGTCTTATATATACAACATATACTATACAAAGTTTGTGTATATGAGCTAAATTGATTTCGCTGTGGATTAAAGTTTTTTAAATCATAACTGACTAGTAAAGTAAAAAAATAGCAATTTTAATGGGATGTTAGACAAGCTATATCTATTAATTAATTTATAACGATGAAAGTAGCATATTAAGTAGAAATATAAAGTATAAAAGTAGAATAATTTAAATAACCCTTTTTAATTTTAGGGCCAACAAACTACCAGACTGGGGGGCCCATTTAACAAAGCCCAGTCGCAAATGGAGCCCTTTGGGTACCTGGCGACCTCCAGTTGTAAGTAGCTTTACCTGCGCATACGGATCTGTGTGCAGTTGAACCGATATTTCCCCGATACTCGTGGGAGCACTATGTCTAAACTAAATAAAAATTAAAATAAAGCCATAAGATCGGCAATCTCCAAAGGCCGGAACATCGAGGGAGAACTCGAACCGTAAAAGTGGGGCTCCCTCAACAACACCAGATGGGGGCGACTCCAGGGCACCTAAGCCAGGGACAAGCGGAACCCAAGGGAAATCTGGCACTGCCGGTGCAGGATCGATTAACGTCCCTCCGTCTAAGCAGTGCTATAAGAATAGACGCTCGGCATTCAGGATTCTGGATAATTGGGCTGCAACCCCGTGGTTCAGGTCAATGATCGTGTGTCGAAAAGAGACCGGTCCTTGGATGAGCTGGAAGCGGTCTGGACATTCACAAGGTACCTAATAAACACAAGTCGTTCTGCGATAATGTGATGGAGCGTGTATTGGTGATAGCCGTCTTGACAGGAGTCATGAAGATAGGAACATCACTGGGAAAAAATGGAGAATAGTGTACAACGCACTGAATTCGATCTTTATGAATGTTCTATAGGAGAGAATCCAGGATCCCCTCCATCCAGCAGAGATGCGGAATGGAATCAAGGGCGCGTTAAGCTAACGACGTGCTCAGACGCCAGGTCGGTTGATCTCTACAAGAAGGCAGCTGAAAAAAGAGAATTGGGGTGATTCTTGGATGTGATGCTAATGTGTATCACAGAATCTGGAGAAGCACAGACATCAACGAAAGGGGTGAGTTATTTTTTGAGTACTTATTGAGTACTTATTACTAAAAATCGACAGGAGGTTCTAGATGTAACCCTCGCCTCAGATAATATTTATCCTATGGTCAGCGAATCAAGAGTGGCAGGAGAACAATCATTCTCTGATCATCGATATGTAACATTCAGCCTTAACGTTTCCCCTGCTACCCTGAAAGCTTTGAGGAATCCTAGAAGGACAAACTGAAGCAAGTATAAGGAAATGCTAAAAGAGTTATTAACGGGCCCCCGAGCTGCCAGCGACAGTGGAGGAACTGAATTGTATAGTGAACACTATCACTAGTGGCTATGGTAACCGGTCCTTTATTGTTGCTTGCCCAATAGTTAAGTTCAAGGGCAAGCAAAAACAAACATGGTGGTCCAGAGAACTGGAAGAAGGACTTAAAGGTATACAAAAGAATTAAGCAAGGCACAAAGGAGGTCGTGAAGACTCTTCTGTCATAAAATGAAAAAAGTCTCTGAGACCTCTCGTCTTAGAAAGATATGTCTACTAATCCGACCAGTCCCAGTTATCTAATTAAACCGGACGGATCTTGAACTGCTTTTAGTGAGAATCTTTGAAATTTCTCATCGAAACCCACTTTCCAGGAAGCTGTGACGACTCGATAGAGACTAGTACTCATCGAGAAACACATTCATTGCGCATAGAAGATATCGTAACTAAAAAAGGGATCCTATGGGCACTTTAAGGGTTCAAACCGTATAAATCGGCTGGTCCTGACCAAATTATACCAGCGGCAATTCAAAACAACTCGTCGATTTTTCTCCCTTGGCTGGAAGTAATCTTTAAAGGGTGCTTAAAATTGATACCTATACTGAGCAGGTGGACAGAGGTCAGGGTGATCTTTATTCCGAAAGCGGGAAAAAGCTCACATGGCTACCCAAAGCACTTATGATCCATAACACTATCATCCTGTCTGTTGAAAAACATGGGTTAATCAATCACATGCTGAGGAGCAGGATGGTTAACTGGGGGAATCCAGTATTAGGAGGCGGGTGGCTAAGGGAACCCCACAGGGAGGCGTCCTGTCCTCTCTTCTCTGGAAAATAGCAACTAATGGGTTGCTGATAGAGCGGAGTGATTGCTTATGGAAAGCATTTAAATACGGTTAAAGAGGTAATCCAAAATGCCCTGCAAATCATTACGAGAGAGAAGGGGCCTGAAGCCAGAGCTGGTACACTGGATATTCACTACCGTATTAAGACCTATACTTATGTATGGGGTGAGCGTGTGGTGGCCAGCTCTTGAAAAAGTAACATGCAGTAAGGGGATCAAGAAGGTATACGAAGAACGGCCTGTACGCTTATAAGGGGGCGCTAAGGATAACACCAACACGCGCTTTAGAGATTATTTTTCACCTTCTCCCTGTTGATATTTATGGTAAGCAGATGACGGTTAATATGGCCATCAGCCGTATCATACGACTATCAGCCGTATTTTATTGGAAATGTCTTCAGACAGGACACTCGACGGTAATTAGATCGCTAAGGAAGGAACTGGCGAATCTAGACTACGTTACACCAACATTATGCTTCAAGGACCGGTTCCGAACTACGTGCCCTTCAAGTGGATCTTGAAGGAGCGGGGCGTTATCGGAAACAGAAGCATCACAGTTCTTTATAGATGGCTGCAAGCACGGTAAAATAGGAGCTGTAGTCTTATGCGATAGGCAAAGAGGCATTTGCCTCAGCGAACGAAAGGTGGACAAACACTCTCACATGTAGTGTAGCTGGTAGGATGTCTGGTATTTGACAATCCATTTAATAGCTGATAGTTGCTTGCTGTTTTGTTTGGTTTGATATTTCATTTTAGATAGACTTACATCAGAGCAACGTTTGCAAATTGTTGACATTTTTTATCAAAATAATGGTTCTGTTCGTCAAACTTATCGTGCACTTCGTCCATTTTATTGAAGATTCCACTTTATGGAAGATTTTACGAAAGGATCTTAAATAAGCAGAATTGTCGCATTTGGAGTGAGGATAATCGACAAGCTTTTGTCGAAACGCCGTTACATCCACAGGAAATTACTGTTTGGTGCGCTTTATGGGCTGAACGAAAAACGATGATGGACAGAAAGTTACTGTCAATGGTGAGCGGTATAGGGACATGATTAGACATTTTTTCATACCTCGATGATCTGGCATGTGGTTCCAACAGGACGGAGCCACATGCCTACACAGCGCGGGCTACAATTGATTTACTCAAAGAAACTTTTGATGAAAGAATAATTTCGCGTAATGGTCCAATTAATTGGCCACCAAGATCGTGTGATTTAACCACATTGGATTATTTTATTTGGGGTTATGTAAAGTCACTTGACTACGTCGATAAACCAGAGATAATCGAACCTAAAAACTTTTTCGTCCGTGGAAATAACTTTTTCCCGCAGTCCGTGTTTAAATTATCTTCTGCAAAGCTACCCGGGCTGCTCGATGTGCGGTGGTTAAAATTTGTTATTGAGCTGGAATTCGATGCTGAATTCCAGCGTCTTTTAATGTTCGCGAAATGGTTACTGCAAAGACGTTATATGCCGGCGCAGTTGCAGCTGCTGTCATAAATGGATTCAGAGTAAACGCCCATATAATATTTTCTCGTTGAACTTAATTTAATAATTTTGGTCTAACATCCTTTAATAAGGTAGGACAAAAAATTACAACAAAAGTAAGAAAGAGCGCAGAGAAGTAATATATCCAGACAAATTATTGGTTGGGAAAGAAAGTTTAGTCGAATATCGGGGAACCAATATATTTTCTAAAAAATTTCATTACTGCCATCTATTTATACAAAGCATCATCAAAAATTACCAGATAACCAAATTACAAAAGTAAAATAAATTTAAATATTGATTAGTATGCGATAGTAATGCCTATATATGTATATGTATATATAGATTATATAATATCATAGACAGTGCCATCTACTAGTAAGTAGATGTCAAATATATTTCGAATTAGCTAATTGAGTTCCTCGATTGCAGGACATAAAACCACGTCTTTATCCGTCAATAATTCGTCTGGATATATTACGTCTGTTGAAAGAGTGTTAAACGAAAATCTGTTCATAAATAAGCTATCAAATTGGTCCCACAAAACATGTTTTCAGTTTTTGTATTTCTTTTATGATTTTATCATATATATTCAAAAAAAGGAAAATTGCCAAGCTATATACTTGTTCACATGTTAAATAAAATGGAGTACAGACATATGTACATGCATAAAAACAAATATACTTGCTTTGAAGCCTAGAGGTACAAGAGTGGTATATCGTTGTTTTTAATGCATCATGGACCAACAAAATTTATTTCCGCTCTACTTTCACATTTAGAGCATAAAAATCTATATATACCATATATACATAAACTTTGTGTTCCTAGAAAATACTTGGAATCTTATTGCGCTATATTTTTATTAACTTACGTATTTTATAAATATTCACAATTTTATATTTTTTATTTATATATAAATCTTTTTGAAATTTAATTATTTTTATAACAAATTGGTTTTTAGCTGTTAAAAATTCATCATAGCTGAAAGAAGTGTTCGCAATTTTAAAAATATATGTACGTCCACAGAAACATAGTCTATGTATATATACAACCGAAAAATAATATTTCCCACTGAAAATGTAATTACATTCTTGGTTGGGACAATATTAAATTTTTGATGTACTTATGCAAGATCCTTTAAACGGTATTATGTTCTATTTGCAGCTGCTACCATGACATTTAAGTTGTTTTTGTGCTGCTTTGTAAATGCAATAGTATTGTTTAATTAAAGTAGGTATATAAAATAAATTAAATTATCAACTCAACAAATAACAAAACCTAAATGAAAATTGCTATTTAATGAAATATCCAAAAAAATAAAAATAAATAAGCATTTTAGTAGTTCAGCACAAGGTATAAAATAAAACCATTTTATTTTGGTTGTCATTGAAACACTTTTATATGCCGCTTGTTGGACTTGATATTTTCTAAATTACAAAACATAAATAAATTAATCAAATTTAAAGTATTTACTCACTAATTTAATTTGCAAAATAAAGACAAGATAAATAAATTTAATTATAATCTTGTTTTATCCGTCAAAAAGTCAAAAATACTTTTGAATTTAATAATTTTTTTATTTCTCGTTCAAAAGAAACAGAAAATCTTATTAAATATTCATACATTAAAGTTAAATAAATATATGTGTATGTATTTATAAATATAAGACATATTTTAAAAAAATAATTAAAACATTAATATAAAGTAAAATATGTAATTGTATTATGTAAGTACTTATGCAGATTTCTAAAGAAAGGAATTTTTCTTTTATACCAACTGGCATAAACCTAACCTGACTAAAAGCTAAACTATCCCAATTCGAAAGTTTCATGATTTGAGTTTTTCAATTTTTGAACGATTGTGTAAAATTCTCGTTAGAAAGCACCTATGCCAACACATAAGTTGAAAGGTTTTATTTTTGATAAAGTCTTTTTATTTTCTATTGTAGGCTTACCACAAATGTGGCAATGAAAATATGTAAGTATGGTATTATAAATTAACTATAAACGAAACAAATTTTTTTTTGGTGCACAGACTGTGAAATTTGGTGGCTGTTTTTTCGGATACCGTTTGTTTTATGGTACCGGAAAAAAGTCGAATTTGAATAGAAAATTTCTATATTTTATGTGGAATCAGGTTGAAAATAATTAAAATCCCCACCCATCTGTTATTCCTATGCTCTTATTTAAAAATTCGGGTACGTGGCACTTTTGATTTGTCATTTCATTGAGCTATTAGTTTGGGTTACCATCCCAATCGAACACCATGGTCAAAAGACTAAACAGGACATATAAGTTCTTTATCATCCTAATTAATAATCCGCTTACACGACCAACTATAAGTACCAGCTACCCGATTTTTGGATATGGGCCATATCATATGAATAAAAGATGGGTGGGGAATTTAATTGTTTTTAACCTGATAGAAGATACACGACAAATACTAAATGGGTGGATTATGTAATTCTAAAAATTAGATTGAATGACACCAGAAAATCACAAAAATATTTTTATGAAAAAAAATAATTTTCTAAAGTTTCTAAAGTAATTGTAATTTCAAACAAATAAATATATAATTATGAATTATGTCGAAAATGTATTTGACGAAATCAACGAAAGTGACAAAGAAATTGATGTCATATTTTACTCAGATAATTGCCCTGGGAAACAGAAAAACCAATTCATGATTGGTTTGTACTTATTTCCAGTACAAAGGCTTGAAAACATTATATCTATAACATATACATTTTTAATACAACGTCACACTTAAAATGAAGCCGACTGCATTCATTCATTTATAGAACGACAAGTCAAGAAACAATTCAAGAAGTCAAGAAGTAGTAATCATTAAGAAAAAAATCTATTGATGTAGAATTAAAGGGGCTTATGACCAATGGCCAGGAATATCCGAAAATAAAAAAAATGGCTTATTAAATTAGTACCAATTGATACCACAATTGATACCAATTGTCGCCTGAAATATTTTGTGAATATTTTCAAGTTCCAAGTTGTAAACATAAATATTTTTATTTGTTCTTTTATTTTATGTAATTTATGAAATTTAGATTCAAAATAATAAATGAAATAAATACGTTGAAGTCTTTTCAGTGCTGCGTTTTTCTTTGATACCGTAACCATAACTATATGAAACCTATTGAGGATTGAAAGAAAATTGGCAAATCCTTTAAAAATAAAAATTTCAAATATAAGGTTGATTTATATTATCCGTTCCGTTCCGCACAGACACGTACCGGCACAGACAAAAAAAATATTGTTTCATACATTTTATATGGAAGTATTTATATTATCCGTACGTTTCCTTTCAGACACGTACCGTACAGACAAATATTGTATAAAAGAATATTTGTCTGAAATGATACGTAAGCGAAAAAATACGAACAAAACGAAATAACTCGAGCTCATAGTATCGTTTCATTATCCATCCATGCTGATGTATTTTGTATTTTTGTACATGAATTATTTTAGTTTGTTGCGATCAATCGATCATGCAACTGAATAGGTCGAAATATGTATGTATATGGATATGTCGGTTACTTTCAGATAATTTTTATTTCAGATTTAAATTATATTCAGATATGATTATTAAAGTTTTATGATTTCAAGATTTTTATTAATTTTTACTATCAATATTACTCTTATAATACTGATATTATCAATTGATTAAATATTTTATTCTAAATATTTTTTTATTTATTTTGTATTTTTATATTCTTGTTTTTCGTTTGTACTGTACGTAGTTGAGCGGTGACTGTACGTTGTTACGAATATATACGATCGACATATCGAAATAATACGAATGAATGTCTGTACGGAAACGTACGGATAATATAAATACTTGATGTCTGTGTCGGTACGTGTCTGAAAGGAACTGAACGGATAATATAAACCAACCTATAGAGATAACAATAAATATTTCATTCGTAAGTTAGTAAGTTGCAAGAAAATAGTGCAAAGTCAAAAAGTTCAACTTTGAAAGAATTTTCTTGTTAGTAAATAACAATAATCCCTAACAAGGTCAAACCATTATGGCTATCTTAATTATAACACAACAATTTCCAGCTACAAAACCGGCATTATATGTACTTAGTTGAAACCTTCAAATGCTTCGCCTGTAAAACTGCTGTTTTTGCATTTTGTCATTGTTCTGGTAAATGAGTGATATATATGTACTTTACATAAGACTTATTTATTGACACTCAATAATGTATTTATTTTTATTTTTCATTATTTTATTTAAGTATTAATTATTTTTAAGTTTATATAACAAAACACGTATTTTCCACTACGTGGACCCCGTGATCCTGCAATCGTCAATAAAGGAAATAAATAAAACCAAAATATGTATTACATGTTTGAGAAATTTTGGTTTTGCGTCAAACATATTCGTGAAGAATCATAGTTTTTAATGATGTTTGTTTTTAAAAATGTGATCGATTATATGTATGGTTTTGTATATATTTTCTTCATGGTTCAAATTCAATAATTTAAATTATTAAACTTGTAGTTTTAATTTTTAATCCTGTGAGCACAATTTCCTGTAAACGAGATTTGATCAACATACTTGAAGGTCTTACATATTAATTCCGAAAATTTTAATAATTTCATATTTCTTAACATATCATCATCCTAAAATGAGGAAAAGCTGAAGTTCTAATTCGGCTTCTTTGATAATTAGTTATTAAAGTAACAACTATTATGGCAGTGCACTAAAAGTACTATTTTGTTATGAAAGTTATTTCTGACCAAACGGCGATCGCCAGAAATATGTGCACTCAAGGTTGTTTTATGAGGTCGGATATTTGCCCTAGCTATTTGCATCCCTGCTCTAAACCCTTGTCATTCAAGATTTTGCTTAGGTTGCTATTATTTCTCATAAGCTCAGTATTCAGTTCAATTTTCGTTATTCAGTTCAATTTCGTTCAATTTTCGTTAAGTAGTACTCAGTTCATTCGCGAAAAATATAATGTTATATATTGTCGTTTATAAAGTCTCCAAATATTCACGATGAAAGAATGTTTTAAACATTATCTTTTCGCGTAAATTTTCGACACTAGGATTTTAAAATTCAATTGATTAACAGCCAATTGATGCGTGTGTGCTGCATTGTATTTATTATCGGGAAAATGTTTTCCAACAAATTAGGAGTGTATTTTTAATTATATAATAGAGTTACTTTTTAATTAAATTATTGAAATTTATTTTGTTTCAAAATCATTTTCATGTTTTTAAAGTATACTGCTTGCCCGCTTTCAAAGTATCACGAACATTTTGGGGTTTGGTTGTTGGCCCGTCCAAGGCGTATTGGCAATGTAATTGCTCATAAAACACAAAATACCACATGCATTTACTACACATCTATACTAGCTCTGCTTAATCGACAATGTAAAAACAGGAAGGTTTTTGATGTATCTCGCATCATAAATTGTTTTGCGACTATGTTCAATATTGAGTTTACAAACACACCTAATTAAAAGAAACCGTTATATTATTATTGCATTTCATATACCATTAGAAAAATCAGAAGGTATATAGTCTTGATTGGAATAAGTATAATAAAATAAAATATCAATAATATAAATATAAATATAGTGGTTAGTTTTATTAATTATCTCCACACCATACTGTGTAATACAACATTTTGGCGACGAGAATTGTGAATATTTTTTTTCCTGAAACAGTGAAAGTGCGTCCTATCGAAATCGCAAATAAAAAAAATATTTCAACCGCGTGTGTGTACAGTGAACAAAATGGACGTCAATCAATTTAAAGAATTATTGCAAATAATGCAAAAGCAGAACGAAAAGCTGGTTGAGGCAATGTTCAAGGAACAAAAAATCGGATCACCGTCAGTAGCCGTGCCACATTTTCATGCTTTCGAAAAAGATAAAATGAATTGGGAAACTTACCTTGTGCAAATAGAACAACATTTTATGGCGAATAAAATAGAAGAAGAGGCGGTCAAGCGAGCATCTTTCCTCGCAAGTGTAGGAGACACATCACTGGAATTGCTTCAAAAACTATTCCAAAACGATCTAATGAAAAAAACCTTTCAAGATTTGACTAAAGCGTTAACTGTTCATTTTGTGGAAAAAAAACATGTGCTCGTGTCGCGGTGCAATTTCTACAAAAGTCGCATGATGCCAGAATAGTCATACGCAGATGGGATTGCCAATTTACGCGGAGCAGCGCGAGATTGCGCATTTGTTTGTTCAAAAGCTGGATGTGAAGAACCTTACACCGAGTGGGAAATTAGGGATATGCTGGTCAAACATACACCACATGAGGCGGTTCGCAATGCTGCGTTGCTGAAAACCAACCCCACACTGGATGAAGTAATCGAAGTAGCACAAGCATATGAATGCTCTAAACGATCCTGTGCAGTTATCAAAGAAGGAGTTCAAGCTACCATTTCCGATTCAGCTGTAGTCAATTATATAAAACCAACGGAGAGTCATAATCAACAGCGGACAAATCAAAGAAGAGGTCGAAGTCGAGGCTATAACCGGTCACGTAAGTTTAATAATAAATACTCTTCAAACAGCTTAAAATCGTGTCCTGAGTGCCAAGAAGCCCATGAGCGTCGAGATTGTAAACACATCACATCTATTTGTGACAAATGTGGAAAGAAGGGTCACATCGCCAGCGTATGCCAGTCAATCAATCGGGAGACATTAGTAAATCATAATCGACCAGGAACACATCGTGGACGCGGTCGAGGTCGAAACTACTTCTCGAGGAATCACGTAGTTACTGACTGATTTTCATTATATATAAACTCTGTTCATAGCCTAGAAACAGAATTCCGAGAAGAAACCGATCAAGTGTCAACCGCAATGGTGCAAGGTCCGAAAAAAATTATGGTCGATATCAGTGTTAACAACAGACAAATCTCTTTTCAAGTTGACACGGGAGCATCTTGCTCTATGGTTGGACTTGAGGGATACTATCAATTGGGCTCTCCAGCATATGAACTGACGAATATGGTTCTGAGGGCTTATGGCAACACCCGCGTTCCGCTCAAGGGAGTTGTTAAGGTTCAAGTTATGTGGGAAAATAAGCAGTGCATGCTGCCACTTTTGATCGTCGACAACAACGAAGCATCAAATATTCTTGGTCTAGATTAGTTCAAGGCACTAAATTTTGAACTATGGACATCAACAAATCGTAATCTAGTCAATATCTGTTCGGTGCTAGGTATGTCTCAGCAAAACCTAGTCGAGTGTGCTTCGAGGATTTGTGCGGATTACCCGAATCTGTTTTCGCCTACTCTCGGATTGTGTAACTCTTTCCGGGCGGAAATCACATTGAAACCTGACGCTCGTCCAAAATTCTTCAAGCCTTACAACGTACCATTTGCTTTGAAGAAGGATGTGGATGAGGAGATTCAGAGACTAGTGTCCAGCGGCATCCTTAAATCAATCAATTTTAGACGATGGGCCGCAATCAATTTTAGACGATGGGCCGCTACAATTGTGTAGCGGTAAAAAAGCCAGGTGGTAAAGTCAGAATATGTGGAGATTTTAAAGTTACCATCAACCCACAAATAGAAATCGATCGGTACCCAATTCCGCGCATTGAAGAATTGTTTCATAAGCTTCAAGGAGGGCAGTTCTTCACTAAAATTGACTTAAGCGATGCCTATCTTCAAGTCGAGTTGTCAGAGGAGTCTAAGCAATTGACGGTAATTAATACACCCTCTGGCCTTTTTCAATACCAACGTCTACCTTTCGGAGTGGCCAGCGCTCCATGAATTTTTCAAAGGTTGATGGAAGAAGTTACCGCCGGTATTCCAATGTGTGCGGTGTATCTAGATGACGTAATCGTCACTGGAGCGACCAACGAAGATCATCTTCGAAATCTCAAAGAACTGCTGAGCCGTTTTGACAAGTATGGTCTACGATGTAAGAAGGATAAGTGCACGTTTGCAGTGCAGGATATAGAATACGTGGGGCATATCATCAACGCACAGGGCATATATCCATCAGAAAAGCGATTGGAGCCATTGAAGAACATGCCGCGTCCTACTGATGTCAAACAAGTAGAGGCATTCATTGGCAAAATAAATTACTACAATAAATTCATACAGAATTTTGCTTCGATTGCCGCTCCACTTAATGAGCTCCGCCACAAGGGTGTGAAATTCGTTTGGACCAATCGACATGAAACCGCTTTTCAGACACTGAAGTCGCAGCTGCTAAAAGCGTCCATATTAGTTCACTACAGAGAGGATTGTCCTCAATCATCCTTGCTACAGACGCATCCAAGTACGGTGTTGGTGCTGTAATTTCGCATCGTTTCCCAGATGGATACGAACACCCTATCGCTTTTGCGTCAAAAACATTATCGACAAGTCAGCAAGCATGCGGTCAGATCGAAAAGGAGGGGCTTTCTATTATTTATGGAGTGACGAAGTTCCATTAGTATTTATACGGCAGAAATTTTGAGTTGCTAACGGATCACAAGCCATTGACCACAATTTTTCATTCAAACAAGAAACTGCCAGTCGCAACTCTTCAAAGACTTCAGCGTTGGGCTATTGCGCTCCACGGTTATAAATATACTATCAAATACCGTCCAACAGAAAAACATGCCAACGCAGACGCATTATCCAGACTGCCAGTAGGCAAAGATGAGGAGTTTGATCACTTTGAAAAAGGTTTGACTAACATGGACCATATAAGTCAAATGGCACTAGAAGACTTACCTATAAATTCTGCGCTGATCGCGAGGGCAACACTCGATGATCCAATTTTAACAAGAGTTTCATGTTTCATCCGAGACGGGTGGCCGAGTGTTCTTTCCAAGACGGATAACGCGCTTAACCCATTTTACAATCGAAAGTTTGCTTTATCTTTATAGTCAAATTGCATTCTTCTTCAAACAGAACATACCCGAGTTGTCATTCCAAAAGCAGTCCAGCTAAACGTACTTCAGCTTCTACACGAGGGTCATTGGGGGTCAACTAGAATGAAACAGATGGCTCGGAGACACATTTGGTTACCGAATATTGACAAAGAAATAGAACGAATCGTATCAGAGTGTAAAGTGTGCCAGTCAAATATGAGTGAACCCAGGAAGACATTTTCCAGTTGGCCGGCTGCGAAACATCCTTGGGAGCGTATCCATGTTGATTTCGCAGGTCCATTCTTTAATAAGATGTGGTTAATCTGTGTGGACGCTTTTTCTAAGTTTCCGTATACCGTTGAGCTGAAAGATATCACTGCAGTTACCACGGTACAGGCGCTTCAATCAATCTTCGCAATTGAGGGTCTACCCGTAACAATAGTGTCTGACAACGGCACCCAATTCACGTCAGAAGAGTTCCGAAAATTTTGTGAGCTTAATAGTATTAAGCATCTGACGTCAGCACCGTTTCACCCAGCTTCGAACGGGCAAGCCGAACGGTTCGTCCGAACTTTCAAAGCATCCTTCACCAAAATCATGGCAGAGGAAGACAATAGACAAAAAGCTCTTTTTAAGTGCCTTAATGCTTACCGAGCTACTCCTAATCCATCTAGTGGTAAATCTCCAGCAGAACTTCTACACGGGCGACAACCGCGTACTCTCATATCAGTCTTAGTACCGAATCCACAACATCAGCATTGTGAAAAAACGTCGAAGTTTTACCCAGGTCAAGCAGTGTACGCCAGATATTTCGGGCGTGGGGAAAAGTGGATTCCGGGAATAATCTCTAAAGTCATCGGACGAAAAATGGTCATCATAGAGTCATCGCGCGGAGTCTGTAAACGCCACCATAATCAGATTCGTCTAAAGTCTCCAGAAGTCCGACGACCAACTTCAATAATAGCGAACGATTTTAACTTGGACCAGAGTTTAGAGCAAGAACCATTACTAGCAGAACGATTAGTACTACCGTTGTCATCACCTAAGCTTTCGCCGAAAATAATACAGCGAACGCCAGAACCAGAAGCAGCAACGTCGGTCTCACCAAAACCATCCGCATCGAGAGATGAAAACAAAAGTACAAAATTATTAATTCAGATTTTTATGCACAGTATTTTACGTTAAAAATCTTGTCTCCAAAACAATAAAAATTTCTATTTCACGCGAAAATATAAGATAAAATTGGAAATTTTTATTATTTTAGACCGCTGTTTATAGTACACGCGAAATCCTACTAAGCCTGATCCCAAAAGATATTCTATTTAAAATACAACGTTAAAAAGGGGCCTAATGTCTGCAAAACACAATTACATAAATATATATATTATATATATATATGTATATATGTATATATATATATATATATATATATATATATATATATATATATATATATATATATATATATATATATATATATATATATATATATATATATATATATAAATATATATGTTTTATGATTTAACTCATTCATTTACTTCAACTCTTTTTTTATGTCTTATTTGCCAGTCAGAATTGATATGCTGATTTTTATTTTAATTGTAAGATTTTAATTTCTACCAATTAATGAATGATGATTAAATTAAATTAAATTATGATATTCATAAAATAACAAGCATAATATTCATAAAATAACAATTGCAAACGATGTATGTGTAACCAGTTGTTAACAAAGAAGTTACACACCATTGCGTGTATAAAAATTAAAAAGAGATGCATTCCAGCCGATAGAGAAGAACCACATAAAATACCAGGGTGTTGTGGTACCAGCAAAAAGGTATAGGATATCCCACTTCATGGGATATAATAAAAGTACATATATTTCTATAAATTTATCCTTGTTTTCTATAAATTAAAAATTTTTCTCAAATAAAACAAGTATATTTTATTTAAAGTAAACAAAACCAACTGAAATTACTAAAAATCAAAAACTTTAGATGCAACATAATTTGCATTCGACACTAATAAATCGAAAATAAATAAACTGGTCGAGTACAATTTAAATATTATTTGATTAAAATTTGACACTCAAAATTATTATGATTTAAATTTAAAGACAAATTGAAGTTGTATGATTTTAAAATCCCTTTAAACTAACATTATAAGTCACATTAGATGAACCATGTCCTTCAAACATAGATTTAGCTAACCTATTTAATCCAAAATCTCCATAATCCGAATTCAAACTGTATATGCACTCGTATATGGTAAAGGGCTTGTGAGCCTAATCCTATACTAAATAGAATTTTAATTTATTAACCAAATAAAGTATAGATACCAAACTTTAGTTTACTCTACCACGCATTCCCATAGTAAAACACACGAAAAATGTCTACAACTGATGGAAGAAAATGTTTCGTGTGTTTTAACTATGCGTTTGATTTTTTTGTATGAATTTTTCAATTCACATATAAAAATTAATTGAAACAGATTGGTAAAATTGAGAATTTTAAGAGTTAGTCAATTAGTTAAAAAAATAGTTAAAAACTAACAATTTCGCAAAATCAAATTTTTCTAATTAATTGATGAAGAAATAAAAATTAATTTGAATTTTCTGACAAAATTTTAATTTTTATTACATTTTTTAACTAATTGACACACGGCCTAAGTAAATTCTCAGTACCTCGATTTTGTTGCCTTTTTGAGACTATGAGACTAGGAGAGTAAATATTACCGGAAAATAGTAATATTAGTGAGTATGTGTGTATTTGTGCGCATGCGCTGTTCAATTTGTTTGTACTTTATTTTGACAAAAATTCAAAAGCTTTCGGATGCAAAAATATCATAATAGGATAATAAGTAAACATAATAATTTATGTACTATACTTTTGACATAGACGTCAATTCTCCGTCGCAATAGCAGGAGAAAACGGAGTGTAAGCACCAAAAATGTTTGTATTATTTTTGTTTTTTATACCGATTTATACCGATTCGATAATTTTTGATGCTTATTGTACACTCTCGAAACAAATACACATACAAAAAATGCCAACACACAATAACAATATTTAATACTCTACACAGTGTACGTATACAAAATATTCGGCAGTCTCATAGTCTCATAGTCTCAAAAAGGCAACAAAATCGAGGTACTGATTTTGAAAACTTGTGTTATGCTGGTTAATTTTTTGATTGTTCTTCGACTTAAAAAAAAACCGCTAAACCATTGTTAGTCGTCTTGTTCCAATTACCGGAATTTAAATTTTGTTTACAACATCAGTAAAACGATCGACTCAATTCGGCTAGTAATAAATACAACTTTACTTTCTTATAATTTGCAAAAGAAACTTACGTCGCATATCGAACAATGAATTAATTTTTCTTATAAATACATATATAGTAGGCGTACGGTTGCTCTTAATTTTGTTTTTTGTTTCCAAAAAAATTTGAAGCTTTGACTTACTATAGATTTTCACTTTACATGTGTGGTTGTCTGAACATCGAATTTGTTCGCAAAGTTGCGTATACGTTCAAATATTTCACAACCAAATACAAATTACTCAATACAACAATAATATTGTACATTTGCGATCAAAAAAGTCGTTCAGTGTTGCTATTTGTGTTGTTCAAATTCAATTTTTTTAATTTGTGTAGTTTTTTGTCGACATTTTAAATAAAAATAAATAAAAAGTTTGTCATAAATAATTAAAATAAATTAAATATTAGTTGTAATAATTAGTTGTAATAATTATGACAAGTGATAAGAGAACTAAAATATGTCATTACAAATAAATGTTGAATGGTTCGTTATATTTAGTTTTTGTTCTTCATCAAATCTATCATTTACATAAGGATTCGATTCAATGCCGAACCAAAGGTTCTGTTATTGATTTTGTATAATTTTGGCGGTTTATTTGGATTTTAATGTGGCTAGCGGCAATCACAGAAATTGAAACTTGCAAAGCAAATCATCAATGCGCTGAACAGCGTAGATTTGTCGAGCCCATAGTTTGACAGTGGAAAGGGCATAGTATTTTACTCACAGGGTGTTGAAGATGAATTGATAGTGGACATTTTGAGCATGGAAAATATGGATGGCACAAGTAATGTTGACGAACTTGGATTGGTGAATTCAAATTATATTACATTATTGTTTTTTTCCGAACTCCTCGCCACAACCAGGAGCTTCTACTTCAAAAAATCGTTCTGCAAATGATGTCTAACTTAGATGCCATCGAGTTTGGATGGTAGAAATGTTACAGCCTCTCATGATAATTACATGAGAAGAGTAAGTAGTGTATGTTCTGACAATTTAATTCATTTTAAACTTATGGTTTGTTTGGGAGAAAAGCATATATTGGGGCTCTGTTGCCCGCCAGCTAGAACTACAAGAGTAAACCGTAGAATTATTAGATGAAGCAAACAGATACCCAACCGACAGACCTGATAATATTATGAATTAAATATAACAGACAAAATAATTTGAATTAAATAATATGAATAAATATTAATTAAATATTTAAATAACTAGTTAAAAATTCTCTATTTTGTTAACCGTATAGTTCCCCACTTCCTCTGCATTAGAAAGCCGAATAATTTCGTGAGCTATTTCATTCTGGAATCCATCTATTTGTTAGTTGTTGTTAATATACTGAATTTGGCAAACTGATGCTTTGAAATGTCAAACTACAATCAATTTGCGGTTATTCTATTTTCAGTCTCAATTTTGAGAGCCAAATCAACTTTCTGACAACTGTATAAAATCAATAATTGATGTAGGTGCATATACAAATTTCATGGCAAGACTAATGTCTGAATGTCAATGTTGATACTGATTAGTGATGCCAACATGTTCGGAGACCTGTCAACCTCTAATGATTCCATTTGATGTTCCAGAAAATAAGTAAAAACTAGCCTAAATAGTTTTATTGATATTTGATCTACAACGTTTGAAATCGGAGCTGAAGTAGTAACTCAGAGGTTTTAAATCCATTCAAGTCCTTCATCCGCCTTTCCTTAGAAACGATTCGGGATTTCTACAGTCCATGAAGTTTTCGTTTCAACTTTAATCCTTTTATTAATTATGGTTTTTCCAAGACCTATAATTGTATCAGATAATTATTTGGAAAATCGTGACGTATGAACAAAAATTAAATTAATTGAGTCCATGTTAATTGCATTATATTAATGGATTCCGTACCAATAGGTTTAGCACTATCCAATTTATTTTAGCCCCATAAAAATCAGTTTTGTAACCCAGTGAAATTTGACACTATATAAATCTTTTTAGCACTAATTCTAGCACTTTCAAAATTTTTTATAAAATATATAGGCCCATTATCGAGATTAATTTTTCATTTCTAAAGTGGATTTTTTTTTGTTACGAGTCATAACTTCGATGGAATAAACCCACCTTATCCGAATATGTATGCTAAAAAATCTACTACATTTTTCTACATTTTCAACAAATGTTCGGGTACAGTTAAACTTAACAATTTTCGTTTTCTTCTACCTAGTTTTTCGCCGAGTAATTGGGGACAACCTTCGGATCAATATCGGTTATAACTTTCCGATATATGTATGTAGAACCAAAATTTTCGAATTTTAATAGATTCTGATCCGACATAAAAGTTATAGTATGAAAAATTGAGCTTTTGGAAAATAACTTTCACAACTGAAAATTAAATTTTTGATATTTATAACTAACTGCGACATTAATTAGAGAATATTTATTTTAAATATTTTATTTGATTACAAAAATCTCATTTTATGAAAAATTGAGCTTTTTTTTTTTGAGAAAACTTTCAATTTTCTTTGAACGTTTTACTTATGATAAGATGAACTTTTTAAAAAAGGTATTACAATTGTGTGTAATCATGTTTTTCTATAATTAAAAAACGAGTGTTAATATTTTATTTCACCCTGATCTGACATAAAAGCTGTTTCTTAAAAAATTAAGCTTTTAAAAATAAGTTTCACATTATTGTTCCTCGAATTGAAAATCAACTTTTAGATTTTTCAATTATCTGTTTATTTAAAGAAAACAAATATTTGTTTCCGATCCAACAAAAAAGCTATCTAATGAAACAATGAGCTTTTTGAAAAAAGTTTCATGTCTGCCCTTCAAATTGAAAATTAAATGTGTAATAATCATAATGATTTGCTTCTAAATTAAAGAACAAGCATAATTATTCTAATTGATGCTGCTGCAACATAAAAATTATTTATTAAAAGCAGAGCTTTTTGAAAAAATGTGGCCCTTCCACTTCGAAAACTTATATTTGAAATTTGCGACCATCGAATTATTTAGTTAAAGCACAAAGTGTTAATATTCCAAATGACTACAATCAGAGCCACCTATATATACAGAGCCCTAAGGTTAAAAATTGAGCTTTTTCTAGAGGAACTAAAATTGACGAAAAAAACATTTTTTCCATACAA
Source organism: Tipula unca (assembly GCA_951394425.1). Classification (NCBI taxonomy): domain Eukaryota; kingdom Metazoa; phylum Arthropoda; class Insecta; order Diptera; family Tipulidae; genus Tipula; species Tipula unca. The sequence goes on along the minus strand of OX596381.1, from coordinate 56,049,756 downwards.
AATATATGAAAAATTAAATTTTTTTCGGTGCGTTATTTTTCAATGAAAATGTCGATGGATTAAGTATTTTAACAGTGAAATAGAATCTACAATTATCATTTTATAATTGATTCAAAGCTTGATCAAAGAAGTTGTTTAATTTTTGATATATTTATTAATAAAATTTATAGAAAAAAAAGCATTTCTCCATTGAATTGATATAAATCAAAGCCATCTTAATTTATAAAGCCTCCATGTTGAGCGATATTTTCAAACGAGCTTTTTTTAGTTAACCAAAAAATGTGTAATTTACAAAGAAGTCTATGCAATCCCATGGCAAAACATACAAACTTATTTTGAATTGTTCAACTATTAATAGTGAGAGCTTTTAATATTTTATTATATAAAGTAATAGATAAAGAATTGAATTAGGTGATGGCCAGGGTTATTTTTTGAAACTATATTAATTAAACATAATTTTTATGATTATAAAATTGTCATTAATTTAATTTATTTGCGCTTGTAAATTTGTATATACAAATATATATCTGATATATTCTAATACTCTCTTTCAATACACTGCATTCACTCCAACACAGAAATAAAATAGTTTGATTCAAAATCTAAACATCGAAAAATATGTATAAAAATTATGATAACTACGATAAATTAAAATTTAGGAGATTAATCGGATAAACGCTGGGATATTTCTCATTAAACCAAAATAAAAACATTGATCGGATCGATCAAATAAATGATAAAATGTTGTGTTTTGTTTTGAAGGTTACAAAAGGTTACATAATTTGTATACAATATGTCAATTAGGATTAGGAGAGGGACAATTTGATCACGCTCTCAATATTATTTTTTATACGATAAATTTTAATTGTTGCTATGAAATAAAAAATTGTATATTTTTTCTCGTTTTTTGCGTTGTTTTATGATCATTATGTTTGTTCCATTTTTTAAAAATTCATTGATGTTTTCTTCTTTTGGTTTATTTGTTTGATGGGAATAAATTATTTTGTTGGTTATGTACACAATGTCCCTTTCTTACAAATTTTTATTCTATTTCTAATTGAGCTTTATTAGAGAATAAAGTATCTTATTTTCCTTTAATTAATACAATAAAATGGAAAACCCCACGGAAAAATCCTTCAAGTCAGGTGAAAACCAATGTTTATAGTTTCAATTGATTTCAAAAAATTATAATTTTGAGTTACTTTTCATTCAAATATTTCTATAAACGAAAATCATGTCTCTTCATATAAAATGTATGAAGAGAGCGATTATTTTTGTCATTTTAGGTATCTTAATAAAAGTTCGTTTTGAACATGGAGGCTTGATTTATTAAGATGGCTTTGTATAAATACACACAAATACCAACGCAATAAAATTAAACTGCAAGACGAAAAGAGAAAATAGTAAAAGTGTGGTTATGTTTCCTTTTGAAATTTTTGTGAATAAAATAAAATACTTAAAGGGTATTTCAATAAAAGCTGCATGATTTTGTTTGAATAAATATCAAACTAATTTCACTTCAATTTCAACGTAAATTTTGGATTTTAGATTATAAATGGAACACCATGATTATCACAGTTCTTCTGGCACGGTTCTATTTTATTTTGGTAAAGTTTTGTTACGCATTTGTGCATAATTATGGTTGGAAACAAATTGTGCAGCTGTTATTGGAACTCCCTGTGACATGTTGTAAGTTGTTAATATCACAATTTTTTTTCTATCGATCGATGTTTATGTTCTCTTTTTAAATTTTACGCTATTTCGTGAATTCAATTTTGATTTTTTTCTATTGCGATCTCAGCCTATTGGAATAATTTTGCACTCTATCCCTTTTCCGATTTCGCTACAAGGTAATGAAATAGAAATATGTGGTGATACATTTTCAAATATATAAAAGGAAATAGAATAATGCTTTATACGAGCATGCTGCGATCGCAATAGAAAAAGCGAAATTAAAAAAAAAATGTGAGATTTAATTCTTAAAAAATTTGTCTCTTTTTTCATCGATCGAAAGGATGACAATATATGTTTTATTTATTTATTTTACCTACACATTCAAATAAATTCATGTTTACATAAATATGATAAATTCATATTTAATTTTGATTTAATGTTTATTAAATTAATAAAAGGTTTAAGGTTCTGACTTTCAGATATGTGCTGCTTCAATATAGAAACAATTCCACAAAGTGTTTATCGAAATGAAAGATTTAACTTTTCATTGATGAAAAGTAATTCGAAAATGGTCATTTTTACATTGATTCTTATGGGATAATGCAAAAAGTAGTTCCTCTAGAAAAAGCTCGACAAAAAACATGGCTGATCCTTACGGCTCTGTATATATAGGTGGCTCTGCTACAATCCAACAAAAATTTTATTTATAAAAGCTGAGCTTTTTGTTAAAAAGTTTCACAATTGTCCTAATTGGAAATTAAAAATTTAATATTTGTTGATCATCTCCTTTTGTAATTAAATAACACGTGTACATTTTGTATTCAATTACGATCCAACGTAAAAGCTCCTTTATGAAAAAATCACTTTTTCAAGAAATATTTTGCAGTGTTTCTATTTTGTGATTATCTGTTTCTCTAAATTAATGATAAGTGTATTTATTTTATTTTAATTGATTCCAATTCGACATAAAAGGTTTTTTTATTAAAGTCTAAGCTTTTTGAGAATATAGGCTTCACAGTCTCTTCCAATTGGAAATTTTAATTAAAGCATAACGGTAAACATTTTAATTGATTCAACATGCACGTTCTATTGTGAAAATATGAGCTTTTTTAATTACAAGCTTCTTTTTTTTATTAAAGAATAAATAAAACTAGTTTGTTAAATAGATTCCAATCCGACAAGTTAAGTTTAGCGACGTAAAATTTAAACATTTTGTGAATGAACTAGGGACTAAGTTTACGAATTAAAATTATTTATCACTCTATACTGTCAATCTAGCACTATCTTGACATAACCCACCAAAACTAATAGTTGGAAACACTGTCCGTAGCTTTGTAACATGCACATAGTTAGTTTACATTAATATTCATCATACGTACCATACCTGATACAGTAGATATGTAAATTATTCTCTCTGTAATTTATATTGATGAAACCAAACTTACACAAAATTTAAAAATCAACCTATAACTTAGTACTCATATAAATGCTATTATCAATATTAATTGTCGTCGTGTATTACGTTACGAATGAAAATTACAGCATCAAAAAATCAGCGAGAGCAAAAAAAAAAATTAGATAAATTATAAATAAAAACCAACAATTCTATAATGTTATATAGAACATACATTTTAAATTAGTTATTCTAAACATGTATTCACCTAATAAATTCTATCTATTGACAAACAGTAACGTTTCGATTGAAATGTCGTGAGAAATTTATTTGATCGTTTTGTTCATGCACTCAATTATTAAAAATTGTGGCATACGGCATAGAGTATAGTGGCTAGATAAAAATCATAGCTTGCATTTACATAGCAATTGACTGAGTGAGAGGCGGAGCAAAACGATAAAAAAACAAACACCTCACAACATTTGAATCGAAGTACAGAACGAAAATCTAAATTAAAGGAGACGTGTATATATGTACATACATATAAGTATACGTTTGTACGAGTGTACAAATTTATATGCAAAACTCATATAATGTTAAAGTATGTATTTGCATTTAATTTATACCGCATATTTAAGTTTGAGTCTAAGTACTTTTACTGTATACAAAGTTAATGCGACATTTATATTTTCACAGGTATTGAAAAAGCAATTATTTTCTCCCCAAAAATAGCGTAAGATTTAGATCCCATTAAACCAATTTCATTTAAGCTGTCGTTAATTTTTATTTTCAACGAAATTATTTATCCATTTTGTTTGGCTGTGATATGTATAAACAGTCCTCAGAATTCTTTTCAATCCAATAAAAGCTATTTGTACAATATCAATCTATATGTACATATACATACTTACGTAGAAACAGCGTAGAAATGAATTTTTCTTTTGCCATAAAAACCAACATACATACATACATACATACATACCTAACGCCGAAAACAGTAACATTTTTCTTAAAACATCTAGTCTCTTTATTATTCTTCGAAGCACGATTTTGAACAATTTATCTTTTAGACCTGATAAAAATGTTTAGGTTTTTCGGCAAGTATAATCGATAAATTTTCATGTTTTGTGTATTTTATTTACATGGATAAGGTCAATATATGTATGTACGTACATAGATATAACGTTACTTATTTAATTCAATACTACATGTTTAACGCTTAATAAAAAAGGGCATAACATGTATTTGCGTTTATGAAAGTAATAAAATTCTATGCAAAAATTATATTTTATAGTTGCGGACATGACAGTTTTACTATAAATGTACAATCGCCAACAATAAGGCACACTTGAATGTTTTTTAGGGTTCATACATAAAAGTAAAGTTTGGTGTGCTGCTCAGGCTAATATAAATTTTAACGTGGTCTCCACAATTGTAAATGCAGCCTAGATACCAGATCAGTAAGCAGCGTTTTGGGAGAAATGTGCAGTGCCATTTGTAACGCGTAAGGAAAATATCGAACGATTTTATTGCTAAGCTTCATGCCATCTCCACAATCTTATGATTAAAAAACAAATAGGAGATGCTTGCTGAGAAATTGTGAATGCAAAATTTATTGAAGTGGGTATGGCGGGAATACATCACTGCGAATATTCTTTGTTCTACGCTCAAGTTACAATGAATGCTGCGGAAACCGAATAATGACGGTAAAATTATTAAAGATGTTATCAAAAACTTTGTGAATATACCAAAATGGGATCCATTGAATGGCAGCAAAGATTTTTTGGAATTTTTGGAATAAAAACAAAAATTTTAGTTTATCGTCATGTTCTGCGTGCCTATTCGGAATGAATTGTGCAGCCATCTCTGAAAGGAGAGCCACCATATTGTTGGCGTAGAGGTCTCTGTAGGCGACGATGGCTCTATGGTGTGGAGAACGTCTTGGTTTTTTAAAATACTAGTACCTGGTTCTTCGTCTATGCTATTATCTAACATTTACTTGGTTTCTCAATTTGTGATCGCATTGACATTTTTTATGCTGTTCGTTCTTTAAGAATGAAATGCATGGATGCTTTTCGATTATACGGCGAACATAATTGTTTTTTAGTTATGTGTTCTTATCGCTTCATTTTTTTGACTAAATTTCTATTTCCTCAAAATTCATTATTGACATCACTGTTGTTAGGGACATTATAATGCATTTCGTCCATTACCTATTTTGTATACTATAGAATGACTTTGCATAAACCCATCTAACTTTTTTTCCCGCTGCGAAACAGTAATCTACATTGTTTTAGCTATATTAAGTTTGTATTGAAAATTTAGCTTAGCTCAAGCTGCATACCAAACTTGAAACGGAACCCTTATTGTGTCACTCCGTTGTCCGTTTATCCAGTCACAGGCTTATAACTTTTGAAGTATCATTCGAAGGTATGAGCGTTTACGCGTCATCTATTATTTTTTACACTGATGTGTCGACAACCCGTAGATAACGTTAAACATTTCTTTAGAAACAATGCGTTATTGGTGATAGTTTTGTAGGATGTTCGTCAATGCATTTAAATCTCTTTTCAAAAAGAGCAGAATTTAAAACTAATCGTGCTCAAATACCATGAATCTACTTCAGCGTCATGTTTATCCATTACAAAATTATTAAATTGACCCAAAACAACGATATAGAACGTCATATAGAGTGGGGCCTTCTTTATAACGGTGAAACGGTATAGAACAGCTCTCAGGTAAATCGGAAAAAACGGCTCACAAAAATTCACACAAAAAGGTTACAATTTTCATTAAAAATAATCCGTGGAACCCTAACTATGACCGTGCCATAAAATGTAAAACAACCCACTCCATGCTAAAACGAATTCGAGTTCAGGAAGGCTATAAGTGCTCCGAGTTATTAAAAATCCAAATCGTTCAGATAAACAACACTTGTTCATGTATATAAAAACCAACAACTTTCCTATTATTGTGGCAGGATTGTACTGTCCTTCACGATATTCTTTTAAAACCACACCAAACCGTCTATTTAATAGCGTAACATCCAATACTGTAAACTGGGATTCAAACTTTCCTATGGTATTCCAAATAATGGTCGCGACAGGCCGATTATGTCAACCGTAACTTGGTAGAGGATGAAACACATTCCTCACAGAACGCTGATTTTCGTAATAAACCTGAACAATTTTAAAATGCTATGCCGGGTTCAGTCTTTCCATGATGAAATGGCAAACAATACTGAATAAATAAAAACACGATGACAGTTTGAAACTATTCATGCGTCATTTGTCAAAAAGAAACAAATGAAAAATCACCTCTAGATGAACGCTTTTACAAAATGCGTTGACCAAAATTACTGCCAAGTAATCTACGTTATATTTTACGTGTCGACAATCGCGTAGATTACATGGCGTGATCTACCTCGCCCATCCTTTATCATTCATAACGAGTAATTTTTCATGCACATTAAGTCATTTAATCCACAGATAATTCAACTGGTGTTTCATACAGTAAACAACTGCGGTAACATTTTTTTAACAACACTTTAAATATTTAACTTTTTAAGCAATTGACACACACCTTAACAAAGTCTTTTCATTCGACAAACATCATTCAAAATTTTCGTCTTCCACGTGCAACAGTCGTAAAACCGATAAAACGATACCGAAAGTTTGGTAATTATTCGGACCGTCGAGGAATAGATCGTCTGTGCGCGTTCAATACTCCACAACTTCACAACATCATAAAATGTTGGATTCCAGGCAAATCCGCAATTCTAGATGAGTCCTCTGGCCAGCAGTCTTCAAGTTTGACACGAATTTGTTCGAAAAAAAACTTCAAAGAGCCCATCTTACAGGCAAAATGAAAGATGCAAAGTTTTATTGAGGTGGTTGTAACAACATGTAAAATTTATATTTACCGATGGGAGACTGTTCACAATTGAACAATCGTTAAAGTGACCGTTAACAGCGGTTCGTTAAAATTTCGTTAAAACCACCTAAATCTGTAATAGTTTCTGCAAGATTTTTTGACTTTAATAATGGCCACCGTACTCTAGCTCCGGATTTAAACCGAAATATTTTTTGGATAATCCTGAAAAGCAACTTCAACTAGAGTAGATCTTGTTATGCATACATTTTCACAGGCGATTTGTTGGTCTCCATGCCTTATAGAGTAGCGAAGTAATGCTTAATGATTGAAAACTTATGACTCGTTGCCCCAGTCCTTAGTGGAGTAAAGTATTGCTGTGACATATAATTTGAGAGCAATTAATTAATCTGTTGCGAATAATATTTCACGAGTTATAAGCCCGTGACAGACAAGAAAGACTGGCAACGGAGTCCTGCTTCCACCATATAAGGTTTCCGTTTTTCATTTCAATATTTAGAATAAAAAACCAGATCGCACAGAGATTTTAAAAATTTACAGGAAACAGAGAATTTTTGACAAAAACCATTTAGCATTTATTCAGAAACCAAATTTATCAATATTTTCCCACTAATCTGTATAAGTTTTATATCTGGGTACGTTCAGGTAGCGATTAATACACGTTTTTTAAAAATTCGTTCTAATAAGCGAGAAAATTGAAAATTTAATTGAAAATTATTAAATATCGATAAGCTGACAAATCAATTTATTGAAAAAAATGTATCTTCGATGTAAAAATGGTTTAGGAATCAACTAAATATCGTGTATTTTTTAGTTCATCCCCTTTTAATTAGATGTCATAAGTGGCAAAAAAAACAATTTTTACATGAAATATTTTGTAATTTTCGATAGCGGAGATTTACACTATTTGAAATCTAATTTTTGACGTGTTTTTTTGCATTTTAATATCAATGTTGATTTTTGTTCTAGGTAAAGTAGAGCCTTAATCTCATTTATGATATTTGTTAAAAGAATAAAAATTAGAAACTTTCAGAATTCAACCTTTCAATTATTCAGAATTTATTTTGAGAATTCAGAAATTACCGGCAAGAAGAAATCAGGCAACATGATGTATATACGAGTATGTATAATAAAAATGATGATGATAAAAATTAGGACCTTGCTTTTTTTTGATAATAACGTGTTAAAATAATAAAAAAAAAATTGACTTAGATTTGGATCAACAATCCAGTTAACAGTCCGTACCATTATCTTCATAGTTTTGTGGCCTACGTCATTATGTCTATTGAGAAATAAATATAACGCCCTAATTTTATTATTAGCTCGATATTATATACATATTTATTATAAAATGAGTAATTTTATAAAATTATCATGTCATTATATTGTCCCACTTCCAAATCCAGTAACCTTGAAATTCACTATATATTGCCCGAGGTAACAATTTCCTTTACCTACCCTATTCTGTAGTGCAAAAGTGTTATTTTAAATATTTTCTATGTGGAAAATTAATACGTCAAAGATTACAAATTGCGATAAGCCATGATGTGCTTAGGCCCATCTCATTTTTATTTAAAATGTTACCATGGTTCGCTCGTGTTCACGATCGAAATCATAATCAAGTTACATTAAAAACATTAATTATCAATTCTAATTAACATAGTATATATTACACAATAAATTCCACGATATAACTGAAATTAACATAAAAAATTAAAACACGGTTTGGTATTGTTTTTTCTTTTTTTTTAAATATATATTTATTATTAACATCAGATATAATTAAACTTACAACTCAATTAAAATTACTAATATCTTCCATTTGTTTTGAAATAGTTATATTAATTTTATTGATTTCAATAAAACTGTAATCAAATTATTTTTTATTATATTTGTTCAATTAAATTCACATTTTCATTGAATAATAAAAATGGCATTTTATTGTTAAATATTTTGTTGATGTTGTTTTATCATTTATATATATATATATATACATATATATATATATATATATATATATATATATATATATATATATATATATATATATATATATATATATATATATATATATATATATATATATATATGTATATATACATATATATAAGTATATAAATTAATTAGTTAGTTGCGTAACGTCTATTATTTTTATATTTTATATATTAAAATTAATTTTTTTATTCGTATTTTTTGTTTTTGTTTTATAATAATTAATTGTTTTTTTTTATTAGTTATATCTAAATGATTTGCAAATAATAAATGAAATAATATAAAAATTAATTAACTAAAATTTAAAATATATCTTTTATATATTTATTTTGTATGTATAAACTTAATATTGTTTTAAATACATTATGTGTATCTAAAATCAAAATATATAATTTAATAGTGGTCTATATATAATTTTATAAAATAAATAAATAATTGTAATATAATCATATATTTTTATTATTCATAATATATATATTTTTGTTTCGAATATAATTTAATTTTTTTGAATACACACAGCCATTTATCAATAAGATTAATTTTAAATTAAAATTATTAAAAATATTTTTTCAGTTAATTAAAAAATTATATATAATAAATTATTTGGAAATAATTAAAATAAAAAAACAATTTTTATTTAATTTTTCACTTGTTTTGTTTCTTCTTTGAAGATATGTAAGTTATTATAATAATTTAATGTTATTTTTAATTTTTATTTTTATGAATGAAAAAGCTAAAACTGGTGTATGGTTTTCTGTCGTTTTGGTGTTAATTAAAATTTTTATAGTTATTTATAATGAAATTTAAATTTAAGCAAAAGTTTTTTTTCACAATAAACCAAAATAAAATAAAAATTTATGTGTTATGCTGTAACCTCAAAATATTAATATAATATTTGATTTGGTCATTTTGAACGAACGTTTTGAATTCGATGGTATATATTATTTATTGTTAAATAGTTATATAGATGTATAGTATTGAAAAACATTTATTAAATTAAATTATAAGTAAAATCTTGTGTCACCAAAATTTTCGGTTTGTGGCAGTTTTTTTAAATAAATAAAATGCTATTATTTTGTTTTGTGGCTGACAAAATGAGATTACGGTTTTATATTATATATGGTAAATTTGGAACATTTACGATATGGATTAATTTTTTGCATGCTTTGATTGTAAAGGGCGGCGGATATTATTTTAACCTTTTATTTAATTAATTTAATTATTCAAAAATAAGAATTATTATGCTTCAGTTAGACCAATACTTCTATAAAACAAAATATATTTATTTTAAATATATAGTCTTTTACTCTTTTTAATTTAGCGGAACACGTCGTCGGTGGCCTTCATTATTTAGAGGTCAATTATGTTTGCTATATAAGTTGACTATGATTTGTGGAAGCATGCATTTAGTAATTTTTAGTTTTAATTAAAGGAATAATACATAACAAATTTCACTTAAAATTGGTTATAGTTTATTTTGAATATATGTAGTTAGCGTGGATGGCAAGTATTTCGCAACCGGCATTTTATTTGTGAACGCACCATAAAAAATATATGAATTCGAGAGACACTTTCAGTTCCATATAAGATTGGCGCAAGATATTTTGTTTTTCTAATAACTTGAACCAATAATTGAGTAATTTCCTTAAGGCGAATTATAGTTATTAAATTCATTATGTTTGAAAGCCTACACTGCACTGGGGCCAAGTAGAGCACACACAATAAAGGATGGATATTCTTTATTCTACAAATGCAACAGATTCCACTTACTATAATCTTCTCATTATTGTTTCGATAAAATACAATTCTTCATTTCAAGACGAAAACACAGAAACTCATTGCAAATTTGTAAAAATACATTTCGAAGATTTTTAAAAATACCTTCAACTTAAAGATCCGCACCGTTATCTATATAGTTCAACCTTTAATGTACAATATAGACAAAGGGTTTTTCATCGTTCATATGTCCACCACGGGCACGTTGGCCGGTGTCGATTCGTTGAGCCCAATTTTCGATGACTCGGCCACATATATCGACAAAAACGGCCGCTATCTTTTATTCAATATTGGCTTTGAGCTCCTCCGCAACGACGTTAAATCTAGGCGATCATTTCTGGATATAGCACGTTCATCGAATTTAGACCCGCTGTGTAGCATGTCGCACGTTGAAACCACATATCATTAATGTCTAGCTCATGCAATTACCCAAAGAAATAACGTTGCAACATGTCTCTGTAGCGGTCTCCATTGACTGTAGCGTGACGGTAATTTTCATCAACGAAAACAAATGGTTCAATGATACCACCAGCATGAAAACCACACCATACAGTTATTTTTTGTAGATAAAATGGTGTTTCTTTAGGCACATGAGTTGTTCATGAAGTTGCAATCACCGACTCAGAACTTTCGTAGTAAATTTTAATTATTTAACGGTGAAAGCTCAAGTTGTCAAGTTCCAAATGGGAAACCCGATAGAATATTGAAATATGTTATCATGCGTTATACAAATGATTAAAATTTAGAATTGAATTTATTTTATGTGTGGCTTATTTCACTTATTAATTAAATTATTATTAAAAATGGTCTTTGTCGAATTTAGTTCGGTTTATTTTAATTTCTGAATTGAAACTTTAGTTAAAACTATTTCTCAAAAATAACATTTTCCTTTATTAAATATATATTTGTTTTAGTTTAAATCTAATTTTTTTTTAAATAATCTATTTATTAATGTAAAATTAGGAATAGTAAACAGAACTTTAATTGACTTCAAATCTAATTGTTTTTTCTGATTTTAGGTGTACAATGACTCCAATAGTAAAATAAATTTTTTTTAATTGGCTTGGCCTGTATCTAAATTTCAATATCTCCAAAAAAAACTCGAATCATAAAATCCCAATTTCACAAAATTACGTCTGCACAAAATGTCGACTAAAGAACATAGCTTCAAATAAAATTTTGAATATAGTTCAACCGCATATTATCCGCAAGTTCAGCCGAATGTTACGCAAATTTAATTTAGATGTTCAACCATTGAATAATTACATATAGAAGGTGACACTTCCAAATTAGCAGCGACATATGAGCATGGCGTCAACAATCTTTACTAAATTGTACTATGTAGTGTATACTCAAACCTTTAATTTCAATTTATCTAAGATACCTCTGCTGGCAGCGCTATAACAACGTGTCATTTCTATATGTAATTATTCAATGGTTCAACGCATTCACTTTTTCTGGTACGATATCATTATATGATCAACATTTAACCGAGTAATGCGAGCCTTTAAATTATATTTTATTTCAAGTAGTTTTTATCTGATTATAAACACCAAGATGAGGCTTTGAAGCAATTATTCGCAGACGTGTATGCCAAACTTTGACACTGTTTTGTGCTCCTGCTAAACCTGGCACTGACTAGAAAGCGGTTGTTAAGAAGGTTCAATAACCAAAAAAAAAAATACCAATCTTACCGAGTTGAAGTCATTGCCATATAATTTTCATTATTGGGAAACAAACCCATAAAATTTTTTTTCATTATTTTGGTAATGAGAATTGCTACTCAGGAACGTTTTGGCTGCCGAGATACTTGCTTTTTCGAAATCACAAATAATTTTTTTTAAATAAATACCCACACATATTAACATTAATTAGTGACTGTTCGGCTATCAGAATTATTATCTCTTGAAAACTGAACAGTAGCCCTATCATTGTTGCTAATTTAGTGCTTTCAGTGCCAGGTTTAGCACTATTCAATTTATTTTAGTCCCATAAAAATCAGTTTGGCACCCAAGTGCAATTTACGAGTCATAAATTCTAGAGAATAAACCGACCTTATTCGAATATGTATGCTAAAAATTTTTCTACATTTTCAACATATGTACTGGTCAAACCAATTGAAAATTAAATTTTTGATATTTATAACTAACTGCGACTTTAATTAGAAAATATTTATTGTAAATATATATTATTTGATGCAAAAATCTCATTTTTGAGCTTATTTTTTTTAAATAACTTTCAATTGTCGTTTCAATTGGAAAATCGATGCGCTGTGATGTGGTTATTACCATTGCGAAAGTGATCGTGCCACCTTTCTGTACTCTTGATTTGTACAAAATCTAAAAGTAATGTTTGATTCATTTTTTGTAGGCCAATCGAAAAGTTTCTGTGCTGTCGTTATTTGATCAGCGTATGGTCACTGAAGGCTGGCTTTCGTGGCATTTCGTTTGAAGGCACCTCCAATTCCGTCGTGCATGTATAATTTGCATTTTATGTATTGTATAAGATATCACCGATGTTGGTTCTGCTAAATTTAATTGACAGGCTGCCTTGAACTGGGATCTTGTAATACGGTGTTTCTCTTAAGACAGAGGAGCTGTTGGAATGGCTATTTCATTCATTATGGATTCTGAACCGGAACAAAAAAAAATATGAAACGCAAGATGAGTAAATCACCCGAACTGAAACAATCATTTCAACAGCTTCCAACCGGATCAAGTAAAAAACTCTCAACCGGAAATCAGAATAAACAATTGGAGAAAAATGTGCCACGGCCACCTCCAGTTATAATATCTAATTGCAATAATAATCAGAGTATTAGAAACATCATGGACAATAATCGGATAACATTTCAAGCTACAGCGTTAAATAGTGGTGGTATCAAAAAAAATGTCCCAGGCGGTGAAAGCTTTAGAAAGTTAACATGAGCAAACCAAAGCCATTGTTAAGAAACTACACGCTTTATGCAAACCAGAAGAGATAAAAGAGTATCTTTTGGAGAAGCGATACAAAATTAACGAAGTTACACAGCTGCTAAAAAGAGTTGACTAAACACCTCTTCCATTATATATGTTATCTTTTGAATTCCATAATGAAACTATTTTGGATCTACATACATCTGATAGTTATTGATTCGAAGTTTGGACCATTGATGTTACTCGGCAAATAGGAAAAATGCAATAGAAGAAAACGAAAATTGAATTAGCGCTGAATAAATTGATATTCAAGATCAGTCGTATAAAATCCCTATGGCGTGACGAATTATACGTATAGTTAAGAACGTTTGTTAATTGTAAATTTGTTCGAAATGTAGTAGATTTTATAGCAAAAATATTCGAATAAGTTGGTTTTATTCACTCGAATTTAATACTTGAAGCAAGAAAAAATAAACTATAGAAATGAAAATTTAATCTCGATAATGCTTTAATTTTATAAATTTTTTTGAAAGTGCTAGAATTAGTGATAAAAACATAAATTGAATAGTGCTACATCTGGCTCTGAAAGTGCTAAATTGACAACATTGCTGAATTCCGGGCTACAGAATGACAATTATACTTGTTAATTTTCATTTTTATATTGAAAATTTCATTTCATTCGTATCGGGCTATTACAATAAATTTAAATAGCAAATAATGTAGCCGGGAAATAGAATTAGCATCAGAACTGATTTGTAGTCGCCAATTAATTGTGTATCATAAAATATAGTACCCCAACCCGAACGTTAAAAAGCTGTGTCATAATTACGTTTTGCAAATTAAATGCTCGTACTTGCCACCCACAACCATATAATGAATTTTTATTTTCTCGAGGTGATGTAAAAAAAGAACGTCGAAATAAAATAGATAAAGTGCGAACAGAAATTTTTTAAATTGTGCCTTCAACTTTCCTAAACTATTATTTTTAGTATTAATTTTTTTTTTTTATTAATATTTATTATTAATGGTTTGTTCAAATACAAAATCGGATATACTGTGTAGTTAGTTTATTACTGTTTTTTTTCTCATGCAAATCAGTTAATTTATTAATATAATTATAAAAATTTGTAATTTTCGGTCATGTTTTATAAATATGAGTTATATTGTATATATTAATTTATTATTTATTATTATTACTATAATATAGTGTGTCGTTTATTGTTGTTTTTTTTTTTTTTTTGTTCTGGTACAAATATTAAAAAGAATGCTATTTTATGTAGATTTATGTTATTAAAGTTAAAAATTATATAATAGAGAACATCATAATAAAATTTATTTATCATTTATATATAATTCTAATCAATTATTGTGTGTATGTCTGTCAATAGTAAAATACTTTAACTATAGTATTTATAGTTTTTATACTTTTAGTTTATTACAACAAATAGATGTTTTATAATTATATAAAAAAAAATTATAGAAATAAAATTAATAATTATTATTTTTGTTTTAAATTTTGGAGTTATCCCTTCAGTGAGAGTATTAAAAGAATAAAAAATCCTTTCTACTCATGTTGCGACATTAATTTGTTTTTTTTTTTTTTTTAAATTAACTTAAATATTACTAGAATAACTTACCCATAGCGTGATAAATGTTTTTTTTTTGTTTTTTAAATTTTTAATAACTAGTTTTTTAAATTTTATTTACATGGCGAGGAATATCTCTAACACTCAAAAATCATGTAAATCATTTTATTTATTTATTATTATTTGTTACCTATAATGCAACAATCACAATTTGCGAAATAATAAAGTATGGTTATGGTAATAATAAATCATACATAGTCGATAAACTGATAAGAAAACAATAGCTAAAAGTTTAGTTGTTTTTTTTATTAATAAATATCATTTTGTTTAAAAAATTATACTAAAATTATAATTAATTTTTTTGATAATAATAATAATAATAATAATACTTAATAATAATATATGTATGTATATATATATATAGTTTTTCATTCTACAAACAACAATAAATTTCATTCTTTCATTTAATTAATTTTATAATTCAATTAATTAATATAAATAACTAATTAATTAAATAATTATTAATAATGTAATAACAATCATATTTTTCATTTTTATCTCTTTATTTTGTGTTCATAATAAAAATATAAAATATAAATATTTAATTTAACTAAATTTTTTAGTTTTTTTTTTTTTTTTGTTTGTATAATTTATTTTTGTGTAAATAATTTTTTTTTACAATAATTATTAATAAATAAAACTATATATTTGTTTCAATTTTTCTCGCAAACAAAATTATTAATTAGTATTTTTTTCTGGTTAAACTTTTAACGCCTGATTTCTCGACGTGAATTAAAATGCCAGACGATGTGCCAAATGTCGATACTTTGATATCGAATTTGCCATCTAGTCCAAGGGATTGGGTCATCACGCGTGCATTCTCTATGGTCGAGTCGCTCAATCTGTTTTAAAATATATAAAAAATACATTTTTTTTGTATTAAAATTTAGAAATAAATAAAACTATGTTTTAATCACCTGATATCAATTTCATGACCTTTAAAATCTAGAACAGCATTACCAATAGCAGTAATCTGTGGTTCGTTCATTCCAGCTAAACTCATACCCATCCATCGCAGTGAGGGAATAGCAGCCAGTAATGTGTGTAAAAATTGTGATTCGTTTCGCATTTTTCTGGGACGATCTAGAACCGATATACCATCAGTTTTAATATGACTTAAAGTACTAGTTCGCAATGATTTCGAAACCATTTTTAATGTTTTGATTGAATCATCTAAATGTATAATCCAATTGCAAATTTTTAATGTGTTTAACATGCTGAAATAATACGAAACAAAATTATTTGCATTCAACTATGGTATTATTTAAATTTATCACGATTGCTTACCTAAATTGTAAATGTAAATTTTGAAAAAACGATATGATACACTTATCACCAAGTATAAGTGGCGCTGAAGTTGAACTACCTAAACCGGAACGAGCCGGCGCTGATAAATCTAATTCACGTAAACATGGAAAACCATTTAAAAATGGTAATAGCTGTGGTCCTTTCAGTGGAACATGATCTGCGAGAAGAACCTGTAGAGAAAGTAATTTTCTAGATACATAAAAGTCAATCTAAAATTATTTCGAATTTAAAATTTACCTGAGCGCCAGCCATTTTCAAAACAACCACCGAGCGGCACTCATAAGCATTGTGTGGCATTACAATATCATTTTTATAAGTGGGTAAATGTAGACGGCAGTTTGACAAAGCTAATTCACGCGCTGATGTAAACGTTAAAAATGCTCGAACTGCAGATAGCGTGGTTGTATTCTGAAATTAAATAAAAATATATTTATTATTGTGCAAAACTAAAAGTATAGTCAACGAAAAAATTACCTCCACTCGAAAACTCCATCCTTCAATAGAAAGTAGTCGTAGTGTTGGACATCCACTAAGAGATCGAGCGGCCATTGTTATTGCACCATCTTCTAATGCCAGTCGAGGCGAGCCTAGACTAATCATTTGTAAACAGGATGATTCTCCAGCACCAATTATTGCAGGTAAAATTTCACTCAGCCTTGATGCGCCCTCTAGTTTTAACGAATGGAGTGATGTTGACAATCGTACCGTTTCTCCTAGACACATTGAATCTTCTAGGCTCAGCTGAGCTTTACTCAAATCGAGACTATGCAGTTTTGAATAGGATTCCCTAGCCGATAGTAAGAGATCGTGTAGAGTGCCAGAATTATGGGGTCCACCATCGCATGCTGGTGTTGGATACCACGTTCGGGACACAACACTATCTGAACTCCTTTTGTCTGGTGGCGGTTCCATCGGTTGACGTGGCAAAGTTGCTGATCGACCCATTGTTGATGATGGAGCTAAAATCCCGCGTGGCAACGATGAAAATAGTCCAGGTGGATAAGATCTGGGTGACGGAGCGCCTGTTAAAGAGGACTGTTTTATAAGTCCTGAAGTTCCACTACTACTTCCACTTCCTGATCCTTAAACAAAATTTTCTCAGCAAAAATAAAAATCAAACGTAAAAATATAATAAACTCACCCATGCTAACGCCGCTTGATGATGGCGGATCGTCTCGTGCCCCCCAGCATGCCGATAGAGCGAGTGAAGCTAACGGTCGGGCTGTCAATAAACTGGCTAATGCACCAATTGCTCCTCTTTCACATCGTAAATGTGGTAGCGACAGTCTTGCGATCAGCGGACATTTTTCTAGTATGGTACAAATTTGTACTAATTGTGATGTGCACAATCCTAAATCCAGCAACACTGATGTCAATTTTGGTTGTCGAGGTATGGACCGGCATAACGCAGTCACCACTGATTGCAGTTTTAATATGGGCGGATCCTCCTCCAATAGTGTCAAAATTAATTCAAAACATTCCAAACGAGGTTTTAATAAGGCTTTTGTAACACACATAGCTAAATGGTTTATGTCACTTTCGCGTATATCGTTTTCAATTAAAGACGTGATTCGTAAATTTGTCACGCTTTCATTACGCGAAAGCGAATCTAAAAATATATCCATACTATTGCGCGAGTCTAATAACATATTTTTTTCTAATTGATAAACTAATTCCAAATTTTTTAAAGTACATGTTGGGCCTTTCAGGGCTAATCCCCAACCGTGCAATTCACTCGGCGCTGATTTTATTTGCACCCATATTGGTTTTAATTCTAGCGGTGAAATGGGAGGTAATTTTGAAATTCCTAATAAATCACAAAGCGCATTTAAATTAGCCTCGGAATCACCACCGGCCAATGCTAGTGTGAAAATTGTTTGCGGACTTAACCATAACGTGGTCAATTTTGATAACAGTACATGCGCGCGATTTCCTAACAGGCTCATAGCAAACGATAATACTTTTAGCATATCTGGCTCGATATCGTCGCCCATTGGGAAACCAGCAATTTCGGCTGCTAATAATCCGGGTCGGTTAACAAGTGATGATAGATAATTGGCTGCTAAAAATTCAGCTACGCCCGGACAAATTGGATTAAAATGATATTCTGCTTTACGTTTAGCCGATTTTCCAAATAAGTATGCTTTATCCAAGCACCCCAAAATCGGTGCATCAGTCGATGAGCAGTACATCCGAATTTCGGATGACGTTACCGCGGGCCTCTTTGCTTTTAAACAGAACAATGCTAATCGTCCCAATTCCGTGATATTCGATTGGCATGGATCTGAAGCTACACAATTAATCACCGCTTCGATAACGTCTATTTCATCTGTGGGCAGATCACCGCCAATTGATTCGTAAATAGATGCCAAAGCTAAACAGCCCAATGGCGATCTAGCCATGTTTCGTAAATGTGTACATTCTTGGACGGTATCTAATAATCGTGTAGGAGCACCCCACTGGCCTCCACCCAATAGCGATGCTGATCTACCCCATGTTAAACCTTCATATGTAACGTGACGTTGCATTAACGGTAATAAATCAGTACAATTTTGTGTAACACTTATAACTACAATTCGGGCTTCTGGAAAAATTCGTCCTTCTAATAAATCTAAAATTTCTTGTGGTGTTGTTTTTCCCTTGCGATTTTTTGTACTGTGCGCTCGCTGAATATCGTACCCATCGATTACAATTAATAGTTTCGCCTTAAGCGATTCAAGCGAATTCCATGCAGCATTAAAACCACCGAAACCTGAGGAAAATGGATTTAATGGTCCTTTTGGCAAAAGCTCCTAAAAATTATAAAACAATTTAGTAAATATACAGAAAAACTTAAGTAAATCATGTACTTTAGCTATGTAGTTTGATAGTGTGCCCTTTAATTCTTGAAGCGGTAAAAATAGTGCAATTGCCACTGGGGTACCTCGGGCCGGCCATGGCGGCTCCTTGGCCCAAGCGTGTAATATCCTAAGGGCGAGTGAACTTCGCGTCGCCCATGGTGGACATTCGATTAATAATCTTCGCGGTGCTTCTAAAAATGGTCCTTCTTTAGTCTATAAAATCAAAGTGATAAACTTAACGTTAGTATTACAGTTCTGCACATTGTGGATTTGTTATAATGTTTTTTTTTTGGTATTCTTATATAACACTTACCTGAATTGGTGTTAATAATTGATCAACTGATATACATTCATTAAAACCATGTGATTGTACATGTAATCTTAATTCTGGTTCTAATTTTGCGGGACATGTAGCACCGGGTGCTACAGGTTGGGTCCATGGTGGAATTATTGGTTCTCTTAAAGCTAATTCTGTATAAAGTGTTCGTAAACATCTTGCTAGTCTTGACTGAAATTAATATATAGTATGTATGTATGTATACGTTTTTGTTCTAATCCAATTCTCAATTTATTTTAATTTTTATTTTGATCTTTTTATTTGGTATTTTTAGAGGTTACAGTTTAATCATTTTTACCGTTTTGGTTTAGTTTTATTATTTTCTTATTTTTTTTTACGATTTTGGAAATGTAAATTTAATATGAAAAATATCACTTACTTGTGGATCACGCGATGGTTCGGAAAGGCATGCTGGTGGACCAGGCGGCGATGGGCATTCAAGTGAAACATATGATCCCGATAATTCACATTCAGTACGATATGATGGTGTCGATGTAGTTTTGGGTGGATACAGCTGAAAATATATAAAAGTGATACACATAATTATTGTTTGATAAATAACTATATATACTCGTACATAACTATAACTTAGTTTTATATAAATATTAAATTTTTGTATCTGTAATGATTGTATTAGCCTTTCTCAGGAACCAGATATCGTAGGAATCTGAAATTTTCACCATAGATTACGATTTTAGCGGTTTGTTTTTTTTTGGTGAAATTTGGGCCCGATAGGTGGCGCTGTTTTCAACAAATCAAATGAACAGCAAGTTCAAGAACGTTGCGAAATACATCGCATAACCGTAATTCAAGAGCGTGAAATCATTAATACAATTCAACAATTTTTAATTGAAAAAAATCAATTAATACCATTGTTCCATAAAATTACACCACAATTGGAAAATGATAATTACATGATCGTCATTAAAGCAAATAAAACACCACGTCCGTAGATATAATGCCCCAACTGTTGATGAAGTTGCTATTGTAATAGTTGGGGAAGCCGTTGAATCACGGGACATAGTTATTAAGCGTAGAGATAACGTCATTCAGAAAATTGAAGATACTCATCGCTCTTACGACGCATTGCAATACTCTTTAATTTTTTGGGAAGGTGCGATGATGGATATCACATCAACATAAAACAAACAAATCCATCCACCGGTGCAGAACTGACCAAAACAGTTAGTGCTATGAATTATTACGCTTATCGACTAATGATTAGATCTACTGAAGACATTCACGCATTCTTAAATGTATATATATTTATACCATCAGTATGTTGTCTATATGTATGCCAAAATCGAGAGTGAACGTCCACGATACATCCGTTTTAATCGGTCAAAATTATGAAGCGACGAATACATCCACTTGCTTGATGCAATAAATGGAAATGTAGAGAGAAATACTGTTATTCTTCCTTCATCGTACATTGGCAGTCCGCGTCATATGCAAGAGTATATTCAAGATGCTATGACTTTCGTTTGTCATTATACGGAACAATATTGTAAAATTATTAAAGCATGGTTAACAATCGCATGATCGTCATGACATAATAGCACGAGTTTTTAAACAAAACCTAAAATCCTTAATGGATCTCATTACAAAGTATCATGCGTGTATGGGCAAACGAATTGTTGGATGTATTCGATCGAATGGCAAAAACGAGGACTTCCTAATAAATGTGGAGCACTTAATATGAATTCACCATGTTTAATCAATGGTAAATGTTCCAAAAGTTTTCCTAAAATTTTTACAATGCATACGATTACATGGAATTGATGGCTATCCATTATATCGTAGAAGATCCACTGAGAATTCTGGAAAGTCATTCACGATAAATATTCACACAACTGAATTTGAAGTTAACAATAGATGGATTGTGCCTTATTCGCCATTTTTATCAAAATAATTTAAGGCACACATTAATGTTGAACTATTCTCATCCGTAAAATCCATAAAATATATTTGCAAATATATCAAGAAAGGAACTGACATGGCAGTTTTCAATATTGAGCGACAAGACAATTTAAATGACGAAATTTCAAGATTTCAAACTGGAAGATATATAAGCACCAGCGAGGCTATATTTGGCGTATTTTTTCATTTTCAATGCACGAAAGAGATCTAGCAGTAATTCATCTAGCAGTACATCTTCAAAATGGACAACGTGTCTATTTTAGAGACCAACATTTGTTCAAAATGCCACCAGGTCACAGAACTCGGAATGCTGAAAGTCAAACTGACCAGCAACGCGAAGCGCGAAGTGAAGTTGAACGGAATCGAAATCAACAACGTAGAAATGTCGCGTTTAATTCCTATTGAGCTGCTTTTAAGTTAACAAATGAAGCCCTGGATTGTGTTTCGCCAGTCGCAAACTCTAATTGACACCATTGGTACCGCCACCAGAGCCACTACATTCATTGCTTTCCGGAAATGGGCCAGATTCTAAACACTTGTTGATTCATAGCAATACAATGATTGCTTTCAAATGACGTCATTTTGTGCAACAAAAGTTATTCGGGATAATTGTATGCCTGCTTTCAAGGTAAATATAATGGGAAACAATAGACTTTTACCTCCATGTATAGCTGGTGCAAAATACGTTCGCGGTTTTCAATTGACATGGTGTAAATTATGTTGGTAGCTATGAATTGCCAAAACATACCAGAAGTGAGTAAGTTTACAGAAGTTGATGGGGGAATGGTACTGCTGCCAACGTAGTTTGCGAGCCACGTGGGAGTACAAACACTTTGCTATACAATTACCTATTTTAGATCAATTTACTCGGGCAAACTCAGCGTCAAATATATCATCGAACAGTTTCCTTATTGCCAACGCCGGATAGTGACTACAAATTTTTGCAAACTTATTTTACGGGCGGTTCAGCAAGACAAGTCGATCAGCGTTGTGTACACAACAATTCGGTGAAAAGACCAAACATTTTTCCATCAACATAACGAATTGGTTTCATTATTCAAGACCGTATGCCATCTGAAACCAACAAAATTGTTATCAGAGCCGATGAAACGCCTGTAGGACAACACGCAAGACGTTTTAATGCGCCAACAATTGATGAATTCGCTATTGTCATCGTGGATGGAACATTGGCGGAACGATCAACGGTTACAATATCCTATCTTAATTTGGCAAGATACAGTTACAGGTAAATAACCAATCTACGTTTACTACCATATTCACAATACTTTATCTTATTATAACATAAAATATTTTTTACAAGCGCCAAAACTAACAAAACAGTTAGATCAATAAATTATTATTCGTAAAGACTGATGGTTTGAGAAAATGAGGACAATCACATCTTCAAATGTCGGCGTCTATTTCCCCAATATGCTATGGATATGTCCGTCTAAGTTGAAACAGAGCGATTAACATTTATCAGGTACTATAGGCAACTAAAGGCAAAACTTCGTTCCGAGGAATACATTCAACTTCGGGATGCCATCAATGCTGATGGAAACTAATAGAATATCGGCAGAATGACAATTCTCCCCAACATACGTCAGAAGTCCGTGTCATTTGCATGAATACGCTCAAGATACCGTATGTATGTTATTATGCAATCCACAGTGGACAGAAATTCGACAAGAATTATTTCCTGACCCATTGATCGCCATGACATCACCGTAAGGGTATTCAAAAAAAAGATAAATCACTCATGGATTTTATTTATAGTATATCGCGTGTTCGGTGAGAAGCACTGTTGAATGTATTCAGTATAAAGTGGTGAAAACGCCGATTGCCACGTACACATATCCTCAATTGGTTGGTTGAGAAGATAAGACCGAATGAAATCGAAGATGTGATATCACCGGGCATTCCAACTAATGAAGAAGATCCGCACTGTTACATGAGCTTGTTACAAATTTATGATTCATGGTTCCTGTGGAATATTAAATCCCAATTCTCCGTGTATGCGGCTGACGGAAAACTTAGGGCCGACAAGGGGGACCGGGCTCATCTATTTAATATATTTTTTTTATGAACGCAAAATTACGATTTCAACACTTTATTAGGCGTAGCGCTGCGTAGCGGGCGTAGCCCGCTGGTACTCGTATAAATGTAAGTACTACACAAACCATTTTAAAACGGTAATTGTATGCATGTATGTAAAATGTAGATACATATGTTTAAATATTATAATGAAGTGGCGTAAAAATACCTACATAATATAGTTCTAACTATATAACCGATATCTTGAGTAAATATATAATCTTATATATTATATGTATACATACATATATACATATAGATACCTACATACTTACATATATGTAGATGAATAAACAACAAAATACATATTATTATGATGATGATGATGATGAATGAAATATTATATTTTCATATCAAAATTTTCTTCTTATAGTTTTCCTTTTTATTTGTCTTTAAATTATATTCCTTGTGAAGTATCAAGAAGGAAACAAAACAAAAAGTAAATTACATTTGTCTGTTTTGATAAACATCTCAATTCAGGTAAATAAATAAATATATGTATCTATTTATGTATATGATATATACTCCAATATTTTTAACCCTAAATTTAATGCTTCAAAAACATATTATGTATATGATTTCATAAATTTATCTTTTGGATAATATATATCTGCTCCCATTTCGGTAAAATAGTCATAAATAATAAAATAGTAATAGTTTTTAATATTTATAATAATGTCATGCTTAGTTTTATTATTCTCTTTTGTATTAAATGAATCTCAAGAAAATTAAATTTCACTTAAACTATTAAATATGAGTTTTTTTTTTTTATCTAAAACATGTTAACTGCATTTTTTACGAGTTGGAATTATGAATTCGTATATTTTCCTTTTTCTGAATTTCCAAGAAAAAAATGTGTAAAACTGAATAACTGAAATAACTCAAATGAACATGAATATTTTTTATAAATTAAGATGATGAATTTACCATAATGCAGTTAACTGTTTCAAATTTCAATAAACTTGGTATATGAAGTTACATACGTACTTTTATACAAACAAAATATTGAATAAATTATTATTTTGAATTTACAAAAACTGGTTAAGGAAAGTTGTGTTATTTTTATAAAACAAAAAATTTCCTAAATGCGGTCGGTAGTGTTTGCATAAGTGTCAAAAGCAGTGTTTTCAATTTATTTCTGTAATATGACAATTAAAATACACTCTTCTATTATTTAATTGAATTCCAAAATTTTGATAATTAAATAAAAAGGAAAAACGATACTAGTATATTTCGTTTGGCTAATAAATTTTTTTTTATACCAAAGTTAAATATATTTGCAAGCGAGTAACACACGTTTTTTTAAAAATTTGCTAAAGATTTCTCGTAATTACGTTTCAAAGTTGATGAATTTTTGACAAAAATACGGTACGTTCAGGAAGATATTATCTAGCGATTGACACACGTTTTTATAAAAATTCGTTCTAATAAGCGAGAAAATTGAAAATTTAATTCAAAAATATTTTATATCGATAAGTTGACAAATCAAGTTGTTGAAACCAATGTGTCTTCGATGTAAAAATGGTTTAGGATTCAACTAAATATCGTGTATTTTTTAGTTCACCTCTTTTTAAGTAGATGTCATAAGTGGCAAAAAAACATTTTTTCATGGGTTATTTTGTAATTTTCGATAGCGGAGATTTACACTATTTGAAATTTAATTTAGACGCATTTTTTGGCATTTAAATATCGACATCAATTTTGATTTTTGTTCTAGGTAAAGTAGAGCCTTAATGTGGGTCACATGGAATCACAACCAACATTCGATGTAGAAATGTCACAATAAGGATCAATTATGTCAATGTGATTATTGCAAAAAAAAAAAAAAAAAATATTTGCAAAATTTGAAATATTTTGTTAAAAGTTTCATACATATGCGTTTTTAATAATAATTTTAACATATATTGTTTCGGTACAGCCTACAAATTAGTGCAAAAACGAAATAGTATATTTTACAATTTCTGCAACTTAACTTTGTAACCGATTTTGACACGTATTTCACGTATTTCGTATAGACTGTACATCAAAGGCGACGAAAAATTGAAGTTGAGCGCAGAAATGAGCTGCAGGAACTGGAGACTGCCAGAACAGATAATTTGTTAGCACAAAATACTCCGAACTTTGATCGCCTGGTCGATACCATCATGCGCATCGTGTCATCGTCTAAAATGTTTAATCCGTTTGGTTCATACTAAATCGTTGATTATCTGAAGCGCATTGAATTTCAGCATCGAGGTAGCCCACATCCTGACATACTCATTTGGCTATAGGAAACGAACCCCACGAAACGGATGGTGAGCCGATGCCTGAAAAAGTTAAGCTCGTCACCGGTCGCTGCTCCGTGTCTAGTGACGATAGTGTGATCAGAAAGCCATAGTGCAAGCCTACATCAATCGCAACGAATGCTTGACCTTCAATGTACGCACTTGTCGCCGCATATCACACCTAAGCAAACAACTTATAATAATGGACGGTCAGGGATGGGCGAGGTAGATTATGCAATGTGATTTACACGGTGGTTGACACGTAAAATATAACGTAGATTACTTGGAAGTGTTTTTGGTCAACGTCAACAATTAAAATAATGTCAACAACCTACGATATTTTAGCGATTTGAAATCGAATGCGCCAGTTCGCGGGAGTATTTTGTAAAAGCGTCCATCTAGAGTTGATTTTTTCATTTGTTTCTTTTTGACAAATGACGCATGAATAGTTTCAAACTGTCATCGTGTTTTTATTTATTCAGTATATTGCCCGGCATAGAGTCTATACAAATGGTTCAGATTTATTACGAAAATCAGTGTTCTGTGAGGAATATGTTTCGTGCGCTTATACCAAGTTATGGTTGACATAATCGGTCCGTCGAGAGATAAGTTTGAAACGCGACTAAATAGACGGTGTGGTTTATGGGCCTGTGAAATCATTCGTCCATATTTCTTCAAAAAAGAAGACGGTCGGGACGAACCTGTGAATAGTGTTTGTTATTGCGCAATAATAACGATATAGGAATATCACTATTTATATGTATGGCGGTGGCTCGGTGGTAAAAGAAGCTGTGTGATTGGGAGTTTAATCATGACACTAGTTCAAGCCTCAATATTTATATTTTTAATTTAATTCCAAATTGGTCATTTTTAAATCAAAAAGCGATTTTTTAAAAATTTATTGAGAAATGTGTGGATCCCCGCTAAATTTGTTTTCCCTTAATCGGTAGGTTCGAACACTGCACAACGCTTCCCCGATTCCAAATCCTATGATACCGCTTACTTTACCACCTCACCATTTCCATATAAAGATTTGATGCTAGCCCCAGAAGTTTGTATCATGGATTATTGGTTTTTTTGTACTAAACCAACGAGTTGTATATTAGATAACAATTAACATATCATGAAATCAATAAAAAAAATTTTACTTCAAAATATTTCTTAATTTGTATTTTAAATTAAAGTATAAATAAAAAAATTGTAATAATCAGTATAATATATTATTTATCAAATATATCTCAAAGTGAAAAATTATTATGGGACCTAATTTGAAAGTACGAAAAGTTCAATTTGGCCTTAATCTTTAAAAGGTCAAGGCTAGTTTTGATTCCAGGTTGAAGAACAACCCTTTGACGTTTTCCATGCCTGTGATCAGAATTTTTGTAAGGCGCATTTTCGAGTACTGAATTATTTAAATTTACATCAAATTGAAAAATTTACTATGGGAGGTTATGTGAAAGTTCTAAAAATTTTGATTCGCTAAAATGTTGAACAATTTAAGAAAATTTGAACTCTGAAAAATATAAATTTAACTTAACTTCACTTTTACATGGAGAATATTGAAATTTTGAACAGAAGTTGGATTTGAGTAATTTTATATCACCATTACCAATTTGGCAGGAGAAATTAAATCAAAAAATGTTTGGCTCGATCGAGAATCGAACTTAGATCAATAATTCCAAAGTCACTGACTTTGCTTACTGCAGCACCGCCGCATATGTATTTCATGCTAAATCTGCGATATATCTGTCATTTGAATAGAAAATACTGAAAATTTTAGCAAAGGCAATAGACTCTGCGTTTATTTCACCATCGCTATATACCCATCTTGTATAAATGCCACTACTTGAAAAATATGAAAATGTTTAACACAGAAACTGTATGTGGAACCAATTTGAATACAGAAGAAATTAAATTAAAATAATACCGCCCGCAAATGCGACTCGAAACTTAGTCCAAGAATCCAAAATCAATCACTCTACTACCTCGCCCACCACCGTATATATATGTATATTTGATGTTATGCAAATCTTTTATACTTTCCAATTGAATAATCCAATTTTAATAAGCTGAGTTGAACCAAAAATGTCCCAACATTAATTTCGTTTGCAACATTTAATGCGATGACATTCCAAGCAATGTATTTCGACGGAGTTAAAAATCTGACAAACTACTCCTTATCATTTTTGGCTGAAAATGTTAAAACATTTTAGTTAAAAAACTTAATCACGTGTATTTTAACTAAATTCGTTTACAGCAACATTGTATATCGGATGCCAATTTATTTGAAGTATATATTGTAGAAGAACTCTCAGCCTGTTTGCACGAGTACCTTTGTGCCATATTAAAGCAAATCATTTCTCCATTATACGCTCACAAATCGTAACGTAAAAATATCATTTTATTATAACACCTACACGGAAATCCTAAACCAATTTGATTAAACTGCAAGACAAAAAGAGAAAACACCAAAAAAAATATTGGTTTTGTTTCTTTTTGTAATATGTTTTTGTTTTGTAAAAATCAAATACATAAGGGGTTTTCCAATAATATTTTCATAATTTGTTTTTGTTTAAATTATAAATATTCCAACGGATTTTTTAAATTTCTGAAATTAGTAAAATGTTGACGTTCAACCATGAAATTGAAACGTTGCCATACTCATTGGTTTAACATCTCAGTTTCTGATTGGAGACAGATCGTGCAGCTCTTATTGGTACTCGCCTTACCACATTATTATTCTTACGATCGATGTTCTTATCTTATTTCTTATTTACTCTTTTTATCAAGAATAAAATTGCATATTATTTAGTTTATTCAATTATTAAGTTTGTCTCTTGCGATCTCTACCTATTAAAACAAATTCGTAAACTATCCCTTTTCCCTCATTTCGTTGTCCTATCAGAACATAAATATGTATGTGATACTTTGTCGATTGATTCGCTAGAGAGAAACATCATTCTATTTCTCTGTAATAGAATGCTGTTTTGCTCGAGCAGGCTGTGATCACAAATGAAATAGCGAAATTGAGTAAACGAAATAGTGTATACAATTTTATTGGACCCTTGAAACAGGTTGATTGGTTAACACAATGTATATTTTGCATACATATACATATAACACACATAGGCATAGGAACAAAATTTATATGGATTGGATACAGACATATTTCAAATTAATTTCATCAAATCATAATAATGCGCATGCATTCTCTGCGTAGGTTTAACCCAATCACGCATTTAGCAGGATATCTCAAGGAAATTTGCAACTCCTCCTATTTATTTTACTATGGGATTATTCTATTGAGTGTCAGTAAGTTGGATTTTAAATAAAAAATTGAATATAGCTATCAACAAAATATTATTTATTAATGATATATTTATAAACAATTAACTTGTTCATAAATTTTATTTGTTATAAACAATAGAGTAGATAATATAGGGAATTTTTACATAATTTTTCTTGTAAATATTTAAAGGAAATTTTAAGTAAAATACTATATTTGTTTATACAAATTGCCCAAAACAATTATAAACAATTCCAATTTGTTATAAACAATTTATTTATTTATAAACAAATAAATAAATTGTCAAATTAATTATAATTGTCAAATTAATTACTTGTCTATGGAATTGAGGTAAAAAAAAATTCTTAATCTCTAGACATTGTTATAAACAAATTAATGTTTAATAAATAAATGTATTTTTTATTAACAAATACGTACACTTGAAATATATATTCTATAATTAATTTATAAATTTTTGAATAAAATTCATTTATTTATAAAATTTTACTATAAGGAAACTCGATAAATAATTTGATATTGTTATAAACAAATATAGCAGACGAAATAATTCTTCGAACTGGCTACGTCATATACCTAACTTAAGGCTCTACTTTACCTAGAACAAAAATCAAAATTGATGTCGATATTTAAATGCCAAGACATGCGTCTCAAATAAAATTTGAAATAGGGTAAATCTCCGCTATGGAAAATTACAATAAATTCCATGAAAAATTTGTTTTTTTGCCACTTATGACATCTAATTAAATAGAGATGAACTAAAAAATACACGATATTTAGTTGATTCCTAAACCATTTTTACATCGAAGATACATTTTTGTCAATAAATTAATTTGTCAGCTTATCGATATAAAATAATTTCAATTAAATTTTCAATTTTCTCGCTTATTAGAACGAATTTTTATAAAAACGTGTGTCAATCGCTAGATAATATCTTCCTGAACGTACCCATATATAAAACTTTTACAGATTAGTGGAAAAATATTGATAAATTTGGTTTGTGAGTGAATGGTTTTTGTCAAAAATTCATCAATTTTGAAACGCAATTACGAGAAAACTATAGCGAATTTAAAAAAAAGCGTGTGTTACTCGCTTGCAAATATATTTAGCTTTGCTATAAAAAACAAATTAAGTCAATGCCTAAGTTTATGTGGCCATAAAACAATTTGTAAGATACACATGTTTTCGCAAATTGAGTAAAGTAGAGCCTTAATCTTTTTTTAATTTGCGAAATTTTATTAAAATATACATAAATTATTGATCGAAATTTGATGTGATATGTGGCTTGTGAATTTCATTTGTGTGTTCTGTGAAACGTTGTGGAAATGATCTACCTGTTTGTGCGATGTAGAATTTATACAGCATTCGTTGCATGCAAATTTATCTATACCGGTCGAAAGATTGAATATTTTTCTGTGTTTTGAGTTTTGTTTTCAATTTGTGATTTGTGTATCCAGGGGCCCTACTATGACTTTCGACTACGATTTTCGACGACAGTCATTTCCTATAGTAGGCAAAGGAAGAAACAGGAAAACAATATTATAAATTTACTATTGTTTACCTTTTTCTTCTTTTGCCTACTATAGGAAAACGACCGTCGTCGAATATCGTTGTCGAAAGTCATATAGTAGGACCCCTGGTATAAAATTCCTTTTATTACAATATGTTACTGGTGTGGTCTTATGGTATTCAACATTTGTATATTTCTTGACGGATTCTTCTATGTCATGCAGCGTAGTCAAGCTAAATTGTGCATGTTTATATTTGATTTTCATGTTGGTATGGCCTATTAACTTTGTGCTGGAGCCGTTTTTAGTGGCAATATATTTGATTGTATTGAGTTCTTCGTTGTAATCATCATTTCTCATCGATACACACTATATGACATTGAGAGTCTATATGACTGTATGCCGATATTTTTTGTTGTTGAGGATGGTTTGAAGAGCTGCTTAGTGTATGATCTGTTTGTGTCATTTTTCTATAGATTTTAAATTTGTGTTCATGGTTTAAGTTTTTATTTATTAGATCGCAAAAATTAATGCTATTGTTCACATCATTTTCCAATGTGAATTTTATTTTTGCTGTGATGTAATGGTGCAGTTTATCGAATTGCCTTTGCGATCCAGTGAATAATATTAATATGTCATCGACGTATCTTTGCCAATATAGACTATGTTACTTTTAAATTTTTTTTGGTTGTTGTATGATTTAGATAAATGTTGGCCAAAGTTCCTGAAAATGGGCATTGGGAGTCCCTCTGGTTGAGAATAAAATTTGTTATTATATTGAAAATAATTTTGTTCTGCGTAATTGTGGTTAATAAATTAATTATTTCTACTATATCAAGCGACACCATTTTGAAACCGATTGGAATTTTTATTGATTGGATTTTATCGATCAACTCCACATTATTTTTTATCGAGAAATCATTTTCTAAACTTATATTATTGTAAAGCCAGCTGTTCATATATTTCGCTATTAGATACGTTGGTGAGGTGGTGAAATTTGATTGGAATGATCTGGATTTTAGGAAGTGATACGTGGCGCCATTGGTTTTATCATCTTGTTGAAAAGTGTTTATTTCGTGTTTAGGATGTTCGTGGATGTGTTGAACACTTTATTTATGTTTCTTAAATATAATTTTGTTGGGTCGGTTTGTAACTCGATGATGTTGTTACTTTGTATGTAATCGTTAATTTTTGCATTGTATAGTCATCGGTGTACATTATAACCGTGATATTTCTTTTATCTGCTTTTGTGATGATGGCATTATGTTCTGTTTACTATAAGTGTTCTAATTTCTTCTTGATGCTCCTAATTGTCGGTTGTTAAAATCATATTCTCAATATTTAAATGATGTCTGACTGTTTCTTCTTTATAATTTTTCGGAGTAGTTTTATATTTTAATCCTTTTCCAAGAGTTGTGAATTCTTTCGTAAAACTTATGACTGCTGTTGATGATTTCACATGCAGGTACTTCAGGTTTTTGTGACATTTTGAACTTTTTTCTTTTTCTTTGGATAGTTGCGTGTTTCTTTTTCATATATACGTATTAAGGATTCGGTCTTAATTTTGTTGATTATGTTTAAATATTAGATGTTGTGGAATATTTTCGACAACTTTAGCTGCGCGTTGTATGTTTTTAGTGTAATTTCGTTAATTTTGAACTGTTTTATTGATCCATTCAAAGTATTTGAATTATTCGCATTTGTATTTCAATATGTGAAAAACTTATGTACATATTTTATGTAGATATTAAAATGAATTTTATATAATTTTATATATCTGTTTTGGGTAATATGATTTTCATCAGATTTTGTGTATTAAACTCCAGCACAAAACCAAAAATATATATTTATATTAAACATTTAAAAACTAAAAAAGATTTATTTGTGTACTATATATTTTGTAACATATATACACTTACAGTTTAACAAATTTTTCCATTTCAAACGATATTTATTTATTCTATTTGCTATTCTAAAATAATTTTACACAATTTTTGTTCTTTCTATTAATTTTAAATAAACTTGATTATTTTTAAATATTTGATTTAATTATTATGCAATAGAACAACAACATTTAATATAAACCACATCTATAAATTATATTTCCAATTTAAAATGAAATATGTATGTATGTACATATATAAAGCAAAATTGTGTGTGGATTTGTACGAGTATGTACGTAAAATTTTGAAATATGTGTATTTAAAATAAAAAAATTTAATTAAAATTTTTATTATTTTCTAAATGCTTTTTATTTTTGTAAATACATTTTATTTTATAAATGGGTTTAAGTTCTAAATACATACATTATAAAACATAATATGTAGATAATGTATGTACTATATATAATATAAATTCTGTTTTCGACACTACGTGTCTTGATGTTTCTGTCATTTATCAAATTAAATAAAATAAAAAAGTAACTTAAACATAAACATTTTGAAATCGAAATTGCCAAAAATGATGTAGCATGTAAGTAATCAAAATTAATGACACAAAAATGTTACATTTTTTATTTAAAAATTTTTTTTTTTAACATTATCGCTACATACATACATACATATACGTATTTAAAATAATCGATAGGTCATACATAGACAACAATGAAAGATAATTTTAATAAATCATTATGTTATATGCTGAGAATGTATAACGACAAATATATATATTATGTATAACGACAAATATTTATGGTACTTGCAATCTATGTACATATATTCTGTGTAAATTATTATTTTTGAAATAATATGTGAATTAAACATTTTTTGTATATTTATTTATATGAAACTCTATTGGGTGTTCTGGAATTTTTCTTTAATCTACTTTAATTAATTTCTGTTTGGTTCGCTGAAAAGTTTGTGGGCGCAACAATCAGTCACGATTGCTCAACAAAGCAAAATTTCAAAAAAAATTAAATTAATTGACGTGAAATATACCAGAAAAAAGTGCACAAAACCCTAAAGGGGTTTCCTTAATTTTTAGACGAATTGACTTGAACGATCGCTCTGTTTATTTTCAGTTTTTAAAGTAGATTTTTTCTATTTTCTCATTAAAATAAAATTAAACAAATAAATGTATATCTACATATTTACAGCAATATAATTTAATTAGAAAGGCAAAATATGAATATAACCCAAGTAGGTAAGTAAAAGGTAGAGGTACACAATATATTGCACACGATCTACTCTACTCTAAAATTATCCAAAAAAGAAATAAAAAATACCTCCACCATGAAAATTGGCATTCTTGGTACACGTTTAAAAATAAACAAATCAGGCACAGAAAAAATAATTTACAACTGAAGCATCTTATATGAATTAAAAGGTGAAGTAAGAAATCTTCATATGTTGGACTGCAGTGTATGATAGTATTAAAACGAAATATTAAATCAAGAACATCTTAGGATGTAAAGTAAATATTCAGCTTCTAACACACAAAAATACTGCAACAAGCCTGGTGTGGTGAACTGCACCTGTACGCATCCTACCAAAACTTGTATCAAACCTACAAATGTTCTGACTAAGTGCACCCATTAGAAAAAATCAAAAATCCTAAAAAATCCTCCTCTGATAATGTAGCAAACAGACATAATAAACAATCCCAATGTTCTCAAAGAAAAAATAAAGTGAAAGGTGTCTATAAAACTACCCAAGAAGAAATGGGAAAAAAAACTTAGTAACGAAAATATTCAAAATGTTCAAAACGACAGTTTAAATCAAACAAATCTCTAAACAAAAATTTTTTATAGCATCAAAAAAACTTGCAGATGGTCTTGGATACAAAATTAATTTATAATTGAAACAGACTTTAATGCGAAAAATATCCACTATGAGCCTACCAGCAACTAAACGTAAGCATCGGCTATTACGCTAACACATAATTGGTTTAAAAAAATGACGAATGCAACTAAATAAATCTAAATTAGTTGACGCAAATCAAAAAATAATGCCTTATGCAGACGCAGCTATTTATCTCGGTATGACTCTCTTGGCTGATCGGAAGAAACTCTGTTCTTTATCAACATGCAACAAGATTCTACTCTATAAATAAATATTGAAGCCGATTTGAAATTATGGTATTTAATTGAAGCTGTACTTAAAGCAACTTAGATACCATTCAAATATTTCAGAATAATGTATTAAGGACCGTCACTGATGTAGCCCGGTACATCAGGAGCAAAGATCTTCAGAGATCTTCATTCTACCACACTCTATGGGACGCAACCATAAACCAATATTACCTCAGTAAATTAAGTTACAATCAAACTGCTCATTAGTCCGTGAATTGAAATATTTAATTTTTCGGAATAAATTCTATCACGTAACCATTAAAATGAAATGTGACATACTGATACTCGGTAGAATGAGAAACCCAATTTAGTTAGTAAAACGAAGCACATACATAGCAACGAATTACAGAATGATGATAATTTTATATAGAAGAAGATTTTGTAGCTAGGAGAATCTTAAATGAACAATTTTGTGCCGCTCCCACGCATGAAAATTTTTTATTTCCAAATATCTGGTGGTGTTTAAGTCTCAGATAAGATAACAATCATTGTATTTGTTGTCATTATAATGATGTTTTTAATAATTTTAAATTTAAATATGATGAAAAATACGTCAACTCAGCAATTTATAAAAGTCATATTTTAATACCTTTTTTTGTATTGTTTAGTACTTGACTAAAGAAGAATTTTATGGAAGATGATTTTTTGTTGTTGTATTTTCGATTTAAACCGTTATATCGATGGTAACGAATTTATAGACGAAGTTTCGTTGAACAATTAGATTTTAATTCTCTACACAAAAGTTTAATGCATTAATTGTAAACACCCTGTATGTATATCAAGGGTGACCCGATAGTACTTAAGTCAGTTGTACAAGAAAACAAAAACTAAGGTGATTTTGATTTTTCGCTATAAACGTGTCCGATTTCCATAATAAACGTTTTTAGAATAATTGTGACTTACGTAAGTGAAATAATTTGCACTTTTGTTGCAATAAGTTCATTTTCTGTTCGAATTCTGTTTTCATATTGACATTGTTTACATAAAATGTAACGTGAACAGAAATTGTAAAACTTGGCTAGAATGTATTATTGTTTGGTGGTAAATTATTATTGTACTGACCATTTCATGCTGCATCGTGAGCGCTGGTATTGTTCACCTTTCAAAATATTCCGACGTATATAGCGCAAAAAATATGAAATCAGAGATGACTTACGCAAGCTAATATTTTATTTTGGGTATATGGTTGAATTTCGGGATACATATTTTAATTAGATAAACTTCCGGACCGCAATGTGTTTATGTAAGTCTTTATGTACAGAATAAACGGGACAAACTCGGGGGAATTATACGGAATAAAAACCAAACCAACGATTTCCGAAGCAAATTTGATTCTCTCATAAAAATGAGCAGTCTATAAATAAATTAATGGTACGTAATTTCTTCAGAAAACTTCGACTAACTAGAATTTATTTGATTCGTAAAATTGGGTATTTTCCTGGAAATAAATAGCGACCGTCAAGTTACATGCCATATTTCAGCTCAGAAGTTTAATTAAAATCATACTGTCAAAATTCTGAGTACAATTATACGAGACAAACCTATATGTGTACAATTATACGAGATAACTTTAGCAGTGGTGTAAACTGCGACACGTGACTCTTCTGTTTTTTTACTCAACAGACAAAATAGATAGGAAAAAATAGTATGAAAAATCAAATTTGTCGATTTGTTTGTACACTTTGTTATGAACACACAAAAGAAAATTTGTGTTTTCAAAATTTTAATTTTTAACAATTTTTAAACTAAAAAATTCAATCAAAAATGTCTGTTTTTATCAATAAAATTGAATTGAAGTATTATTAAAACTTATCTAACACAAAAGCGTGAACTTGTTATACGCATTCGGAAATAGATTGCTAGAAATTTTTAATTGCCAACAATTTTATTTAATTAAATTAAAACTAAAATTTAAATACTGAACGATTTTTTAATTACACGTTTCGTTTTGTAATTTACAAAAAATTATTAATTTAAAAAAATTAACGTAGTTTAGATTAGGGATGCGCGATAAACATCGATTATTTTGAATATCGATAGTTTACGATAAAAATATCGGTTAATTTTATTGATAGTTTGACTGTTCGCAATAATCGATAAATTTCATTAAACAGAGAACAATCGATAATTCCATTTTTTTTATGTCAACTTATTTTCCTATGTGTACATTACATAAATATAAACATACTATCAAGCCTATTAAACATTTTTGGGTATTGAATTCCATGTAAAGTCACGTCCACATGACATAAGTACAGAGTACATAACCTTACCTAAGAACATATTTTCCATGGCCAAGGTACTATGTCAGACTTCTCAGAATTAAAAAACTTACTTTCGAAGGTAAAAGTAATTGTAATATTTTTTAAGCATAGTGTTGTGGCAGCGGATGAATTGAGAAATATTCAAACCGAACAGCCCTTCAAGCTAGTTCAAGAAGTTCCAACTAGGTGGAGTTTAGCTTAACATATGCTCGAACGTTTCCATGTATACTTAAGGAACAAGTTGGAGGAGTTCTGCTAAGACTTCCCAAAAGTCCTGATATGCTAACAGGTAATCCTAAGAATATATATGATTTTGATTGATCTGTATCAAGAACATTTTTTGGTTATTTCAAGATTGGAACTTTCGACAATTGAAGATGCTAATAAATAAATTTCCGAATCTCAAGGTGATCGGATTTATCCTGGCTTCAGCCAATACTTAAATCTGCCACCGATGGATCTGCAAATTGAACCTATAGCATATTGGTCGATCCACGAAAACATAAACCCCGAGATATCGATACTAAACCAAACATATTTATGCATTACAGCAACATCAGTACCATCTGAAAGGTTATTCTCAAGAGCAGGAATTGTCACAGAGCAAATTCGTAACCGGTTGCTCGCAGAGAGATTAAATAAATTATTATTCTTAAACTCATTAAATTTCAATGATCGTCGGTTGCTACAATGCAGTAATTATAGTTACTAATAAAAACCACGTTTCTGTTGTAAGGTTTGTTGTTTTTTTTTTGTTCGTCAATCATATAAATCAGGAAGGTGAACTTTTGTAACCGTATGTGGCGGGCATTTGGGCAAGCTGTACTTTTACTCAGTAGCGTCTCTAATGTGTATATATGTAGCTGTATTCTCTATCAAATCGCTTACCCCAGAGCAGCACGGCGGGCGTTCAATTTGAATATATATATATATTAATTGGCCTATGTATTGATGAAAACCATAATTATATCAAAAATTTAAGCATTATTTATACAAAAATAGTATACCTCAATGTTAATAGAGAAATGTGAAAAAATATTATGGGAAATTTCTCCCGAAATTTCATTAAAATTTCAAGAAATAAACAAATTAACGTATTCAAACCTGTTTTTACAAGGTGTTTTTATACACGACCAACTAAATAATCGTGTTAAAAAAAATCCTGTTTGTACACGAATAAATTTTTTAAAGTGTTCAATCAAATTTAGTAAATCGTTTGTGATTACTTTACAGTGTAGGTATTATGTATGTTTATTATATTATTGGGGGATTCCCATTTCATAGTTGATTTTTTTTTAAATATATTCGGAATTTGCAATTTTACATTTCGTATTCGGTTGTTGCACGATGAACATGGAAAGTAATTTTTCCGTTAAACGTAAACCATAGACAATTGTGAGATTCAATTAAATTTTATAACATTGCCAACTAACCCACTCAACTATGCCACTCTGGGCCCATGGATGTAAATAATTTAATATAGTTGATTAATCTTCTCCAGAAATGACGGATAAGCAACTAAAACGTAGAACTATTTCTTTGAAAACAAAGAGACCTTGGTCAAGGTACAGGTTCCACATCGGTTGCAAACATTTTTAAATTGCATGAAGCAACCATTTGTATCATTAAAGTAAACGAATACTATTCGTCGTTCCGTGTTGCCTGGTACCAAATAAAGTACAAAGTATGCTTCATACAGCAGAGATTTGGCCATAGAAAAAATGGAAAAAGTTCTTTTCACGTGGATTGAGGATCACAATCAAGAACACATACCAATAGATGGGATTACCATTAAAGAAAAAGATTTAAGAATTTATTCAAAATTAAAAAAATTTAACGCAATCAACGCCTTCCCAATTAATCCACACAGAAAAAAACTAATTTGCTGTTATAGTAACGGATGGTTACAGGGATTTTTGAAAATACATGCGATTCATATCGTGTAAATTAAAGGAGTAGTAGCTTCAACGGATATCCTTTCAAACCTACAAAAATCGTAATGCCGACGAGACATGGCCTTTTTGGGAAGATGCAAAAAAGAACGTTTATTGCTAGATCCTAAAAAGGTGCTTTTGGTTTCAAGGTTGCTAAAAACCGCATCACATGCTTATTGCATGTTAAAACCGGCGTTTATCAATCGGTCAATTTGACCTAGGGCATTGAAAGGTGTAAGCCAAAGAAAAACCACCAGTTCATTGGGTGACACACAAAAAAGGCTTGGGTTACGATGTCAGTATTCAATGAGTGATTCAATTTGTGCTTTCGAGAAAAATGTTTACTTTTTTGTGTACTTCTGTTAATAGACACCGGCCGCATAATATCGTTTCAGACCATCCTTATATTAAAATTGTCTTCCTGCCACCCTAACACTAAATCTTTAATTCAACCACTGGATCAGGGTATAATTGCTACATTTAAAGTGTATTATGTACGGCATTCAATTCAATACATTTGAAATAAAATGGAAAATATGATGAAACGTTAACTGTAATTAATACCTGGAAACCATTTTCTATCTGGAACTGCATAAAACATTCAGCTTTAGCACTATCTAAAATAAGGTCATCGGCTTTAAATGGTTGATAGAAGGCATTTTGGCGAAATAATGTGTAAAGAACACAGATCTTCATCAAATAGGACCGAGGTAATTTAATCTAACCATAGGCAATCTAGATAAAATAATTGTTGATAGACCTCTAAACGTCGAGGATTTATTAGAAATTGAACAGCAGCAAGTCTGCATAAAATCAAGCAACGATGAGGATGAACCATCACCACTTGGTATAAGTACAATTTTTGAAGGGCTTCAGTTGGTAAATAAATTGAAAGATCACTTTATGTTGAATAATCCAATGAATAATTGTATATGGCTTAATACAAAAAATTGAATAATGATCTGTTCAAAAAAGATTTGCAGCGACATATTACCGAATTTGCCTATAAAATTAATCAAATTTCGACATAGTGACATACAAGTATTTCGGATGATGAAAGTGATGTTGCAGTAATTACAATTCATTGATTTTTTAAAGTTTGAAGTGAAAGAACCTATAAAACTAATTGTTTTAAGTTAGTTAAGGCCGCCCTCGTTGGCACAGTCAATAGCGTCCTTGCTTTGATATTCGAGGGTGTCGGGTTCGATTCCCGGTGGTGACCAAAAATCACGGCTGGGTATTTTTAATGTGTAAGTATATGTGTTTGCACCGTGGGCCCAATTGAGTGTTGCAGTAATCCGCCCAACTTTAATTTTTTGGTTAAGATTTGTTAGTCGTTTTTTAAAGGTTTTTTTTAATAGGATACTCGCCGGAACGTATCCATCGTGTAAAAACCGGTTTAGGTGTACAATTTAAACTTAATATCCCCACGCCATTCGTCGAACTGTGGATAGATTTCGTACCACATTCTCTCTATAGAATGCAATAACACCCTACAGACTCCATTACATTCAGATAAATACACCGTTTGGTGCGGTTTACACGCTTGTGGCATCATCGGACCTTATTTCTTCAAAAATCAATGGAGATCGTTACCGCACCATGATCAATGATTTTTTGTTTTGAAAATATGGATGACATTGATCCGGACGAGATGTGGTTTTAACAGGATGGTGCGACGTGCCATACAGCGACCGCAACCAGTCAACTTATTAAAATCAAAATTTGGCGATAAGTTGATTTCGAGAAATGGACTTGTCAATTGGCCTCCAAGGTCGTGCGATTTGACACCTGTCGATTATTTCCTGTGGGGCTACGTGAAGTCACTGGTTTATGCTGATAAACCAGCAACAATTGACGTGATTCGTGACAGGCTAACAGTGCTCGAAAAAGTGGCCCAAAATTGGACGTCTTCCGACAAAAACTAATTATAACGGAACTGCGCGTATATATTTTGACCCCACCGAGTTTTTACTCAAATTATATTTTTTTTTTATCTAGACTAACCATCTCCCCGAATTTCAAAATAACTGGACACCTTGCCTCCGTAAATGTCTTTTTTTGTCTGATTCCACATGGAATGGCTGTATGATTAAAAATCTTCTATATATAGTCGTGGAAAGAAACAAATATCAAAAAATAGTGGAAAAGCCATACCAATAAGAAAATATATTTTTTTGTATTTGCTTATTACAGCTTCGTCATTAATTGGTCTTGCTCAATCAAGCATTTATCTTTTTTTGCGGCGCAAATCTATCAGTTCTCGGCGGTCAAAATTTTAACTGTTATAATTTAAAATATTTCACCTCAGTATTTTATTTCAGCAAAGTTTTAACCAAACATAATTTCTTTTGGTAATTGTAAGATACGATAAAACGGGCTTTTATATACAAAGCCCTAAGGTGAAAAAAATGAGCTGAAAATAGAAGAAAACTTAAGAAAAAACCATTCTTTCGATTGATTGAATAGTTTATCCTTAAGCTCAAGAAAATTGTTTAATTCGTTCTATTAATTATTTAAATAGATTATAAAATGTATTCCACAAATAGAGATTAGACGACAATAGAAAACAATTAAAACATTTTGTTTTATTTCAAGTTCTATTTGGATTTTTAGACTATAGAATTGTTGAGAATGCGAGGATAAGAATGTAACATGCATAACCCTAGATAGTCATGAAATAAGAGGGCCAACTTCCCAACCACCTTTCGAAAATTCGAATATAATAACTGTTACAGTTAGTGAACCATTAACTCACATTTAAACCAAAAAGGCCAAAATGCCAAAAACCTCCTCCACTCTTGCATATTGTGCTTTATTCGCAGTCTGAAACTGTGATGGGTTTAAATTTTACCTATCAGCAAATAGATTCGGCATACTACAATAATTTATAAATAATATTACCCTTGTAAATATTCGTTGTAGTTGATATTATGTACATATGTATGTAAAAAGAATAATTTTGAAAACGGAACTTAATGAAGTTAACTAACGACAATTTTTATGTTAAGTTTTATAAAAAAAAAAATACTTAATAGAATTTAATATTTTATTTAAATTTTCATTATGATTACATTGTCATAATAAGAATAATAATAATGATTACGATTATGATTATCATAATCTATGCCTGAAATAATAATTTGTACAAAAAAAATTGTTTTGTTTTCGCTAAATTGTTATTATTTTCTATATATACATAATGTTTTCAATGTACGTTTTAAAAAAGAAAAATAACAAAAAAAAGCGAAATACACACAGATCATATTAGATTATTCAACATGAACATTATCTTCGTCATCTATAATTTTGTTGTTGTTTGTATTTCTTGCAAAATCGTCTTAATAAAAATAATAAAATTATACTGTGTATACACATTTTGTTTTACCATTTCTTAGCTTTCCATCGCAGGCAGAAACCAAAATGAAATGCAAAACAAATTTCAAAAATATCCCGACGTTCATATACGGTTAGCATTCATATTTTTTAATGAGGAAACCCGAAATTTTATTTACCATTTTTTTTTTTTTTGTATAAAACGAAATTCTTATACTTTACATAATATACAAAACAAAATTTAAATGAAGTTAAGAAAATCTCGAAATATTTTTATAAGCATTAGTGGTTGCTTCTCTTCCGTATTTTTGATGGTTGATGCGATGGAAAAGGTTTTGTCATAATTTGTATACCAAAATTATTAAATTTTAGTCGTGTATGAATAGTATATATTCCTTGGTAAATTTATCCGATCATTTCAAACCATTAAGCATTCTTATTCCGAGATCTTGATGGTAATGGTGTAGAATGCATATTAAATTTTTGAAATGCGCGAATATTTTATTTTGGTAAGTTTGGCGCCTGTGGAAGAATACTTTGCCACACACGGAAGATTCATAAATTTAATCTATGCGAAAGACTGATTTGAATTTATATATAATTTGGATTTACGTAAATACTATAGTTATTAAAATTTGTCGACTATCGGTCTACACATTTCACCCCAACTAATGTGTATAAGTATACAAACATATTGAATTTGACATGGTGTGTATCCAACAAATATATAAAAAGCAAAATAATCTAAATTAAATCCCAAATGAATATCGAATTAAAACCATTTATTATTATCAACACCCCCAACCCCCCAATACAATTCATTTAATATCGTTAATAATAAATGATTGATTAGAAATTAACTTCATTTAAATTTACTTCACACAGAGAAACAATAAATTATAAGGAAACATACAGATATTGATATACATATGTACACATGTAGCACCATGTATCATTGTATACAGAGACTCGCTAGCTATATACATATATACATATATCCATATGTAATAGCAACAAAAAAAAACACAACAAACAGAATACAAATTACATATGTTCACATCATTCAATATGGATTTTTCTTATCTAATAATACCTATCCCAATAATAACTTTTATGTGTATAAAAACAACCAGGCAAGGAAGCATCGCCGAAATGTATGTAATGTATGTGTACGTACAGGAGGAAAAACAACGTAAAGGGTACAAACAAACAAAAAAAAAACTAGAAACCAGAAACGAGTATGTAGAGAATATCATAAATCATTTATATGTTGTTTTCTAATTTCTGATGATACGCATGCTACACAAACATTTTTTTTTTATGTTTTCATTCCTTCCCAATAACATAACGTGTAAAGTTGTTCAGATAAAATGGGAATAACAACATCTCATATGTTATTTTTATACTTTGTGTGTGTGTGCAGTATATGTGTGTGAAAATATATTAATTTTTTTTGCCCTCGTGCAAAAAATTCTCGCATTCTTATAATATTCATTCTTTATAAATGTAAGTACTTATAACATTAATTTTGTGTTAATTTTATTACCTGCTGCGATTGATGAAAACCTAACTCGAAAATTAAGTCTGTATAACTGCGAGTGGGAGACCAAAGCGAAACAATCGACTGCTTAAAGTTCAGAATAATCCAAAAAGAAAAAAAAAACCTTAGTATACATATAGTGCATCTAGCGCCATCGATTGAGATTTATGAAATATACGAAATTATATTTTAAAAAACTAGTTTCGAGTAGTTCTACAGCTTAATTTAAATCCGTGCTCTTTTAGGAAGTCAAAATTACTAATTGTCTACCATCAAAAATTTACAGTTTATGAACAGAACTCTACTCAAACTCATAAAGGTAATTACTAAACTTTCGAAGTGGTTACCTTCTTTCGTTCGCAAGTCCGAATTATGATGGCATTTTACATTTAGATTTAGAATATTTACTTCCT
The DNA here is from genome assembly GCA_951394425.1 of Tipula unca. NCBI lineage: Eukaryota > Metazoa > Arthropoda > Insecta > Diptera > Tipulidae > Tipula > Tipula unca. Next base: position 56,005,338 of record OX596381.1, on the reverse strand, counting down.
GCACGTAAAACAGTAAATCTTTGTAACGCGACTCAAGCGGAGCGTTTTGATTATTAATGTTCAATTTTTCGAACAAGGCGTTATTATTATTAGGACGTTAATCGAATTAAGGAAGTAGGGTAGAATTAAAAACCGTATACAAAATTATTGGTTTGTACTTATGAATATTTTGAAAAGAAACATATTTTAAAGCGGAGCTTAAAGCTCTCCAAATAAAAACATAGTGTGATCATCATATAAATCAGTTGGAAAGATAATATAATAAAGGGATGGTTATATAAGTATTGTTAACTTACTAAGCTTAAAGCTCTTCAAAATTGATCAAAAATAACAGCTTTTTTGTTTTGATAAACACAAGTGTGAAGGTAATCTTTAAGATCGAGTAATTTATCAACTTAATTTTCCACTTCATTTTTAGCTACTTCCAGTAAAACATTAAAACTTAAAGCTCTTAAATTGTTTATCAAATATCACTGTTAGTCAAAAAAAAATTCTAATTATTTCAATGAAACTTAAATGACTTCTAAACAACTTAATTGAGGTTTAATTTAAATTTTAAGATTAGTCTAGTCTCTCTCTGTTATAACTTTAAACAAATTAAATTTGTAGCGTGTCATTTAATTCGCTTTGTAAACTACTGATTGAGTGAAACTTTATATGCTTACTACGATCTTTACTAACCATTTGAGATTTTTGATTTTTAAAAGCTTAATCGTATTAAGCTCTTATCTGTTATATAAACCGTCAAACTTCATAAAAATCTTGTATAATATGCTCATAGAGGTTTTAGATCAGATGAACGTAATATAAAGGGGAGCTTAAAGCTCTCCAAATATAAATATAGTGTGATTATCATATAAATGAATATACAGAAGATTATTTGAGTAATGTTAACTAGCAAAGCTTAATTTCCCATTTATTTCAATATAACTTGAATGACTTCTAAACGCCGTAATTGAGCTTTAATTTAAAGTTTCAGATTAGTCTCACAAGCTTTTAGATATAATTGTAAAATTATTAAATTTGTAGCGTTTCATTGAATTCGCTTTGTAAAGTACTGATTGAGTGAATCATTTATATGCTTACATTGAATTTTAGTAAGCTTTTGAGCTTTCTGTTTTTTTAAAGCTGAATCTTAAGATGAACAAGAACCCGTTGAAGAGGAAGACATGGAAGATGAACTTTTAGACTATACCATAATTAGCTTAACAAATTCACGATTTTTATGAGAGTTAGTTAATGGTATTATTAGTGTTCGATGTGCTTTGCATACGCTGCAGCTTGCACTTATTAACAGCTTAAAAGGCGAAGAGAAGTCACTTTCATATATTCACACATTAGTTAAAAAATTATTAATTTCACCATTAGATTGCATTACTCGACGGACGTCCACATTTCGAATGCTTGCGATTTTATTATATACAAAATCTAATTGAAAGGCAGATGAAATTAGAAATGCTTTAACTCCTTCAGTACGTTCAACATTAAAATTTCAAGCTGAGCTGCTCGTTTTGGAGGTTGGAAGCTAAACTTCATTTAAAGGAAATTTGGAATCGGATAGAGTTAGTGTTAGTACCAGAACGACAAGCAAAAATCGGTAATACTAAAAATGTTACTTTACCATAAAAATGGCGAACTATTCTAATTACCTAAGAGTGCGAGAGAAAATTTTCATTTATACGCAATTTCTGTTATTAGCCCAACCGAAAAATAAAATTTAAATCAGTTTCCTTCGTGGACTCTCAACTCATGTTGATGTAATATATTGCGAACTTGGTAGCTTTTTGCCAGCTTGGAGGCAATTAGTTGAGGACTTTCCATCAAATTAATCTTGACTATTTTCACCACGTCTAATTATACTTTTGAATCACTCTTTGAACAGTAGATTTTGGTTTTTGAAATAATCAAATCAATCTGTCCTAAAAATTTATGTTGGTTTCTTAATTTAAAAATTTATTCAATCTCATAAGGAAGCTTACAGTTTCGACGTGATATTTTATATTTGTTTTATCCAGAAATAGAAAAAATCTTAAAAATACTGTATGGAAACACTTTTATTTTTATTAGGTTATCCATTATGTAAGTTACATTAAGTTACTCAAGAAAAAGATGGAAGTTCGAATGAATTAAATTTAGAAGACGATCTCGAAGATTATTTAGAAGAAAATTCAGAAATGTGATCATTTGATAGAGTGAACTTTTATTATGATTATTATTGAAGATGACTTATTGAAGTTCGAGAATTTTATAGGGGCAATGAGACTAGTTTACGCGGCACTTTCTACATGCAACGATGATTGGACTAAAATGGGAAAGTTAATAAACTCACTTAAATATCATTATATGAAATAACTATATTCGGCTACATTCTGAACAATTAAACTTGTGCGGAAAGCTGCAATGGTAAAAAGAGATATCTTTTCTTTCTCCTCAAGTAGTCACTTGAAACAACGGCTGTCACTTTAAATGACTTTCTTTGATGGATAATACGCTTTAATATATGCAAAAATTAATTAATTTTTAAAAATTAAATAAAAAAAATTGATTGCGATATTTTAAAACAAAGCCTTCAAAAGATCCAGTGTATTATTCGACAGAAAACCACCTGCAGAATCAGAGCAAATGCTTGTTAAATTTGTGCAATTATTAGTGTTATCGCAGATAAATTTTTAGTCACAGTCGTCTTCGCATCAATCGACTTCAACAAAATCAATTTTTAACCGACGTGACACGACTATAATCACGTCGCCTGAGGTGATACGACTTCGGTAATTGGGGTATTATAGTGTTCAACCAATTTTTGAAGGCGTTAGTACATATATTTTCTATTATATTATATTCTATTATAAACCAAGAGTTTGAAAACTAATTTTAAACCAGTAGTTTGTGTACCTAATCGGGGGAATGATTAAAACTGTCATATCTGATCAGATGTGCGTTTATGATCTCCAATATAAACAGTTTAAAGCAGTGTAGTTGGTGTTAAAATAAAGGTGTAGTGTCGAAATTTAAAATATTAAACAAGAAATTTAATTGTATGGCTGAAATAACAGCAACATAAGTAAATTATAAGGGAGAAAAAACCAACAACAACAACATACACAACACTATTGCGTATAACAGCAGAGACGCAAACCATCATATTCACCACCATATTTTATATTTTATTGAACGCAAAATATATGGACTGCAATACCAACCCAGCCACAAAATAAAATGAAAAGAAATGGTAAAGATGACGAATTGGAATACGTCAAACATGATTGAGTTATGTCAGGTTTGTGGATAAGTTATGTTGCTAATTTTTTTATTAATATTTTTTAATAATTTATGTCAAATAACTTATAATACTATAGGGGCGATTACTGCAGATTTCCATAGTAAACTCGCTTGACTTCATGTTATCGCCACAAATAAATAAAGATATATCCTGCAGATGGCGCACCAAACGTATTTTAACAAGAATTTTTACGTTATCTATTATTTCACTCGGGTATTGTCAATTTGGTTTTGTTTATTTAATTTTTTTTTTTTTTTAGATTTATTCATATATTTTTTCAAAATTTCGTTAAAAAAATGGTAACACAGCGTTTATTTGCCAGTGGTGCCATCTAGTTAATATAACCCAACTGTGGTAAACTTCCATATCTTGATACGCAAATCTGCAGCAGTTTCCCTTATGGTATTATAAGTTATTTGACCTATTTGTACAAATAGATGCTTAATTTATGATACTTAATACTATTACCCAAGATACTTAATACCATTACCCAAGAGGAAGGCTCCAATACATTTTTGGTATAGAAGTTTCCCCAATTAAATCAGGCCTAATCCCCTTTTGTAAAATAACGCTATGGTGACATTTATCGTGTCTCAAGTGACACAAACCGGGCCACCCATTGTAACGAGTTGCACCAACCCTGATGGTAGTCGAACGAACGGCTAATTTTAACGTAACTGTTTGAATGGAAAGTTATATCGGTTAGTGTAGCCGTCAAATGAGTATAAATCCAGCCACGGTCATGCAACAATAACCAATCGCGAGCAAGGGATAGGAAGGGGGCAGCAGAATGGTTCATGAAATAGGTTGAATTGGTGCTAGGGTGGTTGTGACTCACTAGAGTCTTATTCATCAAATGCATAGATTTCATTGGCCACTTGCCTTAATTCAGTACGTAGAGGTCTACCAAAGTAACTTAAATCCTGCCTTAGTAAGTCATTCCAGGTGTAACAGGAGAACCCAACAGGAAGGACGCTGCTCTAAGAAGGTGGGTGGGATTCCTACGATGGATGGCTGATAAACGTATAGAGCGAAACGTTGCAGCCCTCTTTCGGTTAGTACATTCAATCTAAACTAAACGATATTCGCTTAGGTCGGAGTAGAAAGAATCATTGGTCGGATTAACATAGATGAAATTATTTGTATCTTGGGTTAAGATATGGTTTCCCTGGGACTAGCTCTGCCCATCGGTTCAAGTAATAAGGCTGTTTTGGCGGCCTGAAGTTGTGTGAACAAAAAGTCGAGTCGAACTAGCAAGAAAGCGCAGGGAAGCACCATTTTCGATAGACTCGCTGTGGAACAAATTTGAACCAATGGTCTTTTTATCCAAAGAATCTTTATAACCCAGGAGGGCGTTGAAATCGCCAAACAAAACTATTTGAAATTTATGCGAGATTTGGAGCATTGATCTATTATTGACAAAAGAGTAGTGTACATTTTAGAAGATCGCCTACGATACGATTAATCTGAGAGGTGTAAGGTGGCACATATACAGCAATGAACCTCACCTAGATTCGAAACAGTACCTAACAGGGTTATAATAGATCCAAAATAATCTGATCCGCTTTAACCTTATAAGTGTATCCTTCTTGATTATTATACCGACTCAACGCCTGTGGGCCTTTGGATCGTTGGCAAGATACCAAGTATAATGCAAGTATAATGGGACGTTGAAAAGACTCCCGCACCGATGTTACTTTCTTGAATGCTACAAACTTGAATATTATTTCGAAGTAAAATACCATTGATCAGATGCCAAAACAAAGGGTACAGGATAAGGGTGATAAAGGGGACGGAACAGGTAGTGATGCATCAATGAGTGTATAAGGATTAGTACTGGGTTGAATGAGACGATGTAGGACTCTGAGAATTGGATGATAAGGTTAAGGGCGATTGGGGAAGCAAGCTGTTGTAATGTGAACCAGTGTAAAGTAGGAAAATTTCACTATCTACCCCATAAACGAAATCTTAAAATTTGTCAAGAGCAATTTTTTTCTGACAATTTCATTTCATTTGTCATTTGAGCCATGTCTATGTTTTGCCATCAAGTTAACCGCCTGTTGATGTGTTCGTGCAACTGGGCATGAGAATAAAATAGAATGGAAACAACCAATAACATCTTATTTCGTAAACCAATTATCCCCTTAAATTGAACAAAAAATTCAATTGGAATAACAATATTCTTCAATATTCCAAAGTGCTGAGAATGTCTCCGGAATTTATTAATAAATAAATTTATGAATATCTATACAATATTGAATAAACAATTAAAAGCTATTCTATATATTTAGGAGGGTAGAAATCGTTTTTTTTTTTTCAAACCAATTGAAAAGTGTATATTTTCCTATAATAAATTAGTTCAACTGCTTGGACGAACATTTGGTCACATGGACAAAAGAAAAATTGTAAATTTTTTAATCTACATCTACTTTCAAACTCCGGTCGGTTCTATTTTATTAAAAATAAAATCGCGCGAAATCGTATTTAAGACAATAAAATAAAATTATGATAATTTATTATCTTTCACTTTAACTTACACAAATAAGTCGTAATCTACAAAAATAAATTATCTTAGATTAATTTTTTTTCTCTTGTAAATCTTTCTTTAATTTTAATCTTATCTCATCTAACCATTTGTTTTTTATGTTGCTTCATTTTCATTTTTTATTCCTAATTTTACACTTGCAACAGATGGTCTTTTAATAGCACGTAAAAAAAATGAAAAACTTTTTACTTTTATCTTTAAAAATTTTCAATTGAAAAATGAATATTTCTTTTTTTTTATAAATATGTATATTGATAAAAAAATCTATTTTCGTTATAAACATTACATTATACAAATTTTTTTTACAAGAAAAACCAATAATAACAAATTATAAATTAAAAGTGTAATACGATAGCGTGTTGAAGTGGAAAATATCATTTTTTATTTAACGAAAATGTAATTATGCATTTCTTTGATACAAATACGATGGTATTGAAAGTGTGAAAAAATTAAAACAAACGACAAGCTTTTTGTAAATTAATATGCTTGTGTCGGGAATACTTTCGGTCTGTGTCTGTAAGTCAATATGAGTAATTGATGAAATGAAAAATGGATATACATGAAGATTATTGGAATAATAGTCATATAAATAACCTTTGTCAATCGATTATAAATTAGACTTGCTATCCGGGCCAAATACAAATTTGGGTTTGACGTGAAAAAAACATTGAGATGAAATGTCTATACAAAATTAAATTGTTTTTTTGGTGATACTTTTAATTAAATGTGGTACAAATTGTATCCACCTATAACCGTCGAAATAATAAAAATACGTGTTATCTGATATCATTTTTAACAGCCCATACCACATAGAAAGGAAAACAAAAAATTATCTGACAAGAATAGATTTCTCTGAGGAATTTCTGTATACCGATTTCAATTCCTCACTCCATTCTTATAGGAATATTTAAGAGCCAGCTGTACCACTCTGTCTATTGCTTAAGTTGTGTCTTATTTTGAATTCAATCTTTAAAGATGATTAATATTTATTTCTTCAATTGGAGATCGAAGTTAAATATAATTTTTTTAAAAAAACTTTTAAACAATATAAAATTAAAATAAGTCAGTTTTGATAAATAAAGCTCCTGCCATTCAATTTTATTTTATATAACTTTATACAACATACATACATACATGGTAAAAAAAAATATCTGTCAATTTCAATTTAAAACGACCTAAAACATAATTTTATTTTTATCTCTCTCAGTGTGTGTTGGATGCTGATGCCATACATATATATCTCAAAGTATAAAATCACTTTTTCTTCTAAAGACTTTTAGACTTTCTATGGAAAAACACAACTTTTGTATTTTCAAAATTTTTTTGTTCATTTTAACATAAACAAAAAAAAACAACAGTTCTTGTGACAAAAATAAAATTACACACATATACAAAAAAGTTTTACTTTATTATTTAGTTCCTAGGGTAAATAAACTTTGTACGGAGTAATAGACTAATCGTACATTTTATTTTATTTTTCGACTGAAATCCATAATTGAAAAACTTTTTGCCAACCACTTTTTTTAGTTTGGCTATATGTAAATTACTCTTTGCATGTAAATTATTCATTATACACAAAAATCGTTAAATTGTATTTAATATTTAAATTTAGCCGTTTTTCTTAATTAAACTCATTTTATATTGTTTTTTTGTTTTTGTTAAACATTTAAACTCTACATTAGTATTTATAATATTGATTTGATTATATTTGTAGATTATAAATAAAAAAATATAAAGTTGATTCAAAAGAATAATTTAAGTATATATCCAAGTTTCATATTCAAATTAGATTAATGTTAATTTATTATAAAAACAAAAGAAAATATAAAGTTTTTTTTTTTGTTAAATAAACGAAAGAAATTTATCTTAAATGAATATTTTAAATGTTTATTTTAGATGTTTAAAATAATAATCAGAATTATATATGCCGCAACCAGTGCATCATCGCTTTTGTGACCTTACGAACCCAATGTACATATTGTAAATATATGTATGTGGTTAGCCTGACAATTAATGCAAACCCAACAGAAGAAATAAGAAAAAAAAATTAACAAACTTAAATATTGTCTGTTAAATATTTTTTGAATGTTTTAGTGAATTGTAAATTGCAGGGCAGCAAAAAAATGTATATCCAGTAGCTTAAATAAAAAAATTAACAATTTTATAAAATAAACTAAAAATTTAGAACTTTATGAAAATTGATTTTTTAAAAGTTTTTCAAACGAGAGATATCCAAATATTTATTTTTTTCGGTTCAATATTGGCTCCAAGTTGAATTCCAAAGTTGACCTAATTTTATTTACGCAAAACGAAACATTGTTTACAGTTTGTCTTGATGATGATTTTAAATTAATCTACTCCCTTTTTTCGAGGGTAAATCCTTGTTGGTTTAGGTATATATATAGAGTAATGAATGGTTGAATTCTATTTAAGAAGATAAATTTAAATTTTTTTTTGTCGCTTTATTTATTTTTTACTTAGGGCTGTTTATAAGATTTATAAGCTCATTTATATTTTAATTAAGTTATTAAAATGTGCGGACGATCATTTTATAAAATTGGTAGGTTTAAATGCATGTGTAAACTTAGTCGAATGACTTGACAAATCTTTTGTGTTTCGTAATTAATATTGAGAGGTTTCTAGAATGTCACTGTTTGGTAAACCGTTTAAAATCGTAATTATCAAAGTTCGATGATATTAATTTTAAAAATAAATTTATTTCATTAACTATGCTTGTTTATGCAAATTAAATTCTTTCGTATTTGTTTTAACAATTTTAATGCTATACATCACTGATATTTTCCTAATTCTAATAATAATGTGTTGTTCTATAACTTAATTAAAGAATTAAAAATTGTGTACGTTATACTGGTGCATAAATAAATAAAAAAACAGAATAATTTGAACTAATTGAAAGGAAAGTTTTTAATTTAAGATTTCTTTCACTTAGAAAATGTATCCTTTATTATTTTTAATTAATTTTGTGGTCAACAAAAAATTCAAAAGATTCATTCAAATATTTAATTTTTCTATTTCGGCCTTTTTTAAATTGAAAAATAAAAATTATTTGCATAATAATTTAGAATAATGTATGTACAATTTCTTAATTCCTAAGAATTTATAATTGTTTAAATATTTCAATTAAGCTTTTGACTAGCGCAGTATTGTGTATTTCTGCTTAACTGGAAAATTGAAAACTGCTTTATAAAATCTTTTATAAACTGTCTGCTTTTATAACACTGAAATGATTTTTCAAAATATTTTTGTAATCATAAAAGCTCTTTGTTAAATTTTGTATTCAAATAAGCTGACGACTATTAAAGTATTAACACTCAAGAATTGTTTAGGGGTGTGGTAAACTGGTAAATCATTGCAAATCTTGTTGAATTCAATATAATACTTCAAGGTTGTCTGCAGGGTTGGGCATTTACGAGTCATCTGTTGTTTTCTACATCGACGTGTCGACAAATCGTAGACAACGACACCAACGTAGACAACGTCGATAATGTAGACAATTCCTAGAGTGATTTTATAAATTAATTTAAAACTACGTTGACCAAATTTCAATAGACTAAAATCAATCAAATATCAAACGAATAAACTACATTAGTGTTAAATAAATGTCCAAATAAAATTAAACAATCGTCACTATAATTATATTCAGTGTTATCTCAAAGGAGCTGTATTCCCGAGTGTCTAGTCCTCTGCGCATATATGTTTAGAAAAAGGGAACAACTTGATTGGAGCTTGTGGTGATTATAGAAGGTTAAACACCGCCCCGTTCCTGGCCGTTACTATAAATACCCCACATACAACATTTCCCTATGAACTTAATCGGTTGTACTATATTCTCTAAAATTGACTTAGCTAAGACAGCAATTACCATTCCTTTTGGCTTATTCGAATTAACGCGATTGCCTTTTGGTTTACGTAACGCTGCTCACACATTTCAAAGGCTAATGAACAAGATTATATAGGACTGGATTTCGTGTTTGCATACATAGATGATTTTCTTGTAGCTTCGAAATCAGAAGAAGAGCACAAATGCGGTATTTGCAACTATACCTTTTAAAAGGCTTGCCGATTTGATATCAATATCAAAACTTCAAAATGCATTTTTGGTGCTATTGCTCTTAACTATCTAAGTCACAAAATTACCCCTAATCCATTCGACAACTTCAACAATTTATTGGCATGGTCAATTATACCATCGCTTTGTATAAAAACTTGCTGAGTGTTCGCCGATTCATGCGCATCTTACTCAGAAAGTCAAAAACTGCAAGAAATTTGGATTGGTCAGAAGAGTATCATGTATACAATGGAGCATTCGCTTAGAATAAAAGTGCGCTTTAGTATTACTACAGTTGCATCGTACACCGTAGTTGGAACCGTTTTGCAGTAGCTCAAAAATAGATGTAGGATTTTGTAGAAAGTTGAGAATTTACGATTTACACCTAACTTTCTGAAGCTCCAAAACAGAAAGAATTTCACGACAAGCTTGTTATTTGGATTTTATTTCGCCACGGACATTCAATATATTATAGGAAATGATAATATTGTCGCTGACAGTCTGTTAAGCACAAGCGATAACGAAACTGCCTCTATCGAAAAAACACATGATCTCAAATCTATTTCGGAAATACATAAGCCTGGCGAGAACTTCAGAAATTACTTTCTGTTTCCACTCATCCACAACTAAAACATTAAAAACGGATCGTTACTTTTGGCCTAACATGAATAATGACGTTAACATCTGTGCACAGTCCTGTCTCAAACATTTGAAATTGAAAGGCACCCGAAATCGGAATTAAGACAATTTAAACAGCCTTTTGGTCATTTTGCATACTTTCATTTGGACATCGTTGGACCACTTCCTCTATTAAATGAATATGCATACATTTTAACTACTGTAGATTTCACTGTAAATTTCACTAGATGGCCAGAAGGTTATTTTTATGGAAAATGATATATCAAGATTTTGGGTACATGTAAACATTACTACGAAGCCAATTTTAATCTAATCTGTTCTCAGAATTAACGAGTCTTCTAGGGACACATCGAATTTGGACAAATCCTTATCACCCGCGATCTAACGGAGAGAAACTGATAATATTAAATATTCCCAGGCAGAACTATAGTTTATGGACAACCACTAAAATTACCTAAAATTTAATTTTTATGGGAGAACCAGATTAACAATATAATAGATGAACTGCCACTGTGACATGACTAAGACAATCCGATATAACAATAAAACTGTAGTGCTGCAGTTTTTTATTCACATTTCTGTAAATATAAATAGATTGCTTGCTTATTATTCCAATGAAAACCCTACGCTGCGTTTTGCATTATAAATGAATAATTTTCTGTAAAGTCACATGATACAAGAGTGCTTCTGTAGGCTTCAGAATATTTTTTTTATTTTTTACGAAGCTATAGATTATTGAAATGAAATGTAGTAATGAGGAATCAGATTTTCCAGCTTCTTTATAGAGTAATCCAAAAATTCTTCTAACGCGAGTTTGAATACTTTTACAAATTGCATCTGTCAGTTGAAATCCATTGACTGAATGATAAATCAGCATCCTCGTAATCCTTTTCCAGAAACCCGTTTCTCAATTATTCTCGAAATAAATTTAATCCTGGACAATTCTTGCATTTTAGAAGATAACATGTTGGCTTAGGCTCTGGACATAATACAATAATATTAAACAGATTCTATTATAACAGATAATATTTGTAACAGATTCTATTTTGGTTCCATAAATGATTATTTTCACATTTTGATGTATTATACAAACACACTGTATGCGTTCCTCTGCTCCCTGGTTGCACACAGTTTTTAGGACGAAGCAAGCAAAATTTGAAAAATCCCATTTTGTCGCCCTCGTAGCATTCCTTTAATGTACTCATCATTGTCTAATGAACGTTTTTCAATAGTTACGCAATCGTTTTTTCATCATCGTTATCATAATCTATAACTGATTCTATTAGTTCATCGCTGATTCGTTTCCTAGCTTTAGCTACAAGAAGACTAAGTGGACAATTTGTGCTCTGAATATAGATTTAGCTGTATGCACCAAGTGTGATGTTGTTATGAAATCCTAAGCAGCTGTATCTTATCACTGTTTGTCTCGAATTGTTTGAATTTGCTTGTTATAGTTGCTCCATGAACTCATCATATAAATTAGCCTTCTTTTTGTTCTCCAGTGATTAACAAGGGGCCCGATTCAAGGAAACAAAGATGATGATGTTGATGGTACTATTTCTGCTAAATGGTTAATTTTTCTTGTTTATGCTGTTGCCTGGTTCCTAGTTTACTAGCGTATTTAGGCGGCATTCCAATATCTGGTAATATCTCATTGATTTTTGAAGGACGTTCTTATTTTGTATTTGGCGTTCTTCACTATCACTCCTAATTAACTTATTTCAGATAGGGATTGGTGTTTCAATTTTTCGGCGTTTACAAATAATGGTCAGATAGGCGCATGAATAAATGAATAAATTTTCATTTGTTTTAATCGAAGGCGGCAGACGATCCATAAGATTACTATACACTTTACGTAAATTTTTAGGACACTTTAAGACAAATTTTAAGACACTTTAACAAACGGCTTACAACACTTTTTAAATTCAGTCATAATTGAAGTAAGTAATGCTTATTCACTATATATGATAAACTTGAAAATTTAAATTTTGTTTAAGTCAATGTTGCTCAGTTTTACACTTTAAAATTTGAACTAACTAAATCTACATTTTGATGCTTATGTATACCAAAAATTTTAAACTAGAAATGTATACCTGAATAATATTATTTTGACATGACTCATTTATTATTAAATTAATTGGTGGGATTGAATTGTTACTTTCACAAGATAATATAAGAAACAATTTTTAGGCTAGATGTGTACATATTTAAAAGGCGGGCCAAAACATTTTATATTTTATATTTTGTAAAATATTCTTTTTTGGTATAGCTGTAATGAAGAACTACCTATTTATAATATTTACTTTAACAAACAGCCAGTTTGTTTGTTATAATGTTAATTTGTATTCGTAAGTTGAAAAAAAGATGCGCGTAATCTGAAATTAAACTTTGGTATTCGATTGTGGAGTCAAAGTCAAAAATAAATTAATAAAACTAAAATAAATGAGCGAAATGCGTATATAATAAATATACAAATATTTTAGAGTTGTTTAATGGTTCAGCCCAGGGTTGCTAATGTGCCAGGTTCAGCACTATCTAATTTAATTTGGCCCCATAAAAATCAGTTTTGCACCCAAGTACAATTTGGCACTATATAAATCTTTTTAGCACTAATTCTAGCACTTTCAATTTTTTTTATAAAATTTATGAGCCCATCAAAAATCTACTACATTTTTCTACGTTATCAACAAATGTTCGAGTACAGTTAAATTTAACGTTCTTAAGTAATGTATAATTCAACATTCAATAGGGATTTTGATGCGAGCGAAATTGGCAGGGGATCTTAAATATCAACATAATGAGCGCCAATTCAATTTTTGTTTTCTTCTACCTTCCGATACATGTAGACCAAAATTTTTGAATAGAGTTGAATAAAGCATTTTTATAGATTCTGATCCGACATAAAAGTTCTATATTGAAAAATTGAGCTTTTGGCTCACAATTGGAAATTACATTTTTGATATTTTAAACGACAAGTGTCTAACATTAAAGTTATTTTATTAATAGCTGATTAAATTTTTTTTTGATAAAAAATTTGACCACTGGTCCTACAATTTGACCACTGGTCATACCAATTGAAAATTTAATTTTTGATATTTATAACTAACTGCGACTTTAATTAGAGAATATTTATTGTAAATATTTTATTTGATGACAAAAATCTAATTTTATGAAAAGTTGAGCTTTTTTTTTTAAAAAAAACCTTCAATTGTCGTTTAACGTTTTACTTATGATGAGATGAACGTTTTAAGAAAGGTTTTACAATTGTCCTAAAAGTTTAGGTATTTGTAAAAATGTGCTTCTATAATTAAAAAAAAAACGAGTGTAAATATTTTATTTCACTCAGATCTGATATAAAAGCTATTTCTTGAAAAATTAAGCTTTTAAAAATAAGCTTCACATTATTGTCCTTCTAATTGGAAATCAACTTTTAGATTTTTCAATTATCTGTTTATTAAAGAGAACGAATATTTGTTTCCGATCCAACATAAAAGTTATCTTATGAAACAATGAGCTTTTTGAAATAGTTTCATGTTTGCCCTTCAAATTGAAAATGAAATGTTTAATAATCATAATGATTTGCTTCTAAATTAAAGAACAAGCGTAATTATCCTAATTGATTCCGCTGCAACATAAAAAATATTTATTAAAAGCTGAGCTTTTTGAAAAAAAGTCCACTTCGAAAACTTATTTTTGAAATTTGAGACCATCGAATTATTTAGTTAAAGCACAAAGTGTTAGTATTCGAACTGACTACACTACAACAAAAACTTAATTTATAAAAGATGAGCTTTTTGTTTAAAAGTTTCACAATTCTCCTAATTGGGAATTAATAATTTAATATTTGTTGATCATCTCCTTCTGTAATTAGATAACACGTGTACATTTTTTATTCAAGTACGATCCAACATAAAAGCTCATTTATGAAAAAAGCACTTTGTGAAGAAATATTTTGCAGTGTTTCTATTTTATAATTATCTGTTTCTCTAAATTAAATCATAAGTGTATTTATTTTATTTTAATTGATTCCAATTCGACATAAATGTTTTTTTAATGAAAATGTAAGCTTTTTAAGAATATACCTTTCACAGTCTCTTCCAATTGGAAATTTCAATTAAACCATAACAGTAAACATTTTAATTGATTCCGATCCAATATGCACGTTCTATTGTGAAAATATGAGCTTTTTTAATTACAAGCTTCTTTTATTGAAGAGTAAATAAAAATAGTTTGTTAAATAGATACCAATCCGACAAGTTAAGTTTTTTGAAAACAGGTTTTACAATATTGTTCCATTATAAGTGAAAATATTTTATTTACTCCTGATTTCTTTTAAAAGCTGTTTTATGAACGGTTGAGCTTTTTCAAAATTATCTTGACAATATTGTCATTCGAATTGGACATTAAATTCTTGATTTTTGTAATTATCTATAATGTGTTTATAATTAAAAAACAAATATTTGGTTCCGATCTGATATAAAACTTCATTTATGACAAACGGAGCTTTGTGAAAACATTTATTTGTCCTTCCAATAGGAAATTAAAATTTTGATATTTTTATAAATCATTGGCTTCTTTAATTAAAAATGAAGTGTGGATATTTGATTTGATTTCGAAAATAAAAGTCTTTTAATGAAAAGATGAGCTTTTTGAAAAATAGTTTCACAATTATCCTTTGAACTGGATATTAAAGTTTTAATATTTGTAATCATTGGCTTCTTTAATTAAAGAACAAATGTTTATATTTATATTTTGAAAAGTTCTTTTTTATGATGCAAAAATCATAAGTTTTAACTTGGCGTGTGATTTAAAATCTAAAATCAAAAATGTATTACGAAAAGTTTATTATTTAGTGAAAGCTCTGCTATATGGATATTTCAAACAATTTTTAAAATGGTGTTTCAACTGTTTGGAGTCCAAAAATAACGAAAAGTTTATAAATCAGCTCAAATAATAGTTTTATGGTACGAAGGAGGTATATATATTATAGCCTCTAGTGCCTAGTTATAAGTGAAGAAACTTTTTCTACATTCGCATTGTGTGCAAAATGAGCACTTCATTTACAAAAATTAATAATCTTTGGTGAAAACTTATATTCATTCCGAAAAAGTCTTATTCTAATTGCAAAATATTCAATTTGTAATTACTTTCTAACACAGGTTTGAGGCAAATATGATTCCTAACAAAAAAATTGTTGGCTTCATCAATTAACTTAAATTATTAAAACCCAAAACAGTAGGCAATCTTTTACGCCAAACGAATATATATTTGCCAATCAAACTAATAAACGTTAACTCTGAGCGAAAAAATTATACTACTGAATGAATAGCGTCTAGCCGGAAGGCGTAGTACTGGTTCGTATATCGATCAATCATATTTACATTTAAACGTTACATTTCCTTATCTATGTACACATATTTGTATATGTACATATGTACATATGTACAATATATGGGGCACAAATCCAATTTTATTCTATTAATTTTCTTATAAGTCTTTAATCTTCAAATTTAATCAATCATTTTGATTTTTCTCTATCTTTTATATTTAAACAAGATAAATAAATACCATAACTAGAAACAAAACATAAAATAAAAATCATTTTTACTTCTTATTTTATTTTATATAATAAAATAAAATAAATCATTCTTTTCAGTTTTAATGAAAATTTATTATTATATAATAAAATGTAAGTAACAGCAACAAAACATCCTTTTTTTTTTGTTGCTCTTTATGTACAGAGATTTATATTTAAAGTCAACCAAAAAAGATGTACATATCTCAATTTCAAAAAAAAAAAAAGGACGATACACAAAAACAAATATAATATAAAACTTTAATGAAATCAAAAACAAAATAGTGTTTTTAATATTTTAAAAGGATTTTGAGAAAATTAAAAATTAATCAAAGCTTATTTTTCAGTAAGGATGAATTGAAATTAAAAATGTAAAATATAAATAAATATTATGTATTGTATTTGAATTGTTTGTTTAAAACAAGAAGTTCAAGAAAATTTACAAAGCTTTCAATTATAATAAACAATCTAAAGCATCGGATTTCTTCGTTATATATCCACATTATATTTTTTTTTATTAATTTAATGAATGATTGACACGGTAACAAATTGTAAATGTAATTTGTCATTTTTCTAATTAATAAAACATATTTTTTGTTTTCATTTTGTTCGCTCTTGTGCCGTTCCCAAATATAACAAAAGGGACTTCAGTATCAATTTTTTATTATAAATTTTGACATTTTCAAGTTTAAACCTCATTTATAATAATCATTGTTTCATTTTTTTTTTGTATATAACAGCTACTTGGTACTTGATGGGTCTAAGCAGTCGATGTCAAAATATTAAAATATCATTAATCTTTCAGTTTCGTTTGTTTTTATTTTAAAGTGTTACTTAATTACAATCAGAAAATATGTTCGGAAATAAATTTAATTTCAAAATAATAATATAATTTATGAAAAGGACGACTCTTTATAACAACATTTTTAACAGATTTAACTGATGTGAATTTATTATTATGTGATTTTTAAAATTTATGATTTGAAATTTTATTTAAATAATTATTTTCTTATTTCTCCTATCATATTTTACCCCATGCCGAGCAAAATGTATTTAATCATTTTTGTGAAGTAGATAAAAACAAATCTTTTATCTTCATTATTCTGCAGTAATCCTTTCGCTGGAGCAGAATTTGATGTGTTTTTTTTTATTATTTAATTTAATGTTTCAATGAGTTGAGCTTTATTTATGTTGACAAAGTTTGATGATCTTTCAAATTAACTTGTAATATATTTAGGATGCTGGAATTTTAAGAATTTCAAAATAAATAAACTAGATTGAAATGTCCGGACAAATTTAACACAGTTATTAAAAAATCATTTGCAATTCAGTAAAAAACTTAAAGAATAACAACATTACAGAAAATGTAGTTCCATAAGTGAAGTATCATGCAATACTTGTGTAAATCCTCTTTTATTAACAGTTTAATATTCGAGCTCCTACTTAAGATTCCGTCAGAATTCAAACCAATAGTTTTGATAAAAATAACGAAGTCAATGTTAATACCATATATTGCTGGTAAATGGAAAGTCATCAAAGTTTTGATATATGTATATGGTGGAGTAAAATTCCGCTGTATTATATAGGAAAAAAACTATCGCATTGTTCCCACTAATTCAACAGCTGCAAATGCCTTTGTGATAGTGGGCTAGTGGGCTGAGGTAGTATTGTGTTTCGAGCCGTACGTTAGACTTCAAACACTACACGTTCCATAACTCATCATCTACGACCTACGTACATATATTATTATGACCTGAACAGTTATTTTTATTTTTGTGACTGTGAGAAACATACAACTCACATTTAATTTATGTAACAAACAATCAAACAATGGTGCGGAATACAATGTAGGGAAAAAGAATTAATTGGACCATATTTAAACGAAGGCATTTCTTCAAACATAATTGTCAATATTATTGGAACCGAAACATCAACGTGAATTTTGCTTGCAGTAAGATGGTGCTTCTCCTCAGAATCAAGCTTGATGTAGTTTCGGCGTTTTCTTATTAGTTGGGATGCAGATTAAAGCAAAGCATCATCACCACTCAAAATCTCGTAAATTTGTCATGGCCTTTTTCTAAGTTTTTTTATGATTAATTAGCTTAGCGTATAGCGTGAAGTATTTGGTAAATAAAAGAGAATTAGACGCACAATTGATTAAATAAAAAATGCAATATGCCCAACACTACACACACATATGGTGGAGTGAGTAAAAACAACCTTTTACTTCTGTTTTTGAATTATTTACTTATGCGCATTTGGATAAAATAATTTACTTGGTGAAGAAGTTAAAACTTACCATTCAAGTAAATTCTAAATACTTTTCCTATAATTTTCTTTACACCACTGAGAAGATAGCCCAAAATTCTATCCATCTTAATTAGATGAAAAAATTGCATATGGTAATAACTAATAATAATGATATTTTGTATAAGGTTTTAAATGTTATCTGATAGTCAATACATTTGTGATAAAAATTCAAAGCCCAAAATAAAATTAGATAAATATTAAAAAAAAAAATTAGGAAATTTCAAAATGTGTATAATAAATATACTCTCGAAAATTGGTTATTTTAAAATATGTGATTCATGAAGGTTTCATAAGGTATCTTCAGAATTTTTTATAGATTTTTTCTATGTGGAGGATCTGAGATATAGTCGCTTAAACTCAGAAGCTATTCGCTGGGCGGATAAACGGAGTTTACCATGTGATTCACGAAGGTTCCATGTGTCTTCAGAATTTTTTATAGATTTCTTCTATGAGGAGGATCTAAGATATAGTTGCTTGAACTCAGAAACTATTCGCTGGCCGGATAAGCGGAGTCAGATCCTCTACATAGCAAAAATCTAAAAAAATTACTGATGATACATGAAACCTTCCTTAATCACATGGTAAACTCCGCTTTTCCGACCAGCGAATAGTTTCTGAGTTTTAGGGACTATATCTCTGAGTTTATTATGTATACACTATAAGTACATTTATTTTTCTATATATATCGAGAATTTTCGGATGTCAGAGTAGAAAAGTATCATAGTACTATCGTGATAGAATTTTTCGGGGTTGAGAGCAAGAAATGTCGTGATAGTAGTCGTTAGTGTTGCCATCGTATTTTTCGGGGATGGAATTTGGCCTATCTTCACATTCATGTTATATGTGACATTTATATGTTAAGAACTATTACAAAGATTAGATTATGGCATTAGGATCTCATCTTGAGCCGTTAAGATGTTATTATTTGTTATTATTATAAATGACATTGCTTGGTCGTTATAAGGAAATCAAAAAATAAATAATATTACGTGCAATGAATATTCTCAATGAATATAAATGCGTAGCATTAAGGGCTTAGGGCTTATTTTAAGATTATATATCATGTTTAATTCATAACTGTTTTTAATTCCCAAAGTAAATAAAACAATTCCCACTACACGACGAAATGAAAAACTCCCAAGGTTGAGGGCTTATTTCATTCATAACTCCAAAAGAAACGAGATGAAATAAGTCTAAATTTTATTTTTTAATTATATATTTAATTAAAATTTATTATTGTTAAAATTTCATGTTTTAATACATTTTTAATTATGTATATTGTAAAACATAAATTTTGTAATTAAATTTTTAATTATGTATATAAATGTACTTGTCGTTTACAATTTGACTTTTCTTGTATACATATACATATACATAAAAAAAACAAATCGGTTTAATGAACATTTCTTGATGTTTATGACTTTTGCTTCGTCAACCTTGTACATAAACACAGATTAAAGTGTTTTTATCGCTCGTAATTTGGATAGAAGACACAAATCGATTAATTTTATTGTTACTCATATATAGCTTTTGCTTTGTCAGCCTTACTTTGTCAGATTTACCACTTGAATCGCACTACCCTTATATTATTTATTTTTATAATTCGTTAACAACTACCACGTATGACATTGGGAATGGCTATTTAATGACTTTGTCATAAAACTTAATTTATCGCTAATTTTAATCAAATTTGAAGTTGTACATATATTGTTTATGGTTTAATATGTAACAATTTTGAGCAACGTTAGATATTTTGCTGCAATTTCAAATACATCTTCATATTAAACTGCATTTTACGACCAATTTCTTAAATACAAACTATTTCTGGCTAAGCCTCGCAGAGATAATTGTGAAATGATCCGAAACTAAATGTATTTTTTAAGAGATATATTTGCCGTTTCGGAACAACATATTATTTCTGCAAGCTATAGTTTTCACACATGATGTGTATTAAAAAACAAACAGCGCATTAGGTTTATCCACGTGAGCACCAAAATCATCTGATATTATAGAAATGACTCGTGTCGAGTCTCAAATAGAAAAACTGATTGAAACAGACCAAATCAAAGGTAATAAACTAATAAAATTAAATTCTGTTTATTTAATTTCAACTGATAATTTTTATGTGAAAATTGAATTTTGTTTAATGATTTTTTATGTTTACGCTTTTATAATATGTTTTTATTTAATTAAAATAAAAGTATTAATTGAATTTAAGTTTTGCTGCAACGAAAATTTAAAAAAATATTTTTAATTGAAATGTAATTTATTTTAAACTACATATGGACAGGTATAGTGTGCTTAAAAAATTGAATGAATTCAAAATCAAATAAAACGCTTGATTTTCATGAAATAATTAATAATTTAAAAGTGATAGTCAATATAAATAAATTTTGTGAACACCTAAAACTCCTTGTTGGAAATTTCGTTGGTCATCTAAATTCGTATACATGGAACTATCCTTCATTGACTGTGATCTAGTTATTTCCAATATTATATATGTAGGCATCACGAGCGCCTATGCAAATAATATTTCCTCCAAAAAATTTGATGTCTCATCATTTTGTTCTGATTTGATAATTGACGGATTGTTAGACATGACTCTTTGCCACTGCTTATTTATATGCTGAAAATCAATTACTTTTGTAAGAAGAGAGTACTTTTCGATACACCACCATTTTGGAAGTTATACTTAGTTCATCTCAGTTTTTTATCCCCTTGTTGCAACGTTATGTTGGTAATAGAATTTTAAAAACAAGCAAACATAAAATCGATAAATTTAACTCGAAAAAATTTTTTCTTTGAGAAAGCCTGATTTAAACTAAAACTGATTTAAAGAAAGCCTGATTTAAAGCTTAACGTTCCACATATCTTTTTGATGGAAATTTATATTCCGAATTATTACATCAAACAATTAGTGTTTGATGTAATAATTCGGAAATAAATTAATTTCGTGTTATCTAGAATTTAAATTGGTGGTTTTATTCACAATCCAGTTATCAAACCTTGTTTGACAAGGCTAAAATATGCCATTAATTTAACCTCTTCGTGGAGGTTGCTTTTCGTTTTAATTATAATTTTATAAAATCAAATTCTGCTGAAAACCGAACTCAAGACATTTTCATTAAACTTAATTTAAATTCTTAAATTTTCAAAGGCTCAGTTATTTAAATTTTATATTCTAGTCTCTATGTAATTTATTGAAGCGACGTGTAATGTTTCTAAATTATATTATCCAAATAAAGCGAATTCGATTCAACCGTGCAGTTTACACTTGAAATCGAGGCACGTGATAAAAATTTAAAATAAAGTATGTAGTGAAAAAGCGCTGTGTTAGCTTCTTATTTATGCAAAATATGACGATGCTTTCTTCAACTAAAGAAAATCGAACATCAATTACAATCATTCACGTGAATTTTAACCTAAATCAGTTCTAAAAAAAAATTTAGGATTTTTTAAAAATAAAATTCACAATTCCATATAGACGGGTGAAGATTGTTCTAAAATAGGGGATTTTGACGTTTCGGACAAATATGTTTGTTATGATCTCATATAGAAATATCCGGAATAGATGTTTTTCTCGATTAGCTTAAACCGAAAGACATCTTCTAGCTTCCTGGAATTTTCCCTAGAAAATTCAGAAAATCATATCGTAACAAATATTGTTGTCCCAACGATATAATTCTTTATAACGAGGCAACCTGCTTTGAAGACCAACGCATATAAGCAGAAATTGATTATGTTGCTTTTTAGGACAGATTTATGAGAAATTTTGCATACGTATCACAATCAACGTCAAACTTAAGCCGATAGAGGAGTGAACAGAAGTGTAAATCTCATAAGACCAACGGCCTATGAAGTCTGAACAAGCTAATAAAGAGCTGTACGTTTCGCTAAATGCACAGCTGCCTGTGAGGGAGGGTCGAAAGAAAGATCGCCTTCAATATACTTATAGAAGCCAACATTCAGACATATGGTGGTAGTGCTTACTGAACAATCGAATCGAAAATATTTTATTACCTAAATTAAACGGCGCAATATTTATGAAACTAGGGTACAATAAATAAAATTATAATTTCTGAAAAATATTTTACTCATCATCAATCATCTGTCCAAGCACCTCAGTGCAAAATCTCAAGGTGTATCATTCTTACTACCCCTAAGGTTTTTAAATATTTTCTCCATCGTCATTTTCTTTAACTATCTAAAATTCATATAGATATGATCTTAAAAATTACAACATCCATCTAATTCTAATTTAAAATTGTGTAAATCATTGTTATGTTCAAATTTTTTTAAATACTCTGCAAGTGTCTCCAAGTTTAATCCATAATTGATATCTCATCAATTAATTCCAACACTCCAAATTATCTCAAAACTAATTGATTGATACAGTTCCATATTTTATTTTCCTGATTGAGGACATTTTTGTCCCCGTGGCGGATGGAGAAAATTTTTACGAATTGTCCTTAATAATTATAATTTACGAACTGTTGTTCTACATTATTGCTCTTCAGTATGTTTTTGATTCATGAATCAACTACTAAATAAGTAATAAATAAAATTTCAACTTCCAACCACTTATACATATATGTTACTACATTCTAAACTTCATCAAATGTTGTTGGATTCAAATACGTGATAAACCACAGTATATTAAAATTGGGATACTTGCCTCAGCATTTAGGGCTTATCATAACTGGTGGGCAAAAACAAATTAATTTTTACTATCACAATATACTGCGGTATATGCGGGTACAAATTTGTTTAAAATTTGTTATTTATGTCTATTATCCAAGAGGAGTACGAGATCAACGCTGTTACTGAAACTAAGTAGGTCTCGGCAGTGTAAAAAATTTTTGAACGTGGGATTATATTGGTTATGTTATGGCACGCCGTGACAGTGTTCTTCGAAATAATAAAACTTGAAAGGTATGTAGGTAAATTCACGAAAGCTCATCATCGATATTTTTACAAAATCATGTTTTCTATATTTAAAAATAAAACACAGCCAATGATTGGGGAACATACCAGAATTTTCGACTTATCTCCTTAAACTTCAATTTTAATCCAGCTACTTGTTGGCAAGGTACCTTAAACCAAATCGAAGTAACAACGGATCTGTTTAGAATGTTATGTATACGGGGATGGAGGAACTTTATAATTCATAAACTGATAAGAAATATTCGGTATAAGTATATGTAAATATATATATATATATATATATATATATATATATATATATATATATATATATATATATATATATATATATATCGGTTTGATACAAGACTTGTTGTTAGTTTATACAATCGTAAAGCAAATTCAGTACGATCATAAGCAATCAAAACAGACAGGCTGTGGCCGTTGATCTTATGATCGGTCACTCTTGAAGACAAAACTGCACCTAAGGCTTATATAGTTCGATGCTTGGATTTATTAAGAGGCAACAAGAGGTTGTGAATTCGCTCATCCATACA
Source organism: Tipula unca (assembly GCA_951394425.1). Lineage (NCBI taxonomy): Eukaryota > Metazoa > Arthropoda > Insecta > Diptera > Tipulidae > Tipula > Tipula unca. The sequence goes on along the minus strand of OX596381.1, from coordinate 55,981,440 downwards.
CACTTATAACCTTGTCTATTTATCATCCGTTAAGCCGGTTCTACTTTTATTAGCCATAATAGCCGTATTGTGAGCGCATTCAAAAGAAATTAAATTAAATTATATATTCTACGTCAAATAATATGTGACCAACAAATATACTATATACATCTTACATGATAGGTATCCTTAATCTAGATTCTAGACGCTTACCTGAAAGTAAATACAAAATGAAAATATTAATAAGTTTAAAAGACATTACTGACTGATGTTACTAGTTTTAATTAATATTTATATTCCAACTTCTACAAAACTAACGAGGTCGATGTTTTTGGAAAGTGCGCGCCATTTTAATATAAATAACAATTTCTACCATTTCTAAATCTGTTTTAACTCGCACTGTGTTATGTCAAGGCTATAATATTTCTTAATTAAGAAATACTAACGCACTACATATATAATCGTATTACGTATATATACATAGATGTTTAACTGAACATATAAAAATATTATAGCTCAGTAACAGAAAAAATAGAAACAATATAAAAGCTTAGATGAAAATTTATTAAGATTCTCTATATAGTACTTACAGCCGTTAAATAAAAAACAAAAGTTTTAGATCCCTTATTATTGCGTATATGTATGTATAGCTAGCTACACATTGTCTAATTTCTTGCTATATAAGTTTTATTCATTTTCGTTTATTAAAGACAATAAATCTTGTTGCAAATAAAATCTGTACGACAAAAATAGAAAAAATATATTTAAGGATTTACTTCTGCTATTTGATTTTTTTTTTTTTTTTGTAATTTTATTGTAGAGCGTCATCAAAAAAAGTATAAATAAAAAATTCGAGGGATTTTGATGATATTTTTATAATACTCTATACTCTTGGCAATCACTTTACTTTAGTTGATTAAATTTTCTTTCGGTATTCCAAGAATACACAACAACAAAAAAATTGAAATGTAATATAGCGTATCGATATACCTATATCAGTTTCTGCTAGCAATTTTTTACGAAATAAAAAAAGTTTGGACGTGTACAATTGAAATGTTCTTGGACAAAATTCAAACATGCAAATTTTTAAGTAATTGATGTGATACTTATTTCACGGTTCAAACCTGTATTAATAAATTTTTCACACAAACTATAACCAATCAAACAAAATTGCCGATCATAATTGCAACAACAAAAAACTATGTATACCTATTATCTAACAAACTCAATTTTTAAAAACTTCTTTAATGGTAAGTTTGTTCTTGTTTATTAATTACTTAACCAGTGATTTCAATTTTTACTACACTAATATTCCTTTTCCAATCAATATCTAAAATTCTAAATTAATTATTCTATTTGAATTATTTTTATGTGGAAAAATAAATGATAAACAACAAAAAAATATTTCTTTTTTTTTGCCTTCTGTACATTACAAAGTTAATTCTTGTAAACCATAATTTTTTATAAAATAGAATTAATCCAATATTGGAACAATAGATTTTTTAATCATCAATCATTAAATTCATTATAAAGGATAATAAAAAAATATTAATGGTAATTAGACTATTTTTTTTTCTAAATGACAGGATAACAACTTTTGAACATTAATTAGACAATAAACAAAAACAAAAAAAAAAATCATAAAACCAGGAAAGTTATTTTCAATTTTTAACAAGAGTTCATTCGTTACCAATTTTTATAAATTAAAAAGAAATTGACTTCCGCTTCAGTAAAAAAAAAACTTTAGAAAAACTTAAATTGTTAGTCATGGTAACATTATTTTGGGTTCTTGGTATTTTATTGGTGTTTGAGAAATTTGACGACATATTCGTTTCTATGTTCTATTTTTAATCAGGTAAATTGTAAGCCATCGGCAGCTTTCTTTTAAATAATAATTTTAATAAAAATTCAATAATACGATCAATACGATTATAATTATTTTAATTTTAGTCTATAATAAAGTTGTCTGAAGTGTAAACTGCCCTTTAGAAAGAACGAAATTAAAATAGGTCCTCGACATTGGAAAGAAATTTAAACATCATGTTGATTGGTTCATTTTCGCCATAGTTAGTACGATGTTTTTCAAGTTTTAACAACTTTATTTGACGAAAATTACGGCTGGGCGCACGTTTATCTTAATACTCTGAAGAATGAAAGGAAAGTCCACGTGACCCCAAAGTACATTTCCCAATAGACTTGCACAATGTTGTGGCCTGCGACTTTTTAATGTCGCAATTTTGTACGATTTATAACGTACAGTGTAAGGTGGTAAAAAGGTCAGGTTCTCATGATATGGTAAATTGAAGTTATAGTTCCAGTTTGTTTATTTCATATAATATAGAGTAAAACTCGCTTTTGTAGACCCTCAATTCTATGCAAGTGGTCAGCATTATAAGGGTACCAAACTGCTGCTGCATATTCAAATTGACAGCTTATGTATGCAAAGTATAGTGCAAATAGTGCATTTTGATTTTTAATTTCAGGGGTCCAACGGCGAATAAAGCCAAACATGGAGTTGGCTTTCGATATACTATGATCAATGTGGCCATTTTAGTTGGTTTTCGATATACTCTGATGAATGTGGCTAATTTATATTATAATTGGAAATCATTGGAGATTTTTTGGGATAATATGACATTATTTTGCATTTTTGAATATTAAGTTTTAACTGGTTCACTTCTCACCAAGTATAAATCTTGTCAATACCCTCTTGAAGCTTGTAAGCATCGTTTGCGTCATTAATAGGCCTGAATATCTTAAGATCATCAGCAAAAAAAAGCACAGAAAAGTGTTGACTAATGTCGTCAATAAATATCAGGAAGAGATAGAGACCTATAATAGAACCCTGGGGAACTCCAGATTTTGCCAAAATAGGATTCGACTTTTGTCCAGCAATATCCTTTAGGTACGATTGAAACCATTTGACAAAAATTGATGAATATTCAAACTTGTCAAGTCTCATCAATATCTGACGATGTCGAATGGAGTCAAAAGCTTTACTGAAAGCAGTGTATATGTTATCAATTTGCTGATGATTTTCTAAAGCTTTTGTGGTGATGCTAATAAACTCAACTAGGTTGGTATAGTTGTGGATCTGCCAGGCGTAAATCCATGTTGATGAAAAGATAGAGTGCTTAGAACTATTTTCTTGAAGGAGTTGCAAACTAATATTTCATATAGTTTAGGCAAAATTGAAGTGCGGTTGAAATTCGCCCATAGCAGGATAATTCATTTCTTTTACCGGATATGATGATTGGGGAAAATTCCAGTTTGCAATGATTTATTAAAGAAGAGTTTTAATGAATTGCAAACTACATCGTCCAATAATTTAATGATGGACGAAGGGATAATATAAGGTCCACAGCCATCTCCAAGTGAGTTAATTACATCTAATATCTCTTCTTCAGAAATGGTTTGGGTATGTAAGCATTTGTATATTTATAGTATATTAAAAGTGAAATTTAAACTAGATAATCCAAAATACAATCTTCCGATGAAAAAATTGTTCCATAATTCCAAAAAATTAATTAATTTCATACTTTGGGATCTTTCAATCCCAGGAACTCAACTAATATGGCCATTTTTCGAATATGTTTAATTTTATAACTTATCAATTTGAGAATTTCAATGCGGTTTTAGGAACTGAGTAACCACATTAAGAATTAACATAAGAGGAATTAAAATATATTATTTTATATTGAAAAGACACAGTAGAATGTAAACTGTTTAGCACATTTTATGAATTCTATGTTAAAAATTTTATTAAGATTTTCGAATATAAAATACCACAAAGTTATAATCTTGAATTTTCATAATTTAGAACAACATTTAAAGAATTAGTGTTCCCAACTATTATTTTTGGTGGGTGCCAGATTGACAGTATAGAGTGCTAAATAATTTCAATTCTTAAACTTAGGCCCTGGTTCATTCACAAAATGTATAAATTCTACATTCCTAATTTCACTGTAATTGTTTATGGATAAAACGTTACTATGTACTTCTCTTGCCATGTTTAACGCACAAGTTTCAAAAATAAGTGAAGCTACATATTTCTAAGTTGCTCGAACCCTTTCACAAAGTAAATGAAACATTTTTCGAATTCGAATTATTTTTGATAATTTTATGAAATTGCCATTATCAAGTTTATAAATTATTAGAAAGTACATAATTACAAATTGAATATTTTGCAATTAGAATAAGACTTTTTTCGGAATGAATATAACTTTTTTCACCAAAAATTATTAATTTTTGTAAATGAAGTGCTCATTTTTAGACACAATGCGAATGTAGAAAGAGTTTCTTCGCTTATAACTAGCCACTAGCGGCTATAATATATATACCTCCTTCGTACCATAAAACTATTATTTGAGCTGATTTATAAACTTTTCGTTATCACTATTTTGGACCCCAAACAGTTGAAAAACCATTTTAAAAATTGTTTGAAATGTCCATACAGCAGAGCTTTCACCAAATAATAAACTTTTCGTAATCATTTGTGATTTTAAGTATTTAATCACACGCCAAGGTGAAACATGATTTTTGAATCATAAAAAAGATCTTTCAAAATATAAAAATAAGAAGAAGCTAATGATTACAAATATTAAAACTATAATATGCAGTTCAAAGGATAATTGTGAAACTATTTTTCAAAAAGCTCAGCTTTTCATAAAAGGACTTTTAAGTCAGATCGAAATCAAATCAAATAGCCACACTTGATTTTTAATTAAAGAAGCCAATGATTTAAAAATTATTAAAATTTTAACTTCCTATTGGAAGGACAAATAAATGTTTTCACAAAGCTCCGTTTATCATAAATGAAGTTTTATATCAGATCGGAAGCAAATATTTGTTATTTTAATTATAAACACATTATAGATAATTACAAAAATCAAGAATTTAATGTCCAATTCGAATGACAATATTGTGAAGATTATTTTGAAAAAGCTCAACCGTTCATAAAATAGCTTTTAAAAGAAATCAGGAGTAAATAAAATATTTTCACTTCTGTTTTAATTAAAGAACCAGATAAGTGATTACCAATATCAAAATGTGTGTACTTGTAATGGAACAATATTGTAAAACCTTTTTTCAAAAAACTTAACTTGTCGGACTTGAATTTATTTAACAAATTATTTTCATTTACTCTTTAATAAAAGAAGCTTGTAATTAAAAAAGCTCATATTTTCACAATAGAACGTGCATGTTGGATCGGAATCAATTAAAATGTTTACCGTTATATGCTTTAATTAAAATTTCCAATTGGAAGTCAGAGACTGTGAAACCTATATTCTTAAAAAGCTTAGATTTTCATAAGAAAACTTTTATATCGAATTGGAATCAATTAAATAAAATAAATACACTTATCATTTAATTTAGAGAAACAGATAACTACAAAATAGAAACACTGCAAAATATTTCTTCACAAAGTGCTTTTTTTCATAAAAGAGCTTTAATGTTGTTGATTATTAAAACAAAATGTACACGTGTTATTTAATTACGAAAATTTCCAATTAGGACAGTTGTGAAACTTTTTAACAAAAAGCTCATCTTTCATAAATGAAATTTTTGTTGGATTGTAGTCAATTGGAATATTAAAACTTTGTGCTTTAACTAAATAATTCGATGGTCGCAAATTCCAAATATAAGTTTTCGAAGTGGAAGGGCCACATTTTTTCAAAAAGCTCTGCTTTTAATAAATATTTTTTATGTTGCAGCGGAATCAATTAAAATAATTAGGCTGGTTCTTTAATTTAGAAGCAAATCATTATAATTATTAAACATTTAATTTTCAATTTGGAGGGCAGACATGAAACTTTTTCAAAAAGCTCATTATTTCATAAGATAACATTAATGTTGGATCGGAAACATATATTTGTTCTCTCTAGATTTTTAATTATAGAAGCACATGATTAAAAATACCTAAACTTTTATGACAATTGTAAAAACTTTCTTAAAAAGTTCGTCTTATCATAAGTAAAACGTCAAGCGACAATTTAAAGTTTTAACAAAAAAAATTAGATTGTTGTCATCAAATTAGATCGGGATCACTTAAATTATTTACACTTGTCGTTTAAAAGGACCAAATAATTTAAAAATATCAAAAGTGTAATTTCCAATTGTGAAAGTTAGAACTTTTATGTCGGATCAGAATCTATTAAAATGCTTTATTCGACTCTATTCAAACATTTTGCTCTACTTTTATTGGAAAGTTATAACCGATATTGATCCGAATTTTGAACCATTGAGGTTACTTTACTCAGCGAAAAACAAGGTAGAAGAAAACGAAAATTGAATTGGCGCTCATTATGTTGATATTTAAGATCACCTGCCACCTTCGCTCCCATAAAAATCCCTATTGAATGATGAATTATTTATTACTTAAGAACGTTAAGTTTAACTGTACTCGTACATGTGTTGAAAATGTAGAAAAATGTAGTAGATTTTTTAACATACATATTCGAATAGGGTGGGTTTATTCCCTGGCATTTATGGCTCGGTTTTTTTGTTACAAGAATAACCTTTAGAACTGAAAAATTAATCTCGATAACGGGCCTATACATTTTATAAAAAGATTTTGAAAGTGCTAAAAAGATTTATATAGTGCCAAATTGCACTTGAGTGCTAAACTTATTTTTATGGGGCTAAAATAAATTGGATAGTGCTTGGATCTGACCTGGCACAAATATATTTGGACGCACGTGCAATTTTGTCAAGCCATAACCAACTAATTTTGAACTTTTTTTAATTTTTCGTGTGATTTTAGTATTTTGCCATAAAAACTAAAACTAACCAAATTTAATGATCGAAACCACAACGAATTTCACATATGATTTTTCTTAAGTAATCTACTAAGTAAATTAATTACAAAAAAGGCGCGTATTTCAACTGCGTATTGAGCTAAAATAAGTAAAACCCAATTATTCCCAATTTTCTATTCAGGAGTCCGCAATAATTAAGAAAGAGGCTTTAGAGTTCGATTTTGATCCGAATAAAAAAACAAAAAATTAAAACGACCCAAACCTTAATACGCCAAGCATTTTTTATACGAAATGCACCGCAATCGAATTTCTCATTTTCATATAATTTATTTAATTTTCAAATATGGAAAACTTACTTTCTTTTCCATCACAAATTCCTAAGCAAAACAAATAAAAATATTTGGATGGAACAAATTTAAATTAATGAACAGCTATAAAACAAAAAAATAGAACGACGGGAATACTTCATTCGACAAATAAAGTTTGTATATCGACAGTATTATAGACGACTATTTGATGGTTATAAAATTAACATTCACTTCTTATATATATACAAATATATGTGCACATTAAAATCCTTCATATCGACAGTCACTGTGTACTCAAACATAATTTAATATTTCTGCCAATATAATTCAATATCATATATTGTACACATATACGAAAATCATAACTTCGCATATACATATATAGTCTTATCGATAAAAATATTCGTCTCCCTTAAGTTTAAGGTCGTTCAAATGTTACACTTGAAAATAATGTACACAGACGCACACGATATTCAAGTATAAAAATAGCAATGCTGTACTATTTATTTATATTTTATTTTATTTTATTGATGCTGCTTGCTCTGTTCAAGTACCATCATTAAAATAATATCAGTATAAAGAGATACAATAACTCATTGATAATATCAAATTTATTATTCATATTTTTTTATTATTTTACAATGAAATATGACAATTTCCTATCAGCATCTAGCAATAAATTGAATGAAATTCTATAAAAAAAAAAAATACGTAACGTACGTATAGCTACTTCTAATACACATATATTTTGCTCTTTTATGAATTTTTATATGTAGCTTTTATTGTTATATGTTTTTTTTACTATTATATGTACATAGATTTTAAATTTAAATCTTATATCTATACATAAGTATATATACGCTTATTTATACTTCTTTACTTTCTCGATGATTTAGAAATGTAATAATATGACAACCTTTATACGCCGAAGAAAATTTATCTTCATTCAATTTTTTTGCCCCAGCCCCCCCTATTTTTCCGTGAGAAAATAGCATCACAAAATTGTTCCATAAAATTAACATGATTTTGAGGAAATTTACCGTAGAATTCCTACATTTTTAACGTATAACAATTTTGTTGTTTTATGTCAATAATAAATTTATTCGTTTGTTGTTGTTGTTGTTTTCTCGAATGCATGTCAATATAATTAGTCTGTATGATGGGTGTGTATCTGAATATACATGTTATATGTATACTATATATATGGATTCAACGGCAGAAAAACATAAATTGTATATACTTGTTTTTTTTTTGTATCCATATCCATTTTTATGATTTATTATATTTTTATGTAAAAGATGAGTTCGCATTTTTTTACAATCTGCGGAGATACAAATACAACATATTCGGAATTTAGATTCATATACATCTACCTGATACATATCTATAACATACATACTCGTATATGCATGGCTTCACTATACTAAGTAAAAAAATCAGCATAGTTCAATAAATTTAAATATTTTTCAAAATTATAGTTTACATGGTATACCTATAGGTGTTATTCAAATAAAGTATTGTGCTTGTGACATGCCTAAAAACTCGAAAATACATTTAATAATAATTAATTCTCCAAATAATTAAATAGCTAAATTTTTTATTTTCAAAACTATATATATAGATAATTGGGTTTTAATTAAATTTTAATTGGAAGCACCATGGGGATTTTTGTCTTTTTAACGCTTAACTGAGTTTCATAACATTGAATTTAATATAGAATATTTATGTTGCCTATTATACATATATACATATATACACATATACATGGGATGAAAATTGGTACATAAAGTTAAAAATGGTTGTCTTTGGGGAGATAGAAATATGCTGTTTTATTTAGCATATACAGTATATACGGACTTGTTTATTACAATTAAATATTTAGATTCTCAACACGTCTAACATATATGCTTCCTGTTTATTAATGAGTATATATGTATATGTATATATATATATATATGATTAATATTGTGAATTCCACAGTCGAATACTAAAATATTGCAAAGTAAAATTCCTGATTTGTATTTGAACAAATGCGTTGCGAAATAATCTCATTAATTAATAAAACAAAAATTTTGTTTAGTGACAAAAGACTTTTAACAAAATTTTAAAAAAACGCATAAACACGTAAAACCTTATCGTTTAATATTATAATATTTTTATATATAATTATTATATATAATTATATATTTCACACACAAATTAAGAATAAATTTTAATTCTATTTTAATTAAATTAGAATAATTTAGGAAGTACAAAACAAAATAAAAATCTAAAAAGCAGCACATTTTCCTATTAAAAAAGTTTTGTGGAAAATTTCAGGATTCTGGTTCAAATTATTATGTACGCATGTATATATTTTTTTATTAAATTTTATGTATGTATGTATGTACTCGTATTGTACATTTTTTTAGTACACTTCCTTAATTATTATTCCACTGTTTTTTGGTGGTGGTGGTGCACTCTTCTCTATATGTAATGAAAAATATTATTGAGGATATAAAAATGTTGTTCTTCTACTTCTAGTTTTTTTTTGGGGAATTTTATGAAAACAAAAACGAAAAACGGTGGGAAATAAAAGTTTTTCATTTACATTTTATTTTTAATACAGGGTTTTCTATTTATTTTTTTACATTTACTTAAACATTGTTATTGTTTTTTTGTGTATGCATGAAATTGGGATCAGTGTAATTTCGTAATTAAATTAAATTATAACACGTTTTTAAACAAGTTTCATTTACAAAAAAAAAAACAAATTGAAATTGTTAGCAGTGTCAATGAATAGATATATAGCATTGTTGCAATAAATTTAATACACCCCAACAGTGATGGAAAATGGATTTTTTCAATTGTATTTACTAAAAATTAAAACTTAATTTTACCAAACAGAGTTAAATTATATAAAAAAAGATTATTTTATGCGGTTTTAAAGTTATGCCGATTTTTATACAACTTTTTATACGAAATTTTATACGATTTAGAAATTAACCGACTTTTTCCTTCTATTTGTGGACCTTTGAAGTTTCTAATAAAAAATAACACGTTTACGTATACGGTTCCAATTAGAAAAACATTACGGAACGAAAATCCCATTGGAATCCAATTGAAATGAAAATGTATTGGTAAATTCTGCCATGTTAAAATGAGAATTTCAAGAAAATGAAATATTTCATAAAGTGATTTTTTACATCATTATGGCAGTATAATACTTATTAAAAAAACGAAAATTGTATTAAATATAATAAAATATTAAGAAATTAAGAAATTCAATTAGGCAATCATTTACAAAGCATACAACACATAAAAATATAATTAGGCCTGTTTTAAGGGAACATTTCGTAGAAACAAACTTCTAAGCAAATTATTTAAAATCGGGTTTTTCCATTTTATAAATTTTTGTTAGCAACTCTGAGATTTGAGCAAGATTCCGCTATATAGGTCTGATAGGCCTATCGTTAGGGAATATTTCATAGTAGAAGATTTTTCCAAACGGAGAATTTGAGATGAGTTTTCCAGCATTGTTTTATGATAGTTTGAGTTATTTCTAAAAATTTATTATCATTTACACTAATTAACAAGGCCTCTCGGAGATTTGGGCAAGATTCAGCTATTTATATATTAATTTTAATTTTTTTTTATAAATCTTGAATGTGAATTAATTGATTAATAAAGAAAAATTTAAAACCAACTTTATGTACTTTTTATTTATTTTAATAAGATTCTGATTTCATAACTACATTTGGTCACAAGTTTCGTAAATTTGAATTGCACAAGCATGTTTTCCAAGAATACCATCAAAATATCTTTTGCATGTCGTAAGAGGCGACTAAACGGTTGGATCGCTTGGCTGACGACCCGCATCCGTAAACAAATAACCTGTTTATAAATTCAACAAAAAGAAAATCGGATACCGCCAAAAAAGCAACGAACCCCCGCGTAAGTACCCGGACACGAGATTTAGGATCGGCTCATGAAACAGTACGGTCAAATCAGAAAACAGGAGCGTTGGAAGAACTAATCACGTGCACTAAAAAGTATTTGCAGGAACCCTGATCCTTTGCTGATCAAGAAACTCGCTGGTCTTAAAGTGGAGACCATGTGCTTCATCCTCGGAAATCTTGGATCTGGATTAAAGAAACAAGATTTTAAGAAATAATTCAAACTGTAAGTAAAACATGCTGGAAAACTCATTTTAAATCCTCCATTTGGAAAAATCTTCCCAAATGTTCCCTAACGATAGAAATGTTCCCTAAGATCAGTCCTATATAGTGAAATTAAAATCTCGGAGAGTGCATTGTTAATTAGTGTAAATGATAACAAATTTTTAGAAATAACTCAAACTAAAAGTAAAAAAATGCTGGACAACTCATCTCAAATCCTCCGTTTGGAAAAATCTTCTTATATGATATATTCCATAAAATAGGCCTATCAGACCTATATAGCGGAATCTTGCCCAAATCTCCGAGAGCGCCTTGTTAGTTAGTGTAAATGATTTAAAACAAATTTGAACTAATTTTTAAAAATAACTCAAACTATAAGTACATAAATGCTGGAAAACTCATCTCAAATCCTCCGTTTGGAAAAATCTTTTTCTATGAAATGATCCCTAATGATAGGCCTATTTATTAGACCTATAGTGGAATCATGCTCAAGCCTTCGAGATGGCTTGGTATTTGGTTTGTTTAAGAATGTTCAAGAATGATTCTAACAAAAAATTATGTTGTTTTTGTATTTGATTCCGAAAAGAAAAATTATTTGGTTTTATTTACCTATAATTTTTTTAAAATTATTATTATTGTTTGCTTTTAATAATTGATGAAATTTTATAAAACATCATGTCTACAAATTTTTATATTTCTAATATACAATATTAAAATTCAATCATTTTTTCCAATAAGAATTGTATTTTGAGTGTTTCTAATACAGATATATTTTTTGTTAAGTTTAATTTTTTGTTAGAAACTTCACTCCGGTCTATTTATGTGATATACACCGTTCGACACTTTCATGCTATCGTCATGATTCTTTTCTAGCCTCCTTCATTTTCATGCGTGACCTGAAGCAGCGCATTTCTGGGTATCAGGAACTTCTAAAACAATTTCAGATCTCATCACAAAGTTTAAGGTTAGATTTTGTTGTCAAAGAAGCAAAACCACCACCCGTTGAAATCACCACTGGATGAAATGAGGGAGAATTAATTTCGTCACCCGAATTGTTGACTATCTATATAGCAGCGATGATAGCGATTTTGTACCAGTTCACAAACGGTAGCGGGCATTGTCAATAGGTTAAGATAATGACTAAGTGTAATTTTTATTTAACTTCTAAGAAAAGTGGAATAAAAAACGAATCTAAAGACTCGTGATTTCAATTTGTTTTAAATCTATAACCCTTCTTTCTTTAAACACCTTTAGGTACCCACCATAATCCTCTCCAAGAAGAGTAACATCGTTCCTTTTAGGCGATTTATTTGGTTTCATGCGGTTTTCGAAAACTATTAGAGCCTATCCCTATTTATTCTATGTAGTGTATTTTTTTATTCGTTTTTCTGAGGAACGTATCTATCGCATATAAACAGAATTGAGTATATTTATTTACTCGTAAGACTACCGAAAATAATAACCTTATATTCAAACCTATGTGAAATTTGTCCTAAATCTGTCCTAAAAGCAACAACAACAAATTATTATGGATGTATGTTAGTGTGAACGTAAAATAAAAGTTTCGTTATAACAAATTTTTATATTTTATTGTGAATTATTAAATTAATAGAAATTAATAAATTTACTAACTTACCGGATTCACGTTTAAATAAAATTTAATGTAAATTAGAGATCTATACTGATATCTAAACAAAATAAGTAAAATACCTCGAAACATGGCAAACCTATAAGGAATTCTATATAATTGTCGGTATAGTATTTGAATTTAAAAATATTCGATAAAAGCACACTTTAAAAAAAAGTAGGAAGTTTTAATAATGAACCATAGTTGTCTAATCCTAAATACCTGACAGCCTATATTTGTGGTTTTCCATTAGACCAGACCCAGCTATTTAAACATTTTTCGGCTATGATGGCCCCTTATTAGAAACACTCGAAAAAATTCGGACACTTCTAGATATGTATTTCAGTTTTGTATGAGCCAAAATTGTCTAATCCTAAGTATCTGAAAGCCTATATTTTGGAAACCGTCAGCGGTTGTCCATTATATCAGACCAACACCTATTCAAACATTTTTCACCTATGATGACCCCTTATTAGAAATACTCGAAATAAAAATTCGGACACTTCGGCTTTCAGAATCGATCACTACTACAGTGAGTGACTTGAATTGGAATTCATGGTTTTAAACAAAATGCACGAGCTAAAGAGAGTTGAGGAATCAACCACTTCTCTCTCATTTCAAAATACTTCACTACATGAAAATTCACGGCTGTGAATAACAATGGGAATTCGTTTACCCGAGTTAAAACCGCCTTCGTTTAGTCGTGTAGACTCCGACTAGCGTCGTTTAGAGATATTTTTGTAGATTTGATTCATATAGCAAACTCATTGATCCAACAGTAAAATTTGTATATTTGACTTCACATATTCGCTCTGGGTCCGCTTATAATTTGATCGAGGATCTTCCAGTTACTGCAGAGAAATATGAAACCGCATGGAAGTCCATATGCGAGCGATATAATAATGAAATATCTATTCAAATGGTACATATGAGAAAAATTTACGATGTCAAGGTTCCCCAAGAAAATTCGCCGAAATCATTACAATTGTATGTTGACCACGTTGTGAAACATTATAATTCGTTGAAATCATAAAAGGTCAATATTCATGAATGGGATTAGATGTTGACACATCACTTGACTCATCGATTAAACAACACATCTAGAGCGGAAGTAATTAAAAATTCGAAACCCAATAGTATACTTCCCTTTGCAGACTTAATACAAATTTTACAAAATCGTGTACATCTTCTGCAAGCTTTACAGTTTAACACTTCGCAACAACCATCACGGCAATATATAGACCCAAGAAAGTTTACTTCGACTTATAACAAATCGTCTACGTTGATGTCCAATTCGAACAGTTGCAGCTATTGTGTGGGGACATATTCAATAATTCATTGTCCGTCGTTTAATGAAGAGTATATATTTCGCCACAGCTGCGATTTCAAATTCAATCGTGATCATAAATTATGTACTAATTGTGTTATTTTAATACACAATGTCCGTGACTGTACTAAACCACCATATACAATATGTTCATTGAAGCATAATATAAAGCTTCATTTCCAGAGTTATAAAAAATTTAACTCACAAAGTTCTTCAATGGCAAGTGTACATACTTCATACATAAATCTCCATCAACATCAGCCTCACAACCGACTTAAATTACTAATCATGTGAATCCGCCAAATACAAGTTGTCTATCGTGAAGTCTGCCCTCGCACATACCAGGCCAAGTAACACAAATTCGAATTTCGACAGAGGAACAAGCTTCGTAGCAATGCAAAAAGCAGTTATATGATTGGCACAGCTCTCGTAACTGCAACTGCCTCAAATAGTAATCAATTAGTGTGAAGAACTCTACTTGATAGTGGATCTCACATGAACATCGTTTCAAATGAAATATGTAATCATTTAGGAGCGAAATGGCATCCAACCTTCTAAACTATTTCGGGTATTATGGTGGTAAGGAATCTTCAATTAAACGATGTATGATTCAAATGACTAGGAATTTTTGTATTGTACTGGTTGTACTTAGCTATGATCAACCCATATCGGTATATTGGAAAATCTAGGGTTTAGTATTCCAAAATTGTTTGCTATTAATTAATCGAAATTTTCCTGAAATTTTCTTTTAGACTGGGCATTTCGATTTGTGCAGTTTCATATTGTACATATTGAAAAGTTAACCATTTAGAATTGTGTATAGTCATAGGCACTCAATGCTGTGTGCTTCAATTAACTAAACTAGAATAAAAATTGAAGGTTCTGTAATGTCTCATAGGTGCCAACTGAAATGTTGATTTACGTAGTAACTTTTCTTGCACTTTTTATTTGTGCTGTGTAAAATGATGAATAAACCAACATCAACGCAAGCAAATTTGATATTTTATTTAGTTTAGTTCGATGTAAGACACAGCTGGTGATTTATCACTGGTACTGTCTATTTAAATACTGTACTAATTAACACGTCGCCGGTAACACTGATGAAAATTTATTCAAAAGCAATATTTAAATCTTGTTCGTTTGTGAGCGAAAAACTGTCGTTTACGTTAGTAACGGCTTAAAATACTTTAAATTAAGAAAAAAAAATCCTCATACAAATTAATAGGTGCAGCAGCAATCAGGACTATAACTTTTCTTAAATTTGCAATTACTACTGACACTTTCTAATCAATAATTAATTTAAATTAAATTTTCAATTACTAGTGACTTAACATAAATGTATAACAAACGAGTAATTCACGTATCAACACATAATAAAATATTAAATTAAATTTAACTATTTCCTTGCGGGAAAAAAATAATAATAATGAATTGCCAGATGTATAGGATGTTGCAATATTTATTGCGCTATGGGAATCGGCAACACGTTCGAACACACATTCCCAGTAACTTACGGTATATACGGTAATTAATGTCAAAGTCTGAGCAGCGTGGATTTGTTTTGCCAAAATTAAACATTTAAAAAATTTCATGATTATATTTATTTATAAGAAAATAGAAAGGAGCATACAAAGTGCAAGAATGAGTCTTTAGAACAACGGAACACATAATATAGAAAATATACATAGAATGCATACATTTTTTACAGCCCAGACTTTGTTCACTTACACAATTCTGAAATTAAATACCAATTGTTGAAATTTTATAATTCAATGAAATTTGTCAAATATTCTGAAACTATGTAAACATTAAAAAATGATATCGTTTCTATAAATACACAATGCCAAATGGACTCTGGAGTTCCACGTTCCAACAGCGCGTCATATATATTTTCAATTTGATCACCGATCGTATAGGTGGAAGATTAAAAATCATTTTTCCATCCTGCATCCTCGTTGATATTCAAACCCGGTACCACCCGATCCAAACGTCACAGCTTTAACCACTGCGCACTATACTTGCTCGGTAAAACGTTACATGTCATTGTGGCTCTGAGCTTTCCTCGAGAGTATCTATTATCAAAGCCATCTTAATAAATCAAGCCTCCTTATTGAAAACGTGCTTTTATTATAGTCCTGAAATGACAAAAATAATCGCTCTCGTCTTACATTTTGTATGAAATATTTGAATGAAGAGTAATTCGAAATTATTATTTTTTGAAATCAATTGAAACCATAAACATTGATTTTCATCTGACTTGCGGGATTGTTTCGTGGGTTTTCCACTTTATTGTTTTAATATTAAAAGAAAATAAGATACTCAAATAGAAATAGAACAAACAATTATAAGAAAGAGTATACCAGGGCCATATAATTAACGGGCCTGACTGTAGGAAAAACAAAGCTTTCGATATGGGGGCGTACTCAAACCAGTGTTTTATATGAAAATTGTACTTTTTCGACAACAATAGGAATTTTATTTATTGAATTACATCCAGTTTTAATTTTACTAAACAAATTTGAAATTAAATAAATGTAAACTGTACGTTTATCATAATCTTCGTGACATTTCTTAATTTTGTTGAGCTGCCAGATGTATATATTAAATCAAATTAATACAGCTTTTCATTTTGACATCATGAAATGTCAACATTTTGTTTTGATTGTCAATGTCACTACTGGTCCGAGATCAGTGCTGGGTTGTTCTACCATCACATTTTCGATATTCGATAGACGGTGGTGTCTCTGTTTTCACGAACAAAATTGTGGTCCATTGCGTTTTTTCAATTACGCTTTTTCTATTGCGATCCCAACCTGTTAGAATAAATTTGCAAACTATCTCTTTTTTCTTTTTTCACTTGCCTTCGATGGCATGGATAAACATATTGGTGATATTTTATCGATTGAATTTATAGAAATAGAATCGAGTAGGCTATGATCACAATAGATATTGCGGAATTGATTACGAAATAGAATACAATTTCGGTCGTGAAAAAAGAGATACAAAAATGTCTATCGATTATCGAAAATGTGATAGAACATCCCAGCACAGTTAAAATTTTTGTGGTGAATATATATTTTTTAAACTTGTTAAGTTTTTATGCGCTTTTTATTTCGATTGGCACACGCACTATTTACTACGGGTAATATGAGAGAAAATCTTAATAAAACAATAAAATTATTCCTATATGGTAGAAATATTGACATTAACAATCAAAACAAAATGTTGACATTTCGCAATACTTACTCAGCATATTTTCAGCAAAAGCTGTATTAATATGATGTAATATACATCTGGAGGCTCAACAAAAATTAGAAATGTCACGAAAATTATAATAAAGGTACAATTTATATTTAATTATTTTCTAATTTGTAGTCTAATTTGTTTAGTGAAATTAAAACTGCTTGTAATACATATTAATTAACAAATTTTAGAAGCTCCTATACATTTTGTGTTATTATTTTATTGTCGAGTGTTTTTTTTCATGTAAAACACTCATTTGGGTGTACCATTCCATAGAAAGCTCGTTGCATATTTTTTTTAACAATCAAGTCTGTAACAATCAAGCTTCTCACTATTAATAGGTGAAAAATTCAAATGAAATTTGTAATTTTGCCATGGGTTTGCATAGACTTCTTTGTTTATTACACTTTTCTGGTTCTATAAAAAAAGCTCGTTTCAAAATATCGCTCAACATATAAGGCTTTATATAAAGATGATAGTAATGAAAGGTGCAATAATTTAAGGTTCTTCAGTTGAAACATACACACTGACATACGGTCGAAGCACCGAGATAGCAGTCTTTTCATTCATCGTGTTCACCTCTCGGATCCCGCTATTGACCAATTTCTTCCTGACGGCATGCAAATAATAGTGGAAAATCACATTATAAACTAAATCGCAATATAAACAAAACCCATTCGTTATTAATTAAAATTTTAAATTTTATTGTCGTCCATCTTTGTTGTATATACATGTGAAAACATAACATGGCAATTTAGAAAGCCATTATATTGTATGTATAATACGAAAATTTGCCTGGAAACCAAGGATACCAGACACCTAACCATATTATGTATCAAATTTAAATTTCCAGCTTTTACGGATAGAATATGCAAATTTCATCTAATATTTCATTACCAATTAAAACGACTTTTTTTTTATAATGAGAACTTTCTTAAATTAAATACACAGAAGCTTTTCGTTTCTAAAAACAAAAAATTTTTAATAAAAATTTAATTTTACATTTTCTACTTTTAATGTAAAAATTTAATTTAATTATCCAACAAAAAAAAATTATAATTAGAAAAAATTAGAGACAGAAACAACAGAACGTATATATATATGTACATATGTATGTACGTTAATGATTATTGTTTGATTATTAATGATGGTAATTACTGTAATGAAGATGTCGTAATGATACGATATGAGGCAATATACTATAATATTTCATTAAAGCTTTCAAACAATAAAATTTTATATGTGTACACAAACAACATAAAGCGTATTTTTATGTTTTTTAAGAGTAATTTTTTTATTAAATACATATTACATATATTTAGTAATATTTTAAGTATTGTGTGTGCTTTATGTAAAAAAAAAATATTATGTTATAGTATGTATTGTTAGGGTTGATTAAATATGAGTAATGGTGTTGAATTTTTTATGTTATTAATGTTTATAGATTAAAAGGGTGTTAGAGTTATGTTTCACATTAGAACAATTTTTTTTTGTATATATGGAATTAAACCAAGTTTTAATTATTTTTTATTACGGCGATTAACATGGATCATATTATTTTGTATTCTTCTGTGTATATTATTATGCTGAAAAACACAACAAACTTTATTAAAATATTTATGCGTTAAACTGTGCGTGGTATGTACTTTAGTGGTATTATTATGATATTATTGTTTTAAGCTTATAATTTATGGAAATAAGTACATACATACATAATTCTCCGTGAGGGCATATTACACACTTTGAGTGCAATATAAAGCATTTTTAATTTCAAAGGCTTACCTAGAAATAAAAGAAAAAATAAACAGTTAACATTTGTAAAATTTAATTTTTATTTGACTATTTTTATAATAAAATTACAATTATTCATTAAATTGATGAAAATTTTGAATTTGAGAAAAATGTTTTTAGTAAACCCACAAAAATAATAATATACGTACATGTGCACAAAAATAATATACCTTAATAGAAAATATTAAACTTGATTAGAAATAAAGTTTTAACTGCGTACATATAAATGCTGAATGGATAAACAATGTACGTATAATTAACTATAGCTAACCTAACTTATTTACTTTATTAGCAATTCTTTCTTAAGGATACTGATCAATGAATCGTAAAATATTCGCCTTTTTGCATTTATAAACTTGTCTTTTATTTACGTCTGTTCATTAACTAACTTAAACTCATTTTCCATTTCACCAAATTTAACACTGTAGTAAAAATGTATGCACATCGTCGATATAAACGTGATGTTCACAAGTTTTAATATATTTTACAATATTTTACACAAAATTTTCCCAAGAACAGAACCTAACCATATAAATTTCTAATTTGAATGTCTGAGTATATGTTATTGTATATACAGTGTTTTGAGTGCTTTCTGTAAGGTATCAGGAAAAACCCCGTTGAAGTTATCCCAGGATTCCACCCCAGGATTTTTTTTAAATACCTCTGACAGCACAAGCGTAAAAATAATCCACCCCAGTCTTTTTAAAAATACATATAAAATTTATACAGTTGTTTCATCCCTGGATTTTTTTAGATTTATACAGCAAACAAATATACTGTTGCGGTACCAAAGAACTCATCACATACTTTTATAATGTGTAAAATTAATTTGGTGGAAAATAAATTCTTATGTGCAAGTTGTTTAAAGGACGACTATTTTCTTCTCATGTCGATTGAGTTTGGGTACTTGTTGGCCACCACGATGCCAGTGTTGATCTAGCTTTTGTAGAGTCGGATATTTTCACATATCAATTGAGTTTGGGTCCTTATGGGCCACCACCGTGTCATCGTTGATTATTTATTTATATAAACTGTTAATTTATCATTTTACCAATAACACTGACATCTAACGGCGAGAAGCGAAACTAAGAAATAACTTTTTTAAATAAATTAGTTTATTTTGAATAATAGTATAAAAATTAATAAACAATAGAATTCATGTTAATACATAATATATTCCTTATTATATTTATGTATAATTCTCCCATTAAGAGAGGGACATTATATTATGCAAATAACTTATATACTATAAGCGAAATTGCTGCGGATGTGCGTATAGAGATCAGTTTATCGCAGTTAGGTTATTTTAACAAGATGGCACCAATTTTTTTAACGAAATTTTAAAAAATAATGTAAATAAACACAGTGGTGGCAAATAAGGTCCCAAACTCAATCGATATGAGAAAAAAGTCGACCCTATAAACACTTCGGCATACGATTTATATTTTCGATTTTACTTTACATTCAAAAGTTCGCAAAGGCGCCTCATTTATTTATATTGCGGAAATTCTATTCGTGGTGGCCAACAAGGTCCCAAACTCAATCGATTTGAGAAAAAAGAGAAAAAAGCCGATCCAACAAAAGCTTGGCCAAACATTTTTATCGGTTGTGGCCTTCTTAAAAAAAAAGTGGCAAAGGTATCACATTTATTTATATTATGGAAATTCCAAAGGTCACAAAATTATTAAAGCTGGCGTAATGATTGTTAACAGGGTCCTTAACCTAATCGCAACGAGAAATTAGCTGTTTTTTGAACAGCTTGCCCAGAAGAATTAGTTTCTCACTAAATTAATTTTACATATTAAATAAGTCTGAGATGAGTGGGTACATTTTTTTGTAGACGAAAAAGTCTGGGATAGTATAAATGTAAAAATATCCTGGGATGAAACAACTATATAAATTTTATAGGTATTTTTAAATTGTTGTCTGGGATGGATTATTTACGCTTGTGTTTTCAGAGGTATTTTTAAAAACTCCTGGGATGAAATCCTGGGATAATTTCAAGGGGGAAAATGAGTTTATTGGGTGTACTATGTGAAAGTAATTTTGTTCTTGTAGTTTCTCAGCACAAATACATTTTTAGAACCGTGCACTGTGGCATTTTCGTAGGCTGATTGATTAATATCGTTGATTTTATACCTTTCGAAAAATCAGTTATTTGGATTTGTATAATTTTTACAAAAACTTATAATAGAACTCAAAATCCGATCGAAAATCAGACATGGTTTTAGGATGACAGACTTTATTATTAATTAAAAATGTGATCGGTGAATAAATTATTTCACTTACGTCAATATTATTACAAAGAAGTATATTATTATGGAACTCGTCCTCGTCCTAGATGTCGTTGAAAGTTTCATTAATGCACTTTCCACATAAAGTAAGTTTTCTCATTCAAAAAAATCATTAATACGTTTTGCTTATTTTTATAAGAACAAATATAAAGCTCTCTCATTAATAATTTGATTTTTATTAATTAGTACGACGGAACTTGTATTAGAAAATTTTCGTGAACTAAGATTTCTTTTTCTAATAATAATAAACTGAACTGCACCGATTATCGAACGATTAAACAAAATCAATTTGAAAGCTCAAAATTTAAAAAATTCAACAATGAATCACATCAATGTTTGCTTTAACAATCGATAAGATTACTACGGCAAATTTGATCAATAAAGCTATAGTTGAAATTTAAATTATACTAACTACACAGTATACAAATGGTATTTTTGAGTTGTCACGCAGATATTTCTGCAGCAATGGTTTCCTCATTTTCTAAAGTATCATGAGTGGTTGTATTTTCATGATTAGTACTGTAGTTGGTACTAAGTTCATCGGATCGCAATATTCTTATAGCATAGTGTTTCTTTTATTTGTTGTGGAATCTTTGTGGAAGTATCCCTCAGCTGCTGTATTAGATTTACAACCACCATGCCTTTTAAGGCAAGTGAGGTCACCGCCAGAATCTGCAAGGAGTGTAGCTGAAGTCCGACGCAAGCAATGGGCGGAATTTCCACTTGCATTTTTTAAATTTAAATGCAATTCCACTTTTTTTTTAGCAATTCTTACTAATTTAGTGAAAGCCAACTACTACCCAATGACATACTCGAATTTTCTGGGCGACGAGCAAAGTATTTTCTGCAAATCCCCAAATAATTTTCTCCCGAAACCGTGAAGAGTCACGATTTGTTTGTTTTAGAGTTGGAAATTTTACACCACTGCAAAACCCGGTTATATGCGCACTCATAAATCTTACGTGATTTTGATGACAATATAGGTTTAACACAATTTCTTTTGATGTTTGAACCACATCCGGTGGTAAATTTGATCAATCTTCTAATTCAAACATTTTGTTCACAAGAAAGAAAATATTGTAATTATAGCTTTGCAGTTTGACGCGTACAATAGTCACACCAAACAACGGTGGGAAATAAAAGTTTTTCATTTACATTTTATTTTTAATACAGGGTTTTCTATTTATTTTTTTACATTTACTTAAACATTGTTATTGTTTTTTTGTGTATGCATGAAATTGGGATCAGTGTAATTTCGTAATTAAATTAAATTATAACACGTTTTTAAACAAGTTTCATTTACAAAAAAAAACAAATTGAAATTGTTAGCAGTGTCAATGGATAGATATATAGCATTGTTGCAATAAATTTAATACACCCCAACAGTGATGGAAAATGGATTTTTTCAATTGTATTTACTAAAAATTAAAACTTAATTTTACCAAACAGAGTTAAATTATATAAAAAAAAATTATTTTATACGGTTTTAAAGTTGTGCCGATTTTTATACAACTTTTTATACGAAATTTTATACGATTTAGAAATTAACCGACTTTTTCCTTCTATTTGTGGAGCCTGTGAAGTTTCTAACAAAAAATAACACGTTTACGTATACGGTTCCAATTAGAAAAACATTACGGAACGAAAATCCCATTGGACTCCAATTGAAATGAAAATGTATTGGTAAATTCCGCCATGTTAAAATGAGAATTTCAAGAAAATGAAATATTTCATAAAGTGATTTTTTACATCATTATGGCAGTATAATACTTATAAAAAAACCGAAAATTGTATTAAATATAATAAAATATTAAGAAATTAAGAAATTCAATTAGGCAATCATTTACAAAACATACAACACATAAAAATATAATTAGGCCTGTTTTAAGGGAACTTCTAAGCAAATTATTTAAAATCGGGGTTTTCCATTTTATAAATTTTTGTTAGCAACTTTGAGATTTGGGCAAGATTCCGCTATATAGGTCTGATAGGCCTATCGTTAGGGAATATTTCATAGTAGAAGATTTTTCCAAACGGAGAATTTGAGATGAGTTTTCCAGCATTGTTTTACTTATAGTTTGAGTTATTTCTAAAAATTTATTATCATTTACACTAATTAACAAGGCCTCTCGGAGATTTGGGCAAGATTCAGCTATTTATATATTAATTTTAATTTTTTTTTTATAATCTTGAATGTGAATTAATTGATTAATAAAGAAAAATTTAAAAACAACTTTATGTACTTTTTATTTATTTTAATAAGATTCTCATTTCATAATTACATTTGGTCACAAGTCTCGTAAATTTGAATTGCACAAGCCTGTTTTCCAAGAATAGCACCAAAATATCTATTTCATGTCATAAGAGACGACTAAACGGTTGGATCGCTTGGTTGACGACCCGCATCCGTAAACAAATAACCTGTTTATAAATTCAACAAAAAGAAAATCGGATACCACCAAAAAAGCAACGGACCCCCGCTCAAGTACCCGGACACGAGATTTAGGATCGGCTCGTGAAACAGTACAGTCAATTCAGAAACCAGGAGCGTTGGAGGACTAATGACGTGCACTAAAAAGTATTGGCAGGAACCCGTTGCTGATCAAGAAACTCGCTGGTCTTAAAGTGGAGACCATGTGCCTCATCCTCGGAAATCTTGGATCTGGATTAAAGAAAAAAGATTTTAAGAAATAATTCAAACTGTAAGTAAAAAATGCTGGAAAACTCATTTTAAATCCTCCATTTGGAAAAATCTTCCCAAATGTTCCCTAACGGTAGAAATGTTCCCTAAGATCAGTCCTATATAGTGAAATTTTGCCCAAAATCTCCGAGAGTGCATTGTTAATTAGTGTAAATGATAACAAATTTTTAGAAATTACTCAAACTATAAATAAAAAATGCTGGAAAACTCATCTCAAATCCTCCGTTTGGAAAAATCTTCTTCTATGAAATGTTCAATAACGATAGGCCTATTAGACCTATATAGCGGAATCTTGCCCAAATCTCCGAGAGCGCCTTGTTAATTAGTGTAAATGATAAAAAATTTGTAGAAATAACTCAAACTATAAGTAAAAAAATGCTGGAAAACTCATCTCAAATTATCCATTTGGAAAAATCTTTTTATATGATATATTCCAAAACAATAGGCCTATCAGACCTATATAGCGGAATCTTGCCCAAATTACCGAGAGCGCCTTGTTAATTAGTGTAAATGATAACAAATTTTTAAAAATAACTCAAACTATAAGTACAAAAATGCTGAAAAACTCATCTTAAATCCTCCGTTTGGAAAAACCTTCTTCTATGAAATGATCCCTAATGATAGGCCTATTTATTAGACCTATATATAGTGGAATCATGCTCAAGCCTCCGAGATGCCTTGGTATTTGGTTTGTTTAAGAATGTTCAAGAATGATTCTAACAAAAAATTATGTGGTTTTTGTATTTGATTCCGAAAAGAAAAATCATTTGGTTTTATCTACCAATAATTTTTTTAAAATTATTAATATTGTTTGCTTTTAACAATTGATGAAATTTTATAAAACATCATGTCTACAAATTTTTATATTTCTAATTCTAATATACAATATTAAAATTCACTCATTTTTTCCAATAAGAATTGTATTTTGAGTGTTTCTAATACAGATATATTTTTTGTTAAGTTTAATTTTTTGTTAGAAACTTCACTCCGGTCTATTTATGTGATATACACCGTTCGACACTTTCATGCTATCGTCATGATTCTTTTCTAGCCTCCTTCATTTTCATGCGTGACCTGAAGCAGCGCATTTCTGGGTATGATCTCCTTAGTGTCACAAAATATTTCAGCAAAATTAATTTCAATTTTGAAGTTTAAATTACATAATTTGTACTTATACTTGTATATTTAGTTTACAATGACTTTGCTTGTCTCGCAACCTTTGTTTTTGCTCGGCTACGCTGCGATTCGCCTCCCATGCAAATATAATTGCTCGTCAAACAAAGTGTCACTTTTAATCATAATGACACAATGTACTATTTTAATATAAAAAAAACTAACAAGAAATATTATTTTTGTACAAAAAGCGCTCAAAAAACTAGTTTTTTTAGTTTCAGGTCAATGCATTTAAATTTAACACATAGTCCAAAGTATAAATGGCACATAATAATTTACAAACCGTATGTGTGCTCGTTATGTACATATTAAAACCCGTGTTTTACCGAGCGTTATATAAAATTTGTTTTTAGATTTATTTTTCTAATTTATTAAATTAATATTTATGTCACAATAAATGTACGTTTTTCCAAAAATAAATATAAAAGTTTTTGATTTTCCTTTATTTTTCTGGTTGACTCGTCCCAACATTGTCACCAAATAAAACTCATTACCACTCAACTAAGTTGTTTTAGATAAGGAACGCATAAAAAAATGGAAAATATGAAAAATGACATATATAATGAAAACGGAAACATTTAAGGTTTTTATTATTTTTGTTCCTTCATCCTTCTTGCTCGTTTCACTTTACTATATATGATGTGTACAAAGTAATTTGCTTGTTTTCTATAAAAATCAACTTTGATAACAGAGTAAAAGTCTAAAATTTAGATTCTGTATCGTATATACATATATACGTCAAGTATATTATACTGAACTTTTACGATTGTTGTATGTTATATGAAAATATTTACGTTCTTTTCCAGGATATTGTTATTATCCTTAAGACAAAAAGAAAAACAAAATCATCGCAACAAAACAGTATAGAATAAATACGGAAATACAAATATTTTAGTTGTAATAAAAACAGAGATTTTTGTTGTTATTATTATTTGATATAAACGGGAAAAAAATTATGCTTACACACGCAATAACGATTTTTTTTTTGTATGCTGCTCATATGTTAAATGAATCTGTTAGAGCGAAAAATAAACCAAACTAAAATACATATATTATAATCTAACATAAATTTTATTTTTACTTACCAAGATGGCAAGGAACAACGAACCAAAAAAAAAGAGGATGATGAGACATAGATGAATGGATTTTGATAGTACGTAATTTTTATTATAATAAATTTTCATGTTTCCACTCTATTGCCAAAGTGTTATGCGGAAAATTATAACATATTTTTTTTTTTCATTTAGTAAATCTTTCTGGTTGATAAAAATAATAATTTTCCTATTTTCCTTGGTATTCACATGATGGCTATTAAATTAAAATTTATCTGATTATGATTGTGAACAAACACAATATGTAAACGAACATTCCTATTTAATTATTTCGGTTTTAAATTGAAGTTTGAATTATTTATGAAATTAGATTATCAGTTACGGAGTTTCCTGCATGGCAACAAATATTTTCTAATATGGAATGTTAATTTAATTTGATAGTAACGTAAAATTGGTTGTGAAATATATAAAATTCCAAGTATTAAGCTAGGTTTTCCCTAAAATTATAAAGAACTGTTTTGTATAATATGCGTATATTTTCATCTGTTCTGTTTCTGAACAGAGTCAAAGTTTTAGACAATTTGAATTTCTAGTTTGTTTTTTTAAACGTTAATTTAATTAACATATGAAAACATTTATTTTGCCATAGGGATCTGACGTCAACAAGATTGGTACACAAAATTTCAAAATTATCAATCGGTTGACGTAATCTTGGTGTAACAGTTGAATGCCTTTTTACTTTCTGTCAACGATTTTCGTAAAGTGTTTGTAAATTAAACAATAATGTATATGTAACTATTTCCGGACCAATAAGATGTGTGTCCGCTTGGGTATGCCTAATTGATAAGTTGAAGAAAACTATTAAAGTTAAGTTGTATTTATTAAAAATTAAGGGGTAATCAAATAATTGGGGTAAGGAGTCATTTTAGAAATCTCATGAATTCACTGTTTGAAATGGTCACAGAAATACTTGGTTTGACACAGATAAACTTGTAATATACAATATATGGACACCGTAAAGATTACTCAGAGTTCAGAAGCCAAATCTACGGTTACCTATATTGGCCATCGAAAGCCTATAATTACCCATAGTTACCAGTATATGTTATAAATTCATTTTTTCTTCTAAATTGTTTGATTGCAAGTCCAAATTCCTACAAACAGTGTTCGCAACTATTATTTTTGATAGGTGCCAGATTGTGTATAGACAGTATAGAACTATAGAGTGCTAAATAATTTTAATTCGTTAACTTAGGCCCTGGTTCATTCATAAAATGTATAAAATCTATATCCCTAATTTCACTGAAATTGTTTATGGATAAAACGTTACTATGTACTTATCTTCACGCATGTTTAACGCACATTTTTCAAAAATAAGTGAAACTACACACAAATTGAATGAAACATTTTCGAATTTGAATTATTTTTGATAATTTTATTAGATTGCCATTGCCATGTTTATAAATTATTAGAAAATAATTACAAATTGAATATTTTGCAATTAGAATATTTTTTTTCACCAAAAATTATTGTTGTAAATGAAGTGCTCATTTTTAAACACAATGCAAATGTAGAAAGAGTTTCTTCGCTTATAACTAGCCACTATAGTGGCTATAATATATTTATATACCTTCTTCGTACCATAAAACTAAACTTTTCAAAATATAAAAATAAACATTTGTTCTTTAATTAAAGAACCTAATGATTACAAATATCAAAATTTGAGTTTCCTATTGGAAGAACAAATAAATGTTTTCACAAAGCTCCGTTTGTCACAAAAGAATTTTTCTATCAGATCGGAAGCAAATGTTTGTTTTTTAATTATAAGCACATTATATGGATAATTATAAAAATCAAGAATTGAATGTCCAATTCTTGACAATATTGTGAAGATTATATTGAAAAAGCTCAACTTTCCATAAAATAGCTTTTAAAGGAAATCAGGGGTAAATAAAATATTTTCACTTCTGTTTTAATTAAAGAACCAGATAAGTGATTACAAATATCAAAATGTGTGTACTTGTAATGGAACAATATTGTAAAACCTTTTTTCAAAAAACTTACCTTGTCGTACTGGAATCTATTTAACAAATTATTTTTATTTACTCTTTAATAAAATGAAGCTTGTAATTAAACTCATATTTTCATAATAGAACGTGCATGTTGGATTGGAATCAATTAAAATGATTATTGTTATGCTTTAATTAAAATTTCCAATTGGAGGTGACTCTGAAACCTATATTCTTAAAAAGCTTAGATTTTCATAAAAAAAACTTTTATGTCGAATTGGAATCAACTAAAATAAAATAAATACTTTTGTCATTTAATTTAGAAAAACAGATAATTACAAAATAGAAACACTGCAAAATATTTCTTCACAAAGTGCTGTTTTTCATAAAAGAGCTTTTATGTTGTTGATTATTAATAAAAAATGTACACGTGTAATTTAATTTTTTTTTTTTTTTTTTAATATTAACACTTTGCGCTTTAATTAAATATTTCGATGGTCGCAAATTTCAAATATAAGTTTTCGAAGTGGAAGGGTCACTGTTTTTCAAAAAGCTCAGCTTTTCATAAATACATATTTTTTATGTTGCAGCGGAACCATTTAGAATAATTACCCTTGTTCTTTAATTTAAAAGCAAATCATTATGATTAAACATTTAATTTTAGTTAAATTGAAGGGCAGACATAAAACATTTTCAAAAAGCTCATTGTTTCATAAGATAACTTTTATGTTGGATAGGAAACAAATATTTGTTTTCTTCAACAGATAATTGATAAATCTAAAAATTGATTTCCAATTCGAAGAACAATATGTAATGTGAAACTTATTTTTAAAAGCATAATTTTTCAAGAAATAGCTTTTGATCAGAGTGAAATAAAATATTTACACTCGTTTTTTAATTATAGAAGCACATGATTACAAATATCTAAACTTTTAGGACAATTGTAGAACCTTTCTTAAAAAGTCCATCTTATCATAAGTAAAATGTTCAACGACAATTGGAAGTTGTTTCAAAGAAAGAAAAAAAATGCTCAACTTTTCATAAAATGATATTTTTGTCATCAAATAAAATATTTACAATAAATATTCTCTAAATAAAGTCGCAGTTAGTTATAAATATCAAAAATTTAATTTTTAATTGTGAAAGTTATTTGCCAAAAGCTCAATTTTTCATTATAGAACTTTTATGTCGGATCAGAATCTATTAAAATGGTTTATTCAACTCTATTCAAATATTTTGGTCTACATATGTATATCGGAAAGTTATAACCGATATTGATCTGAAGTTTGAACCATTTACTCGGCAAAAAACAAGGTAGAAGAAAACGAAAATTGAATTGGCGCTCATTATGTTGATATTTAAGATCCCCTGCCACTTTCGCTCGCATAAAAATCCCTATTGAATGTTGAATTATACATTATTTAAGAACGTTCAGTTTAACGGTACTCGAATAAGCTGGGTTTATTGTCTTGAATTTAAGAGTCGTAACAAAAAAGAATAAACTTTAGAAATGATGAACTTTTATAAAAAATGTTGAAAGTGCTAGAATTTATGTGAAGTAAACTATTGCACTTGCTTTGAGAAGCAAAACCGTTAGCTTTGCCTTTATAATATCTCGCCTTTGTTGGTCTCGTTAATTTTATAGTAACTATATCCATAATGAATATTCTGTTCCCTCTGTTTAACATATTAATTTTATTAAGGCCGTATCTCAGGGTTTTTATATAGCACGGTTTAATAATGTTCTCTTAAGTAACGGCGACTTTTGCTGTTGATGAGGGACTTTATTGACTTTTCAGAAATACTACTTATGTTAAGGTATAGCTATATACCTGCCGCATCTTCCAGAATTTGTTTTAAGTTTTCTGCTGCTACATCAATATCTATAAGATCCAGATTTATCAGATGTTGATTTTGCTTTTAAGGCATCGGTTCAAAGTGTTATTGTATCCGGGATACCATACGCAGAAGTCTATTAAATCTGGTATTTTTATTTTTATTAGTAGAACCATATGTAGGATGTGCGAATGAAATAAATTTGATAATGATCAATATGAAAGTGATGTGCCTAATTATACCAATATATACTAACCTCATATCTATTCAGGTGATATCGTTCAACTTCTTTATCGGTTTAAGGATGGTTTCGGGCTAGATATCATTATATTTTATTTAAAAGGGCACTTTATTGAGCGGAGTATTTTCAGTTATCTGGAAGTTGTCATAAATGTTAACCAATTTTTAAATCAAATTGAACATATAGTATGTAGATAAGCAAGGATGAGCGTTCTTCATGGACATAAACAGGTTGTTGAGGGCAATGCTCAATTTGACGTATAATTTATACTGAGTTCAGTAAGGCATTTGGTTTCATCAATCATTTTATTGTACTGCAATTATTAAAATCTTTTGGTATTAACGATAATTTAATATTAAATCACCTGAATCATATTTTATTGGGTGCTTGCTGTTTGTAATAACAGTTTATTTAATTCAATTGAAGTTCATTTTGGAATTCCTAGAAGGACTTGCACTTATTTTTAAAAGTTATCACAAAAAGTTTTAAAATTTATTCATATCGTGATAATAATTGATTTGGAAGAAATGGTCCAATTCAAAAGTCTGCAAGGTTATCAGATTTGGTGGTCATTTAAAATAATTTTGTCCAAAGTTATATCCAAATTATTGTACCTTTGTTGTTTGAGTCGATAAATTGTAATCTTATTTTACTCCGGACAAGTAGTTTACTATCGAACAAGTAATTAATCAGTTAAAACTATATAGTAAACCGAACTGCAGTGATAAGTTGCATAAGACGACTTTTGTACTGAAAGCATTTAGATTTACGCATATTTGAATTCGTTAACTCGAATTCCCGGAAATAATGCATTCCAAATGTTTCTTTGATTTGATGTACCTATACATTATAAATTATGTAGATCAGTCTTTAAGAATTAAGATTAAAATTCTTATAACAGTTTTGTGAGTAGATTTAGGTATTGTTGGAACGGAAATGTATGTTTAATTTTTAATATAAATCAAATAAATATTTGAGAAGAACACCAAACATTATTATAATCTCACAATTCATCGAATAATGTTGAACGAGTATAACGTTTAATGTATACATAAATATAACATTTTGCGTGTAGGTAGTTTAACATAAAAAGTAATTTATTACAAAAGTAATTTATTGTTTAAGATAAAATAAAAGTTATAAAAAAAGTGATTAATAAATTTTTAGTGGAACATTTTAATTTATTTCCCGCATAACCTATAAAAAATATATTATGTGCTACTTAAAGATCTAAATAAATATTTACCAAAATTGTTTATTTCCAATAAACTTTAAGATCAAGAATTAAAGGAACATTGTTCTATTGATATTAGACAAATTACAGAAAGTTAATTACGTTCATTTAGAAATAATTGGCCACTATGAATGGCATAATAAATATATTAAGCATGTCATACATATATTAATAATGCTATAAAAATTGAAATTTACGTCATATTTCAAGTCACATTTGGTAAGTTTTAAGTCGGGTTTACGTCGCACCAACGATCAAACGGATGCGAGTATCATGAAGAGCTATGAAATATAACATTTTTTTTGTATTTACAAGACACTTTAAAAAATAATGTTATTTAAGAAATTGGTTATTTTTGATATTGGTTTTGTTCAAAACAACCATTATGTGCGCATAAATGACAAAGAAAATAAGAATTTATCGAGTTAAAAACAGAAGAAGAAGAATTATAATTAGATAAATCTTCTATAGCTTAGGGCTCGAATCTTCTGGTATTGTTGTAAATTGGTATAAATAACTAAAATAAAATCGCATAAGTCAGTATTAATTTATAAAAAAGCTATCTGATTACTACCCAAAAATACTAAAAAAAAGTCGAATTAAAAAATAAACAAAATCGATACTACAATTTGTAGTATATGATACTGAGGTTTACCAGATTATGAATAATTTACACATTAAATTAATTATAGAGTACATATATGGATATTCCAATTTAATAAATTGTAAAGATATAGCATAGTATGGAAAAATTTTGCAATAAAAATAATAATAACTGACACTTCACTAAAATCCAATCCTGTAGCGGAGATAATAACTATAATATATGTATATACATATGTTATATACATAAGTATTTATACAGAATTCACAATAATTTTTTAAGCGAAATAAGGTGATAATTTTTAAAATTGCCACTCGGGATCAACAAAAAGTGTGATTGCATTAATACTTTGCCTTCACCATTTTGATTACATAAATTGTTGATGTATTTGTATAAATATTTCGTTCACTGTATTCTATAAAATTCCAATATTATTTGTACAGTAAATACTTTGATAATACTATTATACATATAACGATAAGCTATTGTGCAATATAAAATTGGATTTTACTATAACAGAGTATTTTTTTTTTACTCGTGTCTATCAATTAATTGAATTGATTAAAAAGCTTATTATTTATTTTTTATAAACAATAAATATGTTCCAAAAATATAATAATAATAAGAGCATTTTATATGACCAAAGTAAACCAATTTAATCGTATATTGATATATTTTCAACATTGTGCCAAAGTATTGTTTAATGTTTAATTACTTTTGATAATTGAAATTAATAATTCTAATTTGGCGCAATTTTAATAGATCGGAATTATAAAAACAATATATGAAACTGGTAATAAGAATAACCAGAGATTTTGTTCTTGACAAACTATATTTACAAATCTAATACATGTACATCTAACATTATTAACATTTAACATTAGCAGCAATGGTCTTCCCAAATTTGAAGCACCCAAATGTTAAAAATTAGGTTCGAAACGAAGTTTTTCATAATTTGAGGTTCCAGAACTTACAATACTACATTAACAAATTTGAATAACTCATTAAAAGAAAACTCCATTAAATTTGTCTCAAAAGTTAAAAATTATTATATGTACATCGAAGTCTATACAACTGCCCAGCTATTTTAAAAGAAATCAATTTCTCAAAATTTGGTAAATTGAATTGAAATTTGAAAAACATATGATTCGACAAGACAGATGATTTAAATTAAATTAAATTTTATCTCAAATTGTAATAAAATCCAGTTTAAAAAGACCAACACGAATAATTTCTATTAAAACTGAAACATTATATTCGAATATTCCAAAGTTACTTTACTATATGCTACAATTCAAAATAACAAAAATTACAAAAATTCAATAATTCAAAATGAAAGTTTAAATTAAGGAAGAAAATGTATAAAAAGTTGAATCTGAATAGGTAGCCAGTCTTATGTAATATCAGGGAAATATCTTTTATAACCATGGTGAAATATTACACCAATCTGTTACCCAAGGATGTACATTTACGTTGAATTAAAAAATTTAAATTATCGCATGTTCATACAATAACGATCAGCTTTATTGTTTTATCTGATTTTAGCAACACACATAGTATACTAGTTCTTGGGCTTCCATTTTTTCCGTACCTGTCCTATATCTCTTTGGAACTCATAAATTCATTACTGCCTCTTTGGAATAAATTGATTTATTTGTACACATAAAATGTTCCATAACTTGTAACGTTAAATTGAATTCAGAGTTTATCAAGAGAATGAAAAAGAAAATAAAAATAAAAATTAATAATTATGATCCGTATCGGCCGTTTTAATTAAACTCTGTTACACTTTATTAGGCTACTGTATGTTTTTTTATATATTTAATGAATTTTAAGTAATTATATACATAAGTATTGTTTGTATACATAATTATGCACAACTTATATTTATGTATAGCACATTTCCTAATTGGTCACACATTCACTGACATAACTGAAGAAAATGTCACTGAACAAAATAGTCCACCATTGGTAAAATGGAGATTAGTCAAGCAGATAATGCAACATTTTTGGAATCGCTCGCACCACGAGTATTTGAGGCCGAATTGTCGATATACGGTTAGCCAACAGCCGCAAAATCATTCAGCGACCGATTCACGCAGGAGCAGCTGTGGGGGGTGAGGTTATGCCTTGACGCCCGGAAGGTCAACGAAGTAACATTCAAGGATGCTTATCCGTTCCCACTGATTGAGGGATTGCTAAGTCATCTTGACCAAACTAAGTACATATCGTCGATCGACTTAAAAGATGCCTTTTGGCAAATCCCTCTTGACGTGGCTTCTCGTGGTAAAACTGCGTTCACCGTTCCGGCCCGCCCACTATATCACTTCACAGTTATGCCATTTGGTCTGTGCAATGGTCCCCAGTTATTGTGCAGACTGATAGGGTGATTTCGTGCCATTTACATGACCGAGTCTTTATTTATTTAGACGAGTTGCTCGTTGTTTCTGCGGAACTAGAAGAACATTTATCGTTATTAGCCGCGAGATTGAAAGATTATTAAAATCAGCTAACCTTACGATTAACGTAGAAAAAAGCAAGTTCGTTTTAACCGAGGCGAAGTACTTAGGTCATGTAACGGAATTATACGCATGGATCCCGATAAAACAAAAGCCAGAGCAGACTATTCAACTCCTCAAACTGTAAAACAACTAAGGAGATTTCTGGGCATAGCTGTTTGGTATCAGCGATTCATATTTGGTTATGCTTCTATTACAGCTCTTCTAACTGACTTAATAAAAAAGAACCGAAAACTAATGTGGAATGAATTAGCAGAAGAAGCATTTAATAAGGTTAAAACGTTACGCGTTAATTACAGCACCTGTCTTGTGTAATCTGAATTTCACACAACCCATTTCACGACCCTTTTATAATCAGTATGATGCGAGTTCAAATGGGACAGGAAGCGTTTTATTCCAAAAATCGGAAGGCGATAGTGAACACCCCATAGCATATTATAGCCATAAGCTGAATTCTGCGCATCGTAAGTACAGTGTGACAGAATTAGAGTGCTAAGCGGCAGTTTTAAGTGTTAAAAAATTTAGACCATATATGGACGGTTACACTTTCACCATCATCACAAACCATGCTAGTTTGAAATGGTTAATGGAGCAGAGAGACTTATCTAGAAGGTTAGCTCGGTGGAGCCTCCAATTACAAGGCTATAATTTTAAAATTGAATAAAGGAAAGGATCTCAAAATATGGTAAACGATGCCCTTTCCAGAATAAGTCTCGAAGCGTTAGATGAACTGGATGGGGCTGATGATGATGCGAGGGTGCCACCTCCACGACCTTGACTCCACTGCTTTTTTTGATCATACTTACGTTGACAGAATTCATGATCTAAAAGAGAATACCTCGGCCAAAACGAACTTAATGGAAAATTCTATATACTTCCACATTGCGATAATTCTTTTAGTGATATTTCCTTGTGGAAATTGGTTATTTCAAATTCTCTAGCACCATCTCTACTAAAGCAAGCAATAATTCTCCCAACGGGGCTCATTTGGGTCAGACCAAAATTATAGAAATTCAACAACGTCAGTACAGCTGGGCTACGATGGCTCGTGATGTGAGAGATTATGTAGGAAAATGTGAAACCTGTAAATCCACGAAAGCTGTCAACTACGCCACACAGCCTGAAATCGGTAAATTTTCGGAGATATTTCGCCCATCCCAAAAATTATTTCTGGACTTTTTGGGACCTTCTCCGCGGAGTAGGGTAGGTAATACTTACTAATTTTGTTGGACCAATATACTAAATTTATTATACTGCGGATAATCTACTACTCTACTACTCAGAACGTAGTGATCAAATTTTCCTAAGCCTACAGTATGAAACCTCTGAAACGTAATTATATTTAACATGATACAGCAATATCTAACTCAACCTTAGTCCACAAAAAACACCCCCAGCCACTGAAAGCTAGCCGGCTGAAATATGCTGCGTGGATAAACCAAGCAAGAGTCTGCAACAGTTATTAACATTTGGATTTAAACAATGTTAAAACTAACTGTTACAAATTAACCAACGATGTGCTATAATCTATCAAATGAAATCGGTTTCATTCAAGGTCGTATTGCAAATTAATGAAAAACAAAGAATATTTACTAAATGTCTTAAAAATCATAGTACTTACCCTTACGCCTCTTTTGATTAAAGTTGTGGCATTTGGAAAGGGAGGTCAATCCCAATAACCTCAGGATAACATAAATAAAAGATGTATAATAAAATAAAAAGGGGCGCAAAAATGACCCTTTAATCCGTGTTCACGAGGACGGATTCAAATCCTAGGAATTTAAATCCGATCTCTCTCCCAATAAAATCAACCAAAAATGACAAAAAAAACTCCCCTGTTCCTCTCTTTTGAAGTATTTTTTACTTTTAGCAAAAAACTCGCAGACGACCAACTTAATAACACAAAAATTCTCTCAGAGAGAGATCGAATTTGATTTCCTAAGATTTGAATCCGATATCGTGAACAAGCCTTTTACCGGCCGATAATGCGGGCAATATCAAACCAATATCACATGCACATCCATAATATGTAATATTTTTTTTAATTATTGTTAAAACATTTCATTCAAATTATTAAATTTATTGTATTGATTAAATTTATTCTAGATATTTGCCGTATTCCATATTTATGGTCGGACAAACTAAAACATATCTCAATAATGCTTGAATTAATTTATTATAGGTCAACAAATATGTTTTAAAATCGACTAAAAATATTTTATTCATTGTATTTCCAGACGAAATTTTATTTTGATTAAGTTTGGTTATATGGATAGTCTGGAATTGTTTGAGATACACCAAAAGACAAAATATTTTTACCCATTTTTACCCCCAACTTACGATGTTAGTCATGTCTTTCATGTTAGTTTTTCTCGGTGCCTTTTTTCATGTGATCGGTATTCTGGCCGACCCATATAGAGCAAATGTAGCCACTGTACCCAACTCCGTTGCTAAGGAGATGCTATTTCATTTCCCAATATATTTTAAAATTTTAGAGTAAGTTTAAAAGTTCAACAGTATTGCTAACATCAAGCTTTATTCCGATAAATTGTCCTGCAAAACTAGTTATTTTAGATTCTTTCGATTTTATTTAAGTTTTGGTCATTAACGTTAATCCATAAGATTATTTTAAGATTTGATCTTTTGAGTCACACGCAAAACGCTCGCATCGTAAACTATTTTGATCGCTATAAATGACAGGATTTGAATTTTATAGTGAATTTCTTTTGGCTGCCTATCCGCTTTGTAAATCAAGAATGGGCGAGGTAGATTGTACCATATAATTTATGCAGTTGTCGACACGTATACAGTTTACTGACGAAGATTACTGATCAATATTTTTTATCAACGCCAACAGTTAAGACAACAGTATAACAATCTACGATATTTTGGCAGGTTCAAACTCAATGTTCACAGTTTACAGACGTGTTTTATTATTTTATAAAATAGTGATTCAGTTAAGCCTTTATGACAAATAATAATTTGAGCGTTTTATTCAGATTACAATGTACATAATTCTAAATTTCTTAAAGATAGATTATGAATTTTTTTTAATTTAAGCAACTTTTCTAACCTAACCTAAATTGAAAGAGATTAAAATGTATTGAAAGATTGTAAAACTATCGCCCCCGAATCTCAATAAACCTAAAAAAAATCTGGCCACCGTATAGCTGAAACTCAGTTCACTAAATTTCTACGTATTGTCTACGTTGTCTACGATATCTACGTTGTCTACGTTATCTACGGGTTGTTGACACATCGACGTAGAAAATAATAGATGTTTTATTTATAAAACAAGTTGATTGGATTGATGGAATAGTACATGATGAAAATAGTGTGAGATAAACGTTATTAGATTTCATATCCTTAAATAGAATTAAATATTGCATCACCATAGATTATATTGAACATCTGTGCGAAAAGTATTTGACTAAAAAAAATTAAAAAAAATTATTTTATAATCGATAGTGAATAGCTCGGAAATTAGGGGAATCATAACAGAAATGCCACCTCGTAACTTGATCTCTAAATTTCTTAGTAATAAAATGTTAATTAATTCCATATTACTAATTGAAAATGTTATCTTTCATAATATATATACATAATTTAAATAATTGTATAAATTAAAATGTATAATCATTTTCGCAACAACAAAACGCAAATCAAATTTCAAACAGCAACATAATAAAGCAAATTTTCAAAAATGAATTGAATTTCTTTTTCATTCCTATATACACACACAATTTTTTATTTTATTTTATTTTTAAATATGTAATGGGATTTCCACCCAAAAATACATTAAACATTTACTATACAATATATACAATCAAATGATGTAATTTTCTTAAAATATGTAAATTAAAATTTATTCATCAATAAAATATTCATTTATTTTTATTTTTGTTTTACAAACCCAAAATGTGTTAAATAAAACTAAAATCGTATAACTACAGAGGAATATAAAATAATTTGCTTGAACCCAAAGCAATTTTCAGATTTGCACATACTGACTGACCTGACTCAATATAACATATTATACATGATATATCTATATACGTACGTACACATACTCGTATGTATATATGCAAACACCAAATATTCATATAAACGAAAATAAAATTGACGTTTATACGACTAGTGTGGCAGCAAAAAAAAATGGAGCGCCTAATATTTTAATATTAAGGTCCAATTCCCATAAGGATTATCTTCTTATATATAAACTTTTGTTTATTTTGATAGTGTGGTAAATATACGACGACGGGTCTATGTATTCAGTTTAATAAAATAGAAATTTTATGTAATATTTTCGGTTAACTTTTACAAAATATAATTTTAAAAAACTCACTTTACACATACATATACATACATATGTATATAGTTTATTAACTAAAAGTTAAATTTTTCAATTTTCTTTTTAAAAAATATGCCATATGTAAAAATGGTTATAAACCCTTCCTTCATGCTCTTAGTCAGTTATAGGAAAAAACTTGTTTAAACCATTTACCCCATACAACAGTTAAAAAGGAAGTGATAGATTCAATTTCCATGACGCTATAGTATGGTTACATATAACTGTACTTTCGTATTTGTTGAACATTTTATGTAGATAATATTATTTTAGTTTTACCATAACCACATATCAATACTTTTCGTTAATTTATTTATTTTACTTAGACTGTGTCCGAAACGTGTGATAAATAAAATCGTGAATTAATTTTGTGACATTTGTTTGATAATTATTCCCCTACATTCACGATTTTTTATTATGCTGTCCGAAATGTGTAATAAATCTCCCCACCTCATAAGTTTTTTCCCCACGTCATATATGTCAATTTTAGTTTTCATAACCTCAAATTTTTTGTGGCAACTAATCAATTCCACAGAAAATTTAAAAAAATTAATATTAAAATTAAGGATCCGATAATCCTTTTAATGTCAAGTTATTATTATTAATTTTTTGTTTTAATTTTTGAATATATTATTATGTATGTATATAGCTGTCAAAAAATAGTAATAGACTCGAATAATTTGGGTGTGTTCGGTATTTTCAAGTAAATGTCAAAAAATTAATTCACGATATTTTATCACAGGTTTCGGACACAGTCTTAGGGTTCCATTTTCACATTGTCTAAAATGCCTCATCCAATCATCATCATCCAGAACGTGAGTTTCTAAAATGTCTTATATTGATTCATAGTCAGTTTGGGAATCAATTAAAAATCAATTAAAATAACGTTTATCTTTCAAATATTATGTCCAATATGTTCTTTGCGATATGTGCCAGAACCGTAAAAATTATTTGTATACCGAAAAGCAAGATTATATATACCATGTCTATCGAAGAATAAAATAATAATTGGTTTGGATCGCTCGGTTGCATTGCATCTTATAGATTCTAAAGGTCCTAGCTGCGAGATTACACGTAATATCCTGTACCTTATAAAATCATTCATAAACATAGCTGCACTATGAGAGCGCGCATACGTTTTATTTCCCTAAAGTTAAGAATCAAGAGATATACCTCGTAATTCTCTTCAAATGACCTGAGCATTTTAGCTAGATACCATTCGTTACAAATGGAGATCACCACAAAGAAATATTTTTGAACACACCTAAAATATACAGGGGCGATCTCATTAACGACGGTTGGAACTATTTAATGGACGAATAAATTTACAAAAAACAACAACAACAAAACACATTTTGAAGACTCAAAAAAAGAATACAAACGAATGAAAAATAATAATACTGATCGTAAATCATTCCAAGAAATGAGCACGTCGTTTGAGACAAGGTGTGGGATATGCTTTGAACTAAACTATACACAAATTATGTCGCAAACTTTACAAAATAACATCAAGAATCATACAAAATCCTTTTAGGACTTTTTATTACAAAACATTACTCAAAAGACTGCCTCAGGGCAAGGGCCAACAATCAGTTCATACGTCGTATTGAAGGCGTACAAAAGAAAAGTTTGTTTTACATCGCACGGTACAAGTACAATTTACCAACTCAAATTGAAAAATATCATAAATATACTAAATTGTAACACTTGACTTGATAATGTTCTGCAAATCGAACTAATAATGACTTGATAATGTTCTGCAAATCGATTAACCTTACATATATCATGAGAAACAACTGCTTATATATTCCAAAGAGGATAATTCAATAAATTAATTTGATCAATCTGGTCCAACCGAATAAAACCACATAGTTTATCATAAATTACCATACATTTATTTTCAATTTTCAATTTTTTCAGCGTTTGGAAAATCTAAATTTAGAATTTGAACGTTGAACGAGTTCTTTAAAGTATAAATTTGATGTGGCAAATTGTATCGCTATATTGATGAATGATGGTTAGAAGCTAACGATCCAACCCAAAGCACTGATGAAGCTATATTAATGTGTTGGCTCATTTTGAGCTTCGTTTTTTAATTGAAATGCAAACACTGATATTGAATTTCAAAGTTTTTCGTATTATGTATGCCCTATAAGATAATGGTGAACTGAACGACTTAATTAGACTTAATGTAGCATCCATAAATTTTCAAACAATGGTGGTTCTCAATAAAGGCTTTGAATTTTAGTTGATCTACAGATTTATTAGGCCTATAAGCTTATGATTTATTATGTTTCATTTCTATAAACGCAATTCATGAAATCAACACAAAAATTGTACTATTTCTTGAATTTGGACCAGGTTCATCAAATATGTATTGAACAAAACTCTACTAGGTAAAAATCAGATTTCAAAGGGTTAACAATTCTTGCAATATCCTTTTTCATCCAAACACAAAATTTCCGATTGAATTTAGCAATCGACTAAATTTTGTTAACTTTATCTAATTTGCTTTTCCTAAAAATTAAATATGCTTCTATACTAATTTTATACTTTTGTCATATTCCATATATTTTACGAAATTTTCTGCTTCGTGAAACATATTTATAATTTTTTAACCTGTATTTCTATTTCTATATACGAGTACATAAGAAGCTAAATAATATATAAAAACGTGTAAATAAATTACTTAAATTCGTTATAAAATAATTGGAAAATCACTGGTTTCGTGTAACACTATAAAAAATGGAAATCACATCTCTAGAAAAACGTCTAAAACAATTTACAATGACACGGTTTTTAAAAGAATCTCAAATCAGATATATTTGGAGGAAACATAAATTTAATCAAAGTCAAATCCTTATATACATATTTATAATTCGCGCAATCTTGGAAATTTTGTTTTATCATGAGATTCAAACCCATTTCAAAATTGTTTTCTAAACATAATTTATGGGTATATTTATGTATCAATGTACCTTTATATACAATACATAATACATATTATGTATGTAGGCGATTATGATTGCTAAACAATGTAAACGTTGTCAAAACCAATAATAATTCTTAACCAATTCTGCAATCCAATCAGTTTTTATCTTGTGCTGTCACATTAAATTCCAGATCTACAGACAGACTATATATATGCCATTTTGACTGTGTGCTTTAAACATTAAAAATTGGTAATACAATTTTCGAAATTAAGTTTTAAGAAAATAAAGATTCAGAACCATTTTTTCCGTTTATGGAGTAATATTCTATTAATTATTTCCATTGCTGTACATCTTCATGTATGTACATATATATTCATACCGATACTAATATATAAATGCCATAAACATGAGAGACGAAGTTAAAATAAAATTTAATTTTGCTATAAAATTTGTATCTACATAAAATAATTTACTTCAAACTTTTTTTTATTCACCCCAATTCGAGACACACACACACACATATCCTCAGTCACTCAGTGTACACATATATTCAAGCAGACGTACTGAATTAGTATTTTATTTTTCATTACTTTTCTAATAAAACAAGTAAATATTTTCTTGTGTTTGATATTTTCATTCCTTGGGGGTGATAAACTTTTCGTTTTACATATATTTAAGAAGAAAAAAAATCTCTTTTAGAACTTTTTTATATATGGGTGGTATATATATTATTTTGTTGTTGGTGCGATTATGCAAATGTTTTGCAATCAAAATCTAAGAGATGATTTTTTTTTGTTATACATGTATATAAATATGTACATATTTACATTTTTATAACTAACATTTATGTCAAATTAACATAATTTTTATGTGTTTCTAAAAAAACACATAATAACAATGTGTTAAAAAATTTCCAAAATCTTAATTACATACTAAATACATACATACATACCTAAATTACAGTAAAATTTGCGGACCATCGAATTATTTTGCTAAATCCACTCCATTAATTAATTCCGAAAATTATGATACCAAAACTCTACATTTACTCGACTATGATTTAATTGTTCAACTATTCTACTATACGTGAATTATATATTTATGAGGGTGGTCCGCTATTTATGAAATAACCTAGCACCCCACAAGTAATTTTAAATTATTAAAATGAATTCGGTTGCAGGCCCAAATTGTAAATATGGTTATCAGTGATCTAGCAGATATTTCACATCTACAAGTATAATTGATTTATAAAATATTTATTAGAGTTGTTTAAATTATTCTCTTTTCTCAACTCATAGTAGCTCAATGTTTAAGCGGCATAAATGATGTAAATGTACAACTGTATGTAAAAAAAATATGTTTTTATCTCTAGTGTTTTGAACAATAAAGTTAAAAAAATATAAAATATATAAATCAAACAAGTGAATTCTTTATATGCCAGCAATTTTGGCCTCTAACCTCTAAGTTAATTTTGCAAACATGATATTTTGCATATTTATATTGTCAAGACGTTTTAAGCATCCTAAAATAAGAAAATAAATGTTGTTGTAAAAATGTATCTTCTATTTCAATTTTCAAGTTCCTAATCAGGGTTTCAGGTTCACAATCAGGGTTGGGCGAAGTAGACTACGCCAAGTTATCTACGCGGTTGTCGACATGTAAAGTATTACGTAGATTACCTGGCAATATTTATCGTCATGTAGAAAATGTCAGCCTAATGTAAACAACATCAATAATCTACAATAATTTTAGGATTTTCAAATCCAACCCCCAACGTTTTTATTGTTTAATAAAAGGACGGCGTTAATGAAGGTATACTTGACTTTATCACACAAACGTGTCTACAAGGAGGTTAATTTTCCGTTGCTCACCAAATATCTCAGGAATATCAGGACAATGCTACTTACTCACAAATGAAAATTTATTAGAGCCGTCAAAATTAACAATTTAGAATAATTTAAATTTCTTAAAAACCATCTGGACATAATTTAGAAAAGGCTGTTTTATATTATATCGATAAAATCTTAATCTTAATTTAATTTTTAAATATAAAAACGCTATGCAAATTAATATTAAATAATCATTTTTGTAATTGATCAATAAATTTATACCACTAGATTGGTTATAAAAATACGTTTCATTTGATATGTCACATGACATAACTCAATTTAACAATTTTGATCCAGCATCTTTGGTCCAGATGAATTTTTACAAAACTTCCAGGTAACACATTTTTTTTTTGAAGATTTAACATACAAAATAAATTTGAAACTTTTTTTAACCAACAATTTGTGGAGTTTTGTAGAAATAGAACAGAAGAAAGAAATTCCTGGATAAAATCGCTTGGACCATATATAGATGCTGGATAATGGATTAACATTTTTAATTTGGATTATGGCATGTGATATCTCAAATGAAACGTATTTTTATAAGTACTGTACTATATTTTTTGATCAATTATGAAAATTATTAGTTAAATAATCATTTGCATAG
Source organism: Tipula unca (assembly GCA_951394425.1). Taxonomy (NCBI): domain Eukaryota; kingdom Metazoa; phylum Arthropoda; class Insecta; order Diptera; family Tipulidae; genus Tipula; species Tipula unca. The sequence goes on along the minus strand of OX596381.1, from coordinate 55,936,813 downwards.
TGTTTTTATTATAAAAAATTCAATTAAGCGTAAGATTTTAACAAGGATTTGAACGAGATAATATAAAAGGACTTTGTATAAATTACATCCAGATGGTTTTTAGAATTTTAAATTATTCTCAATTGCTAGTTTTAACAGCTCTAAAAATTCGCAATTGACGGAGAGTAATTTTGGCTAAGACATTTCGGAGATCGCATTTATAAATTTTTCGTCAAAATTTAACTTTACTATACTCGGCATAACATCCATGACATGGTTTTTTGGTCATGTATACATTGAAAACTTGTCAATAAATTTACAAATGCATCACAATAGATTTCCATCGAGTTTTACAAGCGTTATTACAAGCGTTATCAATCAATTGCTGGCGTTGTCAATCAAATTCTACTCCGTATAACATTACATGAGTTAATAAAACTAAAATCAATCTGAGAAAACGGTGTAGATTTTGGCAAATCGAAAAATTTGATCTTATCAATCTGATAAGGAACTAACGAAAAGCAAACTTCCAATATTTGATATCGTGTGTACCATCATTATTTTGATTTAATACAATTAATGGCTCTCAGCTCTCAACATTTAAATTTTCTATTCGAAGTTTGAATGGTTAATTCAAACACCAAATCAAAAAATGTTGTGTTTTTCACGGCCATTCCTTTATTATTTTGACTCGGATATAAACGTATTAAAAGCTGTTCAATATAAAAACACGTTTCAGAGATACCCGTCGTAATTACCCGGGTAATCGGGTACTCAAAACACCAGAAATGAGAGTAACCGTAAGTTGGCATTTGCAGATATACCACTATAGGAAAGATTTAGATTTGTACAATTTTATTGATTCATATATTGTTGTATAAAGTATCTAACAGTTTCTCGATATTTTCAGATATTACTCATAAATGATCTAGTCTTCTAGCCTTCTCGAAAGGTACAGATCTAGTCTTCATTTTATTGAAGGGGTGAGTGATTTTACCCACATTTCAGTATCGCTAAAATTAAAATCTGTAGTCGAAATTATGTATCCAAGTGTTTTTATCTGGCCAAACAATATGCAAGCTATAATAAAATTATGAGACGCCGCAAAGTAATCATTTACCATAAAATTTTAAAGTATGATGTTCTTAAATTTTGCACGTTTGCCTCATGATTTTCTATAAATCAAAATTGAACAATTTTAAAAATATGAAATTCTAATCGCTTTTCAAGAGTTTATAAATTCGAGGTTATATTTATATATGCGATTTTTGATCTGTTAACCCTCGAAGTAAAATAAGCAAAATAAGCTTATTGCATCATGAGAAGAGGGACACGACAAATTGACAATTTTGATTGCAGGATTTACCATGGTAAATAATTTTTTTTTCCAAAAACAAAATCATGAATCATTTATTAGTATCTAGATAGAATTAGTTTTGAATATTCAACATTCATGCCCAGTACACGACAAATTAGTATACAAGCATTATATCAACCATTTTGGGCTCTGTTTTAACCAACGTCCTCAAATCTTAATGATCTAAAAGTTGAAATATACCTGTCTCACTGGACGTTTGAATATTTTAGCATTTTAAAATGATTGGCCGATTTCAGGGGTCCTATAATAATTTTTGGAACCAAGCTTTTGGGCGCTTTTACCCTTATACATGGCAAAATGTATTCGGTATATACAACTTTTTCTTGCTAGCCAAATTGATGTATTAAAACTGTAAAGTGATCGAGGACTTTTCAAATTTTAAAGCGGTTCGACGGAATCAAGTCGACTCACATCAAATTATAAAAAAAAATTAAAATGTTTGTCTGAAAGTTTGTACATTTTCTTAGTTTGCTAGTCTAAATCATCAGCCATCTGGTTTATATTCTGACAAAGGTAACATTTTCATTATAAAATAAAATATTAAAGAGTTCATTATCATTAACAGTGTCTATAAAAACAACAACATTTAGCTGTCGAATTCTACCAGTTCAATTGCCTCTTCTATTGTATTTCTACTATAGTATAGAGGCTGTCGCAGACAAGTAAGTGAAAATTAAATAATGTTAAAAAATAATTGCTTGTGTATACTTTAGGATGTTGTCCGCTGTTTGTTTGTGACTTATTAGGGCAATTCGTACCAACTTAATTAAATGTTGATCAGCTGTTTTAGCTCGATGCTTATTTTTAATAAATTTAAGTGTGAAATACAAAAATTCACAACAATACGAAGCTATTCTTTAAAATGTCAACAAGGGAAGGGTTTTCTAAAAATGTAAATTGTTGCTTCAGATGCTTTTAAACATTTAATCTATCTTTCTGCAGAAATAAATATAATGATTGTATAAGTACTGCACAATATATGTGAAAATATATTATCTAGCTGGCATCTTCAATTTCTAGGAAAGATTCGCTGTTTTAATAACAAATTAAACATAACTGTAGCAAACTAATCGTTCTTTATTTCTTGTATGAAGGCTTTGAACTGTTTATGAGTTTTGGCGCTAGAGTGTTTGTAGTTGATAATTTTCAAAATTATGTTCAAAATATTTTGCTTCTATGTGTTCCCTATCTGAAAATGCAATAGACAGAGTCCACATTTAAAAGTCTCAAAACCTCTCGGCACCTCGAAGATTATACTTTTCTTCGGTATCTAATAGATAACAGAATGTTATCTAAACTACAGCATCATAGCAGTTTTTTTATATAAGAACCTCTTCAGATTGTATTCTATGCGCTTTTGTTTGATTATAAACCCTTTCTGTTTTGTTATCAAGGATAAATAAATGGCTCTTTCAAATATTTCTTCGTGCAATGTGACTTCCAAAGGTATTGGCAGCTGGCCACCTCTGTTATAGAACATTATATGTAGGTACGTACATATATTCAATGTCCACTCTTCATCGTGATAAATGAAAAGGAAATATTTGATAGTGGATGGTATTAATAAAAGCATTTGCATATAATACGGATATGGCACTTGCCACAAGTAGCATTATACTACTTGAAAAAAATTCTTCACTTTTATTGAAACTCGCCTCGACTCGAAGCAACTTTTTGGATTGTTTTAAAATGTTAAATTATATATAATTTATTATAGATAATTTGTTCAATTGTCATAAATTATTAAATTTGTTTTTTAAGTATTATCAAATTCTCCATACCATACTCATTGGCTGTAATCAATAGTTTTAAAATTAAACAATCGGTAGTTAAAATTTGATTACCTTTTTAAATTTGCAAATAAAATATTGATCAGTTATTAGACACTAGCGTGAAATGTGTATTATTAAAAATAGTGCAGCTCCTTACTCAGCTACTGGTCGTTGCTATTTCTGAGTATTCTGCCTAAATATGAGATTGCGAAAATATTGGGAATATAACTAACTATTTAAAAAAAATTGGCAGATGCTCTACTTTACTCAATTTGCGAAAATCTGTGTATCGTACAAATCGTTTTATGGCCACATAAACTTTGGTATTGAATTAATTTCTTTTTTAAAGCATAGTTAAATATATTTGCAAGCGAGCAACACACATTTTTTTTTAAATTCGCTATAGTTTTCTCGTAATTACGTCTCAAAGTTGATGAATTTTTGACAAAAATCATTTCACAAACCAAATTTATCAATATTTTTCCACTAATCTGTAAAAGTTTTATATGTATATGGGTACGTTCAGGAAGATATTATCTAGCGATTAACACACGTTTTTCTAAAAATTCGTTCTAATAAGCGAGAAAATTGAAAATTTAATTGAAATTATTTTATATCGATAAGCTGACAAATCAATTTATTGAAAAAAATGTGTCTTCGACGTAAAAATGGTTTAGGAATCAACTAAATATCGTGTATTTTTTAGTTCATCCCTTTTTAATTAGATGTCATAAGTGGCAAAAAAAATAATTTTTATATGAAATATTTTGTAATTTTCGATGAAATTTAATTTTTGACGCATTTTTTGGCATGTTAATATCGTCATCAATTTTGATTTTTGTTCTAGGTAAAGTAGAGCCTTAACGGATTTATAAAACTTTGATAATTCAAACCTCGAAGGCAAAACTATTGTAATCAAGCCATAATTTGGTGACCGATATAATCGATGAGTTGATACTGTTAAATATAACATAAGCGATTAAACATTCATATAATTTTATTTTATATTCGAAATGTCATAAATGTATTTAAAAGGACAGTGGCATTTCCTTTAATTAAAATAGCGTGCATGAGCCGTGCTAAACATTATGAACTAGGAACACAATTATTCTACTAAATACATTTAAAACGTGAAAAAACGCGTTTTCCAACAACCTTTTTTGACAAACAAACAAACAAACAAAAATTCACTTATTTTGGCGTATCACAAACAACCAATTTTTTAGAATTCCAATTTTATTTGACACGTGATACTCATATATACCTATACTAGATTATCATTACATCTGTTTTAAAAATAAAGTGATTGTAATTTTTCAATCATTTTATCTAAAATACATCTCCTCGTGGAGTTTTATTTTTCCATTTAAGTTCTTCGTTGTTGTTTTTTTTTTTTTTCAATTACAATTTTCCAAATACATATAACCAAAAAAAAAACACAGCATAGAAAATTCAAATACTCAAAATGGGAAAAATTATCATCATAAGTATAATAATAAAATAAAATTTCAAACAAAAAAAAATATTTGAATACAAATTCAACAACAGTATAGTATATACGAAATGTAGATTTTCACTTTTTAAGAATAAAAAATAAAATAAATAATAATAAAAGCATGTAACATGAAATTACTGTTTACTTAGTGACTGACAAACTGACATGAAAACGATATATTTCAAAATAGATTACGTTCCCCGTTTATTTTTTTTTGGTGTGTTTGCGTTATATTAGATTTTGGATGATTCGATAGCGAGGGATGATTTTTGATTTTTTTTTTTTCGTCTCTTTAAATATAAGTACATATACATACTATTCATTATATTATGTACATTGTGTTTCTATTATTCCATCGAATATTATATAGCTTTTCTTAGAATATTGTTTGAATCCGTATACATTATAGCTCTCAATATACATTTTCTGCAGTTGTTATAAATAAGTATATATTATATATAAATGTATAATAAAGATTGTTTTATAAAGCCAATGAAGTTATCGCAGATTTCCATCTGAAAAAAAAATTTCATCAGACAACACTATCCCATTTAAACCAATTTTTTGTTTGTTTATTATGTAAACCAGTTAAAGTAAGAACAAATATTTAAGATTGCTAAATTAACCCAGTTTTTTTGTTCTATCTTTTTATTGCCGGGTTTTTTAGAATATTTAAAAAACCTGGTGCATGACATTATGAACATTTGTTATAAATGTCCTGCTGGAGAAGGGTTGAGGATATATTTTTGCAAACACAATCTTCAATTAAGAAATCCCTATAGTAATATTTCTGCTTATAATTGCATCTCTTATTGCCTTCTCCATCTCGCCAGGCTGAAAGAATGTGTATGTGATTGTAAATTAAATTTTAAATCTAAACTATTTAAGTATATTGTATGTGGCAGTGGCATAATCCTGGTATAGAAAACAGATAAACCTCCTCAACTATTTTTTTGCTTATAACATCCAAATTATAAAAACATAAAACATAGAATTTGTCTTAAAATTATGCATTACTTTGGATTTAATCTTATAATTACAATTACAATTTTATATTTAATTATTTTTCGTTTAGAACAGGATTAGAAAAAATTAACATGCTAAGTTACCTCGAATTTTCAATCAATTGATGATGAGTTTCAGTTAAAACTTCGACTTGAAGTTCAATTGATTTCGAAATCTAATTACACCTGCCTTTAAATTCAATATACAATAATTTGAACTTTACTATGAGATTTTGAATAATTAAATTTAAAATTTAGAATTTGTTTCGACTTTGCGTTAGTTGAACTAGAGTTAACATGCATTAATTCTAACACAAATTCTAATTGTGATTTAACTTTAAATTTGTAGAAAATAAAAAGTACCAATTATTTGATAAAAATAATTGATATTTTCATTAGATTTTAAATTATTGAGAGATAATAAAATACAAATTTATTTTGAGAATAGTTTTTGTTTCTGTACCTTAACCAAATAGAAATGAAAAATATGTGTACAATACAATTTTAGAATGTTATAAATATTTAAAAACTTGTTAACTATTATGAAGAATATAGTAATTTGATGATTTTCCCAATTTTCGGTTTCTAATAGTTTAAGAATTTTAATAAAATTTAAAATATTTGTTTATTTATTACTAAGGCAAATTTAAAAAATCTTTTTAAAATTTCTAATTTAAAAAAATTAGAATTCCAATACTAAGGTGTAATAATCTTCCTACAATTATACTAAAATGTCACAAATTTGGTAGAATTTTAATTTAAAAAAATTGTAAATTGTTGATCGTAAATTGTTGATCGTAAATTGTAAATCGAGTTCTTTTTTACACCAGAATATTTGTTTGTAAATAACAAATTTACAAATGATCTTCTTAACTCAATAAAAAATAAAATATTTGGAGGTGATTTTAATGCTCACACTCAATTTTATAATTTAGAATGCATTGAGTTACTTTGAAATTAAAATTAGTAATAGTTTTTATAATTTACCGACTAAATTAATATTTTATTTTCATATAGTGAGGTAGAAAGGCTACTACATCAGATATATGTACTGTGGTGGCCAGAAAATTAGGGACAGCGGCTATAATATAATTATATATGTAGCTCTCTGCTTAAAGCTGCCCTTTATCTTATTCAACTGACATCTATTGTTTATTAGTTATATTTAGCCCCAGGATAAACAGTAGCATTTTGAGGAACTTCATTATTATCATAATTGTGAGATTCTCCTTTAAAGTTGTAAACGTCAAAATTGGAGTGGACAAATAATTGGACACGTAGTATTTCTGGAAATGTTCTTAAATTTATATACATTAAATCCTTGATAGTTTTTTATTAATATTTATTAATAAAAAAAATTGTATTTTTTAAAAATGGGACGCGGGGTTGATTGTTCACCCGAAGAAAGAAGGATAATTTTAAATTTGCGAAATGAAGGAAAATCGTACCGCGAAATTCCTGCATTAATGCAACGCTCAAAAAACATGGTCGCATATGCGATAAAAGGACAAAAATCCGAGAATAAATGGGGTGTAAGGCGAGTTACGGATCGTCGCATTTCAAAAATCGTCAAGAAGGACCCTTTCTTGACATTTACTACTATTAAGAAAGCTTAATCTGAGAATTAGTTGAGTTTAAATGAATGTTGTTCATTTTTGTTTTTGTGTAATCTTTTGTCACTATATAACTTATTTTAAATAAAAAACTTTTATTTTTGATTTTATAGTTTAATTCTTCCTTATTGTGACAATTTTTATTTTTGATTTTTTCGGTAAATCGATTTCGACTTGCGTCTTCCTCAGTACCTTGTTAACTATTCTCAGAATAGTTAACAAGGTACTGAGGAAGACGCAAGTCGAAATCGATTTACCGAAAAAATCAAAAATAAAAATTGTCACAATAAGGATGAATTAAACTATAAAATCAAAAATAAAAGTTTTTTATTTAAAATGAGAATTAGTGCTCGAACTTCGAATCTTATCGAATCTTCACGGCAGGTCAGCCCGGCGAGTACCGCTGTTAAGTAAAAAGAATGTGAGAGATCGAATTAATTTTGCAAAAAACCATTTAGATTGGAATGGTGACCTTGGTCTTCAAAAATGGCGAAAAGTATTGTGGAGCGACGAAATAAAAATTAATCTTTTTTGTTCTGATGGCAAACAATATGTCCGAAGACCAAAAATAAAGAATTTGGCCTACAATATATACAAGAAAAACTGTGAAGCATGGCGGAGGCAATATTAAATTATAGGGATGCTTTTCATATTATGGTGTTGGCCCTATTTATTGGATCAAGTAAATCATGGATCAGCACATCTACTTGGAAAAAATCATACACAATGTCATGCCCTCGTACGCTGAATATAACATGCCCCTTCGATGGGTGTACATGCATGGATAACGACCCAAAACTAAACGAAGCTAAACAGTTTTTTGTAGAGAAAAAAATCAATGTAAAAGACCTCAAAGTTGCTGTGGCCTCCAAAAAAACCAAAAATCAGCGCGAATTATGGTTGGCAGTTAAGGAAGCCTGGAAGGCGATAATACTTCAACGATGTCGGGCCTTAATCGACTCTATGCCACGTAGATGCGAAGGATAGTAAATATTAAATTTAAATATTCATTTCCTTATGAATTTTATGATAAATTGGTTATAGAATTTTTTTTTTAAACATTATGTAATTGTTCCTAATTTTGAAGCCCTTTAGTACAAAAGTACTAATCAAACTACTACACGGAATTAAATAGAGTATTAAAAATACGTGAGAATATTATTTTTTACGTTTTTTTCTTTGCTGTCCCTAATTTTCTGACCACCACATGCACATATGTCCATTCAAAATTTAATTTTCCTAAATTTTGGTCGAACAATGAAATTCAATATTTATATTATCAAAAGGGAAAAGCCTTAAACGAAAAGTTTTCTAATTCAATTACAACTGCTTCTACAACACAAGTATGTAAAAGATGCTGTATAAGATGAGAAAGTTATGAGCAGAAAAAATGTACTTTTTGTAAATGTACTGCAGAAAGTTATGAGCAGAAAAAATGTACTTTTTCTACTCACCACCAGAACCAGCACTATAGAAGAGAATTTTTAAATATTTTTGTAACTACCAAACAAATACCAAAAAAAATATTTAAAAACAGAACTCTAGAATTTACAGAAATTTTTACATGATAATGTATGGAATTAATACCCAATTAATTCAATTCACCGACGATTTCATTATTTGATCGAAAGGAACATCATTATATGCCATACCCAAAGGAACATCATTATATGCCATATAATAGATAGGCTTCATTTAAAAACTACTATTAGTGAAATAAATTTAAAAAAAAAAGTAAAATGGTAAACTTTTACTCAAAGCTCAAAGAAACATATTTTAAGAGACTAAAATCCAAGCTTTTGTAAAATCGTATCTTCAAAATCGGTCATACACTGTAATCCAACGTATAAAAACTGTACGAATTTGTACCATTGGTATTTTTGAATTGGAATTCGATTAATTCGAATCCGATTAGTTCGTGTCTACTTTTACACGCGAATTTCAACTTTTTCTGCAATACGAATTCGATAACCAGTTTGGTTCGAATTAGTCAACGAATTTAAATAAAAAAAATTTATAAATGTTTTTTAGTGATTACGATGTTTGGTAAATATTTTCATAATATTAATAACTAATTTAATATAAATTTATGTTGTGTGTCTCATGCCAAAATTTTCTTCTAAATAAAATAATTTTTAATAATTTTTAGCAGCAATAAAATAAGTTATGATTCTAGTAATAATTCTTATTCTCAAAATATGTAAATATTCCAATTTTTGTTCAGCAACCGAAACAAAATGATAACTAAAATGAGAAGCAACATCACGAGACTAAATTAGTTGGCAAATTGGTAGGCAAATTAATTAAGGATTTTAAATATTTTTATTGAGCTTCCATAATTTGGCTTAAAAAGTATATGTATTTATTAGTTAACCCTTAAATGCATGGTGTATCACAATTGATATACATATTTGAAATAAATAATCATACTTATTTTACAAACCTCTTCTGGGCTTGCTTCCAATTTCGAAATATTACTGATCAGGAGAACAATAAAACTTTGAGTTTCTTAAACTAAATTGATTTAGTTACAAGCAATAATATTGTTCTCAGATTATTCCGAAATGTACCATAACATCAATTTTAAATGTTATTTTGTTAATTATTATACGTCGATACCATTAATAATGGAACTAAAACGTAGTCATATTTAGTCTAATAGGCGAAACAGAATACGAAATGTAACATTACCGGATATCAAACTGTGGAGAAAGGAAAGACGGGGTTATTCACAACAACTTGATGCAGAAAACGATACAGAGTAGATTGCACAAGTGTGTTGGAAACACACAAACGTAGTAACTATTTTCTCTAATTTTGTCGGGGAAGAGCAATATCATAAAACTGGTGCAATAAATTATACTTGTAGGTATTTATTTTTAGAATAACAATTAAAATTATTTTGGCCAAACCACATGAATGAAGTGGATCTGCTTGATAGCCACTTTGGGATGCCACACAATAAAGCTTAAATCCCTAAAATGGTACATTAAGATATTTTACCATTTATTGGATTTAACAGTGTGCAAAGCATAGCTTTTACATAAGTAAGATTTACTATTTGCATAAGTTATAGGAAAAAAGTTTTGAAATTTTGTTTTCAGGCGAGCAACACAACATAATCAAAACGAAAGGTTTAATCGGAAGAATTTAAAGTGAGTTTTCAAGAGTCAGCCGTCCATCTGCTGAACTAAATATAGCTATCAAAAGGAAACGGACGAAATCCACAGCTGCTACAATTCCACCAAAAGAAATTAGAATACATATATGGTTTTAATCATTGGTCAAACTGGTCTTCTCAACGGCAGAGATGCAAATTCTCTATTAATTCTCTATTATAATTGACCTACTGCGAGAGCAAGAAGTGCAACTTAGCACTATGTTTTAACAAAGAGAGGAACTGTTTCAAAATGTTACACAATAATTGAGGTTTTTGTTATAATATATATATATATTCAATATGTAACGAATTGTGATTATCCGTGATATAATTTTTATTATTTATTATTCAATTTCTTATTTTATATTTACCGAACTATTTTCATACTTATTTTCTAATAAAACTGAACTAAAATATTCAGTAACAAATAAAAGTTTGTGAAGAAAAATATTTCGAAAATGCATGTTGTTTCATTTATGACAAATACGAAAAAGTGAAAATTACAGGAAAATAGGAAAAAATCAGGAGTTTTCGTTTAAGCTTTTCTCTTAAGGGAGTCGAAACACAACATAAATTAATTTTTTTACGAAGAAAAAAGAAGTCATGCATTTAAGGGTCTAAATACAAAATATTAATTTTATTCATTTATGGAACTGTTGAAGAGTAGATTGGGTTCATTGGAGTTGTATTAATATAAAATGCTGCCAATCTTAGTCTTGGTGGTATTCATTTTTTTCTCAGGCTAGTTGTATAAAACCTCTTCAAAATCAATCATCTGCCATGAAATTTGATCTCATATGGAGCTATTTAGGAAGAAACATAGCGAGAATGTGAATAACATTTTTCATCTAAAATTATAATGTAACTAAGTTCTTTTTAAGACCTTGTATCGTAAGTTCGTAACTGAGGTAATTTATTGTTATTTTAAATCGTAATGTATTATGACACAAACAACCTAATTGTAGCTACGTATTTTTTCTCAGAAACACTTACAATTCAAAACATATTTCTCAATGAATAAATGTCAGTGATAAATATTTCATTGGTTGAAATTCCTTTCTGGAGCCTATATATAGAGTTTAGCCCAAGGTCCTTTTTGGCCATTTGTTGCACCAGTATATGGGGTATCAAAATAAAGAAATAAAACATTTGGGATTGGATGGTTTCAGATCTCCTAACATATCATCACTAATCGGGATCACAGTATATACGTATTCCCATCATAAATATGACCTGGATAATACCGATTGATCATCATTGAAAACTGATATATTTAATAAATAGTTAAACAATTTATTTATTAGTTTAAATTCCAAAATATTACAGCTGAATGTATCGATACAAATATACAGGTGAAAAGATTAACACTTAGGCCATGAGTGTTGTTATAAAATTTTTATGTATCAATGTCATTTTTTTAATTTATACAAAAGCATCTTTTGTGCTATATCACACATCAAATTTTAGTAGCACACCAGATTTTAGTATAGTGGTCACTACATGTTTGGGGGAGTGAGGAGGTTCAAATATTTGGGGTCTTTTACCGCTCACGATAACAGTGTAGGTGAGGATAGTAAAGAACGATTGACAGTCGTGTTTTGCCACTGCTAAAATCTAAAAAAAATAGAACGCTAACAGCGAATATGAGAAAGGGCTCCTTACATTTGAGATAAGAATCATGCGTGAGATTTACCGCCTAAAACCCGAAGAAAATGGTACATACCGAGCTGTGTATGGTGGAGCCAGATTGTTGTCCCAGTAACGGGCAGGTATTGGCCTTTTAAAATGTATGCAAACTATACGAATATATAATAAATTATGATTACTATTCTTAATTATACGTACACCGAGCGTGAAAGCAATGTGACTTTCAAGTATGTTGGCGAAATTATTCATGGCAAAATATCATTAAATAATGAAAAAAATATTAGAATTATATAAAACAAAAGTTATAACTTAAAAATTAAAACTAACCTAAATATGTAATATATTAAAAATACAGCAACAAAATCTCATTTTCTTGATAATTTTACTGTAGGGAATTTAGATGAATCTTTTTGATTTTCTTAATTTTTTTTATTTATATACGATTGTTATTATTTTGTTTTTCGTTCGGGTTTTTAGTATTAATACGATTTTATTTATTTTTTTTATTATTATTATTATTGTGATTACGGCAGAGAGTTGCTATTTAAACAGAAAACGCAGTAAAAGGATATGGTATAAAAACAAAATGGTAGCGCAAATACCTAACTAACTATAAGTACATTTCCGTTTGATATCATTTCGTTTTCTGTATGTACGTACTAAATTGGATTGATATTCGCAATTAAACAACAAATTTCGTAATTTGTTTCTATCTTCAGTATATAAAGAATGTTCCATTTATGTTCAATTATTATTTAAAACATTACGTATCGTACTAATGAGAGCCTGAAATAAAACGGGCGGAGGAGAAACGAAAATAAAAATAAAAAAAGGATATACCATTTTCATTATTTGAGTATCTTTCAGTCATCAATATAGAATAAATGGTATCGTTTAGTTCGTGCTTAAATACTGACATATTTTTAAGTAAATGAAACCTAATTTTTTGCTTCGGTGAAAATACATATGTATGTACGAGTATGTAGTTGGTTCATTTTGTGAAAATGATTCCAGCTGCTTAAACATTTTTCAATTATTTTTTTCCCTCAATATATAAAAATAGTTTTCTGCATTGCCAATATTAGGAAATTTTTTAACTATACTAACTTGCCAAACAAAATTTGAAAAGTACATAAAAATGATAAAAACCATTTATTTCAAAAAAAAAAAATTAAACATGTTTTCATTTTTATGTTTAATTTTTAATTTAAATTTAAATGGATTGAAAATTATTTATAAGACGAAAACAAAAACGAAATAAGTATGTATGTATATAGAATTGAATACAATAAGAAAGCAAATCTACAGAGCAATACAAAAAAAAAATCAATCATCCAATCGTTTAAAGCTCTATTGTTTAATAAAATTTTTATTTTCTCTCGTTTTATATTTTCCTTTATTTAATTTGAGTACTTATTGATAAAAAAAAATATTTTCCCATCCATTCTGCATTCTTTCAGCATATTTTCAGTTTTCTTTCATAAATACAATTTTTAAAATGTCGATCAAAATTTAATTGAAGTATTGCGATTGAGATGAACGAATAGAATATAATTTAGTTGAATGATTTTTAATTGGAAAATTAGACGCTATTTTGTTGTACAGCGCATATTGTGGGCGATATCGCTATGGAGATCTTATACGCTTCGAGTAAAATAAATTGGTATATTGTAAGCGAACCTATACCATATGGTGTAAAAATATATATTTATCCATTCCAAGATTAATTGTAAACTATTTGCTTCTGCTCAACAAAATTGAAAAAATATTCCTAGGGATCGTATATACTCGTAGGTAATTAATCAGTTTTTGCTTCGTAATCCAAAATATTTTCCGAATTTCACTTTAAATCGAATTCCAAAATATAATTTTTTTAGAATTATTTATTTTTAGGTTTACTGTTAGGTAAACTACAATTATAAACTAAGCTCGAATTTAAAATAGGAAATTTAAAGTCAATGTTAAAACACGCATTTAAAATAAAATTCTATTTGAAATTAAAAGCTTAAAAGCTGGCTTGGCAATCAAAACTGATACAAAATATTTTTGTACATGAAAACAGAACCAACACAAATCTCTTACTGGTAAAATGAAATAAAATCGTTTTATTTCTTTATATCGGCCGTTGTGAGCTTTTTATAAATTCCCTAATAAAAAAAAATATACTACATATTTGTGTTTTATTTTACTTCCAGGTAGTAAAGGATGCATATTTTATTATTAATATCTTATTACCTAAAACGGAAGGATATTTTTTTTTTTTAACTTTTTGTACATTATCGTTGTTTCTACACTTATATAAGTATCTAGGCGACAACGACAATTGGGTTATATTTGTTAGACAATTTTCTCGTGACCCAAATTATGAAAATTTTTAACAGCTATCACCCTATATATTTAGGTTGATAATATGTATATTGGTACTTTAATTTGTTCAATGGTAAATATTTAAATAATTTAACTAAATTGTGAAAATAATTAAAGATTCATTTCAAATGTGCATTAAATTTTTTTGTTGACAAAATATTTTTTCATATTTTTATTTGAATTTGAAACCATTTTACACCAGTCGTGTGTCAAAATGTCTGTTTTACACAAAATCGGTATAAAGCAAATAACAAACAAATGTTTTTAAAATGTTATAACATAAGATACAGGGTGAGTTTTTAATATAATGCAATGTGGTTATCTCGGAAACGGTGCTAGTAGAAAAACAGTTGGAATAGAAAATGATGAGTACTGAAAGGGACGTCTAGTGGTGACGTTGTATGACTTAGTAATGGAAAAATTTACCCTAATCTAAGCTAAATATACATTCTTGAAAATATTTATTGTGTTAGTAAATCTCCAAATTGCCCGCTGTTTAATTCCAATCATTTTTCTACTCGTCTTACAAAATTAAAATGGAACAGTGTAGAACTAAGAGTGAATCAGTTTGCCTTAATAAATATCAATTTTTGCCTATGTTTATGAAACGATACAGTTTGCAAATAAAATATCAGAAATACAGTCAACAGTATAAATTCTAATTTTAAAAACCCTAACTTTAGTCTAATCTCCAAAAGTAATTAATCTGAAGATCAGTCATACTCATCATTTTGTATTCTAACTATTTTTCTAGCACCGTTTACGAAATAAAGGAATTGCATATTTTAAAAACCCATCCTCTAATTAAATTAAACTTGATTGAAACAAGTTATTTATCAAATTTCGCAAATTTGTAATTATAGGATTTCTTTTAGGTTTAAAGAAGAAATGGGGTAACTAAATCTGAATAAAACCTGTCCCATGACAAATTAATTTATATGAAAAACATAATACTATGTAATGCACATATATGTACGAGAACATTTAACTCGCTATTGGCTAGTAATAGCTAGAAATTATAGTTTCCAAATTTAAAAGTTGAATACAATAAATAGATTTATTAGTTAAGAATCAATACAAATCTAAAAACACAAGAATTAATATTTTAAAAGCTTAATTTCAGAAATGCAGTATTAAAATTCAAAATTTTTCTTAATTTTAAACTTTTAAAATTCTCCATAATTCAAAATAAAATTTTCTAAATTTAATTAGAAGCTTCAGAATCAAAATTGTGAAATTAAAATTCTAATAATTCGTAAATCTTATAGATAGAAGATTTTTTAATTTGATATTTTAATTTAATCAGGAATTTTCCAGTTAAAACAGTTTAATCACGAAGATTAAGCTTACAATTTTACAAAGTACACGAAATTGTTTGCTGCATTAAATTTTCCATAAAAGATACAATTTCAGAAAATTAAAGACGAGGATTGAATTGAGGATTCCTGGAAAACAGTTGTGATTTTCGGGAATTTTCCTACCGTTTTAGGCCTCTGATTTATGTTATTCTTCAGAGTTTATACTAAAAAATATAGGAATTCTCATTAATCGTGCTCATAATAAGAAACCGCATTTCATTCTTGTTATGACGGAATTTCTGAAGAATACAGTTCAACAGCTTGCTGGAAATTATAAAGCATTCCTTCATGGTGGAGGAAAAGGGGAGTAAAGTTCACCATATATGGTCCATATTCAATTAAACCATACTCACTAATTCCAGTTATGATATAGTTTAAGGCTATATAAGTTGTCAGTTCACTATAAACCAACCTTGGATAAGTCATTAAACATTTGCTAGATTAAGTTAAACTTTTGTATATTCCCTTACCGGTAGAGCCTTGAAATATCTAAATATTTGGAGCAATTTTCATTTTCTTGCAACGAAAAAAGATGCCAAGATTTCGTTGAATTTTTTAGTAAATGTTTCGTAACTTTAGAAGACGAAACTCAGAGAAATTGTATTTTTAAAATAATCGTAAATGGTAATTTTTTGAATTCAATGAAAATGTTTAAGTTAATTCTTTACCATTTATAAAAGACTTTGAATTTGAGGAATCTGCAAAAATATGAAGAAGACTATGATTTAATAAATCCTATTTAAAAGACGTTTCATACTCTTTTGTTTGCTTTGTTCTTTTTTGTATGAAAAATAGCTAACTCGAATTTTTTAAATCGCAATGCCAATAAAGCTATATTTATTTGTTAACATTTACTTCTTGACAATTTTGTTCTCTCCTGCCTTTTACTCTTTAACTCTCCTGAATATCTGGCCACAATAAAGAAGTTTTATTTTTGAAATTTTATAATTAAAAAACTTCAAGTTTTAAACATTTTGATACAAATTGTCCTTAAATTTAATAAAAATCAGAACTTTAAATATATTATAAAATCCGGCATTTTAGGAAAATCCGAATGAAAATTTCAAATTTTCAATTTTTAACGTAAAATGTGAAAAATTAAAAATCCCTTTTCAAATTGTATAAGTATTTGGAAATGTTTAAATATTTTAGAACAGTTAAATATCGGTAAAAACTGAATTTTTAAATTTCATAGAATTTCAAAAATACAAAAATTTATATAATTTTTAAAATTTAATAATTCAAATTGAAAAAATCAGGGTTTGAAAGTTCAATTGAATTTTATATCCAAAATTCCCAATATTTGAGTTCATCGTTTAAAATTTAAAGTCTGAATTTTTAATGTTTTTTAAACTTCTTATTGCCTTGAAATTTTTAAAAATTTAGTAACTTAATTATCAAATTTCCAAATATTTGGCTCTCAAAACTGGTAAAGGTCATAAATTTCAAGTATATATAGATTGCGAATAGCTGGAATGGACGAAACAATGCGATGGTGTACAAATTGAAGTCAACCATTATTAAATTGTTAGTTTATTAAATTTATTTGTTCATGACAAGCATTTCACCCAAGCATTTGTTTTTTTAAATAACCAAATATAAATTTGTCAATTATCTAAAAACACATTTTTGTAATAAAAATTACCTTTGTAATAATGTTGCAATCCGTATACATACACAATCGAAAAATTGCTTAAATTTTCACGACACAAAAATTGTTTTTACACTTTTCTTTTACCTCGAAAACTACATTTCTGTTCCAAAAGTTTAAAAACGACAATATTTTTGGTGAACGCCATGTTTATAACTGAATTTCAAAAATAAAAACAAAATGTAATTATCGATCAATTTAATTTGAGTACTAGATGAAAAACGATTCTTTGAGAAATTAGAATTCAAAGTTTTTTAAGCGTAAAGATGGTTGCCACATGAATTTCCTATATTTATGATTAAATGTGAACATGTTTGGGAAATGATACAAAATAACATTTAATTAATAATTAAACTAGAAAATTTGCAATAATTTAACAAAATTAATTGAAAATTCAAAATTTACTAAGACTAGAAACGAAATGTTAATATTTCAATTAAATCGTAAAACTTTCGTAAATTTCTTAATTTAAATTTAACTTATTCTGTATTGATTTGAAATACTAAAATTCTGTCAGGTTTCATATTCTGACTCTTAAAACTTTTAACTTTAAAGATAAAAATTGTATCGCGATAATTTTTTATATACTAAACTTAACAAATAGATAGCATTTATCAATTCATTATGTATTTGAGTAATAGTTTTGTAACTTTTTATGAATGTGTGTAAAGCAAAATTCCAGTGCACAAAAACAATAAAATTTCAAAAGGAAATCGAATTATATTTGATCAAAACAATAAAAATTGAGAAACAAATTTTAAAAACTTTTGAACTTGGGAACAACGATCAAACATTAAGAGTATTTGAATAACAAATTATGTATTTTATTTTAAAATGGAATAAATAGATATATTATAGGGTGTTGTTGGCGCAAGATATATTTACATTGTTTAACAAAGGTCTTGTTAGGTATATAAGTATGTATACAATACATTCACCAAAATAAGAAAAATATATTTTTCTATTGATCATCTTAGTAAATTTACACAATCAATTGAATAACAATAGATTTGTTGAATGGAAAGTTTTCCTGCGGTATATAGGTTTAATATTTTTGTCCCTCGTTGAACAGGATAAGAAATGAAAAGTAACCTAAATATACAATACACAGACAAACAGAGTTACTAATACGTACATAAAAAGTGAAAACCTTCTTAAACTATAATTCATTATTTATTTGTCCATTGTGTAACACACAGTAGAAGCTGTCTTACCGATAACATTATTATTATTATTATTGCAACCACCCAGCTATAAGTACGAGTATAATCCTCTGAAATGTGAAATTTTTAAGAGTGTAAGAATAATAAAAAATATAAACTCGCTCGAATGAATTTTGTGTTTGTTGCAAGTTTATTACAATTATTACTATTGTTGCTATTTTTTTTTTGTTGTCTAACATTTTTATCTACTATCAAAACTATACTTTATGTTTATATAACATGAGAGAATTTATTCCATATATAATATACTGTTAAGTGTTAGAATGAAAATTTAAATAAAATGTCATAAATCTTTCTAATATTTTTTCCATTCAATTGAATATAAATTTATGTTATCTTTCTATGCTGAATTTACTTTTCTTTTTCATACTTTTTTTTTTTGGTTGCTGCTCTGATTCAAAATCAGCATCAACACGATTTTTTTTTTTTTTTGAGATATACACAGCATTCGAGTAATAAACACAATTTTTTTTCTCTGTTGTGTATAGGGTGTGATTGTGTATTGTTACATAAATGAAACAGTATGAAAAAATGAGCTTTTCGTCCGGAAAATAAGGGAAATATTTTTGTTAACAAATAATAATAATAAGCAGAAGAAGAAATAAAATTATGATGAAAATTTGATGATGATGATTATTATTATTATCATTATTACGATTATGTATATAAATATATATACTTACATACATACATATATATCTGTATGTGGTGTTGATGGTGGTCATGATATAAATTCTTTATATAAAATTGGGTGTGAAAATGATTTTTTGTAATTTTTTATAATTTCCTTTTTACATCCATCCTTCTATATATACACGATATATGTACATAGATACACACAATAAGTTAGGGGAAACGTGCTTCTGTTTTTCCGTTAAAACAATTGTTTTATTTATTATTATTATTCGTTGGCATAAAATACAGAATGGAATACGTACATATATAGCATTAAAAAAAACAGAACAACAGAAGATATATTGAAAAAGTTTGCATAATTTATTAAATATAAAAGTTGCGTGAATAATTTTAACATGTACACAAAAATAAAATTTGGGTTTTAAAAATGTGAAATATTTTGATAATTTTAAGATATATATATATAAATTTTATGTTTAATACTTATTTATTTTTGTAATAAGTTTAACAACAAAATAAAAAAATGTAAGACTTGTATAATTAGGCGATAAAATTAATCTAGCTAGATTTAGATACGATATTCAAATATATAAATAAATGGGGTTCCCATGAATTATATATAATACATCTGGAAAATATTTTAATTATTGCGATACATACATAAGTTTAATTTTAGATCATAATAGATTAAGAGTTTTTTTTTTTGTTAAACATTTAATGACTGGATGAAATTTTATATAAATTTTTATTTATATACATAATTGTGGACCATATACATAAAGTAGTAAATTATGATGATACTAAATGCGCATATATAAATACTATAAAGTTAGTTGTTAAATTTTGTATACGCGTATATTTAGGTTGTGAAACCGATGTACCTTTTTTTGATGAAAAAAACCCACGTTAAAAATTGAGACTACCCGCTACATTAAAATACAGAATAAATAAATCAAAAATAATTACCATTCATGAATTTTTTTTGTTTGCCATATTTATGTTTTATTATTTTTATGAGCACAAGTTTTATTTAAAATTATGGTTAGTAAAAATTTTACGTTATATACATACATACATACAATTTATGTTAACTATACTGATGTATATATAAGTATGCATAGCTCATATCAAAAAATATATATTAATGTGAAATATTACCATAGCATAAAATAATTAAATTAGTTTATATTCAGTTGTTGTTTTGTATTTCATTTGTTGAACTAATTTCCAATCGAAAAGAAAATGATTTTCACAACAGCGACAACTGTAAATCGGACAATATTTCGTTTAACATCAATGATTTATTGATTTTGTAGAAACTTAACGATTTACTTTCTCTCTCAAGTACACGTTTAAGGCCCGGGCGAGATAATTTTAGAGGATAATAAAAAAGCTCAGTAGCTACATTTTTACTAACTCTATTTTCCATTTTTTAAATACAAATAATTGAAAATTATTAGTCAACCATTGAAATGAATAACAGTTCCATAAAGAAGTTTCGATAATTTTTAAGAAACTAAATTTTGAATTTGGTGAAAATGAAACTAGTCCGGGTACTAAAAGTTTTGCAGATTCCTCAAATTCAAAGTTTTTTATAAATGGTAAAGAATTAACTTAAAAATTTCCTTTAAATTCAGAAAATTACCATTTACTATTATTTTAAAAATACAATTTCTCTAGGTTTGGCCTTCTAAAGTTACGACACATTTCCTAAAAAATTCAACGATATCTTAGAATCTCTTTTCTGGACAAGAAAATTAAAATTAACTCTACCAGTAAGGGAATATAGAAAAGTTTAACTTAATTTAGCAAATTTCTAATGACTTATCCAAGGTTGGTTTATAGTGAACTGACATCTTATATAGCCTTAAACTATATCATAAGTGGAATTAGTATGAGTATGGTTTAATTGAATATGAACCATACGGTGAACTTTACTCCTCTTTTCCTCCACCATGAAGGATTCTTTATAATTTCGCGCAGGCTGTTGAACTGTAATCTTCAGAAATCCCCTCATAAGAATAATGAAATGTGGTTACTTATTATGGGCACGATTAATGAGAAGTCCTATCGACATTTTTTAGCATAATTTTAATTTTCTGAAAATAGTTGAATTTCGTGTACTTCGTAAAATTGTTTGGTAAGTGTAATCTTCGTGATTAAACTGTTTTAACTGGAAAATTCCTGATGAAATTAAAATATCAAATTAAAAAATCTTCTATCTATAATATTTACGAATTATTAGAATTTTAATTTCTCAATTTTGATTCTGTAGCTTCTAATTAAATTTAGAAAATTTAATTTTGAATTATCGAGAATTTTACATTAAAAACCTTAATTTTTAGATTTAAAATTAAAAAAAATATGATACAAAAATTTTGAATTAAAATACTGAATTTCTGAAATTAAAATTTTAAAATATTAATTTTCGAGTTTTCAGATTTTTATTGATTCTTAAACAATAAATCTATTTATTGTATTGAACTTTTAAATTTGGAAACGATAATTTCTAGCTATTACTAGCCAATAGCGAGCTGAATGTTCTCGTACATATGTGTCCGTTACATCGTGTTATATTTTTTCATATAAATTAATTTGTCATTGTACAATTTTTATTAATTCAAAACTGTACATGACATTAACCGAGAAGTCATACAGGTATCAAAGCGATCCCACACGAATTTCGTTGCTAGCAACGTTCCTCTTCGAGAACATGATTATAATTAAAATTATTAGAAAACGATACAAAATAAGTTAAATTTAAATTAAGAAATTTACGAAAGATTTAAGATTTTAATTGGAAAATTAACATTTCGTTTCTAGTCTTAGTAAATTTTGAATTTTCAATTAATTTTGTTAAATTATTGCAAATTTTTTA
Source organism: Tipula unca (assembly GCA_951394425.1). NCBI lineage: Eukaryota > Metazoa > Arthropoda > Insecta > Diptera > Tipulidae > Tipula > Tipula unca. The sequence goes on along the minus strand of OX596381.1, from coordinate 55,914,652 downwards.
GTTTAATTATTAATTAAAAGTTATCTTTACGCTTAAAATACATTTAATTCTAATTTTTCAAAGAATCGCGTTTCATCTAGTACTCAAATTAAATTTATCGATAATTACATTTTGTTTTTATTTTTGAAATTCAGTTATAAACATGGCGTTCACCAAAAATATTGTCATTTTTAAACTTTTGGAACAGAAATGTAGTTTTTGTGGTAAAAGAAAAGTGTAAAAACAATTTTTGTGTTGTGAAAAGTTAAGCAATTTTTCGATTGTGTATGTATACGGATTGCAACATTATTAGAAAATCGATTTCAAGGTAATTTTTATTACAAAAATGTGGTTTTAGATAATTAACCAGTAGTTAGTTATTTAAAAAATCAAAAAATTAGATTTGTACTGTATTTTGGGTGGAATGCTTGTCACGACTTCAATTGTACACTTCAATTTGTACACCATCGCATTGTATCGTCTACAGCTATTCTCAAATTATATACATACTTAAAATTTATGAGCTTTACCAATTTTGGGAGCCAGATATTTGGAAATTTGCTAATTTAAAAATTTAATTTAAAAATTCAGACTTTAAATTTTAAATGATGAACTCAAATTTTGAGAATTCTGGATATAAAATTCAATTGAATACATTTATGTACTTTTGAAAACACATGATCTTTAAAAATTAAATTTCGTTTTTAACGATATTCAAGTTTTCTAAAGTTCTTAAAGGGAGTTGTGTTCCATCATGACAATGCACGGTCACACACATTTTTGATGATTTGGAACATATTGATGGAAATTGGTTGGGAAGTTGGTCAAGTTTTTTGACGATAAATCACTAAAGTTCTACACCGATGGAATTATGATGCTACTCGAAAAACGGCAAAAGGACATAGATAATAATAGTCAATAAAAACTTGACTAAAATTTATTTTCAATAAATTAATTTTTGTTCAAAAATGTACCATATCACCTACTATTTATGGACTTACCATTTGCAACAACACTTAGAAAAGCTAGAATTTGTAAGTAATGTGGAATCGTAGTGTTTCTTTGAGTCGAGAGAGAATTAAATGAGACACCAAATTTTTGGTAGTCTAGAAAAACTTATAAACATTTGTCCCTGCAAATTAAATTAATTTTGTTTATCCCTTAAAAGCAATCGAGTAATTCTCATGCGCCGTATTCTTTGAATTTCGTCAGTTTCTTCTAACATCAGACGAATCACATCTATTTTATTAATTTTTTCTTACAAATTACTTGATTAAATTTACAATAATTTTATATTTGTATGCGCCAACGCTGTGTGTCTCGATCGACTAAATTGACTAACTAAACTAAAGTAAGGTTAGTTAATGCAATATATGTGTAGATGGCACTAGTATGAAAGTCAGTAGCTTTGCCTCAACTTTAACTATAAACTAAATTAAATGTCAAAATCGTTCGAAAAAATCGTTAATTCATAAAGTAACGATTTTTTTTATAATTATTTATTTTGATTTTTGAGGTAATCCATGTACAATATAATTTGTTACCTTTGAATATTAAAAACTTGAATAGCACTATTTATAAATATCTTATGGCAAATGACAAGCAGTTCATTTGGGAACACATTTAACTGATATAAGAGTTCCAGTAATAAACCCTAAAGTAAACGAATAACAGTACATTTTTACATCATTTCAAATAAATTTTACATTCACCCAATGGAAAACTGGAAAATCAACCTCTTAAATGAACACACAAGTATCTTAATTGAAAAAAACAACCACCGAGAAGAGTTGGTAACATATATTTTATTATTTTATGTTTTAGTTACGCTCGATACACGCACAAACTTAAATTGCAACTAACTTCCCTACTCAAATGAGAGACTTTTCAGCTGAAACCTTGTTAAATATATCGCATTATCACTTTACAATTTATCTTGATTTTTAGATAATCAGGATACTGGAAGTAATTTAGAAATAGCCTTTTATATTATCTTGTTAAAATTTTAATCTTAATTTAATCTTTAAATTTAATTATTGATTAAAAAATGTATAAATAAATAAATTACGTTTCGTTTGATGTATCACATGAGATAAACCAAATTCAAAATTTTGACCCATCATCCAGCATCTGTGATCCAGGCGATTTTTAACAAAACTTTCTATCCTCTAATCCAATTCCACGAATACTTGTGAAATAAATATCCAATTTTTTTTTTGTATGCAGAATTCTACCACAAGTCTATTAGACCCGCAGTTTAAGACATAAATGGCAATGTATAAATAAAAATTATTTTAAACATCTGAAGTAAATTATAAGTTTTCGTTCACAGAAAAATCAATCACATACACCGAGACACAAATACAATGTTAATTCATTCTCAAAAATTTCTTGCCGGCAAGTTCGACTATATATAATCAAACTAAAAAGGATCCTTTTGTATTCGCCCTGTATTTTTCACCATTTCCTTCAAAATCTTGATTGGAGCGGTATATAAGAGTAGGTATAGGTATAGTCTCTTGATTGGAACGGTATAGGTATACTCTATCGAGCGAAACTAATAAATTGTCGCTTGTATAGAAAAGCTTATTGAAATATAACTTTTGATCATTTTCAGACATTTTGTCATAATTAAATGTTAGAAGTATCGTTAATTAATTCATAATTGTCACCTAAATTGCAAATATTCAGAGATAAGATCTCAGTGAGTACGCTGGATCGGTCACGTCATGCGAGCTGATCCGGAACGAATTGTGCAGCGATATCTGAAAGGAGAGCCACCATATAGTAGGCGCAGAGGTCGTTGCAGGCGACGATTGCTCCACGATGTAGAGAACGACTTGGCTTCTTCAGGTTGTCTAAGACAGTATGAAGACCAAGCCCAGGATCGAAATTATTGGACCCAGATTGTTGAAGCAGTAAGGGGCCAGTGATGGCCTTTGAACACTGTTTTATTTATTATTATTATTATTATTAAAGTATCGTCTTTGCTGTATTCAACGACATTGTTGCTATTAGAGCGAAAGAATTATTACGAGTTAAAATTAAGTCGCGGAAATTATTTTCCACTTATTTGTAGGTTGTATCGAAACAATAGACGTAAAAAATATTCGGTTGAATATTATTTTAATTGTTTGTGCTACAATATGTAATCCAACAGGTTTCAATTTAGTTTAAAGTTGGCGTAAATAAAGAAAGCGAATCGACAGTTATTGCCACTGTAAGATTATTTTGGTTTAAAAAATACTCAAATTTTGATTATAAATATTGGAAACATGCATATGAATAATTAGCCACTCTTGACAACAACAATAAATACATATACAAACTTTTGATATTATTATGTATACATCTATATGTAGATACCTCTCTTGCTTACTATTAAAATGGGATTAGAACCGTTATAAATTACATTTTCGATATACAAAGAGTTCGTTAATCTTTAACTTATCCTATAATGGTCTAGCTTATTGTTTAGTACCGTAAAAGAAAAAAAAAAATTGTATAATCTATTTTCATTCAAACTTAAAAATCAATAAATCTGGCGAGACAAAGTGAAAACTGTGACAACTCATTTATTTATATGTATAAAAGCTAAACGAACTGATTTTATATCTTCGTTTGCTCATTCCAGACTGTCTTCTTCTATTTATAGATATATGCATGTACATATATATATATGTTTTAAATCTTAAGTCAATCTAGAATGAAAAGCATATAGTGTACATACTATATCTGAAAAGATAGTAATAGAAACGAAAGAAGTTTGTGTACTTTTTGTGTGTGTGCTCGTCTTAAATTTCAAAAGATTTTCAATAAATTTTTTCTTCATCTCTTGAAATATGTTCTAATTTTAAAAGGAAAAAATTATTTTTTTTTGTTCATCTTTTTTCTACTCAAAAAGCTTTTTGCTAAAGAATACGAAAACTAATATATATTACGTACATAGTCATGTAAATTTCATGTATGTTGTGTGTGTGTGTAATGTGTATGTGTATTATATTATATTAAAAAACGAAATTATTATATTTTTAATTAAATTTAACATTTGTGCTGATTGCTGTACAAACGTTTATAAATAAAAAAATAAAAAAATGTTAATTTAATTAAAAGCCTGATTTGAATATTTATTGAAAAAAGCAGCGTATATATGTATGTGTTATATAAGTACGTAACGAAACGAAATCTTAACAAAATAATGTTAATTTTCAATGTTTACATTAAAGTTGCGTCTTTACCTCAAGCACTCAACATAATTATTTAAGTTGTTGTTGTTTGGGAAATGATTTATTATTATTCGTATTCGTTCGAAATTAGATTAATATTCTGTAGAGATGAATATATGTATATACGTGGTAAAAGGTTAAAGCGTAAAATGATTAGGAAACTTTGTTTCGCTATTGTTAATAATCAATTTGTGAAAAGGTTTAATTATCATGTAAAAAAATTAAAACATTTTTTTCATTCTGGTTGTTAAATTGTTTAAATTTAAGACGTAATAATTTTTAAAATAATTATGACTTCTTTCTATTTTTGAGTAGAAACACTGTTAATTTTGTTGTCAATAGGGATGGGCAAGGTAGATTACGCCATGTAATCTACGCGGTTGTCAACACGTAAAATATAACGTAGATCACTTGGCAGTGTTTTTTGTCAACATCAACAATTAAAATAATGTCAACAACCTACGATATTTTAGCGATTTGAAATCGAATGCGCCAGTTCGCGGGAGTATTTTGTAAAACCGTTCATATGTAGAGGTTTTATTTTCATTTGTCTCAAAATGTCATCAAGTTTTTATTTATTCAGTATTGCTTGCTATTTCATCATGGGAAGACTGAGCCCAGCAAATCGTCTACAAATTGTTCAGCTTTATTAGGAAAATCAGCGTTCTGTGAGGAATGTGTTTCGTGCGCTTAGAGCAAGTTACGGTTAACATAATCGGCCTGTCGAGACCAATATTTGGAATACCATCGAAAAGTTTGAATCCCAGTTTACCAGGGATGGGCGAGGTAGATTACACCGTTCGATATGTAAAACGTCACGTAGATTACTTGGCGGCCATTGACGTTTTTTTGCCAACGTCAACAATTAAGACAATGTCAACAACTAAGATATTTTTACAATTTGAAAAAAATGCGCTAGTTTGCAGCTGTTTTTTATAAAAGGGAAAATTGAAGGTGAATTGGGAATTCAATTGGGGTGTTGAATTGATATACAAACAAACAATAGATTTAATTAAAGAATATTTATTGCACTAAACGTTCGAATTGGTTTAAATTTCAAGTACTTTTGTAGCAATATTATTCCATTTGCGGAAAGCATATACAATTTGGAAAGCATATACATCTGTAATTGTTTTCATTGCTTTTCGTGAATAATTCATCGCGGTCAGGGGTTGCAACATTATGGAGATGAACTCCACATCATCCCTCTTCGAGTAAATGTTAGGTTAAAAAAATTAATAATTTTTTTCTAAACTGAAAACTGAAACACATTTTGGTTTTGCGATATTATTGATTGAGACTCCAAAAGTCGATCGATAGATATGGATGTGTTTTTCCATTGATGTCCACCACAAAATGTTTTCTGACTTGTCAAATTACCTTTTGTGGCGATGTCAGACTAGTAGGAATTTTATCAACCCGGATAAAAACAAACTCACATTTATCCAGCGTTTTTGGAACAAATATATCGCTTTTCAGAGCATATGGTGGCGTAGCTGCAACTAGATTTTAAATGGTCATTTTAGTGGAAACTCATAAACTTGTTCCACCGGGGAACATTTAATATTATCTTTTGGTGTAGCTCTTATAAAAAGAAGAATAATTGATATCTGTGAACTCCAATTTATCGTATCGCCTCTCGAGAGGGTCGCTTTTAGAGATACTTTTAGTTTGCGATGAAAACGTTCCACTCCATTAGATTGCGGATGATGAGGAGCTTTCCAAATTCGATGTATGCCTAGCAGCTTTGTTAATTCTGAGAATAGCTAAGATTGGAATTGGCTTCCTGATCTGTAGTTATGCTTACAGGTACTCAAAATCGTTATATATCGCGTAATCCACAAAAGTTTTTGCAACAGTTGCGGTGGTAATATGCTTCATAAGGACATCTATAGATAACGATGTCTTTTCACTATAGTGAAACGACCTACGGCAGTTAAAATGTATGCATATATATAGTGGTGCAAGTGATCCAACGATGTCCAAATGAATGTGTTCAAAACAACCAAAAGGCTGTTTTAATTGTTCTAATGCCGATTTCGTGTTCCTTTGAATTTTAGATCTTTGGCATGAAAGACAGGACTGTACTCAGATGTTAACGTTCTTGTTCACGTTAGGCCAAAAGTACCGATCCATTTTTAATTTTCTCGTTGTGAGACGAGTGGAACCAGAAAGTAACTTTAGAAGTTCTTCGTCAGGCTTCTGTAATTCCGAAATGAGATCTAGTGTTTTTTCGATAGATGCAAGTGCGTTATCAGTTATATTATCTTTGCAATATATTGAATGTCCGTTGAAAACAGCGAAATAAAATCCAAATGACGAGCTTGTCGTGAACTTCCTTCTGTTTTGGAGCATATCATGGTTAGATGTAAATCGTAAATTCTCAACCTTCTACATCGTAAATATTTAACCGCTAAGTTTATGGCGTGTAATTTTATGGCGTGAGTTGCTGCAAAACAGCTCCGATTGTGGTATTCGAGAAAGTAGTAATACTGAACACTGTATCATATAAAGGATGATCCGAAAGTGTTGCATGAGTAAGTGCACTTTTATTCTAAGCGAATGCTTCCATGAATTAACTATGCCATTAAATTGTTGAATTTGTCGAATGGATGTAGGCGCTGGAAATACCGATATAGCTTCAACTCTTTCTTCGGATGGATATATTCTCTTAGGGGATAATTTTGTGACTTAGAAAGTTAAGAGCATTAACACCAAAAACGCATTTTGAAATTTTGATATTGATATCAAAATCGATAAGAATGTTTTCAATGTATCCAAACACGAAGTCCAGTCCTCTAACTACCTCGTTCATGACCCTTTGAAATGTCTGAGTAGCGTTGCGTAAACCAAAAGGTATTCGCGTGAATTCGAATAAGCCAAACAGAATAATAATTGCCGTCTTAGCAATATCTTCTGTAGCAACAGGTATTAAATGATATGCCCTGACTAGGTCAATCTTAGAGAATATAGTATAACCGGTTAAGTTCATAGAAAATGTTGTATGTGGGGTATAAGGTAACGGTCAGAAATGGTGACGGTGTTTAATCTTCTATAATCGTCACAAGATCTCCAATCAAGTTGTTCCTTTTATCTAACCATATATGCAAACGATTATACACTGAAGAACAAGATGGTTGGCATTTCCCCAATTCCACCATATATTATTACAGCTCCTTTGAGACCACACTGAATATATTAGCTTCGAACCAACTGGGCATTCAACACTATTTTTTAAATTAATCATTGAAAAAATAAACAACTGACTATAAGGTAGTTTAGTCGATCTCTACTCTAATCTTGCATAGGATCGACGTCATTGTGGAGAATGAACAAAAGCGACTCTTGAGTCCACAACTGCGTATCGCTTGCTAAATCAAAATTCTTTAACAAACCAGTTTTAACGACGCTTTGCAGACAATGCAGATTAAAAAGAATATTTTTTTATAAGTGTAGATTAAAATGCATTGAAGGCTCAATTCTATAAACTTTAGAATTAATTTATAAAATCACTCTAGGAATTGTCTACATTATCGACGTTGTCTACGTTGTTGACGTTGTCTACGAGTTGTCGACAAGCCAACGTAGAAAATAATAGATGACGCGTAAATGCCCCTCTTTGCAGTTTACAGTATTGGATGATACGCGACTAAATAGACGGTTTGGTGTGGTTTATGCGCCTGTGAAATTATTCGTCCATATTTCTTCAAAAAAGAACACGGCCGGACGTACCTGTGAATAGTACTCGTTATTGCGCCATTATAACGGAATATTTGCTCCCTGAAATTGAAGCCCGACCTCGACAACATTGTGCCCAAGCAGCATATAGCGCGCAAAGCAATGTACTTATTGAAAAATCATATTGGCGAGCAATTAATTTCACGGTTCGGATCGTTGAATTGGCTATTTAGATCATGTGATACCTCTAAACTCTTTTTTTTGGGGCTACGCAAAGTCCAAAATTTATGTGAATATACACCAGCTAGATTTGAGGTATTGGAAGCCAACATTACTCGTGTCATTCGCCAAATACCAATTGCAATGGATTCTGCTTATTTGACCATCGCCGTACAATTTCATTACCGCTCTATATATACCCATCTTTTGTACTTGCCACTTTAACATGACGAATATTGATGTTTTGAACAGAAGCAGAGTTGGATTTGAGTAATATTATTTCACCATCAACAATTTGGCATGAGAAATTAAATCAAAAAATGTTTAGCTCGATCGAGAATCGAACTTAGATCCATAAATCCAAAGTTACTGACTTTGCTTATTTAACCACCGCCGCATATATATTTAGTGCTATACAAATCTTTTATATCTGTCATTTAAATAGAAAATATTGAAAATTTTAGCAAAGGCTGTGCGTTTATTTCACCATCGCTATTTACTCATCTTGTATACATGCCACTACAAGAAAAATAGGAAAATGTTTAACAGAAGCTGTGGGTTGAACCAGTTTGAATACAGAAGAAATTAAATTAAACTAATACCGTCGCTAATGGGACTCGAACAAAGAAATCCAAAGTCAATCACTCTACTACCCCGCCCACCACCGTATAAATATATTTGGTTTTATGCAAATCTTTTACAATTGAATTGAGAAACTTGGGGAAATTTTTTAACAGAAGCTGCGTTGAACCAAAAATGCCTCAATATTAATATCGTTTGAAAGTTAACTGAACTGCATAATGCCAGGTGCAACATTTAATGCAATGACATTAGAAAGCAGTTAAATTTCCCTATACAAACTGAAAGTATAACAAATAGGTATAGATGAGTTTAAGTCTCGATTTGGGTTAAAAAAAATTTAATTTAATTTCTTACAAATTAATTCAATTCAGATTCTGTTAAATTTTCATTTTTCTCTATTCAAATGGTGAGTATAAAAGATGGATTTATCAGTAATGAAATTGTACAGCAGTGGTCAAGTAAGCAAAGTAATGGGCGTTTGATTAGTGGACGTGAGTTTAAGCGGCATTCGGGCTAGCGTTTTTTTAATGTAATTTTATCTTATAAATTAGTTCAACTCAGCTTCTATTAAAATTTTCAAATTTTTCCAATTAATTGCCAATATGTTGCTTTTCCAGTTGAAATGGAGTCACTTTGGTTGTAGTTAATCTAGAACCCCAGTGAGTATTCTTCGCATTGAAGTCACCACCTATTATGAACATGATAGACATAACGGTCGGGATCCGTAAACCCCGGAATTTTATCTAGGTTTACATAAACAAATGATACTATCTGCGGTGTATCAGGATCATCGAAGTCCACCTACTATATTCGAGTTTAGCAAAGTTATAACACTGCTGATTAAATTAATATTATTCTTTAATTTAGAAAAACTTAACCACTTCAATACAAAATTATTTAACATGTATGAGTGTTTAATAATTTTGTTTGTATTGTAAATAAGAGGATAAATATTTAATTAATTCAATTGAAACTCAATAAGTATATTTATTTAAGAGATTCGTTTCATCAAAAGTCTTCTTTAAATATTTATTGTGATGATTATAATTACAAGAAGAATAAAGATTTTAGTTTAGTTTAGATACACTCACACAAACACACATTTAGAGGTCAGAAACAGAAAGAATATTTTCTTGAATAAATTTAGCTAATTTATTACCAGACTAACACTGAATAATGTATATATGTATGTATATATAGGTATAATAAAACCGAACCTATATCATCCAAAATATCAAAACATGCATTTGCCATTTTTAAAACACATTAACTAACTTTCTCATTTTACAAATAATGAATTTCAACAATTCAATGGAATAAAAATATAATTAATTTCTGGAATAAAAACAACTCTCGAAATTTATATTTAATTGTTATACGACATGATTTTCCCATTTTTTTCTTTTCGTTTCAAAAAAAATATGAAAAACACATTTTAGCGTTTTCCTTTATATATTTTATGCTTGCCTCAGAAAACATAAAATAATACAACAAATGTTTATATGTTGTACAGTGCGATGCGTTTATATACTTTATGCATTTAATTTTCTTGTTATATAAATATATAATTTTGCTTTGGAAACTAATTTAATTAGACGGTTCCCTGTTTACAAAACGAAACATTACTTGTTTTAAACTGAACGAAAATAAATAAAACACTTGAAAAGTTGCTCGTGACTAAGAAATGTATACAATAAATGGTAAACACTATTCAACTCCGACACAACGTAAACGAATAGCTCTGGCATAACAACAACATCAACAACAACAACAGCAAATGTATTATGAAAAAGTTAAAGTTGTATTTTATATAAATTTTGTTATGAAAAACGTGATTTAATTTCTATAGTTTTTCTTACAAGCGATAAATAAATAAAAATTCTTTATATTTATGTTTTTACTCTGCAGCGATGAGCAAACTAATATTTGCGTTTCATAATTTTTTAATATGTGGTCGATTATACAAAAAGTATATTTAAAAATGGTGGTATATATTAGGCCAGCCTAAGGGAGCTAGTCACTAAATGTGAAAACAATAAGACTAAACACTATACACACAAATTTTTGTATTCACTTAATAAATTGAATATCCTCCAATACGAGTTGATTTCAGATTTTTTTTTGGTATTGTAACAAATGAAGTTCGCCTTCCACTATCATATTGTAGGAGTGGTTAAACTGGATAGTGTGCAGTACATTTTGCGCCCAACTGGGTTTTGCTAGGGTGAAAACGAAACGTATTATTGTACATGAAGAATTTTGTTAAAAGGTGACCATAGAACTTTTGGGTTGGTATACGTATAGAATGAATGAACTGTGATATTTTTGTATAATTTTTAGAGTGGTAGTTCGTCCTCCCATTAGTTTCTGTTGTTAAACTTTACATCATGTTCTACCAGTTTGTATGTGAGTGTGTTAAATTTAAAAAATAATAGAAATTGATAAATGTGATATAAAATAGCAAGTGACATAAAAAGGCGAGCAAATTTGGGAATGGCCCACGAAACATGGGCCTGCATGCGTTATTTTCTTTTGTTTATTTATAGTTTAGTGGGAGCCTGGAGTAACATACCGGCCTTATTTGTAGTTTAAGACGGAATACTAGGATGCAAATCAACATTTGTGTAGGAAGACAGAGTAAAACAAGGAATCAAAACTCTACCCACTAGAAATGGCAGAATATTTGCAAACAAAATTAAATGGAACCACTATGCAATTAACAAAACAAAAATAGCAACAGGAACAACAGCAGTCATACCCTATGAAATCATATGATGCAATCGATTGTGAGTTACATTCTTGGATAAAACCAGAGACTGAAACCGGTTCGCTTGAACCAAACCAAACCACCACTGAACCAACGAAATTTTATCGAACCAAAACCAAAACCAAACAAAACCATTTTGAAAATGATCTGATGAACCAAACCAAAACCAAACCAGTTTTTTAAATAATACTTGAACCGAACCATAAACCAATATTTTTCTATTTGGTTTACAGCTTTGTTTTATATAGTAAAAAAAATTTCATACAAACATAAATTGAAAAAATCTACTCATTTCTTTTTGAAACTACTACATTATTTTTTTCACATCTAATACATTTTTATATTAAAATTTAAATCACGTGGCTTTGTTTTGACAAATCTTAGTTTTTTAGTTTACTAAGCGGAATATAGCGTGAAATTATTTCTTTATTTTCGAGTTGTTATTGTTTATTAGATTGAAAAGCTCCTTTACCAGCTCACACCAAGTGAGTCTATAGGATCGAGGTTTATCGATGGCCGGAACAGAATTAGAGCCTACGAGTTATAAGACAAGTGTGCCTACTAATGAGATTTATTATTGGAATACAGCTGTTCTGAATTGAATATCGAGAATTAATTAAGAATAAAAATGTGAATCTAAATTCTGAATATTAACCAAAACCAAACCAAAACTAAGTTTTGAAATATCAAGAAACCGAAACCAAATCAAGAACCATAATAAAAATTTGTGATTAAACCAAAACCGAACCAACTGAAAAAAACTATGTTTTCCATCTCTGGATTATACTAACATGCTGACCTGGGGAGACAAATAAAATACTAGATCTCATACACTTCGACACAACAATAGAGCTATCTAAAAATTACATAAGTATACGACTCTTAATGCAATGATACTTAAAACCCTGAGATAGACAGCAAATACTAACTAATAGTAAGCTGTCTATGCCATAAACCAAAACTTCTATTCAAATAAATTAAGAACCAATCGATTAACTACCCCCACTGGTCTCAAAAACAACGATTACACTCCGTTTGCAAAGCGTCAAATAATTAATCGATAATTTGTATGCAGCATTCTACCTTGTACCTGCTTAGTAACCCCTAGTTAGGTAAACTGCACATGAAAATGTCAAAGCTAGTATGTAAATAAAATAGATGAAAGTGGAAAGTGACAGAAGTATTATATTAGTACAACAACAACGAGTTTAAACCATTTTCCTAGCCTCTAAAATTTTCAAAAGGATTCGAAAAAATATTGCTCAAATCAGCAGGAATTACAAAAATTACAGAAGGGTACAAATACAGCAACATTTTCCGATGAAACTACAATTCTTGTCACTAGCGCAATGAGTAACGGGGTGAAAATTAAACTGTAACGAAACGATTGAGTTTAGCCATAAAATGAGATACAGGTACGTCCAATAAAATAAAGGGAATGTTATTGTAAAATTTAAAACTCATTTGGTTCACATGGAATGGAATACCAATTTAATTCTGTAGAATTTCGTTTTATTATTTTCACATTAAAACCGATAGTTTCGAATGATGCTTTTGATGGAAACGTCACGCACACACCATTTGTTGTGAGACTGTCCTGAACACTATTCTTAAATTTGCAGTAGAATGTATGATTTCGACTCCATTCGACCAGTGTTTAGTCATCACAGTCTTATACTCTGTTCAGATGACAAAAAATTAAATATACCGCCGAGTATCGAATTAATTTTTTCATTTTTTTATCATTTCCCTCGTATTCTCAAGATTAAAAAATTGAATTAGATGTTATCTCTGTATATGTACTATGAAAATTTAAAATACTAAAATTGTTGACCATATTTTATAGTTTATAAATTATTTAAAACAGAAAAAATTGTGTTACTGGATGTGCGATAAATATAAACGTGATCGGGCACAAATGAATACCATATCGAATTAATAACGACAACTACTCTGGTGTATTTCATATATCTAATAATTAAATAAATTTTATTTCATTCAAAGGGCAAATAATAATTATACTCGTACGTATATGTACATAAACGTATATTAAACTGGATGATTACATTGCTCTAATAAACATTTTTAATTTTTTTTCTGTAAACCAAAAAAAAAAAAAAAAAGACAGCAGTAGGTAACAAAAATAAATTGAAGTCACGTATTTAGATTATAATTAGTTTTATCAGAACCCCTTAAATATATGTGTAAAGTTTACCCATATATACGTACTCGTACGTATATAAATTTACCTGATTTATCGAGTAAATCTTTTCACTTTATACTTTTTTACTTTATTTTTGTTTTGTATCAAAATATAAAGACATCAAAATTAAGTTACTTTAAGTTAAATCTCATATATGTATTATAAATACAACAATAATAAAAAATTATCCACTCAACACCATGAAAAAATAAAAATAAGATGATCAAAGATAAAATGTAATAAATTCATAAAAAGTCATAAAATGTATATCCTCAATCAAAATTCTATTCTTCCTCAAAATAAAATACAATAACAACAACAACAACAAATGATTTTTATTTTATAATCTTAAATGATTTTTCAGTTTTATTCGGGTGCCGTTTATAAGAAGAAATCATTGTTGTTCAGAGAAATCATAAGTGATATACACAAAATTACTTTTGTATCAATTTCTCAAGATAATGCCGATGATAAATTTTCTATTAAATTAGTATGACGTTGCTTTGATTTATTAAGTATGTATGTATACACGTATATACGAGTATGTATCTATACCTTATCAAGCCATAAACAAGATAATCAATAAATTGGCTTTTTTTGAATACAGTATTTACTTTTTTACCGATTCATTCAATTGCCTACATAGTCTTAAACAGAATACTATTTTATTTGAAATCAATTGTTTAGCTGATTATCTTAACAATTGTTGCCGACAGCTTATTTTTATCGAAATAAAAAAAACAGAAAGTTTGAACTTTCTTTTGAAATTTTTTGTAAAAATTTTGGTGAGAAAATCAAAACAATCATGTTAAATTAATTACCTATAATCCACCGGGTTCAAGAGTCATCATCACTCATCACCAACCAATATTTATAATACATTTAAAATAAATAGTTTTAATTTAAGAACAAACATTTAATATCAATTTACTTCTTTCAATTTATAAAGAGCAATGGTTCAGGGTTAGAAAATTAATTAATGTTGGGTAAACACAAAAGTGTCAATGTCTAATTTTCTACACTGTCACTGCCTGTCTGTCAATCACAAATTTTATTTGGGGTCGACATGAAATGTCGATTCATAATAATAGCTATTTACGTATTATAGCCGTAAGGTAAAATTTTAACTTTAAGATAAATTTTCGATGCTAAATTTTAATCGACCATGCCAAGCACTCATATAGTAACACACAGGAAAAATTATCGAGCTCTGATGCAACACAATTTTTCGTGTATTTTACTATGTAAATGCTTGGTAAGGTCGACTTTTAGGTATCGATCAATTTTTTATTTTTATTTGTATTATTATTTATAAATTACATTTAGTAGATGCAAATAACGGTTGTTATGTTTAATTTGAATATTTTGGTTTAATTTACAAATAAACAATATTAAAAATGAATAGTTGTTGATATCGAAAACGATAACCGATTGGTCGTTGGAATTACCATAAATTTATGTTCATTGATTTTTGTTACACCTAGTTTTATGTTAGTGCAAGTGTTAGTAAAAAAGATTGTAGATAGAAGCAAAGATAGATAGCAAATGAATTTGAATATCATTAATTTTTCATTAAAACTTTATGCTCCAAAAATAACTCACTGGCGGTCACTGTGTTGGTCAAATTTTATGTTTGTTATTTGAATTTCAGTCAAAATCTAAATTATATTGGACAATCTGTTCAGCAAATACCAAATGTCAATGTTTATTATGTTTACCATAATATCCCTTTGGCGTTTAGCGACATTTCTCATGGGACGAATTTTTTCTCTACGTGTTCATCAGTTTTATGTATTTGAAGATGTTTTTTTACCAACACGCATGAGACAAGATATATATATATATATAAATTTTTGCAAAGGCTGTTTAATATGTAGATGGATAGTAAAACTAATATGGATAAAATGGAAAATTGTTGATAAGTTATTTTGTATCAATTAAAGATAGATATGGCAAACTATTTAAAATGTTTCAATTCAAAAAACAAATTGTTTTCGACCCAACTAAATTTAACAAAAAATGTTAAATGGCAAATTAATTTATCAATAAACGCTATACTATGTACGAGAACCATGAAATTCTTATTATTATTTCCAAAATTCGAATTAAAATTTCGGTAGGAACTTTGCGCTCTCGATTTCGGATATTACGTCGTTGATTCTAGCAAATATATGCTTTTCACATGCTATCTTGCACATGTCGTAGAACATAATAAAAATTTACTTTTCAAATGCATACCGAATGTAAAAATGATTAGAAACTATTTATTTTTGAATCATATTCAGACCATCTGAAGTACTCATCGCAAACGCGCATTGCTGCCTTTGCAAACTGAACAAGTTTAGACTAAGGCAGAGAGGACAACTGATCTAAATTTAAAGACCTAAAGTTGAATACCTGAATTCGTATAGAACTTGAAAGCAGGACAACTGCTCACGAAGTGAAGGCAGTCATCATCTTCCTCAAGGCAGTCCTCGCAAATAACATCATGAGCTAAACACATACGATGTAAATGATCTTTAAAATGGCCATGTCCCGTAAGAATTGCTACCAAGATTCTTAACTGGTTCTTAATGAAGTACTTCGCCTTGCGACAGCTAAAAGTTTCAAGCCACTGAGACCTTAGGTCTTTCAAAGCGTAGTCCTTTATAACTTTATTCCCGTAGTTGAAACGACGATGTCATAATGAGCCGATATCCACAAGACGAGTTTATAAAAAGTCAAGGGATTTCTTAAAGAGTTAAGTACAGCTTTACTATCTGTACACAGTAGAATACTTTTCTTTTTAACAGCAAAATTCAATAACATTACGTGTCAGCGCTATTAGTTCCGCTTAGAAAAACAGTACAATGCGAACCAAGACTACCAAAAAGTCTCAGATCCGTCCAAGGACCGCAGATTCCAAAACCTGCACTAAGGTTAGAACGAGAGGCATCAGAAAAAAAGACTATGGCTTCACCTAATTATATCTTCATCTAACAGAATTACAGGTTTTCTTTAAATACCTTGTCTTTTTTGTTTTAAAGATTGGTAACTTGGTCATCATAGCATGGGGGATATTTATTTGGTCTGCTCAGGATTACGGGAATGGATAGTTCAATAGTTCAATATACCAGTAAAAATATTAAATTAAGTTTGATTAGAAATATGTAATCGACCTAAAACATCTTACATAATATTTGCTCAGTTTCCACCCCAACAATGTTTCACATTCTATTGGAATTGTAATGTAAACCTTACTATCGTTTTGCAGAAAGCAATTAATATTTTATATGTGTATATACTCGTATATACTTTCTTGAATAATGAAAATTGAAAATAACAGAATGATACGATCATTGCCACTTCCATTTTTAAAATTTTGGTAAACATTTATTTGGAAGAGAAACTCGATTTGCATATTTGACAGCAATGATCTAGAGCTAAGGTACCTTTATCTAAACATTTTTAAATGAATTGTAAATATCTTTCCTTTTTTCATGAAAGATTAAAATGTTAAACAGTGAAACAATATCTATTAGTTACCTTAAAATTGGTTAATCGATTGCATCGAAATAAATAAAATTATTGATAAGTAAAATATCAATTGGGTACTTTATGCTATAGCAGTATTCAAATCTTGAATTGGTGACAACATCTTGCAGATAAAAAAAAACACCCTGTTGGTTTCCTTTATTTTATTTGGTTATAAGATGTACACCAAACACTATATTCTTATAGTTATTGTTTTCTGCACACATACTCGCGTATTAGTAAACATATGTACTTGCTATTTTTATATTTTAATCTTAAGTTAATCTTGTATTAAATTATAAAATAATTAGCATTTAATAAGTGAGATGATACGATAAAATATATTATGTATATGTAAGTAGAAAATTAGTATAGATGGTAAAAAGATGGTTTAGGTAAATAAAATTAAAAATTAAGTCAGATATGTGATGATTATCACAATTTTTTTTCACGACGTGTATAAATATGTAGTCGCGGATTAAGAGTAGCAAGTACAAAATTTTTTGTTCTCAACTGAAAACTGTTTACATAACAATAAACGTAATAATCATGGAAAAGTTTATTATAATATGTAAGAAAATGGGTGTAAATGATTATGAAAATTAATATTTTAACACGCAATTGCGGTAATTTTTACTTTTATAAATTATATATTTACGATATGTTCGGGTATGTAATGTAGGCGCACGTACAAAGGGGAGAAACTTTTTTAACATAATGTTTTAAATTATTGTAACAAATGCTTTTAATTATTCGCAGGAACTTAAGGTAAACTAATCAGAGCCTTTTCATTGAAAATATTTTATGAAAACATAATAAACATTTGCTAGATGGGGCCATGCTACATTGACTGTGATTAATTTTTGCACATTTCAATAATTGATATAAGCCTCCAGATGATGATCTGGTTTCTTTTAGCTGCATTCTTTCGGTTTTCAGATTTATGTGCTGGACACATGGGCGTATATAAAGAGGGCGTAATGGATATAATCAACCTCCCCCTAAAATTGAACAAATTAATTTGCTTTAATAAGTAACATCTATACGTTTATTCAAGTTATATTCTTAGCCGTGTTTTATATCAGTACATTTTCACCTTGATTTTACTGAAACTGAACCCCATTTACAAAATTCTAAAATATTCGTATAATTTTGAAAAAGAAATCCGATCAAACTAGAAAATCCTTATTATTCAATCCAACTTGAATTTTGTAATTTTATTTAACTAACCTGCATGGTTAGTACCGTGAGAGGAACTAAATTTCCAAACCTTTTTCAAATAAGCAATAAATCTAGGTTAGGTTGTATAATGAATGATGCGGATTCGTAAGTTTATTCGTTAAACGCGGTTATTGAGAAATTTATTAATGCGGCGTAAATCTCGAAACTACAAACAGAAAAAATGAAAAGAAATTCTGTAATTCAGCGAGTGTTATTGAAAATGCTTATTGATTTTCATTTGAAATCCGCAGTAAAATATTCCCGTTTGTACGGGGAATCATGAAAAAGAAATATTATTTTTCCTGTAGCTTCCCCCTCCTTTGCCGCCCTCGTTGGCACGGTAAGTAGCGTCCTTGCTTTGTTATTCGAGGGTCTCGTGTTCGATTCCCGGTGGTGAGCAAAAATCACGGTTGGGTGTTTTTAATGTGTAACTATATGTATTTGGCATTGAGTGCTGGAGTAATCCGCCCAACTTTAATTTTTTTCCCCCTCCAAAGAAAAGTTATCGTTTGAATAGTAAGTGGTACTATATACCTCTTTCTAATTTCAATTTACTTATAATAATTGGTAAGTATCTATAGAGTCAAACTGAATTCAGTTAAACTCTATATGATATATAGTTACGCTCATGACTTGAGAATTGTTTGCGCTGGTTTGGTTCGGTTCATTAAATCAATCTTGCGATGAGTATACAAATTATACCATATGCTTCTAGATATAAATTTAAAGCAGTAGGTAAAAGTTGATTTGTATTGGAGTTCGTTTGAAGTGAACTGTACCTCTGCTGTACCTGACCGCCCATGGTTGAGATTAAAACAATATAATGCTTAAATTTAATACTTTAGTGTTTTGTAGTGAAATTAGAAACTAATAGTATATGTATAACGAGGGGATGCTATTCAATTTTGTCGAAAACAATACCTATACGTATATAGTAAAAAGTCGGATATCCTTTTTGAATGTAAACTATCTTTGATCAAAAATCGATATTTTTCAGTATAGTCTCTTTTTAGCTCGATATATTTAGACCAAGAAGATTCACTATTAACTATTTACTATTAACTATTTTTTGTGCTCTTAAAACCCATTTAACTAAAAATTATGCTTATTGATAGATAATGCCCCAGTAAACTTTGGAAAATATTTAAATGTATATTTTTCAAAAATATCTTTCCTAGTGGTTGTAATGATCACATTATACACGTAATCCTGTCAAAAAAAGATGTTATGAGAATTAAGCATTTTGAGAATTTGAAAAGATTTCTAATATTGAAAATGAAAATTTTACAATTTTTCTAAAACTCATAAAAACGTTTAAGTTTTGATAACATTTTTTAAAGTTTGGATATTCGTTCGAAAATTTATTAAAAAGTATTGCTTATTTTTTTCTAATTCAAAGGAAATTTTAAAATTTGAGAAATATCGCAAAATTTTCATTATTTTTTCTAAATTTGTGGATAAAAAATTCCATAAATTGGATCGTTTATTATTCAAATTTTCAAAATTCTACAATTTGAATTTAAAATTTCATCTCCACTTTTGAAAATTGTATAATACGTGAAACTAGGTTTCCAGAATTTAAAACGTATAGTTAAAAATTAAAATACAAATTTTATTTAACAAATTGATGTTTCTAAAGAGTGTTAACTCTCTAATTTCGAGTTACAATTCCGAATTATAAACGTCAAGCCACCATCCCGTACATTTTCCACAATGCATCAAAATTTGCCAAAGCAATATTTTTCAAACTTGTCTAGCCACGAGACCAATCACGTCTGAATCATTATAGACCATTTTCGGGTTCACTGCTAAATTTTGATTTTTCTTTTTTACGCTTTAGCCATTCTTTATACATATCAATTAAAACGAGCTGCTCAGCTTGAAATTTTAATGTTGAACGTGCTTAAGGAGTTAAAGCATCTCTAATTTCTTTTGCCTCTATCCAATTAAGGTGTTGAATTTTATCCAAGTAAGGTGTTGAATTTTAATACCAATGCTTGAACCGTGGACGACCATCGAGTAATTAGCTCAGGGGTCGCTTGTGACCGTGTAAACGTTTTTGAACTCGGCACATGTTTAACACATTTTGTACTTCATTTGCGATGAAGTCGCCTGTATTTTTCTATTTCCATTCTAAAATAATAATAATAACGCCTTGTTCTAAAAATAGAACATTAATTCGCAGAATCAATTTTAACTGATAAAAGTCGTTCACGTAACTCAGATTTAATTATTATTTTTAAGACTGCGGCAACATCTACCATATGGATCTTGATATTATTTGCTGTAATTGCATTTTTATGCTTAGAATTGGTGTTCAAACTGTCGAGAATAGGATTTAGGATTTTTTGAAATCCTGAATCTTTAAGAATTGAGAACGGTTAATGTTGCATTTGGTATGTGACGCTCTGTGACAAGAAAATGCGGAAACAACAATTTATTTAATGTTATTTTATTTGGTTAATTGATTTTTTTAAGGTTGGAAGGAAACGTAATTAATTTTGTTATGTTATTGAGGAAAACATTGCAATTTTAGCGTTATTGTTACGTTATTTCGTTAACGTTCCATTACGTTATCACTCGCTGATTCAAATATTAATAGCACTTTTCAAAATGTTTTTTTTTTAAATTTTATTTAAATAACAACAACAAACAAGCATCGTCCAGTTGCCCTTTATAAATCTTTGGTATATATGTACTGTATAGTACAATAATCCACAAATAGTTTTTTTTTTTAAATATTTGCGAAATTGCCATATAGTTCGTTTAAAATTTCAAACTAAAAAAAGTTTGAAAACTAAATATACCAATAAAAATATATTCTAAATAATATATAGAGCAAAGAAATTTTCAACAACTCTCAATAGATTGATTTATAAATAAATTTTTATATTATCCTTTTTTATTTTATTTTGTTTGTTCGAACCAGTACCACTTGAATAGCAAACAATCCATGTACATAGAAGAAGAAAATTGTGTATTGCAAAAACAAAAAAAAAAACAAAAACAAAATGAAAAACCGGAAAACAACGAAATATTTTTATTTATGTACATCTACTTTACCGTTCTTCTTACTACGTACTCATATATATTATTATTACTTTTTTTTTGTCATTTTCTTTAATAATTTCTTTCCATTGTTCTTGAACCAAATACGGAAAAACGTATATATATGTATGTATGTACAGTGAAAAAAAAAATCATGAAAATCATATAATAAAAAGTCTGTCATAAAAATATATCTATCTAAAGCTAGAGCTATGCTATGTTTAAAATGAAAAGCGAAAAAAAACAAAAACGAATAAAAAAAGCTTAAAGAAAATAAAATAAAAAACAAAAACGTAAAAATAAAAGCATGAAAATACATTTTTACAATAAGTAAAAATTCTTCTATTTTATAGTGCCTTTATCTTTCTAATTTAAGCTTTTAATTTAACAAGAACACAATATACAAAATTGTGTATAGTATTTTAGTTAAATACAACACAATTGTCATTTTTTTCATTTTTCGTTTTCATTTTCCTTTTTTCGACAATGGATGGAATAGAAAAGTTAAAATTACTAAAATTTTATTGTTTTTTGCATTTCAATGTTCTCGTCATGTTTTTATTGTGCATAAAAAAATACAAACTCTAAATGAAAATTATATTAAATTAATACTTTATGTTGTGTTTGTTCAATAATTTAATAATACTTTTTTTTTATTATTATTGTATAATGTGTACTCGTACTGTAAAACAAAAGAAAAATTAAAATAAGTAATAAGATATTTTGTGTAATTGTCGCATTATATGATAATGACTGGATTTTAAAGTACGAAATGTTTGTCTATATGAGTATGTAAGTAATCCCAAGCATTATTATTTTTTATAAGATTATTTATAAAATATTATTATCATTTTTTTTTTGTTATATCTCATTGTATAATAAATTGATTATTCAATATACATATTATCACCGAATTCATTGAATTCAACATAATGTGCGAATTCACAGATAGCAATATCAAAATTATGGTTCCTGTAGATTTTCAGTTTTCAGTTTTATTTTATATTATTCCGTTATACGCATTTGGTGAAAATAATAATGGCGATAAATTGTACAAAATATTTTCAATCATAACCACTCATACATACTAACTATGAAATTTAATCATAAAGAAAATAATTTTGTTTTTCTTTAGTTCCTAACAAGCGGTGTTAGCATTTTCAATTTACCACCTTCAGTGCCAGGTTTAGCACTATCCAATTTATTTTAGCCACATAAAAATAAGTTTTGCACCCAGTTTGGCACTATATAAATCTTTGTAACACTAATTTTAGCCCTTTCAAAATTTTTTATAAAATCTATAGGCCCATTATCGAGATTAATTTTTCATTTCTAATGTTTATTCTTTATTGTTACGAGTCATAAATTCGAGGAAATAAACCCACCTTATTCGAATATGTATGCTAAAAAATCTACTACATTTTTCTACATCAACAAATGTTCGGGTACAGTTAAACTTAACGTTCTTAAGTAATGTATAATTCATCATTCAATAGGGATTTTTATGCGAGCGAAGGTGGCAGGTGATCTTAAATATCAACATAATGAGCGCCAATTCAATTTTCGTTTTCTTCTACCTTGTTTTTCGCTGAATAGAATTCTGATCCGACATAAAAGTTCTATTATGAAAAATTGAGCTTTTGGCAAATAACTTTCACAATTGGAAATTACATTTTTGATATTTGTAAATTATTTGGTCCTTTTATACGACAAGTGCAAATATTTTATTAAAGCTTTTTGATAAAATTTGACCACTGGTCCTACCAATTGAAAATTAAATAGAAAATTGAAAACCAATTGAAAATTAAATTGAAAATTAATATTTGATATTTATTACTAACCGCGACTTTAAATAGAGAATATTTTTTGTAAATATTTTATTTGATGACAAAAATCGCATTTTATGAAAAATTGAGCTTTTTTTAAAGCTTTCAATTGTTGTTGAAAGTTTTACTTATGATAAGATGAACTTTTTAAGAAAGGTTTTACAATTATCCTAAAAGTTTAGGTATTTGTAATCATGTGCTTCTATAATTAAAAAACGGGTGTAAATATTTTAGTTCACTCTGATCTGACATAAGCTATTTCTTGAAAAATTAAACTTTTAAAAATAAGTTTCACATTATTGTTCTTGTTCGAATTGGAAATCCACTTTCAGATTTTTCAATTATCTGTTTATTTAAAGAGAATAAATATTTGTTTCCGATCCAACGAAACAATGAGCTTTTTGAATAAAGTTTCATGTCTGCCCTTCAAATAGAAAATTAAATGTTTAAGAATGATTTGCTTCTAAATTGAAGAACAAGCGTAATTATTCTAATTGATTCCGCTGCAACATAAAAAATATTTATTAAAAGCAGAGCTTTTTGAAAAAAAGGCCCTTCGACTTCGAAAACCTATGCGACCTTATATTTGAAATTTGCGACCATTGAATTATTTAGTTAAAGCACAAAGTGTTAATATTCCAACTGACTGCAATCCAACAAAAACATCATTTATAAAAGATGAGCTTTTTGTTAAAAAGATTCACAATTGTTCTAATTGGAAATTAATAATTTAACATTTGTTGATCACCTCCTTTTGTAATTAAATAACACGTGTACATTTTTTATTCAATTACGATCCAATGTAAAAGCTCTTTTATGCAAAAACCACTATTTGAAGAAATATTTTGCAGTGTTTCTATTTAAATTAAATGATAAGTGTATTTATTTTATTTTAATTGATTCCAATTCGACATAAAAATATTTTTTATGAAAATAAGCTTTTTAAGATTATAGGTTTCACAGTATTTTGAAATTGGAAAGTTTAATTAAACCATAACGGTAAACATTTTAATTGATTCTGATCCAAAATGCACGTTCTATTGTGAAAATATGAGCTTTTTTAATTACAAGCTTTTTTTATTAAAGAGTAAATAAAAATAATTTGTTAAATATATTCCACTCCGTCAAGTTAAGTTGGTTGAAAAAAGGATTTACAATATTGTTCCATTACAAGTACACACATTTTGATATTTGCAATCACTTGTCTGATTCATTAATTAAAACAGAAGTGAAAATATTTTATTTACCCCTGATTTCCTTTAAAAGCTATTTTATGAAAAGTTGAGCTTTTTCAAAATAATCTTCTTCACAATATTGTCATTTGAATTGGACATTAAATTCTTGATTTTTGTAATTATCTATAATGTGTTTATAATTAAAAAACAAATATTTGCTTCCGATCTGATATAAAACTTCATTTAGGACAAACGGAGTTTTGTGAAAACATTTATTTATTCTTCCAATAGGAAATTAACATTTTGATATTTGTAATCATTGGCTGCTTTAATTAAAAATCAAGTGTGGATATTTGATTTGATTTCGATCTGACTTAAAAGTCTTTTTATGAAAAGATGAGCTTTTAGAAAAATAGTTTCACAATTATCCTTTGAACTGGATATTAAAGTTTTAATATTTGTAATCATTGGCTTCTTTAATTAAACAACGAATGTTTATTTTCATATTTTGAAAAGTTCTTTTTTATGATGCAAAAATAATATGTAATAAGTTTTAACTTGGCGTGTGATTAAAAATTTAAAATCAAAAATGTATTACGAAAAAATTATTAATTGGTGAAAGCTCTGCTATATGGACATTTCAAACAATTTTTAAAATGGTTTTTCAACTGTTTGGTGTCCAAAATAGTGATAACGAAAACTTTATAAATCAGCTCAAAAAATAGTTTTATGGTACGAAGGAGATATATATATTATGCCGCTAATGGCTTAAGTCTTATTCTAATTGCAAAATATTCAATTTGTAATTACTTTCTAACAATTTATAAACATGGCAATGGCAATCTAATAAAATTATCAAAAATAATTCGATTTCGAAAAATGTTTCATTCAATTTGTGAAAGGGTTCGAGCAACATAGAAATATGGAGGTTCACTTATTTTTGAAAATTGTGCGTTAAACATGGGAAGACAAGTACATAGAAACGTTTTATTTATAAACAATTACAATGAAATTAGGGATATAGAATTTATACATTTTATGAATGAACCAGGGCCTAAGTTTACGAATTGAAATTATTTAACTGTCAATCTAGACATCAATCTAGCACTTACTAAAAATAATAGTTGGGAACACTGCTAACAAGTAGAGATGTGCAGTTCCGGTACTTTGAAGTGACCATGAACACTCGTTGCTTTTTGGACAACTACTCGTTATAATTGTAACAATTGGATTGTTAAAAATTCTTTGATCACAATGTTGCATCGGGGTGAATTTATTTACGCACTGTAATTGCAGCACACAATGAATTTGCAAATTTGTATATACTTCGTTCTTAAAAAACCGCGTTATATTTTCGAACGGTCGGATATGCTTATACATAATGTGTATTGTATATGTATATGTCTATAAAAATTAAATAAATAAAAATCGTACGATCACATCGTGAAAATTCGAGACTGGTTCCATTTCCGGTTTGTTACCAATAATTTGTTTTGATGGTGTGGGTTCATGATAGGTAATTATGTTTATTCTTAATTAATTGTGATTTGACTGGCAACTTGTTCACTTAAAAATTCAAGTGCTAAATTTATTAAAATTGTGCTGTGGCTAAATAATAAGAAAATAAAATAGCAAACCTGAAGCTCAACTTAATTAAAATTAAAAAACCAAGGTATAGCTAAGTTTAAATAATTCTTTTTATAATTTCTTATCATGAGCTCATCATCCATATTAATTTGTGATTTTTTTTGTGCAATTTTTTTGGTGATTTATAGGAGAACCCGCGGATTGTAAGCCGATAGCCACTCGCACGGATAACTGTGAATAAAACAAAAAAACTGTAAGTGTTAAATCCGTTAATAAAATATATATTCATTCGCATGGTTCAGCGAATTCAAAAAAATAAAAGCGCGGTTCTCCTTGGTCGAAACTTCGGAATTTTTCCGGTTTCCTATATAAATTATATTCAACATACGAAAAATGCACAAATGGAATCAGCCAAATTTATTTTGTTTGCAACTTTGGGAATATCCAATTTTTGAATTATTGTATTAAGATGTAGCATATTAAAATTTAACAAGTATTCGTTTTACAATTACGTTATTATTAAGTTATTGTTTAAGACAAATAATTACAAATTTATTAATTATATTAAATAATTACAGTACATATGGTTAAATTAGGTGCGTACGCATATACTATAGTATAGCAATTTCATATATTTAATATATACTACAACGATTAAGTATGATGGTTATGTTAACATATATTTAAATAAAATTTAATTAGTTAGAATAAGAAAATTTATATTGATTGCATGTTATTTATTATAAAAATTAATTTAATATTTATATATACGAATTATATACATATACATATATGTGTCATAGTGTTTCTGCTTGAACGATAAATATTTACTATTTTTCTAGAATTTTTAATTTTTTTTGTTAAATAAATTGTGTGCAGACGGTTTTCCACAATAAAATGTTAATGTGTTTTGTTTTTCCGTAAAAAGAAAATATTGTGATCATGGGAATAAAACAACCTAGCTTGTGTTTAAGTTTGTTACAGTGACGCAATAAAAAATGTATTGCTAATTGAGTGAAAATGTGATGATTTAGGTTGCCACGCTCCATATTTTAGAAATGGGATTACACTTGCAAATCAAGAGTAATATATTTTTTTGGTTAGGGAGGGTCAAGTAGGTGAACACCAACATCTGAACACCATAAACTGGAATATTCCAAAAGCCATTAAACATGTGTGATATACAGTGATATACAGTGAGTAATATGTACCAACATTTTTATTTTTATTTATTAGTCTGCGATAGGCCGTTAGAGGTCTATTGTTGAATCGTCCGCTGACCTATAGCTGTACAAGTGATATATAATTTGTGTCTTCAATTTAGCAGCATTTTCTAGCTCCAAAGTGGATGGTGGAAAGATCCCCCCCATCTGATTGTCACCTAGCCAGGCAATGTGCTGCTCCACCGATGCAATCCACTTGGAGATCTGTTAACGATGCATTGACATGGTCTGTATAAGGGTTTAACATAGATTTTGTTACGCCCAACTGCACACAACTGCCAGCACATCGTTACAGTGGCGCCCAAATTATTTGGCAAACGCAGTTAAACGTTACTTGTTTTCTAGGTCAGTTATACATAAAACATGGAACTTAGTTGTTTTTTTTCAGTCAAGGTTGCCTAAGGAAAATTTCAAATGGTAGATATTTATCATGTTATGCTTTATTTGATCTTGATTTTCTTATCCACCTAAGGGTGTTTTGAGTTGAATTTCTAGGTAGATCAACAATTGCATAAAAGTTTTGTGATAGTTCGCTATTTCCTTTATTTTAAAGTTTGGTTGGTTAAATCCACCGTTGATTGTAGCGACATTCAGTATCACGTTTTGTTTTTAGATTCCGTATTATTTCGAATACTATATGGTCTCGTTCCGTTAATTATCACCAACTGGTTTTTGAATATTAATGATAAGAATGAAGCCATATGTATTATTCTATTACTGTATCGTTGTCACTTGAGCATGAGTCTTCCGCGAGTATGCGTTAATGCTTTTGCATTTATTGAGTACCTTATTTTCTCGGACAACATTTTTTTTTATATAGTATTTCCTTAGTGCATAACTGATTATATAATTTTTTTTGTTTATAAGCAGTATCAAAACATATTAATCTCAGAGTATCACTTAGTTTTTGTTTGGAATGTCCAGTTAATTTTAAATATGGAAGCAAGTGGGGCTTAAATCGTCATTATTAATGATATTATATATTTAAGCGTATAGAATTAAATTTTTTTTGATTATTTTTGATAATTATATATTTACTTACGTATACAATTTGTAAGATTTATTTATTTTACTTGAATTTGTTTTGTCGTATTTCTATTGAGTGACTTTTGTATGGTAATTCTTGTGTGGTAACCATGGAGGTACAGTATTTAGATTGTGATGAGCTCTTAATTGAATGCCAAATAAGAAACATTGAAGGCCCAATTATTCAAAAGATAGTCTTGTTAGAAACCGCCTTGGAACAAGAAGTTAATGAGCAAAGGGATCTCCCGAAAGAACCACATCGGCAAGCGATCCGAAACCCGAAACGAGAAGTTATCTTCTGTGCGGGAAAACTTCGAAAAGTGCAGAATGAATTGGAGAATTTGATGCAAGCAAATATTACCGTGGCTACAGAGAAACTAGCCGAAATATCAACGACAGTGATTCACACTAAAAATCGACTTCAAAGAATCAGCTGCTCTAAGTCAGCAGTAGCATCTGCTGGAAAGGTATTGATATCGTGCAACAAACTTCTAGAGTGTATTAGTGAACTCAGAAGTAAACAAACTACCATGCCAGAAACAGAAAAATCTCTTAAAGAAATTATTATTCCTGAGTTTGGTGAGGATGAGTTCGATCAGGAAATAAGTAACCACAATCGAGAGCAGAATAATCAGGAGACTGCAGATATTATAAATAATGAAACAGAACCAGGACCTTCAAATTATGTTGTGAGTAATGTTCCAATTACTTCCATAAACAAAGATCAACTAAATTCATTGGCCGAAGTATTACTAAAGAAGCTAGGAGTTTCTTCCGTAGTAGAAACTCAT
Source organism: Tipula unca (assembly GCA_951394425.1). NCBI lineage: Eukaryota > Metazoa > Arthropoda > Insecta > Diptera > Tipulidae > Tipula > Tipula unca. Next base: position 55,885,588 of record OX596381.1, on the reverse strand, counting down.
AACCAGGATGCTATGGGACTATTAACACCTAACGAGAATGCACCATTTCATTCTTCTACTATAATTGAGTCAACGACACCAATAGTAACACTACCTGATTTCTATCCACTAATACCACCACCAGATCAGAATCCTGTTCAAAAATATAGTGTTCTTTCTAAAGCCAATGCTGAGACGGATAAACGGAATAAAATTCAGAATGTGAAGAAAGACCGTCTTGAAATCCACAAATGGAATATATTTTTCGCTGGAGAACCTGGAGGGATCCCCATTGAGCGTTTTCTTTATAGAGTGGAGAGTATGGCCGCTTCAAATGGTCTAAGTGCAGAATGCTTGACTAGTAATATGAGCGTTTTACTTAAAGGAAAAGCAATGGAATGGTACTGGTTGTACAGAGAACGAAATAGAAATGTGGGATGGGAACAATTACGCCAAAGCATGATTCATCGTTTCCAGGATAGGCGTACGGATGAAGACATCAAACAAGCCCTAGAACGCCGGAAACAAAAATTCAAGGAACCTTTCTTGGATTTCTATAACGATATTCTATCTTTAACATTACCGTTGCAACATCCAATGTCCGATACAGAGATTGTGAGTCTGTTGATACGAAACATGAGAGCCGGACTTCAAGCCACCTTTGCTGGTCAAAATTTCCCAGATATTGCTACACTTGTTAATCGTTCCATAGCTGTGGAGGATACATGGTCACGAATAGGATGGACTCCAGAAATAGTATATCAAGCTAGACGCCAAGTTAATGAAATCGGAATGGTCGGTGGTGTGAATGACGTGACCTCATATCAAAATAGTATCCCTGAGGCATCCAGAGAATGTGAATCTGTATCCGCTGTATCCTGGTCCAAAGATGCGACGCCTGTTATGAGCAACCAAGCTGTGTTCAATAGAATTATATGTTGGAATTGTGGGCATGCTGGCCACTTTTTCAAAGATTGTTCAATTCCGATAGCACACAAGTTCTGCTTTGGTTGTGGGGAAAAAAATACGGTTAAAATTCACTGCAAGGCGTGTCAAAATGCAAAATTTGTGGGAAACTCCCAACGGGGTTTCAGAAATGCAGGAAGTCTGAGACCCCAATATCACAGAACAATAACTCCCAATGTGAGCGTAGAGGAAGCAGCAACCAATACAGATCCAGAGTTGTACAGGATAATGAAGAGAGATGGATAAAAGATGATGTCTATGCACCAACATTAGTAACTATAACACAATCCACACAAACATGTAACAATTCTTCACATCTAAATCGTTCGCTTAAATACTTCAAAATTCGGAGAGAAATAAAAAGAATAATTGCTGAATCAGTTATTTCAAAGGCAGATGATTCGAGACCCTATGCTAACATTTTGATAAATGGAATACCTTATAAAGGATTATTAGATAGCGGAGCAAGCATTTCGGTATTAGGACGTGGTGCAGAACAATTTCTCGAAGAAAGGCAACTAAAAATGTACAGCTTACCGTCGTCATTATCAACCGCTAGCGGAGAACAACAACAAATCCTTGGACACGTCATAGTCGATATTTCGTATGGTGGAAAAACCAGGAGAATGCGACTACATATTGCTCCAAACCTCACGCAGTCACTTTACTTAGGGATTGATTTCTGGGATTTGTTTGGTTTAGTACCCTTGATAGTTAACGAACTTGATAACACATATATCAAGCCCGAGGAAAGCCCAGATGAAAATAAGCACATCTTATCTGTTAACCAACAAATTATTTTAAACCAAGTTGTTAGTATGTTTCCTTCAAGTGAGAAATTGGGGCTCGGAAAAACACATTTACTATCACATAAAATTGATGTAGGACAAGCCGCTCCGATCAAACAGCGGCATTATCCCGTTTCGCCTAAGAAACAGGAAGAAATATATAAGGAGTTAGATCGAATGTTGTCGATGGGTGTTATTGAGGAGAGTATCAGTTCGTGGTCATCCCCATTGGCAGTAGTGACGAGAGCGAATGGGAAGATTCGTCTATGTCTGGATGCGAGACAGGTGAATTCGGTCACGGTGAAGGACGCTTATCCGTTGCCGATAATTGAGGGGTTGCTGGGTCGATTAGATAAAACTCGCTACATTAGTTCGATTGACCTAAAAGACGCCTTTTGGCAAATACCCCTTGATCCATCGTCAAGGGATAAGACTGCCTTTACAGTGCCGGGTCGTCCACTCTACCAGTTTGCCGTCATGCCGTTTGGTCTGTGCAATGCACCCCAAACAATGTGTCGGCTTATGCATAAGGTTATACCTCATCGTTTGCATGATCGAGTGTTCGTGTACCTGGACGATTTACTAGTTGTTGCAGAAACGTTTGATGAACACGTATCACTTTTGTCGGAAGTGGCTAGATTATTAAGAGCTGCAAATCTAACCATAAATGTCGAAAAAAGTAAATTTGTCTTGAAGGAGACGAAATACCTCGGTTATGTGATCGGTGAGGGATGCCTCAGAGTGGACCCTGGAAAGGTTCGAGCCATAGACGAATATCCGGTTCCAAAAACAGTTAAGCAAATACGAAGGTTCCTGGGAATGACGGGCTGGTACCGCCGCTTCATACCAAATTATTCAGGCATTGCAGCACCAATTACCGACTTGTTAAAAAAGGGATCAAAGCTAACATGGAATGATTGTGCTCAGGATGCATTTGAAAAACTAAAAGGAACTTTAGTCTCCGCGCCAATATTGATAAATCCGGATTTTTCCAAACCTTTTTATATACAATGCGATGCGTCTACAACAGGAATTGGAAGCGTCTTATTCCAGAAGAATAATGATGACGAAGAGCATCCAATAGCGTTTATGTCGCACAAACTAAATAAAGCTCAGAAGAATTACAGTGTAACAGAGTTGGAGTGTCTGGCGGCGGTGATGAGCGTAAAAAGATTTAGACCCTATATTGAGGGATATACTTTTACAATCATTACCGACCATTCTAGTTTACGTTGGCTAATGGATCAGAAAGAACTGACTGGACGATTGGCAAGATGGTCAATACAACTACAAGCGTATGATTTTACAATAGAATACCGGAAGGGATCGTTGAATGTTGTTCCGGACAGCTTATCGCGAGTGAATGTAGAAGCAATTGATCAACCGGGTGATGGAGTTCTCTATCTAGATTTAGGTTCAGATGCTTTTAATGACTCTGAGTATTTAAATAGAATAAAATCAATTCAAGAAAACAAATTAACTCCACATACTAGCAAAGTTGTAAATGGAAAAATCTACGTTCAGATAGGACAAGAATCCGAAACGGATATACCAGCCTGGAAGCTTGTAGTGCCCGAATCGCTAACAAATTCGCTTATCGAACGAGCTCATAACCCTCCATCAGCCGCACATCAAGGGATTGCAAAAACAATCGAACTGCTTAAGCGTTACTACTTTTGGCCTGACATGGTTCCCCAAATTAAGCATTTCATTAACAATTGTGGTATATGTAAATGTAGCAAAGCTGTAAACTACTCAACTACACCCGAAATGGGAAAACAAATTGAGGTTATACGACCTTTTCAGAGACTATTTATAGACTTTCTCGGTCCCTATCCAAGAACCAAGAATGGATATACACATTTATTTATTGTCCTGGATCAATATAGCCGTTTTCCTCTTTTATATGCCTTTCGATCGGCGTCTGCTTGTAAGGTAGTTGAGTGCATGGAAAATAAAATATTCCACCTATTCGGAGTACCGGAAGCTATACTCTCAGATAATGGGACACAGTTCAAATCACTCTTGTTTGAGAATTTAATAAACAAATATGGAATAAGGCACGAGTTCACACCAAAATATTCTCCCCAGGCGAACGCTTCAGAGAGAGTGAATAGATCTATATTATCGGCAGTAAGATCTTACATCAAAGACGACCATCAAATGTGGGACATGCATTTAGACGAAATTGCAGGAGCCCTTCGAAATACGGTACATTCGGCAACCGGCTTCTCACCACACTACCTAGTTTTCGGGCAGCACAAAATTTACCATGGATCAACGTATTCACTTTTGAGGGACCTCAACTGTCTTGGCGATAACCATAGGTATGTTACTAACAATGCCGATCGGTTGTCCTTAGCTCAACAGGTTGTGCTGAGCCATTTAAAAAAAGCACATGAGCAAAACAAATCAAGATACAACCTTCGAGCAAGACCAAGGACTTTTAATCCAGGGCAAAACGTTTTTATCCGAAACTTCGTCCAGAGCAACGCTTCGAAACAATTTTCAGGAAAATTAGCGCAGAAGTTCATCCCTGCTACAATAGAAAGAAAAATTGGGAATGTTTCTTATGAGGTTATCAACGCATCTGGAAAGTCACTAGGAATATACCATGCGAAAGACATTCGATAGGTTTGAAACAATTCATATTTGTGGATCAAATTTGATCGCCAGAATCAATATAGGTTTAGTTCGATAGCTTAAATTTTGATTTCAAAACAAATACTATGCCCGGCGTTGAGACTCATCTCATGGGTGTGGGTCTTCCCCACGAGTGTAACAATTGGATTGTTAAAAATTCTTTGATCACAATGTTGCATCGGGGTGAATTTATTTACGCACTGTAATTGCAGCACACAATGAATTTGCAAATTTGTATATACTTCGTTCTTAAAAAACCGCGTTATATTTTCGAACGGTCGGATATGCTTATACATAATGTGTATTGTATATGTATATGTCTATAAAAATTAAATAAATAAAAATCGTACGATCACATCGTGAAAATTCGAGACTGGTTCCATTTCCGGTTTGTTACCAATAATTTGTTTTGATGGTGTGGGTTCATGATAGGTAATTATGTTTATTCTTAATTAATTGTGATTTGACTGGCAACTTGTTCACTTAAAAATTCAAGTGCTAAATTTATTAAAATTGTGCTGTGGCTAAATAATAAGAAAATAAAATAGCAAACCTGAAGCTCAACTTAATTAAAATTAAAAAACCAAGGTATAGCTAAGTTTAAATAATTCTTTTTATAATTTCTTATCATGAGCTCATCATCCATATTAATTTGTGATTTTTTTTGTGCAATTTTTTTGGTGATTTATAGGAGAACCCGCGGATTGTAAGCCGATAGCCACTCGCACGGATAACTGTGAATAAAACAAAAAAACTGTAAGTGTTAAATCCGTTAATAAAATATATATTCATTCGCATGGTTCAGCGAATTCAAAAAAATAAAAGCGCGGTTCTCCTTGGTCGAAACTTCGGAATTTTTCCGGTTTCCTATATAAATTATATTCAACATACGAAAAATGCACAAATGGAATCAGCCAAATTTATTTTGTTTGCAACTTTGGGAATATCCAATTTTTGAATTATTGTATTAAGATGTAGCATATTAAAATTTAACAAGTATTCGTTTTACAATTACGTTATTATTAAGTTATTGTTTAAGACAAATAATTACAAATTTATTAATTATATTAAATAATTACAGTACATATGGTTAAATTAGGTGCGTACGCATATACTATAGTATAGCAATTTCATATATTTAATATATACTACAACGATTAAGTATGATGGTTATGTTAACATATATTTAAATAAAATTTAATTAGTTAGAATAAGAAAATTTATATTGATTGCATGTTATTTATTATAAAAATTAATTTAATATTTATATATACGAATTATATACATATACATATATGTGTCATAGTGTTTCTGCTTGAACGATAAATATTTACTATTTTTCTAGAATTTTTAATTTTTTTTGTTAAATAAATTGTGTGCAGACGGTTTTCCACAATAAAATGTTAATGTGTTTTGTTTTTCCGTAAAAAGAAAATATTGTGATCATGGGAATAAAACAACCTAGCTTGTGTTTAAGTTTGTTACAGTGACGCAATAAAAAATGTATTGCTAATTGAGTGAAAATGTGATGATTTAGGTTGCCACGCTCCATATTTTAGAAATGGGATTACACTTGCAAATCAAGAGTAATATATTTTTTTGGTTAGGGAGGGTCAAGTAGGTGAACACCAACATCTGAACACCATAAACTGGAATATTCCAAAAGCCATTAAACATGTGTGATATACAGTGATATACAGTGAGTAATATGTACCAACATTTTTATTTTTATTTATTAGTCTGCGATAGGCCGTTAGAGGTCTATTGTTGAATCGTCCGCTGACCTATAGCTGTACAAGTGATATATAATTTGTGTCTTCAATTTAGCAGCATTTTCTAGCTCCAAAGTGGATGGTGGAAAGATCCCCCCCATCTGATTGTCACCTAGCCAGGCAATGTGCTGCTCCACCGATGCAATCCACTTGGAGATCTGTTAACGATGCATTGACATGGTCTGTATAAGGGTTTAACATAGATTTTGTTACGCCCAACTGCACACAACTGCCAGCACATCGTTACATAATGTAATCGCTACTTACCTAAAGTAATACAATTATTTGTATACCAAATTATTGCTTGTTCGTCAAATTACCTAATCCTGTTTTGTTGATCGCTTATAGCAAGCAATTTTGATTAGCATTAAAAAAATATTTTTTTCAAAATATTCAGGCTTCAATCGATTTCTTCTTTCGTTAAAAAATCTATGAACTTTTTGAAAATATCCTATCCGAGAGCACTGAAGTAGCAACTAAAGCAAGGCGGTTTTATGCTAATTTGTCTGCGAAATTAGCTCTCTCGACTGCGCCCATTTTAGTGGATCTTCTTTCCTATTGATAGTAGGTAAAATTTAATCTATGTACATACGAAAATTTAATCTATGTACAAAACATGGTAAATGGTGAGCAATTTAGATCTGATAAGCTTTTTAATCCCACGTTTATTTTTCGAGAAATTTGACCTTTCCTGAGATGTAAATACTTAAAATAAAAGTGTAAATATTTGCATAGTTCAGCTGCTTGTAAACAAAACAGTTTATTAATCGCAATAATGTTCTCCATTTATATGTGTGTGAAGTTAGCCCGAAAAATATCCCCGAAAAAAAAGTACGATGGCAACACTAACATACCACTATCACGATATTTTTTAATATCATCCCGGAAAAAATGTTTCTGTCACCAATATTAAGTTTTTGTAACGATAGTTTAGCATATCACCACCACAAAAAAAAATTCATTGATAGTATCATAATATTTAAAATCTCGCATAAAATAATATAATCAAAAGTCGCTACAGATGTATGAAAATTTATTGAATATTGCTTAAGCCTCACTTGATCCATAATTGTTCGGTGATGGATATGTCTTTCATAAAACTTCTGCAACAAATGTTGAATTACTTGGTGAAAACAAGATTTCAGAAATTAAAACTTATTTGAATGGCGATTTTAAAACGGTTGAGAACTATTCTAAACGTTACATTATTCAACCAAATGAAGATCTGCTTTTAAAGAACTGTTTAGTTGAAGGGAAGAAAGAGGAGTGGAATAATAATTCCATTTTCTTGGAAATCTAATTTGGAAATTCCAAAATCTATTTGGAGTAATATTTTTGATATTCAAAACAGCATTTTTATACAGAATATGTATTCGTCAATAATTTCTGAACTGATGACAAGACATACTGGTTGTTTAATTAGCATTGAAAGCAATGACATAAACCAGAAATCAATTTCAATCCGTTCTTACATTATTCTCATTCGAGTTTATCCGTGTTTGATAATCTCAAATTGTAAAACATTACCGATCGAATACCATTGTCAAAAATCTATTTTGTAATCCATATCTAACAGGACTTCACACGACTATAACGAGAATTCAGCTAATAGAATATATTTTTCTAACTTTGTCATAAGAATGATATATCCATTACCTAACAATTCCATGTCAAGCGAGGTTTAAGATATATCCAACAGTTCACCTAACAGTTCAATATCAATATTATAATAATTATAATCATTTTTCGGGAACTATTTTCGGGCTAATTTCACAGAGGTTCCATTTATAATTAAACAATGGAAGATTCTATAGAATGAATTCTATAGAATATATATATGATCAAATGATATCTGTAAAGTTTATTTTGTTATTTGTCAGCACACTTACACAATTTGAATTTTAAAATCTTCAATATTATTGGGCTGCCCAATTAATTGACTGTTAAAAACTACAATTTTTAAAAGTCCTCATAAAAATTATTTAAGTGGGGATAAATCACAGAGGACCTTGTCCTCGATTTCGCAAGACTGAACTGGCCCAGTTGTCGCTTTTAGGAATTTTCACGAAATTTTTACTTTGAATTATATTCTAGAAAAGTCTAGATTATGAAAGTCTACTTTTGAAGGTTGTAAGGATTTTATGGCGTTTATTACTCAAAATTTAAATTTGTTTATTCAGCTGAAGTTTGGAAATAATTTTCTCATAATTTTAAGTGTTTAAAACGCATAAAACTCTAATATCTCAAAAAGTAAGAGTCAAATAAAAAAATTTCCAGATCATAACTATTCTAGTTTTCTTAAAGAATCTTCCTAAGCTTGAAAAACATATAATACAGAAAGACCTGAAAATCTCAAGCTGCTAAAGTCACATTGACGCAGGATTTCAAAGTTTTTTCACAATTTTTAGGGTCTCAAATAAATGTTTCTTAATTCAGGTATCACAAACCAAAAAAATGTACCTCACTGTCAGAAAACATTTCTATATATCCCCATCACCAAACTCGTTTGTGGTGTTGAGATGTTTACACATACGTAACTATCTCGTATACTACTATTTTTTATATAGAAAATAAAATAAATCGTAAAGTGTGGGTAATTATTTTATATGTCGTGTGTTTTGTGGTTTACAATTTTCTTTCATTTTTTGCTTTCCTTCGTTATTATTAATTTATACTAGAAAAGAAGTTTAAAATATATATTTGTACGCTAAAATATCCAATAATTTGGTACCTTAAATGCTCACAAAAAAATAGTTTCAACCAATTAACTGTTGAATAAGGAAGGAATAACCATTAAATGGTAAATGACCTGTGAATGCATTTCCACTTTTTTTTAGTAAACCCTATTTGCTATCTATTGCAATATACAACCAGATTTTTAAGTATTGATCAAAACTATAAACCGAGACGCTGCCTTGAATACCCCCCTTCTATACTCTTGTCACCAACGACTTATAATATTTTGGGTTTAAGTAACATAATGGTCTCCATAAATTCAAGGCCAATTAACAATCATGTTCACCATCGTTATGCATTTTTATGTAAATACGTAAAATGTATTTTAATCTCTATTTGTTACGGGGCTCAAGGCTCTCCCGGCTATTTGCAGTTAGCTTATTTGCGTCCTTACCTTATGCCGTTGGCCAGCCAAAGCGGAGACTCACGGCCACAGGTCCAATTTATTTGACCATCTACACCTTGTATAGCTCCATGCCAGCCTGCACTGACATGAACAATGGCTTGGCCCATGGATTCTGCACTCTGCACAAAGGGTTATGGATGTGTTCATCATCACCTCATCCCGATCGAAAATAAGGATGAAGAATCCCTTTTGCATCTCGCCCCTATTGGGATTCGAACCTTGCAGTTAAAATCTACTTTGATCATAAAATATTTTATTTTGATTACATATTTTACTATGCCGATCACATAACACAAATTTAACCTATACGCGACAACTATTATGTCATTTATATATATTACAATTTAGCAACAACTTGTAATGGTGTAGAATATAGAAAACGATACTTCCATAACGATTGTAATTATAATCAAAATATAGTGTAGAAAATGATGTTTTCCGCACTGATGTAGCATGATAATTTTACCACACTATTTGTGTATCATAAATCATGTGTGTAATGAAATTAGTTGCGTTTCCATATTTCATATTTGTAAAGTGAATGTCAATTTTTCAATCATATTTTGAGGAATATTGGCTCAGAAAGAGCTTTGTACGTCCAATTAGGTTTCTTTGTCAGATTTTCTATTCGTTAAGAAATTAACACATGACATCGTTTTACAATTATTTACCGTGGATTTGCTGTTAAAAAGGTAAAAGAACCTTACCAATGATGGAAAATATTATTTATTAAGTGATGTTTTCAACAAAAACGCACTTCTAGAGTTTAATTTTCTGAATAATCAACACAATGAAGCCTTCGACTGATGTTATTGCAAAATTGTAACAGAATGACTAAGCACCTAAGCTGTTGAAAATAATTTCAACATTTCAAAATGTACAAAAAAATTTAATTGGATTATTTTAAACCAAAAAGAACAAGTACTTATAGTTAGTAAAGGACAATGGTAAATTTTTCATAATCGAAACACCTGATATAACCATAATTAATGAAAATTGATTTCAGAATTTTTGTTTTTAACGAATTCTATTCAATGTGCGAATTCAGGATCGAAAATAGCAAAATACTAAACTTAATTAAAAGACATGGTGGATGGAAATATTCTTCAGTTGAGTTAAATAAATACCAACACATACATACATTATTTAGAGACTGTTCGGCTAGTGGATTTAATGTCCTTTGAAAGCTTCTGAACAGTATCCCTATTTGTACACGGCTACAGGTCCGTCTTTTTAATTGGCCATCTGCACACTGCATAGCTCCATGCTAGCCTGTACTAACATGAACGATGGGTCGGCCCATGAGTTCTACATTCCAACAGAGGGTCATAGATGTTTTTTTCAATTTAATCACCGATCGTAATCGGGAGATGAAAAACCCTTTTTGCATCCCGCCTCTGTTGGGATTCGAACCCGGTACCTCCCGATCCAAACGTCACAACCACTGCGCTATTTGCTCGGTGAGTTAGATAAGTTGATTGAAATGTCCTATTCTATCCATTGATAAATTGATAACTGATCGAGTTGGTCTCAAAATAGCGATTAGTATATTACTTTGTTGATTTTTATTATTATTTATTATTTACGTTAATGTTTGTGCAAATAGTGAAATAATTGATGAAATCTGTGATTTTCACAATTTTTTTTATGTGTTGATCTCGTTGTGATAGCTATAATGAGTCACAGTGATGCTAACAATCTGGGGGTATTATGAAGACAAAACTGTTTTATCGGAAATTTTCCTAAGAAAAAACAACACGATCTTGAGTTCATAACAACGGAGCTTGAACGGCATTTATCCCAAAGTTTATTAGGCCAAAATATTCTTCAGGAGTAGCATTTTAATACTATAAAGGATAGCTCACAAAAAAGATTAATAAATGTAACTGTGCAACATTTAACTGAAGTGAATAGTCCTCATCCAAACCGAGAAGAAAAAAATTATTGCGTCAAGGGCACTTGCAAAACGTTTCAGCAACTTGTGTGGAAGCGACCCCACAAAATATGTAGTATAGGAGTAATTGATTAATGTTTTACGAACTTTAAATATTTGTAGAGGAAATATTTTATGATCCGACTACCAGAGGTGGTTATATAGGAACCCGAATAAAAATTAATAATCGAACAAGTTCAGGCAGTGGAAAACTAAAAAAATCTGTTGTTGAAGAATCCAATTTAGCAATGCCAGTAGTAAGTGAAGTCTTTGACGAAGATGTAAGCTTCCTAAAGAATGCTTGCCCAACGGTTCAAACAACAATATTTTTTGAACGAATGACAAAAACTATGGCCTTGAAATTATTTAGCAATGAAGATGTATGTATTGAAAAACTTTCCGAGGTTTCTTGATACACCTATGGTTTGGAATGTTTTATAAACAATTGAATTTTACTGATTTCTAATACTTAAATAATTTATTACAGATTCAACAGGACTTTAATTTAAGGTATCCGGAAAAGTGTAACAATCTTCTAGAAAAATGGCCTAAACTTAAACATAAAATAATTATTCTTGGGGACAATTTTAAAATCAAACTCTACGATGATGATCTATGCGATGAAGATATAGTAAGTGAATTCTTATAAATGAATAAAATGTTACTAATTGATGTATCATATTTTGTTTAGAATGGGATTTAGGAATTACAGTTTTTTTGGTACTGTCTAAATTACTTCCTATACAAGAGGGAAGAAATATAGTACGGCCGATTGGAAAATACCTATTATAAAATTTCATAAGATAAATTGGAAATATGTTGCGGTCGCTGTGCGTCAGCGATTTTCTCAACATTGTTTGTTCCATCTGGATTTTTTAGGTTTTACTATTCGCGTTTTAGGGTTTACTAATCGTGTACGTTATTACCACATAAAACCAAATAAATATTTGCTTTGCACAGTACATAAATTTTATTCCAGTTTCAATTTATGTATTTGTATTGGTAGATTAGATTTGTATAATTTATCTATATACCTCAATAATTTATTTATTTAGATTTGAATTTGTTATATATTAATTGTGTACTCAAAATTGTTATATACTATATATGAATTGAATACGGTATGACTATACACACACCAAGCATGTAATATACTGTAGAGCCAAGCTGAAAATATACAAGCTTTGGCAGTCATTAAAGTATGAAAACTAAAAATTAAATAAAAATAAAATTTAAGTTGTACATGGTGTTGTTATTTATGTTTACGTGAGTGATAATTTGAAACCAAATATTAATGCCAACAAATATTTTAAACGGAATAACAAAATATTTACCCAAAATTTTCATTTATTGTAGATTGGCAAATCAGCAGCTAATTTAAGTGGACCGACCATCTAGACCATTTAGATAGGCACGAGATCCCTATAAATGGATGTTCTTCACTTGTAGCATTTGATACGCTATTTAAAAGTTTTTCTTTTCTTTGAATGCGATTACTCGGACAGTCATCAAACATTTTTTAATTTTTTGGACCACGCGATTTTCGGATTAAATTCAAAAAACCCAACTGCCAGAATAATCGATATTAAAAATCGTTTAGAATTATAAGTTTAATGAGGGTAGCTCTTATTTATTTTTTAATATTTTAATAATAAAATTTTTAAAATTTATGGAATCAAATAAGAAGTTTTAATTGAACCCCCAAAAAGTTATTATTTCACTCCTAAAATTGCTATAAATAAACTCCGGAGAGGGTTTCACATTAAACTGATATGGGTCAAACAAATAAACTATTTTAGTAATTCAATATTTAATCCTTAAAATGTTCCAAACTAACTACAAAAAGAGTGGAATAAAAACTCCTAAAGGACAATACAAGTAACTTTTATATAATTCTTATATTTTCGCGATTAAAATGAGTTAATACCAAGCTATTTACTATTAGTTACATATTAACTCCGATAATCCATGGACTCTATTGAACTCTTCTTCGGAGTGCCAATAACTCTAAGTTTTTCTAAGAGTGTATGATTGAGTTATAATTAGTTACAAGAAGGTACAAGTATAGATTGCGGGTCTTCAGTAATTTAAATGTATTGCCGAATTATTTTTTTAATGAGTAAAGCAACACAGAAATAACATTTTATAATAATTTATAACCCAATAATAAAGTTAGTGAATTCATAAATTTTTGAACTCTATTTCATTGAACTATTCCAAATTTGGTAATTTTACTCACGCTCTTATACCATCGATGAATCCATGAGGCCATACACTGGTCGATACGAAGAGAATTAAAAATGAAAAAAAAAAATTGTACCATATCTTGTTATTCATTATACTCGTACCATGGCTAGCTGCATCATTCTGTATTTAGCACTCGTTGTGTTTAGACATATTATGTGATTTTTTTATGAAAAGTTTGATAATTACGTACATTTTGGTGATTTTTTTGTGCAGTTTAATAACCCTTGCAAAAATGACACCAAAGAAAAAACTACAAGAAGGCAGACATAAAAGAATTACAATAACCTTAGAAATGAAACGCAAAATCATTTAAAATCGAGAACGAGAACATACAATCGGTCTACATCAATTATTTGTACTATCCTTAAGAACAAGGACAAGATTTTGGAGATAGATGCTTCAAAGGGTATCTATCAAAGAATATCTACGCAACGGTTACGTGTTCTTGACGATGTTGTGTTTTTAACGGTTGCTTCTCATATGGATAAACGAAAAGCAATTACAAGGCGACATACAATTAACGAAAACATCATTTGTGAGAGGGCGAAAATGATTTTCGCCGACCTCATAAAGCAGAAGCCAGGAACATCTACATGCCATGGGTGGTTCGAAAAATTTAAGAAAAGAACCGGCATTCACAGCGTTGTGAGGCATGGTGAAGCAACAAGCTCTGACACAAGGGCAACGGAGAACTTCATCGGTGACTTCAAAAAGCTCATAGATTCTGAGGGTTACCTGCCGCAACAAGTTTTTAATTTTGACGAGACGGGTCTTTTATGGAAAAAGATGCCAAAGCGTACCTATATAACAGCAGAGGAGAATGTATTGGTGGATCCTGTTGTCAACGAGATTGTGTCTTTGGCCACTATCATGGGACTGGAGGTGGATCACAATGATATCGATGAGCTTGAGTAAAAGCACAGCGAAGATCTGACCAACGAAGAGCTTATGAAGTAGCATTGTGTTTCACAGCAAGAAGTGATGGAGAGTTTGTCAGATAAGGAGGAGGAAGAGGTAACAACAAAGCAACAATCATCTGGCGCAATTCGAGAAATGCTGAAAGCATGGGAATCTGTTGCTACATTCATAGAGAAGCATCACCCTAATAAGGCAGTGACTACGCGCGCTACAAATTTATTTAATGATAATGCTGTAACACCTTTTCACCAAATTTTGAACCGTCGGCAAAAACAAACTTCTCTAGACAGCTTTCTAGTATATAATGTAATTTTCTTTGAATAAACGATATGGTATATGTACATACAATTTTTTGACTATTTTTGCAGCATGGAACGGATTATCGCATTTTACATTAATTCATATAGGAAACTTTGTTTCGCTTTACAAGAAAGATTCTGGAACGAATTATGCTCGTTAAGCGAGGTTCTACTGTATTTGTAATTTCTACAAGTTTTTCCCTTATCCAAAAAGGGGAAGAGACACCAGTGATAAACTTGCTAAAAATGATCAAAGCTACATATATAAAGTATATTTTGATCATTATGTTTTGTCGTATAAATTAATGGTTGCTCAAAAAACTTAAAATATTTTTGAGATAAGGAACAATTCGTGAAAGCCGTATGGCTAAGTGTAGTGTAAAACGAAACCTGATCCTAAGTAACTTTTGAAATATTTTTTTTTATTCATCGAAACGCCGGTTTTGACCAAGAAATTTTTCCGTCCATGGAGAGAATCATTACTTGATTTGTATTTATTCTCTCTTTGTAATGGAATGGTTTTAAGTTTCATGTGGCTCTCGAGAAACTAAACAAAGATTACACCAATGGATAATTGAAGCACAAGGATTTGTTGCAATTAATTATGTTTTTACCAATTCACACGTCCAATAAATCATTATTGGAAAAAATGTACTCCTCGGCGTTTCGATGAAAAATAATTATGTCACAAATTATTGAGATATCGCTCTTTTTAGTAATAGTCCAAAATATACTATACGTTGCCAAATTGATGATTTCTTTAAATTATTATATATAATAAAGTATCAAATAGACATTACCCTATACTAGTTGGTAGTCCTTTTTAATAGCAAAAACAAAATACTAAAAAATTCATTTCATAGAGCTTTCCGCTTCACAAACTTTAAAAAATTGTGATACATATACGCGACATTATAGTCAACCTATCTCAAAGCAAATTCAGTTGTATATATGTACCTTTAATATTTATGTATTATGGTATTCCTACCTTCTATGAATATTATATATGTTTTATATAATATATGTATATATCATGCATAAATATCACAGCAGCTTACCTGTAACGAAACAAACACAACATTATTTCAATAAATTATAAATTTTAACAGCAATAACATAAAAAGTTATACAGAGAGAGTCTTTTTATCAACTGAAGAAAAATAAAACGAATGTATGTGCACATACACATTAATTAAATTTATTTTTATTTTTAAATGTATTTAGTACTTAAAATGTAAATTGAAATTTATATATATTTTTAATTCAAAATACACATTCATTACAGTTTCGAATTTCTATGTTTCTACATAGATACCTGTATCTTATTACCTACTAATATAGGCAATATATTTTTAATATTTTGGCGTGTTGTTGTTTTTTAGACTTTTAAAATTTATTACATTAATTTCTTCTAATATACATTATTAGGAATAGGAACGCATACGAACATGCGTACGCACAATTCAATTTGTAACATTCTGTAAAATAATAATTTTAAAAATTTTTTTACTTTTCTTGTAAATAAATTCAATATTCATATACCTAATTTTTATATGTTTCTAAAATATTATACTTTCTTTGTGTATATAGAAACCCCCATTGAACCCTTTTTTTATATTATATGTATACATATACACATATATTTTTGCTCTAAATTTAATTTATTTTTCAAGATTCATCCGCATATATATTACACAAAACAACCGTACCTACCATCTAAATACATTTTTAACTCCGCGAAATATACAAAAATAAAAAATTAAATTAAATTATTATGTAATTTATTATCACGGAAATAACAAATTTTTACAATTTTACATACATAAATACTCGGTTTTGCGAAAAAAAAAAAAAAAAAAAAATTGAATTTGGAAACATGGGAAACTAATAATCGCAATTTGTTGTTTGTGTTCGAGCTATTCCTCAAAAACTTATTTTTTATTTGGTTCAATATTTTCTTTTGATTCACATGGCTGAATATATTTTCGGTTGGATTTATGATTTTTTTTTTTGTGTTATATAACCTCTAATGTTAAATCAATTTATTGAATTACTGTATGGAACAATGGAAATGGATATTATTTTTTACGTGAAAAGCGGATGTGAAAATTTGTGTTCATCATATTTATCGGTTATAAAAAATGGTATTACTCATGGTATGTACAAACATGCCAAATAAATTCCCATCTCAGTTTATGTAGTAAATCAAAAATGAAACGGAACAGCATCTTTATTATCAGAAAACTTGAGAAATAAAATATTGTCGATATCGGCTAAATTGTAAAAAAAAATTGCGATCGCATATCCCTTAAATCCGCATATATACCTCTAACGATTTGTACCTCTAATATTTGTACACTATTTCATTTGTTTTAGGAGTCCCATTGCCAGGGATGGGCGAGGTAGATTACGCCGTGTAATCTACTCGGTTGTCGACACGTACAATAATACGTATAGATTACTTGGCCATATTTTTTGTCAACATCGACAATTAAGTCAATGTCAACAACCTACGATATTTTAACGATTTGAAATAAAATGCGCCAGTGCGCAGTTGTATTTTGTAAAAGGACAATTCAGTTAAACTTCACTTTGTCGTCAAAAAAATCCTTAATCTTGACAGAAAATACCCTGGCGTAGATATTTGGAAATTTCATATATTTTATATGGAAACGATTTAGTTAATTTTTTTAATTGATTTACAAAGCGTAGTGGAGCGTTTAAATTCAGAAACAGAGGAAGATCAGAATTCTGATTTTAATGATGGTATAATGATACTGATGACCATTTGCCAAGATACCTTGAATTAGACCATGTATTAGACCAAGGCGATGATATATAGAATTAAATACAGATGCCGATATTGGTGAACAATGAAGAAGTTCGTGAAGATTCAGAAGAATATTACGTCGGTATGGATGCCCATAAGCCCATAATATTCTTAAGGAATCATTATTTGAGGTCCAAAACCAAGTATACAAAAATGTTAAATGATGTAATTTTCGTTGCGTAATTTTCGACACATCGATGCAAAATTTAATTTGTCGACGCACCAATAGAAAAGCTGACAAAATATATCAAAAATGGAACGAAATTAATTCCGACAAAAAGGTTATGGTCTGGGAACCGTTACACGAAGAAAAATATAGGACCGCTAATTGTCGTCGGAAAATACAGATCCAACTATGAACCTGTTGATAAACTCTGGATAAAAACTGTATTCCTTTGTGTCGGAGCTAGTCAAACCATACAAAAATACGGGCAGAAACGTAACCATGGACAATTTTTTTACGTCGATTTCTCTAGCGAAAGAACTTCTTAGTTGGAATCTCTCAATGGTCGGTACCAAAAAACAAACGTCGGTAAAAAAAAAACAAACGTTGAATCCCTGCTGAATTTAAATCCTCAAAAATTTGGCAGGTTTTATGAACAAATTTTTGTTTTGGAGAGAAAATGGTATTATGTTCCTAAGAACAATAAAGTAGTAGTTTTAATCTATACTCAACACAAAGACGATAAAACCTCTGGGCCAAAACACAAGCCGGACATAATTCATTATTACATCAAAAACCAAAGGAACTGCCGATACGATGGACAAAATGGTGGGTCAGTATACAACAAAAAGGAAAACCAATCGCTTTCCACTGGCAATGTTTTTCAATATAATTGACACACCGCAGGACTTGCTGCTTATATTATATTTGTTACAAATAATCCATGAACCTCTCAAACCGTCAAAACTGGTCGATGACGGGACTTTTTGCAAGGGTTGGGTGAGCATTTGTGTATTCCACTTATAATAAAAAGAGCAAAAATACCACGAGTGGTGGGCTATTTTCCAACGAAAATTGCTGTAGAGTGCATTCTTGTAACATCTATTGAAGAACTACAACAGCAGCAGAATGTTCCTTTTATTCCAGACAATACCATGGATAGAGGTGCAGACGGTCGGCGCTCGCTAAAAGGTCAATGTCATATGTGTTACAGAGAGGGAAAACGGAAAAGAACTACACGAAAATTATGCGGTCAGTGTAAAAAGCCAGTTCGTCAGACGCACAGCCTTACGCAAACGAAGTGTGAGGACTGCCACATGGCATAATTTTTTTCATAATTTTTGATTTTTCATCATTTATTCTTGTATAAATGAATTGGTAGTGAAGTATAATATAAAACTATACCACTTTGCATTTTATTAGTTCAATAAATTACAAAGCCTGTAAAGGTTATTGACCCATGCAAAAGAGATTAAAATATCCAACCTTGTAAAGCCTGAATTTAAAAGATATTTAGAATTTAAAAGATATTTAGAATTTAAAAGATATTTAGAATTTTAAAGGTTTTTTAATTTTTTCCATAGAAAATACATGAAGAAAAAAATCTACACCCGGGTCTACATACAGTCAAGGTGATAGAAAAAAAGTAAAAATTAAGAAAATATGAATTAATTTTTTTATTTTAATTTTTACATTTTCAAAACGAACTCAAAAATTTAGTAACTGAGTCCAAACGAAATTAAAATCCAACAAAAATATTCAAACGTGTAAAATCAGATCTATACCCGGGTGTATACAGTCAAAGTGTAGGTTAAGCCGTCAGGAGAAACTAAAGAATCATTCAGATTAAAACGGAAATCACTGTAAATTTGTAAATATGTGTAGAAATAAAACAAACAGAAGCTTTAATTAAAGAAAGTTTATTGCACTAAAAGTTCTGATTGATCTTAATTTCAAATTTGCACAATAAGCACATGTAGTTCCATGTTTCTCATTGATATTCTACACAGCTTCCGATGTGACTTTAGGAGCAATATTATTCCATTTAAAACGCATATTTTCAGCAATCTAACCGCATCCACCAATCTTCTTTTCTCTATTTCCCAATATTTTTGGATAGGTCGAACCCGGTCGGCTTATATCTTCTGAGATAACATTGATTTGATTAGTCTCCTTTATAGCGTCTTTAGAGCAGAACTTCGAACAGGAACTGAACCGGAACATTAAACCGTAATTAACCGAAATATTTTCCGAAAATTTTTTTTACAAATTATAAAAATTGAAAATATTGCCGAGATCTTGTTTGTTTTTGTTAGAATACCACAATGAAGTTTAGCAACTTTTTATTCAATCTTGATAGTAAAAATTGGAATTGAAAAATAAAATAAATCCGAACAATTTTATTGTGTTCGATTTCAATTATAATCTAACTCATATTTTACAAATCTCATATTTGCCCTACTTACACAAAACAAAACAGTTTGTCTATATTCGATTGTTTTAACTCCATAATGCATAAAATTATTCAAACAATTTGCTCGAGTAATTATAAATATTACATAAAAGATAATGATTGTTGTAAAAGAAAAATGGTTTATGACGTTATATGTGCGTCGCCAAGACGCCCGAAAAGTATTTTCAATCAACTAAAAATTTATTCATGCATACAAGTACAAGGGTTATTTGTACATACATAATTTATAAAAATGATGTGATTGTTCATTTTCTAAATTGGTTTCCATCGACCATCTATATACCAAAAAAAATGTATATACTTTGTTTGAAAAGTAAAAGTAAAACTTTTTGTTTTCGATTTGTTATGTAACTTAACTAAAAAGTAATATAAATCATCGATCTTTTATAAAATGGTCAAGATGGTATATTCATGTTAAATTGAGGAATGTTTTGTTTAGATTAACTTCTAGAATTTAGAACTTTTGCTTGAATCAAGATGATCGAAATAAACAATTAAGATGAATGAGAAGATTGAACTGATTTAAGATTGGCTTTAAGTAAAATAAACTTTAAAGTGTACGCGGGTAAACCATATTTGGAATTAAATTGATATAACTTATTAACTTTTACTTAAAAGGGTGTTAATGATTTTCTATAAAAAAAATTTGCAGTATGTGCAAAACAGTTTTTAATTCTTTAAATAACCAATCCTTTGCCGAGTATGTAGTCAATAACTTGGTATTGATATATTTAATCACACAAAATTAGGGATGGGCGAGGTATATTACGACGTGTAATCGACGCGGTTAAATATTACGTAGATTAGGGCAATATTTTTTGTCAATGTCGACAATTAAGACAATGTCAACAACCTACGATATTTAAGCGATATGAAATAAAATGAGGTATTTTGTAAAAGGACGATTCATTTAAGCCGTAAGAAGAAATGAAAGAAAAGGTTCAAATTAAATCATAACTAAAATTATATCGTTCGGATTGATCGAAATTTCAAATTTCGTTACACCGGATAAAGTCAAGCACATATTGTTCAATGCTCCCCATGAGATGAAATTTCTGATGTGACTTTGCCAGCAATATTTTAAGCAGTTCTCCTTCTTAATCTAACGTGTGTCTTTAGAGTAGCGTAAACTAGCTTATTCAGGCCAAAACATTGGTTCTAGACTCGTTTTTCACAAGCAATGCATCGCAAGTGATTCATCGCAAGCAGTTCATTGCAAGATACTATTCAATTTACCGTTACCATTTCAAAACACAGTAAAAAATAGCAAAGCATCGCCGGTTGTCACGACATAATGTTTTGAAATTTGGAGTGCTAGATGAGCATTAGGCTATTTCTTGATCAATTATGATAAATCTCAACCTTTTGGACAGAAATCCGATTTTAAATTGATTTTTGAATAAAGCTCTGGATGACTAATTTTGATGGGATTATAATAAATAAATAAATAATTTTAGAAGTTCTGGCTTACCTATATACTGAAACATATCTGAGATATTTCTTAATCGATTCTGATTAAATCCGACATGTTGAATTGAAATGGGATTATTAATTGATATTTGGATAATAGAATTCTAGAATATTATTAACTGTGGGGAATAAAAAATTATTTTTTATTTTAGGCAAATCTTTCCCAGATAACATATATTATATTTACACTAATTTTAACTTGATTGAGAATTGAATAATTTTTAAGAAATCTTGGAATATTTAAATTTAATAAAATTGAATTGACTTGAAATTATTTAATCAACTTTTAATGCTGATCTGATTAGAGTTTGACTGATATATTAATCAGTTGGACTACTATTTGAATGGAGTGTTTCAAATAAATTAGAGATTAATTTCCTATCAATCAAATTTAGCTTGAATCAAATTTCACACTCAGTCAATAAAAGCAGTGCTGGGATGTTCTATCATCACTTAGATTCGCTTCGATAGAAATTTGTGTCTCTTTTTTTATGAACAAAATTGTATTCTATTTCGCAATTTATATTGTAATCATAGCCTACTCGATCCTATTTCTATAAATTCATTCGATAAAATATCACCAATATTTTTATTTTCGATGGCAAGTGAAAAGAGGAAAAAGAGATAGTTTGCAAATTTATTCTAACAGGCTGAGATCGCAATAGACAAAACGTAATTCAAAAAACGCAATGGAGCACAATTTTGTTCGTAAAAAAAGAGACACAAAAGTCTATCGAAGCGAATCGAAGTGATGATAGAACATCCCAGCACTGGTTTTATTCAAACTCAACTTATTTCAACTGTTTTTGAAAATCAATCAATATTTATCCATTCTAAAATCCAGTATTTCATGGTTCTAGCCAGTTATAATAATTGAGTTTAGAAGGTATCCGCTTAACAAACGTTAAGTATCACTGACGTAAAAAGTATGCCACAAAAGAAAAGGTACTATTTTTCACCCATTTAGGTTACAGTTTCTGTTAAAATTTCGATGTAATCGGCCTTCGACGTCAAAAGGCAGGCATACACTTTTTTGTAAAATTTGAATACATTATTGGGTTTGGTGGCACGGAGATCGAATTCTGAAGTTATACAGCCCAATTCGAACAAAGGTGAGTTTTAAGAGATCGTATAGTTTAGTTTCAAGAATTGCTCAACTATGAGTTTTTTGAAATATTTATATTTGAGATAAATTTAATGAATATTGAACTAATTTTCTTCAAAATTGACGGGAAATTGAATGAGTTTGAAGAGGATTCGACATTGGAAAAATAAAGTTTGAAAGAAATTTATAGTAACTTTAAATATATTCCGGGAGGGGTTGTACAAAGCAAACTTGTAATGGAATATACAAAAAATTGCATCAAAGTTGAAGTTAATCTCAAGTTAAGAAAAAATTGAACAAATTGAAAATAATAATATGTTGGAAATGATTTGAATTGATTGATGACGATTGATGAACAAGTTTATAATTATTTGTTTGACCAGAATTTGAAAGGATGAATCAAAGTGGATGCCTTGTTGAGTTTCTAAATTATTCGAGTTTGAAGAAATTTAAGATTAATTGATACGAGTATAGGCATAATAGGAGTTGAAATTATTAGACAGCATAAATTAGAAAAAATTGAGTATACGTATTTGAAATATTTTTTGAATTGAACTTGAAATGGTTGGAATACGATGATTAATGATTTGAACGTACAGTTAATTTAATTTCGATCTAAACTTGAATTTTAGAAAATTTTGAAATATTCAGGCAATAACAATTGATTTATGATTTGATTATAGTTTGACAGATACCTACATTAATTTACATAAGTCAATAAGAAAAATTTGAATGGGTGTCAAATTTCATCGATATTTGCTATGCATATTATTTAATTCCCTATAAACATCAATCTAATTGAATAGAATATATGAATCAATTTTCGTTCAGTCAATATAATCGAATTTTAATCAAACACGACTGAATTTCCTTACAAAGTTGACTCTTAATTCCAAAGAACAAAACAAATGTTTTGAAAAATTAATTATTGGCTCGCAACAAGGTAAAAAATTGATAAACCCTGAAATTATTATAAATTATTTATCAAAAATCTCACTATAATTTTCGATAGGCCTGAACTAACACTACAATCATGCCGAACCGTTAGAAAAGCTAATGGTTTTCACAAGGTCAAATTGAGATTTCAGTAAATTTACATTTTTGGATTTTCTTAAGAAGTTGCGTCTCTTAAGATTTTCAATATTTATCACAAATCTCTACACATTGCTTTAAAATGTGAGTACATACACACTTCTTTTGGTTTGTTGCAAGATATTCTCGATAGCCTATATATACATGCTGGTATTCTAGCTCGTAGCATTTGTAGTTTTCCAGGTGAAACACAAACGGACGTACAGACGATGCTTAAACAATTTTGTTATACTTTTTTTTTACGGGGAATTATTTGGCCTTCTGAATATGACGAATGTGGAGAAATTTGAAAATTGGAATTGTATATTAGAATTTTTAAGATGGAATTACGAGAGTAAGAATTTTAATGTGTTGAGAATATTATGAGAATCATTCAATCATTCAAACCAGCGTCAATAATTGTGTTTTCAAATATTACTTATTATATATTCGACCATTTCTGATTTCAATTCGTATGTATTCGTGTGATACACATATCAGAATTTATAGACAGCACTGTCTATCAAAAATTAATCAGCACTCACGTAAAAATATTGGATTTTCATGTCCTCGTGTCCAAGGTTTTCCTTAATAATTTTCCATTTCTCGTTATATATTGATTCAATCAATTGTATTTTTATTTATTTAGTGAAATAAAATATAATTTTAAATTTCAAATTTTTAATTTTAAGCTCACATCAAACTTAAATGTTTTGTTGCATCCAAAAATAAATTCAATTAATTTGCGTTATTAATTAATACAAATATGTACAACATTAAATGTATAAGCTTAAAAGAGATTTACTTGAAATCAATAATAAGATCACATCATAAATTTTTAATTATTTTCTTGCATTATGTTAAATATTTGTAGAAATAAAATAATGTGGCGAAGAATGTGTTTATTTTTTTCGACGACAAATTTTTGAAACATTTTCCTAATCCTCAACCGCATGAATACATGAATAGAATTTTATTTCGACAATTTTGATTCCCAACATTTAATACAATTAACGTTATGGAGAATCAAAATGGTATTTCTAAAAGAAGAATTAATATAAACATATATACGACAAAATATATAAATATTTGTTGTTGTTGCTCCAAACAACAACATTGCCTAGATGTAATAAGATGTGATTTAATCTTCTTACATTTCTGTATATAAGATTCTTGATTCTTGTAAATGATTAATAAAAATACCATCTGTATATAGAGATATATAGAGAAAAATTTAATATTTCCTAATTTATGAATTGTTTTTATTAGCCATATCTGAAAAATTCTATTATTCCAGTACAGTATATTTTTCTCGGAATTGGATTTCGTCTCAAAAAAAAAAAAAAAAAAAAAATTGATGAAATTATGATGAGCTTTTTTTTATTGTATGTATATGTACAGACATATAGTTTAACAATCAATTGATTTATTAAATTTAATAAAAGATCGAAGGTAAATAAAATTAAATAAGGAATAATGAAAATTGTGAGCCATTATAATTAAATTTTATTTCTGTTTTGTGGCTACACATACATACTATATATGTATATTGTATACACGGACACGAGTATCTACCGTAAACTGTATAAGAAGGAAACTAAATTTTATTGTTTTTTTTCTACCCTACATAACTAGGAAAATTGGTTTTTTATATTTTTTTTTTCCTTCAAGTCTGATTTACCTTTTCACGCAATATTAAGTATTTCTGTACGGATGTAGTATTTTTTAAAGGTTCATAAATACTAAATTCATCAAGAATTCCGGTAATTTATTGGGTTTTTTGTTGCAAGCTCTAATCAAGGTTTTGGTATTAATAAATTATAAAACCCAATATACAATACATCTTTTGTTATCTTTAAAAGATTCGTTTCACCGAATATTCTTAAAACTAATATAGTCATATTAGAGATTAGGGATTAGTTTGCTAACGGCAATCAAGTTTTTTTACCCCTTATTATTAATATTCCAAAAGCATTTGTCACTCTAGGATAGTGTTGTTTATATTATTTATATAGATAATATAAAATCCATGTCCTTTTCCTTGTCTTCCTGTATATTATGTGTATGTCTCTATAATACCATATATCTGCCTATTTTATTATTTTTTTATTAGCTCTGTGTCTAAAGGAAATATAAATAAATTCTAACAGCAAAAAATAAAATAAAAATTGGAAAATAGGAAAATATAGGCAAGAAAAATAAAACGGAAATATAATCAATTCGTTGACACATAACATAACCCAGGAGAATTCATTCTACTTATTAAGCTTTTCGTTTATTTGTTGTTATTATTATTATCCATTTCCACCGAGAGAGCGCGCACCAATAGCCACTAAAATCGAAATTATAAATCTCTTCCGTGTTATTTGGTTTAATTTTGTGGTTTATAATTTAATTTTCATTTAATTCGAATTTAATTTGATTGATTTTCTATTCAAATATAATATTATTATAATGGAATTGTACGTTAAGACAAAGATACAACAATAAAAATGATGATCGGAAGAGCGTACAACGGCGGACAAATCGACACAATATTATATTTCCTTTGTATTGCTTTTTTATGGGAATTTGTTTTGTGATCAGCTGCTTAAATAAATATTCCTACCAAATGGAATATTTTATACTTTAATTCACTGTTGAATTATTTATTAATTTGAAAGATTATATTTGCATTGTTTGTTACAACATATCGATTGGTAAGTTTTGTTTATTAAAAAATCGCCGCTGCGGGATATTTAATTTCAATTTCATCGATTTGTGTTTATTTATTTTATTTATCTCCCGCATGTCGCTTTAGGTGTTTACCAAGTTCCACGGTAACATTTTTGGAAATGATACAAATTATATTGAAAATATATCCTATGCCAAAATTAAATCGATTTTACTAAGAATCACTTCTCATAACAACGTGGAGACAAATTATTTTTACGTTCATCATCTACAGGAAGACAGGCTCAAAATAGATCTCAATCAAGACATAAAATGCTTCACCAATCATGAAACTTGCTTCTACCAATATAAATTTGGAGAAAAAGCAAGAAAGTATCTCAAAGGTTGCAAATTTTACAAAACTAATAATCCAGAAACTAATCAAAATTTTTAGATAACCATGCTGAATTGGCAACCTTCGGTCATGTTTCAGCAACAGTGTTCTTATATAGTCATCGACATCATTTCAAAATTACAATTTTTGGTCGATACCGGTGTAGATGTTTCCATCTTACCCGTAAAATTCAATAACATTTCAAAAAATCATCCGACATTACATGTATTTGCTGCTAACGGTACACCGGTACAAGCATATGGTACTAAAGTACTCAAACTGGACTTTGGACTTCGTAGGGAGTTCAAGTGGGAGTTTGTTGTAGCTCATGTATCAGTTTCCATACTTGGAGCGGATTTCTTAAACATACTGGCCTCTTGATCGACATTCAAAGACAAATTAAGGATGTTAGATCTTTTGACTTCTTTGTTTGTAGCAGGAGTAATTACCAATTCTCATACATCGAATTTATCATTCATCAACAAGACAATCATTTTACCGGAAATACTTTCATTGTTGGAGCAATTCTCGGACATTACAAACCAAACGTTAAAAGACATACCGATTAAATATGACGTTACCCACAGACTTGACACTATAGGACCATCCGTTTCTGCTAAAACAAGACGTCTAGCTCCAGACAAATTACTGATTGCCATAAATGAAATATTTTTACTTTAGACCTTGTCAAAGCGGACCATCAAATTCCGATTGAAACAGTAGATATTCCTAAGACAGCGATTTCCACATCATTCGGATTCTGCGAATTTACTAAAATGGCATTTAGCCTAAGAAATGCAGTACAATTTTGTTTTGTCTACTTAGATGATATTCTAATTGCATCTAACACCTTCGAAGAACATCTTGAACATCTCAAGGCAGTTTTTCAACAACTTTCTAAACATGGTTTGATCATCAATTCTGACCAATCTTTCTTCGCATGTCAAGAAATCAACTTCCTAAGTCACACAATAAATAGACAAGGTATTATTCCTTTTCAAGACAAAATCAACGTAATTAAATAATTTAAACGACCTGTAACAGTTTGTCAACTCAAACGATTCTTTGGAATGATAAATTTTTACAGACGTTTCATTCCTGGCGCTGCTGAAGATCAAATGCTACATTTCCATCTACGGCCACCTTCAACAAATGTAAGGAGATATTATGTCATGCGACACTCCTTGCACACCCATCAGCTGCTGCTCGTTTAGCAATTATGGTAGACGTATCCGACTTCAGTGGTTCAGCATGTTGTTTCGGACACTTGGCAACCGCTCAGTTTCTTCTCTGTACGATTAAACGAGATACAACAAAGGTACAGTGCTTATGAAGAGTTCACGTTATTCACAGACCACAAACCCTTAATTTACGCTTTTTATCAGAACACAGATAAAGCATCTCCGCGTCAATTTCATCATCTAGATTTCATCGGTCAATTCACAACCGATATCCAACACATCTCGGGCGTTGAAAACGTCGTCGCAGATACTTTATCACGTATAGCTCAAATTCCGATTCCAGAAAGCATTGACTATACAGCCATAGCGGATGTTCAGTCTAATGATGCAAAACTACAAGATGCTCAAACAAGTCCCTATTCAGTTTAATTCCAGTAAACTGATTTATTGCGATATTTCGATAGGTACATCACGTCCATTCATTCCTTTAAATTTTCGGAAACAAGTTTTTGAATCCTTCCATAACTTATCTCATCCCGGAATCAAAGCAACGAGCATTCAAATTGCGTACACTACAAATTCAATTGCGTACACTGTCAGAAATTCAAAGTTTCAAGACACACTAAAATTGCTCTCACCAACTTCAAATTAAATTCAGACCGTTTTTCAAAAATCCACAACTATCAGACTACCTGGACAGATTTTTGACAAATCAACTTTCATTCCACAAAACGATTTCATCAAACAACTCAAAAATTATTTCACTGACATAAGACCTTTACCAGCATCCAGACACACATATCATAATTCATTCATCCGCAAGGATTTAGATACCTGCTCTCATGTTTTCCTACGAACAAACTCCATTTAAAGTTTTAAATCGGTTAAACAAATTTTTCAAAATTAAAAAGGACAATAGAAATATTAATATTTCTATTGATCAACTGAAACCATATTTTTCCGCAACAAATAAATCCAATCAAGATTCACGATTGATTACCGCACCATCACCGAAGCCGTTTTAGGGCCAACTTTAGAAAATGTACCAAAAAAACTCTAAATCGTGGTTCTTTTGAAAGTCCACTTTCACACCATACACAACAAGTGGGCAACTCACATAAACCTATCAATTTTAATAATAATAACAAACTATTTAAAACATAAAAACATATAATATAAAAATTGATTTACACAATTATGACAGATTACCACTTTTTTAGAGTGTTGAAGACATACATTTTGTCTGCAGTCGCTGCAAAGCTGTCTATTAATGCGGCCCAGAGGTCGAGGTCAACTCATAATATAGCATCTGGGTATATTTGCATCTGCAGTATTTTGCATAGCTTTATGAATTTGTGAAGCTAAACTGGATGTAATTAAAGCTTGACCTATTGTGGATTTTGTATCTTTTGATAGACGAGAAGAACTATGGATATTTGGCACAACCAACTTTTGAACTAATTCTTTCAGAAATATTTTTCTGCGGATATTTCGTTTGGGTGCAGTCCAATCGGGATATAAATAAATCTAAATAACTTTTGCAGCTACTCCAATTACGTTAAGTAAATTTAAAACTGAACCAGTGGCCATCGATTAGTTTTCCGTTTTGACGAAAAAACATCACACAGCTGGTCCATCGTATCAAATAAGTGCATTTATGACAATAAAATAACGGCTCAATTTTTCTTTGGTAAGTAACGGACATATTTTGGCGGAAACCAAAACCGTTTGTTTCACTTGTAAAATAGTTATCAAATGTAATATTCCGTTTCGAATAATGAAACGGAACAAAAAATTCTTCAACGACGTTCAATCCTAGGGTAGCTGGTAACGCTGTCGCAGATCCACCAAATGTTCATCCCATACTTGTCTGATTTTGATGGGATATACTGCTTGAACAAAACTCTACGCCTAAATGGCAACAATTGCTCATCGATAGTAAAATTTTCACCTGGGATAAAATGCTTCAATAAATTGGTATTTATTGTATCCCAAATTTACCGAAAAAGGACAAATTTATCATAGAGTCTTCTGGCGGAACGAGTTGTTATATCATCAAACCGAATGAAGATTTGTGTATATCGATTCGATATCAACAGCATTCTCAATTTCTGATAATACTTTGCATATCGTCTTGAACATGAAATTATTTTCATGATTTATTTTGAAATTTCATAGTGAGTCTCAAGACTCATCGCATGCGGTTTTGTTAGTATTTTTAGAATAGTGTTTTCTGATCTTTGCCATTACTTGCTAAAATTTTTAATTACGATTTTTCAAAAAATAAATAATAATTAAAATACATATAACGTAATTTGTAAAATAAAATATTTTTGGTGAGTTTTGTATAAAGTTAAAATGAGTCTCTGATACTCATGCCATGTTGATTAGGGATAAAATGAGATATATATTTAGGCAAAACTACTTTTACTATACAATTAAGCAAGGAATAATTTTGAGCTTTGTTTTTTTTATAATTAGTAATATAATTATTTATTTTACTTAAAATTTGATATACAAAGTAAAAATTTAATAATTAAGGGATGTTGGAAAAAAATTAGGGCGTTTTTTTTATATTCATAATAACCAATGACGTTTATTTATTTGTCTTGAAAATATGGTCTGAAATAGTGAAAATAAGACATGTATGGGAATGGGCATGGGTTATTTATAGAACTGGAAGTTCATTTTACAAAATAAAAGTTGAATTCTGATCGGATTACGAGGTGAAACCCATACAAATTTTGTGTAATAGTAATCATTCATATTTTTAAATAATTTTCAGTAATTGTCGATAATTCACAAATTCTTAATAACTATCTCAATTTGTAATTTATTTAATTAAGGGCCTCATTCGAATTTCGAGACGCTACTAAATACAATTACGTGATAACAATTAATAATTATTTAACATTAATTATTCTTACCCATGGTCCACCTTGATCCCAATATCCTTCAGTTGATCCATCGGCCCATTGCGATTCCAATGGTAATTCTGGTTCGGGTGGCCATTTAGGCGGTTTAGGCGGTCGTGGTGTCGAAGGTTCCCCACGGGGACACCACAAAACCGACTGAGGGCAACCTATGTTGAATTTTTTTTTATTTTTGATTTTAATTAAACACAAACTGGTGTATCAAATTTATTTGAAACTTTCCACATCCACAAACACTAAATATTTCACATAAATAATAAACTTTTTAGGTTATGTACATAAATTTATCCTTTATAATTCATGATTCTTTTATTTTATCTGTTAAATTTTTTTTTTTTTTTCTAAATTAATATTACGATATTTTATTTCCGGTTATAAGGGTTTGTTGGTGTAATTTATAAGCACACAAAACAGCAAAAATTTAATTAATTTTAATATTTATAACACAATAAAATATTAACAAAAAAAAATATATAATTAAATTTTTATAAAAAAATTATTTTCCATTTTGGCTCAAACATAAAAATGGCATTTTGCTCATATGAAAAACGATTAATTGATTATGTCATACGTATATATGTAGTTTGGGTATGTGTATTCTTTAGTCTAAGACTATGTTATATAGTGAAGTCATTTACAGAAGTAGTTTTTGAAAGAATATGGTTTGCGAAGGAAGATCCATAAGAAGACAACGGCGAACTAAAATTGTTACTTAAAAAATGTATTCATATCTCCCAAGACTAATATTTTGTATTTCATCTGTTTTAAAATTTATATACATAAAAAAATAACTCTAAACTACAACTTTGTGCATAGCGCAAAAAAAATTTGTTCTTCTTTATTTATATAATATACTCGTACGAACGTATAGGATATGTTCATTCTATTTTAAAACTCTAAATATGTATAAGACAAAATATTTATATTACTCCTTAAGGATGAAACATAATTTTTATAAAACAAACAATAAAAATATTCTTTATATGTACATATATATACTTTTGAAATCATAACCTTTATACATGTATATGTTATAATTTTGAACTCAACATCTTATAAAATACAAAACCCGACCGAAACAAAATTACTATTAAATATTAAGCTTGATAACTAGGTATTATTATATAGATTGCAACTTTCCGTTTCATTTTACAAACAAATATAATTATCTTTAAATTTATCACACCTAAACTTTTTAATTATCTTTCTTTTACAAAAGGCACAAAAAAATAAAAATAATAGAAAAAACAAAAATTGATACCTTAATCTTTAACTTATTATCAAATTTTCACACCGAAGAAAATAAACTTTCATAAAACTTAAACAATAAATTTATGAACTTTTTCATCCCCTCTCTTTTCTTTTTGACTATATACGTTTCCAAAAAAAGATTAAAACTCAATTTAAAATGATTTCGTTTCGTATTTTTTTTTTGTCTTTTTAAATTTTGTTGAAAATTTTAACATTAAAAAAAAATTAACTGAAAAAAGCTCAAAACCAGATTTTTTCTATTCATTTGACATTGCGGGTTTCGATAATGTTTTACTTTTTTTTTGTGTTTCTTATTTTAAAACAGAAAATTAAAAAACAATAAAAAAAAGCTTTTAAGTTAAATAAAATTAAATTTAAATTTTTATTGTGTAAAGTTTTCTTCGTTTGTTTTTATATTTTTCTATGTGTAATATGTACAATTTTATTTCTTTTTCCAAAACTATTTTTATCAATAAGTAGTAAGTGTTTTTGGGAGTTTTATTATTTCCCAAAATATAATTTGATAGGAGAATAAAATTTGTTCTGTTAATGATAGGTAAATTTTACTGAAAAACACAATAGAATTTCTGTTACGAAAATATTTATAATAATAATAATAACAGTGTTAAAGGCCATTACTGGCCCCTTTCTGAATCAACAATCTGGCTCCAACGGTTTCGATCCTGAGCTTGGTCTTCATACTGTCTTAGACAATCTGAAGAGGCCAAGTCGTTCTCTACATCGTGGAGCCATCGTCGCCTGCAACGACCTCTGCGCCTACCATATGGTGGCTCTCCTTTCAGAGATCGCTGCACAATTCGTTCCGGATCAGCACGCAGAACGTGACCGAGCCAGCGTACTCGCTGAGATCTAACTTCATGTACAATATCGGGGATCTTCATCAGATCTCTGATCTCGAAATTGTACAGAGCTCGGTATGTACCATCTATTTCGCGTTTATGGCCGTAAATCACACGCATGATTCTTCTCTCAAATGTAAGGAGCCATCTCTCGTACTCATCCGTCAGCGCCCAACTTTCACATCCAAACATAACAACGGGCCTGATCAACGCTTTGTAAAGCTTCAGCTTCCCGGCACTTGATAAGTGTTTAGATTTTAGCAGTGGCCTTAGAGGATACAAAGAACGACTGCCAGCTGCCAGCCGCACTTTAATATCCTCACCCACACTGTTATCGTGAGTAATAAGAGAGCCCAAATATTTGAACCTCCTCACTCCCTCAAACGTGTGGTGGCCACTACTAAAATCTGGTGTGCCATTGTCTCTAAAACCAGAGATCAGGTATTTCGTTTTGGACTCATTGATCTGGAGTCCAACAGAAGCTGAAAACTCTACAAGCGGATCAAGTATTTCTTTCACTCCGTTGTTATTCAGTCCAATCACGCATATGTCATCTGCATATGCAAGCACTTGATTGGACTGGCGATATAAGATGTTACGCTGAGGTGTTTCAGTTTTACGAAAGATGTACTCCAACATGAGATTAAAGAGTATCGGGGACAGAGCATCTCCCTGCCAAACACCCGAGTTAACTGCAAAAATTGTCGATAGCCTGTTCTCAACTTTAACACAGCATTGAGACTGCGTCACTGTCATCCTACACAGTCGTACCAATTTTGTTGGCATTCCTAGGTATTCCAGGGCAGACCACAAACTCTCTCGATTGATCGAGTCGTAGGCCTGCCGGAAATCCAGGAAAACCTGATGTACGGAGATGGATGTCTCATAATATTTAGATAGAATCATCCGCAGCGAAAAGACCTGATCAGTGACTGATCGATTCGGACGAAATCCTCCCTGATAGTCACCAACCAAGCCTTCCGCCAGAGGAGTGATTCTATCCAATAAAATGTATGACAGTAACTTGTATGCTGTGCAAAGGAGAGCTATACCACGATAATTCTCACACTTCAAGCGGTCTCCCTTCTTGAAGATGGGGCATATCGCGGCCACTTTCCATTCATCAGGCATAACTTCGGTTCGCCATACTAATCGAATAAGGTCGAAAAGACAGTTCCACAAAGTATCCCCTCCGAATATCAAGAGCTCCGAATTAATGCAGTCCACTCCAGGTGAGCGGTTTCGTTTCATTCTCTGCATGGCCTTAGTGAATTCCTCATGGGATGGCTCCTCAGTGCAAATCTCCGCAGACTGTTCTAGAGGTGGCTCAACAACAGTCTGTGATGCATGATGAACATCAAGCAGCTCAGTAAAGTGTCCACTCCATGCGTCAAGTACTGCGTCGATGTTGACACAGAGGTTTCCATCCCGGTCCCGAATGGCGGTTGACGAAGGCCTGAAAGTATGGTGCAATCCAGTAATTCTTTTAAAGAAATTACGTGAACTACGCTCATTGCTGAGTTGTTGTACTTTCAGAACCTCGGCCTTCCACCATTCTCGCTTCTTCCGTCTACAAATCCGCTTAGCTGCCCTTCTTGCAAGAGCTGCCTTGTTTTTCCTTGCGATTGTGAGACGTTGTTGCACTTCATTATGGGCTATATTTTGTTGCTCAACTGCAAGACGACACTCGTCATCAAACCAATCATTCTTGGGTCTGACTTTCACTATACCTAAAGTCTGTTGAGCAGCACTGACAACCGAAGTTTTCAGTACCTCCCAGACAGAGTTAACGCAGTCAGACTGGTAATTAGCTCCCTCAATGTTGTCGCTGACAAGATCCTGATATCGTTTCTTTTGATCTTCATTTATCAGACCTTCACAGTCGAAACGTTCCATCCGTTTCGCTGTGTTCCCCGACCTGTACGAAAACTTCCACCGTAGCTTTGCAGCGACCAAATAATGATCGCTGCCTACGTATTTGGTTGCTGACCGATAAGTTCTCATATCCTGCACAACCTGAGCTCGCCCTTTTGAAATTAACACGTGGTCAATTTGGCTCCGGGATGTTTTGCGAGGATGTGTCCATGTCTCTAGGTGTATCTGTTTGTGAGGGAAGAATGTGCTTGCTACTCTAAGATCATGAGCAATTGCAAAGTACATCATTCTCTCACCATTATCGGTCACAGTTTCGTGTCGGGAGTACGGACCTATGTTTTCACACAAGTCGGCCTGATTTCTGCCAGCTCTAGCATTAAAGTCCCCAATTACCATTCTAACATCGTGTTCGGGTATAGATCCCATCAGATCGTCCAAGTCATTGTAAAATGAGTCTTTATCTTGGGGCTGGCTGACTTCTGTGGGCGCATGTACACAAATTATCGACAGGTTGGCTAACTTCATGCGCAGGCGAAGCATACACAATCGGTTATTGACTGCTTGAAAATCCAAAACAGCCTTCTTTACCTGCGGCCCAAGAAGAAATCCAGCTCCAAGATTTCCGAGGTCATCTCCACTGTAGAACAACGTATAGCCCTGGGACACATGGTCTCCACTTTGAGGCCAGCGAGTTTCTTGAAGAGCAACGAGTTCCAGCCGATACTCTTTCATGCACGTGATTAGACCCTCCAACGCTCCTGGTTTTTTAAGTGATTGCACGTTCCACGTGCCGATCCTAAATCTCGTATCCGGGTACTTGAGCGGGGGTCCGGTTGAAAATATTTATATTGGAATGATATAATTAAAGCATTGGGAATATGTACATCGGAAACAGAAATATTTAAGGGATTCTGAAGTAGCTATACGATGAAATTATATTCAAATGTTCGATAATGTCCGACTAAAGTTAGAAAATAAATATTACGGAACTTAGTAAACATATGCGGAAAATGTAGTTTATTGAATTTGTCTTTGCGTTTGTCATCATTCTCCATTATTTTAACCGCGAGTTTAAAATCCGAATTTTACAGTAGCGAAAAAACAAATAATATAAGAATATCGAGTACTGCCTTAATAATAAGAAATAAAACATTCCCGTTACCAATTTATAGTCGACTTTCTCGAGCACTCACGTAGTACAACACACGAAACATTGTTTTGCATGAGTGCTAAACCATTTCGCGTGTGTTTGATACCAAATCTTAGACAACCTTTATAAGCTTCCACATAGTAAAATACAGCAAAAATTGTCTCGCGTGGTAAGTATTAGGAATTTTATTAAGTATTTCTTTATTAAATTTACTGTATAATGATTGTATTTTCATACTACTGGTATACCGTTTGGCTGCTGTACTCCTTCTACTCAGCAATTTGTAATTTATTTATTATTATTATTAGCTCCTTACGGCCTAAGAGATCACGTGATTTACAGACCAAAACGCGAAGTAGATGGTCAATAACGAGCTATGTATATATTACGAGATCAGAGATCTGGTGAAGATCTGAAAGGAGAGCCACCGTATGGTAGGCGCAGAGGTCGTTGCAGGCGACGATGGCTCCACGGTGTAGAGAACAACTTGGTTTCTTCAGGTTGTCTAAGACAGTATGAAGACCAAGCACTTTAAAATAGTAGTCATTAATGTTTTCAATTTAATCATCGATCATAATTGTGAGATGAAAATGCCTTATTACAAAATAAACCGGAAATTGATTTCAGGTCTTTTTGTGACCTACATTTAATTGATTCTAAATCTGAGAAATCTACATATAGTATTATTCGTTTAATTCATCATATTGTACACTTAAAGTACTGAATATGGTGTCAAAATCCGTAGAAATATATTTGTTTGACTGATTTTTTTTCAAATAAGTTTAGCAAAAATAGTTGCCTGGCCAAATTTAGGGAAAAGTTACATACAAGTTGATTTTTGAAGTTACGAAAGTGGAACAGAATGAAGCTCATCGGTTTATTGAGGGAGGTATAAATTTGCACACTTTGTAAATCGGTAAAATCGTATAATTTAGTGATTTATATACAATTGCAGACGAATTACTTAACCTAAATGAACATTTATGATATGCAACAAACATGATTTGTTTTATTTTTAAAATTGGTTTTTATACAATTTATAAAGTTTTTTTTTTTTTTTGTTTTAAATTGGGCGGATTACTCCAGCACTCAATGCCACTAACAGGCCCACGGTGCAATACCCGGACAAACACATATACTTACACATTAAAAACACCCAACCGTGATTTTTGGTCACCACCGGGAATCGAACCCGAGACCCTCGAATAACAAAGCAAATACGCTACTTACTGTGCTAACAAGGGCGGCATTTATTTATAAAGTTTGTAAAATTGTACCTAACCTAAAAATTTAAAAATTCTAAAAACTTAATTTGAATTTTGAAAATTGTAGGTATTCGGAAATGTTCGCGCACTTTAAGAAATGTATACCGGATGTTTTTTTTAAGCTGAAACTTTGAACTAGCTCGGAAAATATGCCCTCTACGATAAAAATGACCATTATCAAAATTAAATCATTCCGGAAGGGAAATACATTAGTGCTAAAATTAGGACCCCTCGCCCCTCCTTGTAAGACGGGTGGGGGGCAACTTGGAAACTAAAATAGGAACGATGCCCGTCGAGCAATAGTCACTGGGGAAAATAATGAAACTGCTGTATTGGTGCAGTAGTTTATAATCCTCATATAAGTACACGAGAAATAGCTAGCGAATCCGGATTATCCCATAGCAGTGTTTGGCTAATTTTGAACCGGCATAATCATCCGTATCATGTGGATTTACACCAAGATCTCCATGGCGTTGATTTTCAAAATTGGATAACTTTTTGTCAGTGGGCACGTGAACAAATACATCAAAATTCCAATTTTGTTTGCTATTTATTGTTCTCCGATGAGTCGTCTTTTACAAACCATGGAACGGTTAATCGACACAACATGCATTACTGCATTACAGCTGGTCCGGTAAATTGGCCAACCAGATCACCAGATCTTACTTCGCCAGATGTCTTTTTGTCTCAACAATCTCAAAGACAAAGTATTCCAACAAGTACCAAAAACACGTGAGAATATGATTGAGCGAATAAGAAATGCTTGTGCCGAAATTCCAGCATACACGCTTCTCAGTTGTGTACATTCATTTGAAATGCGGATTAATAAATGCATTGATGTCGAATTTTGAGCACTTAATTTAATTAAAAGATGTTGTTCACGTCGTTGTTCCTGGGTTACACTAAGAGTAGTTTCTTGATAAGCCATTTTCAGTAATTAAAAATTTAAAAAATACAATTTATTTAAAACTAATTTCGAGTATTTACATTGGAAACGTGTTAATTTTAATGTAAACATATTGCATAGTCTTATGCATAATGTCCGCAGTATGAGAAATCGAAACAAATTTAATACCATCTATTACAGCGCCATCTATCATGAATCGAAAAAATGTTTCAAGTAAACCCTACGTACTTTTAGCCGTAGAATCCGAATTTGCGATCAAAAATAGGGATTCCTATCGTTCAGCAAGTATTACTTAATT
Organism: Tipula unca; assembly: GCA_951394425.1. Taxonomy (NCBI): domain Eukaryota; kingdom Metazoa; phylum Arthropoda; class Insecta; order Diptera; family Tipulidae; genus Tipula; species Tipula unca. The sequence continues at coordinate 55,847,242 of OX596381.1, read as the reverse complement.
CTTCCGTTCAGGCATTAAAAATCTCACCAAATCTAGGTATTCAATGATATGTAGAAACTTTAATGACTCTAATTTGTCGCAAAAGTTAGTATACGATATTGTCCAAAGCTCAAAATACAAGGTCAAACGCAGTGTGTGTATAATAAAACTGTGTAGTTGTTTTGATCTGTATAGGCGAACGTATAGTAAATACAAAACACATTTGAGTTTTTCTTTTTCGTACAAAGCAAGCTTACCATTCTTAAACCAACCGCAACATCATTGTATAATCAGTTAAGGGATTTCACTTACAATAATTCGTGAATTTTAATGGCTTAGAAATAATTGTTCATCGGGTTTAACTATTTACAGCATTACCCCGACGATTTCGGTTAAAGACGAGTAGAAATAGATTTCCTAGAAATAATAAGCCGACAACTGCTATAACATCATTTGTCGATGACATAGACAATCGAATCCTATCAAGTTTACCTGAGTGTAGGGGCGCACTATGGGTATACCTGACAAGTCTACTTGAACGTGTGTAGCCGGCTTAAATCAAACTAAGTCGGCTAAACACGTTCAGGTAAACCTGTCAGGTAGGCCTGCACAGGTATACCTGCCCAGTTTTATCTGATGTCTGTTGAGCGCCCACACCTGCAGATAAACCAGATAGACCATATCATCGACAAGTGATGTTTTAGCAGTTGTCTTCTTAGTTGTAGGCAATCTAATTCCGATATACCCGCCACCGTTTAGGTATAAAATTAAAATTCACGAATTATGGTAAGTGAAATCTTTAATTTTTTGTTCAATAATGATGCGGTTGGGTTGAGAAGTACGTTTGCTTTACACGAAGAAAGAAAAGAGTATCTCCTAAACAACGGATGCTACACGCAATGATAATACCATTTTCATTGATGAGTTGCATAATTTCTTATCACTGATAATAACAGACTTTCAAGCCCATTTGATAGAGGTTAAATTTTACCAGTATTAATATTTATATCACCAATTCACATTGCCAGGTATATGCCTGTGCAGGCTTACCTGATAGATTTAACTGATTTTTAACATAAAATTTAAATTCATGAAAGATAAGTAACTATCGCAAGGACAAACTATTTCAACTACAATATAAAACGTATAATCGTAAAATACCAATAAATAAAAACCCTTAATATCACCTTATGCGCTGACAAACTTTTAATGCAATGAAAAAAAATTCGCATATACATTGTACAGCCCATCAACTTTAAGATAAAGCAGCTTTGTCCAAGGTTAGATTGTTTTACTGTACTAATTGATTTTGGTATGGGAAAAGCAATCAGATATAAAATGTTAATAATATTTATTTGAATAAAATTCAATTTGCCATTATTATTTAATATCGTATATGGAAAATCAATTTAAGTATGACAAATGTGTGTATTTCTACACATTTGTTTCCATAAATAACGGATAAATCATAAGCATACATAAATAGCTTTAACATTTTTACGATATACCAACATATATATAAGAGATAATTCATCAAATGAGAAACACTTGTTGTGTTTTGAAGTTTAAAACTTTTGATATGTCCAATCGATCAATTTGATTTTTTGTGATTTAACACATATCACATACTGTAAAGAATTAGAAATGAAACATTTGGATTTTCTTCATGCTTGGACCGACCGCTTTCAATATGGATAAAAAATAAAAACTAATTAGAAAATATAACTTAATAATAGCTCATTAAATTATAGAATTAAAAGTCACAGTTGTAAAAAGTAGCATACAGGTATGTAAAGCTCAAAAATTATGTGTATGTATTAAATAAAAATATGTATATAGCATAAACTTCATCACGATTCACAAAATCCTCTTTTAATTAACTTTTTATTTAAATAAAAATTAAAAATTTGGATTATAAGTATGCACATACATACATACATACAAACACAATTTTATGATATTTATATTTTCAGTACAAATATATTTTATGAACCATACACGATACATGTACAAATATTTATGCTGGAAAAGCACAACAAATATTTTTTGCAAAAACGCTACAGTCCAGAGGCGGATTTATAATATAATGAACTATAAACAAAGTGGTTTAAAATTATGGATAGGTAAATTCGTAATTTTTATTTTTTTAAATTAATATTAATTTAATTGTTTACCTTTCATAAAGGCCTCTAGATAAATTGTACATGAATTTGAATAAGAATTATACCAAAAGCTTAGTGTATAGTATGCTATATAATCATTAGTCGATTTTTGCCACTGACCAAAATTTAATTAATAAATTACAAAACATTCGTTGGACTGGTCCAATGTTTGCACAATACATAAAATTTGCCGATCTATATTTACTTATTATTAAATTAAAAAATGTACTTGGCAGAAGAACAAAAATTAAATTTCAAAAACCATATCATTAATTAAATTAAAACAAATATTTTATCCGCAAACAAAATCCGCTTGGAACTACCTTAATTGGATTTAAATTACCATCTCGATTTTTTGTTTCTTTAATCTACTATCTCTCGATTCACGAACAACAATACATAACGATATACTATATATATGTATATACAGAATCATATATAGTTATAATCTCCAGAAACTAGCCAAAAGCAATATTTTCACAAAACAAACGTTATGCTCACTATATAAACGTATAGTTATATGCACACACAGACATTTCCATATTATATGGATGCATAGATAAAAAATTTTTTTTTACAAAATATAACGATAAGAGAACAGAACAGAAAAGAAAAGATAGTGTAGTTGTGCTTTAATTTTTAAATATCGTAAAATAGTTCTCTCTATTTAATAATTTTCTATTATTATCATTATAATTCTGATTTTTGTTCATATTTTTTTGTTTTCCCTGTTACAATAATTAAATTTTTAAAAGCTCATTTAAAAATACAATAGATGAAGTAATATTTTTATTTTTTTTTTTAAATAAAAATGATAACAAAAATTTTAATGAAAATGCATAAAAATATAGAAAAATGTATTTCAACTTTTAATTTTGTTAAATGTATATACATGTATATGTTGTTGTTATTATTTTGCTTAATGCTTTTATAACAGCGAAAAGCTTAGCAGGAAAATATTTTTTGTTTTAATTTAATCAAAAAATAAATGAACGATTTTTGTTTGTTTGGATGTGTGTTAATATGTATTTATGTTGACTTATGACTTTCTATATATTATTTTTTCTCTGTGGTAAACAAATATTCGGGAATTTTAAATAATTTGCTATAAATTATTAATTTTCCATTTCTTTTTAAATAAATCGTTGTGCACATGCAGGGATGAAAAAATAAATTAAATAAATGAAAATGTATGTGCATAATTAAAAAACGAAATAAAAAAATTAATTATAAAACAATTAAAATAAAAACTGGGAAATTTACATAAAATGCTGTGCGAAGATAAAATCCGAACGAGAAGTTTTAATTTATAAGAAAACACCGGAATAAGATTTGATTAAATTTTTTATGTATGTACATAAGTATGTCTATAATTCCGACTGATTAAACCGAGGTGATGTAATCACTAAACAAAATGTCATTCTTATTTTAATATACTTCGTGTATAGATAGCAATCGAGTTAAGAGGGTTTTTAATAATAAAGAAAAATCCAACAACAATATTGCCTTAATATTTGTATATGTATATAATGATAATATATATATATATATATATATATATATATATATATATATATATATATATATATATATATATATATATATATATATATATATATATATATATATATATATATATATATATATATATATATATATATATATATATATATATATATATATATATATATATATATATATATATATATATATATATATATATATATATATATATATATATATATATATATATATATATGTATATCAGGAAAATGCAACAGATGTTATAACTAATTTTCATTATAAAAGAAAAAAATATAAAATTGATTTTCCTAATTTTCTCCAGTATCCTATGCTATATGTATCGTAAATATCTTAACTTTTATTTCACTAATATAATATCTAATATAAATTTCAAAATTCCATGATGATTTGATTTTTTCATAAGCCATATGGAAGAGCAAAGATGAAAAACAAATTTTTCAAAATCACTTTGCACTAAATTTCACCACAAAAAATAGATTAAGGTGAGTATAATAGATTTTTTTTTTTTATGATTACTTTCACTATTTGATATGTAATATAAAATATAAGCACAAATTTAACTTTTATTACATAATAATTATTAAATTTTAATCACCAAACAATAAATTAAATTACAGATATAATAACAATAAAATATTATTGACATAAACCGAATATTCCAGAGCTTAGACACGTCATGTTACGCTAACAGTTTGAACTAGACTGAAAAGTGTATAACCTTATTTTCAGTAAATATTTTCCCCAAAAAAAAGGAAAAACAAAACAAAAAAAACTCTTCTCAGATCATCATCATCATCTTTATTAACCGAATAGAAAAAAATTGTTATCAGAACTTTATAATTGTAACAAAGCGAGAGAGAGAGAGAGAGGAAGAGAATAGTTATAAATTTTCCAGACAAATGGTAAATAATGTATACAGCTATAAGAGGAGAAACACCGGCATTTATATATATGATTTGCTATTTTTCTGTTTTTTTCCAGCTTCCCCTGTTTGGGATCCGCCCGACCAAAAATAATTTCGACGCATTTTATATAAACACGACGCAACGCATACATTACCATAGCAACTGTATCAAAATGAGAAATTGAGAGAAAATAAAAAAAAAGAAAATATATTTTTGGTTAAATTTCCCTTTTCTCCCCGAACTGATAACAGTACAAAAATTGAAATATGATTTTCTTCCGTCTTCCTTGCTACGTCTGGAATTATTATTTCTTTAGAAATGACATAATTTCTAAAAATAAAAACGACAATTTTTTTTCTTTAGTTCTTTTAGGTTATCAATAATCTTAGAAAAAATTGAAATAAACAAGAATTAAACTTTATTAAGATTTTATAAAGTTGATAAAAACAAGAATAGAAAAATCATGTTTCATGTCATGTCACGTGTCACATGTCAAACAAAAAGGGTGTGTAGATTAAGTTTAACAATTATTTGTTTTCATATCTTTCTACATTTTCTTTTGCCTTATTTATTTGTATTTTTTTAAATAAGATAACTTAGAGACTTTTGACTTAAGTTACTATTTGCTATTTTATATATGTATATACATATATACATACATGTATATTATATAATATACATTTTAATTTCCTCGAACAAAAGAAAAAAATACTATAAATGTGTCTGCAGTCATTGTGATAACGTCATTGCAAAGTTGTTGGAATAAAGCTCTTTAACTTTTTCCTTTTCTTTATTCTTTTTTTTTAGTTTTTACTGTTGTTTGGTTTTGGTTGAATTTTATAAAATAATACAATTAAAATAAGGTGTATATATATATATATATATATATATATATATATATATATATATATATATATATAATATATATATATATATATATATATATATATATATATATATATATATATATATATATATATATATATATATATATTTAAGTATTTAGTGAAAAATATGTGAAATCACAAATTCACTATATATGAAGCCATAAGTCATACTTCAATTTTATGGTTTTTATGTTTTGAATGCATAGCCTTGATTTAAAACAAAATTTGAATTACTTAATTTTTGGTTGTTGTTGTTAAAAATACAGGGTGTCAAATTTTGAGAAAAATGACAAAAATTATCCGATAATTATGATTTTGGACTCATTTTAAAGGTAAGTTAATAGCAATTAATAAAAAAATATAATATGTATTTTTAAATTTTGATGTATGGTACACACGCAGACTGTATGCGTTCCCCTACTACCTGGTTTTACACAATATTTAGGACGAAGCAGTGAAAATTTGGAAAATTTAATTTTTTTTACTTGTCTTACAAGATATCTTACACTCTTTCAGTGTACACATCATTAGCCGCTTTTGAACTTTAGCTTATTACTTATTTATCACTCACTTTAACACACTGTTTTTTTTTCTTCAAATTTTAAAAATGTTTGCTTCTTTTTTAAATGTTGTTTACAAATCACAATGTCAACTAATCAAAACGTTAAATTTTAAGTGTTATTTATATCAAAAATATTCTTTTTTTAATTTCAAAAGTATTACTCATCGTTTAAACGGGATGCCTGTCAAGTAAAAATAATCAACCCCTCAGTGAAAAAGGGACAAACAACATTTTATTTAGTCTTTTATAAAATAACCTAAGAAAGAAAAGGGATTCATGGTACTATGATTAACAAATTTTTAAACAATATAAACCAGAGAGTGGCCCCCTCCAATTCGGTGACTCATATTTAAATGTGATGAAAAATAGTATATTAATTCAAAAACAAAACAAATAAATTAACTAAACTATCTTTTTTGTAAGTTACAAAACACTGAGAAATATCTATTCAAATATAGTTTTTCCATATAAAAATGAAATAAAGCTCTTACTAAAACGCATTTTGCAAGAATACAAAAAATAACGGAGGTCCAGTTTTTTATATGTTGTAAAATATTAATTGTCGAATTCTTTAAAACAAAAAAAAAAAATTGGGGTTTGAGAAAATTTGAAAAGAACATTTTGACGGGATATTTAAAGAAGAAGAAATTAAACAACATACTAATTTTATATTTTTTTGTTAATTGATATTAACTTATCTTTAAAATGAGCCCAAAATCATAATTATCGGACAATTATTTTTCTTTTTATTGCTATAAATACAACATCATGATTATCAATTTTTTCAAAATTTGACACCCTGTATCTTTAACAACAACAACTACAAAAAAAACAAAGCATTCTAAAATTATTTTTTTAGTTAAGGCTATGAATTTAAAACATAAAAATCATCATAAAATTCAAATATGACTTACAAAAATTTGTGATTTCACGTATTTTTCACAATACATATACATATATATATATATATATATATATATATATATATATATATATATATATATATATATATATATATGGTGAAAAATACGTGAAATCACAAATTTTTGTAAGTCATATTTGAATTTTATGATTTTTATGTTTTCAATGCATAGCCTTGATTAAAAAAAAAATTTAAGAATACTTAATTTTTTTTATTGTTGTTGTTGTTAAAAATACAGGGTGTCAAATTTTGAGAAAAATGATAATTATGATGTTGTATTTATGGCAATAAAAAGAAAACTAATTGTCCGATAATTATGATTTTGGACTCACTTTAAAGATAAGTTAATAGCAATTAACAAAAAAATATAAAATTAGTATGTTGTTTAATTTCTTCTTCTTTAAATTTCCCGCCAAAATGTTCTTTTTCAATTTTCTCAAAAACCTATTTTTTTTTTTTTTTTTTTTTTTTTAAATTTGGCAACTATTATTTTACAACATATTAAAACACTGGACCAGCGTTATTTTTTATATTCTTGCAAAATCTGTTTTAGTAAGAGCATTATTTCATTTTTATATGGAATATATATATATATAATAATAAAATATATATATATATAAATATATATATATATAATAATAAAAATAATAATAGATAGATTTAGATACCACATATTTGGAACAGGACATTTTGAAAATGCGCTGGAAATTTTTATGGGACTTACTCTCAATGTGACAATAATGTATAATAACCTAATATCACATATTTCACAGAATTTAATATTTTAAATTATTCATGTATGAAAATGTATAAACATATTTTATTAGTTGCTCCAACCACATGGGGTATAATGCAACTATACATAAAATAAAAATAAATATTCAAAAACTGTCAATGTTTATTTAACTTTAAATTTATTAAAACCTGTTTTAATATATTTTTTAGGATTTAGGATTTATTGTTCTTGGAAAGCTGAATGATAAATGTTTTTTATAGCATAGCTTCCTGCCAGCTTGTACTGAGATGGAAGATGGGTCGGCCCATGAGTTTCTCTTTCCAACAGAAGGCACTGCTTTTATTCATATATGTCAACTTAATCATCGAACGTAAAAGTCGATGCATAATTACAAGAATTAGTTAGTAATAGTGAAACACAATTTTACAATATGTGTCGCAATAATTAGAAACTGAATCCAAAACACAGAATTGAGTTTTAAATATTGAATTGCTTGATAGAAATAGTTCCAGTCAATTGTATTGGAAATTATGCAGTTCATCATGCCATTTCCATATACAGTTTACTCATAAGGAAGCTTGCAATGGCGAAATTTGTAACAAAGATTAAAGGCTATGTCCAAGTACCAAAAATCAATCCATTTATAGACGGTTCTTAAGTCGTATGGCAGTGAAAATCACACTTTAAAACTTGGATTCGTTCTACAGAATCTTTTATAACTTTCTTTGGTACTCTGCAAAATATTTATAATTTTTTTGGTGGAAGCTTAAAAAAGTTGGAGGAACTTTAAAAACATGTTGGCTTACTTTCTTTGCACACAGTATTTCTAAGACTAAATAGCAATGGTTAACTAGGATAGATGCGATTAAACGGGCTCAACATGTGATTTGTTTTTATATTTTCAAACGGCCTCCAGTTGAAGTATAAGCACAGATCCCTCTCTTATTTAAAAAATATTTGTTATCACTGGATGTTGGCAAGGATAACATTGAAAGTCTTATTGAAAATATCAAATAAATTAAGAGGACTTGGAAGTCAAATTTGGAGAAGTGTACAAAAATGTAAATGAAAATGAAATCATTTAGAAACATCATTTAGTGTTCTAAAGATTTAAAAACCTTCTACTATCGACAATGAGTCAACAGCGATTTAACGGACTGACGACTTTAAACATACATTATCAGATACAGTGCATTATTTAAATTATTTTGAATTAATAAATAATATCGTTGAACAAACACTTTATCTTTCCTTCCTTCCCCTCGAAAATATACCACATATGACGACCTTTGTCTCATCTCTGGAATTCCGCATATGTATGTATGGCTTGTGAGGTACGAGCTACGGACATTGTATATAGTTTATGGAATAATCAAAATAATCGTGATACAAGTGTGATCAAAATCAGCAACCTCATCAAATTAAACTCGTCACGCCATCTATTCGCTGCACAGTTTATATAATTAATTGGTGCTGCCTTCGCATCAAATGACAGATAAGTCCTAGAATTATTTTTCAATATGCACTCCGTGAGACTGTCAGCACATAAAAGTGCAATATTATTGGTGGCTGATGTGTTGGCAAAAGTATATATGAAACGTGGAAACAAATTCAGCAAAGTGTTGCTTTAGAAAGGCTCGTTGGATGATTAATTGATATTGTACACGCTATACAATAAATTCGAATAGAAGAATACAAATAGTTTTGATTTTGCAAAGGTTAAAAGACACTCAGACGGCTGGAATTGACAGCTATATTAGCGATATATTTGCCGATTGGTTTTTATTGGCCGAACGTTATCTAAATTTAATGACCTGTCATGCATTATATACATATACATATATGAACTCATTTTACAAAGCGAAACAAATTGTTGGTTGTTTCGCTTTGTAAAATGCGCCTGATGTTCCAATTTTCGGCAGTTCGAAAACGGCCAATAAATTAAATAAATTTGTCACGATATTAAAAAAAATTGCAATCTTCTCACCACATTTCATTACCAGTTTGAATTAAAAAAAATTTTACAGCTCGTATTAAAATTCCTGGGTAAGGCTGGGTATAGCTACCGAATATCTGATGCAATTAGTCATGTATATTGTATGCCGGAGGAAATTAATCCATTACAAATATTTTCATTTTTCGGGCAATTTGCCAACAGAATAGCTAGTCACAAACTGGTAAGTAGCTATACCACTGAAATACTAAAAAAAAATAAAGTATCATTTGTGGTATTTATCAGAAGAGGTAACCGCTTTGGCATATGTCGATCCAAATGTATCTAACGAAGAAAATGAAAAATGGTTTGGAAATTAAAAATTAATGTCGGCCCTTGATTTGGATGTTTTTGTTTTAAATTTAGTATAATTAAAAAAGAAAATGTTACAATAATTTAGGAGTATAAATATTATATTTTGCCGAGAGACACGTTTTAAATTCATAAAGGCAATCCTTCATAAATTCTCAGAAAGTCACATATGATGAAGCAAAAAAAATATTGATGCAAGTCTTTGAATTGGACGGGGGAATCGACACTAAATTGCTGTTGTTGGCGAAAGATAAGAGGATATCAGAATGCAGAGCATAAAACGAACACGAAATTGAAAGTATGAAGAAAGGATTATTCGCTATTCTAGTGGAGGAAATATAATTTACTTTTTATTAATCCAATGCATCATTCTGAACCGAGTTAAGACTATAAATTTTGATACAACGTCAAGTAGTACAATATATAGATTTGCCGCCTGCTTTTTACTGCGCCAACGTTGTCTAAATTTAATGAACATATGAAATCATTGCGCAAAGCTAAACTAAACATAACGAGTAATGCGCCTGATGGTGTTATTTTTCTATTAAAAATTGTTTACAGATCGTATTATTATTCCTGCGTTAGGCTAAGAAGCTACTGATTTACTGATGCAACTATAGCCATGTGTGTTGGATGTCGGAAGTATTTTATCCATTACAAATATTTCTATTTTGCGGGCGATTTGCCTTCGTAGATTGCTCACTAAACAAAATTATAATTTAATTATTTTCTTCGTTATTTTATTTGATTTATAAATATTTTATGAAAATGTAATAACACATAAATTTAGTTATTGATAGAACTAACTGGGTCGTTCTTGTAATGTAAAAATTATTGATATATTTCTTTTTTAATTCAAATTTAAGTTGCAATATTATTTAAATTTTGTTTGTTAAATATTTTTAACGTAATTTTATATTATGACATAAACGGCTTAATTTTAATTTTTATCCAATTTTAATTAAACATAATTTTATGTACTCGTATATATATATGATGGACAAGATTAAATTTTAATACTTTTTCCATTAATAGAGCAGGAAAATGGTATTTCATGTACAAATTCGCCAATTAGTGATATTAGGGAAAGTTTTTGTTAAACCTAGAAAAATGAAGTTCTTCGTTTATATGTTTGGATAATATTACTTTCAACGTTATTTGTTCAACTAAACAAATTTTACAATACATATTCTGTTTATCCTGTTGAAAATGAGCTTTTAATTACCCCGGGCCTCAAAACCAGTTTATACTCATAAAATTTGAACAACGATTGGCATATATTCAGATATATATATATATATATATATATATATATATATATATATATATATATATATATATATATATATATATATATATATATATATATTTATATATATATATATTTTGATTCTATTTTACAACTGGATGTCAGATGTAAATGTAACATCATAACGATAACCTGTTTATTATCATATTACGGAAGTGAAATTCAAATGTGCTTTTATAGTTTTGTAATTTCACATTTTCTATTCATTATTTTACCAATAACAGTTTTTTTTTCTTTTACGACTATAGAAAATGAAAAGCACATATTATGTACATATACATATATACATACATACACATATGAAATTCAGACAAAAAAATTGTATTTTAAAGTTTTCCTCAAGCATAATGTTTATAAAAGTGTATGTTACCTAAATACATGTAAATTCAACATAACATTAAACTTATGATCGATTGAATCAATTTTTTGTGTTTTGAAAATTGTATTTCAAATATATGTATATGTAATATGGAACAGTATATTTATTGTGATGTACATAATATGATCCTTGTTATGGGAAAATTTTAACAATTTAAATATGCCCAAAAGGTTTATCAGGTTTTAATTTTGTGTTGTTTTTTTTTAAATTTAATTGCAATTATATTTACAAATATTATCGAATATTACATTGTACAAATCAAATATACATAATTCTTCCGAAAAATGTTTGAAGTTTTGTAAAAACTAAAAATTTATAAATCATAGTAATATTAATTTTTTTGATCTGTTTACGGTAATATATTTATATATAATTTGCAATAAACTAATATGAAATGTGATAATAAAATTGACTATGTCATAAATCGTAATAAATAGTTCTTGTTAAGTTAATTTAATATTTTAATTGGATCTTTCGCAAAACCGTTGAATCAAAATTGTTATTTTCAAAATTAAAAACTTTTATTTATTAATTCAAAAGCACCCTAAATGTTTAAAGCATTGTTGAACAAAGCTATCACAAATTAATGAAACCGTTTTAAATCGAAAAGCTCAATATTAAGTAAGATTTAAATTTTTTTAAATATGTAATCGGTTTAATTTGATACAAAAATTAAATATTTTTAATCGGACCAAAATGAAATGAAACAAAACGAAAAATATAGGAACTACTTTCACTGTTCGCTAATAGATGGTAGTAAAATCGAACCACTCAATTTTATTATATAGTTGGTTTATATAAAATTATCTTATTACCAACATTATTTCACAATCTATACCAGATTTGTCAACAAACAGAGAAATCGAACGGACCATAGTGCTTCCTATTTTTCTTAAAAATTAACACTTTTAAAAACTAGGGCTTTTTCTCGTTTAAAGCTTAAATTTAATGTAATCAAAAACTGAATATTTACAAAAAGTTTATTGTAATAAAAAGTTATTAATCCAACTTTTACCTTAATTAAAGTTAATGTATAATTATATGATTGAATATGTTGTAAAATATAACAAAGAAAAGGCTCTGTTAAACAATCAATCATACTGACTGTAAAACGTTTGAGATATTTTAGAAAAAATACTTGTTTTTAATTATTATCAGCACAAAATCGTGACATCCATTTCAATGACTTGGGTAAGAAAATGTGAGAGAAAGCAAAAGACAACCCCCAAAGGAGGCAGCTAGTTATTTGGTGGTTGACAACTATTGACACATTTTATTTTCAACTCAATACTGATCGTCTAGACGATTAGTACTCTAGCTGGCGGAGGCGCAGGAACACCAACAAAAGGTGAAGTGTATATATTTATATATATATATTTGGAAATCGGCCGTAAGCTGGCATCAAAAAATTAGTGAAAAGGCGAATAAAAGATGGATGAAGTGGACAACGCTTCTGATAAATTTAGTCTATCTTAACATTTTGAGATGGTATAAGACGAATGGAGAAGTTGCGATGGAATATGCCGTATAGCATATTTCGAAAGTGTAGTATGCAGAGTGATCGGAGCGAAAACCAAGGTGACTCTACAGAGTTTAATGACCATTCCCAGACTCGAACTGCAAGCGGTCGTATAATGTACTCGCCTGCTGCGTCTTTAATATATTAATGTATGAGAATACGTATGAAAAAGATTGGAGATGGGTACCGACCAGACAAGATATTTCTGAAGAAGCCAAACGGAAATCGCAACTTAATGTTACCCGAGATAACTGCTGGGCGCTTCGTATTTTCTATCGAGCGTTGAAGTTTTCTAAAGAAAGATTGGACTAACCATCATCTATGATGAAATTTCTACTGCTCCTATACCCCAAGAGAGAAATGAAATCAATATAACAGAATTGGACTTTTTCGAAAAGAAACTCTTTGATCAATGTCGATATTTCTTTATTAAAATATATCCCCAGAACTATTAAAACTAAGGCGTGTAGACCATTCTTTTAAAAATAAACATAGTCAATTGTCATCTCCAGAGCATTTATAATCAAATGGATTTCTGACTTCCCAGTCAGTGTTTGCTTTCCATAACTATTATTGGTACGATTATTTTGGGTGAAAATACTACTCGATCGAGAAGGCTAAGTGGGTCATACAGTTTTTCAGCTTCAGAAACCACTTAAATACTTAAACCGACAAACGTAAAAAAATCTTCTTAGACCGTCAGTTCCGATGAGAATATTATCAACGCAGATATCACGTTGCATTACAATACTTCGTCCATATTACCACAATTGCTTTATTGTTCTGGTTGCAAGATATACTGCAGCCGCTGATCCAAATGTAACAGTTCGAAGCGTTATTTCAAAACAGGTGTGTTCGGCATTGGGAATCCAATCATTATGACTTCGTTCAACGATAAATTTGACAAATTACTGAGATGTGTAATTTACCATATTTATCTTTAAGTAATACAATAGCAGATAGTAATACAATAGCAGATAGTAGAATGACCTGATAGTAGTATGCCTTTCCACATAAAAAAATATTTTTATCGGAAGTGTTTTGCCTTAGTTGTATCACTGGTTATAATTTTCAAAATTCAAATTCTGAAAACAAAAAAAATTATTGATATTCGGCAGAAACTTTAAAAAATTGAAATGTAATTCAAATGTATGGAAAAGTACAAAAAAGCACAAAGGGAAAACATTCGACCACAGAAAGATAATTTTAATTTCGGCATTTCGAACAGACAGAAAAGTATTCTATAAAACGATGTTCTAGAGCTGCTTTATCTATATGGGGCCAGGCAGTTTTATTCCAATATAAGGGATGATCAACAGCTTTAAATATATAGTGTAACTGTTTACAAAGAAAATTGCAGAATAGTTTCAAAAATTGCAAAGATTCATCAACATGCCACACATCAAAGCTGATAACAGAGTTGAATATTTCCGCCATAGATTCGAATCAAATTGAGAATTTATTGGATATTCGTAAAGCTAGGTTACGAAAGATGAAATTGTACGATGAAACAGAAAATGGTGGAGTCGGTGGTTCAGGTAAATTTTCGAGAACCACAAATAACAAACAACTGCATAAAACATTCCGCATGCTTCAACGTGTGCAACAAGTTTTCCAATTCATGTGAACAGTTGATCATGTAATAACTTCAATTCGGCTCTGAAATAATTGGAAACCTCAAATTTTATTTTCTTGGATCAGTTTACCAGATGCTTTATTAGCATCTAACATATTTAGAAATTTTACCGTGCGATACAAAATTTAATTAGCTGCCATTGCGTATAGATACAAACAACATACAATACAAAAAAGGTTCATCGATTATCTCGGATACTTTCATGGAGTGATTAATGCTGTGTGCCTGATACCAACATTTTCAACTAAATTAAACACTTTTCATTTCAAAACATCATTATGCTACTCACCACCAGGCAACTAGCGAACACTCATTTTATCACACACATTTCAAAAACTCAAATTTTACGAGTTGTCATTGCGATTATTGTCATAAACGATATATTTATTTAAAACGTGACGATCGAAATGTCAACAATCTCATCATGAATAATGAATGTCAGGTACATCTTAAATTATTAATATTGCCATCCATTCAAATGACAGCTGTCAATTAACCACCAATTTAGTTTAGTCAAAAAAAGTCAATGTTAGGTAAACAGGATTAAAATTAGTAAAAATCGACATAAATTATGATTGGAGCTCAGAAGCTCAACGGATCCAAAATATTGTCATTTTGGGTCAGAGATTGATTGGTCCTTATTTGTTTGAAAATATTCTGACAAGTGTTAAGTTTCTTAATTTTTTACGAATTACCGTACGACAGTACGACCAAGCGCTGGTTTCAGAAAAATACCCTTTAACTAGTCTTCCATTATGAGCAGGTCATAATCGAAGACTATTAAAAAAATATCTTTTTTGTTAATTAATTTGTTTTTTTATTTATCGACATTTTTTCTAGTTACAATGATCACTGTGCGAAGGTGTTATTACACTATTATCAGGGACGGGCCAGGTAGATAACGCCGTATAAATTACGCGGTTGTCGACACGTAAAATATTACGTAGATTACTTGGCAAAGTGTTTTGTGAATGTCGACAATTAAGATAATGTCGACCACCTATGATATATTAGTGATTTGAAATAGAATGCGCCGGTTTGCAGATGTATTTTGTAAATGGCCGATTCAGTTAAGTACCATAGGAATAAATTAAAGAATTATTCAAATTAAATTAACAATTTCTACTATAATGCATTTTAAAACCCCCTGCAAGACCATTACTTGATTTAATTTAGGCATTCAAAGCCATTTTATAAATTATTGATTGAAGGGATAAAACAACTGACTGATAGAATGTAGTTTGGTCGATCTCTGAATTTCATGAAACAATTTTGCTACTCAGTTAAGTTAGAGTAAGAAAAAAATACTCTTATATATTACTGACTGTGAGATGAGTGTTTTAAACAGTGTTACTGCCATTACAATTATTTGCTGATATAGAAAATTGTAATTCTATCTCAATCACAAACAGATGTGTAAAAATTTATGTGCTAATGTAATGTTTACCGCACACCAAGATATCTTTGGTTGTTAGATTTTTATAGCAAAATGCCATTTTTAAATAACCAGTAGGTTGACCCGATTCTTAATATTAAACATAGAACACCAAACATAAATTCCCGAACACATTAAATAATTTTTTGTAGGTTATGTCCTTACGCTGTTAAGATGGTCTCTGTAATACTTTTCTATAAAAAATAAAAATAAATGAACTCTTTGGCTTTGTCTCTCTAATGGAATTTTGTTTTGCGCTGAAACATGCTTAGAATTTCTATACCGGTAGAATTTGTAGGCCGGGTGTGGTCTCAAAAACTCGGGGTTTCCTTCAAATTTCCAGAATCCGAACACCAGTAGGGTTTCCTACTATGAAACCCGGGTTAAAAAATATTCAAGAAAAGTTCAAAAAACGTGCTTTAGTTAATTTTACTAGAGAACAGTTGTTAAATAATGTAGGCAATGCACTTAACAATAGAAAACCCTACGCTTATTATAGCAGCAACTGTTACTACTTTATGCTAACCAAAATTGAAAATTTGAATACAAATTTCTCAAAAAATATTAAATTAATTTCTTTAATCAAATATTTAAAAGACTCTGCTGTTGAGCAGGAACAAGCGATCTATGGGATTTCATATAGGTTATTTAAAATTGAATGTGCATCTGTTATAAATGAAAGTATAAATTAAAATGGTGAAGCTCTTTGGCAAATGTCAATAGCCGAAGAGTTAAACTTGACCTTGGAAACCGAAACATCCAAAAAATGTAAACATTATAAATTTGTTCAAAACAGAGTTTGCTTTGTTTGATATGTCGGGTGAAAGAACCCAAAATTACGAAAGACTATATAAGTGTATACGTTTCGACAGAAAAAAGCGTCATTATTTTTGCAAAGCAAGCACTTCTGAAGTATGAATCGTAATTGATGATGAATTATGCCAAGAAACTGAATGCTAATCTCCAATCCTTCTCAAGTCATTCCTTCAGGGATTTAACTTTCCAAATGCATTTCCTATTATTCGACTAGATCTCGATTGACTAGATAGAATCCATTTCTCGTTTTACTAAAAAAATCTCTTTACATATCATCAAACTCTTCCTGACCAGAAACAATCAATCACATAGACTTTACATTCAGTTTTATGAAACTTCAAAAAGGATGAATTCTAACTAACAAAATCATCCCTTTAAAAAAATCCCTTTGCACAATAACAGCAAAGTTCGCGGTCGAAAGTACTAAAGCTTTATTAACAATACTGCCAACACCACCGGATGGATTATCTGGCAAGTAATATATGCACTAAACAAGTATGCGTTATGCAAGTAATATATGCACTAAACAAGTTTTGTTTAATAAAAATCTGGGTTTCAACATTTTCCGGGTATGCTATTATATACAGGTTACGGCTGAATCGTGAATCCTGAATACCACAGCAAGCACGCTACTAACTGTGCCAACGAGCCCGACAATTTATATAAAATATTTTATAACTTGTAGTATTAGATTATATTTAGCGGAAGTATTGCATTTTTGACAAGATATAATTTTTGACCTGCTAACTGATTCAAATATACCTTCACGTAGGTTTTGTCATCATTGTAGATTAAAATACATAAAATACAGAAGGAAACTCTATAAAATTATCATCATTCGTATCGCATATAATGAATTAATTTACAAAATCATTCTAAGAATTGTCTACACTATCGACATTGTCGGAGTTGTCTACGAATGCCCATCCCTGACTATTATTTGAAACCTTATATATTTAAAACACTAAACTACAACAAACAATTTTTTTTAAAGACGACTTGGTGAAATTCCAGTTTTAATCAAATTATTCGAATAGTTTTGACTTTTGAGGTTTCTTATCGAAATTCAAATAAATCGATAAGCGATAGTTGGCACTTTGAAGAAATGCACGTTAAAAAATAAAAGCACCAGTTAAAGTATATATCATAAAAATTCAATTTCACGTGTAATTTTGTATAATTAATTTCTCGTGCTCGACCGATTTAGACTATATGCTGTAGAAACGTATCACTAAACCTTGAACACATTTTTTTTATAACTTAAACAAAATAATATATAAGTATCGTACCTACCTCATTACCAAGCTCGTCGGGCACTCGCGGCAACGGGCGTGACTTCGCCACATTATATTTGATTTCATCACTTGATAAATTATATTTAACCATATTACTAGAACTATTGCTCGTATTTAGCATGTACATTTTTTCTTTTTTATTACTATAATTTGTCATCATATTCACATGTTCAAAACTACTTGAACTTATTTCCCCAAAACGCATCGATGCTAAATCACGGCTACCATCATTAATGGTTGTATTATCGTGACCACAATTATTATAACCTCGATTGTCGAAAAAGGTGGTATTTTGACGTATTAGATTATTGAATAGTTGTCGTTTCTTTTGAAAACTATTGTCACCAGTAGGATTTGTACAGTTTTCATAA
Source organism: Tipula unca (assembly GCA_951394425.1). NCBI lineage: Eukaryota > Metazoa > Arthropoda > Insecta > Diptera > Tipulidae > Tipula > Tipula unca. The sequence goes on along the minus strand of OX596381.1, from coordinate 55,828,479 downwards.
TGTACCACTGGTTTGCTGGCCGGTGTTTCTATTGACTCAAAAATCGTTTGATTTGTATTTTCCGTAACACCAGCCTCATTCTGATATACATTATGATTGTTTTGGATTTTTTGTATAACATCACCCAGTTTTTTATTATTTGGATGTAGGCCAACAATACTATTATTCGTATTACACTTAATCGTTTCTTTCGGTTTTGGACTAGTTTTTATATAGTACCAATCACTTAATTGTTTTTGTTTTTCTAAATCATCCTCCCATTCATTATCATTATTTCCGACCATCATCATACCAAAATTGTGTGTGGTTGAACTAGATTTTTGAATTGGATTCATAATATTTTTATGAAAATTATATTTTTTCATTTTAATCTGTGTATTAATGTTATTCACATTATCATCATTTCCATGGACTATCCCATTACCATCTACACCATCAACATCATCTTCATCATAAATACGTAAATTACGATTTTCATTCACATAAATATGATGATGATTATTTAGATGATTTTTATTTGTGTTTGTCAATTTAAGAGTTTCAATGCTATAATTTAATTTATCGAGCGACTCGTAGCTGGAGTGTATTGTCATTTTTGGCGATGGATCTGGTTGTCCTGAAAATGGCAGAAAAAAAATAATTAAATATAAATTAATTTTAAAATGATTAATTTTAATTTAAAAACAAAAAAATTGGTTGTCTAGACTGATTTTATCTTTTATTTATTTCATTTTATTTATATTTCTTTTTTGTAATAAATTGATATTGTTTTAAATGACATGAATTAACATAAAATTTTCAATATACATACATACATACCTACATATACACATAACATAAATAATTTTTTGGGATGTTCAGTAACAACAAAAAAAATGATAAATTAATTATCCTTGCTAATTATATTATATCCCCAAGAGGGAGTGTGACGAATATTCATATTATATAGGATGATATATTCGGATACGACCATTTGCGCAATATTCAAAAAATTTCGAATATTTAAAAAAACAAAATAAATATATTGGTATCCGGATAAATGTCATTTTACGCAATGACATAATTTAAACAGCCCGGTAAATAAGTTACAAATTGATTTTAATTAATTGATAGAGGATTTTTGCGGTTAGCATAATTTATTGTTGGGTTAATTACAAATGTAAACAATTTATGTATATAGACGACACCAGATTCTATTTTTGTTGGGTTCATTAATATTATAACAATATATACACAAAATAATGTTCTCATTAATATTAGTTAGGTAATGCCCTAATTTTTCTATAACTGAAACAATCTTCAAATCTAAACCAATTATTTATTAAATTATATTACACCAAATTGTACTTCATTTTCAATTGTGCGAGTTACTTTTAGTAGGAAGTAACGGCTTGAAACATTTCAATAATTCTTTCAACTAATGTGTTGAGCTATGGTCATAAATTATAATTTGACATGGGAAACCAACACATGAGTGATGTAGTAGATTAGTTTTTAGCAACTAAACTACCAAAAACCAATGGTTTTAAACGCGGTATAGTAGGAATACAATTGTTGCAACTATATTTTGAATTATATAAAACGTTTTTTTTAAACAAATTGTAAAATCACTTTACAACCTACAAAAATAAATTATAATAATTTATTGAAGAGTCATTGTCGTTTGAGTTTTAATGGTATTACAGAAGAACATAAAAATAACAACAACAATAAAATTTATATAGAAAAAAAAACAAGTCAAAGTACTTATTTTAACATATTATGTATAATACAAAAAAACCTTAACAATTTAACTTGTTCTTCCTACTTGAATTTTATAAAATTATATTATTTTCGATTATTTTTATTTTATCAACCAAAATATAAAAATCAAGTTATGAGCTTTAAATCCTTTTATGGAATTAAATAAAATTGTTGAACTAAAAATGGAGAATGAAATTATTTATCAAAACCTGATAATATCAAAAATTGATAATATGGAAATGATATGCTGTGAGTCATAATTGATTGTTGAATTTAATTATTAAATATTATTATTGTTAGTTATAATAGGAGTTCACGCAGACTGGTAAAATTGCCAACGATAAAGATCCAATGAATAATGAATTAACAAATTTAACGGAATTATATTAAAGTAGCGTGGACCCACCACAATTAAATTGAATTGATAAGAAAAAGATAAGAAAACTCAGAGAAAGCCGATAATCGGTTTTTTGTTTAGTACTGTTTGTAAATCACTTGCTTGATGTTCGTAAATGTTTCGTGTTACGGAATTTTTTTTTAAGATGTTGTTGAGCATAATTTCAAGTGAAATCTCGCTATAACAAACAGCCAATGTTATGTATAAACAAATAAGCAGTTATATTTTATATGGAGGTATATTTGCATACATTTAATAATTTATTTAAAAATAAAAACAAAAAATGTAATTCATCAAGCCTAAAATAAAAACTAGTTCAAAACAAGTTTAATCTAATAAATGACATTGGGTCAAAATAATTTAAAATTTATTGGAATCACGTCTGTTAAATATGATTTAATATTTTCTTGTCTCATTATTTTATGACGAATTATATCAACCTAATTTTTGTATTGAATGATCTAGTTTTCTTACTTCGTTTTGTAGCACCAAGAAACCTATGGCCCGTTTTAAGATCCGTCATTACTTCTTTTCTAGTAACTTTTGTTGATAGATCTGTAGTGTTCTGCTCAACGTGTTATGTACTACTTACGGGTATTAAAATAAAATATTTGCAATTGTTCTTTTAACAAACTTAATAATTTATAATTAATTTTTATTCACAAATTTTACATATTTAGTTTTGTATTTGAATTTAATTTTTATTTAATTATAAACGTTTAATTAATAACCTGGTAACCTTTTGGCCATCTAGTGAAACAAACTATGGCAGTTAAAATGTATGCATATATAGTTCTCCAAGTGATCCAACGATGTCGAAATGAATGTGTTCCAAATGACCAGAAGGCGGTTTAAATTGTCCTACTTCCGATTTCGTGTGACTTTGAAATTTATATCTTTGGCATGAAAGACAGGACTGTACTCAGATGTTAACGTCTTTGTTCGTATGTTAGTCCAAAAGTAATGATCCGTTTTTAATTTTCTAGTTGTGGGACGAGTTGACGATATTGAGATATAATGTATTTTCGATAGAGAAAGCTTCGTTATCGCTAATTGTGCGTCACCGACTGTCAGCGACAACATTATATTTGCCGATAGTATAATATCCGTTGAAAATTGCAAAGTAAAATCCAAATGACGGGCTATCTTCTCGTGAACTTCTTTCTATTTTGGAGCTTATGAAGGTTAGGTGTAAATCGTAAATTCTCAACCTTCTATAAAATATCGAAAATTCTTAACCGCTAAGTATATGGCGTGTAATTCTCTGTCAAATGCTGAATATTTCGTTTCGGCTGGTTGTAACTTTTTAGAGAAATAGGTTTCGGAACACTGCGTCATCTAAAGGATGACCCAAAAATGTTGCATGAGCAAGCGCACTTTTATTCAAAGCGAATGCTTCATTACACTCTTCTGCCCAAGCAAGATTCTTGCAGTTTTTGGCTTTTTGGGTAACAAAATTAGTTGCGGATGAATCGGCGATAACAATTCAGCTATAGTTTCGGTACAAAGCGATGATAATAATTATAACCGGGTCAAATGGATGTATAGGCACTGAAAATTCCGATATAGCTTTAACTCTTTGCTCGGATGGTAAACCGAAAGGCATTCGACTGAACTCGAATAAGCCAAAAAGAATGGTAATTGGTGTCTTAGCAATATCTTCTGTAGCAACAGGTATTAAATGATATGCCCTGACTAAGTCAATTTTAGAAAATATAGTACACCATGTATTACGCCTCCTTTGAAACAACACTGAATAGAATGGTTTCGTACCAATTCATGGTGTCTTTAGAGTACATACTGCAAACTATATTTAACTCAGTAAAGGATTTCTGTGCAGGTTTTTGCATACAATTTTTTAACTAAAATAAAAATTATAGTGACGATTACTTAATTTCATTTGGGCATTCAACATAATTTTTTAAATTAATCGTTGAAAAAACAAAACAACTGACTGTAATGTAGTTTATTCAATTTCTACTAAACTTGCATTCGACGTCATTGAGGAGAATGTAATAAAACCAACTATTGAGTCCACCACTGCAAATCGCTTTAATGACGCTTTGCAGACAATGCAGATTAAAAAGATTTTTTTTTTTAAATTGTAGATTAAAATGCATCGAAGGCGTAATTCTATAAACTTGTCACCCTCCGTGTCACATTAATCCTAATTATATTTGGTCACCGTAGTAGAGAATTAATTTATAAAAACACTCTAGTAATTGTCTACATCATCGAAGTTGCCTACGTTGTTTACGGGTTGTCGACACGTCGACGTAGAAAACAATAGATGACGGGTAAATGCCCTTCCCTGCTTCACATAGTTCAATTTCATTACCAACCGCTAAAAAATCAAAAGATTCTATATTACAAGTAAGACTGGATTCGACCGTAGTTCTCTAAAGTTCATGCTGCTTCTTGGCCTATTATTTCACAATCATTGTCGTTAATTTCCATTTCTAAATAGAAGCCAGCCTTTAAGAATCAATTGGGTATTGTATCTTGTTTAACCCGTTCCCAAGCTGTAGTCAAGAAATGTACTGCAATCAGTATATTTAATTTAATGTCGGACGCAGTTTATTTTGGGCCGTCGCCGTTCCTTTCTGTTCACGTAGTATTAGGTGGGAAATATTTTGTAGTTCTTCCATTGGCAAATGTGGTGGATCATTGAGTCATTAAAAAGCACCTGCCAGTTTTGCTTCTTAAATTTTTTATCCGCAGTACGATAAAAAAGCTACTCGGTTGAAATCATCCACGCTTTTTATTTTCAGCGTATACAAGTTTAGCTGACTTGCCATTAGCAGAATTGGTAATTTCTCTGTTCCAAATGAATTGGTTCTTAAAAGAAGTGTTAATCGTTCCTTGCTTGGATCGGCACTAATTTCAGGCAATACCGATCAACTTTCGCCGACAATATATTTACTTCATTTTTTGAAACTTCATTAAACTTCATTTCTTGATCCAAAATTTAAACGCCTTATCCAGTTCGGGATAATTTACAGATCGATTTATTTTTTACGTTTGCTGCAAGAGGCATTCTATTCCTGCCACCGTTGAACTTGATATATTTAATGCGATTTGTTCATAACCTTTGCCGTCAACCAATTTTTAAATTTTTTATTCTCTAAAGTAATAGCGGTTCGTTTCAAATGTATATATACTCATCGTTATTATTGTACGAATGAATGGATAGAAATTATTGTACATATTGTTAAACAACAATAACTATATAGATTAATCAGTAATATTCGTATTAAGCAAAAAGTTAAATAAGTTTCCTCAAAAAAACACCACATGGTTTACACTACTTGATTCACACGAGTCACTTTTTCCACTAACCATGGTTTTTCCCACTTATCATTAAATTGTCGTTTGCTGAATTCTTATCCTATACAAGTTACAAAATTACAAAATTAATAATTGTGCCGTGATGTTGCACCCTTTTCGATAATCACTTTCTCTCAAAGTAAAATTATAACTAGGTTAACTCAATCATGGAAACATGGAAATCGTAGGTCATCAGGTACCTCAAGAAAAACGTTTTAAATGTATTTAAAATTTAATTTATGAATTATGTATGTTTCGGGGACAAAAGTTTTGTAAATGTTTACATACTAACAATCGAGTTTAACATGAGTGTTTCGTAATAGAAAGTAAATTGATTGACTTATGTATGCACGAGTGTACATTATTTTAAATAATTTACTATATCAATTATTACTTACAGTTTTACACTGTAAGTAATAATTGATTATGTAAATTGAATTTTTTTATAAATAATACTTATATGAATTTTAAATTTGTGCTTAAATTGAAATAGTTCATCTAATAAAAAGGTAGAAACGTGGTAGTTTCCAATTTTTAAGACAAAAGGAGATAAGTTAACTGTTTAAAAGGAATTTCAAATCCTCGGAAAGTTGAATTTTTCGTTTTCGCAGAAGACACAACGCAATGTTCCATGAAATATCTGACACCAACACAAATACGACTTCGTACAATGCGCTAGATACGCAGCAAATGTTAGAGACAACGAAATTTGGAAAGTATTAGTTGGATAATTTAGTTTTGATGTGAAAATGCAAATGAAGTTGAGGCTGAAAAAGTCGAAGGTAATAATTTTGATCACCATCAAATTATCATTATTTTATTATCTATAATGTGAAGAATTATATAGTCCGCGAATTTTATTCAGTACAACGGTTGTAAATTCCAACTTATAGAATCATTCTCAATGTCGTTATAAGGGTAACATACACTGATTTAAATGACATGTAATTTTAATGAATTGAATAAATATTAATTTATTTAAAATTATAATTTTCAATTTTCCACATGAAATTTTTATTTATTCACAAAAAATAATGTAATTCCATAAATAAATATTAACACTATATACACAACACAATTATTTTTATTTATTATTATTATTATTTATTAAGTATATATACATAATACTAGCGGACCCGGCCGACTTCGTCCGGACTTTTATTGAATTTTTCTATTAACATGTTTTTTCATTATGAACACTTAGATTCACTTGGATTTTCTTAAACCTAAATCTGTACATTTTTTTTTTTTATTTTGTTTTGTATTTTATTAATTCTAAATTTTTTCTTTTTTTTTAATTTTTATATTTTTTTTTGTATTTATTCTTAATTTCAATTTTTTTTCTTACTTCTAAATCATTTTTTTTTATTCATTTATTTTTAATTCTTAAACTATCTTAACTATTTGGATACTTAATTTTTATCTTAATGCTAATTGATGCACAATATTTCTTGTTGTGCCATCGGGTGCATGAATAAATAAATTTGATGGATTGCCAACGCGTGAACATGCGACGTACAATTGACCATGTGAAAAGCATGGATTTTCGAGATTGATGCCGCAGACGGACATTGTTTGTCCTTGGGCTTTATTTATCGTCATTGCAAAGGCAAGACGTATTGGAAATTGTAGCCTTTTGAATTTGAAGGGTACATCAGTGGGAATCATTGGTATTCTTGGTATTAATACTTCTTCGCCTTTATATCTTCCACTAATGATTGTTCCTTCAATTACATTTCCCATTATTTTCTTTATTGCCAATCTCGTCCCATTGCATAGTCTTGGCGCATTCAAATTTCGCAGCAATATTATGGTCGATCCAATTTTTAATTCTAGCTTATGTGGAGGAAGATTGGGAATATCCAATGAATTTAAAAATTCTGTTGGATAGTTGACGCATTCGTTCTCTTCCTCCATTGTATCTATTGAACGGAATGTGATAGATTTTCCAGGCAATTTATCTTGGATCCTGTAATTCATTTCATCTACATCAACATTCCGCGCTGCTAGAATCGCTCTTTCACCGAGCCATTTATTGTTTTTATGATTTGTTGCGATATTTGGGAATACTCGCTCGATCAATTCGATTTTCGACTCGACAATGTTGCAGAAATTTTCCGGAAAACTTACAAATTGTGTATTACGATCGGGGGCCAATTTTCCGTTTCCAATGTCTAACAATTGTTGTGCAAACATTTCTGCGGATGGATTATCGTTCAGTCTGACACGCATGTTAATGGTGAGCTTCAGTGTATGAACGCTCCGCCATAAAGATGATGATTTGAAACATGCATTTATTTCGTCCGCATAAGTCGAACGTGGGATAACAGGTAATGTTTGCCTGAAATCTCCTGACAACAGAACTAATACTCCACCGAACAGTCTATCATTGCCATTGAGGTCCTTCAGTGTTCTGTTTAAGGCCTCTAATGAGTGTTTGTGCGCCATTGTACACTCATCCCAAATAATTATGTTGCATTATTTTAACAGTTTTGCCATTCCTGATTGCTTTTTCACATTGCAGACTGCATTTTCAATGTGCTGTATGTTTAGTGGCAATTTTAGTGCTGAATGCACCGTTCTTCCTCCTTCTAATAAAGTAGCCGCAATTCCGGAGGAAGCGATCGCCAATGCGATGTTGCCTAGCGATCGTATTTTAGCAAGAATGAGGGATATTAAGAAGGTTTTTCCTGTTCCACCAGGTGCATCCAAAAAGAAAAAGCCTACTTCTTTTGCCGCAATCGTTAGCATTATCCTTTCATATATTATTTTTTGTTCGTTTGTCAATTTTTCTTCATTTGACAAAACAAATTGCAACAAATCATCTGGATCATAATTTTGTTCACGCATTATTTCATTATTGGCAAGGTCGAGTGGCGGTCGATTTGGTGAGATCATTTTTAATTGCGCCAATGATTCACTTGCAATCAACATGCACGTATCTTCTATTAGAATTAGCGCTTGATTGTAAATTTCTTCTATAAATTCAAGAGTGGTATCTTGGTATCTTCTACGTTGTTCATGTAGAATATCTTCACTCATTGAATCTTTATATTTTTCCCATAATCCAATTGGAAGAGCAAAGTTTGTGCAAACTGGCCAAAAATATTATTTTGCTTGCAAATCTCAAAATATTGTGTTAAAGTTGTTTTTGGCGCAGTTAGTGCTCTTTCTATTGCGTTTTGCGCATTGAAGTAAACGCGTTGGCCATTTTCCAGATGGATGGCTAAATGAATGACAGCTGGGTCTCGTTCATGAATGGGAAAGCTGAGAATTCGCCAAACTGCCTCATTTGAGCTTATATACCGTCCCATCTGATACCTTGATATTTCGTCGTATTGATTTTGCAAGTTCTGGACTTCAAATACGGCCATGTCGCTGCCTTTGTGCACATATTTGCAAATGTATTTAATGGATTTCACAGAACTGCAAAATTCTACATTTATGTGGGCCTTATATGTTTTTCACAACAAAGATGAATATGGCACAACCCATCTATTGTCTATTTTAATTTCACAATCAGTTCTCTCCAACATAAATGTATTACCACCAATTTCTTGTGATCTACGACGATATAACGGATATCCATCAACTCCAGTTATGGTATCAGACAGGAGGTCTTTTGGGAAACGTTTCGTACATTTTCCATTATCCATGCAGGGTGATGACGGATTTAAATCACCGCATGGACCGTGAATCATATTCGATTTCACTATTTCGAATAACTCAGGGTCGGTGTTTTGATCTGGTATTTCTGCTGATATTATATTGTCGATTTGTTCCGGTCTTATTTTATCGACTAACCACATCAAAATATGGGCATGTGGTAATCCACGTTTTTGCCAGAATACATCCAGCAACGTGTTTCACCAAATACATGGTGTTTTACTATAAAATCAATTAATGATTTAAATTTTTGTCTGAATACACGTGCTGTTATATCATGGCGATGCAACGCTGATTGCCCTGGTAACAATAATTTTTTTATTTCTTCCCATTTCGGATTGCAAGTGAATGTAATAAACAATTCTGGCCGTCCATAAGCTCGTACGAAAGTCATTGCATCTTGAATGTATTCCTGCATATGTCTTGGGCTGCCTGTATACGATGATGGTAGTATATATGCCTGACCAATGTTGTTGATGTCTAAATTGCTATCTATGTTGTTATTTATAGCGTCGCGTAAATGTATGTATTCTTCGGCGCGCCATTTTGCCTGATTAAATCGGATATATCGCAGACGTTCACTTTCGATTTTGGCATACATATCAACAACATATTGATGAAACAGTTGTCTGCATTTTAAAATGTGATTATCTTCATTGTGTCTCATCATTAGCCGATAGGCGTAATAGTTCATGGCACTCACATTTTTATTTATTTCTTGTCTGGTCGTTGGATCTCGTTGCTTGATGTTAATTTGATAGCCATCTTCTCCTTCCCAGAAGATTATGGGGTATTGTAATGCGTCGTATGAGCGATGGCTATTTTGAATTGTTTGAACAGTATTGTCTCGGCGCATAATTCTTATGTCTCTCTGTTCAAATTGCTCTCCGACCATAACGATGGCTACGTCATTGATGGTCGGTGTATTAAATCGTCTGGAATGTTGGTCGGCAGGTGCTTTCTCTGGTCTTATGACTACTATATAATTATCATTAGTCAATCTTGGCGATACTTCTTTGAATAATCTTACTAATAAATTATTCTCATGGAGAAATGTTTGTAATAATGCAACAATTTCTCGCTCATTCGCCGCTGCAATGTGATTATAATGGCATCTCATACCCACTTGTTCTTCTTCTTCGCCCATAAAAAAAATCTGCAGGAATTTTGGGTCAGCATTGGGCATTGGCAGCATAGATCCGATTCGATGATAGACTTGCCCTTGAATTTTGAAAGTTGACTCGAAACCTGTGTTTTCCCTGACAGTAGCTCCGAACGATGTCATTTGAAAACAGGAATTGAATTTTCTTATTTTGCTTAAGAATAATTTAAACTGAGTTGAAACACCGGATATCAGCGATTTTAATGGCTCAGGTGGTGGATGGAGTGCAGGCAATACGACTTTTCCAGACGCGCAGCACATGCCATTTGTTTCGTTATTAAATTTTAATGCATCGCAATATTGGCACATTATGTCCATATCCCCAATAACTACTTTGGTGTGCGATGAGTAGTCTATTTCTGGATCATATTCAAATGCCAGACGATTTAAAGTTGATCGCATTAATTGACGATTTCTCCGATTACGCTGTCGTTCTGATTCTCTGTTTGCATCAGTTGCTCGTTGGCGCAATTCTCTCTGTCTTAATGCAGCTGCATGTAGACGTTCACTACGATACTGCGGAGTTTCATTTTGGAAATATTGTGCCATATGAGCTCTAGAGTCGTCGTTGTCTTGCAGGCGCTGATCCTCTGTTCTTTGTTCTCTTGCTGTCCGAACAAATTGTGCTTGTCGTGTGTGACGACCAATATTAGACTTTGCTTTTGGCATTCTGTTAATAATTTAATTTCATTAAATTAGTTGGCGAAAGTTGGCTATAAACGGAATTAGTAGTTAAAATTACTTTATTTGGGACTGGCTAACACTAAATGTCCAAAATTGAGAACAAAATTTGTTGAGTTGGCAGATGTATCTGGAAAAGAAACGAAAATTGACGAAAATGATCGTTTAAAAAATGTTTTTGATCATTTCATTCATTCTTTTAATCAATAGTTTTTTTGGCAAAAACAACAATACAAATGATATTTTTTATTTTTTCTTCTACATATTAGCCATCAAAAACAGTGAAAATAAAAATTTTTCCTTCAATTACTCACTTTTCTGTATGCGGAACACAGTTAAAAAAATTTGTTTTTATTCAAAAGTCAGTGTTCGTTCTAAAAAAATGTTTCTGTTTTTTCTTCTTATCTGATCAATATCTAATCTATGTCTGATCAATTTTTCACTGTTTTAGAGATATATTTTGTTTTCTTCTGTAATTCACTTCTTTATGCCATCAATAAACGATAATTTTCATTCTTCTTGCAGGAAAACTGATTTTTTTTTGTATACCAAACGCAGTTAAAATTTTGTTTTTCTTCAAAAGTCACTTTTCGTGCAAGAAATCTAATAAAAAATTATCGTTTTCTCTTTTTATCTGCGGACCCGGCCGACTTCGTCCGGACTTTTATTGAATTTTTCTATTAACATGTTTTTTTATTATGAACACTTAGATTCACTTGGATTTTCTAAAACCTAAATCTGTACATTTTTTTTTTTTTTATTATAAGAAATATTGTGAATGAATTAGCATTAAGATAAAAATTAAGTATCCAAATACATAGTTAAGATATTTTAAGAATTAAAAATAAATGAATAAAAAAAAATGATTTAGAAGTAAGAAAAAAAATTGAAATTAAGAATAAATACAAAAAAAAATATAAAAATTAAAAAAAAAAAGAAAAAATTTAGAATTAATAAAATACAAAACAAAATAAAAAAAAAAATGTACAGATTTAGGTTTAAGAAAATCCAAGTGAATCTAAGTGTTCATAATAAAAAAACATGTTAATAGAAAAATTCAATAAAAGTCCGGACGAAGTCAGCCGGGTCCGCTAGTTAATTTATATATTAATTTGTATTTTTACGACATAAATTGCCGTACATCGACACCAGCGCCATCTAACGGGGTAGAATATATATAAAAACACGCGCCGGTCTTATACAAATATTTTGTGGGCTGGAAGTCGAAAATCAGTTGGGGCATTCAAGAGTTCACCCCTCACAAATAAACGTTCTTTTGATTTTTATATATATAAGGATATATACAGAATACAGGTCACAGGGTTATAAAAACTCAGTATACACAACTATTATGGTGTGATGCTACGAACAAATTACATAAAATGGTCTTAAGAACATTTTAAAAAAATGTTTTACAATTCGGGTGTCTAGATATTTTTTATTAATAACTTATAGCGTAAAGGCAGCAAATTTGCAAGGTACGGATTTGACATTCAAATGACAAGTATATATTTTCTATATAATACAGAGTAGCTAGAAATCTGTTTTCTATTAATTTAATTTTATAAATTTAAAAAAAAATGGGAATTCCTAAAAAACATTCTTAATTGAAATTTAAAAGAATCCGTCTATTGAGCAAATAATGTATTCTTCAAACTTGATTTAATTAATTAAAAATCGACTAATTAAGTATTATACGATTCTTTATAAAAAAATATTAACCTTATTTTTTTTTTAAAGAAGATTATTTCGAAGATTCGAAAATAAATTCTCTTAAACGTTTTATTCAAATAACTTTTACTTTAATTATTGATTTTTATGAGAGATTTGCCAAAAACGATTTTTATTTCTCTCCTTGCTCGCTTAGGAAGCACCAGTGTAGCTCACGGGAATAAATAAATCATTTTGTGCTGGTTTCCATATAAAACGTTGAACTTTGCTGAAAAATTCTGAAATATCAAAATTTGTCCCCGTGTATTATTGATGAAATGTGAAGTTTATAGTGTTGATTTCAAATAAAAGCGTACTATTTTTATAATCAATCTCCAAAAGTTTTAGTTATATATTATGTACTGTATATATATATGCCTACAACATGGTACTATTCCATGACATTTTACTTGAGATTTTCAGATATTCTTTACAATTTTACGTAAGAAAATTTCTTTGTAATACTTAATAAATATTTTAACTGAATTTGACTTCCAAATCCGGATTTCAGGCTAAACAGACTGGCATTTAAAAAGAAATCTTATTTGAAACTAGTGGAACCTCTAGTTGCAAATACGGAAATTTTTGTTCTGGAAAGTTGCTAATTAAATGAGAATTGGTTCCTCTTAATAGATGAATAATTGTGAAGAGTCTATGTCGTGATGAACGCTAGGATTTTCTAATAGAAGGATGATACAACAAATTATTGATTATGCAAATTAATTTTCGAATTACAACGTTCAACTTCCGATTTCCAGTTTGAATTATCAATAATTGATATTGCCAATCAAAAATGTAAGACAAAGATAGCAGTTGGTTTAAGTTACCAGGAAACCTCTAGAATCGGTGGCACAAAATTTGCAAAACACTACAAATTAAAATTTTCGTATAAAAAGAAATTCCAATTGGAAAAAATAGCAAAATTATGGAACATTTCATCAAGCATTTTGTGAGCCTGTTGTGAGAGGCTGCAAGTTGTGTGTTATTTTCTCTATATTGTGACTGGTGTTTTCTTCATTTGCAAGGTTCATTTTGTTAGATGTTTCGCCGTGTCCAAATTTCCCGTTTTTTTAATCCGAATGTAAATTTGTCGAGTCAGGTGAGAATGGCTAACAAAGTTACGATTGAAGCTCCCGGTCGTACCCAGAAATATATATTTGGATTTGTTCTAGTTATATATTCCTCTAAATATAACTAGAACAAATGTTATAAATACGTGAATAAAATTAGCGTACCTGCAGCCTTCTTCAAAGCATTCTAATTCAGTTACATGTGAGGTTTGTTATGAGCTATAGAGACTCTCACTGTATAGTTGAAGACTGTATAGTAAATTTGGAGGAATTGCTTAGCATCTCTATGTGTGAATATGCGAGGTTTCGAACGGACAATTTATCTGACCCAAGGTGACCATTTTCTGCTATCACCAAAATTACAGTCACCGATCCCATGTGGAAACGAACCTCTGTAATCTGTTTAATTTTTTAATTATTTTAACACTGTCGAACTTCCACTCCATAAACTATATTTAAAAAAAAAAGTTTACATCCAAAATATGAAATAGGATGTGGCAAAAACTGTAATATCATGATTAATGACTATTTACCATTTGACATTAAACTTCTACAATTCTCAATAAAACTCTCATCAAAGATAGTTAAACTTGCTAATTCTTGGTAATAATTGCAATATATTGTAATCGAGCAGCATCCGCGGTGTTGGGACCAGAAGATCCAGTCGCTAAGCTCCTTAAGTATTTTTCTGTAATCTCATTTACAATTTCTCGTTTTAACTGGAACTTTTTGGCTCTTATAACTCAGTAATCGGTTGGCCCATTTCCGAAATCCACATACGCAAATGATATATAACAGGATCCCTAGTGCCATTTTAAAAATATTAGTCGACACCTTTGGGGCTGAAGGGAACAATTCTATATCTATGATTTTAATGTGTGGGATTTTTTCGCAAAATTAAATATTTTGGACGTTATTCAGGTCGTTTCATTTTAAAACTCTCTGTATAAGTTTACTTTGAGCGAAAGTGATTGTCGAAAAGGGTGCAACATCACATCACAGCAGGATAGTTTAAAATTTTCTATAAATTACCGCGTCACAACAATTCACCAAAACAATTTATGGAATAAAATTCATCATAAAAAGTTATTCTATGCATAGAACACTTTTAGTGTAAGATTTAAATCAGGTTTCCTTTTCTATACGAGTATAATACATAATTGAAGAAACTCTATAGAATAAACCATCTAACTGTTTATAATTTATACAATTTATTTCTCAATAACAAAATATGTTTAGGAAATATAAAAATTTGTATGAAATGATTATTATATTTACATGTTTATTGTTTTCTACAAAAATATATTATAAACATTATATAAAACATGTTTTGGGTTGTAATTTTTTTTGTGCACAAACAATAAAAATGAAGTCTTTATTGTAAGCGTTAAAAAAATCCAACAGGAAACTAATAGTTTGAACAAATAAATTTGTCATAAACAATTACGATTTATGGTTGAAATTATAACTCCTGTAGCAGCTCGAATATTCAACTCACCGATATTCGATTCTGCCACAAACAAAACAATTAGTGAAATTCAAATATAATCCAACTTATTTGAATTAAGCGTTCACTAACCCCATCACATATCAATCTATCCAACCAACACTATCCAATAACCGAACCATTACTATAAAACATTTATAGTAAAACCATCGCCATCCAACCAACATCACCACGAACTAACAATGTTCGGTGATGCAATAAATACCCACTGCACCACATAAGTGCAATGTTCACCGTCGCCGGCGCATGTGTTGTAAAAACACAAAACGAAGACGAAGGCGACGTCACAAAACAAAAACAACACAATACATTATTATCGTCCATTGCGATTTTTACCTTAACAAGTTCAAGTGCGTTATTTTATGGTGGTGAAAATTATAATAAAATTAATTACAAATAAATTATAATAAAATTAATTACAAATAAATTTAATTAATAAACACAAAATAAATAATTATATATTAAACCAATAAATAAATAATAATAAATCAATAAATAAATAATAAATAACATAAAATAAAAACCAACCACGCAACCGCGTGGGAAGAAAACAAAAAAAAATTAAAAAAAAACGTGGTGTAAGGGACGACCCATCCACGCAACGCGGGACACGGTGAAGCGATCCACCCTCACCGCAACGACGGGACAATTAAACGGTGAAGCGATCCACCCTCACCGCAACGACGGGACAATTAAACGGTGAAGCGATCCACCCTCACCGCAACGACGGGACAATTCACAACGGTGAAGCGATCCACCCTCACCGCAACACAACCGCAGGAACAACGGCAGCAGAAACAACAACAGCATAAAAAGCAAGTTTTTTTTTTATTAGATAATATTTTTTTTTGCTCTTGCAATTTTGGAATTATAACTTTACATTTTTTTTCTCAAAACAATTAAAATTTTCAAATAAAACAATTTAACGTAGAATCATTTTTTTTGTTCCAAAATTTAACGTAACATCATTTTTTTTTCTCTTTTCAAAAACATTAACGTAGAATCACTTTTAATTAAAATTTTTAACGTAGAATCATTATTACTGTACAATTTTATATATATTTTTTCACCACCACGTGCACACCCATCCATAGTCTCACACCCTGGTCGTTTTCTCGCTGCAATAATTCACCTCGCATGAATTAAATTAATTTTTTTACATCTATTTTTTTAAATTTCAACGAGCCCCCCCAATATAAGGTAGGACGCAAGGGACTCCATATTCGGGGGTATCTCGCATCGGGCGTTAAAAAGAAGGAGCATCCCGGCCTTCAAACCATTCATTACACGGTAACCATTCCGCTTAATTTTTCATTTTTTGGTCAACTATTTTTTTTACACGGTAACCATTCCGCTTTAAAATATTGTATTGTTGTATTTTAATTTGTTTTATTGGTTTGTGCAAAAATGTCGGACGATGAACAAGATCAACCACAAAAAATGGACACCACGCCTCAAGGCGCTAGTCCACAAATAGAGATCGCGGCATCACATCAACGAATCGCAATACAACCTTTCTGGCCACAAAGAGCAAACACATGGTTTCAGCTCGCCGAAATACAATTCGGACTGCAAGGTATAACAGCTGATAAAACAAAGTACCTGCAAACATTATCAGCCTTGCAACCAGAAACGTGCGATGTGATCTCGGATCTCCTCCTCAATCCGCCGACAACCAACCAATACAACACATTGAAACAAACGCTGCTAGAACGACTAGCACCATCGGGCGAACGTCAGTTGGAACAATTGCTTTCAGGCCAGCAATTAGGCGACCAAAAACCATCTGACGCTTTACGGCACATACACACACTAGCTAACAACAGTTTTAATGAAAATATCATTAAATCTTTGTGGATACGTAAAATGCCGGAGTTGATTCGCATAGCGCTGGTAGCACAGCCCGAATCCTCCACCACACAAACGTTAGCCAAGATAGCCGACAAGATGTATGATGTCATAAACATCACATCTCAAAGCGTCAGTCAAATCAATAATCCATACCGGCAATCACGTGAACGCAGTGGAGACAGAACTCCCCGTTCAGCAACAGCACCAAACACACTCGAACAAAGACTGTCGAGAATCGAGTCCAGACTCGACGGGTTACTCAGAGGTCGAAGCCGTTCGCGTGGACGACGAGCTCCCTCACGCAACCGAACCCGCAGTCCCAGCAACAACACTTACCAACATGGTAAATGCTGGTTCCACACAAAGTTTGGTAGAGCCGCCAGAAAATGCACGCCACCGTGCAATTTCACCACGTCGCAACCATCGACGTACGCGGCCGCCGTAAAGATGGACATTGACAACCAAAAAAACTGCTAGAGTCACGGGTTGAGAGCAACATGCCTCCCCTGACCACAAACACACCCTATACGTCACGTTTGTTTGTGTACGATAGACACAACAAACTCACCTACTTAGTCGACACTGGCGCTGACCTTTCGGTTATTCCAGCTATGAATTTCAAAATGAATTATACAATAGCTAATCGAAATTCAAATCTAGTCTTATCGGCTGCCAATGGTTCAATCATCCACACGTACGGCACAAAATTGCTTAACGTGGATATCGGACTCAAACGAACCTTCACGCACGCTTTCATACTAGCTGCAGTGAATCGTCCGATCATTGGCGCCGATTTTCTAAGCAAATTCGGACTTCTTGTCGATGTCAAACACAAACGGCTGATTGACCCAGCTACAAAGCTGTCAATAAACGCCACAATGGTTCGTGTTAACACACCAACACCGATCCATTTCAACATCGACAACGGCTACGGCACTCTGCTCAAAAAGTACCCACTACTTACAGCAGAGCCGAACTACAAAATGCCAGTCCGACACAACGTGGTTCATCACATCGTCACGGAAGGCCATCTGCCCGTGTCGAGACCACGCAGACTAGATTCGGTGCGACACAAAGCTGCACAAGCAGAATTTCAACACATGGTGGAATTAGGAATCTGTCGAACATCGACATCTTCCGTCTCTTGTCCATTGCACATGGTCAAGAAGAAAGATCAAGACTGGAGGCCATGTGGGGACTATCGGCGTTTAAACACGGTTACGATACCGGATCGCTACCCGATACCCCACATTCAAAACTTCACCATGCACTTGCATGGCTGCAAAGTTTTCTCCAAACTTGATCTCATCAGAGGTTATCACCACATTCCCGTGGCACCTGAAGACGTTTTCAAAACGGCAATCACAACACCATTTGGCCTCTTCGAATACACCCGAATGCCATTTGGATTACGCAATGCCGCACAAACGTTTCAGCGCTTCATGAACGAAGTCGTTCGAGATCTCGACTTCGTTTTCGTCTACATAGACGACATTCTTGTGGCATCACAAACTGAGGAACAACACAAACTCCATCTGGAAACACTTTTCCAACGACTTGTCGAGTTTGATGTTCACATCAAGAGCTCAAAATGCGTCTTTGGCGCATCCACTCTTGATTTCCTCAGCCACAAGATCACCGCTAATGGCATCCTTCCGTCACAAGACCGAATCAATGCCATTAAAGAATTCCCAGCTCCAACCTCAATCAAAAGTATTCAGCGATTCATCGGCATGGTCAACTACTACCACCGATTCATACCAAAGCTCGCTGAAATACTCAACCCAATTCACAGCCACCTGGCAGTACTACTACGTAAGCCCAAAACCGCCAAGAACTTCTCTTGGCCTGACGAATGTCAACACGCATTCACGTCACTAAAGGCTGAATTGGCACGCACAACACTCTTGTCACATCCACTGAGCGACTCAAAGCTCAGCATAACTACTGATGCATCAAACACTGCTGTCGGAGCAGTCATGCAACAGTACAACGACAAGTGTTGGGAGCCCCTGGGATTCTTCTCAAAGAAGCTCTCGGATGCCGAAAAGAAATACTCTGCATTCGATCGGGAATTACTCGCAATATATCTAGCAATCAAACACTTCAGATATTTTGTCGAGGGTCGGGACTTCACAATTTACACCGACCACAAGCCTCTCACTCGAGCAATTCAGTCTAAAACTGAACGCAATCCAAGGCAAGCACGCCACTTGGATTACATTAGTCAATTTACCACGGACATCCAGCATGTTCAAGGTACCGAAAACGTTGTCGCGGATACACTTTCGCGCACAACAGCAAACGAAACGGCCACAGTCGAGACTCACTTCGACTGCAACAAGATCGCACAAGCACAAAAAGCAGACTTGGAACTTCAGAATATACTTTCTGGTTCCACACGTCACGCCAGTTCATCACTGCAACTGGAGCTTTTCAAACTACCTGGCCTCGAAATCTACTGCGAAACATCTACGGGTGCAAATCGCCCGTACATCGCAGAGCAACTACGTCGAACCATCTTCGACACACTACACGGTATCTCACATCCTGGTGTCCGCGCAACTCGTAAATTGATTACTGCTCGATACTTTTGGCCCAGCATAAACAAAGACGTGACCCATTGGGCACAATCCTGTTTATCCTGCCAAAAATCAAAAGTCCAGCGACACACAAAATCGCCTCTTGGACAATTCGCAATTCCACCTGGTCGATTCGAGCATATTCATTTGGATGTCGTAGGACCACTTCCTCCATCCAATGGATACTCATACTTACTCACCTGTGTCGATCGTTTCACTCGATGGCCAGAAGCGTACTGCATGAGCGACATGTCTGCAGCAACCATTGCCACCACATTCGTACAGAACTACGTATCACGATTTGGCGTTCCACTTGACATCACAACTGATCAAGGAACCCAATTCGAGTCGAAGCTCTTCTCGGAGTTAACGAAACTCCTCGGCTCACATCGGATACGTACAACGGCTTACCACCCACAAGCCAATGGCATGGTCGAACGTTTCCACCGCCAGCTCAAAGCTGCTCTCAAGGCCCGAGGCAACACAATTCACTGGAGCTCCGAAGTACCAATCGTTCTACTTGGTATTCGAGCAACGGTCAAAGAAGATCTGAAGTGCTCACCAGCTGAAATGGTTTACGGTCAAACCATCAAGCTACCCGGTGAGTTCTTCATCGAACATCCTCTACCGTCTCCATCCACAACCGACACAGTCATCGACCAACTCCGCACCACCATGCAAAATATTATCCCCACGGCAACAAGACCAACGAACGAAAACAACATATTCGTTCCCAAATCGCTCAACAATTGCGATTACGTCTTTGTCCGGGTTGATAAGGTTCGAACTGGATTACAATCTCCATACGATGGGCCATACAAAGTTATACGCCGCTTACGCAAGCAATTCATTGTCTCAATCAAAGACAAACACCACTCAATCTCCATCGACAGATTGAAACCGGCGTACGGTATTCTCAACACGGCTGATCAAATATCAGCCAGCAAACGATATAAAACCGTCCGGTTCACCGTATAACGTCTCAAAACCAATGGTTTCTCATCTGGAGAGGGGGTACTGTAGCAGCTCGAATATTCAACTCACCGATATTCGATTCTGCCACAAACAAAACAATTAGTGAAATTCAAATATAATCCAACTTATTTGAATTAAGCGTTCACTAACCCCATCACATATCAATCTATCCAACCAACACTATCCAATAACCGAACCATTACTATAAAACATTTATAGTAAAACCATCGCCATCCAACCAACATCACCACGAACTAACAATGTTCGGTGATGCAATAAATACCCACTGCACCACATAAGTGCAATGTTCACCGTCGCCGGCGCATGTGTTGTAAAAACACAAAACGAAGACGAAGGCGACGTCACAAAACAAAAACAACACAATACATTATTATCGTCCATTGCGATTTTTACCTTAACAAGTTCAAGTGCGTTATTTTATGGTGGTGAAAATTATAATAAAATTAATTACAAATAAATTATAATAAAATTAATTACAAATAAATTTAATTAATAAACACAAAATAAATAATTATATATTAAACCAATAAATAAATAATAATAAATCAATAAATAAATAATAAATAAATAAAATTAAAAACACAAGTCATAATCAAGTGTATTTATTTATTGGTGGTCCGAATCGGACATACATAAAATTAGTAGCATTCCTACTAAACTCCTCAATTAAATTTCAAAGTTTATATTAAGATATTTGTTACAAACCCCGTTTATAGAGAAAGTTCGGTTATTACAACAAAAGTTTCCGGTCCCTTGAAATTTTAATCGATATATGTAATATGTGTAGAATACGTTGGTTCTAATAACCATCGGTTACAACACTATATTAATTGCAATAATATTCAGGTATAACCAACATTTTTATTTTATGGTACGAGTAATAGAAAATTGGTTTTGAAAATTATAGAATCCATCCAAAATTTAAGTAAAATGTATGGTATAAATGTATAAATCTATTCCAAAGTACTGTGTGAATCAAGTATAGTGAAAATCATTTGGTGTTTTTTCTTGAGAAAACTTATTTAACTTTTGCTTGATCGAGTAAGATTAGTTAAAATTGGTGTAAAAGGTGATATTACTGATAAATCTTTATAGTTGTAGTTGTATAACAATATGCACAATAATTTCTATCCATTCATTCGTAAAATAGAGGGGAAAAAAAATGTAAAATATAAATTAAATTTTTAATTTTTTTTGTTGAAATTTTTGGTTGACGGCAAAACTAAAGGTTATGAACAAATTGCATTAAATATATCAAGTTAAACGGTGGCAGGAATAGAATGCCTCTTGCAGCAAACATAAACACAATCAATTTGTAAATTATCCCGAGCTGGATAAGGCGTTTATAATTTGGATTCAAGGTATTTTTTTTAAATATTTCAAGTGATTTACCGATCCAAGGTATGAACACGCCGGGGTCAGCATCAATGGAGCAATTTAGAAGGAAAAGTTTGCTAATGGAATGAATCTATCTGAATTTTCCGCTAATAATGGTTGGCTAAACCGTTTCAAAAAACGAAATTCAATTTCGTTTAAATATATTGTCGGCGAAAGTTCATGTAGTCTAGTATATGTAGTCTAGCCGCTACAGTGTTTCAACCGGTGGTTCGCAACTTATTTCTGCTTTTTATTTTTAATAAATTTTGTTGGATTAATTAATTTTTAAAATTTTCTTTATAAAAATACTTTTATTTGTTTGGATCGGAAGCGGCCGGTTCCGAATCCCAATAGCGCTTCTAGGTGCAAAAGTAATTTTTCATTCTTTCGATCAGGATAATGATGAACACATTGACACCGTGTTGAGAAAGCAGAATCCATGGGCGAGCTGACTTTCATGTCTTTATTACAAGCGAGCATGGAAAGTTTGACAATATTCAACGGCTAGTATAACAGGGATAGGATAAAACTGTTTGATAATCAGGAAGTCTTCTAATAGCAAAATTCAATAACTGGTCTAACAAAGAATATAAATAAGATATTAAGAGGATTGATTCTGATATCAGACCCTATTTCCAAAATTCATACCGAAGTAGATCACATCATGCCAGTTTATGAGCTTGAGATTATACAAACTAACAAGCATTTTATTAAATCATACGGTTCCCGATATGCTGCCCGTCATCACTTCGATATACGTATGTACCTGGTACCATCATATACAAATTCCCAAAAAATAATTAACAAAGCAATAAGTCGTAGTTACCATTTCTAAAATCAAAACATGGTCCGCCTAGTTTTCATTAAAAACATCGGTCTGTACCGTAAGTCAACCACGAAAATAGTAACAAAAATTGAATATTTTATGGAAATTAACTTTTCAAAATTTTCATTAGTTCATAACATTTAAGAATTAAATAAACAATTCCCAAAAATATAAAACTGAATTTGTTTTACTGAATATACATTACATTCATATAAACAATATGTCTGCTAATATTTGTTTTATCATTTTATTCTCTTGACATTTCACAATAATTCCACATATCAAAACACAAAAATCTTAATTTATGAAATGAACAAACCTAACATTAAATTCTGGGACATAACAATCATAATACATATTTCCAATAAATGGTTCATTGAAAATAAGCTTAAGTAAAAAAAAAACAAAAAATGTGATTTATAAAGTTCAGAGGTTTTTGGGTGAAATTTTATAGTTTTACTGTTTATTCATGATTGAACAATGTATGTGTATGTATGTCAAAATTGTGTGTTGTGTATACTGTTCTTTGATAAGCAATACATATATTTATGTTCACATGTACACTTGGAAGTTTTTTTTTTAAATAAAAATATGGATTTATTAGTTGTTAAAAAAGTATCTTTACCTTTACATACAATTGTATATTTATGTAACCAAACGTGATATAATATTTTGTAGGAAGAGTGAGAATATATTTTGAAAGCTTTAAATCTCTGCCTAATTGAAACATCATTAAAAAAAATATAAAATTATTTAAATAAATATACGTATGTATATAGTAAAATTCAGCAGAAGAAGGGCAAAAAAAAAACGAAAGAAATTATTAAGGTTTAATTATTTATGTATGTTGATTTTACTTGTCATTATAAAATTTGAAATCTGTAGTGAAAATATGATTATTTAAGCAGAAAATATTTTTCATATTTCAAATTCACTTAGAAAATTGAATTTTTTTTTTAATCAGAATAACAATAACGAAATAAAAATACGAGTTTATTTTTTTTGGAAGATGTAAAATAAAATTAAATATTTAATTTAAGTAAAATATAAATTACGTATTTATGTATTTTTTTTAAATTTATTATTTATTTTGTATCGCACAAATTATATAGATTCATTTTTATTTATTTTTGGTAGCTAATTGGTCCAATGTAAGTATATAATCTTTCTTCATTTAAATATTTATATTTAAATATTTTCTTTTTTTTTTAAGTTTTCCCTCAATATTATATTATATTACTTGCCTATAATCGTTTTAAATTCATTATTTATTTAACGTAATTTGGAAAAATCATTATGATGGTGGTAGAGTAGATATATAATAAAATTAAAAATGATAATTAATAATTAAATGTTGAGGCTCGAAATAAAATGTTATTTTGAATTTTTATTATATATTTGTTTTTGTTATACACTTTGCGAAATAATTATACGGGACGCAATTTTATTTAAG
This sequence comes from Tipula unca, assembly GCA_951394425.1. Lineage (NCBI taxonomy): Eukaryota > Metazoa > Arthropoda > Insecta > Diptera > Tipulidae > Tipula > Tipula unca. The sequence goes on along the minus strand of OX596381.1, from coordinate 55,804,131 downwards.
TTTTCTGTTATAAACAATCTATTATTTTATTTTCATTTGCAAATGTACCTACAAGTTTATTTATAGTGGTTTATTATAATAATAATAATTATAAGTACATTTTAATAGTGTGTATATGAAATCCGCTGTTGTTAATAACATCCATCAGTCAACGTGGCATTGAATTTATTAACGATTGATGGACATAAACATATTTTTTCCCCATTTCTCTTGAATCACTGTTTTCAGCTCGGACATAAATTTTTGTAAACTGCCTGGGTAAGAATCCTCCACAGAATTTAGCAGCACTGATTTATGACGTGCCAAAAGTCTAGGTATTTTGGACAACAGAAACCAAACCCTGCACTGACTTCTGAACGAGAGCCAACCGCAAAAAACACTATCGACTCGGACCACTGTCTATAGAAATCCTGAGAGAGCCACAGTTTTCTCGAGGGGAAAACGAAGGAGAATGAATTGGCGAAGTTAAATTCGGGCAATAGCCTGTCAATCACCATTTCAACTTACCTTCATCCGTCCCTTAAAAAAAGTAACACTAAAGTTCCTTTGGTCAAAAATGATCAAAATAAATTTAAGTGGAATTTACACTAAAAAAAAAAACAAAGTTCATTTTTATTTCCAATTTTTTTATTAAAACAAATGATATCACATTAATTTAAAATTATTTCAATGTTTATTTAATAATTAATAATAACTAAAGCTACTACATACACTGAGAGCAAACATTCTTAGTATGAGTCTTGCATATAATTTTTTTGCATATTGTGCACTTAGATGTGTGCCAGTTGTATGAATTTTCGCACATACTACAACGGCCTCTTTTTTCTGCTCCTATCACTTCTGTAGATGAACCTGGCGTGGGAAGTTCGGCATCGCTTGATCTTAGATTTGATATCAGATTGCGACAATCTGTGGATCGTTGAAGATGAACTCTTCTAGCAATATATGGCTTTATCAATGACTCACCCAATGATTCAATATCCAGTCGCCTTCTATGATGCTTCTTAATGTTGGCAAACACTAGTGAATAGAACGGAGGCATTTATTATTGAGATATCCAATATGTTTGTGAACACCACTACTGGTTTGTTTTGCGTCTACAAGTATAAGAAGCAATTTTTTTGTCAACCGTGTCGACACCTCCTTTTGTTTTGTTGTAGTCCCATATAATATTGGGTTTTTCTCGTTGTAGTTTGCAACCTGTTTTTTTTTTTGGATGTATGATACCAAGGTTGTGTCGCTAGTAAAAACGAAAGCAGAGGAAAATATTGGTTTGTTTTTTACTTCTAGAAGAATCGATGGTATTGATGTTTTGTTCTTCCGAATTGTTCCTATCATGGTCATGTTGCGTTTCAGTAGCATTTAGCCAGTAGCATATTGCCATATAGGTGACATAACCCCGGTTATAGCCCTACAGGCTGTCATCTGCAGTCCATCCAGCTACAGAAGACGTCAGTTTCACAACTGGCCACCATACAACTGCTGCATCCGACATTAAAGGTAAAACTAGTGATTTGTAGATGAATAACATCATTTTGGGCGTCAGACCCCAGGAATTGCCAAAGGCCCTTCTGCATTGCCAAAAGATAGCAATGGGCTTTTGTAGCTTATAATCAACGTAAAATGTCCAAGAGAGTTTACTATCTAGAATAACGCCTAGGTGTTTCACATGCTCTGTCCTTGTAATTTCTCTACCAAATAGAGTGGGAACAGATATATTAGCCCTGTCTCTACCTCTGGAAAACACAACCTGACCAGTTTTCGAGGAATTGACGTGCAACCCCTTTTCAACACACCAAACTTCCACTATATCAGATAAGACGTTCGGGTATTGCCCAGAAACTGTCAAAACGAGATCATCCGCGTAACTTTGCACGATGAACCCAGATCGCTGCAATTTAACAAGTAATTCATCGATAACCATCACCCATAGAAAGGGTGAGAGTACTCCTCCTTGCGGACAGCCTTTGGCTACTTTGACAGTCACTGATGCCATCTAACGCAGTCTCAATTATTCGAATCTAACAATGGTTTGATTAATATTAAAATTGGTACATGTACTCGTGATCGAAGAAAACGAAGTGCTATCAAAAGCTCCCGCAATGTCCAGGAAGGTACCTACAAGAAACTCTTTGAATTATCTTTGAATGATCTTTCGATTCAGTTTTGCAGGACTTGCCAGCTCTGTAAGCATGTTGCATGTTACTGAGTGGGGAGATAGTTAAATGGTTATCCCTAATAAATCTGTCGATGATCCTCTTTAAAGCTTTAAGAAAAGTAGAGGTCAGACTAATGCGCCTAAAAAGCTTTAGGCTCGGTATAATCCGACTTGCCAGCTTTAGGTATGAAAACTACTCAACTCCTGCTCCAGGATCGTGGTACAGTACTAAAACCAATGTACGCCTGGAACAGATTGAGCAGGTGAGTACGGGTTTAAATCTATAAAATTATATGAATTTTGTGTTTTTTAAGCCTTATAGAACTTGAAATTGTCAAAAAATAAAACAAACAATTAATTGTTATGAAAAATATACTCTAGCAGATCTCAGTATAATCTGCCAAATCATCATGAATACTCTCACGCTTGAACAACGCTACGAAATTATTAAAATTTACTTTGAAAAACAGTCGTTGATTCGCGCTACTTATAGGAGACTTTTATCGTCAAATTGTGTTCACCGATGAGGCTCATTTTTAGCTTAACGGATTTGTTAATAAACAAAATTGCCGCATATGGAGTGAGACCAATCCACAAGAAACCCTACAGACTCCATTACATCCAGAAAAATGCACCGTTTGGTGCGGTTTACACGCTGGTGGCATCATCGGACCTTATTTCTTCAAAAATGAGGCCGGAGATCAGAATGGAGATCGTTACCCCACCATGATTGATCAATGATTTAATGTTTGAAAATATGACATTCATCCGGACCAGATGTGGTTTCAACAGGATGGGGCTACGTGCTATACGGCGACCGCAACCATCGACTTATTAAAATCAAAATTTGACGATAAGTTGATTTTGAGAAATGGACCTGTCAATTGGCTCCCAAGATCGTGCGATTTGACACCTCTCGATTATTTCCTGTCGGGCTACGTGAAATCACTGGCTTATGCTGATAAATCAGCAACAATTGACGCCTTGGAGGCCAGCATTGTTCGTGTTAATCGTGATATCTGGCCGTACATGCTCGAAAAAGTGGCCCAAAATTGAACGTCCAAATACCAATGTATTTCGTCAAGACCAGCCGCGGTGCCCATATGCCCGAAATCGTTTCATTGATCATTTTTGTGTTATTATTTTTTACAATTTCAAGTTCCATCGGGCTTAAAAAAACACTCTTCATTATTATTATGCCATTATGCGTGTTTATTTTGTTTTTAATTTTTTCACGAGAAGCGCTTCCTCTACTTTTACAATCGTCAATTGACGATTGGAGCGTCACGGATTCCACCTCTAATGACTAGGTGGGTTTTCTAATGACTGGACCTAACGCAGAGCTTCGACGTTTATCTAAGACAACCAAATAAATTGTAATACCATCTTTTTTATTTGGAGTGGATTTCATTTGTTTGTCGTGAGTTCAATGATTTACGCAAGGTTTTGTTTTTTTATTGAAAAACAATTATTTTAAGGTCAGAAGTAGAATTAGTAGAATATGAATATTAATTAAATTGGAAAGGCTGCAAATTTTTTTAAAATTGTTTATGATTCAAGATTTAATAACGCGGACGTATTAAGTTGTAATTAAAGCACGTGTGATTGTAAGATGTTAGACAATAGTAATTCAACAAACAAACTAGTGCTGGAGAAAGGAAGTTCTCTGTTAAAAGTGTGTAATTCAAAGTGCTACAATTGTATAAATTTGGGGCATATTAGTTCTAATTGTATATGATACTGAAAATATAGATTGCTACAGAAGCTACTATGGGTGTGGTTCAATATGAGAATGTACATTAAAGCCCAAGGATCTTTCCTCAGGAAGTTCAACAGGTGAAAAAGTATGTCATAATTTCATTATAGTTTTTTGGTTGTGTTGTGTCTTATAATAATACAACTATTGTTTACTCGGTAGTAATTGTACAGCATATTCGAATTTTAAGATTCTGCTTAGTGGAGAACTGGAGATAAAAGTGATATTTAAGTCTAGTAATACCGTTGAAGATAAGTGTGATTATGTAAGTCCACATGAAAATTTGAATGCAGATTATTGTTGAGATCGAGGAGATGACGATAAACCGGATATTTCGATAAATATTTCAATATTTAATAAAAATACTTGTGTACCTCGCAACCGAGAGTCGTCCTTCATACAAGATGCCAGTTAATATGAAGTTTGAGGACCCATTTTATTTCGGTCAGAACAATATTTTTTTAGGAGAAAGATAAAGTAAATAAGATTGTGATTGGAGAATGGAGGTTATATACATTGACTACGTATTTAATTCAAACAATTGAACTCGTATTAAAATTTAAAGGAGCGAAACTCGAATGAGATATGTATTGTTTTAGTATAGGAACTAAAATAAAATGGTGTTAAAAGGAAATTCGTTAGAGCAAAATCTTTGGGATTGTCTCAAATGTGTGACTTTTCACCAAGCGAGTATAAATATGACAGATATCGCTCGATTCTAAACATATAGTGATAAGTGACCACTACATGAGTCTTTGCCAGCCTAAAATTAAAACATCTAAAATATTTTTGAAGGTGTCTTCGAAAAGGTTGTTGACGAAGAACTACTATATAACTTCGGTTTTGGTTTGTCTAATACTGAACTCCAGCAACAAAGGGTGCGTTTTATATGACAGGTATGACTGAGTTGCAGCAAGGTAAGATATTAATTGTACACTTTATCAGATGGTGCTGCCATATTTTTTCTGTCTTGTGCAATTTATTTCTCGTTAGTTGGTAGGATAAGAAAACAAACCAAAGGAATATGGTCTTGAATGAATTATAAAAAAAATATTGACTTACTGAGATTGTATTTTATTTTTTTTAAAGCTAAAGAATGAATTCATAACCATCGTTTAAACTAGATTTAAAAAGATAACCTTGTATGATATTTTTTTTTAACTGATATGATTATCCAAATTCTTGTTTCAAAACATCACATAACTTATTTTGTTCTATTCCTCTATATATAAACAACTTAATTCACATAATTCTTGTTCACTAAAATATGTATGTACCTCTAAAAAATTTATAAAAATTAGTTTTAAAATAATCCAGCAATGACTAAATTTTTATGCCAGTATCAATCGTTAACGAGAATTTTAAAATAAAATAGCAAAAAAAAATTGAATAAAGTTCAGTACGAATCGGACTAAAAAGTAAAAAAAAGTTGGCCAAAAACACAATAAATTAAATATGTATATATGTACATATATTGATCTAGTCCGAAACCTAATAGATTTTTTTGTATATAATGAAAAACGATTGGATTGTTATTGGTCGGTTGGAAATCTATATAGACATATTTCAACTCTTCATACTATGTAGGGTGCATATATGTAGCTTTTTTAGCATGTATATATGTATATTTGAGTTTATTTAATTATAATGATTTTTTGATCGGTTCATGTTTGCTGAATATAAAAATATATTATTATGTGTATTGCTGTTATCTATTTAATTTGATTGACACTCAATTGAAAGTTAAATCAATTTCTCTATTTATACAAACAAGCGACATAAACTATATATCGATAACATATTTGGGATTCATTGGGTCATATATCAGTGACAATATTTAAATTAGTTCTAGAACTTTGATAAGTTATATCAATAAATTAAAGTTTTGGTTAGTAAATTAACTTTGAAATGGAATAAAAATGCCAGCCAAAATTTACATTATAAAAAAAATCAATTTAGTTAATCGACCAAAAAAAAATCGCGTATTTTGCTAGAAACCCAATAAAAATAAAACAAAGTTATAATTTAACTCCACATAAATATGAACATTTAAACGCCAAGTAAAATAAAAATCCATGCGCTTAAACGATTTGTTGATTTTAATTGGCAAGCATTTTACAGGTACTTGAAAAATAATGAGAAATTTCATTGAAGTGGTTGCCGTATGAAAGTCAACAGATTGCATAATAGAAAATAATTATTATTATTTGGAAATCACTGATACTTTTAAATTCTATTTATTTGTTTACGCCCCATTTATAGTCGTGAGACTGAAGACGATAAAGTATACTCGTCTATAGAAAAAGCAAATACGCTTTAAGCGGATGAAGCGACCCAAAAATATTCATGACAATTTACTGACGTCAACAAACTGTTAAACTTTTTGATAAACAAAACTCCTTTAGCATAATTATCCAATATTCATGTGTCATAACAAACCGATTTTTTTTCGTTTTTGTTTTTATTTCAATAAACAAAAATCTTCCATATATACACAAAATTATCTAAGATAAAATCTATAATCCAATTATATAAAATACCTTTTGCTATTCATAATCTGATTATTTTTATATATGCTATACATATAGGTATGTACATACATGTACATGTGTGTATTGTGAACGTCGTTCCATTTGGCAAGCGTCGGTACAGTTATTATATCCCAAAATTCGATTTTCGAAATAAAATATAAAATCTTTGATTCACAAAATTTACGGCATAACCGTATTTAGTACGCTACTCATCTGGTTAACCTAAATAAGTATCAACAATAATAACAAATAAAAAAAGGTCAACATTTATGATAATATTTTTCCAATATCAATATTGCGAAGTTTCTCTAACATAAAGGATTTTAAAGCTTTCGTCTTCTGTCTTTCTTATATGTATATGTACATATACTTTACTTAATCCGATTTTTCTTCTATGTACATATATATCGGAATTGAACACAAAAGAAATTTCTATTTCTTAAAGTTGGATGCGTACATATATACTATAAATATAATATATAATTTTATGTTTTGTTATTCATTTTTTAGAAATATAAAAACGTATAATATGCATTATATATACATATATGTATATATGTATATTCTTAAACGATGACGATAAATTTTTATTTTTATAATATACATAGAATAAACGACTAAATATATGTATAATATATGCTTATGTTATGTTATATGATTTTTCTACATTTTCAATAATATTTTTCAACTTAATACTGGTTCAAATGCTTTTGTTAGGAGAAAATCAATTTTCGAAAAAGGTGATAGTTTTTTTTTCTGCTAAGGAATCGATGAATGAATAACCCTTAAAGATTTATCACTTTACTCTATATACACGATATAAAAGTATATACATACATAGTTTAATGTACTTACTCGTATTGAATAAATTAACTGGAACATCTGTATTACTAGGTGAGGATGGTGTGTCCGAGAAACTTCCACTACTCACCGAATCTAAAAGACCGTCAAGACTCATTGCATCGGTGGAAACTGTTATCAGTTGAGAGATTCCTTGGGATGTTGATTGTTTAATTAATCTCTGAAAAATAAAAAAATTATTTTAAATTAATAAATGTATGTGAAGAGAGCCCAAATTCCATCCCCGAAAAATACGATGCCAACACTAGCAACTACTATCACGACATTGATATTTTTCTACTCTCAGCCCCGAAAAATTATACTATCACGATATAGTCGCTTAAACTCAAAAGATATTCGCTGGCAGGGTAAACGGAGTTTACCATGTGATTCAAGAAGGTTTCATGTGTCTTCAGATTTTCTTTTAGTACTTTTCTATGTGGAGGATCTGAGATATAGTCGCTTGAACTCGGAAACTATTCGCTTTAGATTCATGTATCTTCGCAATACATTTTGTATAAGAAATTCTGTATTTTGCAGCTGTTTTAGGTTTAAAGCTTTATTTACGCTCTTTTTGTTACAATATGCATCTGTGTATTATAAGTGGCTGTTCCTCAACCTTCAACAACTTTCGAAAACTATTTTACATTAATATATTCCTGACAAAAAAATATCAAATACATTTTTCAAAATTCATAATAACATAATATCATTATTTATTTATCAAAGCTTCTAGATAACTTAAAAGAATATACATATGTACATAACTACATACATATAATGTACATAAATATTAAAAATTAAACCTAAAATGGCAAGCTAATTAAAAGGTTCTATATGCAACGATTTTTCTTAATAAATAAAAATGCCCATATATGGTATATATATAATTGCAATAGCAGAGTCACCCTGTAGTGAAATGAGAAAAAAGGAATGGTATAGAAATTTATTCTAACATGCTGATATAGCAATAGAAAATGCTTAATTGAATAAACGAATTCTGAAGATACATGAAACCTTCTTGAATCACATGGAAAACTCCATTTATCCGACCGGCGAATAGCTTTGATAAGCTTTCAGTTAGACTGAAACATCAAGCGCAAGCAAATCGAAAAATAAAGATACGGATGAAAATCTGGTTGACCAAATTACAGAAAATGTTATTCAAAGGATTTGATAAAAATTAACCCAATAGGTAAAAATCAGTCACACTTGAAGAAAAAATTTGGAAGCAATCGGTTAACAGACAAATACGGATGTTCAATGGAACTAAGAATATTTCAGTCGACTTAAACAAAATTCAACACATTTGTTCCCGATGTGGAGACCAATTGTATGGATCCTGCACCGATATAAATTAAGAGCACGTGAGGAAATGTTGCAAAACTTGGAATATTAATGAATTAGTATTACTCTCTTTTCAAAATATCCAGATTAAATATAATTTGTTAGTCTATAAGAGTCAGATTAATCGAGAATAACACAGTTGACAAATATATATTTATAAGTACAGTGAAACCTCTGTAAATTGGATACTTAAGGGACTGAGAAATCTGTGCAATTTATACAGCTGTCCAATATACGGATAATCAAAATAGTCTTTAGTGCGTCAAAATTGATTTTAGTGCGTCTTCTATCTTAGCACGTTCTCCTCGAAGTTATTTTCGGAATCAATCTGGCCACATTCATGTTCCATTAGTGCATTTGAAATAGTTTCATCAGTTGCCTCACAACAAACAGCTACAGAATCGTCCGGTGATACATAATCGGCAAATTTCTCCACACTTAACGATTCTAATGGCCCAACGACGCTTACGACTAATTCCACGTCACAGGTTTCGATGTGAGTTTGAAGTAAAAATCCTTTAATGCACCGTTAAATACATTGGGAAGTCACTAGTAAGAATCGAAAATGAATACTACTACACTCACCTACTCAAGTCTCTTAATTGTTGAATTTTATATTAATCGAGAGGAAATTCTTAAAAATGAGCGGATAAAACACATTTAATATATTTTGTTTGTACTTTTTACAAAACCCCACCATCGGATTTTTTTACTTTTAACTTTGTACGATTATACATATAAGTGCGACATGAAATAGTGTCCAACCTACAGAGGTAAAATTAAAAGGAATATTTATAAAAAATATTCAATTTAATGTGCAACACTTAGAGTTGTGTAATGTATAGAGGTTGTTCAATTTATAGAGAAATTTGAGTTTTTTTAAAAATTTTGTACTAAACGAAAGTGTCCAGTGTCTAAAATAAAGAAGTGTTATATATATTATATATATATATATATATATATATATATATATATATATATATATATATATATATATATATATATATTCATATTGATAGTCACTATGCATTGCAACTTAGGAGGAGTTCCAATAGATATGTTGATTGATTCTGGGAGTTTGTGTAATATGATAGGAGGAGATTCTTGGAAAAAAAACAAAAAATTTAAGATGGAAATCAATTAAAGTGTTTGACATGACAAGTATAGGAAGTAATAAATTTAAATTACAAATTTCAGTGAATTGTAAATTTTCGACATTTTTACATGTTTTACATTACACTTCAGTCTATCAGTTTAGTCTAAAAACATTTAAATGATTTTATTTTTATTCATTTGTATAACAAATAGCTGGAAACTATAGTGAAAAATTTCAATAAATTTGCAAAAATTCACAGTACCCACAAAAATGGTTGCAAAAATTTGGTGATTAGAATATGTGTACACAATTAATTATCACGATACAGGCTATAATAATAATGATATAATAATTTACCTTAATTAAGTTATCACTTTTATCTCAAAGGCACAAAATTAACACATAAACTAGATGGCATATTTTGGTAATAAGATGCTACTTAGATATTATAAAAACGCTATACTAAAATAGTATTGACGTGTTGTATTCTACACAAAATTTGCGAAACTGTATGTATATAAATTATAACCGTGCATAAATCGAAGCATGTAGCATAACAAAAAAATTGTAATCGATTATATTAGCTTCCAGTGAAATATATTTTAAGTAATGCGTTTAAATTAATTAAAATTGTAATATTTAATTTAAATATTTAATGAATAATTTAATAATTTAAATTTCAGTATATTGTTTAAGGCTCCGTTTTACCTAGTAAATGCCAAAAATGTGTCTAAAATTAAATTTAAAATAGTGTAAATCTCCGCTATCGAAATTCACAAAACAATACATGAAAAACTTGTTTTTTTTTACAACGTATGACATCTAATTTAAGAAGAGTGAACTAAAAAATACACGAAAAATAGATCTATCAACTTATCGATATAAAATAAGTTTCAATTAAATTTTCACTTTTCTCACTAAAGATGTATCCATATATAAAACTTTTTACTGATAGTGGAAAAATATTGATAAATTTAGTTTGTGCCTCAATGGTTTTTGTCAATCAACTTTAACACGTCAATTATGAATAAAGTATAGCGAATAACACGTCAATTATGAACAAAGTATAGCGAAAACCATAAACCAATGTTTTTCTGTTTGGTTCACGGTTCGGTTTTATAGTAAAATTTTTTTCTATTACCTACCAAATTGAAAAAATCTACTCATTTCTTTTTGAAACTACTACATTATTCTCATTAAAATTGAAATTTCTTGGTTTTGTTTAGACAGATCTTAGCTTTTAGTTTATTAAGCGGAATAAAGCGTGAAGTTATTATTTTATGATCGAGTTGTTATTGTTTGTTGAATTGAAAAGCTCCTTCAACAAGTGAGTCTGTAGGATCGAGGTTTATCAATGGCCGGAACAGAACTAGAATCCAGAGCCTGTTATAAGACAAGTGTGCCTACTAAGGTCACTTTAATGAGACTTATTGGTGGAATAAAGCTGTTTGTATTTGACTATCGCGATAATTAAGAATAAAAATGTGAATCTAAATTCTGAATATGAACCAAAACCAAACCAAAACCAAAAAATTATACTGCCTTTAAACCAAAACCGTTTGGTTTAAAAACTGTATAATTTTTCAACACCAAGTTTTGAAATATCAAGAAACCGAAACCAAACCAAAAACTATAATAAAAATTGGTGATTAAATCAAAACCGAACCAATTGAAAAAAATTGGTTTCCATCTCTGATCTATGATAATCTTTAATAATTTTAAAGAAAATTATACCTGCTATGAACCTTATATGTACACTTCTGAACAAAACTCAAGCATACTTCTTTGTTATAGTTAAGCCAATTTTAATGAAACTAGTGACGAATCATAGCCAATTTATATTTTTACCATAATGACCCCAAATTGAAGTTTCCAGAAATTCCACATATTACAACGAAATTTAAGAAAAAAAAATTTAGAATGCAGAACTGTTTTTCAATAGCAAAGTTAAATATATTTGCAAGCGAGTGATACACGTTTTTTTTTTAAATTCGCTATAGTTTTCTCGTAAATACGTCTCAAAGTTGATGAATTTTTGACAAAAACATTTACTCACAAACCATGTTTATCAATATTTTTCCGCTAATCTGTAAAAGTTTTATATATGGGTACGTTCAGAAAGATATTATCTAGCGATTAATACACGATTTTATAATAATTCGTTGTAATAAGCGAGAAAATTGAAAATTTAATTGACAAATATTTTTTATCAATAAGTCGACAGATCAACTTATTGAAAAATTTGTGTCTGCGATGCAAAAATGGTTTAGGACTCAACTAAATATCGTGTATTTTTTAGTTCACCGTTTTTTAATTAGGTGTCATAGGTGGCAAAAAAACAAATTTTTCATGGAATATTTTGTAATTTTCGACATCGGAGATTTACACTATTTTAAATTTAATTTTAGACGCAATTTTTGGCATTTAAATATCGACATCAATTATGATTTTTGTTCTAGGTAAAGTAGAGCCCTAAATTTAGATTTGAAAATTGTAAATATATGTATTTGGAAATGTCGCAGAATTAAATATCGACTTTTAAAGGTACATACACTAAAATTTTAATAAATATTTAAAGTGGTCGAACTTCGGAACAACAATCTCAGTTGATTATATATTTTTTTATATTTATTCACAGAAAGCTAATTGGTTGGATTACACCTACAAAATGGTGTATAAAACCTACATTTGGAGTAATTTTCACCAGTTAAAACTAATTTTTAAAATAAAACTTTTATTTATGGAAATTTTGCAATAATTAGAAATCTATTGCAATCCAATCATGAATAATTTTAAAATTAATCAAAATCTTATATATACAAGTATAAATAAGAAACCACATATTAGTAATTGAGAATTTTATGTATTGCACGTAAAATTACCTGTTTAAAAAGGAAATTAAAAATAAAATATTATGCTGTAAAATAAATTTTTCCAATTTATATTTTTCATTAAATTTTTATTTAAAAACAAAATAAATATAAGATTTATTTCCTTTTTACATATTATTGGGAAATAAACAACAAAATTTTAATTATTATTTGATTTATATTTTCGAAATAAATATTTAACCTAAATATTTGTATTTTATGTATGGTGCATGGAATGATACGTGAGTAAGTACGTCTTCTTGTTCCTATTGGTTGTTTTGAGTGTCGTATAATGTATAATTTTATTTAGGAATGAAAATTTTGTTCCTAAATAAAATTACTAAGCTGTGCTGTGTGGTCAGCGACCTATTCTATTTTTATAAATGTATATTTACAAAATATTTATAAGGGGCGTTCTTTTAATCCTCATTCAACGATAATTTATCCCTTTTTAGTAACAATTGGTATTAAACTTTAAAATATTAAAGCATATTTTACGCAAATGTTTGAATATAAAATCGTTCGTACGTACTATATGTAATTTAAATAAACTTTATTTTTATAGCTACTCTATATAGTTAATAATTTCGATTCCAATTGTATTTTTATCGTCATGGATTGCAAAAATTTGATAAAAACCATTTCGAATATAATAAAAATAGTTTATTCAATGCTAATAATTATAATAGAGTATAAAAGAATAGTAGAGCTATATTCAAGGCAAAATTATAATACGATTATATATTATAAGACGGTAAAGGTGAATTAAATTACTTTTTTAAATTGCTCTTTGTTAAAAAAGTTATTTCTTTTTTTTTTGTTCAAACTGAAATAATAAATTGTATATTTCAATTTTGAATAAAAATTGCACACTGAATCAAAGATATTACATATAATAGTTAAGATCGTTTGGTGATAGCAATCTGCATAAATAAATAATTGATTTTTTTTTTCAAATTACTGTGTGTTATAGTTTACTATAATAGCAGAGATCAGTTGGCGAGGTCGAAAATAAATAATCATCTAATCATTGAAAACCATTTTTAACTATTAGCAATAATTCCAATATAATTGGAACTTCCTATAAATCTTTTGAGACTCTTTGGAACCTCATATTCCATTTACATCTTTTATTTTATTAAAATTAGAAGTTTCGAAATCCGTAATCAATCCATTTCTATTAAGTTAAGGCACAAATTTGTTTCTGAACTTTAAATTTAAAATTTTTTAAATGTATCCATCTCTGCAAAATTTTAGAAACAACATTAGAAATTGACAAATAATAATTTGACAGTTTTAGTTTTAATTTTAGTTTTCTCCTCTAGTTAAGGAATAATACCAGAGCTTCTAATGAAATTCTAAATTTCTAGAGATAAATTATGAAAATATACTAATTTAAAACTTTTCAAACCTAACTTAATTTTTTGAGAGGATAAGTTAGATTAAAATACATTGAAGGATATTTTGAATTATCGACTTGGTCTACGTTGTCGATATTGTCTATGGTGTTTATACGGATTGTCGACGCGGCAATAAAATAGGGCAAACCAATTTGTCATCTATAATCCCACATTAACACAGTCAAAAAACGTTGTTTTTCAACTTTTCGTTGCCACCAACAATTTTCTTCTAATCAATAATGCATGACAAGCCGATTTATCTCTCCCCATGCTGTGTAAAACCAGATTCGACAAACAAGCAATGAAAAACGTAAAAAAAATTATGTTGAATCGTAATTGCTCACGAGCCTTATTGACCTAAAGTAAATACGAAATTAATTTTCAGTAAATCGTTCAAACTTCCATATTCTTACAGGTAACACTTATATCAGTCCAAGTGGTAAAATCTGGAAATTGTCTGGTCAATTATACCTCAACATCAAATGTGCTCAAACTTTTCAATCCTGAATGATGAAAGCATTATTATACTTTCATTGGTTGGCATGATGGTTGTGAGCAGCCTAATGAAGAGAAGCCACGTTTGGGTCACGTCACGCGTCAAACGGTTGTTTCCTATTATACGCATTGTATAGATATATAACTTGAATGCGCATACCGGAAGTATTGACGACACTCAAATTCAACTCATTGCTCAAGTTAAAACATAATTTAGACTATACGTAACAAATCGACATTAAAATACTCTTTAAATTATAGTTAAAATTTAATTCAAGGCCATACTAGAATTTTAGTTGGAATTTTTCTTTAGAAATTCCATTCAACATTGTGCAATAGCTGTTTATATCTCGATTAAAGATTTTGTTCAAATCTACATGCTCTAAAGTGAATTTAAATTACTTGACTCAAATTCTTATACCTTGAAAATTTATAGGCAAACTTAAATAAGACAAAATATGGTTTTCAACTCAATGATTGATTTCTAGCTCAATTTAAAATTTAAAATGCACTCAAAGTTAGTTCAAGTCAAAGTGAAATATTACTTCTTTTTCACTCATACAATTCATCATTAAAGATTTTGGCTCAAATTCATACTGGGATTCTATTCTGGAATTTCACTTAAGCAAATCCAGGCAAAAAGTAAAATTTAATTTCTACTAAAATTTTGGTAGGCGGGCATTTTTACCCCCGACTTCGATTTCAAGCAATGTCTTTCATTTGCTAGTTTTCCTCGGTACATCTTTTTCTGTGCTCGCTATTATGGGTAAGTATAAGTTAGGTCATTGACGCTAGTTCGTAAAATTATTATATTTCCAATCCACTACAGTTTCAATACAATTTCTAAATTAGTGTGTTTCTAACTCATTCCAAATGGAAAATTTATTTAAGAAACTCCTCAAAATTTGTATGCTTGAATGGGAGGAGAACGAAAGCAAGATTCTTTCTGAAGTTAGCAAGATAGTACTTGCCTTTAAAATTGTCTTTTCTAGCCAAAGTGTGACCATACATAGGTCGCACGCAAAACTCTGATAACACTATTTTAAACACTAATAGCTGAATTGGAATTTATTAGTGGATTTATATTGGCGGTCTGTTATTAATTTCAATAATATATAAAACATTCATTGATATTTTTAACATTGGCTTCCCATTCGCTTTGTATTCAGGGATCATCTTTGTAATCAGATTACAGTAGAGTATTACGTAGATTACTGGGCAATATTTATTATCAACGCCAACAGTTAAGACAACATCAATCACCTATAAAATAGTGTTTCGGTTAAGCCGTATGACAAATAATAAGTTGACCGTCTCAGTTTTAATCTTTATCTCTCCTTTAGTTGATTGTGAAATCAAAGAATGTATAACAGATTAACGGACAAAACTAATTTGGTAAACATTCAGATTACAATGTACATAATTCTAAATTTCTTAAGGATAGATTATGAAAATATTTTAATTTTAACAACTTTTCTCGCCTAACCTAAATTGAAAACAGATTAAAATGCATTGAAAAAGATTCTAAAATTATCCTACCCGAATAGTATTAAACCTAAATAAAAATCTGATCACTGGAGCTTAGAACTATTTCAATAAATCACTCTTTCAATCGTCTACATTAACGACGTTTTCTACGAATTGTCTACGTTGTCTACGGGTTGTCGACATGTCGACGTAGAAAACAATAGATGACGCGTAAATGCCCATCCATGCAAATCGGCTCTGTTGAAAATGTCATATCAAAGTAAAAATTAATTACAAAAAGTTAATTTTTTAGTTTTAAAAACCTATTTTTACTTAAAAAGTAGAAATTTTTTACTTTAAGAATCCCAATTTATTATTAAAAAATATAAATAAATACGAGTACTCTGAATTTTAATGTTTTTAAAACAAAGAAATAAAAGAAAAAATTTTGAAAATGGTTCTCAACTTGAAGCAGTGTAATCAACAAAACAAAATTCAATTTCTTAAAGGACGTTTGTTAATGTGAACAATTTAACGTTTTAAATGAATATAAATCGTTATTTCGATATTTAATCGATATTTATACTGTGCCGATTAGTATTAAACCAGCACGCTGCTACCAAGTAATTTTGTACGGTTTCTTATAATGGAAACCGACATCCGTTAGTTTGAATTTGACAGGTCAACAGGTTACACTTAATTTACATATATTTTCGTTCTGCTAGTGTGTAGGTGCCTTAAAAATATGGAATTCATCAGTTTAATAAAAATCGTTGATTTTTAAAATTGGAGAATAATTACTGAACCTAAGCACCATCTATGAAACAAAATGATTCATTGATTTCTAAAATTTTGATAAAATAAAAATATTAAATTCCTTGTAAAATTATATTTTTGAATTAATTTTTTTATAAATTTAATACCCTCAAATATCATAAAAACTTTAAGTACTATCACTATTTTATTTTGCTACAATAGCTAAAAATTCTTGACAATTAGGGGAATTACCCATTTTTTACGATAAGCAAAACAAAGAGAACAACATTTTTTGATTTTGATTTAATTTAACTTAGCTAACATTTCAGGACTTGTAAGGAATTTAAGGATTTAAGCACGAAAATTGCACGAAATAAATATTGTGATAATTTGCGAGAGAAAGTTCTGCAAGGTTACAGTAACGGTATGAACCAAAGTGCTATAGGCATTAAATATTCTCTCGCAAAATCAGTGGTCTCACGAATTATAACTAAATACAAACAAACTGGAACAGTAAAAGGATTCCATTCAGGAGGCCGTCCAAGAAAAACCAGTATACAAAGTGATAGACGAATCTTCAGGGCTGCCAAAAAGGATCCATTCATAAGAGCTAATGAGATTAAACGAAATTTAAAGTTTAAGGTTTCTGAATATACAATCAGAGGAAGATTAGACATGGCAAAGTTACTTTCAAGAAGGCCTGCAAAAAAAACCGTTTATTTCAACAACAAAAAAATAGAGCAGCCAGGATTGCTTTTGCTACCTGTCATTTGTCCAGGGATATTAGTAAGTGGAAGCCTGTTCTGAGGTCCGATGAATCTAAATTTCATTTTAGGGGTTCGGATGGACAGAAGCGAGTTCACAGACTAGGAAGTGCGAAGATGAACAGCAAGTAAACAATAGGAACGGTAAGGCATGGTGGTGGAAAAGGAATCATGGTTTTGGGAGTGTTTTTCGGGTCTTGGAATTGGACCTCTGATTAGAATAAATGGTATGATGGATAGGTTTGTGTATAAAAACATATTATCAGAAGAGATGTTACCATTTGTAGAAGATAATATGCCTCTTCGGTGGAGATTCCAACAAGATAATGACCCGAAGCACACCTCGAAGCTTGTTAAGCAATGGTTTAAATATTTAAAAAATTGATGTTCTCCAATCGAGCACTTCTGGAAGATTGTGGATAACAAAGTTAGAACCCTAGGTGAGTTCAAAAATGCAGACCAGTTGCGGAGCAATTCTCAAAAGGCTTGGAATGAAATCCATCAAGAAACCATTGATAAAGTTATTTATAAAAAGTAAAATGAAATTAATGTACCCCTAGTTTTGCAATTATTGAAAAATGAATTTTACATTTCTTTTTTAATTTCTTATACATTAGTAATATTTTTTGTGATATTTGTTTATAAAAACTTAGAATTAATAATAAATTATGAATTAAACTAATAAAAAAGTAAGAATTATTGGGTAAACGGTAAATTTTCAAGAAGTGCATTTTTGCGAAAATTAGTTCCCTTAGTTTAAATAAAATTTCGAGAAAATTCTAACGTAAAACAAAATGCGTAAAATTTAAAAATAAAATAAATTTTATAAATTCGTAAAAAAATATAAAATTTCCAAAGTTTGCAAAATGGCAAACTAATTTTTACTTTACCTTTTCGTAATTCAGTATAATACTGAATTACCGTTTAATATAATCATATATTATGATATTTACGAATTTATGAACTTCAAGGCCAACGAATTTGAGACGACAGCCAACTGTTTTAAAATTTAACCAAATAAGGAATTACAAATCTTTAATTAATTTATCTGAAATTTCAAGTATTAGGCTTCGTAAAATTTCAAAATTCATTTCTGCAAAAATCAGAAAGTCTGAATTTTCTTAAAATATCTGTTGAATAGTAAATTTCTAAATATCTGAATTTCAAAACTTTTTTCTAAATTAGAAAAATTAAATATTAAATAATAATTGTTAGGCCCAAGTACCTTTTATAATACTCAATGAACAGTGATTAGAAACTATAATACGCTACCGTTTGAGGGACCGTTAATTTAAAAATCAATCAATTTTTCTCATGTAGTACTCAATTTAAATGTATCGATGTTACATTTTGTTGTTTTCTAAATTCAGTTACAAACATATAGCCTCGACCAAACATTGTCATTTTTAATTATTTATTTTTCTGTGATACAAAATTAAAATTGTTAAGAACAAAATGTTTGTGTTTCGAAAGGTACACTTTCTAACCTCCCAATAAATTGATATTCTAGTGTATTCTAGTGTAAAAATTGAAGAAAACGGTAACTGAACATTTGGCAAACCATTCAAAAAATAGTTTTAACATAAAATTTATTAAGAGAGTATGGCGATATCACATTTCGGAACAGATTTACTATTGACGATTGTAAAAGTAGGCTAAGCTCCTCTCGCGGAAAAAATATTTATTAAAAAGAACGATCCATTTGAAGTTTGTGTTGTTGTTTTTGTATTCGAAACTAGGTGGCTGTTTGTTTTTAAACAGCAATAGATAGATAGTTTTATTTTAAATGTCAATGGATAGATAGTTTTATTTTAATTTTAAACGGCAATGGATAGATAGTTTTATTTATTTTAGAAAAATTCCGCTACGTGGAATCCGTGATGCTAAATGGTGGTTGGTGTTTTAGATAAACACTTAATACAACAGTTGGTGGCTTACCCGGATACAGTAATGGTTTGAGTCTTAGGTATAAAAAAAATTGGTAATGTAATAAAATCTGAAATGAAATCTGTCAAATCTCAAATGTGAAATATTTAATTTTTATTTATAATTTAATTCGTTGGATGCATATGTGATTTTAAGATGAATTTAATTCGTTGTAGGTTCTTAACTAAAATATTTCAATTCAATTTTCTTAAATTAGTTGTAGATTTGTTTATAGTTCACAATAAAATATTATTATTAATTAAAATTAATGCAATAAATAGATTTCAACCTCGGCCAGAGCTTGGCCTTTTATGCGGGCAATGTGTGCGGATATGTGTATATCAACATTTTCGGTTTATATTAAATATTTCAGTTAATTTCAAAATTTTTCGTTGATATTCAAATATTATTAACAATGAAACTCATACTAAAATTGGGAACTCCTCAAAGCTGCTTAGAATTGGACCATTCTACACAAAACTATATACATAATTGGCTCGAGAATTACATTGATAATTACTGTCAGTTTGCTGCGCTCCTATCGCTACGCGACCTAATGGAAAAAAAGGTTGCGGGAGGCGTAGGAGCGGGATCAGCTAACATGTCGGGACTATAGGAGCGGTGATATACGTTAATTAGAAGTATAAAATACGCTGCGCGAGTATAAAATATTTCTAATTAACGCAGGCACATTTAATTGTATTGAATTTTATTTATAGTTTTGGTAAAGAACCACTCATAACTTAAGATATACTTTGTTCTTTAATGTTCTACTATTATATTAAGAAAACTGAGGTCTATTAATTACAAAAATAAAAAGTTTATGTAGACGAATTTATTGTTTAAATAAATATATATACATAATATTTTATTACAATATATTTTCATCCTAAATTCCTCTTATATATAATGTACACTATCGATTATTTCTAAAACAAGATTAAAAAACTTATTAAGCACACTGTACAGTGAAAATATTTAGTGAATAAGTTTCAAAAGTGGACATTTTTATAATTATTATACATTTTTAATTAAAAAATTACCACTTTGATTAAAGTAGCACGATATATAATATATATATATTTAGTATATATATATATATTTAGTTTATAAAATTTCCACCTTCGAAAACAATTGCGCCACAAGTATTTGGTGAGCTATACTAAATGTAAGCCCACATTTCTGATGAAAATATTACGAAAGCGCTCTGCAGGCTTAATTATATCAATTATTATTACGAAAAGTTCAGTTCTTGAGTCGTGAAAAGTAAAATTCATAATCAAGTAATGAAAACTGATTAAATAGAATTTAAAATCGTTCAAAAATTTATAAAAACTATCTTATCCAAGATTTAAAATTGTAACGAAAACGGTACATTGTTTAAATTTATAATGGTATTACTAATAAAAATCTCGCGCAGTAAACCAAATATGCTGTGATGAAATATTTTATTGGAAAATAAAAATAAACACTTCCACGATGTTCTTCAAATACTATATGCATTGTATGTAAGTATCAGTAAAATGTAGATACACCTTTTATGCACATTCAATAACATGCTATTTTATTATTTTATTGATCGAATTTATTTATTCATCAAAACATCTCATACAAATGAATAAATATAAATATATTATATTGTACTTGTGTGGGTGTTTGCATCGTACAGGCGGAAAATAAATAATTTATAAAAATAAATAGATTTATTATGAAGATATTGTATGGAAAATTAAAATCCGTAGTAAATTGATAAAAAAATACATAATTTGTTATTTTATTTTAAATATAAAAATAATATGATAATGTCATTGTTTAAATTCTAATTTAATTGAAATAATGTGCATTAGATAGATAGTAAATTATACATAAATACCTGAAGCGGAGCTTCCGATTCATGACTTTCATCGCTACTTGAATAGCTGGATGACGAATATCGTCTTTCCGCCCATTGATTATGATTATTGTTATTATTATTATTATTACTGCTTTGATTATTTCTATTATTTTGATGAACATGATGATGATGATGATGATATTGATTACTGTGATGTGTTGTTTCATTCGTATTATTTTGACCACTATTCCGATTCGTTTTACCTCCAATACAAGCTGCGGATGATGATGTTAATAAATGTGGACTGCAACATCGTCGTAATGGTAATTTTGAACGTCGTACAGGGATACGTGATCGAAATGATGCTGATTTTCGTAGTTGCGACATATTATGCGACTTCAAATCGTTCGGAAATTATTTTTTCCAATAATGTTCTTTGATACGTGATATAGATTTAGACTATTTGGAACTAGCATTTTTTCACGATATAAGATTATAACATGGATATCATTGTATTGCATATATGAGCTTTATTCTGAAAATAAATAATAAAATGATAAAGTTAAATTCTGTGTTAAAAGTACTCTTTGAGTATGGTATTTTAACTAAGCAGAGCCCCTATTCCTGAATACGATACGTATCGTTACACGATACGAAAAAGCTATACGAAACGAAAATAAATTGGTATTTCTGAATTCGATCGAATCAAATATTTTTACACTGTCAAGTATTCATTGGGAAATTTATTTTGAATGGTTAAACCTCTATGAATTTTAGGGCTTGGGTAAATGTTTTTGGCGTTTGAATATACAAAATATGGTATTTTCATATTTCATTTATTGTTTGTGTCACAACACAAACATTTTGTACGTTTATAATAAAATTAAATCTCATCAATTACGATACAAGAAATTCCAAATTAGGTTAACTTTCTTGAAAACAATTTAGATGTAAGATTTTATACTTCTTGCTTTCCTAAATAGCTCAATTTGAGACCAAATTTCGTGACTGCCGATGCTTGATTTTGAATAGGCAATCTACGCTTCACAGTTTCATTAATAAAAAAAATAAATCTATTGTATTTACTCGTAATTTAGAATATTTAAGACAAAATTTGTAAATTCAATAAAAAAATTTAAAATGGTTAATTAAATGTATAGTTATTTCTTTAATTCAATTAATTTAATATTTAACTATAATTAGATTATGAAGTTATTTAAAAAAAATCATTACAAATTCTTATCAAAATATTTTTATTTGGAGTCGCCAACCAATTCGTCTACGTACAGAAATCCATTCATAATCGAACAAATTTGGCTCAAATCCGTATTGAGGAATAAGCGAAAATTTCGTAACGTGTCAAGTAGACACGAATTCGTATTAGAATTATTCGATTCCGTATTCGAAAATACCAATTGTATACGAATTCGTATACAATTTTTATACGTTTAAATGTATTTTTATAACCTTTGAATGTATGGGCAAAACTTTACCTGTAACCTTTGCATCGTATCGCATCATATCACATCAAATTTGCTACTTGATTTTTCAACGATTTTCGCTAATAAATTTTGAATTAACATGTAATGTACATTTATATTTTATTTCGCCCATATACAGATTAGATGCTCGTTAACCAAACCCACACATAATCGTATATATGTACGCGCGCATGGACAATCAAATTTTTTGTACAGCCATGTAGAGAGAGTTAATAGGTCATACATACGTATGTATAAAAATAGTTTTATTAATTGGTTTCTTCTATGTAATATGTAGTTTGCTAGCGGATATAAAACATTTTATAAATAAATTAAAGATATACCATTTATCAAATTGAGAATTAAATTCTTGAATCTGAAGCAATTCAATTTCGTAACGACAGAAAAAACATTAAAATTAAAATTATAAACTTTAAGTGTATTTTTAATGTTTTACAAAACTACTACCGTCATTTAGTAGACGTGTCGTGCAATTAATTAAGAACGTAAGTGGTATAAATAATTTTATAAATTAAGTCATACATCGTTACAACTGCAGTGAAAAAATTCATAAATTATTTAACACATAGAAAAGCGTTCGAAACAGTGGATATATCAATTCTGAATTTGAAAATGTTTATAGAGGTGCGGCAATGATCAACAGCATCAGTGTCTGCATTTTAAATTTTAAAGAAAATAAATGAGGTTGTATAGGAATTGCAGTACGAAATAACATGATTTATGTGTTAATTAATTAAATTAAAAACTTAATTATTTGGTTTTCTCACAATGCTCAAACTAAGCTTTTAGATTTTGGATCTGTATTGGATCCTAGCCAGCAGTTAAACTTATAATAAATTTTATTTACATATTGTTACGTTTTTGCCTTGTCAAATTCAAGGTTCGATCACTGGATTGTGAATAAAACAAACGATGTAAATTCTAGAACACACTAAATTTATTTATTTCCGATTAAACACTAATTTAATTATTTCACTTATTTAACTTAATTATTTAACTTCACAATAATTATTTTACTACACTTTAACAACACTATATTACACTTTAATAACACTTTATTTTACTTTATAAACACTTTCCTTTTAATTACTATTAGCACTCTCACGGTTAAAACACAACTGATTTTCTCCCAAATGTTTGTCGCGTATTTATACCAAATATTCTAACCATTCCAGAAATCTCCAGAATATTCGATTAGTCTAGATAAGTCTAGACACCTCTATACTGTTCTACTTTATAACAATTTTACATTAACGATAGTGTCGCTATTCAAACATAGATGTCGCCACGATCGTAACATTACCCCCTACCTAATCCTGATTCGTCCCGAACAGGATCCAATTCACTACCCCTGTAGATCGCTAATCGCTCTATATGCACCACCTTCAACTTTCCTCGCTGCCCTTTCTTGATCCGGTAGACCACGTCATTTATTTTGGTGATGATGGTGTACGGCCCTTCCCACGAAGGTTGCAGCTTTGGTGATAAACCCTTCTTCCGTTGTGGGTTGTAAAGCCATACTAACTCTCCTTCTTCGAAACCTTTATTATTTGCTCGTATGTCATATCGAGCCTTCATCCGATCACTTGATACTCGTATCCTCTCTCGTACAAACTGGTGTATCTCGTCGATTTCTCCTCTCATCTGGTCAACATAATTCTGTCTATCTAAAGCTGATGATGGAACGGCTCCAAACTTTAGATCTCCGGGTAATCGCAGATTATTTCCAAAAAGGATTCTCGCTGGTGTCATTCCCGTTGAGTCATGTACTGCTGATCGATACGCCATCAGGAACATCGGAATATGTCGATCCCAGTTGCGTTGATCATTTTCCACGACCTTTGCTAAATATTTCTCCAACGTCCCGTTGAATCTTTCCACCATACCATCCGACTGTGGATGCAGAGGCGTTGTTCTTGTTTTATTTATACCGAGCAACTGACAGACTTCCTGAAATACAACTGACTCGAAATTTCTTCCTTGGTCTGTGTGAATCTCCATTGGTACTCCAAAACGACTTATCCAATTATTAACCACGGCGTCAGCTATCGTGGTTGCCTCCTGATTAGGTATGGGATACACCTCTGGCCATTTGCTAAAATAGTCCATTATTACTAGCACATATTTGTTACCAACATCCGTAGTCCGGAATGGTCCTGCCACATCCATTGCGATCCTTTCAAATGGCGCTCCAACGTTATATTGCTGCATTGCTCCCCGACTTTTCCGTGCAGGACCTTTTACCGCCGCACATTGATCACATCTTTGGCACCACTCCACTACAGATTGTCTACATCCTGACCAGTAAAAACGTTGACGTATTTTGGCAAGTGTTTTATTAATTCCCAGATGACCCCCACTTGCCCCTCCGTGATACTCCTTCAATATCTCGGCAATTCTAGATTTAGGCACCACTTTTACCAATTGCTTCACATTACCGTCCGAGCTTTCCCATATTCGTTTTAAGCATCCGTTCTCGATTTGGAGGCTATCCCATTGTGCCCAGTAAGCCTTTACCGTGGGACTCTTATCCGC
Source organism: Tipula unca (assembly GCA_951394425.1). Lineage (NCBI taxonomy): Eukaryota > Metazoa > Arthropoda > Insecta > Diptera > Tipulidae > Tipula > Tipula unca. The sequence continues at coordinate 55,778,854 of OX596381.1, read as the reverse complement.
AATTTCACACCAAGTTGGACGATTTCCTGTCTCTTTAAGTTGCATGATTATTGCCAAATCTGGATCTGCTAACTGCTCGTCCCTAACCGTTTCATCCGTCCATTCCTTATCGGGTAGTATTTGCATAAGCCTGATGTCGATAACGTCCTCCTTTGCTTCTATTCGCCCGCAGTGCTTACATTCCACTTGACATGGTCGTCTTGACAATGCATCAGCATTTCCATGTGCACTCCCTTTCCGATGTTCGATCTGGTAATGATAGCTCTGTAGTCGCTCAATCCAACGCGCTACCTGTCCTTCTGGGTTCTTGAACTGCAGTAGCCAACGTAATGCTCCATGGTCCGTTCGTATATGAAATTCTTGGCCATAGAGGTACTTATGAAAATGTTTCACACATTCCACTATAGCCAACAATTCCTTACGAGTTACACAATAGTTACGTTCTGGTTTAGATAACACCTTCGAGTAATAAGCTATTACTCTTTCTTGCCCTTCAATTTCTTGCGACAACACCCCTCCGATGCCATCATTACTTGCATCGGTATCAAGAATAAACTTAACACCAGGTATAGGGTATGCCAACAACTCCTCTTGCTCGTCACTCCATTCAAATGCTCTGTTCTTCCGGGTCAAATCATGTAAGCTCTTTGCCACATTGGCAAATCCTGGTACAAATCGCCTATAATAAGTGCACAATCCGAGGAAGCTCCGTAATTCCCGTAAATTTTTAGGTCTTGGCCAGTCCTTTACCGCTGATATCTTGTCCTCATCGGTGTGGATTCCATTGGTCGTTACCTTGTGCCCCAAAAATTTTACCTCCGTTCTGAATAATGAACACTTCTTCGGATTCAACTTTAAACCGGCTGATTGTAATCGCTTCCATACCTCTGACAAATTTGTTTAGTGTTCTTCGAAATCCTTTCCCATAACTATGATGTCATCCAAATACACGAGGCAAGTCTTCCAGTGCAGTCCCTTTAACACGCGCTCCATAAGTCGTTCAAAAGTTGCCGCGCCATTACATAATCCAAATGGCATCACGTTAAACTGCCATAGCCCATTACCCACACTGAACGCCGTTTTTTCACGATCTTGCTCTTGGACTTCCACCTGCCAATACCCGCTTTGCAGGTCCAATGTTGAAAACATTCTAGCCCCTGACAATGTGTCTAACGTGTCATCGATCCTTGGTAATGGGTAGCTATCCTTTTTCGTTACTGAATTTAGCTTTCGGTAATCGACACAAAAGCGCATTTTCCCATCCTTCCTTTGGACTAATACTACTGGTGAACTCCATGGACTGTTTGATGATTCAATCACTCCAGCTGCCTGCATGTCCGTTACCATTCGATCCACCTCTTCTCGTTTTGCTAAAGGTAACCTTCTCGGTGCTTGGCGTATAGGTGTCTCCGTTCCGGTATCAATTCGATGTTTCACCATGTTAGCCCTTCCATTATTATCTGGTGTATTGCAAAATATCGACTTATACTGTTCGAACAGTTGTCGTGCTGAATTTTTCTGGTTCATGGTAAGATCCCCAGTCCATTTCTGCATGAGGTGTTCTACTATTTGCTTTTGTCCTTGAGTATCGGTGTTTCTAATCGGATTTTTCTGCTCGCATTTCATTATCGTTGACACCTCTTCACATTTACCAATAACAGTTCCTTTCTTAATTGTTTTTGTCTTTTCCGAGAGATTTAGGGTCCTAATCGGTACCCTACATTCGTTATCTGATTTTACTAACGTCCTCCCTATCATAATTCCTTTGGTTTCGCTTTCTTCTTCACTGGCTTCTACAACCCACAACCTGGGTGGCCCAGAACCTCCCTCCAATCTCCCCCACACAATTGTTTCCGAATTCGGTGGCAGCTTTTCCCGATGTTCTATTATTACCCGCCTAGTAGTTGTTTCCACATCATCCACTCGCAGTGGTAACTCGAAATTATCACAGTCCAATACTCCTCTTCCAACATCCACCACGAAGCCATTCGCCCTCATGAAGTCCATCCCCAAGATGACTTCATCCACTATCTTTGCGACCAGCACTTCGTGTTGGAATTGAGCATTGCCTATCTCAATTCTCACAAGCTTCCTACCCTTTATGTCTGCGCTCTCTCCTGTGGCTGTACGTAATTTCAACTCATTGGCTGGTAGTACTCTTCCCTTTACTAGATCCTCACGGACAAACGTGCGCACCGCTCCTGTATCCAGGGTAATAACACAGCTCTCCCCGTCAATACTTCCTTTGATTGTTAAGCTGTCACCTACTCGTCCCAATCTCGAAATAGGGATGGAGGTTATGGGGCAATTGGTTGTGGGAGTCAGCTTCTGCCCCTTTAGGCTGACTCGTTGTAGTTTAACGACTCCTTTCGTTCTTGGCCATCTTCCTTGACCAACGTTCGCTCTCTACTTAATACTCGTCGTTGCATAGGAGATCGCGATCTTGTACGTCTCCATTTTCCTTCTTTACAGTCTCTCGACATATGACCCATTTTGTCACATGTCCAACATTTTATTTTGCTACCACCCTCTCTGTATCTTGGAACCGACCGCTCGACGTTGGTGCTGCTATCCATTTCTACTCGTCGTACCTTAAGCGACGGTTTTATGATAGCCTGCGCAGTCTCATTTATTAAAGCACACGCGATGGTCTCGGCAAAAGTCGCCTTAGGTGATAACATCACTGCTTTACGTGTTTCCGGATCCCGTATTCCATCGATGAATGCGTCCATCTTAATCCTCTCCATGTAATCGGGAGATGTATTCACATGTGCCAAATGCACTAGCCGCTCGACTGCTGCGGAATATTCTTGAAGAGTCTCTCCGATCTTTTGACCTCGGCTCTTCAGCTCCATACGATACATCTCTCGCTTATGGTCACTTCCATACTTTCGCTCCAACGCCTTCATTATTTCGTTGTAATTGCTACGCTCATACTGCGGAATAGTCTGCAGTGTTTCAGCCGCTTCTCCTTTTAGAGCCACTATTAATGCTGTTCCTCGATTTGCATCATTCCACCCATTTTGATTAACCGTTGTCTCAAATTGAAATTTGAAAACCGCAAACGATGTTGTACCATCAAATATGAACTATAGTTTTGATAAAAAACGTGAAGTGATCACAGACAAAATGGTTGTTTGGTAGAATCATCGAGTCGTAAAACTGTATATGCTCAAACTGATAAGGTTAGCCTGCTCTAACTTATTCAAAGAAATAAAGTGGCTTCAAATCGGTGGCTTAAATTTCATTGCTTGAATTGGCTGAGATACTGACGACGTTGTTCCGTTAACTTTGAGGTAAAGAAGTTCTTTTTCGAAGCCTAGAACTTTCTCTTGTAATTCTTCCATATCTGTTTGTATTTTTCCGTTGCCGTCAATAACTTTCTGCTCCAACCCTTGGATGTCCTTTTGTAATTTTTGTTCAATTTGTTCTACTTCTTCATGTAAATTGACATACATTTCATTGAATTTCTCATCCATTTTGTTATTGATCTCGCCCACCGACTGTTCCATGCGCTGATTTGACCGTTTAATTTCTTTCATTTCCTGATTTGATTGATCAATTTTCTGATTTAATTGATTACTAGATTGTTCCATTTTATGGTTTAATTTTTCAACAGACTTTTCAACTGTCTTTTCTACTGATGTTTCAATAGACTGTTTCATTTCCAAATTGGACTGTTGAATAGCAGCCATTAACTGCGCCATATCGAAATTTCCAGAAGGTACCGATGCAACCTCCACTACCGCCTCTTTACTTTCTCCATTCTCTTCGTCCCCTTCTGCGTGGTCGGAAAATGTCGATTCATCAAAATTATAACTAGCCGGATCATTACCCTCCAGCTCTAATGCTTGAAGTAATCGTTGCCTCAATACATTTTTCTGGCCGACCGTTGACAAACCACGTCGCTCCAACTCTTCCTTTAAATCGGAAATCTTCAATTCGTCTAGAATCATCTTTTAATTCACAATCCCGCCGCTGTCACCAATTGTTACGTTTTTGCCTTGTCAAATTCAAGGTTCGATCACTGGATTGTGAATAAAACAAACGATGTAAATTCTAGAACACACTAAATTTATTTATTTCCGATTAAACACTAATTTAATTATTTCACTTATTTAACTTAATTATTTAACTTCACAATAATTATTTTACTACACTTTAACAACACTATATTACACTTTAATAACACTTTATTTTACTTTATAAACACTTTCCTTTTAATTACTATTAGCACTCTCACGGTTAAAACACAACTGATTTTCTCCCAAATGTTTGTCGCGTATTTATACCAAATATTCTAACCATTCCAGAAATCTCCAGAATATTCGATTAGTCTAGATAAGTCTAGACACCTCTATACTGTTCTACTTTATAACAATTTTACATTAACGATAGTGTCGCTATTCAAACATAGATGTCGCCACGATCGTAACAATATCTATAATTAATTTAAAATCAAATATTTTCAAATTTCCACGTTGTCTATACGAAACTAAATTAATGATTTTGTTTTATTTTGTTTCGTTGAAAATAGAAACTAACAAAAACAATGCGTAAAATAAGCCAGCGGGGCTTAATATTGTTACGATCGTGGCGACATCTATGTTTGAATAGCGACACTATCGTTAATGTAAAAATTGTTATAAAGTAGAACAGTATAGAGGTGTCTAGACTTATCTAGACTAATCGAATATTCTGGAGATTTCTAGAATGGTTAGAATATTTGGTATAAATACGCGACAAACATTTGGGAGAAAATCAGTTGTGTTTTAACCGTGAGAGTGCTAATAGTAATTTAAAGGAAAGTGTTTATAAAGTAAAATAAAGTGTTATTAAAGTGTAATATAGTGTTGTTAAAGTGTAGTAAAATAATTATTGTGAAGTTAAATAATTAAGTTAAATAAGTGAAATAATTAAATTAGTGTTTAATCGGAAATAAATAAATTTAGTGTGTTCTAGAATTTACATCGTTTGTTTTATTCACAATCCAGTGATCGAACCTTGAATTTGACAAGGCAAAAACGTAACAATATTAGAAACAAAATTAATTCTAGTTTTAGAGCCTGTCCGAATTCATTCTTAATCGACTAAACTAAATAGTTACCACCATTTTTCCGCGAGAGGCGGTAATATCGCGCAAAAGTCTAGTATTCGACTAGACTAAATCATTCTAAACTGTGATTTCATTTTGAACGGTAGCGTTTTAATATATTCAATATTTTTTTTTTAAACAATAAATAATCATAATAATAAATTTTTATTATGAATAAATCATCCGTAACAAACGGATACGGAACGAATTCACAGCAATAGCCTAGTTTCTAAAAAATGTAAACAAAATGTAAGGTTATGTTATAAAAATATTTTATTCATTAATGTTACCCTTTTATTTGATACGGGTGACGAGTTTTCATCAATTAAAGTTAATGACAATACGTAGCTGCATATTATTTCACTTACGCATGATATAATAAATTCATCTTCAGTGCCAATGGCATCGTTATTTTCAATATCACTCATTTCTCGAAAAATTTATTTGACTGATTATTTAGAAACCAGAATATAATGAATTCGGACGCTAGACATTCTTAATTTAGTGACATCTATGATTATTTGAGTAGAACTTCACGAATATTTTTAGTTTAGTCGATTAAGGATGAATTCGGACAGGCTCTAAAGTCTAGTAAGCCTTGCGTTGTTAAAAAAAATGAAATATAGGGTTGCTATAATTGTTGGTAGTGCTAGTACATACACATATTTTCTATGTTTTATTAAGAGTAATATCATTTTTTTTTAATGTTTAAATGTCAGAAATTTTGAAAAATTTGCAAATTTGTTGCTTGAAGACCATTGTGCCAAATAATATAGAATAAAAAATAATAGATAGCTTATAGAGGTACGATTTACGACAGGTTCAGTCCTTGTAATGGCACTACTCTGTACCTCTTTTTCATGCGAACACCAATCAATAAGGGAAGCCGAACATCGATTTATGGCTATAGCTATAATGTAATAGATATTTACCGTTTCAATTGTATTAATTGACTATTTACCCATTTGGCCAAACATAGCCCGATTGTTTATCTGTGAATAGTAGTGGTGAGCTTTGCTCTCAGTTGATATTTTATGTTAACGCTAAATAAGTCTGGTTTATTAGATTCAGATTTAATTCTTAATTTATAAATAATCCCAAAACCGGTCGACTTGATAACACTTGTTTTGATTTTTGACACAGAAAATTGTTAAGTTTCAATTCTTTTTATTTAATAGACGTGACGTGAGGTATTTATATAGGCAGAGGTATATGTAAATTTATAGTTCGGGTTGTCCATTTAAGTTGGCAACCGCGAATCTCTTGAAAATAACAGACATAATCAACAATTATGCTAAGTAAGTTTTTGCTTTGTTACTGAGGGCTCATAATTTAGCATCATTCAACGGGTGATCTGGCACTAAGATGCTAGAAAAGGGACCAAATTTAGATGGGCCTTATTATATATCAAATGAAAGGTCTTTTTATTACAAAAACAAATTTGTTAACTATCCTTTGTATATGGGTATCGAATGGTATTTTAATCTAGTACGTGGGTAAATAAAATAATCGAAGTGAGCGTGAGCATTCGTAAAAAGTTTTGTTCTTTATTTCGGCATACGTTCATTGGTTAGTCAACCAGTATTAGGAATGCATTACTTAAATCGTTAACAAATTTCTTTTTGTTTTGATAAGACCTTTTATTTGATATATCATAAGTAGGAAATCCAATACCGGACGAAAAACCAATACCGGTATTAAAGAATTATAATACCGGTATACCGGTACTCTGGTACTCAAAGAAATTAATTGAATCACACTTTTTTCAAAAATCATTCATATTTTTATTGGTTATATATAAAAATTTACATTTATTTATTTTGCAATATAGATTAATAAAAATTATTCATTAAAATATATTTTGTTGGTCTATTTTGTAGAATACTTATCGAATCGTTGTTTATCTCCTTTGAAATACCCTCTTAAAAAACAAAGAGCATCCAAAGTTATGTCATCCATTCTGCATCGCAACTTATTTAAAATTACACCGGCCGCAGAAAAACCTCTTTAGGATTCAACGCTGGTTGGGCGAACCAGTATCCAAATTGCACAAAAACAAACAACTCCAATTTCCAAAAGCCTAAATACCTATTGGTTTATCCTCTTACGACTACATATTCTTTTTCTTTAAATTAATTTAAACAGATCAGTTTGCAACATAGTAAGTTCAGTGGAAGTTGGGTTTTGTTGAGTTGAAGAAGCTGCTTGCACCATATAATCACATACAGATTTTTGCCTAATTTAAAAAATTTTTCTGAACTCTGTTTGGGAGAATATGACTTATAAAGAAAATTTAAAATTCGCTTACAGGACTGCGTGGAAAAACGTTAGTGAGGTACTTAGTAGCTTACCTGTTCTCGTCAGACTAACTAAAACTCTGGCTAAGAACGATACTTGTACACTAGAGAATCTGCATCTACCTTCCTCTAAACTTACGTGTAATATAGTTAATTCGGCGCTGGTTGTCTCCGAACCTCCTAACGTTTTTGTCGATATTTTGGATTGGAACTTAGCTGATCACTAACGGTAATTTACATTTTAATGTTTTCGCGATGCACCATTTAAATCAGGTGGTCTTGATGGCATTTTTCTTGTTGAATTTCAGTAGGCATTTTTCTTCATTAGTAACCACCTGCTCCATCTTTGCCATGACTTGACAATACGGCCTTTCATAGTACATACTTCATTTGTTTTCACATCGACTATCTCGGCTAGCTAGCCGATTCGATCTTTTTGGCGGATGGTTCTCATTCAGAAGTCAGTGTTGGATTTGGAGACTACAGCTCTAAGTATTTACGTTTACCTCCTTGGAAAAACTGGGAAAATACTGTACGATTTTTCCAACAGATCTAATTGCACTCATTCAGTGCGATTAAGGGTACGGATTATATTTTTAAAAGAAAAATGCTTTCACATGCTGGTGCCTGCTAATTATATTGTTGAGAGGTATCAAATTTCTGACTTCTTAACTACAGCTGGCTCACGTATTAAGTTTGTAGGACCCGAACAAACCACTGGACTTTGGATTGGCAACACTTCTTTCTACACACGAATATAGTTGAAGTGTAAATCCTAGTATCCTAGTTTCCTCCTTAGTTTAAAGTGGTGTAATTAATTTATACCATGAGCCCATATACTGTAGCATTGAGTGCGAAAACTCAGTAGCTTCAACCGTTTTAATAAAACAAAATCTTAATTCGATAACCTCCACATAATACATATTGTGCATAGTTAAGGTTCGCTTTAACCAATTTTAATTTTAATTTTTGTTTTGGTTCAACTTGTGTTGGTGAACATAATGATATTCAGTAATTTATGTAATGTCTCTTATTTATAACTGTGGTGTGGCGCCACTGGGATGTGTATTATTTGTAACTCGATTATTTATAATTTACGAGACCAAGATTTTAGATTTTTTGCCGCCAAACCGATGCAGCAACGTATCAAGACTCGCCATAACCCATCGGAAAAACAATCTGCTACTTATGTATGTATGCATTAAAATTATTTTAAATGTAAATCCAACAACAACAATAATTTGCAATGCAATTTAATTATGTATGTATATCGTAAAGACTAATATGGAATTGAATTTTTTTGTTTTCATTTGTGAAGACTATTTCTACATCCTTTCATTCTTATCATATTATTGTCTGCATGTATATGTGTATGTACGAGTCTTATATAAGGAAAGTTGTTGGTTTAGTTTCAATTAATTATAAACAAAATAATTAATAAATGTTTTGACTTACGTATTATTTTATTCGTCGGTTTCCCAATGACAGTCACACTTCAACAGACAGATATAAACATTTCATTATACGTATGTACATATCCGTAAAATGAGTGACAATCAGATCTTATTGATCAGTTTAATGGCAGCAGATTGAAATAATTTTATATTTTAAACTCAAATTGGATGTTAAAAATTGAAAATAATTAATTTTAGATGAGTTGAAAACGTTATTTTGATTATGTTTTTTTTAGTTAAATTACGATTTCTTATTTTCCTTCTTATATTTAAATTATATATATTTTATGATTATCATTGAAAATTTCTTTAAAAAATCATAACATAATTATGCATGGGTCTATTCATACTTCAATATTAATGTTGTTTTAACATATTATATTCATAAAAATGTCAGAATAATGTATATACAGTAATATTAATTATGAATGTATGCCTGTGTTTTTGTAATACAGGTGATTAAATTATTAACAGTACAGCAATCTAATCGTCGTTTTGTAATATGAACTAAATAATAATTTACTTTTGTAGAACTGAAAACTACATACTTATAGTTCAGGCATTTCATTGGCAGTTAAATCATATAGAATTTATCATTGATGAGTTGAGAGTACTTAAGCGAGAAAATATTAATCCAAATACGACAGTTAATTTACACATCGCCTTAAAAAATAATTTAATAAATTGTTTTATTTCTATATTCAACTCTTTGTGTTCTAATTTGAATCAATAAATAAATTAATGACGACATCGCTTAAGAACTATGTACATACTATTCTATAAGAAGGAAATTTAAATTACTATTTATTGTACACATTGAGTTCATTAATAATAATTAAATATGTATTACGGAAATACAAAATGTATATATATATAAGTTTCAACCAACTCTTAAAAATGTTTAAAAATAAAATATAAATAAATAAATTATGTATATTGAATGAACCAAATCCTACCACATAGTTTGGTTGTAAATTTAAAAATAATTTTTAAAACATCATTCCAAATAAACCATGAGGGATTTTTAACAAATAAACAAACCTTCAAATCTTAATTCAATCGAAATAAGGTGGGCAACTATTTCTTGAAATAGATTCGTATGGTACAATACGAGTTTTATTTAATAATAACATAATTACACACATATGTGTGTAATTTTGTATTGCGGAATCAATTTATCTTAAAATTATCTAATTATTTTTTAAAGTAGTTGTATAAAAATTAAAAGTATCATTAATTTTATTGCAATGCTAATTATTTATAATTAACAATTTCTTTTCTGTGTGTATATAGTAAAATAAATTAAAACCATTATTCTTATAGCAATGCTTGCAAGTGAACAGAAAAAAACTATTTTAATTTTTACTAAGACGATTTAAAATAATAAATGTAATTCTTGAAGATATATATAAACGTTTAAGAGTTAAGATATAATATAATATAGGTTAAAGAGAATATTATATTAATAGCCCCTCTGCTTGTAGAATATTCTGTGTGTGTGTGAGAAATATAAGCTTTTTAAAAACTTTTCCTATATTTGTTTTTATGGCTTATTAGTTACAAACAGTTTCTTAATATCAGAGCATTCTTATATTAATTTATAATAATTGCTTTTGTTTAGTTTGGACATTTTTCAATTTTTTAGAACATTTAACATTTGAAAATTTGTTTTGAAAGTATTTTATCCAAGAAAACTTTTCTATTTGTTCTGGCTACCAAGTGACAAAATTGATTTTTTGATTTTGTGTATTTTTATCTGTCGGAATAAAATAACATTGGTATTACGTATGTACGTATATCAGCATTAAAATTATTAAAAATCACAATCGAGTGGAAATTCACTTGAATATATTTTTCGATAATTTGCATCCTTGCAATATGTTTATAAATTTATAATTTTAGATTTTCATAGAGAATGATAAAAGTAAAGTATACAACGGTCACACCACGGCGAACAAAAAAAAGAAAAATGTAAATAAAATAGAAGCGTAAAATGAAAAACGACAAATATTTTTTAATTTAATACACTACGGATCTCATCTACAAACGGAAAACTAACGCGTACCCGAGTATGGATTTAAATCCTAGAATTTAAAAACTCTAACCCAATCAAATCAACTAAAATTACGAAAAAACCTCCTTTTGCTTTTCTCGAGTAAAAATATTTTTGGCCTTAAATCCATAATCGTGTATGCGACTTAAAGATCATTTGTTTTTCATTCAAATTCTAACCCAAAAAAACGCTATGGAAAGTTGGAAACACTAAAATAAATATTTTCATCATATTTAAGCCAAAAAAAAAAAAACAACTATCACGACACTATTTCCAAAGCCAGCCCAAAAATATTACTGTCATGATAGCAAAAACTTTCGTGACAGATATATATATATATGTATATATATATATATATATATATATATATATATATATATATATATATATATATATATATATATATATATATATATATATATATATATATATATATACATATATATACATATATGTATGTAATTTTTTTTTTTTTTTTTTTCTCAGCCCAAAATGGACACTCGCGTGAAAAAATATTGGAATTTAAAGCAAACACGAAATGAAAATTAGTAATTATAACCCTGTTAAAGCCGATAGTTTCCAGCCGAAAAAAAATCGATAATGAGAATACATTTTTGTTTTGAATTGAACATTAGAGTTGAAGATTGAAGTATATTTTCTCTTTCTATCATACTACTAAAATTATATAATTTCCAGCCGATATACCTATGTCGATAATAAGAGAGATACGATCTATTCTTGAATAAGAGAGATACGATCTATTTCGATACATTTGTGATATATTTTTTATTAATACTGATAGGAAAAGTTTCATGTGGGTATCCTGGAAAATTTAAATTTTCCAATATCATATGTAAATTATTGAAAATTTATAAAAATTCAGCCTCTAGAGTGTAATGTCTGGAGATGGCTTGATTTGAAGTGTTTTTCCAATAGCTATGACTAGAAAATTATTTTAGTCCAAGTTTCATGTGGGGATAATGGGAAATGTAGATTTTGTAATGTATAAATAATTAATTGTAATTTGTAATATTGTAATATGTAAATAATTGGAAATTTATAAAAATTCAGCCTCCGCTCTATCAACATACAACGAACTTCTATTATATAAACAAATATTAAAACCGGTTTGGGCTTATGGTATCCAACTTTTTGGTTGTACCAAACAGAGCAACGCAGAAATGATCCAAACATTTCAAAACAAAGTATTAAGGAACATCGTTGATGCACCATGGTATGTTAGAAACAGAGACCTCCATAGGGACCTTAAAGTGGAGTTAGTTAAAATAGATTCAAAGTAGTTTTAATCATTCATTTAAGGTATAAACTCCCCCAAAACTCTGTAAAACGTAACAATATATAACAGATTACTCGTATACAAGGTTCGACCATATCGCAAGGCTTTGTACATAAGAATTTAAGAAATTTAGTTGTTTGGATATTAAATAGGAAAGTTTGTGATATTGCTGTTGTATTCTAAGGATGAATTGATAAGCTTGTTATTCCAGAAGTTTATTGGCACTTTAAGAACGTTTCGTTGAATTTGCTTTAACTCTTATCTTAATAGAATGCTTTTCTAGGTTTACCAAAAGCTTTCCACAATAAAAAAATTTTTAAAGCTATGTGCTTACGCTATATAATCCGATTTTATTCAGGTGACTTTATAGACACTAGAAAAAAAAATTAAACTTGGGAAGATAAACTCCAGTATTCAAGTGCTTCAATGGGCCCAGGGTGCAATACCACGACAAACACACATACACTTACACAGTAAAAACTTGCAGACGTGCATTTGCTCAACACCGGGAATCGAACCCGAGACGCTCGAATACCAAAGCTTAGATGCGACTTACTGTATACCAACGAGGATTATTAAAGAAATTTTTTTGTGCAAAGTTTTTATTAAACCTAGAAAATTATTCAAGCAACATTATCCAATCCTAAAACTGTACAATAGTTGAAATTGGTTTAACTATAAATTCAACTTACACTGGATAAACGGTGTAGTACAGTGCAATAATAACAAACACGACAATCAATTGGTAAGTTATCTTATCATAAGTCTTATTTATTAAATTTTTGTTGAATATTTACTAAGTTGGTTTTGGGTACGGAACATTTTGATATTTTTCTTTGAATTTCAGTGGATTTTTATTAAAATAAGTTGATTTTTACACAAAATAATTACATTTTTTTATCGGCGTCCTACCAGTGAACTGTAATTAATTTGTAATAAATTTTGGCCCAAGTTTTATCCCGATATCACAATTACATCAAAAGTTACAAAGTGGCGGGGTATGTTCAATTTGATGTTACTCCATACCCACGGGTTTCTCGCGAACGGCAAGTGTAATATAATCGGGACCTCTGGTGTAATAAATTGTAATAAATTATGGGATAGGTTTCGTTGTGGCGGGCTGATTTGGCTGGTGCAGTTTCAAGGCACTTATTTTTTCTTTCTCTCTTTCTGTGTTGGAGTGAATCCGCCGTATATGGAAAGAGAGTATTAGAATATATCAGATACATATTTGTATATAAAAATTTAAAAGTACAAATTAAATAATGACAATTTTATAATCATAAAATTATGTTTAATTAATGTAATTTCGAAAAATAACGCTGGCCACAACCTAATTCAATACTTTATGTAATAAAATATTAAAAGCTCTCACTATTAACAGTGAAAAATTCAAAATTAGTTTGTAAGTTTTGCCCTGGGTTTAAAAAAAAAGCTCGTTTTAAAATATTGTGGAGCTTTATATTTTAAGATGGCTTTGGTTTTACTTACAATTTTTGAAATTCAAAAATCTGTCGAATTTTTCATTGTTAAGGTACTAAATACGATAAGGTACTGAATTGAAAACATGGAAATTTGTTGAAAGCTTTAAAATGTATGTTATACACATTCTATACACAGTTCTATACTCAGTCCCTAAAAATGATCAATCCCAAATATCTGTTTTCCTATATTTTTCGAGAAATCTAATTGATTTGTTGTTATATTTGACCCAACTCTATTTAAAACCATCGGTCACTAAAGTAGCCGCTGGACAGTAACACCAGGAAAATTTATGAAATTTCGATATATCGATTTCTACTTTAATATGTCGAATTGCAAGTATATTTCACACTTAATTATGAAAATTTTTAATTATTTTGGTTGCATGAGTAAAGACTAGAATTATTTGCTAACATTTTTATACTTTTCCAAAATAATTTTACTACGAAACTGACAAATTCGTTATAACGAGACTTTCAAACTAACACATATACGCATAATAATTTGTTGCTTTTGACACACTAACGATACACTTAGGACAAACTTCAGCCATGTTGTTAAATTGTTAAAATTGAATGTTAGTTTTGTTTTTGTAAATTAGAACCTAATATTTAGTATTAATTTAAACTTTGCTGGGGAAATCATTAATTTCATGAAATTAATTGTGCAACAATTCCTCCCAACTATTCATTTTTATCTTTCCATTCATTAGAAGTTATGTAAGTCGGGCGTAGTGTATATTATGTGATATTATGTCTCATTATTTACCCTGCTTAACTACTTTCATGTAATGTTTGGGAAGAGCATTACTCTATCGTATTAGAAATGCAGGAATCAAAGATATTTAAGACTTAATTATTGTCGTTATCATGAATATATTGGTTATCATTGGTAATCATTCTCAATTGTCGCGAATGTTTAATGGTTTTGCACGACAGCAACTTTTTCTGCATGAAGACGTGTTGAAAACAAACTCAGAAAATATTAACATTTTGAATTACTTTCTTTATGGGCACCAGATACATGCATATATCTGGTTTATTTTATGTATACGCAGAGCAAGCCTAACCCACAAAGTTAAATTTTTTATTGTCCTAATTTGCATGCGAGTTTTTATGGGTAAAAACCTTAATTTGTTCATAATGCCATACATGAGTTTTTTAGGTTTTATACCTGTTCCTAATTGGTGTGTATATACCAATTTTTCAGATTTTTTTAAATTTCCATAAAATTAGCATTTAAAATTTATCTATATTTTACACAATACGTACGTATACAATCCAAAAGAATTTCATTTTTATTTTATAAAATAACCATGTAAATAATTTCTTGTCCTGGGATTTTCTCAACAGAAAATAACATGATTTTAAAAACTTTTCGCACAACACAAAGTTTATCAAAAAAAAAAAAAATATTCAAATTTTTTAAGTAAAAATGAAAAATTCTAAAGAATATGTATACGAGAATATATAAGTATATACTCTCTCAGCTCTATGATTGCATTACAAAAGGGAATTATAATCTAAAATAGCAGTTAATCTTAACCAAACAAGAGATAAGTTGAATTTGTTTATTTCAAGAAAAGTTTTTTGTTTTGATTTTCATTTTTTGCTAAAATTATCATTTAAAGAAAAGTTTCATTCATATACATACATATTACATAAAAAATGTATAATATACATACATACATGCATATGCACAATTATTATTTATAACTTTATTTCCATGTATGTATGTATGTAGATTTTTTATTCAACAAACAAAATTGCTAAAATAAAGTTTGTTGTAATCTAATCATAAAGTTACTATTATAAACATTGCAGCACAAAATTAAACATAAATACATGCATATGTACTATGTATAGTTTACATATTCTGCTACTACGAGTATAAGCTACTTATATTGTAAAATCAATGAAAAGTTTTAAATTAATTTTTGTTTTTTTAGATGGAAAGCTTTTTTACCATGCTTTTATATTTTTATCTAGATTGAAAGAATTTAGTGATTTTGTACTACTTACCTTCTATAATATGTGAACTACATATATACAATGGTTTTGATATAAAAAGCACATACGCGTAAAACAAAAGATCAATTTAAATATTAAATAAGAAAAACAAGTTCAGCAACTTAATATTTTTTTGATCTTTTAGGTTGGTATAATAGAGTACATTAAATTTAATTCTAATTTAAAACTTCTATACTACGAGTATTATACTGATTTTCGTAAATGTTCATAATAAATTTTAAATTACAAAAAAATTAATAAAAATATATAAAACTATTCGGAATACTTGACTAACTCAGAAAGTAATATTTACTAAACCAATGGTGATGTTTTGTTGGTAAATTGAAGAGCCAAATTAATAATCATTTTTTTTGTTTCTATTATGTCTGTTTGCAGTAGAACACATTCGTTCAAGTCGCCTGTAACGGGCAGACCTTGCGGTTGCTCGCTAAAATATTATTTTAAAAAAACACTGAGCTGAATATACATATGCTGTGTGTAATACACCCGCACGGGAAACTCGCACGAGAAAAGAAAAAAGCAACAAAAGAGAAAAAATCTACAACTATTTTACCACCCACCACTAATTATTAAGTTTTATTTTGTTTAAAGCAAAGAAATAGTTCAGTTCAATAAATGTACATTTCTCATCATTTACAGCTTAATGGGAGATGTACTCCATCAGATGAATTAACTGCATGAATATCTTAAGGTGGAATAGACCCAAAGGTTTGTCGTTTTCATCCTTAAAAACTGTAAGCCATATGACCAAACTGGACGATAGCTGGCCTGAACTTGATATAATTGATATAATTTCACTCTGGGCAAAGGATCGCACGAATTTTGTCACATTTGTAAGTCACGGGCACAATATCGCAAATTGTAGGTATGTTGGCTTCTTTTGTAAGCCTCCCTCTTCTTCTGTAAGCCTTAACCGATCTGGTTTTGAACTGATGTGTAAATTATTATCGTCCAAGGTGGACAATAATATAGTTATTCACTCCGTACAGTTTATAATCAGACTTATGCAGAACCATATACTGTCCAAAAACCAAGAAATGCGGTGAGGGAATTTACTCGAACTACGACTACAATTTAGAATGGCGGCAACAATTTCCGGTGTATGAGCATTCCAATTAGAAAGGCTTACTCTTTCAGAGGGATTGCATTGCGAAGAATATATAGGAGCAGTGTTGCCAGGAAAAATTAATTGAAATCGTAATTTTTAAAGCACTAAAAATATCAAAAACTTCGTTCATTAAAATCCCCTAGCAGAGGCACTTAATCGAATCCAGATTTTGTTACCTTATGGAACGTCTTATGTAAGTAATCATTAAGATGGAAACGGTCTAATGATTCAGGCGTGATTGATCTCGTGGCTAGACAAGTTTAAAAAATATAACTTTGATAAATTTTGATGCGTTGTGAAAATTTTACGAGATGGAAATTTGACGATTTTAATTCGGAATTGTTAGTCTAGTCTACTCGGTTTTGAGAGATCAATTTTTTTTAATGATTTTAAGTTTCATAACTACATACATTTTTCTAATTTTTCGTGAAATTTCGAAACCTAGTTTTACTTATTATATGTATATACGATTCGCAAAAGTGGAGATGAAATTTTTAATTCAATCTGTAGAATTTTGAAAATTTGAATATTAAACGATCCAATTTATGGAATTTGTTTATTTACAAATTTAGAAAAAGTTAATTAAAATTTTACAATGTTTTTCAAATATTAAATTTTCATTCGTAATTTCGAAATATCACTCGGAATTATAAAAAATGTAATAATAATTTTTATAAAATTTCCGAACTAATACCCAAACCTTCACACCCAAAGGTCTTCGATGAATCAAGTTTCAACGGATTTTCAAAAATTTTATGAATAGCAGAATTTTCATTTTCAATATTACAAATCTTCTCAAATCATTTTGTGTATCAATTTGCATTAAAGAATACTAAATATTTATGTAAAACTTAGTAATTCTGAAAAGTTTTGAATCTCCAATTTATGGTGGACATTGTTTTGAATGTTCAAGTAGTTTCTCCAATTTTTTTAATATTCAAAATTCACAAATTTACAAAGAATTAACAGAAAGAAATTTATTAAGAAACCGTTTATTTAATACTGGTCTCAGGGCCCAGAGTACTCATAATGTGGAACTGGTTTTGCCCATAGGAAAACGAAAACCAAAATTGATTTTCTACAATTTTTGCTATACCTTCAAAATATTTAGATCGAGAAACATCGTACGCCCAAGAATTTTAGTTTAAATAATCGTTTAAATTGTTCGTTCAAAAAAGTAGACGAAAATGTATTTCCTGCTGTTTTTCTGTTATACTTGTTTATTTTGTTATAATTTTATATGTTTTGCGTAATGGGAGCTACGAGAATTGCGAAATTCGTGATAAATCGCCTGTATCAACAACATAATCTAAGAAAACGCCTAATTTGCTTCAGTGATTTGAGAGATGGATAATCTATCATTCCTTCAATTTTAGCAGGATTTGTCCGGAGAACATAATCGCTTTAATCGCTCTGCAACCAGTTTCAACAAATGGTAGTGTTCTTATAGCGTAGCAGAGGTGATTAAAAAATCATCTAAATATACAAAGTTACTCATGGAGCTCCAGAGTTATCACTTTGTGTACAGGTTCGCACATTGTTTGTGGTGCTTTGCACAAACCGAATGGCATAACCGCGAACTGATCTAGAGACCTTTCCGGGACCATAAACGCTGTCCTGCCTCGGGATTGAGGATCAAAAGGATTCTGCCAAAATATATCTTTTAACTCCACAGCCAAAATAAACTTCGTTTGATCCAGTTGACTCAACAATCCTTCGATCAAATGCAGTGGATACGCATCATTCTCGGTTACTTTACTCAGTTCGTGGGCATCCAGACACAAACGTATTTTACCTGTGGATCTACGCACAATAGCAATTGGAAATGACCACGCACTTTGACTGCATTAGTAGTTGAGTTGCTGAGAAGATGGAGCAAAATCGTTGTTTAATAGGCACAACACCGCCATGGATTTTTATCTAGTATGAGACCAAACTGTGGATTCTAGAACTTTATTAGCTGCTTCAGCTGATTAGTGGTGATAATTGGAATCCTCTCGATGCAGATCTACGCTATTTATCTGATGATTAAATTGGTGGACACTAGGAGAGATTTGAAAGAGATTCCAAAAATCAATCACTAGCTACAGGTTTTGTTCCAGACTATATATAGGAACGACGTACAATTTCTGGTATGTACTGCGACTGTATGCACGTGTAGAGCCAGCCTGTGAAATTTGGCTTTGGGATCATTCATGAATCGCTCTGAAGTGGAACGTAAAATGCTAATGGAATCACGACCATCTAATAAACCTGTTTGTTGTTCGCCATTTATTGATAGAACAGCATATGGTCTTACTCCTGACATGGTGATGACAAATGAGATTTGTAAAATTATGATTTCTTGCTACCTTATGATTGCATACGGTTTCTTTGTCTAAGATTATACTTTGGTCTATTTACAAACCCAGGTTGGGATGATGATTTATAAAAATTCAAATTGGAGTTTGTAACCACAACGATAACAAAATATTCCTTGTAGGAGCTTACATCCCCGAAATGTGTGACCAATATCGCAATAATTGCAGCAAATTGGTTCCTTATCAGGCGATTGTTCGAATTTAAATTGTGAGGATGATAATCGTTGTAAGGGTTGCTTGGAAACTCTTGCAACTATGTCGGCTACTTGGTCAGGAAATTCATTGGATACAGCGTCATCAAAACAAAAATCATATGTGCATTTAATTCATTAATGGCTAGTCTGGGGTACGTGTACTGGTGTTGTCCCATTTTTAAACGTGACCATGCACTTTCGCACTTTCAGTGAAGTGGTATTGTAATTGAGGTTCATGTTTTTCCATTAACACTTCTATGAGACGATCTTCGGGATTTGGAGTGTGGCACTGCAAAGTTAAGGTCCATATATATGCTGATAAAATTGCATGAAATTCTCCTTTGAAAATTGTCTACGGGATTCGATTATTTGACGAATTGTAAAGTACCAATGGAGGGCGGTTCCTTTAAGGTCAAAATTTAATTCGTTTCATAAAATGGACAATGAGTCGATTTCTAGCATGAACAAATCTGCTTGAAGGCCACTTGGTGATTCGTCAAAGGATATATCTGACAGAGTAAAACTTTGCGATTGATCAAGGCTGACACTGCCTTTGAGTATTACGGCGGTGTATATTTAATTCATACGGGTTATGATTTGATGGAATATTGGAGAATGATTTGGTATTGTATATCCACGAAATTAAATTTCCCTTCAACTGCGTGCTTCGCTTAAGCATGTGATGTAATACATAGGATAAAACAAATCTTATTTTAATAAAAAAATTTAAAATGTGAAATTAATTAAAAACTAAAACTACATTTTGAAATTAACAAGTAAGTCGTCTCGTCGTCATATAATTTCCATAAAATTGAACGAATTGAAATTTTGAAAATTCAAACTAGTTTAAGCACCATAATAAAAATATAATTGAATAGTCGTTTAGTTGTTTTTATTATCAAAAACCACATACTACTTCACTAAGAAGTAATACTTATTACGAATGTATACTATAAAATGCCTTGCATGTATTAAGACTGGAATGGAATCATAAAATGGAATGAAAATGTAAAAAAGATTTTATTCTTTTGAATATGTACATACATATATGCATGGATACGAGTATGAAAATAAAGTTACATTTTATTTTTTATGTTTAATGTTTGAATGAATACACAAATTATTTGTCAAAATATTTTGTTCCCATATTTTATCATAATGTAAAATAAAATAACATTTATATTACATTATCATAATAATATTTAAATTAATTAAATTATAATAATTTTTTTTACATTCATATGTAAATTTTAATTTAACAAACAACAATCATAAAACCATAAAAAAAACGTTTGATATAAAAATTGCATTCTTCGGGATTTTGGGGTTTGAATGTTTCGGGATATATGATGACATTTTAATTGGATTAATAAAATTGTATAATTTATTAGAGCGACATACATTTATATACACAATTTTGATTTATATGTAATTTTAAAGTTAAATTAAGTACGTGTAGTGTTTCATGATTTCATTATTTACCTCAGCATAATAATCATATGTGTATGTACACTCTTGCCTAAATTTGTCAAAGGTTTTGGTTCCATAGGAACCATACGATAGAAAATGATCCTGCACCCCCACCTAGGAGCCTGCCATTTTCACACAATACATTTTTACCAGCAGAAAATAATGAAGCATCAAATTAAAAATTCTTTGAAGTGAACTCGGTGAACACGATTTGTTACAGTTGTTATTTGGAGCCATTACACGTTCGGATTCACTTTGATATCTGCCCATCATCGGTTATTTATTTTACGTTGTTTACTCGCAAGCCAATTATAGTGAAGGTTAATTATGTACTTAATGCCTAACACAAATGCAGAAATTTTTACCAAGATGTATGTACATACATACATAGAAAAACGAATATACATTCACAGGACATCTATTCGCATAAATAACTCATTTTAAAAGATTATTTGATCTGTTATATAGCAATACAAGACTAAATACCTAATATTTCATAAGTCGGGCAATAAGTGTTGTTGCTTTATTAACGTCACTTATGTACTAATTTAAATTTCGCAAATACACTGGGTTAGACAAGTATTATTTAGAAACATTTGTTTTTGTTTACCACATCATTCAGAAAAACTACTTGTTACATCCCAGGTTCATCCGAACTGCATTACTGCATGTTTAGATAAGGCTGGAAAAAAAACTAGACAAACGAGTAGTTTTGTTGGAAAGCTTATCGCATCATCTCACTTACATACAAAGATCGTATGATTTTCAGACCACTACGATTGTTATTACATCAACGCAAAAAAAATCAAAAGTAAAACATGTAAGGTAAAAGAAGCAAGCAAACATTGACTATTTCATGTCCTTGCAATGAAACACTCGAAGAAGCTTATCATTTTTATCTTTTACCTCATAATTTTAAATTTAGCACAGAATTTTTCTGAAGCTTTACTTTGGGGATGTGTGCGGACGGATACTTGTTGGCTAATACTAAAATGTTTAGGTCTTGTTCTCAAATTGTACCGCATTGAACTTTTTTCGTAAGCTTTTCTAATGTTTTCTTTCACTTCATAGATAGATATATTTCACCTTTTTGACGTCACCAAGTTGACATAATAGTTTATAGTCATTACCATGATTTATTTTGTGATAGCCGAATAGAGTATAATGCTGATTCCATTTTAAATATTTTTCTTCTATGATACGCCCTAATCACTGCTATTACGGACCGAATAACTGGCTCTGTTGCGATCGACTATTACTCGCCATAGACATCGCGGTTTTTCGTATCAATAATATCAGATTCATTCAAAAAATTTTCATTACATTTAAACTGAGCACCGTTATCTCTATGTATGACTTCGGGAACATTAAAGAGACAAAAAACTTCATTGCGGAAATATTCAATTATTTGTCTAGCTGTCCCCTTGCTAAATTGTTTCAACAGAACAAATTTTCTAAAATGATCGAGAACGATTAATATTAGAGTGTTAGGGGTAACTTCGATAAGGTCCTAATAAATCCACATATTAGAAAAGGTTGTATACCACAAAAATCAAATGTTATTGAAAACCCGTTAGATGAGTTTAATGTTTGTCGGTTTAAAGTGAACGAGTTAGGAAAAACCTTATCAGCTGCTGGAGTTTCACCTTCAGTTGAATTAATAATACCTATACTAGTACAATCCATCCACTATAAAGAATGAGTTGAAAGAAAGGTAAATAGTTTTGTTCCAGATTTAGGTGTATCTAACCTTCTGTCTAATTGGAGGCGAACTTTTAAATGGGTTGTGAAAGTATATAAATACAATGAAGATGTGATAATAACATCAGAAGTGCTAGTTTAAATATCAATCCCTCTTATGTTGCAGCCAACCAAACACAACCAACCTCAATACCAACGACAAGTGTTAGTATTTCAGCTCCAAATACAGAAACAAATGTTCGATTGTCGAATACTGTTTTTACTAACTCACTTCTTACAACAGAAAGTTCCAAAGGTGTATTTCGTAAACATACTCCATTGTTAGAACATAAATTACAACACAACTCTGTCTATACTTTCATTGCCAATGCTATAGATCGTATTGGCACCACGGTTACTCTAAAATATAATACGCATCCCGTAATACTTCGTTCAGTGCGCACAAAACACACAATCATTGGTCTATATTTATTCAAAGATGATGATGGTCAGAAAGTTACAGTCAACGGTGATCGGTACAGAGACATGATTACTAACTTTTTTGTTTTTGTGCCTGTTGCAAACATGTGGTTTCAGCAGGACAGTGTAACATGCCACACAGGGCACGTTACAATTAATTTGAAGCAATTGACAATCGATTAATTTCACGAAGTGGACCTGTTAACTGGCTACCTCGTGCGTGCGATTTGACATCATTAGATTATTTTTTTGGGGAATATGTAAAGTCGCATGTCTACGCCGATAAATCAGAAAGAATTGAGCAATTAGAAGCCAACATTCGACGCATCATTGCCGAAATACAGCCTGATTTACTGCGAAGAATGTGTGAAAATTTTACCTCCAGAAATAAAGCCAATTTAATGGATATTAAAAACATTTTTCTGTGATTTATTTCAATTTAAAGTTCTCCGCCTTTAAAAAAACACCCTTTACTAGCCATAGTTCAGTCAACTTCTCTGCAATAACCGAAAATTACCATACAAATTTGAATGTGAACAATACATCGTATAAAATATTTCTCGAACAAAATAATTCATATAAAAAAAAATTACTCCTACGTGGCTATAGTACATGGGAAAGGCCACTTAATTGCCTGATCAAAATGGCTGAAACCAAGAGAATATTTGGATTAAACTTTTTCTTTGAATTATAAACGAGAATCGAGAGTGGAGAATTTTATTCTAATTATTTACTTCAAAGGCCAATTAATCACTCAATTTTGAAATAGATATTTTTATTGTTTGAACAGCTTCATGAAAGTAGACTTATCGATAAAAAATTTGAATCATTTAGATTTTACTGTATAAACGAGAACATTCATATAAGAACATTTTTGAATAAATGTATTCCAATTGGAAACATTTATTACAGTTCTAATTCATCACGAGTCTCTACTTTTAAATTTTATTAATCCTGAGTTAAAATCGATAATAAATACTTTGATTTACACTAAAACTTGTTAACTAAATGATTATTTTATTATGTGAATTTAAAAAAAATCACTTAGCTTCAATTTTTATTGGGAAATTATGCAATTTAGAATCATAACAGTGTACAAACCACTACATAAAAAAGCAATAGGATTTAGTACAATTCTAATAGGATGGTATACGTATATCTGTTAAAAAATCTGTGGAAAATTTCACGTACACTATTTTGGATGCTTCTTTGTATTCAGTAAGATTAATAAATTGTTTAATATGTATTTTAAGAACGGTAGAGTAAACTTACGGAGATAAAGGTGGAATACGCATGAAAAAAACATTACAACCCATAAAACTATTTACTTGTGCGCTTACTTTACTAATATAATTATACGTATTGCTGACACTGTGTCCAATGAATTGTCATACCTGCAATGAAAAATAAAAATTCATTTATTAAATAAAACTTCAACAAAAAATTAAATTAGTTAATCTTATTAGATGTGTCATATGTTTAATCAAGATTTCAAATTTTTAAACTTGTTCCTAAATGAGACAACATTAATCGCTTCATAGAATTTTAGTGCTCCAAAATAAAAGAATATTTTATAAATTTATTTGAATAAATATTTCACCAAAAAGATGTTAACTTTTAATTTTTTTTGGTAAATAAATTAAAATAAATGAACATCGAAATTTAACATTTTGAAACATCCAAAAACTTGCGAATTCTGTTGAAATTTTAAAATTTTAATTCTGCATTATTAACGGAAAATTTGATTTCAAAAATTAAAATTGATAGACCGAATCAAAATGTATATTTCAATAGATCCAACAAATTAAAAAGCCGGAAGTCCTAAATCGTTGTACTATAGAATTAAATTTGTAGTATGTGAACTATATCTCATATGAGAAACCATAGTTTGATAATCTTGATTTGGAAACAATATGTCTTATAAGGAAATTATAAAAAAGATTTGTTTCAAGTGCTTCTTGATAATTTGCGTGAAGTTGGTCCTGAAATTGTCCTAAATTACAAAAACAATAATTAAGACAAATTTCGGATAATTTCACGCGTGTGTTTAAAAGAATGAAGTTTGTCTTAATACTAAATAAATTTGTTTGTATTAGTGATTGTTAAAAGCTATTTGTCTTAATAGCAAAATTTTACCCAAGGGATGAACACGAGCATTATTTACTTGTTTAAAGTAAATGAACGAAAACCTTAATGTTCCGATTAATAAAAACAATCTTTTACTTAGTAGCTGAGTGACTTCGAACAAGGGTGAATATACATTTTTGTGTAGCTGTGCAATATATCTAACTAAAAAATATTACATCAAATCTAGAAGATAAGTAACTTAGAAAAGGGGTGTTTTATGACGTTGTTGCTAGGTACAAAATTGAAATTTAAAAAAAATTCTCCTATACTAAACCAGGTACCCAGATAGTGATATACATTTGTGGGTGGCTGAGGACTATATCTAACTAAAAAATAATAAAGCTTTCTTAAATCACACACAATGTGGTAAAACAACCCTGTCCTAAGATACTAATCTTCTAGATTTAAGAGAGCTTTAATATTTTTTAGTTAGATACAGTCCTGCGCTACCAAAAAATGCATATCCGCTATTTGGGTACGATCCTTGGTTCAGCAGGAGATTCTTTTTTAAATTTAGACTTTGTACAATACTATAACAAACAACGTGGTAAACCACCCCTGTCCTAAGATACTTATCTTCTAAATTTAAGAAAGCTTCAATATTTTTTAGTTAGATATAGTGCTCAGCTACCCAAAAATGTATATCGCTTTTAAAGTAAGATTCAGGGCGATTTTTTTTAAATTTTGAAATTGTGCTAAAATACAGGGTTGTCAATTGCATGCTTTTCCTTTTTCACTTAATTTTAAGATTTTGAATTTCTACTCAATTTTTTTTTTCTGTAGGCTTAGGACAATATTGCATTTTTAATTATTCTTAATGCAAAATTAATACTAGTTTGGGAAAAAATTCATAATAACGAGATAAAATTCATTTTCAGATAAAAAAGTTAGGACAATTTTAGGACAAACTTCACACTCGTTCTTGATATAATTCCAATTTTAATTTTCAATTTTTATTCAAGAAATCTAATAAAATATATAATTTTAAATTGAATATTTAAAAAATTGGTTACATTTTTTTTATTTAATTAGAAAATTAATTAGGAACCAGAAGTTCCAGTACAATTTTAATTTAACATTTAACAAGAAAACACATTTTCTATTTATTGAAATAGTCCTTTTTCAATGATCGTTTGACTTAGATTACAGATTCAAAGGCTTGCTGTCTCCATAATTAGTCCTATGAAACTCAGTTTTCAAAAGAGAGCAAGATCTTAAACTCCTGGCATATAGGAGGCATATAACCCAAGGTTCATTATGATGAACTCTGGATATTGCCATTTAGAAGATCGGAAATGAAAATGGCGCACAAGCATGCTGACGGCAAATTGCTACCTCAAGCTTTAAAGTTTTGCACCTATCGACATAAGAAGATAGATCCCAAACGATCTCCCACCGTACCTTACGATGATCAAATTGGTGTGTTGTCCACGCATACAAAATGAGAATTTTTTTTGTATCGTCTCGATTCTACTAATAACTTTCGCGTTATTGAACTCATTCATCGTTCGTTTAATAAATCCTAGCATGGAACATGCTTTTGCTATTATCAAATCAATATGCCGATTCGATGAAAAGGTTTGTGTAAACATGACTCCAAGATCTCTTACTCCGGTTTGCGAGACAATTTTTTTGGCATTCAAAAATAACAGATTATTTTCACACCAATGGCATCTAGAATGTCCTTCTGTAAATTAATTGCATCCTGCACTAGAAAATATTTTTAGGTCATCAGTATAAATTAGACAACGAGCGAATTTGACACAATAGGTGATGTCGTTTAAGAATAAAATGAAAAGGAAAGGTTCAAGATGGGAACCCTTAGGAACACCCGGATCCAACTTCACCGGATTAGGAAAACTGTCATTTATTTTTACAAACTACACACATTCAGTAAGGTATCAATCCTTTTTATCAAATTATGAGCGATGCCAAAAGATTTTAATTTTTCCAAAACAATAACGTGGTTGATTGTGTTGTTGTAATGTACCACTCATCTTCGTTATCCCCTATAATTTTCGGGCATAGATATGTATGTATGTGTTGGTGTTAATGAGCATAATGATGGGATGTAAATATTAATTCCTAAATTTAGTTTATGATTTTTAATTACATATATTAATTTGCTATACCTAATATTTAAATTAGAATATGTACATAACAACTATAAATATAACTTATCGTGAATTGAAATTAAATAAACATTTAAAAAATCTCTAAAATATCGTAGGTTGTTGACGTTATTTTAATTGTCAACGTTGACAAAAAACACCGCCAAGTAGTCTACGTTATATTTTACGTGTCGACAACCGCGTAGATTACATGGCGTAATGGCCAATCCCTGTTCATGAGCATTGAGTAGACGTTGATTTTACTAAAAAGCATGGTCCAAAGTTTGGCCAAAGCATTAAATGTGGTTTAGTAAATGCAAACATTGAATACTAACCATTCAATTCTAGGTTGGAATGATCGTTTAATTATATTTTACTGTTTTTGAGTAATCGGTGTAGGATAATAATTGTCATACGAAAATTATGATTTAATGGAGCAACACTACTGTACAATTTAACGTTTCTCGA
Organism: Tipula unca; assembly: GCA_951394425.1. Classification (NCBI taxonomy): domain Eukaryota; kingdom Metazoa; phylum Arthropoda; class Insecta; order Diptera; family Tipulidae; genus Tipula; species Tipula unca. The sequence continues at coordinate 55,751,148 of OX596381.1, read as the reverse complement.
CCAAGTTATTACCGTCAATTATGTACATAACTTATGTATTTACCAGTTCTCACTTTCAAATAATATTAAACGCTTGAAGTAAATTTAATTCTTAAAATACGTAATATGATTTATTAATTTCTCTCTCATATTCTTAAATTAACTCATAAAATATTTATATTTTCATCTTCTGGCAGACAGATTCTTGAGAAAGGTTAAAATAAAATATCTATACTGAAGTTATTTTTATTTCTATTTTTTTTTTCACAATAGGCAAGCCATCAATCAATTTAATTTTTTTTTTATTGTATTTGATACTTACACAACAAAACAATCAAATTAAAATTAAATGAAGGTTGGCTATATAGCGCGTATCTAAATTATGACAAGCTAAATTTAAAATTTAGATTCCCTTCTTTAACTGATACATAATGTACATACGTACATAGATAACATCTTAATGCGTATAAATATTGTTTGTTAGTGGAACAGTTTTTAAACTTTTAACAATTTTAACCGCAAAGTTTCTTGTATATATTTCTTTACCCCCACCGTTTTGGGTTAATTAAAACATCGAGTATTATATTTTGATTATCACTCGCTTCCGTTGGTATTAATAATTCACCCACCTTATATGGCTAAGAGAGTAGATAAATACATATAAATTAATTATTTTGATTAGCTCAAACAGAATTAACTCATACGAGTATATACATATTACACATTTTGCAATAAATTTGTTTCCGTTATACTTAAGTTTTAGTTTTTGTGTTTAGGTTGTATGTACATATAATCTTATTTATTACATCTTTTCTAACATAATAAGATTTATTGTTATTATTCTATATATACACGTATATAGATTTTTTATATTAAGAATTTTTGTTACTTGACATAATTTTTGTTGTTGTCGTGTAGTACTAGTTGTAGTAGTAGTAGTAGTAGTAGTAGTGGCTGTATTATAATAAGATCGAATAATTTTTCTTTTTAATATGATTTTCTTTTGTTTTCGTCTTGAATGCTACTTAAAGTATGTATGGAAATTATAATGATTATTCTACTAATGTCACATTCTATTGTTCAGTGAACAATTTTGTAATTTTAGACGAATATCTATTGTATAAATTTACTTGGTATATAATCTAAATAATTTAACGGATCGTTAAGATTTAATTTAAATTTATTTTTGCCATGGATATGTGTATATATGCTCAGATTAGAAACAAAAGCAAATAAAATAAAAAATCTTTAAGATTGACTTGTTATATATGAATTTTTCCGGATGTAAGTAGAATGATATATCATTTTCAATTTTTGTTATGAATGAATTTATATAAAATACAAAAAAAAAAATTGTACAATGAGAATTTAAAATTTGATTTGTGTTACTAATAAAAACAAAACTGTATAAAAAGAATATTAGATTTCCGTTATTTAATGGAACATATTATATTTTGTGCACAAAGATTGATTCATTTTAATGTTTATGAGTGAAGATATATAACTTTAACATTTTACTTACATAACAATTTGGTGTAATTTTTATTAACTGATCTTCATCAAAATACTTTCATTCCAAATTCGTTCAATATAACAAATAAATATTTTACTCCTATTCGAATTTGATTTGAGTAGTGTGGCATTAGGCTTGCCATCTTTTGAAAAAGCCAGAGGAGGGCAGTACAATTAATATTTTTCATTTGAGGTTTTCAAAATCTTAATGAAAGAATAAATTTAATCGTGGAACTTTTCAGCACTAAAATGCATTTCTGATTTAATCTAGAGCTTTTTTAAGATTTTTTATTAATGGTTCGAATAATTTTTCTTATAGCTGGTGCTCCTCTAAGTTAGGAAAATATGTATGAAGGTATTCCATGTCGAACTACTTTTCTTTAACGACTGTGTCTCAGTAAATATTGAAAATGATTTGAACGTCATCCTCAATATGGATTTTTTGCGATATTTTGATATTTTTATTTTATTTTTTTAAAACGGTTGGAACCTACTGAGGTTCCGCACTCAATGCCACAACGGGCCCACGGTGCAAACCAAGAGGTGCTAGTCCCATGCGTTGAAGATGAACCTTGAACTTACCATGGCCGGTGATAAATGCGACCAGAATTCTGAGTTGGTTCTTTTTTAGGGATAATGCAAAATTAGTGAACCTCAGGTTGGGTTCAATAATGAAATGTTTCGCCTTTCGACAGCTAGGAGTAAAACGCCACTTCAGTCCCAGCTGAAATAGAGTGAACTTCTTAATAGCGTCTTTACCACCGTTAAAGGATAAGGGAATTGCTGGTTCGAGGCGAACAAAATTACTAGGCGAACCAGCTTTTGCTAACAAGTCAGCAACCTCATTTGCCTCAACACCACAAGGAGCAGGCACAGATATGATCCATACTATCGTATTAGAGCAAAGGAGATTAATGTAGTGCTTGCAATTTTTTTCTAGTTTGGACATAGTCAAAGGATTAACGAGAGTATTAAGCACGGCTTTACTATCTGTGCAGATAATAATATCCCTCCCTAAAACGCTAAACTTCAACGCCTCAATCGCACAATGGATAAGTGCAATTAATTCAGCTTGAAAAACCGTGCAGTGTTTACCCAGACTACCCGAGAATCGTAGCTCATATTTAGGACAGTAAAATCCAAACCCTGCACTGACTTCCGAACAAGAGCCATCCGCAAAAAAAACTATCGACTCAGACAACTGTCTATAGAAGTCCTGAGATAGCCACCATTCTCTCGAAGGGAAAACTACGGAGAATGAGTTGCTGAAGTTAAATTCAGGCAATAGCCTGTCATTCATCATTTCCAGCTCCGGAATAAGTGACCTATACTTATTAAGAATCTGTATATGCCCCGTAAAAGTCCCGAAGACATTCCATGCCCCAATGCACTTTAGTCGATATGCAACAGAACACGCTGTACCCAGAATGTGGGACTGCAATTCGGGCATATATAGAATATACTCCATAGCAAGAAGTGGAGCCGATGACATAGCCCCGGTTATAGCCCTACAGGCTGTCCTCTGCAATCCATCCAGCCTTGCTACCGAAGACGTCAGTACCACAACCGGCCCCAAACAACTAAAGCATACGACAGTAGAGGTAAAACCAGAGATTTATAGATGAAAGACACCATTTTGGGGGTCAGACCCCAGGAATTGCCAAAGGCCCTTCTGCATTGCCAAAAAATAGCAATGGCCTTTTGCAGCTTATAATCCAGGTGAAACTTCCAGGAGAGTTTACCGTCTAGAATGACACGTAGGTGTTTAATTTGCTCTGTCCTTGTGATCGCTCTAACAAAGAGAGTGGGAACAGACAGATTAGCATTGTCTCTGCGCCTCGCAATGACAACCAGATCAGTCTTTGAGCGATTGACGAGCAACCCCTTTTCAAGACACCAAGCTTCTACCATATTAAGGGTGTTCTGTGTCAGATCAGATAAGACGTTCAGGTATTTACCAGAAACTGTCAAAATAAGATCATCCTCGTTGCTTTGCACGACTAACCCAGATCGGCGCAATTTATCAAGTAGTTCATCGATAACCATGAGCCACAGCAAGGGTGAGAGACCCCTCCTTGCGGGCAGCCCTTGGCTACTTTGACGGACCCTGTTGAGCCATCCAGCTCCATCTCAATTATCCGAGACTTAAGCATGGAATCAATGAATTTAACAATGGTTTGATCAATATTAAAATTGGTACAAGCACTTGTGATTTAACTCTTTGTAGTTAAGTGATCTTTCGATCCTAGTTACGAGTTCATGTAGAGCAGTTTCGCATAACTTGAGAGAGGAGATAGTTAAATAATTATCTCTAATAAATCTGTCGATGATCCTCTCTAAAGTTTTTAGAAAAATGGGGGTCAGACTAATGGGCCTAAAAGCCTTTGGGTCAGTGTAATCCGACTTGCCAGCTTTAGGTATGAATACTACTCTACTCCTGCTCCAGGCGCGCGGTACAGTGCTAAAAGCAACGCAGGCCTGGAACAGATTGAAGATTGAGTAGGTAACCATGATGTAATTCAGCAGAGAAAACACTCCCGCGTAAGACATCAGTAGTGATTAACCTACGGACCAAGTTCCAGTCCGGCGTACCGATAAAAATGTCAGTTAGCTCGGTTACAACGACAACCGAATCAACAATGTCACACCCAGGAAAGTTAACAGATAATAGTAGCTCACCGACTTCTCGCCTACATGAGGTTAGTGTACCGGAGGGTAGACGAAGATTATCGAGTCTACACGTATCATTCTTAGCCAGAGTTTGGTTAGGTCTGGTGACGACAGATAAGATGTCAATTTCTTCAGAAAAGTTTCTCCACGCAGTCCTGTGCGCGGATCTTAAGCTTTTTTTATAAGCCTTTTCAGCTAATAAAAATCGAGTTCTATCCGAAATTAGATTCGTTGTTTTCGCTTTATTTTTAATTTTACGCACACTCTTTCTTAACTGTTTAAGTTCAGAACACCAGGAGGGTTTGATATACGCTTCTTCTGGTTATTAATAAGAGGGCATGAATTTTCAAAAGCAATCAAGATCTGCGACTGACCCTATCTGGTTAGGCAGATCTAGTAGTGAAAGGAGCTGAAAGGAGAAAGTATTCCAATTCGTAAGTTTCCTATTGCGATATGGTTTAACCGGTGGTCTTTTAAAGTTAATATTAAAAGAGATGCACCTGTGATCAGAGGTGCGTATATCATCCGTCACTCTCCAATTTAGAATGAGGTCAACGATGGACATATAGCACAAACTAATATCAATCACTTCTTTGCGAACCGAGTTGACAAACGTTGGCTCACACCCAACATTGAGAACCTCTAACTCAGAAGAGTAAATATAATTGAACAGTGGGGATCCTCTATTATTAGTATTAGAACTGCCTCAAATGGTATAATGAGCGTTAGCATCACAACCAATCACTAGAGGTAGTTTGTTGACCCTACACCACATTATAAGATTCACCATTTCCTCTGAAGGAAAGGGGGTGAGGTGGAATCATAGGGTAGATATGCTGATGCAATGACAAGTTTGAAACGTGAGTCAGCATACACGAGCGTGATCAGCACTGTCGTAAGATCAGCGGTGCTACATTCATTAATTAGAGCGACACCAATAGCATTAGAAATATAAATGCACGCTCTAGTTTTAAGGACAGTGGACTTATGAAATATCCTGCCAAGCGTTGAGTTCAAACCAGAAACAGCACCATCAATAAGCTACGGTTCCTGGATTAGACAAAAATCTGTGTGCGATATAGCAAGCAGTTCCCTCAACTCATAGGAAGCTGACTTGCTATATTGCAAGTTGATCTGTTTTAATTCAAGCATGGACGTCATCATGAAGACCAGCTATAAACCAAAGAATAATAATAAAATAGAATCCTACGGCCCTGAGATAACCCTGAAACGGATCCTCTCAAGGACATATTGAAGTGGCGCACCAGACCCGATGATGTGCTCGAAGGACTTCTGGTCAACCCTGATCACAATTGATTGGTGGTTAGCCTCTCGCTTGTATCGGATAACCTTCCATCCTGTAGTTGACACATTTGGATTCAGTTGGTTTCGGAGGCTCCCCAAGCGAAAGTTGGCAACCCTTCCAGACGTCCTTGATCCTGTCGATCTCTCCACAGAACCAAACGATGTACATACTTATGCGGACATAAAATAAAATAATGGTTTCACAGTGAAATGCGGAATACACTGTCTGAAAAGTGATATTCTATTTCAGTACCACCAGAAAAAATCAAATAAAAAATCACAGTGCTCTCTCTCACATTGCAAATCTTTTAACTTTTTACTTACAAGTTTGTATGAATTTAATTTTGAGAAAAAAAATGTTTTGCTCATTATTATGTTGGTGAAAACCTTATAGAAAAAGTTAACAAACTCCAATCTTTCGCCGTAAGAATTGAAACGAATGAAGTTAACAACATTTTAAAATAGGTGATAAAAATTGTTTTTCGATAAATGTCAGCATAACCCCCACAAATAAATAATTTATAATTTTCTAATTAGTACACTGTCTAAACACTATTATATTTAATTGTACTAATAATAATAAAAATATTAACTAAATAGAGGTTACAAATATAATGTCACAATTTTTGTAAACAATTTATAATAATGATGAAGTTGGCTTCAGTTTAATGTTTTGTTTCAATGTGCGAGCTAAAAAATTTCTGAAGTCAAAAGGCAAAAGTAAAAAGTTTTTTCATTGTGAGAGCACTGTAAATCGATGAAACTAATTTAGTATGAAGCGTAATTACTTTATAAATATATTTGGAAACATAATTTATTTTCCTGGTGGAGGACATTTTTGCCCTCTTGGAGGATTGAGACAATTTCTTACGAAAGAAGGACGGGCGGCAGCAAGCCTATGTGGCATAGAAAATCTATTTCCGAACTTAACAATTTCATTTAAATTTAAACCATTTGCTAAAAAAGTGTTCGAAGTGTTATAAACAAAAATTGTTTTATTTAATCTGAACCGATCGGAGCTTTTACTGTCTAATTCTATTTAAAAAAATTGTACGTCAAAATTTTATGATTTGAAACGTGCATATAGATAGACTGAAATGCACGGTTCTTATAGAATGACTATGTGCAGATATTTTATAACATTTTGCATAATGGTATCGACAGATTTATTCCAATTTCTGTTAAGAACAACAATCGTAATCACCCTCCGTGGTTTAATAAATGTTTAATTTAGGTAATCGCAAGAAGAAATTATATCGGAAATGGAAAAAATCAAACAAAAATACCACCTTGGGTATACCTTGTCTAACTCCAAAAAATATTATTCAAAGATGGTTGTGCTCCAGATGGTGTTCCTTCAAGCTTCCTAAAAAAACTTGGTTATGGCATTTACTATGTCAATTTTATTCAATGGATATCCTCTCATACCGTTTCTATTTTCAAATTCGGTAATAGGAACGATGTCTCTAATTATAGGGGCATTTCTTTACTGTCAGCGATCCCTAAATTATTCGAATCAATTGTTTGTGGCCTCATGTATTTCGGACTGAAGTTATATATATAGTTGATGAACAACGCGGTAGATCTATCGCCTCGAATTTAATGGAATTTTCGAAACGTGCTTTGGATGTGATTGAGGTTAAAGCTCAACTAGACGTCATTTATACTGACTTTAGGAAGACGTTCCGCGTTACTATTTAATTTACCTGATTCGTGAACAATTTTCTAATCGTATTCATCTAATCTGATTTTCCATCTTGTAAGTCTTGATGGTGCAAAGCCATATTAGTCTATTTATAAGGACGAAAATGATCTGTAGCGCAGATGATCGTAAGAAGTTCGTTCTCTATATAGTGGAATAATTTTTCTTGGCACAGTTAGCACCGTTTGACCCCTGATACAAAACTGAGCTTATCACAATATCGCTTGCATCGTACGTAAGAACGAAGTCTTTAGTGGAATCAGAAAATTGTAAGACTGGAGGTTTCATCAAAAAATCTTTCATTTTCGTAAATGCTTCATCACAGAAAGCATCCCATACGAAAATAGCACCTCTTTTTTAAAAGTACAGTCAACGGTTTACTAATTTCAGAAAAATTAGGACAAAATTTTCTGTAATATCCAACAAGACCCAGAAATGATTTCACGTTTCGCATTGTTTTTGGGGTTGAATAGTACTTTATTGCATCAATTTTAGAAGGATCTGGTTTTATACCGGATTGAGTTATTAAATGCCCTAGATAATAAATTTCTCTACATAGATATTGGCATTTTTCAAGATTTACTTTAAGAGTATAGTTGCTAACATTAGTAAATACTTGTGTTAAATTTTGGTTGTGATCATTGAGAGTTTTGCCATAATTTACAACATCGTCATTTAAACCATTGAGCCTACATAAAACATTATGGATCATTAGTCTCTGGAAAGAACTAGGAAGTCAAAAACTCATACGAGTAATTTGGTAATGTCCGGTTTCCGTGCTAAATGTTGTTTTTTCGCAGTCTCTTGGATCATTAGGAACTTGATGGTATCCATGAGCAAGGTCGATGATTGAAAAATAATGAGAACGTCCTAGTTCATTTTTTACAGCTTCCGGTAGTCGGTATGGTTTACAATAAATTCGATTTCATATTCATTCGTACATGTACTGTCCGGATAGTAAAATGAATCAGGATTCAAATTTTTCATTTTAACTATGCTAAGATCAGCACCAGAATCTATTAAGAAATATAAAATTTTATTTATCTTATGTTCTAAGATCATTTCTAAAAACATCGTCGTATTAAAATCAGTTTGAGAATTTTGAAGTGTTGAGATATTGTAATATTTTGTAGAACTTGCTGAACCAGTTTTTATAAATTTGACTTTAAAATTATCAAAAATCAATTCAGAATAATTAGATTTTAACGTTAAAATATTATCAGTGGAATTAATACTTTGTTCAAATTGTAAGTTTGGTTGTGGATCCTTTGAGGAGTCCGAATCCGGAATTTCAGTTTGTTTATTCAGGCGTTTTTTTCATTTACTTGTCTTTTAATGCAATTTTGAATATGATGTCCTTTATAAGGACTATGAAGAATAATTTTTAGAATCATTTGGAAACGCATATATACAAATGTTTCGTTTTGTTTAGAATTTTCAGAAAATTGTAGTTTAAAACCAGTTGAAGCTGTGTGACCTGTTTTGCTACATAATTGGCACTTTGAAATATTTGTAAAACTTGAGAACTATTGTTTAGAATGTTGCGAAAATGGTCTTGATCTAGAGAAACAATTAGAATTGTAATATTTTCGTCTAAAGCTTTAGTTATTGCTTCTTTTAAATTTGAAAATCTACAAGCTTTAACTAACAATTTTATTGGCTCTAGTATCCGTCTAGACTCAATACCGGGTTCCGAAAAACATGCTTCATTTAAATGATAAAGCAATATTTTTACGCGATTTGAAAAGGATTTCACATCTTCTGATGGGTTTTGTTTTATGGAATTTAGTTCTCATTGAATTGATTCTAATGAACGTTTAAAAGTAAATTGAGGCTTAAGTGCAGCTTTGAGATTAATTGATATTAGATAGTTTTGATTGTTTTCTTTATTTGTTTATTTTGTATAACGTAATTATGACTACATCTGATTTTTTGATAATTTTAATTTATTAATTATGTTTGTATGCACTATCACTTGATTATTCTAACCCTGTTAGCTGGAGCTAACAGGGTTAGGTATGATCAAAACTACCCCAACTTAAAATTGAATGGTTCTATACCACTTTTAATGCTTTAGCCAGATTATAGACTATTTTTAATTAGATCAAGGGACACTCAAGGATCATGAATTTTTTGGAAATTTTCTCTTGTAGGTTGTAGCTAACAGGGTTAAATATGACCGAAATCACCCCAACCTAAATAGAACGGTTAGTATTCAATGCAATTACTAAACCACTTTTAATGTTTTGACCAGACTTTGGACCTTTATTTTTTAGTAAGATCAGGGTCCACTCAAGGCTCATGAATGTTTTTGAAATATTCTTTTGGAGCTAACAGGGTTAGATATGACCAAACCACAACCTAAAATTAAATGTTTAAATTGTGTATTTACATGTAATAATCATTTTTAATGATATGGCCTCGTTTCTTTTATTTATCAGTATCACATTAGTTTAATAGTTCCTTAGTAACAATTATAACTTAATTTGCACAGTAAAGTTTGCGCCGCCCGAGGAACTGCTATTAAGCCACTGATGGATGTTTTCTTTCGAGCGTACCTTAAAACCGACCAACGCGAATTGGATTAACATTTACAGGAGATTTGTTTAAGGTCATGTATTTTATGCTGTTATTCTATTAATTTGTATCTCTTTTCTTATGTGTGCACACAAATCTATAATGATTTTCTGTTTATAGATTATTAAATTCATTATAAATCTTATAAATCAATTGAATAGTTATATTCATCGGCCAACAAAACAAAATAAAACATCTATTGAGCATTCATTTATTTTGTGCTTTACCTCATCTTAGTAAAAAAGCTTACTACTGATAAAAATGTCAAATTAAATTTTGGTATCTCAATATAGAACAAAAATAATTACCAATTTATTTGGTAAAATAATTGCTATGAACCTTCTTTCACATTTATATTGTTTTGCTTATTTAAGGAATCGTTTCATTAAAAAACCTTGTTATGTTTTTATTACAACATACTTGAGTATATACGAAAGCAAAATTTGAAGAATATGAATAATTTTAGAGCATAAAATAATTATGCTATTCTACAAGCATCGTCAAATTACTAAGCCGCGGCTCAAACATTTTAATTTGCAATCAAATACAAATACTTGGTATACTCAAAACTGTAATAAAATTATAATTAAATTTGTGTTCATGACGAATGAAATGCGCATTTGTTATACGTTGCTGTGAACAAAAAATTGAACTGATGTTAAATAAATACTTTCACCAAAATTATAATCAAAATCACTTTACATCACAGTTTCTTCACATACACAATTAGAAAAAGTAAATTTATGTACTTTCATAAAAAAAAACAAAAAACTCTAACTGGAATACTTTCCATCAATCAATTTGAATTATACGAGTATGTATGTATATACATATACTTGTAGTCAGAACCAAATGCTAGTTTTTTTTTGGTTGGAATACAATTGTCATGAAATCATGAAGACATTTGTATGTGCTATTCAATGTAAGAATGAAAATGAACTTTTCTTCGTCTATATTAATTGCAATGAAAAGTCAGATAATATATTTTCCCTTCTAGAAATATATCTCTGGTATATATTATGTACAAGGAAATGAAATATAGCATTTATTACTTTCCACAAAATGAAGAAAACAATAAGATTTCTTCTAAGATTCTATTTTCACCTTGGAGCAATTATTTTTCGAAAGTTTTTTTTCCTTACCTTCGTACATTTTGCCATTTGCTTGGTGTTTTAAATGTTATGGGAAAAGTTTGGTGACAAATTCGAAATGTAGAGCTTTTTAATTTTAAATAAAATGTTATTTATTTGTCGGTTTGTTGATGTGATAAATTTTAAACGGAAAATTTCTATTAATTTTTAAATAAGAACTAAAAACTGTTAGACACATAATTTATTTTACTTGTGTCATAAATAAGATAAACAAAATTTGTTTGGTATATAGCAAAGTTAAAAGTGATTAATTATTTTTTTTTTGGTTGGGATGGTCCTCTAGAGATTAGAAACTGGTAAAATAAATTACACCCGATAATAATTTGATTCTTGCAGTAACATTAATTCAAAATATTTAAGTCTCCAATGTTTATAAAAATGCATATTTATTATTTAAAATAAATTTAAGCTCGATACATCCAATTGGTATTTAGGAATACTAATCCTGCTACAATATTATAGAATACAAATTCATATGAATTTTAAGAGAAAATTTTTCTTAATTTCCGAGCTCAGAAAACTTCATAATATTAAAACAGGTTGTTTCCAAACATCCAAATTATTACTAACCTTCTTTTATCCTAAACTCGCAACAAATTCGTAACTTACCGACAGTTTTACGTAAATGAAATATTTCTCAAATAACAAAAAATTTGTATGTCTGTGTTAATACAAATAGTATTCATTCAGGCGGCATTTTATGCTACATATGATGGATAAAATACAAAAATCCCAAAAAGTTCAAAATAAAATCGGAATCAAAACATCGATGACGTATATCGGGAATGTTGCAACAAGAATGAAGAAATCTGTTACATAAAAATCAGAAGATTGACAAGCGGATAGGTGTTTCGGATAGTCCATTACAATTTTTCCATACTCTCCCAATGGGAATTCGATATAAATTTTTTTTTGGAATTTGTTTTGTGAAAATTCAATTGTTAGTTAAAAGTCAAGAACTATCGACTTTAAAATTTCTTAACTATTTAGAATTGATAAATTTTAAATTAAAATGTTTAAATATTAATTTGAATTATTTAATTTTGAGCGTTGTAAACTGTACATTTTTATTATATTCAAATTTGTGTAAAGTTTCCGGTGATATCCATATACACACAGAATTTAATGCAGAATTCAACAGGAATTGATCGAATTTTTGAATAATTTCCGATATAATGTGAAAGAATTTGATATTTGGAATTCTGCGTGTTTTACTTTGCTGAGTTTGAATCATTGAAATTTGAAAACAGTAAATAAATAGTTTTAAAAATTGCTGAGCTAAATTTTTCATTTATTTTAAAGTTTCTGGAAATTACAAAGTGCGGAAAATTTTCAAAATTCAAAATGAAAAGAGATTTTTTTATTTTGGAAATGGTAAATCGTTTAAAAAGTCGAATTTCATTCATTTATAATTCTGGATTTAAAGTGCGGAATTTACTAAAAACCCAAGAGTTTTATTATTTTAATTTTTATATCTATTAAATTTATGATGAACATTAATTCAAATTAGGTAGTTTTGGGTCGCAAAAATTTTGGTGTGGAAAATGAAGTCTCTATAATAAATTCTCATAACTCTAGATAATTGGTGCGACTTAAAATTAAATTAACACTAGTCCATCTATATATTCAAAACATGGTTTGTGGAAAATTATAAACAGAATCGAGAAACAGGAAATCTCTCAAATGTTCCAATAATTGGAAGGGTGATACACGGAACTAACGAAAATGTTTTTGCGAACTACAGACAATAGTTGTCTACTTAGAGCAAAAATGGAGGCTATTTTGCACATTAATTGATATTTTTGATTAAATAAATGAGCACTCTATACCAACAGGGTTGCCCACCAATTACAACCCTAACCCAAATCGCCCTAGAATTTTCATAAAAATAGAGTTAGAATATTTTGAATTACTGTTTATGCTCAGGATTAGTTTTATCATGGTATTTCTACTAAAGTTGAGACTCGATCAACATGTCTTTAATATTAAATAAGATTAGTTCTGTTTTTTGACTAAATGGCTAGCCAGCGAATTAGTAACAACTTAACGTGTTCATGACAAATAGAGGCTTACATTAGGGGCTCATTCAAGCCGGGCGAGCTGTCGGGATCTCAACACGCATACTGTAAGAGACGATCGGTGGAAACAGATCTCCACTCCCTTATAGGTCCGATTGAGAAATCACTTGAATACAAGGAATATTCAATGATAACTTTCTTGAATATAGATGCGGCCGTCAGACCGCGGATATTCACTCGGGCCCTTGCGTGCCTGAGGGTAGACGGGTCACTCGTAGGTTGGATGGATCCAATGCTAAGAGGCAAGATCGTGATAGCTTATCTGGGTTGGACGTCTGCCGCCAGATACGTGAGCAGAGGGAAACCGCAAGGTAGGGTTTTATCTCGCTTTTTTGGAACTTGATCAATAATCACCTGTTACTAAACCAGGCGGGGCAAATCTTCAAGGGAGGTGTCTACGCGGATGATGTTGCTATTGCGGTATTCGGTAAATATCAGTACACACTCGGCTACCGCTCTGAGTGGGCACGCAGTTGCGGACTGAACTCAAACCAACAAAAAAACGAAACTGGTCCTCTTTACCAGGAAGCACTAACTCCCTCAGTGTGTCCCGCCAATATTAAATGGTACTCGCTTGATCTTTACGGATAGAGCGAAGTACCTCGGTTTACTTCTGGTCAGCAAGCTAAGCTTGGATATTGCAGACGAGGAGGAGCTTGCATCTTGTTCGGCATCAAATCCATATCTATGTGAACCTGTAACAATAATATAGGGCACTCATCCATTCTATGCAACAGGGGTATTACGGAAACTACCAACTACGCTATCCCTTTGCCATCTGTTTAGGTGAGATTCCAAACTGAGTTTCCCACCAGAAAGGACTGGGTGAACGAAACAGTTGTGGACAATGACGAGCTAAGCTTCTTCTAGGATGACTCAAAAAGGGATAGAGGGGTGGCCTGAAACGGGTTTTCTGTGAGGTACTAGGGTCAACCTCCCTTTTCATCTTCCCGACTTTTGCAGTGTTTTTCAAGCTGAACTTATCGCGATAATGGAAGTCATGGTCTGGTTGAAGTATAATGTAGTATATCTACGAGGGAAATTCGCATGTTTACAGACAGCCAGGCTGCTATTAAAACGCTACAATCATACTCCCTGACGTCGAAGGTAGCGCAGAACTGTCTGGCATCTTTAAATGAGATGGCTGATCAGTTCAACATCCGCTTGACGTGGGTGCCAGGGCACTTCAATATCGAAGGGAATGTAAAGGCACAGCATGCCTTATATTTTATAGACGGTATATAAAGATACCGCTAGATACCACGGTCTAACGCTAGTTCGTGTGTAATAACGAGGCAGATCTGGCGTGGACTTGACCGTCCAGATCCGGCCAACTGATATCGCTTCGACTGCACCATATTGGTATGATCGTGGGAGTTATAACGGGACATTGTGGGTACATTCGAGTAGACTGGGTGGCAAGCAATCTTAGCAAGCCAGGTCCGGAACTTACAACGCTTCTTTTTAACCTCAGGATGGTTTAACGAGTGAAGAGGAAGTGGTCACGGACCAATTTTGTGTCTATGCTAGTGCTTTAGGCCACCCTTACCTAACCTAACCTAACCTAACCTGTTCATACAATATATGGATGTATGAATATTGTAATATAACATGTCGAAATATATAACAAAATTTTTTAAAAAGTACTTTGGACGAAAATGATAAAAAGCTAAATGCTCCATTCACGGTTTATCATACCATTTGATAAGTTGTGTTATGGCTTCGGTGGCCGATAAGTCAAATTTTATTTAAAGAAATAATTTCGTCAAATTCTGTTAGGATTCTTACTGATTCGCTTGGTAGCCCATAATCTACTGTGTGACTGACACCAAATTGACCAAATTAAAGACTGCTTATTTCAAGATTTCATTATGCCTTTTACCATCAGGATTGATAAGAAATTTTCGCGATAAAAACCCACTTGTATTTGATTTTCCGGTAGTATAAGATTTTATATAAAAGTGTTTCAATTGTGATGATTCGGTTATTCAGTTTTTACTGGTTAAGTTAAAATTGAAAAAATAGGTATTTCAATAAAACAGAGAATAGAATAGAAATTGATAAATAATAATTTGACAGTTTTAGTTTTAACTTTATCTTCCCTGTAGTTTGTCAAATAATAACAGAACTGAGAAAAACAGTATGTAACAGATAATATACTAAGTTTGCGAGCATTCAGATTATATTACAGACGGATATATTAAGATACAAGCTCTAAACCAACAAAATAATTCATCAATAACCAAACCAAATTATCCGTTTTCATCTCGTTCAAGTTAGAATACATATGATGATCTTATGGTCGGATGGATATAGTTCAAATTTATATCCAACCTTGCGATTCGCGAACCAACCTGAAAGAATGAATTTGTTGGGCTATTTATTTAACTATTTTATTGTTTTGGGGCTAGAATTTGAATAGCGGGAAAAATATATGCGTCCACGTGAAGCAACCTTGAAGGTGATCAGAATGTATCTTTAAAGGAGATCATGTTCTCTTTTTTCACCCTAATCTTGTTAACTCTTTTTTTAAATTTTATCTTTTGCTCTCTTTTTATTTTTTTATATATTCAAACTTGAGGCCCTATTATGCAATTCGACCACTATTTTCGACGGTAGGTGAAAATAGTGGTCGAATCTTTCCCTTCCTTTACTTAATTTTGCAAAACGATAGCCTTCGAAAATAGTAAGCGAATTGCATAGTAGAATTGCTTTAGAGCCCCAGAACATCTGAGCTTATTATCGAGTGATAAATGGGTGAAATATTTGTTGCAATCGAAAAATGAAGAACTTTTCAATAAGCTTCGTAAAACATCAGATTTTTGTTTTCAATAATTGGCCAAAATTAAGACTGGCAGTTGTCCTGTTTGGAAAATATTGGTCGTTCTTTGTAACAATTTGTTTTTCCCGTAAGTGATTTTCTTTTCTGTTCTTTTTTAAATCATTCGAAAACGAAACACTTCTAATTAAAAAACTAAGTAAAGGAGTACATATCTCATAAGATCCATTTACGATAGCTATTCTTAATTAGGCCTCGAACTCCAAAGAATTCTGACTTTTTTAAGCAGTGTTCATATTGGAAACCTAGAAAATGGAAATTTTTTGGATTAAGATGAACTTTTATTAAAGTACGCTCACTCAGAGAACAAAAGTTTATTATTTGAAGCAATTTCCATTTCCTGTATGCGGAAAAGCGTTGGCATCTCAGAGAAGAATACGAGTTGAGAACAATGAAAATCGAAATTTTCTGCGGACCATTTACTTTAATTTTCGGTAAATTCATTTACCCTATCAAAAAGCAGTGTACACAAGTACGAAAATGTTTAAAGTTTATTTTTTTTATTTTTTAATAATCTCGGCATTTGGTCCGCAGCCTATGTCGAACTTTTAGTAACTCCTTCGTAATTTTGGAATCCTCAAAATATTTTTTTTTATAATAAAATTATTGGAATCGCAGTAAATCCAGTTTTCGTAGAAATTAAGTAATCACTTGCAACCTTCCAAAATCATCACTACCTTATGTGGCCTCATCGTGGCTCTGCAAGGCACTGTATGTTTGTAAAGGTTTATGTAATTTTTATAATTTAGATTATTTTGAGCGGTTTTTACCTGTCCTTGACAATTTGAAAAGGGAATTTCATTGATGGGGTTCAATGGACCGATGAGCGAAATAGATTCAAAGGTGATTATAAAACTGTCACCCACCATTTGTATCGCATTGATCCTAAAGAAATCTAGTCACCGTAGTTTAGACCTGGTTCACAAAATCACTGTATGAGTTGTCTAAACTATCGACATTTTCTAGGTTGTTGACATTGTTTACGTTGTCGACGAGTAGAAAATAATAGATGACGCATATATGCCCATCGCTGAGTATACTGCTGGCCCAATATTGTTTCTAATAAAATCTTCAATTTAATAACTCTAATTATGATTTCATGGTACAGACCAACCCAGAGTATTGAAAATTAATTTAAAAAATACCGTACAAAAGTATTAAAGACGATTTATTTTCTGTTTTTGTTTACAAGTTACAATTGCTGGCCATAAAGCAACAAATTTCACCAACTGTATCCAAAAATTAGATTTTTTTTTTAACTTTGGAATTTAATAGAGTAAAATTCGAAAAGAAAATTTCCACAAAAAATTAAAATTTATAAAACTTTAATGTTTGATTATAATCCAGAGTTTTAAAAACAAGAGGTGTTGGTTGGCTTCACTAAACTTTTAGAAATTTTCATTTTTTTTCTCCACATTATGCTGAAGTTTCCTCATAAAATATTGAATAAATCAAATACGTAAGCTATTTGGAGAAATTTTGATAACCAGTACAGAAAATAATTCAATCTACATTATTCAATCCAAATATTGGACATTAATTGAAGTTGGTTTCTCTAAATTCGACTTGAACCTAGATAAACTCATATAGATTTCATGATAAACATGACTTCTGACTACAAAATTTCCAAAACCCAAATTGATTCATGCTTGATTTTAATCTTAAGCATACGACTTACGTTTAAGTTTAATTTAGTCGTCATTTAGATTGAAGTTTGGTTTATGAATTCAGTTTTAGTGTGATCTTAGATCATAAAATTATAGGATAGAAATATTCATTGTGCCAGATATAATAATATCAGGTAGTCTTGGTTGAAAACAACATAAAATAAAATCTCATGTAAATGATACTGTGTGTAGTTAACATAACACTGTCTCATAAAAATCTAATTTTAGTTATATTCAAAAAAATCAAAACAAAGATAATTGAATCACCAAAACCCATTCTAATTCTAGTCTTATATAGAGAGACAAAAAATATACACATTTGATTAATTAAATAACTTTGTGTGTTAAAATTTTAAAATCCTAAATAATAAATCTTCAAGACTATGTATGTATGTATACGAGTAGTAAACAACCTGTTTAACAAAAATAAAGACATCAGGTTATTGTTTTTATTATTTCTGTTCAGTTCTTGTTTTATTTTAACAATTTAACAAACATTACTTTATGATACTATAGCAGTACAGACGACAACAACACAATTAAAGAAATACATTTTAAGCATTACATACTACGAACATATATAGCTATATACGAGTATAAGAAAAACACATAATTCTCACAATCTTAAAATAATTATTTTTGTTCGCAACAAAACACGAAATAAAATATAAATTATTTATAAAAATAAAATAATTGCAAGGTAGATAAGTAAACTACATATATTTATGATGAAAGCATAGTAGTAGAACTTGTTTCGTATATAGCTCGTGTTGGGTGTATGAATTTGTCTGGCTTGAATTTGCAATAATTTTGTATGGTTATATACTAAATGACTTTGACTATAAATTTTAAAGTTCAGATAAAATGAATTATTATTAAGATTTTCAGCTGTAAAGTATTCAACCTGTATATTTATACTAATTGTAATTACTCGTAGGTATGATAAACATAACAAAAATGTATACAAACCACGAATATACTATATATATAGTAGAACATATAAACTGAATCGAAACTAGAAAAAATGTTTATACTATACACACGACTACACGAGATAAGTAATTTTCTTAAGTTTTTTTTTTTTTAGTTTTTACAACCGTATTTTCCATTCAGTGAACATGCAAAGATACACTAACTGTATTAAGAAGTGTACACAAAAATAAAATAAAAATAATAATAACAATAAACTGGAGTAGTGCTGTGGTAGCTTTTTATTTTATTGTTATTTTTCAGACATATTCATTCCGTTAGACATTTTTGTGTCTTTTGCGTGTGCTTTTTCCACTTTATTTCAACAACACTTAAAATTACTTAGAGAATAAGTTTTATATTTTAGAAATCTATATCTTATAATATATTATTATATATTATATATTTATTAGTTTATCGAACTGAAACAGTCAATTATATGTGTACATATAGATGGAAAAAATAAAGCTTTCACGTTTACCTACTCGCCATACACATATACCGCATATACAAACATTTAATAAAATATTTTTATTATGTATAGTCAATTTTAATTAGAAATTATAAAAAAAAATCACTCTAATCGATTTATGTATGTACACTCAACCCTGTTTTTACACAGCGTTTTTTACACGATTAACGATTATTTAAATCGTGTTTAAAAAATCCTGGGAACAAATTTTTTAAAGTGTTTAATCAAATTTAGTACATCGTTTGTGATTATTTTACAGTGTTGGTATTATGTATGTTTATTAAATTATTGGGGGATTCCCGTTTCATAGTTGATTTTATTTTTAACCATATTCGGAATTTGCAATTTTACATTTCGTATTCGGTTGTTGCACGATGAACATGGAAAGTTAATTTTCCGTTAAACGTAAACCTTAGACAATTGTGAGATTCAATTAAATTTTATAACGTTGTCAACTAAATTTTGTATTGTTACGTTTTTATAGTGAAGTATTGAAACTTAAATAAATCCAACTTTATGTAAATAATTTAAAATATTCCGTTAATCCTCACCAGAAATGTCGGATAAGCAACTAAAACGTAGAACTATTTCTTTGAAAACAAAGATAAAAATTTCAGACCACCTTGCACCTTGGATATCCTTTAAAACTTACAAAAATCATAATACCGACGAGACATGGATCCGAAAAAGGTGCTTTTGGTTTCAAGGTTGCTAAACACCGCGTCACGTTCTTATTGCATGTTAAAACCGGTGTTTGTGAATCCTAAGTTATAAATCTAGAAAAAACTATCAGTTCATTGGGTGGCAAACAAAAAAGCCTGGGTTACGATGTCAGTATTCAATGAGTGATTTAATTTGAGTTTTGTTCCTGAAATTAAACAATTAAATAATTTCGAGAAAAATGTTTGCCTTTTAGTTGATAGACAACGGCCATAACATCGTTTCAGACCATCCTAATTTTAAAATTGCCTTCCTTCCACTTAACACCATATCTTTAATTCAACCACTGGATGAGGGTATAATTGCTACATACGGCAATCGATGCAATACATTTGAAATGGAAAATGATGGAACGCTAACTGTAAGTGATGCCTGGAAACAATTTTCTATCATGGACTGTATAAAACATTCAGCTTTGGCACTATTTGAAATAAGGTCATCGGCTTTAAATGGTTGATGGAAGGCATTTTGGCGAAATAATGTGTAAAGAACACAGATCTTCATCAAATAGGACCGAGGTGTATGAAAAAATTATCTCATTGGCCCAAACAGTTGGCAATGAAAGTTTCAATAATCTATCCAAGGACAATCTAGATAAAATAATTGTTGACCTCTAAACGACGATGATTTATTAGAAATAGCATAGGGGCAAGGCTGCATAAAATCAAGCAACGATGAGGATGAACAATCACCTGAAAAAAACTGAATAATGAGCTGGTCTCTATTGTAAGAAAAGGCCAATTGTCACGCAGGTGATAGTGACATACAAAGTTTTTCGGATGATGAAAGTGATGTTGCAGCTATTCCAATTTAGGTGTACATGAATACGTGTCGTTTCAATTTCAACATCAATTAAATGGATATATAATCATTAAATTTCAATTAAATATTAGTGAAAATAACAATATCAATTTAATAATAAAAATCGCTCATATTTCATGAAAAACATGATTTCATTAAACTCATTATACAAAATATAAAAGCCACAAAAAGGATTAAATTTTATGTGGTTTTAGTCTAAAAAGCTTGTATTATATGTATTTATATTATTATTATACATTACATATACAACATACATATATCGTGCTCAATTATTTATAATTTTATGTTTGTGTGAAATTTATAACTTAATTTGATTAAAGCGGGGTCTACACTATGCAAAATTACTGACATTTTCTCTCATGAAATTAAATTTATCAATGTGTGTGTATGTATATTATACAAATTTTGGCATTCTCAGCAAATTATCAGGAGGCTATTTCAAGGTTATGTTTTTCATTTTTTTCTGAGTGTTGAGACGGACGTTTCTTTAAATATAGCTTTAATTATCATACAGTCTTGTGAAATTTTTAAACGAATCACTTTCTCCCCACAGCAAGCTGTGCATTAGTTTTTCTTTAAAAGATTCGGAACATTGCTTGGCTAAAATGGGTTAACTCTTTGAATTTTATTTCACATTTGAAAAAATTATCATGAGAGTAAAACTCCCAGTTATGATAATTTTTTAACAAATATTTATCAATACATTGAGAAAAACATACACATACACAAAATTTCATGAGAGAAAATCTCAGCAATTTTGCATGGTGTAGGCCCCGGGTAAATGGCAAAAAAATCAAAAAAGCAGGCGTTGTGGTTTCAAAACAAATCTAGTTTGTTTACGTGTATAGTTGCGTCAAAGTTAGTTTGATTTTTAAGCAATAGCTTAAAGTGTATTGTAAAAACGGAGAAAAGTTATAAAAGCCAAAAATAGTTAGTAACAATCAAACTTTTCTTAATAAATAAAGCCTCCATATTCAAAACTAGCGTAAACTAAACTATAAAAAAAACAAAATAAATCAATCTTGAACAATCAATCAATCAATCAAGAACAAAATGAACTCTGCTAATTTTTATTTGAAAAACCAAAATTTTCAAAAATGTTATACAATTATTTTTGGGTCCTCTTGATGTGTTAAAAAATAATCTACATGTTTAGTAAAGTTTTCGTTTTCCAAATAAAATACTATCGACGATTGGAGCATTACGGATTCCACGTAGTGGAATTTTTCTAAAATAAAACTATGGTACTTGTTTTTTAATTCACCCGAATTATTTT
The DNA here is from genome assembly GCA_951394425.1 of Tipula unca. Taxonomy (NCBI): domain Eukaryota; kingdom Metazoa; phylum Arthropoda; class Insecta; order Diptera; family Tipulidae; genus Tipula; species Tipula unca. The sequence continues at coordinate 55,729,409 of OX596381.1, read as the reverse complement.
TTTGTTTTATTTAAACGAATGCAAAACCATTAACGGTAAAAACAACGGTACTTGTTTAATTATTTTTTTGTTTTATTTAAACGACGATTATTTATTTTTAATACTGTATTATTTTTTGTGATTAATAAATGTATATTCTTTATAATTTAATTCATTGTATACATATGTAATTTTAAGATGAATTTAATTCGTTGTATGTATATGAATCTAATTCGTTGTAGTTTCTTAACTCAAATGTTACAATTAAATTTTCTTAAATTACTTGTAAATTTGTTTATAGTCCACAACAAAATATTATTACCATTTAAACGCATACTAAAATAGGGAACTCCTGAAAGCAGCTTAGCATTGGTCCCTTCTGCCCAACATCTACTCGTTTGTACCAAATTATCGGTTGAAATTTAAATATTATAGGGAACTCCTCAAAGCAGCTTAGCATTGGTCCCTTCTGCCCAACATCTACACGTATGTACCAAATTTTTCGGTTTTGCGTTAATTAATAATTCGTTAAAAAATAATTCGGGTGAATTAAAAAACAAGTACCAAAACTATCTATCCATCGACGTTTAAAAACACACTAATTTCGAATATAAAAACAACAACATAAACTTCAAATGGATCGTTCTTTTAAATAATCATTTTTCCGCGAGAGGAGCTTAGCCTACTTTTACAATCGTCAATTATTGTTGGTTTCTTTTTGTATCAGCCAACTGAGTCAGCTATGAATAGTACCTATCCAAAAATTACTTGAAGTTTCATTTTCAACGAATAACCCCAAAATTTTAAAATAGTATGCTTTTACATAACATAATTTTCCAATTTATTTGGAGCGCCTGAGCTGGGATGTTCTAACATCACATTTTCGATATTCGATAGACGTATGTGTCTCTTTTTTCACGAACAAAATTGTTCACGAACAAAAAGAATTTATAGAAATAGAATCGAGTAGGCTATGATCACAATAGAAATTGCACAATTGCTTACGAAATAGAATACAATTTTGTTCATAACAAAAGAGACAGAAATGTCTATCGATTGTCGAAAATGTGGTGGTAGAACATCGCAGCACTGTAAAAAATTGTAATGAAAGAACTAAAATACCGTCAATTGTTTAATGACGAATTCAAAATTTTGTGTCTATTTACACCCCGCCCAATTTTTATGTAAGTTTTCAAACTAAACAAAATTGAAAAAGATGACAGAAACTCAGAAAAGTCGTGATCGGTTTCGGAGTTGCGCAATTTTGTGTTTACCACTAAAATTTTGCATTGCGCGGTAAAAGTTTCGCAGCAGCGCGTACATATTTCTCCATTTCTCGTTTTCTTTTTTTTCGTTTTTACTATTTTTTGTGCAATATATGCACAAAAAATTTAGTGGATCCCCTTAAATTGTGTGAGGTGACTTAATTTGTACATATGTATGTACATATGTAATTCGCATTTTGTTTTTCAAACTCTTCATGTAAAGACGTGTTAAAGTGTGAATAATTTACTTAAATTTTTTAATAATTTTACGTAATATATTGTTGGAGTTTACCTTTGTAAAAAGAAAAATTTTAACATTGGAGGTAAAACTAGCAATTGTTAAAGCAATAGAAAATGGGGAAAAATTATCTGTATTAGCTAGGAGACATAATATAAATGATTCAAGCATAAGAAGAATAAAATTAAATGGTGAGAAAATTAAAAGTTGAGTTGCCTGTTCTACACCATTATCTTCAAAAATCACAGAAAAAAAAAATCGAATACTGAAAAATTGCTAGGCTTGTAGATAGAGGACCAAAATTAAAACAGAATGGCAATAATATCAGGCATTATTCAGTAAAGCCTTATAATGTTTGATCATTTGAAAAAGAGAAATCCGCTCCTAGTTTCAAGGTTGCAAAGGACAGATTATCACTCTTGTTATGTGGAAATGCCGCTAGGGATTATAAGAACAAAGCACTGTTAGTTTATGGATCTGAAAATCCCCGAGCTTTTAAAAGAATTTCAAAAAGTTGCCTACTAGTCTATTGGAAATCGAATAAGAAAGCTTGGACGACAGGTACAATTTTCAAAGACTGTTTTTTAAATTACTTTTGCGTATAAGCTGAGAATTATTGCAAAAGAGAAAACATTGCCGTTAAGATATCCAGCACATTTGGCGGATTTGCATCACCATGTTAAGGTAATATTACTTCCCCCGAACACGATCTAGTTAAATCAACCCATGGACCAAGGTTTCATTGCTGCATTTAAACTATATAATCTTAGAAGAACGTTTTCCCAACTAATTGAAGCTACAGATGGACGAGATAAACTCTCAATTCGTGAATTACATTCGTACAAAATATTAAATTTGCTTTGGATGAGGTAAAGATCACAACAATGAATGCCGTTTGGAAAAAAAATATGGCCTGAGTGCTGCATCAGAGAAGCAGTTGTGGATATGCCAGCACTAGTGGAAATTGTGAAAACGGATAAAAAATTAATGGTAAAGGATTTGATAATATATAGGGTCCGAAGATATTTCTGAAGTTATTGAATGCGCTTAAGAAGATCTTTCTGTTGAAGAAATGGTAACGTAATTTTTGAAAATTGGCAATCAAATTGGTGAAGAAGCTATTAAATTAGACCCTGATTTGGAGCGCCGCATAACAAACTTTATAATTCAAGAGATAAAAAGCAATAACCATTAACAAGTTTTTTACTAACCCCTTGGCGGAATTATAAAATTCGTCAGAAGACAACAGTGAAAATGAAATGATGTAAATGATGTAGTTTTTGTTTTATTTTTTGTTTATGTTCAACTTTTATTTATATGTAATATAACTGATTACTGAATAAAGACTTTATTTCAACTATGTATTTACCTTAAATTAAATTTTTTTTATGAGAAATTTAGGATTTGGAACATATTCCCCAAATTTAATACAAAAGTGGGTTCACAGTGCGCGGTTTCGGTTTGCGCACTGTTTTTTCATAATGTAACTACCGTATCATATTTATACAATAAAAATTTGCCGCCAAACCACAATACCACTCGTGATAAATTGGTAAACCATACATTTTCCAAAAAAATGCAATTTTTAAAAAATGTATAAATAAGTTCCACAACATTATTCCATTTCTGACGCAGAAATTTCTACAGAAATAATCAAAGATAAAGTTTTGAAAACATGTTTATGCGTAGTGACATACAATATAACAAACCGAAATAAATTTGCTGGTATCCGCGCTGCAATAGAAATTAATGGATAAATTTAGGAATTTAGAAATTTAGGATATTGTACCTTTAAATACATCAACTACATAGATGGTAGTTGAATCGTATAAAAACAGCAAAGTGTTAGGAATTAAAATTTTGACAGCTAAGTGAAACAAAGTGTTTCGTTTACGTAAAACATGTTGTTTACACAACTCTTCGTAAACGTAACACTTTATACCTAGACTTTTTCCGAAGATTGTGTGGTAGTAGCATAGAAAAATAATTAATAATTTGTCTATGGTAGTAGTTCTTAAACAGTTCGCTTTATAGGTGTTGCATTTATGTTACGTAATAAGTGCACCCAGAAAAAAAAGTTATTGAAAACACTATTTTCATATACAAATTTAATAATTTTCAGGATTGAATTTTGGCCAATAAATTTCATTTTTATTTTTATTATTAGAAAGTTATTGATAATTTATAAAAAAAAATCGAATAGAAACAATAACTTTTCTAGTAACATCAATAATTGCAATATAAAAATAATATTTCGGATACTATTGAATGTACAACTTTCATAAATTTTGAAATTATCAAAATAACTAGTTAACTTATTATTACCATAACTTAAATTATTATAGCAATAGCTAATGTGATTATTAAACTAATAGCCAAATATATGATTTCAATAGTTAAAAACTTATTCGTTCAATGTGTAACATTTAAATTCAATAATTCGAAAATAATTTCTATAACTACTGAAGTTATTACTAAACTATTTAAAATTATTGGAATAAAGTCTTATAACACTTTAAACAAATAACTTATTAACTATTGACCTTAAAATATTGCTTATTAATACAATAAATAAATTGTGTCTTTAGTGTTTCTCAGATAATGAAAATTATTTACGGAAATGAAACGCACATATTTCGTTAGTATTTTATATATTGTTTATAAATTTTATTTACATATTTATTACAAATTTCATAAAATAGGGTTTTCAAAGTCTTTTAACTCGAATAAATTTTTTACCATACTCGAGTACTCGAATTCACTTATTTCTATTTCATAAGCTTGAAAATGTTCAGAAAATTTAGTTCTTAATATTTTAGTAATCAAATAAAATAAACCACTTTCGGAAAAAGCTAATTCAATAATTTCATGAAATTCTATAATTGCTGACTTAACAATTCCCAAAATATAACCTGCTCTATATACTACATTTCTATAAATAACTTCTAATGCTTTAAATTTGATTTCATACTCATTGTCGACAACATTATAATTTTGAATATTTCTCCACCTTGACATATCCAAACTAGTTTTATTTTTTATTTGAATTTCAGAGTCGCAAAAGTTGTTTGTCAATAATAAATGAGCAAATTTTAAGGATGCTTTTATTGACAATGATAATGAAAGGTTAATTCTGGAGTTGGTATTTCGAGCATATTTTTTGAATTCTCTGTGTTTTCCTTCAAACCTAAAGCACCAAAGATAACGCAATGGACCAACTTTTTCTATAGCCGTAGAATAGTGCACCATATTATGATGTTTAAACTTCAAAGTATCATTAAATAAAGATTTGTATGAAATGTGTTGTTCACTTATTAAACCCTTTAATAGTGAGAGTTCTTGGAAATTAAGTTCTGGTAGTAAAACTAAATCAATAATTTTTAATAAATTTAGAAAGAAAAGCCATACCTTATCATCTGGAGGCACTAGGTCTCCAATAATCAGCGAGAAAAAATGACAAAAACATTTCACTTCGCTAGCCGACATTTTTATTGTAGAATTAGTTAAATGATTTAACTGTATTGGTTTAGATAAGTTACCTATCTCTAATGCTCCATAAGGAAATAATTGCACTCTCTGGTTTAAAATTGCTAATGAAAAATAGCCTAAATCAATTAATTTTAATATAATTTTACTCATATCGTATTTTAAAACACCCTCGTATAAATCATGCATTATGTCGAACGAAAAATTTGATGTTACGTGGAAAGAGTTAATTTGATTAAAAATGCATGGTGCTACAATCCCCGTAAATTTGAAATTACCTACTTCTAAATCAGAATTATAATTTTGAACAGTCCGTAAATCATTTACCGATTCTACAAAATTAAGTTGCATATCTTCTTTCGATACCTTGCAGTTTCGGCAACAGTATTTTGATTTAAATGATTTTGTGAATCCTAAAACAGAATTTAGTGCCAAATTATCACCTACAACGAGCCCTAAAACAAAGTGAACATGTGTGGTTTTATCTTGTGTTTTAATTTCAATACCAGTTTCTTCTAAATATTTAATTTCTTCTATTAATCTATAAAAACAAGTGTCCGTACCTATTTTAGATATGTCTTTCGCTTTGAAAAATCTAGCTAAAAAAATGTGCTTTAACTTGGAAAGGTCATAATTCGGCAAAGTAGGAAAATTAAGATATATTCCACAAATTGATTGTGACCCAGCGTGAGCACCTAATGGATTGTCTACTTCAAAATCATCTAATAATAACAGTGTTAAAGGCCATTACTGGCCCCTTACTGAATCAACAATCTGGCTCCAACGGTTTCGATCCTGAGCTTGGTCTTCATACTGTCTTAGACAATCTGAAGAGGCCAAATCGTTCTCTACATCGTGGAGCCATCGTCGCCTGCAACGACCTCTGCGCCTACCATATGGTGGCTCTCCTTTCAGAGATCGCTGAATCCTATCGCTCTCCTTTCGCTCAAAATCATCTAGGTAGAGGAAATAAGGGATAGCAATGTTTTTGTTTAATTTTGAAAATTTGTCTTTCCAAATTGAACCATTAATGAAATTTGAATAAGTTCCTTCTTTTTGTCTATGTAAACTTTGCATATTTTGTAATGTACAATGTAAAACTTGGTTCGATTCAAAAAACTTTTTAAATAGAAACCTTAAAGGCATTAAAATACCTTTGCTAAAACATTCATCTAACACAGGGACACCCTGTTGAACTATCTCAATTATTTCATTATTAATTGTAATACTTATTGGCGTTTTAAATAAGTCCCTAGAAGCTAAATCTTTAAACAACAAGTATTCAGATTTTATTTTTTTGAAAGGATCTTTACAAGCATCTAAGAGTTTATGCAAATGATTGTTCTCCTCTTTTGATTTATTTCTAAACAGAACTTGCTCGATAGAATTAACTATCCTTCTGCAAATAATTTTGCTGACATTCGCTTGTATTTGAAGAATATCTTGACGAGTTAAATTATCTTTTGCATGTAAACTCAAAGAAAATTCAATTGCTGATTTCTCTATTTCCGATATTATAGAGTTAATATTTAAAAAATTTTCATTACAATCCACTGAATCACCCCTACTAGTACTGCTATTTTCAAAATATAATCCCGAATATGATGTGGTTAGATTATTTGATTGCTTATTGTCTTTTGTCAGCTGTTTAACTAGAATTACAGAAATTTCTTTAGTGGGATCTGTAATCGCTGTATTTTCTCCATGTGTTTTAATTAGATGCTTTTTAAAAGCATAAATGCAAGAAAAATTTCGAAAACAATTTTTTTGTTTACAATAATATTTGTCACTTGAGCATTGAGCTTGCTGAATGTAATGTTTTAAAATGAAAAAATAGATCAGAAATACTAAATAATTTACCACAAATAAAACAAATATACATTTCAATAATATAATATTAAAGTAAACAAAATATCAAAATAATTACGAAAACGAACATTAACTGATTACTGAACATAAATGAGTTTTAATAGTTTTATAATTCAAATTCAATTTGGAAATTTAAGAATAAATGTAATAAAATTAAAATTAAATAGAAGTATCCTGCTTTAATATTTGAATAATATTATTTACGTCAGAATTAAACATATCGAAACTAGAAGTTATTTCAGAAAAATATTTTTGTATAAAATAAAATGTGGGTTTTCCGGCTACTGGATACTCAAAGTTCAATACATGATATAATTTAAATGTTATATCTAAAGCCGTTAAAAATGACTGTATTTTATATTTAATATCGTCAAAGATAATGTAGTAATCAGTAATTTTACTGATATTTTCACCAACGGCTATCATAAAAGGTTGAATCTGTAATCCTAAGGAGAAATATTGATTCCTTCGATCCGTTATTGTTTTCTCTAGATTGTTGACCGATTTTATTACTATAATAAGGGTCTCCTGCGCTTCACTAATGCTCGGTTTCCAAAATTTGTTTGGGTTATTTTTAAGTGATATACGTGTTGTTTTTAAAATACTGAACAATAACATTATAGTTATACAGTTTTTAGATTCTAAAGAAAATAAGTTATTATTAGAGATATGTAACTGAAATTTTCCTGAAAAAAAAACAAATTACCTTCGCTTATTTCATCATTTAAGCAAATTTCCAGAAGTTTGATGGAATTTTGGTCTTTAATATAATTTTGATAATAACTAAGGATATTGCAAACAAATTCAGTCCAATTTTTATACAGGCCGTTGGCATTATTTCGATATAAATTGTAAAAATCGATTTCAACCTTGAAGGAAAAGAAAAATAGTTTATTTTGTATTAAATTATTATGTACAAGATTAGTACAATTGCGGCATAACTTTACCAGCAAATATCCTGTGGCGTCCTTAAAACGTGGCCAAATTTTTAAAATGTTCTCAGTTATTTGATCTTCCAATACATTGTTTCTTCTTAAATTAAAAGTATCTTGCCAGTATTCTTCTACTCGCGCCCAAGGTGTAAGATTATGTTTTAACCAGATGCATTTTTCTGCTGCTTTTTCTTCAATAGGCAAATTAATTACTGTTGTATTATTAGAAGTTTTGTTTAATTGTCGATTTTGTTTCAATATATATCCCCGTTTCCGATAATTCTGCAATAAATTGACATTTTTGTCATATAATTTCCCACGAGGATTTTTCTTATGAGATCTGGGTATGTAATATGTTTCCTGAAGTTAAAAAATTAATAAAATAAATACGATTAAAGAATAAATATTTTACAAAAGTTCAACTTTTGGACAAGTGTTGTACTCATGAAAATACAGTTAACAACAATTATAAGTTTGCACGGCTACATGACGACTGAATAGAGAATTTGGTTAAAATAGTTTTAAATTTTTGATTAAATTGTTAAATATTATGAATAGGAATTTCCTAACTTTGAGTGAACCACTAACATTATTATTTTAGCGTAATTATTATCGGTCTTACTTAATTCTTACTTTTTTGTAAAAGGTCACATGAAAATTGTAGTTCCTAAGTTATTATGTAAGTGGTCCACTATAATTGTTCAGTGATTTCTATTTAGATTTAACAAAGTAATCAAAAAATTAAACCAAAATTTTCGGATCAGTTGTCACGTAGCCGCTTTATTTAGGATAAAGTAGAATGTTCGAAATCGAATTTCAAATCGAGATTTGAAAGTAATCTAAAGTACAATTTAATAATAATTTTTAAAATGTAAGAATATACATACAATTTGTTCCGAAGGAAATACCTTTACAATTTTATTTGCAAATTGTTCGATTTCTTGAATTTTCAAACCTCTATGATGAATATTTAAAAATGATGTCACTATGCATGATGCTAAATCAGATTGTTGTATTTTATTTAAAGGATTATTTGTTTGGCACAAATTTAAAATTGAACGTCCTTTAGTACTACCTTTTAATAGTTCTTCCAAGTTCTAAAAATAAATAACGAAAATTATAAACATCATAATTGTAAAAAATTATATTAAACTCTTACATCGGCACTTAGTCAAGGTGAACCTTCTGGACCACTATTTGAAATAAAATCTTCGATACTTGAAGCACCCGACACGGTAGATTTTGTAAATTCTCCTTCCAAGTCAATAACATAACCCTAACAATAAATATCAATTAGGCATCACTGTTTTTGAAACTTAACCTTAGTAACATTATTTGACGTTTTATACGTTATTTTAATTGATCCGTATCAAGGTTGTCCAAATAACATCATATGAATGCATTTTATTGAATGAAAATTTGACAAACTTGGATTAAAGTTTTGTTGGAAAAGCGGTGAAATTAAAGATAATGATATTTCTTAATACAAGATTATGGAACAAATCAATTTTAAGATTAACAACTATACAAAACTGTAAATCAGAAGGCTTACATTTTATTGTTTCACTTGATTTGATACGAATCAATTAATGTCATAAAATGCGGCTGTTAATATCGATATTATAAACCTACATTCAATTCTCGCCATTCATATAATTTCTCCCGAAATTTAATTTTGAATCCAAATTGTGATCGGGTAAATGTTTCCTCTAAATCCTGTTTTCTTAAAAATTGTAAGGATTCCACGTTCAAACCGAACTCTGAAAATAACGGTATAATATTGTAACTTAATAATCACTATAATAATCACTATAATATAAACCACACAATATTGCACATTAAATTCATTAACACACCTTCAAGTTGTTTACAAATCTCGAGCGGTAATCCCCACGATAAAATTAACTTGCAGAGTTCACTGTTCTCTTCTTCTGGAACAACATGCGGTAAAATTAGATGATGGCTTTGCTCTTCCAAATTCGATTCAGAATTGATCTCACTAAGTAAATGAATGTATTCCATCTTGATAAACTTATACTACCTAATATTTATTAAATATTTTTACCACAAATTTCACAAAATATTAATAGTTTTTTATATTATAATAATTCACAAAACACGATACAAACACGATTCACAATTTTTTTTAACAAACCAAACGCGCACTACAAATTCGAGAAAAGAACTAAATAAAACATAAACTACTTCCGTTACTTTATATTTTACACGTTGTCAATATTATTATCAATAACTTAAGTTATTAATTTCTATACGGTTACTATTGTTTTAATAAATAGATTTATAAAATGTATTATTATCAATAATCTAAGTTATTAATTTCTATAACGGCCACTATTTATTCAACAATTAAAATGTATATTACATATTAATGTAATTAAAATACTACCTTGCGTAGTTATGGGGCACTCACATGACTCGTAAAATCCCACGAAATGATCATGATAGCCCTAGAATTCCACCACGATGACTATTGTTGAAGCGACTAAACGGTTGGATCGCTATAGTAGAAGTATATGAGTATATAGAATAGATATCGTTGCTCTCCAAGAAACACGATGACTTAAAGATGAGCACACCCCAAGGCTTTACAGTGGTGATAGTCTCGGAAAGACTGTCTTGGGTTTCATACCAGTCGATAATCGAATATATGTGCTCCGCTTTCGCATGAAATTAGCCAACCAGTCAATAATCTGCGTATACGAGCCAACTCAACGGTAAAGACTCATGTTACAACAATTTGGATTCTGATCGAATCTACACCTGAGCACGAGGTCAGGCTGGTGAATTGTGACTTTACTGCTATAAAACTGACAAAAATCAGACCGATTTATGTGGCAACGTCAGTCCTGAACCCGGATACGAATTTGCGTACGATAATATGGTGAGATATAATGACTCTACCATGATTAATGAAATCATAGTGGCTAGCGAGGTGGACGCATGGACCATGTGTTAATTTAAAAACGATGGCTCGGGTCGTCTAAGATCAACATAGCAACATATATCCACGTTTTTGCAATCGCACGGTAAAACAATGCCGGTCATTTGAATGAAAAAGTGTGATTGGTGGACGGCCGAAGTTGCGTATGGAATTACAAGATTGCATCGTAATTTCAGCCTTATAGTTCAAATATTTACCAAATGTCGACTAAGCTGAACTTATACATATGGTGTTGATCATGTATGGACGCGACAGTTAAACGGTGCAGTATGAGTACGAAAGCTGGCAGCTGACATATTCGAAAGAAGGGTCATGCAAGTGATGTTTGACCATAAACGCGATTATAATGACACCTTTGCGGAGTTCAATAATCGCAAGATCAGGAATTTGTTGCGAATTACTCATCTATTGTATAAGAAATTTATGGACAGCTATATGACTGCGTGACGTGCTGCGTTTTCAGCAAACCACCTTTTGATAGGACATATGACGGGAACTTCTGGTTGTCTAGGGCAATATGAAGAGCTATCGCAAGGCCGAAACAGATAAAGTCAAACTGTTAACACACTGTAAAGGCCAACAACAGTAATATCCTGTAAAATAATTCATTATTATTTTTAAAGCGCATTTCATGTGTTTTAATAATAACTTTCATTTATTGAGTACAACACTTTAAGGAGTTTAGATTAATAAGTTTATGTGAATAATAACAATAATTCAGGTTATTGTATTAATAACTTATAATTGTTTGTTTGAACAATTTCATTATAAAATCAATAACTTTATAGTAGATTAAACTACTTTTTGATAATTTTTATTTTAATAACGATGTGTTGTGAAAGTATTATTGAAACAATGACCATTTTTTTTCTGGGTGTGGTACATTAACATAAGATTTACAGTGATGTGTTAATGTAACTATAAATATTTACAAATTTCATAATTGAATTGATCAATTTTAAAATAAATTTAATTAATTCGCATAAAAAATTGCTAATACTCAAAAAACACACAGTAAGGCGATCGATAGCAATGATCGATAGTTAAAATTGGTTACGAAGTATTTCTCGTTTATACACATTTAACTAAATTCTCCGAATATATTAGTATAGAGCAAGAAAGATGTTTTGTGTATAGTATGTTTATGTAACGTATTTCGGGAATTTGCTAAAAAAATTTAGTGGGCGCAGACAAAAATAAAAACATAAGCGCGGTATAGAGACCGTTTATAAATGTTGACAACAATTTTTAAAAAACTTAGTCATCTGTTTTAGTGTTGTGAAAAAACGTTTCAACCACAAACACAATGTGAAAATATTTTATGAATGTTTATATTTGCTAAATATATTAGATCTTTCAAAAAATAATAAAATTGGAAGAAAGAAATGAAAAGTATTTTTTGTCAAAATTTTAACTAATTCACACAGCAAAAATATTATACGGCCAGTGGACACCGGTATACACGCAAAAAAATACAGACATCCGTCAATGGATTACCGGTATAACACGCAATATAATAAACCTAGCCGCCGACGGCGACCAGTACACCACGTAGAAAAATACTGTCAGCAACCACCTGCATACCTCGCAGAATAATTCGTCCAGCAACCACCGTTATACCACGATTATTATTATTCCCCAAGTGGTTACACGTCGATAATAACAATTTCAAACACGCATAACAATTTGGCAGAAACCATGTTTCAAAATATATTTTAAATAAATAAAAATTTGAATGCGAAAATACGTTTTGAGAGTAGTTTACTGCCTGATGTATACTCTCATTGAAGTTATCCCAGTATTTCATCCCAGGATTTTTTAAAAATGACAATACAAGCGTAAATAATTAATCCCAGACTCTTTAAAAATACATATATAATTTATACAGTTGGTTCATCCCAGGCTTTTTTACGTTTATACTATTCCAGACTTTTTCGTCAGCAAAAAAATATGCAGTTATACCAAAATACTCATCCCGGACTTCCTTAACATGTAAAATTTGTTGGGTGGAAAATAAATTCTTCTGGGCAAATCGTTGAAAAGGCGGCTATTTTCTCTTTGCGATTAAGTTAAGGACGCTGTTAGCAACCAGTAAGCTAGCTTTGATAATTTTTTGACTATTGGAATTACCGCAATGTAAATAAATGTGGCGCCCCTGCTAATTTTCAAAGAAAATTAAAATCGCATTGAAGAAAAAATCGTATGGCCAAGCTTTTGTAGGGATTGCTATTTTCTCATAGCGATTGAGTTTGAGACCTGGTTGGCCATTTTTTTGCCTGCGTTTAAAAAATTAAACAAAAAAAAATTAAAGTTGGGCGAATTACTTCAGCACTGAATGCCACTAATGAGCCCACGGTACCCGGACAAACACATATACTTACACGTTAAAAACACCCAACCGTGATTTTTGGTCACCACCGGAAATCGAACCCGAGACCCTCGATAACAAGGCAAGGACGCCACTTACTATGCCAACCGGGACGGCATGCATTTATAGTTTTAGTTTTCTTTGAAAAGATGGCAAAGGCGCCATATTTATTTATATTGCGAAAATTAATTGTCAAAAAAATATCAACGCTAGCACTGTGGTGGCCAACAAGGTTTTAAACGCAATCACTATGTGAAATCAGCCGTCCCTATAAAATTTTGGCCAAACGATTTTTCTCGATTTTTCTGAAAAGTTGGCATTCTTTGAAAAGTTGGCAAAGGAGACAACACATTTATTTATATTGCGAAAATTCCAACGCTCAAATAAATATCCACGCTGGCATAGTGGTGGCCAACAAGGTCATGAATTTAATCGTTTGGCCAAATGATTTTTTTCGATTTTAACTTTCTTTGAAAAGTTGGCAGAAGAATTTTTTTTTTACCAATTAAATTTCACATATTAAAATAGTTATTTAAATTGTGAATGAACCATCTGCATAAATTATACATTTATTTTTAAAAAGTATGGGACTGATTATTTACGCTTGTGTTGTCAGAGAGAGATATTTTTAAAAAACCTGGGATGAAATACTGGGATAACTTCAAGGGTGTTGCATATTGGCTGCTATGATTATTTTAGATAGAAATGGTATAATGGAGATTCATGAACTCCTGGAAGATATTTTCACTGTGGTATGCCGGTCGCATCAGTGCGAATTATTCTGGTTTTTATAAACTCGTGGTAACCGCCAACTATGGCCGAATTATTAAATGTGGTATATCGGTGGTGCAATGGCCGCTGATATTTATGAAATGTTAGTTGCAAAAACCAAACTCTAATTATTTAAATTTCATAAAACATTCGAAAAAATCGACAATCATAAAACATTCCAGCTTTAGCCAGTGCTCTATTTGCTCGGTAATTTTTATAATTTGGGAGTCTTTTTGTTCGAATATATAATATTTCAATTAGCGACCTAATAAAAAAAAAAGGTTTCGGGGGCGTAGGAGCGGTGATCAGCAAACATGTTGGGACTATAGGAGCCATTTGGCAGTCTATATAATCGAATCTATAGTATTCCTATAATATTCCATTTAGGTACATACATAATTGGTTCGAATTACATTCATAATTATTGCCGGGTCGCTGCGCTCCCGTCGCTACGCGATCTAATGAAAAGAAAGGTTTCGGGTGGCGTAGGAGCGGGAATCAGCAAACATGTTGAGACTATACGAGCCATTTGGCAGTCTTTTTGTTCGAATATATAATATTTCATTTAGCTACATACATACTTGGCTCGAATTACAATTATAATTATTGTCGGGTCGTTGACCTAATAAAAAAAAAGTCTCCCGTCGACCTAATAAAAAAAAAAGGTTCGAGGGGCGTAGGAGCGGGTATCAGCAAACATGTCGGAACTATAGGAGCCATTTGGCAGTCTTTTTGTTCGAATCTATAATATTTCAATTTGGTACATACATACATACATACTTGGCCCAAATTACTTTCATAATTATTTTCATTAATTCGATGTGCTTTTATTTATATAAAATTTTTATACATAAATAAAAATAAGATATATATAAATCATTTAATTAAGTTTTCTACAAATAAAACCGAAAATAAAAATAAAAATTGTTGCTCATTATCATACATTTTAAAAAAAATCATAATGCATTACATAATAATAATAATAATACAGTCTATAAAGGCAATTACTGGCCCCTTACTGCAACAATCTGGCTCCAACGTTTCGATCCTGGGCTTGGTCTTCATACCATCCTAGACAATCTGAAGAAACCAAGTGAATTCTCTACGTCGTGGAGCCATCGTCGCCTGCAACGATCTTTGCGCCTACCATATGGCGGCTCTTCCTTCAGAGATCGCTGCACAAATCGTTCCGGATCAGCACGCAGAACGTGACCGAGCCAGCGTACTCGCTGAGTTCTTATTTCATGCACAATATCGGGGATCTTTATCAGATCTCTGATCTCGAAATTGTACAGAGCTCGGTATGTGCCACCTATTTCACGTTTTGGTCCGTAAATCACACGCATTACACTTCTCTCAAATGTAAGCAGCCATCTTTCGTACTCATCCGTCAGCGTCCACCATTCACATCCAAACATAACAACGGGCCTGATCAACGCTTTGTAAAGTTTCAGCTTGACGGCACTTGATAGATGTTTACATTTTAACAGTGGTCTTAGAAGATACAAAGCACGGCTCCCAGCTGCCAGCCGCACTTTAATATCCTCACCCACACTGTTATCGTGAGTTATAAGAGAGCCCAAATATTTGAAGATCCTCACTCCTTCAAACGTATAGTGGCCACTACTAAAATCACTATACATAAATATGATTATTGTTTTGTAAAATATCTTAGAGATGGCATTATTTAATTAAAAAATATTTTTCTATTTTTAACAACAGAATACTTCTCAGAATACCTTTAACGATACAAGGATGACTTCTAGCGTGAAATGTAAATTGAAAATAATCCTACAATACTTCTGTATTTCTAGAGTTTAGTCTATTTTTACATATTCCTAATTCAATCATAATTCAAAATAAAATATTTAGTAATGTCATAAAAAATCTTAAAAATATATAAATCTGATAAGCTTGAATTTTAAAGTTAGTATTTTATTAAATTTGATTGTCAGTAATTTAATTTAATTGACATTGGAAGTAAAATGCGACTGCCTTTCAAAAAAAAAATATTTTTTTGAAAATAAATTTTAGTTTAAATTTTAATAATCATTCTACGATCCGATTAAAATCCAAGATACGATCGTTTTACTGTGACCTATAACTATAAGTGACACAAATCCATTAAACGTTAATTCTTATATGGCACGCCCACAACCGTTCAACAGTTCGCAACATCTTTGCTTTATGAATGTTTATATTGTACAACCCATTCCGATTGTGCCATTGTAATATACACCATGTTATGCAAGATGTACATACATAATATATTTTTAATTCATACAATGACCATAACTGTAAAAATGTATGTATACAATACATACGTATGTACATTTATGTATTACAAAATCACATTTCTAAAAATTGAAAAAAATTAGCCAACGAAACCCAAAAAATTCTTATATCTCGTAAATATTACTAGATTTTAACCATCGGACGGACATTACACAATAATTTTCATCCAAAACAAATGAACTTAGAAACAATAAAAATAAAACCCGAACAATAATAAAACATGGAACATTAAAAACATATCGAAGAACTTAAGTAGTAAATTTTCTTTAATTTTAGTTTTGTTTCTTTAAGTTCTCTTCTTTATATATGGATATATGTATGTATGCATGTATGTCTGTTTATCTCATGACTTTTTACCTTTTTCGTTAATAATAATAAAGCTTGCTATAGCCTTAATGGCAATAAAACAAGAGGTGATTGTATAGTGGTGTATCAGGGCCATTTTGTGTACTGTATGTATATATTTCACCATAAAACGTTAATAAAAAAAACGTATTTTTGTTTTTTATTCTTAAACTTTTCTTTCTCGTGTAATTTCACCTTTAACTTTAATTTCATTGCTCATTTCAATTATAGAGCGCACACATAGACAAATTGTATACAGAAATACATATTTCACATTTATAGTTTGTTACAGTAAATAAACTAGTCCCATGAGCCTGAACATATATGTATATTGCATGTTGAAGACTTTGGAGAAATAGTTTTCATGATACGAGTACATGTACAAACATAAAAACGAAATCAATTATTAATTTGATGTTTAGAAAACAAAAAAATATGTAATTCTAACACGAGTAGAAATTTATTCAATTTATATTAAATGTATATACATGTATAAATGATTGTGATTAATTAATGTTATCTATTTTTTAAAAAATAACATAAATAAAGTTTAATTAATCTTTAAGATAACAAAATTAAAATAATTAGAAATGGGGAAAATGAATTTAGATACGAGTTGGTATTTCGGTTTATTTTTATTTTAATGATTTTTATTAATTGAATTAATTTATACCATTTTTTAAATTGGTAATCAATTATGTGTGCTATCTTAATTTTAAAATCGTTGATTATTTTTTATAATACATATATTGATATATTAAATTGGTTGACTATTTAGTGTGGAGGGATATTATTTCAAGTATTTGCAAACATTAAAAGGGCTATACTTTTGTTATTCCGTGCGTATTTATTGTTTTTATATATAAACTAATTAATAAACATATTTTCGAATGTATGCATTTCATAAAATTGTAAGGTTTTTTTTTGGTAGCTTAATTTATTTTGTTATTTAATTGATATGACCGCGATGGTCAATTGTAACCTGTATCTCCACCATAACAATCCAAACATATGTTTTTAATTGAATACAAACTTTTGTCATTCAATCGAAACAATTTTTACGATCTTTTAAAGTTGAGATGTCATTGTGGTTTTTTTTGTAATAATATTTGCGCTAGTTTTCGAAGGGTGGCATGAATCGAAACGGTTAAAGCTCAGTCCGAGTTCATAACCAGTTAATTATTTTTTTTATTTTTTGCTAATAATTGAAAACAACCCTGAAAAATAAAGCATAGAAATTACAATTAAGCTTCAGTGGTTAGCCGACGCCGTGGCTCAGATTTTTTGAGATGGAGATTGGGAGACATCGGACATTTTCGTTTTTGGATGGGTATAAAAACAAAAACCGCAATTTTTTCGAGAGCTTTTTGGATTGAATTTTGGATATTGGACACCGGATCGTTCCCAAGTGAATTATTTTTATTTAATTTATTTAAATTAATTTAAGTTTATTTAATTAATTGATTTATGTTTATTTGGTACTGAAATCAGTACATTGATTCCAAGAGGAATCCTATATATAATTTTTTTTGTGTATGCTGAGGCTAAGTCAAAGACTTGATTCCAAGAGGAAATTTTCATTTTTTTTTGTGCTGATGGTTGCTACACCTACTAAGTTTTTGTTTTAAGTGAATTTAATCCTATGTGCTAATGCTAAGTGTTACATTTATTCCGAGAGGAATTATATACATTATTTTATTTGTATGCTGAAATCAACACGTGGGATTCCGAGAGGTTTTTATGGCTAAAATCGAATACGAAAAGCAGAAACAACAAACACATTTATCCGTGGAGTGTGAATATATGTGCGTGTATGTATGTGTATGGGTATTTAAGTAAAAATTGAATTGTTTGGATTGAAGTGGCAAGAGGTGCTGATAATTTGTTTTCTTCTTTTATTTCTTTCATTTATGGGGTTTATAGCGGATTGTTCAGTGAATGGTCATGAAACCGCAAATAAAATGGAATCTTATACTTATCGATCAATTATAAATAAATTGTTTATTTTTGATTAAAAATTTTGTAATTTTGAATTCTAGTAATTGTGTTTTTTTGATTTTTTAAATGAAATTATTATAATAAATCTAAAATTTTGTTTGTAAAAAAATATCTATTTTTTTGTTGTTTAATTTTCTTTATTTTTGGCACGCTACAAAGTCACATATAAAAATCAACAATATTTGTGCTTATTGTATTGCTATTTACATAATTAAACAATATACTCATAAGCGCGCGATTAATTTTGATGGCATGAGGTCAAAAATTGTATGTTTCATTGTAAAGTATTCAGCACTGAAATCGTTAAATCCGTGTTTTGGATTTTCCTCAACACACTATTCTTAAAAATGCTAAATAATATGAAATTATCGGGGGTCAGTAACATAAACGTTACAAATTTGTTTTTGAAAACCGCTAGGTATGATTTCAGACTAAAAAATTATTTATGAATTATACCCACAAGTTGGTTATAGCGACATGGAATGATGGATGCACTGCACAAGAGGGAGAGCAACATAATTGGGATTAGAATCAGAAATATAAACAAATATCGAATTTTGTAGTTTAAGTCGATGATTATTTTTTAAAGAAAATTGATCATAAAGAAACTAAAATTGGAAAGCACGCTGTTGCCCAGTAAAAGTCCTTTTATAAATATTGCCTAGCACATCTTTCGGAGAGTGATAATCACAGATTTTAACTCCCAACACTGGTAAATTAGCATCTTACCCGTTTAGTCAAGATGTTGAACGACTTAAAGTTCTACACGGAATGTTGTCGAACCCAGTAAACACATACTATTAAAACTGATTTTCTAGCGCTGTAAGAAGCGAAATTTGGAAAAAAAACAGGTCATTCACAAAATCGTTCACACCATCAAATTAATTTGTTTGTTGTAGCAAATTTATTTTACATTTTTTGCCTAATTTTAGATTAGCACATATTTTGAATAATTTGTAAATCACATAATTGAGTTGGGGAAGAATCATGTATGATTTGCAAAAGATTTATTCAATACCTATATCGACTACCAATATCATGCATCTCTTTGAATTTATCCGTTTTTGATAAATTCAAATTGGAGATGCAACACCGCTATATCGACTATCAATATCAGGTATCCAAGGAGCTGTCATATAAAATTAATAATTTTTAAACATTTTATCATGTTTGGATATCAAATCTCCAAGGTAGATAAACTGTGGCATTTTTAAAAAATGGAGAAACGTATGGCCTAAAATAAAATAATTATTCCAGCTGCCATCAACTTCCAAATTCATATAAAATTGATAATTTTTAGACATTTTATCAAATTTGGATATCAAATCTCCAAGGTACATAGATAAATTGTTGCATTTTTAAAAAATGGAGAAACGTATGGTCTAAAATAAAATAATTATTCCAGTTGCCATCACGTGCTAGGTTTATCATAAGAAATTAATGAACTTCCAAATTCATATAAAATTGATAATTTTTAGACATTTTATCAAATTTGTATATCAAATCTCCAAGGTAGATAAACTATGGCCTAAAATAAAATAATTATTTCAGCTACCATCACGTGCTAAGAAATTCCTGAACTTCCAAATTCAAATATCATTGATAATTTTTAGACATTTTATCAAATTTGGATATTAAATCTCGAAAGGTAGATAAACTGTGGCATTTTTAAAAAATGGAGAAACGTATGGCCTAACATAAAATAATTATTTCAGCTGCCATCACGAGCTAGATTTTTATTTTTAAGAAATTCCCGGAACTTCCAAATTCATATAAAATACAAAGTCTATAGTTAGTGTTTATTTTTTATCAAGCAAATTATTTATATTATATGTAAACCAAATATTAGTTTTATCAATATTTGTAATGAATGTTGTTAATCAATTTATTGTGATTTATTAATTGCCCTGATCTATTTTAATTATGGCATAAAACATTTAAATTCGCCCGAATGTATGTTATTTTATATAAACACTAATATATTTACTATATGAAAAAGTTAGTATAATTTTTATTATAAACTTCATAAATCTGAAATATATGTATAGATATGTTATGTGTAACCAAAGATATTGAAAGTTTTGGGACTATTTGTTACTAAAATATAATAGTATCCTTAAATTTATTAAGATCGATAATTATAAGCCAACGATGTCTAATTTATAACTAGACGTTTATCACTTTATTTCAATTCATCTAAACTTGTCGTTGTATTTTTCATAAGAAATTCCTGAACTATCGTTATCGTATTTTCACTTCTATTGGTCTTATAAATATCAGCATAATTATATTCATGAACATTTTAATTTAGTTTAATTTATTTTTATAGGTCTAAGCTCTGAGAATTTGTTCCATTAATAGTTTACCCATGGAAAACACAAAAATATATTTTCAGACACAAAGAATCAAGGTGCGGCTGAAATTTCAAAGCATTGCTTATATAATTCAATAGACTCCTAGAAATAAATTTCCATTTGTACTTTCAAACAAATAGAATACAATATTCCTTCGAATTTTGTTCTGTATAAACTTATTGCGTAATTAACAGTTTATAACATTTTACATACATATGTATATGCATAAAACATGTCTTGTTCATTTATCCGTCGCTTTTCATTAAACGATCCACATAAGGAATCTCAAATGTACAGGAGTGTATATTTATGGTCAAAAATATCCTATGTATTAAACATATAAAAAATGTACAAATGTATGTAAATATATACAAATATACATATTTTTTTGCTGCTTGTTTAATTTTAAATCACCGCATTGTTAATTTTAGGAAAATGAAAAAGAAAAACAACAGAAACATAAATAAAATGAACAGAAAAACCAGAATTAAAACAAAAAAACAGAATACTAAAAATAACAACATAAATTTATTGTTTTTATCTTTTTGGTCTATTTTAATAGTTTTACTATTTACTACACAAAACACAAATGTTGCTCGGCTCGAAATATGTACCACCATCATCACCATCTACCACCATTTTTTTCCAGTACATAGTACCTATAGTAAATAATATGTAATACGAAACAGAGTTTATTAACATCGAGGGTGGAAACGAAATATAGATTTTTATAAATAAATTTTATTATTTGTTATTTTTTTGACAGAATAAGTTTAATTACTATAGTTTTATTTTGAATTGTTGGTATTTTTCCAATATTATTTATCTGTCAGTTTTATTATATTCTTTCAATTTATGGATGAAATTTCGAGTGATAATTTATGAGCTTCTCACATAATATTATTGCAGTGTGGTATACGTATAATTCCACGGTCAAAAAAATAAAGTTTAATTCAAAATACTCGTATATGCTACCACATACGACAAACCATTAAACAAAACAAAAAGCAATATTATTGTATTGACCGCCATTAGTTAAATCAATAATCGTTCATGAAAAATAAAATACTACTGTACTATCATTTTGCATCTGTCGGACATAAAAAACAATAATAATCCTCTTAAAAAATGTACAAAACTGTAATGAAATCAGGCCACACAATTATGGTTTAAGTAGAAGTGTTTCCCACAACCTATTTTTCTATTTTATTTATTATTTTTTCAATTTTCGTTTGGTGTTTAACTTTCCGAATCGATTATTTGACACTAAAATGAATTTTATTACACCAAGCACAGCGAAAATACGTATAGAAAACCCAGAGATAATTTTTCCATTTATTTTTTATTTTATTTATTTTTATCTTTGGTTTAAGTTGGTGCTATGAAAGTTTTACTAGCATACATCGATTGAAATGGTATATATGCGTGATTTTTTATTGAATCGTTTTTGGCTCCGACAAATAAAATTTTAAAAATTTGTTTCTTTATTACACACAACACCTAGCTAGTAATTAATACTCATGCTTATTGTAGTCCAATTACTAATTCAGGGCCATATCAAGCCATAAGAACATATAACTCTCTAATTGCATTGGCCTAAACATTGCCTCCGGGAAAGTTTAACATATTTTGTTTCATGTTTCCTGAGAAAAATGAAACGATGACCTATATTTTCCCTTACAAAAATTTATTTGTATTTTAAAAATTTGTTTTCGTAAGTTTGGAATTAATAAAAAATTAAGAATTAAAGAACATGTCATGCGTTATATATGTTCTAGTCAGATGAATTTACTGTGCCTTAAAAAATATTAAATCGTGTAAATTTTATAGCCGTTCTTCTACGATGAGAAATTTATCTCACTTCAGATAGTTTTATTGTGAAATGTCATTTTAATTTGATTTTGATACAAAACAGTTAACGTCGCCACTACTAAAAAATTTAAAAAAATGTCTCACATTTATGAATTTTTTGTGGTTTCTATTTGTTAAGAAAATTTTTGGCTGCCAGTCAGTTCTTTAATGAAATAGCGGCGTAGAGGATTACTTTCGATATTTTACCAATGTACATATTTTGAAATAAATTTTAAAAAGATATTTTGCTATGTCACAAAAGTCACACAGCAATCGTGATAACATATAGGGTGAGTACGTTTTCCGGTGCAGCGATTAAGGATTAAAGTGAATCGCATCGTAAAAAAATATTTTTTTTTTTTTTTTATAATTTTAATATACGAGTATTATAAAAGATATAATTTAATAAATAAAACTATGATGTAAAACTTGTATTTTACATAAAATTTGTGTATCTGGCGACTCCACAGAAGCTCTGAATATTTCAATATTATTTCAATATGATGGTGAGAGGCCGACTGAACTTGGAGGTTAAACAAGTACCCAAATATCGCGTCAACACAGTTGAAATTGACACTAGCCAACACTATGCTGGGGGCTAGTACAAATGATGCTGAGGGATCTCGGATCAGAGCGGTGCATTTATGGGGGTTTAATTCTAAGCCCGCTAATTTTAAGGCACCTAGTAATTTATCCAGAATGGGTTCTAATGCTCTGATGTCTCGTGCGATGAGTATAATGTCATTTGTATAGGCGAATATGAGAGGAAGTTGCAACTCAACACGCTAATCTAGTTTCGACTCAGGGAATTGGTCTGTCACAGTTAGTAAAACCTTATTCAGGATAAAATTAAATAAACGGGGATATATGGAGCATCCCTGTTTAACTCCTTTACTTTTTTTGAATTTTTCTGTACAAATATAGAACCATTTAACAATATAAACTAATTATCATTCATTAAAGTGTCTATTTGGGCTGTGCCAAATATATGGAATTAATAATAATAAATTGAACTAAATTAGAGGATATCTGCCAGTTAAACTTAAATTTAAATTAATTAATTAAAGGTTGAGATGCAGAATAAAATAAATCGAAACTAATTTTAGTTGAATTTTCAGGAGTATCTTATAAGTCTGATCCAGCAAACTAAAAAAATTTATTTTAGAGCCCAGTGATTCTGAAAAAAATTATAAAAGTAGATTAGAACTGTATCGTCCTGTGTTACTAACTATTGGCTATACCAGGTGTCTGTAAGCTGGTCAATTTCTATCATATTAACTAAACCAATCCAAATCCTTTTTATGTTATGTGTAAACGGGTGTTCGGTGAGGCCCGGCCATTTCCGGGAGATCCTGCTTAGTGGTTGGTCGAACATTCCAATCAAAAAAATTCAAATTATAACGTAAAATTTAAAAAATGTTCACATTTATTAATTGGTCTTGCTTTCAAGTTTTTATGAATATTTGGCTGCCAGTCAGTTTTTCAAGGAATAGCGGCATAGAGAATTACTGTCGATATTTTGACGATGGACATATTTTGATATAAATTATAAACAGTTATTTTGCTATATAACAAAATATCACACGCAGCAATCGTGATAACATTATAGGGTGAGTAATTATTTCTTTTACATAAATCATAGATTTACATAAAACATAGAATGAAAAATAAAATTCTGCAATTTTAGCAATAATGAAAAAGCGACACCGTTCGTTTTCGTTGACATATAGTTTTTGCTTAAAGTGAATTTGATTACATTTTTTCAAAGTGAGCAATATTGATATTTATTTAAGTGTAAATAAAAGCAAAAATTAGTGAAATTTCACTTGTGCCATCTGTTTACTTATGGTATTAAACTCATCTCAGTTTAATTAGTTAGTTGTCAATTTTTCTCTGTCTAAATCCGACAATCCCACGAAATGAGGATCTGTATTGAACGTCAGGTTTAATTCTTCAATAGACCCTAATTATTTAACTATTGTGATTTTTGGCCAAATTTTTAGTTGAAAATTCGACCTTAAATAATGCTAGACCTCTAAATTCCATTTTCTGTTAGACTGCAACACATTTTCTTAATGGAATTTTGAACTAAATAAATAAAAGGAAATTCAGACTAATGGTGTTATGACACTGACTTTAGTTTTCCGACTTAAAAACTGTTGTAAAAAAATTAATGCGAAATAGCGAAAGAAAATAATTTCTGGGGGAGACAACACTATAATATAGTATTAATATCCATATTATGTATTCTATTTCACTATTTATTTATATTAAAATAAAAAAGTCGGAATTTAGAACAAAATTATTTTGAAGCGACGAATGCATATGTAATATTACATTTAATTGAAAATGGTGAAAAAATAATTCATGTGTAATCCGAAACATTGCAGCCACAAAACAGATAAAAAAGCAGTACTACTGTGTAAAATGATGGAGGAATGAATTCTGCATTTAAACTTGACAAACCATTTACTTACACTAAGTTTTATTCGATATGCTTACTGTACTTAAGGTCATATTTTTCTTTATAATTTGAACATTATAAGGAAATGGAATAAGTTAAAGACGTACTTCGCCACAGAATGGAAGAAGTCGTTAAAGTGTAGCAATAAAAGTGGATGACGGCGAAATATAGCAGTCTATTTGAATAGCCTCATTTGGCCTGCAAAATGAGCAACTATAAAACCAGAAATCAGATTACTAAAAGCATTTTCCATGACTCACCTATTTTTCGATATATAGCATGTAATTAAACCGAATTTGATTACGAGTGAAATCCCTATGCGAATACAGTTTCATTTTAACAATCCGTTTGCGGAAATGCGGATTAACAATCCGTTAGTGGATATTTGCTTCGCTCTCGTTAAAAATGAAATAAACTAGACGCATGTCTTGCTAATTATCTCAATGTAATTTGGAACTACATATATCACCTGTAGATTAGGTAATATACTATTTTATCAAAAAACATCTTAAAAATAGTTTAATTTGATTTCTGTTAGAATTGGTCTATTTTCGCTACAAAATTTAATTGCGATTTTGTGTAATTAACCCAATTTAGATATAATTTTCATTTGCACTTTGTAATTGAAAGTGGTAACATTTTTAGAATCTCAAAATTGAAAGACATACATATATATATATACAACATACATATATACAGATTTTGGACCACAGTTACCTCGGACGAACAATACTATTGTCAATATTCGAAATGTTAATATCAACAAATATTAAATGTCAGATAAAACTACATCTTTGGTCTCTATTATTTTGGCTTTCTGCATAAGAAAAAATAAAGGGGAAGCTAGAATATGGTATAGGATAGGCAGTGGCTATTAAAGAGAATTAAGTTAATTTATCCATTTCACTCACGTACGTAATAATCCATATTTTTATGGTTTTAGTTTTATAGTACTTGTTGACAGTTCGCCTAGTTGATGTTTCGTCAGTAAAAAATTTTACGATTTAAATACAACTTATCAAAACTAATTACTGAAATTGATTTTTTTAAAATTAGTTTTAAAACATTTATGTCTAAAATATATCATGGTTAACTAAAAATGAAACAGTGGGTCGCTTTACATACGTACTTAATTGTGAACTGATTCAATAAGCTATTTGCTCGTAACCAAAGAACAATACAAGCAATTTTGAGTTGATATGGATTTCTAACAATTATCCCTATTTCGAAAGCCCATTTTCCAGGTTTTTGATCAAGCTGTATAAGGCAGACACAGGTCGGGCAAAAATGTTTGCAAATTCTTACTCTTCACATCGAGGTCTACGCCATTAAACTATTCGCCGTTTTTACAGCAAAGTTTGAATTTTATAAAATTTAATACACCTAGAGTAGGCTGGTTTTAAGACAGTTTGGACAAAACTGGTCTACGTTAAATAATTTTAATGGGCGCCCACTTATCTTCGATGGAAAAATGGTTTAAGATTGAACTAAATATCGTGTATTTTTTAGTTCACCCCTTTTTAATTAGATGTCATAAGTGACAACAAAAAACAATTTTTTCATGGAATATTTTGTAATTTTCGATAGCGGAGATTTACACTATTTCAAATTTTAATTTAGACGCATTTTTTGGCATTTAAATATCGACATCAATTTTGATTTTTGTTCTAGGTAAAGTAGAGCCTTAAGTTCAACATTTATTTATTTGCCTGTGGCTTTTGACAAAAACGAAATTCTAAACCTGAATTTTTTTAAATCTTTTTACGTCTACCGTTCTAAGTAGGCTTATGCACTCGAAATTTAAATTGCAATACGAGTCGTTTTCGACGATTTTGTTGCTAATGGCAACGAGTGGCAAAATACTATTTCGCTTGCTTAAATTAAAAACATTTTATAAGAGTTTCAGTAGTTGTTAACCTTAAATTTTTTATTCGATCAACAAAGAACCACTTTGCGCTCTTAGTATATACATAATTAATGTGGTAGAAATTCTAAACTGGTGCTAGAGGCTGGTATTAACGAATATGCAAATTATATTTATGTACTGTAAAATGTAATTATATATTTTTTAAATACATTATATTCTCAGATAAGTGTTTTAAGAATTTCACAAAAACTAATGTAATTAATAAGATATTCGATTTGTTTGCGTTATGCAAAAAAGTTAGTGAATAGAATTTTCGAAATCTCGCATAATCGGTTAATATGAATACAGATATTTAGGACAAATTAAATCATGATCAGTATTTTATTTTATCGTACATTCCTATATTTTAATTGAACTGCTACTAAAACACAAAAATCTAGTCAATTATCAGATTAAAATACCAACAACAACAAAAAACAGAAAATATTCTATCTGCTATGTGCTATTAACAGATGTAAATACATAAAATGAATTTCTTTATTACTAACCATAATGAAATATACTCGTACATCATACATAACATACTCTACTAATTCCAATAAAACATCAGTGAATTAGTCTAATATTACATAAATATCTCGGTATGTTGTAGGTGTGGTTTTCATAAAGACGTAATCAATTTATTTGATTTCTTCTCATGTTTTTTTTATTATCTTATATTTTATAATTACTTACATGATTCATCTGTAGGAGGTACCGTAAACATATAGACAAATAAATAAACGTATATTTCTACCAAATAGTAAAATTAAGTTGTATTCAAACAGAATTTGGAATTTATGATTTAAATTTTATTTTAGACTTTTTGATAATTGTATTAATTTTGAACATAAAATTTAATTAATTTTACGTGATAGTAAATATACCAAAATATACCAAAAAATAGGTAAATTTATTTTACATGTAAAATTTTGTAAACGATATGTAATTACAGCTTATCTCTAATGCACATATACCCATATAAAAAACTCAATAAAAAATTAATTAAGAAGTTAAGTGCATTTGAATTGTTAGATTCGTATATGGCTCGCAGCTAATTGTAATTATATTTATTTATGTATGTTTCTTTATTTATTATAAGAACGAATTAGGAATTAGGATAGAAAATTAAATAAATCCATTTATACATATGTATATGTATATATAATTATTATTATTACTGATAAATTGATGTAATTTTATTATTGATTGGCTATAAATGGTAATAAAACTATAAAAGTTTACAAATGACCGTTTAAAATCAAATAAAATAAATTGTTTGTCTTGAAGCATCTCTCGCAGGTATCTCTCGTTCTACGAATAATTAATTCATTTTTCAAATATTCATTAGCATATAATCAAACCTGATGGTATGTTGATAATTTTAACTTACTTTGTATCCATTAGTTGGCTATATATGTACCTGCGATAATAGGATTGCTCAATCCTCAAAGTTGGGCACTCCAGTTGTCAAGTTGTATTGAAATGTGTACATTTAACCCCCACTTTACACGGTACTCGCATTACACGATTCGTTTAACACGGTTTTCGCTTTAACACGGCCGTGAAAGTGACTCGTTTAACACGGTTTCAATTTTAACATAAAATCCTCAATCAATTACTATTAACGTATATATGTATGTACTAACAAACTGTCGGTGAATAACCGAGTTTTATTTAATTCTGCTGTCTATTTTACAAAATAATGTAATGTAAAATGAATGTGTTGGTGATAAAAAGTAAAAAAAAATAATTTGAACGCACAATACCAAAACCAATGTGTACAACTACATACAACTACATATAGTTTCACATTAAACTTATAGTTCTAAACGTACGCAAACTGCATTTCTATTTTAGTTGGAATACAAATGCGTACAAATTAAACTTAAATTGAATTTAATATATAATTTGTCCGTAAATAAAATTTAATATTTTTTAATGAACATTTTGTTGTTTAGACATTGGTCGATTTTTTTTATAATTGTGGCAAAAGTCACTCGAATCAATGGATAAAAAAACTAAGTGAAACGTGTTTAAGAGAAAGACAATTTCTTTGGGCGAGAAAGTGGTTATTTTAGATCGGCTACAAAAAGGAGAGGGTAAAAGCAACTAGAAGGACAATTAAAAAAAATTAAAAAATCATCCGAAAATGCGTTAAAACTACATCATCAATCAGTTCAAAAAAGCCTCTCGTACGCGAGACGCAAATATGGAAATCATGGAAAAATCGTTATTAATTTGGGTCGAGGACAACACACAAAAGAGGATGCCATTAGATGGTAATATTATACGACAGAAAGCGGTGAAAATATACAATGAGTTAAAGAATCAAATCAACCATCCATCTCTAGAGCAGACGTTTCAGAATATTTACGCAGTAAGGGGCGGTTTATGCAAATTAAAAAGCGTTGCTCTTTACATAATGTTAATGGCAGATAAGGTTGCCGCTGAAAAATTTCCCGCCGAGCTAGCGCAAATTATCCAAGAAAATGGCTATACTGCATACCAAATTTTTAACCCGGGCGAGACAGGTCTTTGCTGGAAAAATATGCCAAACCGTACGTATATTGCGAAAAACGAAAAATTGGCTCATGGATCCAAAGCAGCTAAAGACAGAGCTTATTTATAGATCATTGAGCCCTAGAACCGTGAAAAAAATTGACAAAACCAAACTACCCGTATATTGGCGAGCCAACAGAAAAGCTTGGATGACAGCTAATCTGTTTAAATATTGGTTTTTTGATTGCTTCGTTCCAAAGGTGGAACGATATTTATCAAAAAAAAACCTTACTTTTAAGGTGTTACTTCTTTTAAACAACGCTCCTGCGTTTTAAAGCACCCAAATATTCAGATAGTTTATCTACCACAAAACACTACGTCGCTCATTCTGCCGTTGGATCAGGGAGCAATTTCAACCTACAAGGCCTACTATATCAGAAGATCTTTTTAGCATATTTTGGATTTAATGGATAGTGATACTGACCTTACAGTTTCTCAGGTATGGAAGCTATTTAGCATTTTGAATTGTGTGGAAATCATGTCTTTGGCAAACCAATATAGCCGGAAATTGTTTCTAAGGACGTTGAAATTCCAGCAGTGAATGAAGAATATCAACAAAACGTTGACCTATCACATGCTGTAGGAGGAGAAGGATTTGAGGACTTAACAATTGACGATATTCACGAGTTGGTAACTCAAGAAAATGATTTGACTGAACAAGATATATTGGGTATAGTTGATGAAAAGATACTTGATGAATCAACTGATTCCGAAAGCGAACCGCCAACTCCAAATTTAACATTGACAGCAATTAAAATAATATTC
Organism: Tipula unca; assembly: GCA_951394425.1. Lineage (NCBI taxonomy): Eukaryota > Metazoa > Arthropoda > Insecta > Diptera > Tipulidae > Tipula > Tipula unca. The sequence continues at coordinate 55,698,999 of OX596381.1, read as the reverse complement.
GACCCATCCATGGAGCGGAGTTTAATGTTTGAAAGGGAATTGGAAAATTACCACCATACAAGGAAATTCAGAAAGAACTGGACAGCAAAAACAGGCAGCCGGATTATGGAATTTGTAAAAATTTATAAAAATCGGTAAAAGAAAACAAAATGACGACCTTCAAAGTTGCTCCAGTGAAGAAAACCTTAATTTTAAAAAGACACAAACTCAGGCTACCATCACACAGTTCCTTCGCAGAGACAGAATCGAAAATGAAAATGACGAAAGTAGCAAAGTGAGCGATTGGGATGAAATGTGATAACATTTAACCACACTACATACATAAAGGAATTTTATATATATATTTTGTATTTTAATGAAGTTTATGATTCCTAAAATATTTCTATAAGAAATTTGAATTCTTTAAAGTTTTTTATTTTAGTTTTTATTTTATTTAATTTAATTTTTATGAATTAATCGGTTTATGTACTTTCTAAAAAATAAAAAACTTACAGTATAAAATCAATGTTTTAATATTTTATGAAGAATTTAGCTATATTTGAGAACCAAACCACATTAATTGTATGGATTTTCGCTTAACACGATTTCACATTACCCGGCATTTATATGGAACCAAACTACCGTGCTAAGCGGGGGTTATCTGTATATATATAGTAAATTTTGAATTTCTTTTTTAATCAATGCTGAAGAACTCAAATGTTTAGGAATTGGAATGTTTATGTTAGATTAGGTTTTTCGATTTAGAATTTTATTATAGAATTACGATTTTTAAATGTATAATTGGAAATATTAAATTCCTTTAGAGTTTAAAATTTAAAATTTGCCTTTTATTAATAAGAATTAAAATATAATTCTACAATGTATTTTCAATTGAGAATATGGAAGAATTACTGTAATTTTTAAAAATATGTAAATTTTATCATAAAGAATAAGAATTGAAATTATAAAAATGTAAAATTATAAACCTGCTTTTCCAGAATTTATAAAATAATATTTAGTTGAATTACTGTTTTTATCTTTACAATCTGTAAACTTTAATTTCTGGAAGACTGAAAGCTAAACATTTTTCTTGATGTTTTAAACCAAGAAACTTGGAAAATGTATACATAATTCCGAATTCTAAAGCTAATTTTTTTAGAATAAACATCATTTGATTCTAGAACTTTGAAGTCGGGTTGGAGAATATTAATAATATTTCAGCTAAAAATTCTCTTTAAATGGAGTAGCCTTACCACTATTAAAGTAAAAGTATGTACATTTATATACCGATCATATTCTCCACTATGACTTTGTTAGCAAATTCGATTATGTCTATAGCCGGTTATCACAATTAATTTAATTTATATAAAATAAAATATAAACTGATAAAAAAATACAAATTACTTGTTCCATTGACCAAAGAAATGCGGCTAGTAGGTATACTTCAAAATATTAAAATATTTGTCGCATAGTAGGCGAAACAAATCAAACTTCCATTAAATTTAAAAACAAAAATAAAAATTTAGTTCGTCAGTTTGCCCTGTCCCAAAAATAAACAAAATGAAGAAAGAATTTTTTCAGAAAGCTAAAAATGTAAATTAAAACTAAATCTTGTAAACATTTTTTTTTTAAATATATAAATTATTAAAAATGTATAAATATTCTAGATTTTAGCGTTCGCTAAACTTGGTAAATCATCGAGCTGTATCCCAAAAAATCCCAGCTCTCCTAAATCTCAAAACCCTTGTGCTGCCGCCATTCCAGAAGGTTATTTTAAAATAAAAGCGAAGCAAGAAAAATTTCAGGTAATTAAAATAACTTGTTTAAATTTATAAAACGAAATTAATTTAAGTTTCAAAATATTGTTATTTTGTGAAATACAGAAACATGATTGTAAACCAATATTTCTAAAAGGTGGACTGATCGATCAAATTTTATATCGTCTAACATGGGGAATGTGTTTCGTTGGTATTGCTGGATCAGTAATGACGACCGTTGAATTATTATAGCCGCACTAATTATAATATGCATGTGATTTATTAATAATTTCAACTATAATTAAATAATTACAATAGCAAATGTTTAATAATTTGTATTTCGTTTGTTTGTATATACATATAATTTAATTTGTCTTTTGGGGCTTATGTTACCGCATATAATTCAACTAAATTAAATTTTTGATTAATCAAACAAGTATATAATATAACCGATAATTGAATAAAAATTGTAACGAAATGGGAAATATATAAATTAAATAATAATTCAACTACACATAATAAAATTAATAATAATCATATGAATTTTTTATGAAGATCATTTTACAGTATTCAGAGGATAATAATTAATAGGCTGCATGTATATAATTATTGAATTATAATACAATTAAATTTTAATTAAAATTCAATTAATTTATGTATGTATTTTTTTCATACATACGTACAACAAACATGCAGGTTGTAATAATTATTAAAAGGTACAATAATTTTTTTATAATAATTAAAAAGTTGACCCCTTTTAATAGGCGAATAATTGGCAACCTCATTGTGTAATAAATAATGCAGTTTTATTGCTTTGAAAGAATGTACATGGTACATCAATTAAAATAAAATTTAAAACCTAGGGCGAATAATTATGTTGATTATTAAAATTTTTTGTTTACATTTAGCAGGTAATTACAACATGTATAGGGACAGATTTTACAAACCATAAATTTCAGTAAATTTTTAATGACTAGGCGGCAAGAACCGAACTGAAAACCATAGAACATAAATTCATTCGATTGTATCCGCTGGATACAATATTCATCGTTTATAAATGTTTTATGTAATTCTTTATTACGAGTATTTAATTCTCTATTTATAGTGTATATAAAATAAATTGAGTGGAAATTGTTATTATTTACAAAAATTGTTTGTCCTGGATTGTTAACAATTTAGTGAATATATGGATGAAATTAAATCAAAAAATTTTAAATAATCACTAAATGGAGAGTAATCGCGTTATTAAAATCGACCAACTATACAGATCAAATAGCCATAACATTTTTTTAAGACTGTTTTAAGTTGCATGAAAATTAAATAAATACTCTTTTAGTTGATAATATTGCTTGCTGTATACGGACTACAAGAGTTAGGATGTAAGGCAGCTGATTCTACCGGTGTGAAATAATATATTATGTGACAATAAACGTCAACAAATATTGTTAGAAGTTCAAATTTATTCAAAGGTTTACTATCCAATTTATTTTAGCCCCATAAAAATCAGTTTTGCACCCAAGTGCAATTTGGCATACTATATAAATCTTTTTAGGACTAATTCTAGCACTTTCAAAATTTTATATAAAATGTATAGGTCCATTATCGAGAATAATTTTTCATTTCTAAAGGTTATTCTTTTTTGTTACGAGTCATAAATTCGTGGGAATAAACCCACCTTATTCGAATATGTATTCTAAAAAATCTACTACATTTTTCTACATTTTCAATAAATGTACGAGTACAATTAAACTAATTATACTTAACTTTCTTAAGTAATGTATAATTCATCATTCAATATGGTGATCTTAAATATCAACATAATGAGCTCCAATTCTATTTTCGTTTAATTCTGCCTTGTTTTTCACCGAGTAAATGGTTTAACATTTTGATCAATATCGGTTATAACTTTCCGGCAAATAACTTTTACAATTGGAAATTACATTTGTAAATTATTTGGTCTTTTTAAACGACAAATTTAAATATTTTAATTGATCCCGATCTAACATTAAAGTTATTTTATTAATAGCTTTTTGATAAAAATTTGACCACTGGTCATACCAATTGAAAATTAAATTTTTGATATTTATAACTTACTGCAACTTTAATTAGAGAATACTTATTGTAAATATTTTATTTAATGACAAAAATCTCATTTTATAAAAAGCTGACTTTTTTTTTTTGAAAAAACTTTCAATTGTCGTTGAAGGTCGTTTTACTTATGAGGAGATGAACTTTTTAAGAAAGGTTTTACAATTGTCCTTAAAGTTTAGGTATTTGTAATCATGTGCTTCTATAATTAAAAAACGAGTGTAAATATTTTATTTCACTCAGATCTGACATAAAAGCTATTTCGTGAAAAATTAAACTTTTAAAAATAAGTTTCACATTATTGTTCTTCGAATTGGGGATCAACTTTTAGATTTTTCAATGATCTGTTTATTTAAATAAAACAAATATTTGTTTCCGATCCAACATAAAAGTTATCTTATGAAAAAATGAGCTTTTTGAAAAAAGACTCATGTCTGCCCTTTAAATTGAAAATTAAATGTTTAATAATCATAATGATTTGCTTCTAAATTAAAGAACAAACGTAATTATTCTAACTGATTCCGCTGCAACAGAAAAAATATTTATTAAAAGCAGAGCTTTTTGAAGAAATAAAGTGGCCCGAAAAAAAGTGGTCGAAAACTTATATTTGAAATTTACGACCATCGAATTATTTAGTTAAACCACAAAGTGTTAAAATTCCAACTGACTGCAATCCAACAAAAACTTCATTTATAAAAGCTGAGCTTTTTGTTAAAAAGTTTCACGATTGTCCTAATTAGAAATTCATAATTTAATATTTGTTGATCATCTCCTTTAGTAATTAAATAACACGTGTACATTTTGTATTCAATTACGATCCAACGTAAAAGCTCCTCTATGAAAAAATCCACTTTTTGAAGAAATATTTTGCAGTGTTTCTATTTTATAATTATCTGTTTCTCTAAAATTAAATGATAAGTAATTTATTTTATTTTAATTGATTCCAATTCGACATAAAAGTTTTTTTTATGAAAATCTAAGCTTTTTGAGAATATAGGTTTCAGAGTCTCTTCCAATTGAAAATTTTACTTAAAGCAACATGCACGTTCTATTGTGAAAATATGAGTTTTTTTAATTACAAGCTTCTTTTATTAAAGAGTAAATAAAAATAATTTGTTAAATAAATTCTAATCCGACAAGTTAGGTTTTTTGAAAAAAGGTTTTACAATATTGTTCCATTAGAAGTACACACATTTTGATATTTGAAATCACTTATCTGGTTCTTTAATTCAAACAGAAGTGAAAATATTTTATTTACGCCTGATTTCCTTTAAAAGCTATTTTATGAAAAGTTGAGCTTTAAATATTTAACAGGAAATTTTTACATACTGTAACAACAAAAAAATACAAATTAAATCTAAAAAATAATTCTAGGCAATTGTCTTGGGAAAAAATAAATAAATTATTTCGAATTAAATTGTTTTCAAGAAAACCCAAGATAGAAATACATATAGCATTGAACAGGGATGGGCATTTACGCGTCAAACCCGCCAAATTTTCTACGTCGACATGTAGACAACCCATAGATAACGTAGACAACGTAGATATCGTAGACAACGTAGACAATACGTAGAAAACGCCGAAAATGTAGACGATTGATAGAGTGATTTAGAGAATTAGTTCTAAACTACAGTGGCCACATTTTTTTTTATGTTTAATGCGATTCGGGCGGGACAGTTTTACAATCTTTTTCAATACATTTTATTCTCTTTCAATTTAGGTTAGGTTAGAAAAGTTGTTAAAATTAAAATATTTTCATAATCTATCTTTAACAAATTTAGAATTATGTACATTGTAATTTGAATATTCATAAAATTTATTTTGTCTGTTAATCTGTTATACCTTTTTTTTTGATTCACAACTATAGCGGAGGTAAAATTAAAACTGAGACGCTCAAATTATTATTTGCCATAAGGCTTAACTGAATCACTATTTTAAGCCGTCAGTAATCTTGGCCAATAAACTGTACGTGACGACAACTGCGTTAAATTACATGGCGTAATCTAGCTCGCCCATTCCTGATTTACAAAATAAATCCACTACAAAATTCAAATCCGGTCATTAGCGATCAAAATAGCTTACAATGCATCGTTTTGAGGAGTTCCTTAAATAAATTTTGAATTTTGAATGAGTTAGAAACAAAGTAATTTAGAAATCATCAAATAATAATCATATGAACTAGCGTTAATGATCAAAGCTTAAATAAAATCAAAAGAATCGAAAACTACTATAAGTTTTGCAAGACAATTTGGAAAATCTAGAATCAAGCTTGATGTTAGCAATACTGTTCAACTTTTAAATTTGCTTTAAAATTTTAAAATATATTGGTGTCAAGGGCTAAAGAGGGGATTTTTTTAAGTGAAATTCAAGGTAAAACTACTATTGAATTGAATTAAATTTTAAACGCATTCACCAAAATTTGAGTGCAATTTATATTATAACTATTAACTCATATGTGCATAGACATCGAAGTATATGTTTGTGAGTGGATTTGCTTAAGTGATATACCAGATAAAATTCTAGTAAAAATTTGAGCCAAAACTTTTAATAATTTTTTAGATGAAAAAATATTTTGTCTTATTTGAGTTTGCGTATCGTTTTTGAATTATAATTTAAGGTATAAGAATTTGAGTTCGGTTTTAATTTCACTTTAGAGCGATATTTATGTAGATTTGAAACAAAATCTTAAGTTAGCTTAAACGAGTATTTGTATATTTGAATAGATTTTGACCTACATATGTTGAGTGGATTTTCTTAAATAAAATTCCATCTGTAATTTTAGTATGGGCTTGAATCAAATTTGAATTATAATTTAAACATTATTTCAATGTAGATTTGTTACGAAATCTTAAGTGATTTAAACAAAATTTGAAAAAAATGAGAAATTGTGTTTGAACTTAAGCAACAAGTTGAATTTGAGTATATACCGCGCATCAAAGTGGCTTCTTTTCAATGACATGCTCACAACCATCATGGCAACCAAAGTAAGTATAATGCTTTCAACAGAGCTATTGCTCAATACTTGGATTGAAACCAGTGAGATTAATTTACCTCTTTAAATTACAGAAACGAAAATTGAATGGTATTTTGTTAATGGGCTCGTGAGCAATTACGATTCAACAGAATTTTATTTACGTTCTGGTTTATTTGTTTGACAAATCTGGTTTTACAAAGCATGGAGAGAGATAAATCGGCAAAGCCTGAATTATTGATTATATAGAAGTAATTTTTGGTGGCTACCTTTGACCGCGATAATATTTGGTGTGGAAATATAGATGATAAATTGGTTAGCTTTATTGTATTGATACGAACGGTGACAGTTTTAAAGTATCCTTCAATACATTTTATTCTAACTTATCCTCTCTGCAGAAGATAAAATTAGGTTAGAATAGTTTTAAATTATTGTAATCCCATAATTTATCTCTAGAAATTTAGAATTTAAACAATTCAATATAATCTAAATGACCTTTTATTATCAGTTACATATGTAGATACATATTGTTTTTCGAAGCTTCGTATTCCATACAATTAGCGCCGATCCATAATATACTTATTTTAACATAAATTTTACAAATGACAATGCTTTTAAAATGTTGGCTAAATTAGTCATTCGAGCGTTAAAATAATGACAAAATTTAAATAAATATAATTGTTTGGGCCTATTTAAATATTTTTAGTCTCCTGTATTGGAAAATAATTTTTGTTTAAGAACAACAAAAAATATTTATAATTACAAATATTGGATTTATATAAATAAATTACAATATTATTTATTTCAAAATGATAAAAATGTAAATTAATATATTATATAAATTAAACACAGGTTTTTGTTTTTGTAATTTATATATTTTATTTTTGGCTAAAGTATAAAACATAAACATTTTAAATATAGAATACCGGAAAATTATAAAAATCCAGCTATTTTCCGGCTAAACGGACTGTTTATTTTTAGTTATGTAACGTAATAATACCAAGTATTATTGCGACATAATTTTTTATTAATATTTAAAATTCATTTGAAAGATTATTTGAAATAAAATTGTTACTAATAAAGTCGTAAATATGCCGACATTAAAACTATAAATTATCGAAATATGTATAATCCATTCCAAAAACAAACATAGAAGTGAAAATCAAGTCTTTAGTTACCTTTCTATCATATCATATCATAAGAAATCTTATTAAATAACTTTAACATTAAAACAAAGCTACATGAGGTATTAAAGGAACAAAAAAATAATTAAACCAACATAAATTTTAATCACAAGTGTAAAACAACATAACCATTAAAACCATTGAATGTCACATTAAAGACAACACACACACACAAAAAAGGAATGTTTGCTTAGTATAACAATGTTTTGGGTCACCCACAAATTCTTATTTTAATTTCTTATGTCAAACAAGAATGGTATTTGCTTTTTTCTTTTATATTTTTTTTTGTTTCTGGAATTTAACATGAATTTTCCTTTTCCGCATATGTTGATGATATAGAAAAACAACAACAGCAATAATAACAAGCACACCAGAACTTCACTTACTCAACATACATATGTACATACATACATAAAAATACCAAAACAATAACAATAATAGTAATAATAATACTAGAGAAGTAAAAAAAACATAAATTTATTACAAAATTTAAAGGAATAAAATATCCTTTTTTAATATAAAAATTTTCTTAAATTAAAATTAATATAATTTGTTATTTTGAATTTTTAATTTTATTTTTTGGTCCATATCAACTACTATACTACTACTGTTTCTTGGGATGACTATTTTTTGCCCATTCTAATTTGAATTTTTTATTTTTTTACTGTATACGAAAATTTAATATTTGCTTTCAACTTTTTTTTTTGTGTTTTGTGTTTTTGGGATCCAAAAATCCAAAAAGTAAAATATAAAATTAAGCTTATTTATTTATTCTGTTTTATATTGGGCAGTTCAGTTCAGATATTTGGTATTCTAGTCAGAAATATAAAAATTTTGTGTTTTTTCTTTCCCCCGTTTTTGCTTTCTGATTATTTTCAGTATTTGTTTTTTGTTGTGCTGTTAAGAATTTAGGGTTTTAATTTTAGCAGGGTTTACTTTCGAGAGAGAATGAATGGCTGCAAAATCTACAAGTAACGAACAAAAAAAAAAAAAAATGTATATAAAAAGAATTTTAATTCAAATTTAATGTAAATTGATAATAACAAACGGAATACATTTTGGGTTAACCGTAACAAGTCTAATATGTACAATGAAACGGAATAATCGATTTTGTTAAATTTTTGTCCATAGCTGAATTACGTCAATCAAATATTTTTTTGTTTTTTATCAAATTGTTACGATAATCGTAACAGTTTACCGAAAAAATAAAATTTAAAATATGATTCTCTTCTGCCTATAAGTAATTGTTATTTTTTACAGAGAAAATTTATAACCTAGATTAACAACAAAAGATTCTTACTGATTATAAATAAAGATTAAGTATAATAAGACGTAAGATTTTTTTTTTGCTGCGGTTTAATCGTGATTGATCGTTCATATTTTTCGGTTACTTCAAATGTTTATTAATTGCCTTCGTTAGTTAAGGCAGATTTAATTGATTCATTTAAATACAACATAAATAAGCTCGACTTTAATCATAAAGAAAAAATTAAACATAAAAAATTTTGAACTAAAATTGTTTGCATACATTGATTAAAGTTTAACAATTTAGAATAACACGCAAAATTAGGGGCCGCAACTGTATTCAAGAGGTATATTAGATATTAAAATTGGAAGCATTTCATAGATAAATGTTTACTCTAATAGTCTACAATAGATTTGATGATGTTAACAGAATTATTTTGAAAATATTCACTAAACTAGATTTGTATCTCTGATATCATTTTGAGTCCAACCAATTTTAATAAAAATTTAAACACATATTTATTCAAGTGAACAGAGATCTGATGAAGATCCCCTTGTACATGAAGTAAGAGCTCAGCGAATAAGCTGGCTCGGTCACGTTCTGCGTGGTGATCCGAACGCATCGTTCTCTGAAAGGAGAGCCACCATATGGTAGGCGCAGAGGTCGTTGCAGAGAACGACATGGCCTCTACAGATTGTCTTAGACAGTAGACTCAGGATCGAAACCATTGGAGCCAAATAGTTGACTCAGTAAGGGGCCAGTAATGGCCTTGAAAACTGATTATTATTATTATTATTATTCAAGTGAACAGCAACTTTAAAAATTACCAAGAGTTTCATTTTTAAGTCGCAATTCTACAATTTAGTTTGATTCAAACTTGAGAACAATATTATGATCGGAAGCAAATTGTAATTGAACATGTAATTCCAAACTCGAAATTCTAGTACCTAATTATGTTTAACACGATTTAAAATTTAAATTTCTAAATTGCCTCAACGAACGTCAAATGGGGCTAGCGGGTTTTAAATTATGAAAGCTTTCAGCAATATTTTAAGTTTAATTAAATTTCGAAATAATTATTTTAGATGATATTTTAAATATGTAAAGTAAAGTTTATAAACTCATAAATTTGATAAAAACTACTTTTTGAGAGTGTAAATGAATTTATCGAAAATTAAAGTAAAACCCAAAACACACTTTAATTTAATTCTAAAGTATTTTTAAATTTACGATTCTGTTTGGTTTGAATGCTGAAACTTTTGGAATTCTTGATTTTCTACGATGTTATAAGTTTGGATGCAATTCTAGAAAGTGGATTCTTAAGCTGGATAAAAATAATAACTTTCGAATATGAACATATTATTTTGAGATTGTTGACAACGGATTCACTGTTTTTCCAGCGATAACAATTTATACGCATAAATTTCTATATTGTTTTCGTTTCTACTGTAAATGATTATAGGAATTAATAATGATGAGACCTTCAAGTGGTTTGGGGAACAAGTCTCCAAAATGAAAGAAATTTGAAGTGGTTGTCAGCTTGAAGTTGGTGATCCCCCAAAGCCGCTTCTTTTACAACCTTAAGCTAATGAATTCGAATATTTCGATTGAGGGATGGAAGGTTGTCCGTTGCAAGCGTGTGGCGAAACGCCAATCGATTGTTATTCGGGTTGACCAGAATTCTTTGAGAGAAAATTACGGGTTCCGGTTTATCGTTGCAATACGTGTTAGAGAGGATCTCTTTTAGGATCATCTCTGGTCCATAAATATTTTACTATTTCTATTTTTTATATGCTGGACTTTAAATGATGGGCATGCTCAGATTTTAACTGATTATTTCGCAACATATTAAGTCAGCTTCGTTGGAGTTAAGGAAGCTGCTTTCTGTAATGCTTACAGATATTTGTCTAATTGTCGTACCTTCTTGATGGTGCTGTTTCTGGATTGAATTGTACCAATTTCAAATTTTTCTATAAGAATTCTGTAGATAAAACTTATCAGCTTATAAAACGTCAGCCGACGTTTGTTAATTCCATGCGGTGTGAGATGATTGACTTAGGTTTATCCTCTATGTCTATCATTGATTTAATTTTCGATTGGTGACGGATGATGTTCTCACCTCTGATCTGTATCTCGTTTAACATTAACCTTAAACGACCACCTATAAAACAATATCGTAACAGAAAATTAACCAATTGAGGACTTTTCTCTCTCTCGCTGGTTTCTTTTCATACCCCACCGAAAGTAATTCGGTCGAGTAATGACATTGAGGTTCATGCATCTTCTTCTTGTTACAAACCAAAAGACTAATAAACCCTTTTGGAATTCTGATCTTAAAAGATTAAGGAAATCCGCTAGGAAATTTAAAAATAAAGCAAAAAACTTCAATCGTCAGATTGATTGGGATAATTTTCCAGCGGCACAAAAAGAATATAAACGAAGATTAAGATCCGCTCACAGAACCCCGCGTGGTTAAACTTCTGCGAGGAAAGTAATAGCCTGTAATGTTCTGCGCTGTAGTCTATTTTTGTTTGCTGCTGGTGGGTCTGATGGTATTTTCCCAGCTGAATTACAGCACGGCTTTCCCATCATTCAGGACAATCTGATATACCGTTTCCAGGCGTGTATTGATTTCTGCGCTGACAAATCCGATTATTCGGATCTTAACTTTGAGGCATAATTATAAACAAACTATATTGAATTAAAAAAAAAGTGTATTACCCGCTTACAAATATATTTAACTATGTCGTGAAAAAACATATATCAATACTTAAATAAGCTTGTGTGGCCAAAAAACGATTTATTACGCTTGTAGCCAGACTTTGGTAAATTGAGTAAAGTAGGATCTTAACCAAAGCTCCAGAAAAGAATTTTGGTCGATACTACGAAGACGGAGTGAGTAGCCTGGTAAAAATGAAACAAACAATAATATTTTCGGCCAGAAAAAAATGTGTTTTTCAACGTAGTCGCCTTTTAGCTCGATACACTTAGTCCAACGTTCGGAAACAGGAAATAGTCGCAGGAGGCTAAGTCTGGAGAATATGGCGGATGTGGAAGCAATTCGGATTTTGGTCATGGGAACTACACACGTGTGTATCCGTGCAGTGTCTTGATGGAAGAGAACTTTTTTCTTCGCCAAATGCCGCAGTCGTTTTTCTTTCAAAATGTTGTTGAAAAGGTCCAATACGTTGCAGTAATATTCGCCGTTGACTGTTCTTCCCTTTTGAAATAATCGATGTGGATTATGCCGCATGCATCCTAAAAAACTGTGGCTATGACCTTGTTGGCCGACAAAACCGCCTTGTCCTTTTTCAGCGTAGATTCACCAGTGGAAATCCACTGTTTAGACTGTTCTTTGATCACGAAAATCAGTAAACCACTTGTGAATTATTTCAATCGATGGTGAAGAGTCCCATAATATTTATCAAGATTTGTTTTGGTTTGCGTAACGGTTGTTCCACGCAAAAATTAATGTTTAATTAACACACGAAATTCATTTTTTTCCATGTTTGCCAAAAAACAATGGGTTGTGTTTTCAATGCCTGTCAAAAGTAAGCTAAATGACAGATCTGTCTTAAAATTTGGTCTAGTGACAGATGGTATTGGCACATGATATCTGGGATTTGCCATTGTGGCGCCCTCTGTTTCAATTTTACCAGATTTCTCACTACGCCCTCGTATCTCACATTTATGTACCTATGGTATAGTTGAAATCTGAATTGGAGTATGAAAACTTCAGTCAATATAGAAGATTCCTTCAGCAATTTGTGAATTTGTTACTAATAAGTTTAAGAATTTAAACAAAATTTCTAATTGGATTTCGGATAATTCGACCACGATTGACTTAATGGGACTTAATGACTGCGGACACAGGTTTTTAACATTTTTATGGCGTGAGCTTTAAAAGGTAATTGTTATTTGTCCTCGCGGACTCATTATACTTAATTTTGATTATTGGTTTGTCTTAATTCCAGGTGTCAGTTATGCATTGCTAGAAACCACATATATTTTTTTTAAATTTTGCTTTGGTTCTAAAATTCCAACAATACCAAAATTTGACAGTTAGTTGTGTTGCAATTCAATAATCCATAAATTCAGACGCGCCAAATTCTGAAATTGTTTAAATATTTTGTATGTTATTTGGTGACATCGGAAACATCAAAATCCTTTAAACTATAGAACAAAATTCGAATTTTCATAAGTTCACCATTTTGAATGGACTCCCAGAAACGTTTCATGAATTCAATTCAGGTTGCAGGTGCATTCTTAATTGATATCAATTTTAGAATTTAAACAATTTCGAAATTATGGAAGAAGATGTTAAAATATTTATGTGGTGGTAAATTTAAGAATTTCCAAATTTTAAAATTGAATAATTCTTCTACTTTTCAGTAGATCGATCAGACGGGCACAGTTGGCTTTTTGAAAAAACTTATGATTGCAACAATTTATTTACTATTGGATTACATACAACCTGAATTATTTCATTGTAAATTTGCAAACATGATTATAATTTTCAGATGGAAGGGTTAGTTCCAAAATCTCTTTAGTTATATAGTTATGGCAAACAAAATTGCCAAGGAATTAAAATTATTAAATTCTGTATCTACTGAGCGGATATTGTTGTTTTAGTGAATTTTTAACTTTTCTCATATAGTTGGTTGAGTTGATCAGGCAGACCAAATTAGATACGGTTTAACGCAGCATATTGTGCTTTTCCAATTCTTCATAATTTATTTTTGCATATTTCCAAATTGCACTGTCTCACAATCAAGTGGTTCTTAGCGGAATTATCTGAATATCCATTAATCCTGGATGATAACTTTTAGTAATACCGTACCTAAAACTGTCCGTTTTTTCACCGTGCATATTTTAAATGTTAGGTGCAGGATTTACGAGTATATGATCCAATATTTTTTATTAGAGATAAGCCAAATCATTAGTTTATAAATGGCCTAAAATCAATTTTTCACCCACTGCACCAATAGCCATATACCAAAGGTATGATGTTACAATTCATTACATTATTTGTAATTTACATATTATATAAAAAGAATCAATCATTCATATATTTGAAAACCAGACAAAATATAAATAAATATGAACCAAAAAAATAAATAAACAGAAAAAATTAATTGTTGGAACAATTTTAAAGCATCAATCATAATTTAATTGGAATATTTATCACTGTGACATTATAGTGTCATCCAACAGAAATATTTATCAATAATGCAATGAATATATTATAAATTTAATTGAACATTAACGGATCAGTAATTTAGAAGAATTTTTGTTTTTCCTATCTAACGATGTCTAAATAAATTGAAAACAAAATCACTTTGAATCATGTTATTAAGATGTAAATAAATATTATGTAGATAATATGTTAATTTTTTATCTATATATGTATGTTTATGTACTCGTATGTATAGTATGTACATATGTGAAAGCAACTTCAAGTTTATTAGTGTAAATAATAATCAACATAAAATTTATTTTTTATAATTAACTATCACTCTTACATATTTTATTTATGTAGCGTATATACAATTTACTTCCATTTAGAGAATAATTTATTAAATAAAATTTCCCAACAAATTATTATAGATTAAATATATATTTATAGACATATAGAGAAACAATTGTGCATATTTACATAAAAACATGAGTATTAAAATACATAATTTATGTTGTTGTTACACGGATAAGAAATTTCATAAATATGTTTGCATATTGTTTCTAATGCAAATACAAAATTTAAGTCAATATACATACATTATACATAACAGGTTGTTTATTTGTGTAAAATAAAAATATATCTGTTTTTAATCGTATTTGGTATACATAATAATTATTATTTAAACGCTTAATTTTATGTTCAATATTCATGTGCCAACCTGATGAAATGGCAATACAATTAATTCAAGCACATAAATTTACAAATTATCGACCACTCTCCGAACAAAAGTTTACGGCTGTGTTCTTGCAACTTTATGAAGCAGATTATTAACAATAATATGTAAAATGATACAACATCCAAAGATCATGGATTAAATTTATAGATTAGTGTTATATAACATTTGAATAGCTGAAAAAAAAATTTCATTCGAAACTAATCCATTACATACAAATTTGAATAACAATGCCAATCAAACATCAAATTTTATATACTCACAATTCCAAAAAAAAAAAAATACGAAAAGAACATTCCACTGGGTTCAATTTTAGACACTCATACACGCATATACAATTTTTTTTATTTATTAAAATTGACGTCAAATCTAACTTACTGCGCACTGTTATTGAAGTACTCACATATACATTTTTTATGCTTTTCTAATGAACATAGCAATAATAAAAAAATATACATAAATAAGGCTGTGCATGCAGACATATAGATATAGCAATGTTCGTTTAGACATGATTTGCCTAAAAAAAATACGCACATACTTATATGTATAATTTTCAATCGTTAACTTAAATTTTTTATTTTTAAATATGCAGTTAACATTGAAAATCTTGTTTTATGTATTTAAATTCCATAAAATACTAAATTTCGGCTTGTATAAACAACTAATTTTGAAATATGCTAGATCGTACCAATCGATCGATGTTTACATGTTTGTTCTATCACCCTAAACTATGTATAAATGTACATACAATTCAATTTTATTAAATTGAACATCATCGAATTGATGAATAATAATCAGAGATATGATTGTGTGTATGTGGACATTAATTTTTTTTAAGAATTTCAATTTTTTAAATACTTATTAAATAATAATATGTATATTAACTGGCGAATCAAGACTACGTTGCACAAACATTATGCTTCAAGAAAGGGTTCCGAACTACTTGCCCTTCAAGAGAATCTTAGAGGAGCGGCTTGTTATCGGAAACAGAAGCATTACAGTTCTGTACGGATGGCTCCAATCTATTAAAGTAGGAGCTGAAGTCTTCTGTGATAAATTGAAAGTAGATATATCAGTTTGTCTCCCTGATCACTGCATTAATTATAATTCATAAATAATAATAAAATAAACTAAATTTCTGATATTTTAGTCAATATTTCTACACAATTCCATAGTAAAACACACGAAAATTAGTCTTGTGTAAATACAAGACAATTTTTCGTGTGTTTTACTATGGGAGTGCTCAAAAGTTTGACTAAAATTGATATTGAAAATATTATTTCATTTATTATAATTCATAAATAACGATAAAATTTAAAAAATTTCTCGGTACCAAGTTTTTGTCAATATTTCTACACACTCCCATAGTAAAACACACGAAAACTACTCTTGTGTAAGTACAAGACAATTTTTCGTGTGTTTTACTATGGGAGTGCTTCAAAAGTTTGTCTAAAATGTTTCTACACACTTCCATAGTAAAACACACGAAAACCAGTCTTGTGTAAGTACAAGACAATTTTTCGTGTGTTTTACTATGGGAGTGTTTCAAAAGTTTGACTAAAATTGGTATTGAAAATATTATTTCTTTTATTATAATTCATAAATAATAATAAAATCTAAAAAATTTCTCGGTACCAAATTTTTGTCAATATTTCTACACACTCCCATAGTAAAACACACGAAAACTAGTCTTGTGCAAGTACAGGACAATTTTTCGTGTGTTTTACTATGGGAGTGCTTCAAAAGTATGACTAAAATTGATATTGAAAATATTATTTCATTTATTATAATTCATAAATAATAATAAAATTTAAAAAATTTCTCAGTACCAAATTTTTGTAAATATTTCTACACACTCCCATAGTAAAACACACGAGAACTAGTCTTGTGCAAGTACAGGACAATTTTTCGCGTGTTTTACTATGGGAGTGCTTCAAAAGTTTGACTAAAATTGATATTGAAAATATTATTTCATTTATTATAATTCATAAATAATAATAAAATTTAAAACATTTCTCGGTACCAAATTTTTGTAAATATTTCTACACATTCCCATAGTAAAACACGAAAACTAGTCTTGTGCAAGTACAAGACAATTTTTCGTGTGTTTTACTATGGGAGTGCTTCAAAAGTTTGACTAAAATTGGTATTGAAAATATTATTTCATTTATTATAATTCATAAATAATAATAAAATTTAAAATATTCTCGGTACCAAATTTTTGTAAATATTTCTACACACTCCCATAGTAAAACACACGAAAACTAGTCTTGTGCAAGTACAAGACAATTGTTCGTGTGTTTTACTATGGGAGTGCTTCAAAAGTTTGACTAAAATTGGTATTGAAAACATTATTTTTTTTATTATAATTCATAAATAATAATAAAATGTAAAAAATTTCTCTGTACCAAGTTTTTGTCAATATTTCTACACACTCCCATAGTAAAACAAACGAAAACTAGTCTTGTGCAAGTACAGGACAATTTTTCGCGTGTTTTACTATGGGAGTGCTTCAAAAGTTTGTCTAAAATGTTTCTACACACTTCCATAGTAAAACACACGAAAACCAGTCTTGTGTAAGTACAAGACAATTTTTCGTGTGTTTTACTATGGGAGTGTTTCAAAAGTTTGACTAAAATTGGTATTGAAAATATTATTTCTTTTATTATAATTCATAAATAATAATAAAATCTAAAAAATTTCTCGGTACCAAATTTTTGTCAATATTTCTACACACTCCCATAGTAAAACACACGAAAACTAGTCTTGTGCAAGTACAGGACAATTTTTCGTGTGTTTTACTATGGGAGTGCTTCAAAAGTATGACTAAAATTGATATTGAAAATATTATTTCATTTATTATAATTCATAAATAATAATAAAATTTAAAAAATTTCTCAGTACCAAATTTTTGTAAATATTTCTACACACTCCCATAGTAAAACACACGAGAACTAGTCTTGTGCAAGTACAGGACAATTTTTCGCGTGTTTTACTATGGGAGTGCTTCAAAAGTTTGACTAAAATTGATATTGAAAATATTATTTCATTTATTATAATTCATAAATAATAATAAAATTTAAAACATTTCTCGGTACCAAATTTTTGTAAATATTTCTACACATTCCCATAGTAAAACACGAAAACTAGTCTTGTGCAAGTACAAGACAATTTTTCGTGTGTTTTACTATGGGAGTGCTTCAAAAGTTTGACTAAAATTGGTATTGAAAATATTATTTCATTTATTATAATTCATAAATAATAATAAAATTTAAAATATTCTCGGTACCAAATTTTTGTAAATATTTCTACACACTCCCATAGTAAAACACACGAAAACTAGTCTTGTGCAAGTACAAGACAATTGTTCGTGTGTTTTACTATGGGAGTGCTTCAAAAGTTTGACTAAAATTGGTATTGAAAACATTATTTTTTTTATTATAATTCATAAATAATAATAAAATGTAAAAAATTTCTCTGTACCAAGTTTTTGTCAATATTTCTACACACTCCCATAGTAAAACAAACGAAAACTAGTCTTGTGCAAGTACAGGACAATTTTTCGCGTGTTTTACTATGGGAGTGCTTCAAAAGTTTGTCTAAAATGTTTCTACACACTTCCATAGTAAAACACACGAAAACCAGTCTTGTGTAAGTACAAGACAATTTTTCGCGTGTTTTACTATGGGAGTGCTTCAAAAGTTTGACTAAAATTGGTATTGAAAATATTATTTCATTTATTATAATTCATAAATAATAATAAAATTTAAAAAATTTCTCGGTACCAAATTTTTGTCAATATTTCTACACACTTCCATAGTAAAACACACGAGAACTAGTCTTGTGTAAGTACAAGACAATTGTTCGTGTGTTTTACTATGGGAGTGCTTCAAAAGTTTGACTAAAATTGGTATTGAAAATATTATTTCATTTATTATAATTCATAAATAATAATAAAATTTAAAAAATTTCTCAGTACCAAATTTTTGTCAATATTTCTACACACTCCCATAGTAAAACACACGAAAACTAGTCTTGTGTAAGTACAAGACAATTTTTCGTGTGTTTTACTATGGGAGTGCTTCAAAAGTTTGACTAAAATTGGTATTGAAAATATTATTTCATTTATTGTAATTCATAAATAATAATAAAATTTAAAAAATTTCTCGGTACCAAATTTTTGTCAATATTTCTACACACTCCCATAGTAAAACGCACGAGAACTAGTCTTGTGTAAGTACAAGACAATTTTTCGTGTGTTTTACTATGGGAGTGCTTCAAAAGTTTGACAAAAATGGGTATTGAAAATATATTTTTCATTTATTATAATTCATAAATAATAATAAAATTTTAAAAAATTTCTCGGTACCAAATTTTTGTCAATATTTCTACACACTTCCATAGTAAAACACACGAAAACTAGTCTTGTGTAAGTACAAGACAATTTTTCGTGTGTTTTTTGTAATGTGTTTACTAGTGGAGTTCTTCAAAAGTTTGACTAAAATTGATATTGAAAATATTATTTCATTTATTATAATTCATAAATAGTAATAAAATTTAAAAAAATTCTCGGTACCAAATATGGGGATTGAAAATCAAATTTTTACATTTTCTTAACATACA
This sequence comes from Tipula unca, assembly GCA_951394425.1. Lineage (NCBI taxonomy): Eukaryota > Metazoa > Arthropoda > Insecta > Diptera > Tipulidae > Tipula > Tipula unca. The sequence goes on along the minus strand of OX596381.1, from coordinate 55,679,239 downwards.
TACTCCTCGTAGTTAATAATAATGTTTTTGGCATGTATTGCTCATCGAAGAAACTTAATTCGCTTCATTCGCATCGTTACCCAAAAAATTATTTGAGAATCGGAAAACCAGTAATCATTGATTAGACGAAAGTCCATTCATTTAAACTCACGTTTTTTTAAACAACAAAACATAACAAATAAATTAAACGCTTTACTCACATGAAACCAAAAATGAAAAATTTAGCCGAATTTTAAATCTTTTCGGTTTACTTTACCCATACAAAAACGAAAAGTAGTATTTTGATGGTTTTCTACATCTGTCGAATATGTTAGGCTATTCGTTCTGATTATTTGTTTATTATTAAATTTTTTAATAAAAAATAAATAAATTTGTATTCGCAGTCTGGTTTTTGGTGCGGAGAAATATCGTGTTCATTGGCTGCGGACAAATACTCGGGTAAATGGTTTAGTGCAGTAATTATTAGTATTAAAATTGGCCGGAACCTACGAGGATTCCGCACTCAATGCCACAAAGGCCCATGGTGCAATATTATATGATGAAACCACCTAGCTCGCTTTGAATAAAGATGAAGAAAACTGGTTCCCTTAGTACAGTAAATTGTCGATTTAAAACATATACCGTGCGAATTTTTAAGTAAATATATAGGTAAAATATGGCTTCTAGGGTAAAATTTATATGTTGACGGGGTTAAATTCGCTGGTATATTGGCACTAAAATGTCAAAACGCTTGATATGAAAATTATTTATTTGTTTGTTTACTTTAAATTAAAAATGGAAAAAATTACGAGCCATATTTTTAAAAACTTTGGAGTTGGAAGTCAAGAGATGTGTTCAAGTGGTTTCTGCTTATTGCGTAATGCATAACATTTGTGTATCGGCAGATGACATAATTGAACTAGGCGACATTCAAGGGATTATAAGGATGCAGTTATCACATTTTTTATCTAATATGAACAATTCATTTATTTTTTGAATAAAAAATTAAAAGAATGTTAATTCTGTTTACTTATTTTATCGATAAATGCACAAAACTTCGAACTATAAAAAAATCAAACGTCAAACTAACAACAAAAACAATAATTTACCTTTGTTCCCCAGTGTTTCTTTTTAATACGGTATTTCAATTTATTTAATAAACTGTTAAAATTGGGGTAAAAGATAAAATTTTAAAATTTTTAAAAAAAAAAATAAAATTTTTTAATTCGAGAAAATATATCACTTCACCAAAGGAGAAGTTAGTGATTACATTATGGTAGTTACTCAAATACAAATGAATTTATTTTTAGATTTTTAGCAAGAGGCACCAGTTCTACCGGTTTGGCTGTACGTTCCCTAATAGGAGTTACACCTACATATTAGGAGATGCATTTTAGAAACTGTTATGGCAATTAATAAATAGCTTCAGAACATCTTATTACCTATGGAAATGCTGGAACTTGTGGATGTGCAGTTGATGGTAAACACATCAACACGTTATGTTGACAGACAACAAATGGCGAGTTATCCTACTAAGGTTCACGTGTCACAAAATATTTTTGAGTTAGGCAGGTTGGTACTACGTACATACTTTTTGATATTCATTATTCTTGATTATTATTTTTTTAGTTTACGTTTATTATAAATAGAATTGAAGATTGAAATATGTAATTGGTAGGACCGACGAAATGACTTGTAGACGTTTGGAATAAAACTGATATTGAGGTCGTCATAAGAAATAGTACAGAAATTGTTTAACTTAAAATACAGACTTTTGTCTAATTCATAAATACTTTGTATCTCAAAAATGATTACCCATTTCCTATTTCCTAAGCAAGTTTCTTTTGTCATACACCAAAATTATGTACCATCATATCCAAATCAAAGGTACATATAAACATAAAGAATCATAACTGAAATTCTCTTTTATGATTATTTACTGAACGTTGTTTTGTATAAGAAAATATTTTGGTTGTTATGTCTATATCTTTTACGATATGTTGGTTGCACTGTACCATACTATACATCAACATCATGCAAAATGAAACATATTACTGTACGTATTTTTAGTGAGCAAATGGTTTATAATTGTTACATATTTTTTTTATGATTTTTAACATAAATTCGAAATGATATGTAACAGATATTTATGTCCTGTAGAAAAACTGAAATGATTAATTTTTTTGTTTGGCTGATATTTAAATGGTCATCAAAAAATTATTTTGGCGCCAACAATATTAACAGTTGGCATTTATTTGTTCAACTTTCTCTGTTGAGCGAGAAATGTTTTCTGGCGACCATTTAAATATAAGTCAGGTTTTTTTATGATTCTGTTTTTATTCCTGAGTTTCTTAATTTAACTTTTTTCGCTTTGGAACAAATGGTATATTTTGATTAGTTTTTTTTTATCCAGTAATTACCCATTTCAAATTAATATTACTACTAGACAGAATCACTAGAATTATGTTATTTTTATAAAAGTAAACAAAACAAAAAATTTTTGTAATTTAATGGTGAATTTACACGCAATTTATATTTAAAACGTAAATTCACCATTTGTCATTGTTTTTTTTTTTTTTGTAGCGTTTCATACTTTCATAGTGGAAAAAAAACATAACATAAAAATCACTGATGGGTTATTATCATTCTGTATAGGTTTTAAGTACTGTTTTGTAAATTTTTGTATATGAAGAGTCAAGATGAAAAATAGTTATAATAAAAATATGTAGGATACATACCAGTAATAAAAACAACAACAAGCGTCAACAAGTAATATAACAAACTGTTATTCACGGTTGCTGATTTATAATGGTATTTTAATTGCAAAGTTTAACTTTGTTTTGTTGAGCACACAAAAAATGGTTATATCTCTTTATATATACTGTTGCTGTGAAATTTATATAACAAAAAATAAATGAAAGAAGCTTTTGCAACGACATAGATAGAAGAATGTTTAATAAACGACAGATTAAATTAAATAAATAAATCCACGTTGAAATGAAAACTGATTAAAATTGATAGATGTATAGTAGAAGGAGTAGGATTTTTTATATCTGGTAAATTTTATATGCACCAACTAGTTTAAGTTGTTGTTATACACTTTAATATACATTATGTATGTACAAGTATGATGAAATACTTATATAAGTGTAATGAATAAAAAAAATTACCGTCTTTAATCCGATGCAAATTTTTTAAAATTTTCTGTAAAATCCGAACTTAGTGTTAAACCGTGAAAGTTTAAATCAAATACCATTGTTTGTGTAGAATTTTGTATCAAAGAAAACAAACTGCAACCTGTAAAAATATGTAGGGCTCTAAAACGTTTCAAAAATCAATCAAATTTCATAAGAATTTTATAAGACTACAATTTTAAACTTTTGTAAAACACTTCAGAATTTCAATCATATTATTATTTGAATTAAATAAAATTTTGAGGTACAATTTCAAGGTAGAAAATCTCATTATGGTTGGCATTATTTAATTTTTATTTATGCACATGAAGTGTATAAATGCAGATATTTTGTTAAAAAGTGTTAAAGTGTCAATTTAATATGAGTTTCGATATGTTTTCTTTATTTATCGGATACTTCAAGACCTAGAGACGGATATATCCGAAACCGATTACTCCATTATATTAGAGATTGTAGAAAACGCATATTAAATGAAGCCCGAAGAAAACCTTCGGATAACTCATCACCAAATGAACAGAATTCATAGAATCCTTTGCTGAAATGTTCGATCAAAGGAATAACAAGTGAGAAAGTTAACACATCAGCTACTTGTACAACAAACATTCTTCTACCAAACTCTCAAAACGTTTTTCAATTGAAGGACAAGGAAACTTAAGCAAAGTTTTTTTCGAACAATATAAGTGTAAAATTAATTATGATCAGCAAATTTTAAAAATCAAACCAGCAAATTCGCCAGTGTCTGTAAATTTATCGTCGTCCGATGATAATAGAATAGAAATTCCAGCTAGAACTGAAAGAGTTGTGAGTAAAACTGTTAATTTTACAGAAGGGTCGGAATTACTAATTAAATCTAAAGAAATCCAGTCTGGATTGTTTATTGGAATTTCTGATTCAAAAGCTCAAATTTATCTAATGAATGCAAATAATTATCCAATTAAAGTTTCTAATTTCGATTTTGAAGCTGAAAATATTCTTAAGTTTGATGTATTACCTAATCCCAAAACCCAACTTGATGTCAATGATCACCTCAACGTTATCGAAAAGTCAATCAAAGTAGAAAATCTAAATTTTGAAGAAAAATCTACAATCTTGAAAATATGTCGTGAATTTACCGATATTTTCTACCTTCCTGGTGATAGTTTATCAATCACCAGCGCTGGCGAATAGTCAATTCTTTTATTAGTTAATTCAAATGTAGTCAAACATTTTCGCCTACCATTTTCAGCAAAGGAAGAAATTAACAAGCAAATCGATAAGATGCTGAAAGATGGAACAATTGAACACAGTAAACGTGGATGGTATTCTCCTCTTCTTGTGGTTCCCAAGAACTCATCAGCAGATGACCATAAGAAATTTACAGTTGTCGTGGATTTCCTTCGTGTAAACGAGATCACATTAAGCGAAATGTACCCACTGCCTAATATAGAAGATATATTGGACCAGTTAGGGAAAGCTAATTATTTTTCGACGTTAGATCTTGCTCATGGATATCGTCAAGTACCAATGCATCCAGCAGATAAATTTAAAACCGCGTTTAGTATAGACGCAGGACATTTTCACTTTAAACGCATGCTGTTTGGACTTAAGGTTAAGATGTTTTTTAGATAATCACATTAAAGTAGGTACTTTGAATTATAATTTCATTTTACTATAATTTGAATTTATTGATTAATTTAAACATATATTTTTGTAATGTTGATCGTACAAAATTTGGAAACGGACAGCGATTCTTCAACATTATCCAACACACACACACATATACAATATAATATGTACAACAAAAATTAGGTAAATAAGATAGAACTTCGCACAGGGTGTGCAGGCTGGCTCTTAACAAGCTTATGACTAGATTACCATTACGTAAGCTGAGAGAACATTTTTTCAGTTTGCAAGGTGTTGTTACGATACTCCCCAAATTGTGGGGTTTCATTGTATGTCCGTTCATGTCTACAAGCTCTATCCACAATATCTTGTGTTGTACCAAGTAACGATTTATCAGAATCCTTTTCAAAGTTTGTTGTTTTAGAAAAATGAGTTGCATGTTGTCGATACTCTTGCAACACTATAATTAAAATATTGGACCGAAGGTGTTCGATTATTACCGGTAGCGAAGCTCTAATCTGATTTGTGCTATAGCACAAAAACGCTGCTAAAAACTTTTAAAGCAACAACAGATTCTTCTTTTTATCACAACTGAAATACTGAACATATAGCGTTCCGTAATCTCTAGACTGCAAAATAATTTTTATATTTATTGTAATAGTATTTTGAATTTTAAATTTATTAGTGGATATAGCTGTTACTTTATTGTTTGATTGGACTTTTTGTAGCATAATAGCTGTTTTAATTCTAGCAGTAACACTTTGTTAAAAATTTCTGTTGCTATAAGCTCATAAGAACTGTCCTCTAATTTATACAATTCTGTAATATTCCTATACTAATTCACCTGGACATTTTAATATTCTAGCAAGCTGTCAAAGATTATGTTTCACTTTTCGTTTCACCAGAAATGTTTACTGATATTTTTTTCATAATAGAAACTATTGAACTGAGCATTAATTAGTGTGTTTTTGGTTAAATAAGCGTTCCTAATAAATAATCTGTGTAGACGTTCAGTTTTCATTTAATTTAAATAACAGTTTTAATACTTGTGTTTTTTCACTCCTCGAAGGATTTATCTTAATCATCCTAATAAGTGATTACGTCAGTAATTACCGCCTATATGTTAGTTGTCAGTATATATTGATTGAATTTCAAATAGAACCCAAATATAAACCGGTTTGTAAAACAATTTTATTGGGTATCTTCCTTAAATATTTCGATACATAAAAACTATAGCCCAAGGGATTGTACACAATCAAAAATTAATAATTTTTCATAACAATCAATATTCAATAACAGACAAACTACCAAAACAATCATATACTCAACCCATAAAGTATAAAGATTTTCAAATGTATCAAAATAATTGCAATTATAATAGAAAATATATTGTATTTGTTACACGACAATGTATGTACATGTGTGTACTTGTTTTAAAAATATTTATAAGTACATTATGTATCTGATGGTTGAATTAAAACTAGTGTTCTAATTAGATTATATTTCAATTTATATATTGTTATGATGACCATTCAAAACCAACCAACATCGTAAATTGATATTTTATCTATCTCATAATATGTAGTTTTTGGTATGATATTATGCACTTATGTATATAATGTATTGTTGATACGATGGTTTACATTTGCGCCAGTGGCCATTCAAGGCAATAAAATTTGTAATTTACATTGGTAATTCAATTATTGTGAGGATTTATAAAAGAGTTTGAAAAATTTAATTAGTGTTGTGTACGAATTATATTTTACAGATTGGTTCTCTGATTGGATTAATTGAGATTGTATATGAATTGTTAAATTCTTTAAATTGAAACACCTTTACTACCTTCGCTCTATTATTATGATATACCAACACATACGTATATATTTATTACAGGCTGTTATCTAGCAGATTTATTGTCCGTTGCAATTGAAGAGTACCTGGGGTTCAACAAACTAATCGCGCAGCTAAGCAACGAAGTTGCTGAGCTTAAGAGAGAATAACAAAGCTGAGGATTCAGCACGAGTTCAAAATCTGTCTTTTTACCATATTCAGCAATCAACCATTCAACATGATCATTCCAATAATTCCAACTGGTTGCTGCGGCATTTTCCAATTTTTCAACAGAATAATGAAAGACACAGATGAGAATTTTCCAATTTTTCAACAGAATAATGAAAGACACAGATGAGAAATACCAATAACAGAAATACCAAAAAACGTAGGCGCACAAAAACGAAAACGCATCCAAAACATACTACACAAAGTGTGAACAATAACGCATTGAACAGAAAACCAAAAAAATACCACTGCATTAACGTAAAAAAATAATAAAAACCAATAATGAACCAACTAATTTTAAGGCGCTTTCAAATTGAAAATTACTAAAGAAATGTCAAAAAACTATTGGAAGCATTAAAAAATGAACCCAGCAACCAACTAGAAAAAATATCTAATATCACACCTAACAGCTGAAGAGTGAAAAATCGTATAGAGTGGTTATCAGAGGCCTACCATCTTCCATTAGTTATGATGAAATTAAAGCAGACTTAGAAAAAATGCGACATGAAGTCGCAGGTGCTACCAACATATTCAAAATGATCACAATTTATGGTGTAAAAGCCAGGAAATACTTTCCATTGTTTTACATCGATTTAAAACAAAAAGACAACAATAAAGAAGTATTCATCATCAAGAACCTTGCATACTGCACAGTCAAAATTGAGTGACCTACCAAGACAAGTTGCATTCCACAATGCACGAATTGTCAACAACTGAGATAAACCAAGAGTTTTTGCTATCGTCAAACCAAATGCGTGAAATGTGCTGAAGAAAAACTACCAGATAGCGCACCTTCATGTGCTCTTTGTCATCAAGTAGGACATACTGCAAATTATAAAGATGCCCTGTATATCTGAACAAAATTAAAAGTCAACAGGGTATAATAGAACAAGCGTAGTACAGCGATTACAAACCAAAGCAGCTAAACCTCAAACATCAATTGGATTATGTTATGCGCAAATCACCAAATCAGCTGATGAATTAAACCAAAACAACACATAGAAGTTAAAATGCTCATTCAAATTCATCAGACACTTGGTCAGTTAGCAGAAAGGATGGCAAAACTGAAAATTATTTTCTATCCGCCAAGTAAAAAAGTCAGCATACACAAAAATGATTAACTCGTTCCTACGCATTGTAACTTGGAACGCCAATGGGCTCAACCAACGAGCACAGGAATTGGAAGTATTTCTCCATACAAACAATATAGATATTGCGCTGATTTCAGAAACGCACTCTCCAACAATTCAATTCCTACTGGACAACCCACCCTAGTGAAAGAGGTGGTTCAGCTATACTATTGTAATTAAAAATAATATCAAACATAATCAACAAGAGGATATTCGGGAAAGCTACATGCAAGCAGCGGTTATCTCAATCCAATATAATGGCGCAGATCTAAATATTGCGGCAGCATACTGTCCTCCACGGCATACACCGTTTTGACTTTTGTTTTAGGTAAAGTACAGCCTTAATCTAATTCTTAAAATATTAGGTTCGCGTCTTGGATAACTTGTCAAAATTAGTAAACATTTACAAAGTTTACTTCCTTTAAAACTAATAATACTTTATCCATATAGTTTATATGGATGAAATATAATGTTTAATCCAATTATGTTATTGGATTAACATTCAACATTAATCCAGCTACATTGATAATCTATGCGTCCAAGTTAATTTAATATTTTAAGACATATTGAGATAATAAATTAAATAACAAAAATATAATAATACATATGTTTGTCATTGGTTATTATAGAATAACGCCCTAATTTTTATTTCTCTTATAAAAATTGCTTGCTTGCTAGAAACTAGAGTATCTAGCCCGCATAATCTGTTGTTAGGTTTAAATTTATACCGGTCACCACCGGTTGAACGTTCAACAATATTTGATTAATTTAAATTATATTTTTAGCGACCGAAAATGTTGATTTTGCTGAGGTCTGGGGTAGCTCTCTACGATCCTGGTTGTACATATGTATTAAGTTTAAAATTCCTTAAAAATGGAATATAATATCATAACGTAAGTGAAATTTGTCCTAAATCTGTCTTAAAAAATAAGAAAAACAATTTTCTCTTATATGTGTTAGTGTGCAAAGCAGAATAACTCGATATAACGAATTTTATCATAATGACAGTCAAATTCAAATCGCATTGAACCGAACGATATGTGGTGACCGTGGTTTAGAATTAATTTACAAAATCACTACGGATTGTCTACATTATTGGCGTTGATACTTTGTCGATGATGTCTACGGGTTGTCGACACGTCGACGTAGAAAATATTATATGATGCGTAAACGTCCACCATGATTGCAGAAAAAAGTTTCTTTTGTTTTCGACTTGACATGATGTCCACTTTCTGTGATAAATCGTTGATCACCAGCCGTTGTAATTGGCGCAATGGGCTCATATGTATATGGCCCTATATAAGAAATAATAATAATAATACAGTCTTTAAAGGCCATTACTGGCCCCTTACTGCGTCATATAAGAAATACGGTACTTAATGGTTCTCGAGCCCATTCCGCCAATTACAACATACGGCTGGTGTTTAACGATTTATCATACAGCAAGTGGATATTATGTCAAGTCGAAAACAAATGAAATTTTTGCCGGCAATCATGGTTCTCGAGAACCAGTTGTTAAACTCTTAATTTTATGTATGGAGCCATATTCATATGAATTTCTGAGCCTATTGTGCCAATTACTTCTTATGACAAGAATATATAAGCTAACACGTGGTTTGCAAATTTTTAAAATAATGATATCAAATGTTGGGATCATTTATTCAGGGATAGAATCCTGGAATAACTTCACTCACAATTCTCAAACATGGATATAGCTATAGTTCGGTAAGGTAATTATCACAGAAAAATGGTTCTAAACGCAAAAAACTTTTATATATGAATAAGTCCAACTATCATAATAATTAATTTTCACGTTTCCGACGTTCTACATAATAAATAAATAATAACAGTTTAAACATTAAAACTGCAATAAACCTACAAAGTTTAATTGTATCAGGTATCGCGTGGAAATGATAAACCATTTCAATTTCTTTAATGCTTATAAGGGTGTTGTTGTAATACAATATATTATTATGTCGTACGATAAAATAAATGACTATACGTATTAACTAGAAATATCTGCACGTATTGAATACAATATATAATATGTAGTTATGTACATGCCCAAACAAATAACATAAAAATAAATTATTGAACTAATATCAATTTTTTTTTTTTTGTGTGTTATTAATACATAACACCTTAATGGCGTGTGTCGTTTATTCAATGGAAAAACGAATAAAATAATTCAAAACTTAATAGTGATGTAGGCAAAATACAGTTTATTAGTTAGGTTTATTATATGCTATTGTACATAGCAAGAGAAACATAAAGAAACAAACCTGAAATATAAAATTTAAAATTGTTCAAAAACTTTATAATTTAATACACAATCATAGATATAACTATAAAAATTTAATCAACCAAATAATAATTATAAACATTTATAACTTATCTTAATAAAGATTTTATTTCTATATATCTTATATAATGTAGAGAGAGAGATGCTGTGTATAAATTTTAAGAAGCACAAATGAAAAGAGGAAAATTGTATATACTGAAAAGAAAATTAATTGTAAAGATAAGAATAAATTATCCTGAAAATACCACACACAAAACTGGGTCAATTGATATATAAATTTAAGAAAGCAATTTAATTTTTAATTTTTATAACATAAAGAGAGACGTCCGTACCACATTAAGAAAGCAAGAAAAAATAAAAAATTAAATTAAAAACAATACATTCTTTTGATAAATGATTTATATTTTATCTGAACGAAAAAAAAAAAAACTTTTATCATTTATGTTTCAAATAATATTATATCGTAATCACCATTTTATGTTGAAGTTATGAGCTCAACCTTGATAACAACTAAAAAAAAATGTTAGTTGTATGTATTCGTCTTTTAAGGTTTAGTTTAGTTTGTATAAATGTACATACCCAGTTTGTGTCCAGTTTGATTAGCGATAAGAATTTTTTTTTTGTATTTTCGCTTATTTGATTATGAATATTTTATCTCATTTATTTTAAGACGAATATTGCTTACTTGCTTACAGCTATCGTATTTAAATTAGATAGATATGAATTTAAAATATTTATTTGATGATTTGGCCAGATGCCAAGGTTAAATTAGATAACACAAACACACGAAAAATACACAAAAAAAAACAGCTCAATAATACTTTAAAATTTTGAATACCTAAATGAATATAAAATACTATTTGTTAAAGAATTTTTATGTTGAGAATTTAAATATGTATTATTATTTGGCCCCTGTGGTCGGGGGGCACTCACATGTCTCGTAAATCTAAATTGCACGAACATGTTTCCCAAGAATATCACCACAGTATCCTTTGCTTATCGTAGGAGGCGACTAAACGGTTGAATCGCTGGGATGACAACCCGCATCCGTACAAAAAATAAACTGTTTATAAAGTCAACAAAATGAAAATTTGGATACCGCCAAAAAAACAACGGACCCTCGCTCAAGTACCCGGATACGAGATTTAGGACCGGCACGTGGAACGTGCAATCACTTAGAAAACTAGCGTTAGAGGCCCTAATCACGTGTATGAAAGAGTATCGGCTGGAACTCGATGCTCTTCAGGAAACTCGCTGGCCTAAAAGTGGAGACCATGTGTTTAGGTAAAGAAGGCTGTTTTGGCTTTCCAAGCAGTCAAGACGAGTTTATGCATTTCTATCTTGCTGCAAAATGTTCACCGACCATATATAAGCCAATCAAAACTAGCCATATCGTAAACAAATTTCCCCTTCCAAATTAAAATAATTTCATGGCGAGTTTATGCGTTTCTATCTTGCTGCAAAATGTTCACCGACCATATACAAGCCAATCAAAACAAGCCATTTCGTAAACAAATTTCCCCTTCCTGGCGAGTTTATGCGTTTCTATCTTGCTGCAAAATGTTCAACGACCATATATAAGCCAATCAAAACAAGCCATTTCGTAAACAAATTTCCCCTTCCAAATTAAAATATTTTCAAATCGATGCAAAATGTGCAGCAGGCTGGCAACTGCTACAAATTAAAAATATGCTCAAATTTTCACTCATTATGTCAATTTTAGTTCTTTTTCAATTAATTTTTTATTTTGTTGCTATATCTTGGCGAAACCGAAATGTCATTGTCGTCTTGACGTTGTCAAGACTAAAAGCGAGGAAGTGAAACAAAATTTGGACAATCACCGTGTTTTATAAATCTCCTAATACATTAAATTAAATAAATTAATAGGCCAGTACACATAAATGTAATGCATTAAAATGACAGCGATAAAATATGATAATCGAATCAATGAATTAATCCAATACATCACATTGCATATATTGGTATCCAATCATATTGATGAACGGGAACATATTTTTGTATTGTATGGCCTTTGGTTTAGCCTGTTGATTTTTGTTTTCGGTGTCGAAGAATATTATGAAGCCGGAATTGTTACAATTGTGGTGGTAGCATTTTTACAAATAATTATATCGCTATGCTGTTACTGTAGTATTCACGTTCATACGATTTTAAATTGTCGCTCAGTAAGTAAATATCTCTTAAAGTAATTAATTGATTAATTATTCATGCTCGTATCGATTATATAGGCGAAAACTCGACAAACAGCGGTGGTGGCAAAGGTAGTACCAACGTCTAATAATGGATCATCCGAAATGGTCAAACTGAATTCTACGCGGTTGAAAAACGATAAAAACGATGTAATCTACTGGTTTGTGTTCCAGAAAACCAAATACATCTGGGATGAAGATAAAAAGCAATTCAGAGAGCTCGAATTTCCAATTCATAAAACGTATCGCGAATATATTGAATCGAAAGGACATGAAGATGAGAATGAAATTAGCCTAGCCGAGAAAACATATGGCAAGAATCAGATGGCAATGGTTGTGACAAAATTTTATCAACTATTTATTGAACGTGCCAGCTCCATTTTTTGTTTTCCAAACATTTTCTGTCGGTCTATGGTGCTTAGATGAATATTGGTACTATCCTTTATTCACATTGTGCATGTTAATTGTATTCGAGTGCACATTGGTTCAACAGCAGCTAAGAAATATGGCCGAAATCCGTAAGATGGGCAATAAACCATACATGACCAATAAAATAAAATTTATTAAATTAACTAAAATTTTATTTATATGTACTTTTATACTTTTATTTCGGTTCTAAGGTCGTTTGGTTTTCTATTATAGTCTTAATTCTTGATTATTATAACCTTCTTCTGGTGCATCGTTACAAGGTACGCACATACATACAATGATTCAGTATTTAGAGTGGGTTTGGTTGTGAAATTACAGTGTGTACAATTCCCTCTCGAAAGATTTCAAGAATCAAAGTTTTATGCAAAGAAATTACCAACAGTAGTATTTTATGTGATATATTATCATCATACTTGCTTTGCAAATAACATCAATTTATTTACATTATGTCAAAATTATGTCAATATTATGTCAAAATTACGTCAAACTGACATAATTTTTGACAACCGCAAATTGAGCAAAAAGCCATGTACCAACATACTAGAATAAAAAGGCTTTGCAGACAATTTTGCAGCTAGATACAAATGCATAAACTCGTCTTGAAGACGCTGCAAATCGCTGCAAAATGTGCAGCAGGCTGGCAACTGCTACAAATTAAAAATATGCTCAAATGTTCACTCACAGTTTTTTATGTTTGGCTATATCTTGGCGAAACCGAAATGTCATCGTCGTCTTGACGTTGTCAAAATAGTGACATGAATTTGCTGAAACTATACATATTTGTATATATTTAATGGTAAGATTAATGTTAATTTTAATTTGCAATTACTAATTATATTCTGTTTTAATTTTTTTCATGAGGCAATATGTATGCCATTCCAGTTAAAACTTTTTTATGTGATTATAGGGATTATATATTTTCATCGATTTTATATGTTTCATTCGCTTAAAACGTTTCCACCGTATGTGACGGCAAGTTGTTATTTATTTTTGGCCGGTAAAGTTGAGGAGACACCAAAGAAATGCAACAATATCATAAAGACGGCCAAATCATTGTTAATGTCATTTATTGTGTTTTTCATTACGAAAAATGTCTTGGTTTTTATACATTTTTTATGGTAAAAAAGATCAGCAACTGAAAATATGCAAATAGCGAAATAACAAATAAAAAAATGAGTCGTCCCATCATATCGATAAGAGTTAATCTTGTATTGTTTATACCAATTAAAAATTAATTTTGTCGAATTTTAAATTATTGAAAACAGCTATGTCACTGTTTATTACAAATTATCCTATAGATTCAAAGGCGATCAACTTAATATAAAAGGTTTCATTGGATTTGTAATTAGTTTTAGTATCATTCTAATTGAAAAAAGTTTCATTCCAATTGAAAAAGGTTTCATTCTATTTAGAAATGGTTTCGTTTTATTTGAAAAAGGTTTCTATTAATTTTCAATCAATATATTAAAAATTTCAATCAATTTGATCTGAAAATCCTATAAACATTGAAATATGCGTTAAATTGTTTCACTTCCAAACTTTATTTAATTAACTATACTTGTTTTATTTTTCTACTAGAACGTACATTTAAATGTATATTTCGGAAATCCTAGATTGTCCCGAAGTTAAATTTCCAAAGATTTTAAAATCAAAATACATAACACTCTCACTGATGCAAGTATTGTGTACAACAACAAAACGCTATATAAAACCAATATCGAGTGTTGTGTGATAAAAAAAAACAAAATCCAATTCGTCTACCTTAGTTTTAAATTGTTTTTTTGTTGTTTTTGTTGTCTACATAAGAGCGGAAATAAATAAAGTTCAAATGATACTCAAAACAAAATATTTCAGCGAAAAATCTCACTTTATAGTTCCATACATAGCAACCTAAATATACTATGCACAAAGAATTAAGAAAACATTCAAGATCGTGTATGTAACGCTATCTATTGATGTAACATTGTAATTGCGTATGATTTCTCTATTTATATATACTCAAAGGTAGTGGCCACCACAGGTTTAAGAGAGTGAGGAGGTTCAAATATTTGGGTTCTCTTATCACTCACGATAACAAAGTGGGGGAGGATATTAAAGTGCGGCTGGCAGCTGGCAGTCGTTCTTTGTATCCTCTAAGGCCACTGCTAAAATCTAAACACTTATCAAGTGCCGTGAAGCTGAAGCTTTACAAAGCGTTGATCAGGCCCGTTGTTATGTTTGGATCTGAAAGGTGGGCGCTGACGGATAAGTACGAGAGATGGCTCCTTACATTTGAGTGTGATTTACGGCCCAAAATGCGAAATAGATGGTACATACCGAGCTCTGTACAATTTCGAGATCAGAGATCTGATGAAGATCCCCGATATTGTGCATGAAATAAGATCTCAGCGAGTACGCTGGCTCGGTCACGTTCTGCGTGCTGATCCGGAACGAATTGTGCAGCGATCTCTGAAAGGAGAGCCACCATATGGTAGGCGCAGATGTCGTTGCCGGCGACGATGGCTCCACGATGTAGAGAACGACTTGGCCTCTGCAGATTGTCTTAGACAGTATGAAGACCATGCTCAGGATCGAAACCGTTGGAGCCAAATTGTTGACTCAGTAAGGGGCCAGTAATGGCCTTTAATACTGTTTATTATTATATTTTCCCCCAATCATATACAATTGAAAAACCATCTTGGACTTTAGACATTGTAGTTTAATAATGGATATGCGTTTAATAAAGATTAATAATAGGTAATTGGTAAAAAATCATAAGACCCTAACAGTGGTACGCCATCTGCATGTTTTACTTTGTTCTACAAAAATAAATCAATAATCGTATATTAATGAACTATAAGACAACCAAGAATTTAAAGAACTTAAACATATCGTTACAATTGTTAAACTCTGTAGTATCTCAATTTTGCTAACATGAACTCATACAATTAAAATATTAATACAATAATACAACCACGACATTGATCAACTATATAAATTGCAACGAGACATTTCTAATTTGTTCATAATTCGCTGATTGTCGGATGTTTGGCGGTTTCATGTATTCAATTAACTTTTTATTATACTCTTCACGCATATAAAATATTTTGTGCGATTACAAATTTTATTTTTGTCAAAACGCAAACTGTTAAAAGAGCAAAAATATGCTCGTAAAATACTTAAATTATTTTGTTTGAAGATATTTCACAAAATTAATTTTTTATTATGCTTAGTCAAAAACTGAATAATATTTCCATCTTTAACTGAATCTTAATTTAACATCCGACTTATAAATTAAATGAAATACAAATTTTAATTAAAACATTTGTTGATTATATAATTAAAAATATAAAATTGATGAAACGATTTAAAAAAAAATTGTATGCGGCTGTTTCATAAAACGACGCACAATTCGATTTTATGGTTTTGACCCAATCAACAAAATGTTTACTAATTATAAAATAGTTTTGCAATAAGATTATTTTAATTTATTTTTAGTTTGACCCAAAAAAAAATTGATGTATGTAGATGATGACCAGAGATGGCCAAGCTTCACTACAGGTGGAGCCGAATTCCAATAATCTCATGGCACATGGAGGCACAGCTGTACTGATAAAAACAAGATTAAAACACTATGAATTTATGAAATATGAGAAGGAACATATCCAATCAACGAACATCTGTCTGCAGGAGTGGTCTGAAAACTGTGTCATATCAGCAGTGTATACTATCCTCCAAAACATGCTATAAAAAACTGCAATTCATGGATTATTTCAGCCAGCTAGGTAATAAGTTCCAGATTAACATCGCCGAAAGGCATACAACTTTATGAAGCTATAGAAGAACGGTCCCTGGATTACGTATCTGCCGGTCACCCAACGTACTGGCCCACAGATAAAAAGAAAGTTCCTGATTTAATTGACTTTTGTGTAACTAATGGCATTCCACGCACATATACTAAGGCCTCCGATTGCTAAGATCTGTAACTCACCTGTAATTGTAAGAGTGAGCACCGGCGTCCTAAGAATAGAAACGCCAAAACGGGTTACAAACAACCAAACTAATTGGGATCAATATAAGAGGCTAATCGAACATAATTGTGTACTGAATATCCCTATTATCACACCAGCAGATATTGATGCGGTGGAAGGAAATCTAAAAGATGTCCTGGCATTTTCAGCTGAAAAGACTACACTTGTCTTAAATAATACAGAAAAAGTTAATAAACTGTCACATAATATGCAGGAACTAATCCAGGAAAAGCTCTCCAACCACAGTACATAGTTAAACTACATTTCAATTATATCGACACAGGTGTTCCACAAGGCAGCGTTCTAGGTCCAATATTATACCTGTTGTACACAGCTGACTTTCCTGTAACCGCAACAAGGTAGTCCTATCAACCTTTGCCGATGATACCGCCATCCCGGTGCCACACAATATTCCCAAAACTGCCCAAAAGGAATTATAGAATCATCTAAACAAAATCGAGAACTGGCTGAAGACATGGCGCATAAAAGAGAACGAAAACAAATCAACTAACGTCACATTCACGCTAAGGACAAATTGTATTCAGCTATGGGGATCCACCAGCGCGTCAAAGAGAGAATTCCTGTAACGAACCAAGCGAAAGCCCCGTGGTACATTCGAAATAAAACTATTAAAGAAACCATTAGAGAATTCAGTTCGAAATATTACTGAAAACTAAAGACACATCCCAATGAATCGGCCAGGGATATATTAAAACAGCCGCGATTTAGGCGACTGAGAAGAGCAGATCCACTTGGATTGATGAACCTGTAAATATATTAAATATTTAGGTTTTACATATAAATGTAATCTAAATTAATTAAATAGTGAACACTAATAGCAAGTATTAACATTGGTTAAGACTTACAATATGAAAACGAGGAAAGTGATAGAACATTTTTGTAGTTAAATCGTGTTTAAAAAGTTCATTTTTTGAAATAAAACTTGGAATCGTTTGAATAAGATCTGTAATAAGTTTATCTTTTCCTTGTAATGCTAAGTTGAGGGATTGCAGCTTCTTCATTATATCAGTTAAGAACAATAATGTTTTTCTCTTTCTTCGAGAAAATTGTTGATAGATCCTATTAAATCAACAAATCGGCTTAGAACATTATAGGTGGATAACCATAGCACCAGGAATTAAATGTTATATCTTGAGGATGATCTTCAACGTCCAATACTTCAAGAAAGTTCTTGAATTGTGAACAGTTTGTAGAACAGTTTTCATTACGTTTTGGCATTTAAAATATTTTGCAACTAAACGTTCACAACGAACAATGCATTTTTCTTTCAATGAGCCGCATGCAGCTCGCGAGCCGCAATTTGTCCATGTATGCTATATACCATATTCATTTTTCCCGTTCCACTTTATATTTAAATGCGTGCAAAAAAATATTTTACTACTCTAAAAAATGACGAATGTTTAATTATAAAAATTTAATTAAATCTTTAAAAAAAAAATTAATATTGTTTCCCGTCTTTCCCTATAATTTATTTTTGTAGACTTTCATCAAGTATGTTAGTATAGAAATGTGCTACTATAATTTGCCACAGTCGTCGTTCTCTGTTACAGATCAAGAATTAAATAAAATATAAAAAATACAAAATTGAAAATGGGAAAACTCATAAAACATTTTATTATTTTAAACTAAATTTAGCATATTTCTGGAACAAAAATTAAACAACAAAATAGTATACAAAAATTTGCATAACTATATATGTACTAGGAATATAAAATAAGAGAGCAATCAATATAGAAGTGAAGAAAGCAAATTAAAAACAAGTACTTTAATTTTACGACGGTTTTCATTTATTATTTATTATTTACTTTCTCTTTAAATTTTCCGGTTTTTGCGCTGATAACAGCAAAAGTAAGTATTTTTTTATAACATTGAACAAAATCTAGTATTTTAATGTAACTGCAAAATATGCATAAATTATAATTTATAATTAAAGTGACACATTAATTTATAAAAATCCTGATATTATTGCGCCAATTACGTTTAATTGTTTTAGAAAATATTGATTTTGTGACCTTGATGACGAATATCATAAAATTGGATTTTTGGACTAAGATGTTTTATCAATTTTTATTTTCTTGAATTAATTATTTAAAATACCAATTAAACAAAAATTGAAAAGTCTTAAAGGAAATTTTAAATAATAATTAAGGTAACCCAATACGTGGTTGGTATATTTTGTATATTTTTTGGTTTCATGGTATAATTGGTTTTATGGTTGAAATATCAAAAAAAAAAAAAAAGTTACGTCGAATGAATTAATAATTTGTGGTTTCAAAGCCAAAAGGTAAATTATTATTATTATTATTATCGTTGGGAGGTAATTGATATACGCAGGATATACAAATTACTATATACAGAACTGATTAATTATTTGGCTAATTGTATATTCTACGAAATAAATCAGTATAGTTATTTACTGCAAAATAGGTTTTGTCAAATTAAATATTCTTTATGATAGCATTGATGTAAAATGCTGTAAGTGAACTTGTCTAACTTTCAAAATATTTGTAGAATATTATTATCGATTTCATTTGAGGTTATTAATCATATTGTATATACTATTACCATTTAATATTAATTATGTACTTCCTTGGAAACAAGCGTGCCCATAAATTGAGTAGCACGTAACTACAAACTAATAACGGGTTTCCTTTCTTGCATAATAATTCACGTGGTGAGATTGGTAAAATGATTCATAGCGAATGAATAAATTTTTGTATATTTTTATAAACATCATAATGAAAACTAATTAGTTAAATAAATAATTTAATAAAATAAAAATCCCATAGTAGTCTTAGGATACCCCTAATCGAGTTTGTTTCGAGTAGAAAGCACAGCGGGTCAGGACAATTAACACTAAGGCTGTTAATTAACACAGCACCTAAAAAGACACATTGAATCGCAAGTCGTTTAATTTAATAAAAATATACACATATGTTCATAACTTTAATTTGGATTACCACGAAACAATTGAACTGTTCCAACATATGTCAGACATTATATATATTATAACCTCTGGGCTGTTGTAATATCACCATTTTCGAATCCAAATGAAGTTTGTGTCTTTTTCTTGAATTCCAACTGCTTAGCTTAGGTCTTCTTGATTTTATATTTTTAATATGGCTGTGGCCTAATACACTTGTGGCTCAATCCGTAGATCAATAAAACATGAATAATCTAAACATAAATAACATTTACTTTTGTTTGTCGGTGGAAACAGACATAAACAACTTGCTCAATTATGGAAACAACTTAACTTGTTCAGATCAAAAAGCATGTTATTAGACTTAATGCTGAGTATAACATAACACTAACCAGCAAACCACTTACACCATCAAGAGATCTCTAATATAAATCAACAACAGCAAAGGACCTATAGTAACGATCCTTGAGGGACATCTGATATTAGAAAGCTTTCTTCACTAAAACTGCCACCAAGTTTGATATTCTAACATCTTTTTGACAGAATAAAGTTAATTGTTTAAGAACACGGCATGATCGACCATGCCAAAGGTTATGTCTATTAAAAGAGCACGATGTAATTAATTTAGAAATGTTATCAGTGCAGCTTCATCCTGCCTTAAAGCAAACTGAAAGTTACCTAAGTTCACTAGAATGTAAGGAATCAGAAATTCTTATGTTGTGAGCCTTTTCTTAAGTAGTAGTTTATGCTTGATAAAAGTGATATTTGTCTATTATTGTTTGATGCATTTTTCTTTTTTATACAATAATACTGTATTCATTTTTTGAAAACATATTCAACTATCTTTTGAATTGGAAACTATTTTCTGAGCGGACAAGCATGGACAAAAATACATTACACATCAGGTCTAGGTCTGTTTTACTGTAAAATAAATTTGCCTTACCGAATATATGTTTTCAACGTTTTGGAATCTTTTTTGACGAAATTGTCACACAGTTCGAACAAATTGCAGGATGCCCGCTGAGTGTACGTTACTTAAAAAAAGGTTATGGTTTTAATTACAGTCAAATCATGTATATCTTTCGCTATTGAATCGTTGTTTTTAGTTTATATGTGACACAAAATTTGATCGTAGATTTTACCAAAATTTCAACTTATTTTTAATATTTGGAATGAAATTTTCTCGAATTTTTCTTAAGGTCAAAAGTAAATATCTACAATACAATATCTACAAGTAAAATATCTTAACCTCAAAAGTAAATATCTACAATTATCAAAAATTTGAATTGACATTTGACAATTTCGATCAATAAGTTTTCCATCAGATTTTAATAATTAGAATAAATTTTCTAATTGTTAATTTTAAAAAATTATAAAAATTGCATAATTAGATTACTATATTCAAACAAATTTTAAAATCCCGTACAATATATTTAAATTAAATAAATAAATAATTAAATTATTGGGTGTATGCATTTAAAACCGGTATTTGGTACTAGATGTATTACATGTCATGACATCTATGTCATTTGAAAGCTCTATTCAATACCTGTCAAAATCAGCTAAAAGTTTTTGTTTTGATTGTGCACATCCAACCGATTTCAACGATGGAAAATTTATCAAATTTGAGAAAAAAACAGCATTTGCGGGAAGTTTTGTTGAGTCACTTTTCGCAAACAAAACAGCAGCTGAAAGTCATCACTATGAGCTGTTGCCAAGTGGCCAAACCATCAATGCCCAACTCTATCGTCAACAATTGATCCGATTGAAGCAGAAAATCCAGGCAGAGCGGCCAACGTATGCGACCAGACACGAGTTAATCATTTTCCACCACGATAACGCTCGGCCACATATTGCGGCGCCGGTCAAAAATTACCTGGAGAATAACGGATGAGAAATTCTGCCTCACCCGCCTTATAGTCCAGATCTTGCTCCTTCCGACTACCACCTATTTCGATCCATGCAGAATGCTTTATCAGGAATACGCTTCACTTCAGTTCAAGGTATCGAAAATTGGCTCAATTCGTTTTTGGCCGCCAAGCCGGCGCAGTTTTTCTGGGATGGAATCCATAAATTGCCAGAAAGATGGGAAAAAGTAGTGGGTGATGGGCAATATTTTGAATAAAAAATCTTGTAACATTTTTCCACAATAAAGGCTCAAATTTCATTTAAAAATTCCGGTTTTTAATGCACACACCCAATAAAAATTTGAAAAACTTAATAGTTCAATTTATTTTTTTTTTTTTATTTTAAGAATTAATAAATTTTAAAGAATACTACAAATTTTGAATGTAAGAGTTTTTTGTTTGAATTTATAGATTTACATCACTTAATTATGAAATTCCGTATATTTCAACGCATTTACGCCTCCTGTTCCAGTGATTCTATTTTTCGCTCAAAAATATCCAGTTTTTAGTGTTAATTCTGCATTCTTCGCTACCAATAAAACAAATTTTGATCAGTTCAAAATTCTAGCCAACGTTATTATTTGTTTGCCTTCTTGTATTCCGTCAATGCTACGAAAATGAATTGAAGATATCCAATCATTACAATTTTGATTAAATTTAATTTAAATTTCTCAATTTTAAGTGTAGTAAAATTTTTATAATCAAGTAACATCTCCAACAGTGGTACACATTAATCGCACCTATATTAACACATGCGCCACGCCAGGTTCATTAAATCTATTATTAGATATCCAGACAAATCTAATAATGGCGTCGTTATGAGCATTACATCGTGCAATGACACACTATATGCCATTGTTCGATAAATATATAGTTCTGTGTCACTGCTTAATGGATGCACTATAATCACTATATTTTTTATAATTGAATTAATTTTATAGAGCCATTTGGAAAAGCACTTACATTACAAAATAATAAAAATATATAATGCATTGAATTACTTACCTAATTTCTTTATATATGTTTAATTTCACAAAAAAAAAAAATTATTAAAAATTATTTTGTCTTAATCTCTATCAAAATCAATTTTAAAAAATAGAACATATAGGGAAAAATGAACTATTTTCCGAATCCAGTTTATAACAAAATAAATACATATATATGAAACATGTAGCCTGTGCCACTTTAAAACTCGTTCTCTACTAAATACCTCGATATAATTTTTAATTTTGCATTAATATTGATTCAAAATTAAACTAAATCAGCTCAAAATGTATATTACTTAAGTATACAGTGCTGGGAAAAAAAATTGGGCAAACAAATTTACAAAACTTTTGAAAGCAATTTGTTTATTGTTTCATTTTAAATACATGTATGACGTAATTTTTTGAAAATAAAACCTGCAATTTAGGGACAAAACCCCGAAAAATGCCAAAATATTCAAAATACGTTGATGGGTGTTAAAGTAATGTAATAAATTAAACACTTATTTTTTATTTTTTTGTTTGTGTTTTATTGATTTATAAAAGTTCAATGTTTCATATTAATCATATTAAATCGAGAGATGGGCGGTACACAAAGAAAGAAAGGCTCTGGACGGCCCAGAAAGACAACGCCAGTGGAAGATCGTTTTATACTATTACAAAGTCGTCGGAACCGTTTTAAAACTTCATCGGACATAAGACAGGATCTTGAGCGAGCAAAGGGAAAACAAATTTCAGCCAGCTTAGTGAGAAAAAGACTTGTTAAATCTGGTATGAGAGCACTTAAACCAGTCCAGAAGCCTGAGTTCACATTACTAGTGAAAAAAAAAACGTTTGCTATGGGCCCAGGAGCATGTAAATTGGGCTCCAGAGATGTGGAATGATGTGATTTTCTCCGATGAATCAAAATTCAAGTTGCATGTTGGAGATGGAAGAATTCTCGTAAGGAGAAAACCTGGCGAGAGACTTAGCAACGAATGTCTTTTAAGACTTCCACCGAAAAAAGAAGGAGTTATGGTCTGGGGATGCTTTTCTGGAAATGAAACCGGTCGATTGTGCTTCCTTAGTTCAAGCGTTACAGCAGCTGTTTATCTGCAGGTCCTTCAGAACGAATTTGAGCCTTCTGTGTTAAAGCTGTGTGGCGGGACTTGCAAATTTATTTTTCACCAGGACAACGCTCCGTGCCATACCGCCAAAATTGGGAGTTATTAATATTGAATTGTAGATAGACAAATTGGCTTTCAGATAAACATAAATAATTTGTTAAAAGCTTGTTTTTTTTTCTTATCTCTTCATTTAATGGTAAAAATATACTTCGAAGAAAAAGGTATCGATGTGTTGAGCTGGCTGGCGTATAGTCCCGTATAGTCCAGACTTAAATCCAATTGAAAATATTTGGTCTATAATGAAGCTAGAAGTAGCAAGGAAGCGCCCAGAATCGATTAAAGCTTTAAAAAGTTTGTTAATGATGATTTTGGAATCCATATCTCTTGCGACTTTGAAAATTTTATCAAATTCAATGAATCGGAGGTGTATCAATGTAATAAAAGCATGAGGCGGTCCAACAAAATATTAATATTAAAGATTGAACTTCTATAAATCAATAAAAAACAAACAAAAAAATAAAAAATAAGTGTTTAATTTATTACATTACTTTAACACCCATCAACGTATTTTGAATATTTTGTCATTTTTCGGGGTTTTGCCTCTAAACTGCAGGTCAATTTTTTTTTTCCAAAAAATTACGTCATACATGGTTTTAAAATGAAACAATAAACAAATTGTTTTCAAAAGTTTTGTAATTTTCGTAAAAAAAGACTCCAATTTGCAATAAATTTGTTTGCCCAATTTTTTTTTCCCAGCACTGTATATTCAAACTATAATCCAATTATGGTTTTACGCTGTGTGCCTGATGCCGACATTTTCTACTAAATCTCCGGCTGGTAGCCATCTGGTGGTTCGTAGACATAAATTAGTACACCTGAGAATTTAAAAAAAAAATTATATTCCATTGTTTAAAAAAAACAATGTATGATGGGGCACATATGAGGCGTATTACATTGTTAAATGTGGTTGTTACACTTATGCAATAGTAAGTTGTCAAATTTATTGATAAAAAATATTACATCATTTCAATTTATGCTACCTAATATACAAATCATCGTGCAGCTTTTAACAGTTATTCTTCATCTCTCAGCATATAAGTATAATGATTGTCGATGTGATTGCAAAATTTTCATAGCAGAATTGGTTACGGGTACAATCACAAATTATATTCACGTCGATTATAGGAAATGCAACACGAATGCGGCGGGAATTTCGAAACTGCTTGTAGAAAAAACTTAAAATAAATTTTCTAAATCAAAGTAACCATAGAAAACTCATATGATTTTCAATCGATTCGTTGTTAATGATTCCTCGTGCAAAGGCGAATATTTTATTGCAGATTTAAAATGAAAAATTTTCAATCAAGTAAGTGAAACTCAATTAAATTGAAAAACAATTAAAATTAAAAATGAAATAATTGATCACCACGGTAATTGCATTTATTTTGGTATGTATATACGTTTACGATAGGAGTAATCTGGCCATTCAAAACAAATTCAAAAATGACGGCAACTAAACGATTTCTATTGGAAAAGATGAACGCGTTTTGCACCAAACGTAGGCGGCAACGACAAAAAAAATTGTAATTTTGACATTCTATTATTTTGACACTGTCAGTTGCATTAATAAATTAATAACCTTCTAATAAAAAGACGTAAATTGTCCACGGACTACAAAGTTCGTGCTCAAAGTGAAAATTAAATAAAATAAAGTGTGCTATACTGAAGCACCGAATAATATAAGTATATACATATATATATATATATATATATATATATATATATATATATATATATATATATATATATATATATATATATATATATATATATATATATATATATATATATATATATATATATATGTATATATATATATATATATATATATATATATATATATATATATATATATACCTATATATACATATATTTTTTCAATATGGCTGTTTTATTTACGATTTCTGTTACATTTAATTTTACTATACAAAATTTCAATGATTTTAAATAAAACTGATAAATATTTTATATTTAAATTAATATTAACATTTCCGTAATTGATTACATCCTCGGCATCATAGAAATTCTTCTTTTTCAAAAAAAAACACTGATAAATAAAATTAAAACTTTGAAGAGTTTTCCTGAGTAATAGAGTAATAACTGATATAGAAGAAGGTAATAGGCAATCTGAGGATGTAATATGTGCAACAAACCAATCGTTTCAAATTGCAACAACGACACAATCTGAGCAAACCATATTACAAGCGGACAACTCGTCTGATATTGCATTCGTAAACAGAAACAACGCAGCTGTTAGAAGCATTTCTCACACAATCTGGTTGAGATATAAATAAAGAATGGAGAAAACTGAAAGATCGTGTATACCATCTCACGAGAACTCGATAAAACACAAAGAAAACTATGTGGCCTGGAAGTTTGCAAGTAAAGCAGCTACAAGCAAATCGACCATTGGATTTATGGTTTTACAAGAATTAGAGGAAGAATCAAGAAATTGGCGAAAACTACTAGAGTGGTTTCTCGAAGTAATTCTTTTTTTATCCGCTTTATTTGGCTCAAACCAGCGAATTGGTGACAATCAAAATGATAATTTTCTTGGGTTAATTGAGCTATTGAGTAAATACGATTCCTTTTTAAATAATCACGTTCAGAGAGTTCGCACTTTACAGGGGGAACATTCAAGATTACCTTTCTCCTCGTAAACAAAATGAATTTATTCAATTATGCGGATTATCTGTAAAGAAAATCATTCTTGAAGAAATAATAAAAAAATTAATATTTTGTAATTATCGTCGATGCCACTCCTGATTGCTCACACCGAGAACAAACTACGTTGATCATTCGGTATGTAAAAATGTGTGACAATTCTAAATTTGACATTGAAGAGCGTTTGGTTTACTGCGATCCATTCTCTGGAAAACAGCAGAAGAAATTGCTGCCAGAATTCTTGAAGTTTTTTCGGATATAGGATTGGATTTCAATCCATGTATTTCCGAAGCATAGGATAACGGTGCAAACCGTATATTCTTACGAAGCGTAATCCTAAATGTATTTTTTCCACACGTTAAATCTTGTAGGAGTTGATTCGGCTGAATCTTGTAAGGAGTTTAGTTTTTTTTGGAGTCATACAACAAATGTATAATTTTTTTAGCAGCAGTCCTCGGAGATGAGAGGTTTTAAAGAAACATCAAAATGTCTCTTCTGTCAGTTTCCAGAACTAGGTGGTCTGCTAGAATAGATGCAGTAAAACCAATAGCCAAAAAACTATAATCCCTTCGAAATGGTTTACATGAAATGCACTCCTTCAATTTGCCACCACACGGATGCGTTGAAATAAACTCAATTGAGAAAAATTTGAATGTGTTTTGCTTTCATATGGCTTGAAATTTTGACAGATTTGCATCAAACAAATTTAGTAATTGAAGCTCGAAATGTAAGTTAATTAAATAAAAGTTTAATAATAAAAATTCAAAATTTAAGTGGAATATGGAATGAAATATTTGCGAAAGCAAAAATTAAAGCAAGTGAATATGGTGACAAGTGACCGAATTTGGAATACAAAAAATGAATCAAACATTACTTTTAGATTTTGTACAAATCAAAAGTACAAAAGGGTGGCACGATTACTCACAAAAAAATTGATTCAGTTAAAGCCATCAGAGAAGTAAATAAATTAACTTTATAGAATAAAACTGTATAAATAAGAACCAAAACATCGTAATTTAGAATTAATAATTGTACTGAAATGTTAAATTCGACCCAAACTTGTTATGACGTTGTGTTCTATAAAACTCGAACGCGTTGTATCTCCATCGTTTAAGATGGCTTGTTGGAAACGTATTTTCAAGTGCTTAACGATAAAAAAAAATGTAAATAAAAGGGGTGGTAGTACGATTTTTCGGCAAAAGAATATTTAAAATCTGACACGGAATACCTAAGATACACGAATTTAAAGATGTGAACGTTTGAGTTTCCGTCAAAAACAAATTATAACGGAACTCCGCGTATTTTGACCCCACCGAGTGTTTACTCAAATAATTTTTTTTTTTATCTAGACTTACCATCTACTCGAATTTCAAAATGATTGGACACCTTGCCTCCGGATGGGTGTCTAATATATGTATACACTCAACGAAATATTTATAATGCCACTTTTCAAAGTTCTATTTTGAATGTATTTGACGAATAACGAATTTTATTTCGATTGTTTTAAACATGAATTGGCGTGTTTTAAACAAACATATTTAGTTCATTGTCTCTCGTGATGTGTTGCTATAGTAAAATTAGGAAATTTTTATAGTTTACTTGGGAAATAATTATAGTGACAATTAATTTATATTAAAACATAAAGGATAATAAAGGTAAAACCATAACCATTAATAATAATTAAAGCATAATGTAGGATTTAATGGTTATTTCGTTAAATTTAAATTAAACTGATTTTGCGTTTTAGCCACGGGGCAAAGAGTTATTAGAAGAAGAAAAGGGGAAATTTGCGCTTTTTGCCAGGTAGGATTTTCCGCGCGGGAAATTGGAAGAAAATTAATGTTTCAATGTTTTGTTTTTTCACATTATCTTGTTTTTACAGAATTAGACCACAGAAAAGGAAAAAGTTTCCTAGTCTTTTGGCACGCCACAAACGAGCTCGTCTAGATTTTGCAGAAAAATATCAATTTTGGGAAAATGAGGCAATCCGTTGTAAATATTTAGCGACAAAAAAAATTTAATCTAGATGGCCCCAATGGATGTCAATATCATTGGCAGGATATTCGACGAAATTTGGAAACAAAAAAGTTCAGAAATTTTGGAGGCGGCAGTCAGATGGTATGGAGTGCTTTCGGATATTACAACAAGTCCCCAATCTGCTTCATTTCGTGTGGAATGAATGCTGAAAAGTATATAGAGCTTTTAAATTATGCAGGCGATATGGCTGGTACAAATGGGACTTTCCAACAAGACAATGCCGCTATTCATTCTGCCAAAAAGACATACGAGTTTCTTGAGTGTCGAAATATACCACAATTACTATGGCCAGCATGTAGTTCCAACGGGTTTACAGTAATGGCCGTCAATTTAACTCACCCAAAGAGCTCAAAGAGCCAATCCAGGAAGCATGGATGAACATTGATCTGGAACACTTACAAAGCCTTATTAATTCGATGACTCGGCGCTTGCAGAAAGTATTATTAATAAAGGAGAAACATATTGAAACGTCTAATTGGTTGAACAATGTATATAGGTGCTCCAAGAGAAATTTTTATACATATTTCCTATAAGAAATAACTTTATTTTGTTTTATATAAGGCACCTTAAATTTATAAATTGAACTATGTATTGCGCTTATTATAGCTTTTTATATAGTTTAATGAAATAAATACTCTTTTGTTATGTGACCTGATATTTTGTTGTTATTCAAAAAAGGAAAATGGCATTATAATTGTTTCGTTGAGTATATATATATATATATATATATATATATATATATATATATATATATATATATATATATATATATATATATATATATATATATATATATATATATATATATATATATATATATATATATATATATATATATATATATATATATATATATATATATATATATATATGAATATATATATATATATATATGCATATTGCATGCACTATTAACATAATATTGATATGTCTATTAATTTTTGTATTTTTAACATACATAATTATCACTAATTTTATAATTATACAAAAATATTATAAATTAATAATTTAAATCACATTTATTTATCTAATTTTTATTTATCACCGAAACATGTGAATTCGTTTATTTTTATTGTAATTTTAAATTTAACATACTCTGTATATTTAAAAATGCATGAACACAAAATTTATTTTATAGATTTTATACTCATATATGTATGTATGTATGTATATAGTTAATTCAATTTAATTTTTTTTTATTTTGTTGAATATAAAATATGTGTATACTGCTGTTGTATACATAATAATTTGTATAATTAACAAAGTTAACTAATGCTGGTGATTATATACAATTTAAAAATATGTATATATATATGTGTGTGTGTTTGTAGTCTGAGTTTTTATTTGTTTAAATCAGAGCATAAAATCTTATCACCATTTCTTATTAAATTTATATTTTCAAAAATGTGTTAATTGTGACTAATTTAAATATTGTATTTGTTGTTGCAGTTTTTTTTTAAAGTATATATTTTTATTCATTATTACTACATTGTGGTGTACGTAGTCAACTATGTATATACACACACACGCCATATTTTACCTACACTGAAAGATAAAAAACAAAATACGATTACATTATAGTTTTGGTACATTAATAGTGTAAATTTCCCTTTAACTTGTTTATATGATAGTGCATCGAACTTGAGTATTAGAAACAAAACAACCTAAAAATAACTTTTTTGTATAAAAACTATATATTCTCTAAGAGATATTTTTATAATAATGATATATTTTTTCTTCGTTTTTAATGATCCAATTGGTCTTATTTTCAATAATTTTAGTTATGGATTTTATTTTTATTTTTTTGCTTTTTAAGTTGTGTATACAAAAAAAAAAAAAAAATTTTCGTTTTAATTAATTTATTTAGAAATGAAACGTGAAATATGATATTTTTAACTTAGATTAATTATTAGGAAACATCTTTGAAAGCTGGAAATCAAACTAATCCAAGTAAATCAATTCACACACATTGGGATCAAAGTCTCGGTGTCGGATAAGTTTTTATTATTTCCGACACTAAAATATCAACATCATTTCAATATGCAGTTTATGTTGTTGTTTGTAGAACATGATTTTTAGTAAATCAATCCCCACTTAATTAATACAAAGTTATTGTAAAATTTGTCGTCGACGGAACTATATAGTAATAAAAATGTAGTTCTCATTAAAAATATAAAAAAAAAATATTTCATCATAATTCTAAAATTATTTTCGGTATAATAATTCTGATTAATACTGCACAGCATAATAAATTAAGAATGAGACAGAGTTACGCAATTTGTGCAGTCATATATGTTTAATACACATATACACATACATAACATTATAATTTGGTGATAATTCATATAATTGTCATAGATTATTTTTTTCATGATGATGTTTATATTCACAGATTTAAAACAAAATATGTCGTTCAATGGATCGTGCTTGTAACATCTGTTAAAATAATTTAGCAGTG
The DNA here is from genome assembly GCA_951394425.1 of Tipula unca. Taxonomy (NCBI): domain Eukaryota; kingdom Metazoa; phylum Arthropoda; class Insecta; order Diptera; family Tipulidae; genus Tipula; species Tipula unca. The sequence continues at coordinate 55,648,169 of OX596381.1, read as the reverse complement.
AACGGCAAGTCTGTCTTGTCTCCGTCAATCTAAACATTTAGATTAACATTTCTCTATAATGTAAACCAGGGAATGATAACGTAATGTAACGTTAAAAAAAACGTAACAAAATTAATTACGTTTCGATATAACTTAACAATAACCGATAACCTTAAAAAAAATCAAATAACCAAATAAAAATGGTGACCAAAAATGGACGACCGTTTTCAATTCTTAAAGATTTAGCATTTCGAAAAATCCTATATCGTATTCACAACAGTTTGAACACCAATTCTAAGCAAAACATTGCAATAACTAGCAAATAATATCAAGATCCATATGGTAGATGTTGCCGCAGCTTTAAAAATAACAATTAAATCCGAGTTACGTGAACGATTTTTATCAGTTAAAATTGATTCTTCGACGCGACTCAAGCGTTCAATTTTTAGAACATGGCGTTATTATTATAGAATTGAAAGAGAAACATACAGGCGACTACATCGCAAATGAAGTACAAAATGTGTTAAATGGAGTCGAATTAAAAAACGTTTAAACAGTCGCAAGTGACAACGGAGCTAACATGCTTAAAGCAATTAAAAGTTCGAGTTTAAAATTACAGAACATAAATAATGAAATTCTTCCTAGTGCTGATAAATTACATTCAAAATGCGATGCTAATCTAGATTACAACGAGGAATCAGAAGATCAACTCTTGTTCCCTAATTCCTAAGAACCCGTTGAAGAAGATTTCATGGAAGATGAGCTTAAAACGCGAAGAAAAATCAATTCGAAAATTAGTTAAAAAAGTTCGTACCCCAGATTGATGTTACTATACAAAATCAAATTGAATACAATAATATTGCAATCAACATTTGTATTATAATTCAATCCCATAATTGGATAAATGCAAAAGAAATTAGAGATGCTGTAACTTGTTCAGCAAGTTCAACATTAAAAGTTCAAGCTGTGGAACTCGTTTTAGTTGATATGTATAAAGAATGGCTAAAGTTATTCTAAAAAATTGAAATTGTAGAGAACCCAATATATAAAATACATTAACAATGAAATTGGCTATTTTCATGGAGCCAAGATTTCAGACAGTATTATCCAGAACGGATAGATTGGAAGCAAAACTACATTTGAAGGAAATTTGGAATCGGATTGAGTTAGTATTTAGTACCAAGCGTTCAGACCAACATCATCTAACTTTAGACGACTTTCAACATGTTCCGATCAAGAATTATTGATAACCACTAAAAAGAAATTTCTGGATACACAACAACTTCCACTACTGGCAAAAACAAATTAAATATATTATCGTTACTTTCGAGGCTTTCGATAATGTGAAAATATCAATTTTAGAATATTGGAATTAAAAAAAATAGACCATATGCTGAGTTGTACGTTCTGTTAAAAGTCGTATTTGAAGAACGAAACTGTAAGGTTAATAACCAATATACAAATAGCCATCTGGTTTGTCCCAGTTTGGTAGCTCACATACGAATTATGTTTTCAAGCTCGTCTACGCAAAATTCCATTTTTAAATTAAACAAATTAATATGCACAAATGCATTTCAATAAATTAAACGATTAACAATAATATTACGCAATCTAAATTATAATTTATATTTAATCAAAAGTACATTAAATTAGTATTCAAACAGAAATTTGTTTTGTAATGCCGATAGATTGTAAAATATATTAACTGTTTCACGATGCCTTGTAATACGTGTATATACGTTCCAAAGGGTATCCTAAAATTAACCCCAAGACCTTTTTGCATAAATGTGGCTGAATTTCGTTGATGCAGCGTTTAATTTCACCCATAGACCTTTGATTTCAAATAACCCCACCGAAGCGAGAGAGTACACATGCTGTATGGCATGTAGCACCATCTTGTTGAAACCACATGTCGTCCAAAGTAAAAAGTATGGTCCAATGATGCCTCCAGCCCAAAATCCGCACAAAACAGTGATACGCTGTGGATGCATTTGTTTTTCAAATGCGGCAATTTTGGCGATTCACAAAGCCATCAAGGTGAAAATGTGCTTCATCGCTTAGGATGATTTTGCTCGAAAACTTTCATTAATAGTGAAAATACGTTGTTCTATCGTGTAACGCCACATTTTTACTGACCCTAACCTCTCAGCTGTCAAATCAGTTTTTTTTGGGGGGTTTACCAAAACTTACTGCACAAATGGCGGCAAATTCAAATCTTACGTTAATTTTGGGACACCCTTTACAATCTTATGCATAAAAAAAATTACTATGGTTTCATAATCAAAAAAGGAATAAAACGAAATGCGATATTAAATTCATCAGACGGGTGGTCCCATAAAAATTTTATAATCATTATAATTCGAAAACATTAATTTTTACGAACCTAAATAACAGTCACTAATCTTAAAATTAAATAAATGAAAGTACCTTTACCAAACCGTATACTTAAGTTGTCCAATCTCAATTTTACACTTGTTTCGTTAAATTTTTAAAATCGTTTTTCAATTTAATATAACATAACCATGCTACTCGAGTATTTCCCAATAAATGAAAACAATAAAACACAAATTACGCTAACAAATTATTTCCGTTAAATTATAAATTAAACAAAATAAATTTTACAATTGATTTAGGGTCACTGACATTTTGAATTTATAATAATTTTATGTTTAAAAAACAAAATAGTTTCCATTTCTATATCCATTCATGTTTTTTTTGTATGTTGACCATAATAGTTACAAAACAATAGTAAATAAAATAAAATTAAAACGACAGACTTTTACAATAAAATATTGTTATTAGTATTGTTTTAGGCCTTTAACACAGGTAATCGAACCGACAATAAACCGGAATGGGTTCGAAATTTCTTGTGTTCAAAATCTCGGTTTTTTTTTGGAATAAATTATGGAGAACGGTTATTCCACGGCTATAAGAACTCTATCCACGTTCACTTGTCCAGTTTTAAGATGGTAATTTATGTTTTATGTATAAGACGTACACATATTTGAAATTAACTAACTAATACAAGTAATTTAATAGCAGTTAATTCTTTTATATTTTTCTAAAATTCTGGATAGTAATAAAATAAAAATTCAATTTGATCATGACTGTTAAGTAGTTTTTTTTAAAGCTGATGCATAGCACTTACTATAGTTACTCGACAGCGATATTAATCGCTGTCTTTGTGCGCAAAAATATTATCTTCAGTATTGTATGTATACATATAGTTAAAAGCTTTTGTTGATTGTTCATATGTGTATAAAATACGACGAAGACATTTTTTTATTAATAACAATAATTCATCATTATGCTACAATAAAACTATTACGCGGCTCATATAATAATAAATTTCTTGATTTGGATAATATCTGAAAACCAAAAAAATTATATAAAATGTTCTCGTTTATTTGTTGCTGTTGACTAACAAATAATTAATAAACAAATTGTGGAGATCATTTCGGTTCAATTTAAACAAATTAAAAAATGAGACCTCGTTACTAATAATAAGTAATTAAACGATAAAATGTGTTGAAACCCTATAATTATTGTGTCAACAATAATTATAGGTCAAGCATTAAACTAAAAGATAATTATTATAAAATATAAAATTGATCGTATTTACCGTGTAATTCGAGGGTTAATAAAATTAATTTATCCGACTTTTGATGATGATAATCCAAATGAAAATAAGATGATTTTTTTTTAAATTATACTTTCGATAAACCAAACAAATGATTACTTTTTGGATTTCTACTTATAATAGACACTTAATTTTAATTAAAATTTAACCAATAATTATATATTTTCACAAAAAATCAAACACATGCACTTCACTAGATTTTAAACACGCATACACAAATATTTTTTTATACTCAATATCACACTATGCACATTAAGAAAACCACGAACAAAATAATACAAAAAACAAAACTATATTGAACACACACAACACACAATTATTGATCGATACAAAACAGTGAAAAAAAAATAACTGAAGAAACGAAAACCAGCGATCTTATTTCTTTAAGAATAAATTTAAAACTAAAAATAACAAAACATAAACTGGAAAAGAGAATTACGACGATTGTAATTATAGAACGTGTTGCAGATCGTAAGCATAAATAATAAAACAAAAAAACATCGACGAGTCTTATAGCATACACTATATTATAAGCAAAGAGAAGAGATTTAGTTTTTGTTGTACAAAGTCTCGTACATATTTTATAACCTTCTTACATACAATATGCATTATACGAATTTCATTGCAACACTTTTTCAATTTACTGTTTCGTTTTTAACATTTTTAATGATGATCACAAACATAAAAGAAAAATTTAAGTTTTTGATTCTGATTTTGATTTTTTTTTTACGAGAGAAACAGCAGAGAGAAAGAACACATTTTCTTAAGTAAAACGGAAAAAACTATTACAACCATACAGAGTTATCTATTTTTACGATTCGAATCATTTTTTGTTAGTTGGTTGGTTTCCAATGTAATTTAAAATTTCCGTCACGATCTGCGATCGTTTAAAATTAAAAGAAATAAAAACAAAATCTGCCGCGCTTTTTTTTTTTTTTGATTTGTTTTATTGTTTTTATATACAATAACCGATTTAAGTATTTTAAAATAAACCGATTGTTAAGAAACTACTGTGTCGAATAACACTATTTTGTAATCAGTTTTTCTAACGTAATCTTGAGTGCATGTACAAAGTCTCATTACCATCGTAGTTTCGACCTAGTTCAATAATACGATCTATCATCATACCGCTTCTGTGGTCTAGAAGGTTTTTTACCGGTGTGAAGTTTTCCACAAATAACCAAAGTGTAACTATACAATATAACAAATACCGTATGTGTGGTTACACAATTTAACAAAAAGTGTAGCTATCCCCGAAAAAAGTGTACTTTCAAGATTATTTATGGTTGGGATCGTTTTACCGCGACCGTCAGTTGGTAAGTTATCGATTTTATAAGAAACAGCCTTTACTGTTTGATGGCCATTAACAGGTAATCCTAGAGATATCTAGATGAATCTGAGTATGCCGATTTAGCTTACCGAAATACCGATAAAAAAATTAGAATTTATCGGTAAATTCGGTAATTTTTGAAAATGAAATAACAAAAGAAATTGGTTGGATATTCACACATTTCTGATGAAAAATATGGTTTTGTTGTTAAATAATTAAACACACATCAGATGATCAACCCATTGATTGTATATAACGTGGATTCGTATATTCTGCGATGGTGTAGTGGTTAGAGTGATGAGGTGTGGTTTCGTAGATACAAGTTCAAATCAAAATTTTTTAAATTAATTTCTTCTTCCAAATTAGTTCATTTCATATTCTGTTAAAATTTTCATATTTCCCTATTCAAATTGTAAGTATAAAAGTTGGATACAGGTCAATATCATGAGACGGTGGTTCAGTGGATAGAGTTATGGTTTCGTGGACTTAAGTTCAAAACTCTGTCGGGGGCGAAGCCATATTTTTTCCATTCAAATGTTAAGTATTAAAGGACGATATAACCTGGATTAGTATATACGACGGAGGTTTAGTGGTTAGATTAATGGACGATTGTTTCCTAGACTTAAGTTCAAGTCTCGGCTGGGGCGAAACTTTTTAAATTAATTTGCTTTTCCAAATTGGGACTTAGTTTCTGTTAAAATTTTCAAATGCAAGTACTTAATACAAAAAAAAAATTGATACATGTAGAAATTGAACGACGGTGGTCACTCATTGACTGGTGTCGTCGGCCTGAGCCAAAGGTTAAGGGCCAAAAATTTGTTTAATTCAATTTCTTCTTATAAATTGGTTCTACACAGCTATTGTTACCATTTTCAATTTTCTCTATTCAAATGGTATGTAGGAGAGATGTATATATCTTGTATACCACTCTTTCTATGTGTACCGGTGGTTAAGTGGTTAAAGTTATGGGCTATGGTTTCATTGATCTAAGTTCGAATCTCGTTTAGGAACCACAACTTTTTCTTTTTTCTTCTGTAAAAATGTTCATATATTGAACGAGAAACATGAAAATTATATTTCAACCTGAAAAATTGAACAACAATTGATAGACATTTTTGTAAAATTGAGATATTTGTTTGCACAAAACCAAGGATCGAACCTTGACACAAGAAACCAATAGCCATCACTCTAACCACTTAACCACCGCCGTATACTGATATGCATATCTTTAATACTTAACATTTGAATGGGGAAAACTGAAAATTTTAATTTGAAAAACAGTTTAAATAAAAATGGATTTTACCCGCTTGAATTCGAATTTCGAGTCCACAGAACCAACGTTCATCACTTTAACCACTACATGCCGCCGCATGACCGTTTCGGTGCAACATCCACTTTAATATTAGCAATTTGAATAGAGAAATATAAATTAAAAATATTTGGATTGAACCGAGATTTGAACTTGGGTCTACGAAACCAACGTCCATCACTCTTCTAACCACTCTAATATGCTATGCATGATTTTTTATATTTAAAAACAAATTTACCGGTAAACCGGGTTTTACTGATATCTTTACCGTTTACCGGTAAAGCCGAAATTCGGTAATTTTGCAATCCCTAAGCGCGACCCTCAAGGGGTAAGTTATCGATTTTAGAAGAAACACCCTTAACAATGGCCTTTGATGGCCATTAACAGGTAATTCTAGAGATGTCTAGATGATTCAAATATCCTCCTACACCTTCATTATTAATAGTGTTTCTTATAAAATCGATAACTTACCCCCTGAGGGTCGTGCTAATATAATCCCAACCAAAAATAATCTTAAAAATATTTACAATGAGATGGCATACTTAGATTTATCTAGACACATCTAGGATTACCTGTTAATGGCCATCAAATATTCTCCTACACTTTCATATAGTAAAGGGAGTTTCTTATAAAATCAATAACTTACCCTCTGAGGGTTGCGGTAATACGATCCCTATGTTAAGGCTCTAATTACTCAATTTGCAAAAACATGTATATCGTACAAATCGTTTTATGGCCACATAAACTTAGGTATCGACTTTATTTTATTTTTATTGCAAAGTTAAATATATTTGCAAGCGAGCAACACACATTTTTTTAAAATGCGCTATAATTTTCTCATAATATACGTCTGAAAGTTGATGAATTTTTGACTAAAACCATTTACTCACAAACCATACGTTCAGGAAGATATGATCTAACGATTAATACACATGTTTATAAAAATTCGTTCTATTAAGCGTTAATTCAATCACTTTATTGAAAAAAATGTGTCTACGACGTAAAAATGGTTTAGGATTCAACTAATTATCGTGTATTTTTTAGTTCACCCCTTTTTAATTAGATGTCATAAGTGGCAACAAAAAACAAGTTTTTCATGGAATATTTTGTAAATTTCGATAGCGGAGATTTACACTATTTCAAATTATTTTATTTAAGACGCATTTTTGGCATTTAAATATCGACATCAATTTTGATTTTTGTTCTGGGTAAAGTAGAGTCTTAATTCATATACAAACCAGAAAATTCTCTTTGTATGCGAATTGAAAATGTAAACTAAATTTTGGAAATTCTTAAACTGTTGATAGTATAATAGCTTAACGTATTTTATTGTTTGTGATTATTTCTAGCTAACATTTAACTATAATCAAAATTTACGTCATATTAGATTTGCACAGACGAATATTTTCATTTAAAAATAATTACATTTTATTTATTTATTATAATCGTAATAAATATAATTTACTGTGTTACATTTTTTTGGGGATATTTTTTACAAAAATTTAGTTTCTCGAATTTTCTTAAGTAGATTTATACGAAAAGTTTATCAGACCATAGAACGGAAGAATTTATTTTTATTTTTTTATTTATATAATATTACAACTGACTTTATTCTAAGTCATCTAGTAACTTTCCTATCATAATTATATTAACAGTTGTTGGGATACAGCCCAACGGCTAGTCCCAGAAACTAAAAGTATTTATTTACACACATACTCGTATTTCCTATAATAGTAATTTTATGTTCCATTCACTGAATCAATTGGGTTGGTCCTTCGGAGACGTCTTACTGCCAACGGTCTGTCCCGCATACCTCATATCTCGATCTTTTCATGCTGTCGGAGGCGTGAATCATGCTTGTGAATATGATACGTATAATAAGTCATCGATGCATTCCATCTTTAAATCTCGGTGGAGGTCTTCATTTCAAGTACTTTGTTTTGGAATGTCTGTATCATCTTGATGTTCGTTTTCTTGGTACAACCCCAAAGCTGTATACCATAGATCCATACTTCCTATAATTCATGTTCAGCTCTTCTTTTTTCTGTTTGACATGTTCTTTCCACCTCAACTTGGCATCCAGCGTCATACCTAGATATTTTGTCGTAAGTTCACATGCACAGATTTAGTTACGTTCAGTTTTATTCTCCATTTTTTATCCAATTGTTGACTGAATTTGTCGACTTTTGCAAATTGTTAGTAGCTTCTTCAAAATTGTTGCCAAAATCGCAGTATCATCAGCATAAGTTTCTATAGTTGCTTCTTCCATTGGTGAAATAATCCGAGTATACAGGAGGTACAAGACAGGGCCCAACACGCTACTTTGTGGTACTCCAGCTAAAATTTTCTTCAGGTTCGAGTATTCGTGTCCATATTTTACACGGAAGTGTCTATCAGTTATGTAGAATTTCAGAGTTTCATAATAATTTTTGGGAAGGTCCCGCTTGAGCTTGAACTGCAATCGTTTGTGCCAAACTCGGTCAATTGCTTGCGCTACATTCAGGAAAACGTTTGAAAATATTTTTTTAATTTCTAGTGTACGTTCTATAATATCTGTGATTCTATGGACTTAGTTCAATAGTCGAGTGGTTTTCTCTGAATCCAAACTGGGGGTCCGGAATGAAATTTCCGTCCACCATTATTTGTTTCATTCTCTTCAGGAGCCGTTTCTCAAAAATCTTATATGGTTGGGAGTATGGGTATCAGTCTGAAGGACTTTTATCGATACATTATTTGTTAGGTTTTTGAGATAATGATTATACCTTTGCCACCTTCCATTGCTTTGGAACGTCTCTTAGTCTAAACACAGCATTGATTATATGGAGAAGTCTACGTGTCGCTTTATTTGGTAGTTCTTTAATAATTTGTCCAGTTATGAGGTCATACCCAGGAGATTTTTGCATGTTTAAATTTTGAACCTCCACTTTTAGCTCGTGTAGAGATACATTTTGTATTTCAAGTTCATCAGATTGTTTAAGTAGGTTAACATTTTTATTTGCAGTTTGCCTGGGTAATGGTTGAAACGTTCCTTCTTGGTGACTTGCAAACAAGTCAGCGTTTTGTTTATTGCTGCGAGCCCAGCTTCCATCTTCTAATTGATGCCGTCGAATTTGCAGGTCTCTTAAGTACTTTCGTTGCTTTCCATAAGGAATATTCGGTATCTTTTTGGCTAGTACGTGACGACAAATATTGTCGTTACATAACTTGTTACATAAGTTATTAAGGACGGTTTTATTTCCTTTGGTTCGATTTATTTGCCAAGCCTTTCGAACTTTACGTTTCTTTGCCACAAGCTCTCTTACTTCAAGTGGATAGCTTTTACTCGAAAAATGTTCCAATTGGTATTCTTATTAGACACAGTCTCACTGTGATTTTTTTTTAAATTATTGTTTCACTGAACGTCATAATAACAGGAGAGTGGTCCGAAGTAGGCTCTTGATTATTTTCCAAATGAATATAGTTATCTGATATACCTTTTGTTACATAAGTCTATAAGGTCCCGTGTTTTGTTTAAATCTGTTGGCCAGTCAGTTGATGAGCCACCAGATTGAAAGTCATATTCTAACTGTTTTCCTGCTTCAAAATCACTCTCTTTTGGTGTGGTAACTCTGGAGCCCCAGTATGTGTTTTTCGCATTTAAATCGCCACCAATTATAAAACAACCTCCCATGGTGTTAAAAAGTTCTTCATAATCGTCAGAATTTTCAGATTATGACGTGGTGAACAGTATATTGCTGAAATATTAATTTTTTTGTGCGAGTTTTGATAGTTGTAACTTGCATAGATTCACTTTTAATTTTTAAATCTTCGTTGTGTTTTATATACTCTTTAATAAGAATGGCAGATCGGCCTCTTGCTCTCTCTGAGGCATGGTAAAATTTGAATCCACGTATTCAGGCATATGAGGTATTAGTGAAATGGGTTTCCGAGATTGGAATATATCAATTTTATGTTTAAATAGAAATATTTCCAGCTCGAGGATGTGTTGGATAAGCCCATTCGCATTCCAAATTACTATTCTGTTTGTAAATTTATTTTTATTTTTATTTTCTAATCGCGGGGGGTAACGATGATCACCAGTTTTTCAAATGTGACTTTATTGGTCTCATCCTGCTCACGAAGTTTTTTATTTAGAGCATCTATTTCACGACATCTCCCAAAATTTGGCCCTCTTTGCTATGTTTTGCTTTTGCGTCTTGACCTTCGGTTACCTGTGCATATGATTGTTTTCCTCGTAATTTATATGATTCCCGATTTGTCTGTCGATTGGTCGGGGCTTCAATGGCAGGGTTTCTACGGTTTAGATTAGACTTTGTAGCACGATTTCTTATATTTTGTATTTCTTTAGCTACCTCACAGCCACGGTAATTATAGCCGAGAATGCAAGAATGTTATAAACTATAAAAACAAATAAAATCTGAGCCAGGACCTTTTCTGAAACTATACTGTATGCACAAAAAAAAATTGATTCATTTTTATTCAATTTTTGGAGTATTTTGTCAAAAACTGATAAGACCGAAATCAGCCGAGAGTAATTAATAGATTTGCAACTACCCGATTTAAAAATAGGTTAAACTTTTGCAATACTCAAGCAATTTGGATAAATACTGGTTTTTAACACAACATTAAACTCCTGCCAATATGTGGGAAAAGAACGTGGAACTATGTTCCACATTTATTATTATCCAGACTGCAAATTATGTTCAATATCTCAGAAACTGAAGTTGGAGACAAATAACGCGAATTTAAAGAAGAATCTAAAGTGTGAAATTGATTAGTTAAGTGGAAGTGCACCGCCACACCACCTATAAGTGGCATTGAGTGCTGGAATAATCCGCTCAAAGTTAATTTAAAAAAAAAGTGGAAGTATTATCAACATTTGCAAAGAACCAATTAAATATATCAGCAATACATACTATTGAGGTCCCTAAATTCTTGATCATTGTAAATAATAGACTAGATATTAGTATTAGTGCTGGTTTTCATAAATTGGCTAATTTGCTTCCAAATTTCTTTTTGGTTCAAGTTACTAACCATATTTTTAAAATAATGTTTTTTTGCTAAATATTTGATTGATTTGATCTTTTTGTTTAGAACATCTAATTTGGTTTTTAGATCAACATTAGTACCCATAAAGATCAAAATTCATCCAAGGACATTTATCGGAATTGAAAAAATGTCAACTAATTCATTAAATTTTATAATTATCAGTTCTAAAGTTGTATTCAGAAATAAGCTCCAGTTCTCCATTGACATGTTCAGATCCCCATAACTATAACGAAATCGAAGGTGTCTTTTCGAAGGTTACACAGAACGTCACTTTTGAGAATTTCTAGAATAGTTTTCTTTTAAGACACAAAATATTTAAGGGAGCTTGCACGAAGTTGTTTCGTTCCCCAGTAATTTATGCTTCCAGAGATGTTCTAAGACGAAGTATGGCTGTAAATATATAGAAATAAGATTGTTGAAGCGATATAGCCTGACATGTATCACAATATTGTTTTATAGGACTTGTATTGGAAGATAGGACCGCACTACTTAAGCCGACATATGTGCAGCTATACTAGTTATGGTTTACCTCATTTTGCTAATGCTACAAAAAATATTTTTATTACCATGTCGAACGATGTGATGCTAGGAATTCTAAAAATATAGTTAGTTGTAACTAACTATATTTAATGCAATGCAACAAGACATTGCGTTTAATAATAAATCGTCGTGATATTAAACAGATGATTACAAGACATTCCAATTATTTTGGATTTTTAGAATTTTAGTTTACCAATATTGTACCAATATTGTACCCCAATAATAATTATTCTATGAGTTTTATTTATTTCGTTAATGGTACTCAGTAACGTTAGTAGAAATAATTCCGTTATTGCGTTACGTTACAATTACGTAATGCCAACATTGATTTAAGCCTCATCCGTAAAAACCATCTTAGTTTTACTTAAAAAATATTTAGAGGTATTCAGCTTAATAAGCTTATATCATCTGGTGTAATTACTGAAAAAGCTGTGTCACTTCAAATTCCATGTCAATCTGGGCAACTTCGCTTACTGGCGAAAGGCAAAATGACAACGAGAATTCCACGGCTATTATTATTTTCGAAATTATGGATTTATGCGTTAAGAAATGTATGTGTTGGTAAATTTAAGCATTCTCAAATTTTAAAATTGAATCACTCTTCAAATTTTCAATAGATCGATCAGTCGGGCACAATTGGCTTTTCGAGCACCACTGATACGGTATCTCATTCTGTAATAAACACCAAACTCATAATTGCAACACTTTCAGTCCAGTAACATATTTTTACAAATTTTATGGAGGAAACTTAGCAGAATATTGTAATTATTCTTATGATTAAAGTTTATATCTATTGATTGAACATTGCAGTTTGAATGGACTTTTAACTTTTCCCATAGTTGATTGATTCGGTCAGGCAGACCAAACTAGATACGCTTATCGTATACCTTTCCAATTCTCCATAATTTATTTTGCATGTTTCCAAATTTCACTGTCTCAACAGAATTAAATCTGAATATCAACTAAATCTGGTTGACAGTTTTTAGTAAATTTTCATGTCACTTTAGAATCTCTTCAAACTATATAAATTATAATTTGATGAACTCACGTTCTAAAATTGTTTCTACGAAATATAAAATTAAATCAAACGCTTTAATGCTGGAATTATTGAATATTCTGAATAAATGTAATTAACGGCTGTATAAGTAGTGCTGTAGTATGTAAGTAAGTAAAGGAGCTGATTGTTTAGAACGAATGCACCTCATGACATGATTTGCTATTAAACGAGATATGGACGAACTCTAAATTTCAAATTTGAGGGAGTGAACAGGAGCTGACTCTATATATATAAAACCATTTAAAAGTTTAAATTTAAAAAGGCAATAAAACCAAATCAGTTTGAAATATTGCCAAATATTATTTCATTCATATGGCTGTCGCAGCTGGCCTCGTGATGGCATCACGAATGTTGGCCTTCAAATACTCAATTGTCTCTGGTTTGTCGGCATAACACTTGTCTTTGTCAGCCAATTGACATCACCATTTCGGTTAATTAAACGGCCATCAAACGTTTGCCGCAATAAATCGATTGTGGCATGAGATGTGTGGCAAGTTGCACCATTCTGTTGAAACCAAACATCGCTCACATCAATACCATGAAGAGCGGGCGCAAACAAATCGTTTATCATGGTGCGATAGGTGTCTCCATTGACCGTAATGATTGCGCCGTCCTCATCTTCAAAGAAATATGGACTAATGATGCCTCCGCTTCACAAGCCGCACCAAACAGTCACTCATAATGGGTGCATTGGCTTCTGTAAGACACGTGTGGGTTTTCTGAGCCCCAAATACGGCAATTTTGCTTATTAACGTACTCACCAAGATGAAAATGAGCTTCATCCGAAAAGATGGTCATGCGACTTCAACTATTGATCCAATTGAACTGAGATCTTTTCGCAAAATTAGACGTTAACTGGTGCGTGAAACGTTCAATTCTTGAGATGACGAGTTGATGTTGATGGATTCTCACGCACACTCTCAGCCACAGCTTCGATATTTTCGGGTGTACGCACTGTACGACCACGCTCACGACTTGGCGCATTAACAATGAAACCAGTTTCACGAAGTTTAACAATAAACTTGCGTATACCGGGCACTGTTGGTCCTTCTCTGCGACCAAATTTTGAACAATTTCCGACCAATTGTCTATGTTTTGGAAATAAATTTCCAATAAATCCCAACGTTGCTCAAGCGTAAATCGATTCATTTCGTTCAGTGGAGATAATATACTGAATTTTGTGACAGAATAGAATGACATAAGTATTGCCAGTTTCGAAATAACCGGTGGTTCAAATTTAAACAGATAGATGGCCCACCCGTTATAAGCGACTTCCCTAGTTTTCTCTTGCTCTCGATACTCTGTTCATAGATTCGATCAAGCGTTGGATCAAGCAGGAAAACTATACAAATTCCGATCAATATACACTCCATCTGAACAACAAACCGAAAGAAGCCAACAATTGTCACCAAGCCAATCAAGCATCTTGTCAAAATCATGGAATCGGTGACTTTTCATTATGATTATCTTTAACATTTTATCGAACAATCTATTAATGCTTTGTTTTTTAAATGAACTAAATTTAAAATAATTTCTGAACATTCTAAATCTTTCATCAGATTGTAAATTCCGACAAATTACATGACATTAGGCTTACATTGAACTAAGTTATATAGAATTTGGTTTAAAATTTAGTTATTTCTGTGGAATTTGACTGAGACTTCAAGTTGAACTTAAATTTGGTAAAGTAATGCGTATTGCATCGGAATTTGTTTTTTTATATTCGCAATAGAGGTTGACGGTCGATTTACAATCTAAAGGACTCTGGGTCTTCAATCAATTACATTATTTCTGAATTTCATATATTTTGCAACTGATTATAATTTAGTTATAGGAACAGTGAAATAAAAACACTCTGTATTACAGTAATATGTGACACACAAAAAATAACAACTCATCAAAAATATTAGTCAATAATTATCTCAACATATTATTTAACTTATCTAAACAAAAGTTACAACAAATATATTATTATAATTTTTAAACACTATTCACTTGATTTTCTCTAATCCAGTCAACGAATAAATGTGTTTTTAAGTAACCAGTTGGTCCATTGGCAACACCGCATGGACGAACAGCCCATGATGCAATTCCAGTTTGGTAAAGTGTAGAACCACTCCATTGAACCATTGCACCACCAGAATCACCATCGCAACCACCACTACCGCCTGATAATGGACCAGTGCATGCGAAATGCTCTGTGCCACCAATTTGCCAGCCAATAATTGCATTACACTGTGCAATCGAAATTAATGGTACATGAACATGACGAAGACGATCGGCTACAACACCAGTATTGCCTACAAATCGGTAGAAACCCCAACCAATCAGAATTGAATCGTTAATTAGATGAGGATCATAATTTGCTGGTGGTAATTGTGCCGGTTGAACACTATCGGAGAATACTAATGGTGTTTCTAATTCAATCTAAAATTAAAGTAATTATTACCGAAAATGTAATACTTTAAAAAAATAAAAATTACCAGTGCAATGTCCCATGGGAAATTTAATGGTTCCGGAATTGAGGTCCAATTGTGATGGATAACAAATCGTTTAGCGTTAATTCTTTGTTCACCTGGTTCATTAGCTGTAAGATCCCATTTGCCACACCACACTTGGAAATCTAATCTGACTCCCGGAATTTCTAAATCAACACAGTGGCCGGCTGTTAAAATCCAGGTTTCACTGAGCACAGTGGCACCACAAACATGTTGTGATGCCCCTAAATTAACTTGTACCTGAATTGAACATTGGAATGGATATTGGAAAGGGGCAGTTTCTTCGCCGCCAATGATGCGACCTTCTGCTCTTGCAAGGTGTTGCGCCACTTAAATTTATTTTAACATAAAATATTAAATTATTAAATCTTAATTTATGTTATATACTTACATGGTGAAGCGTAAGCCCCTGCAATCAATATTGCAAAAATAACTATCAACGACTTCATTCTAAATTGTGTAAGCAATAACCGCAAAATTAATTAAATCACTTTAATTTATATTTTTAAAAAAACTGTTATCATTCGAGAAATGAAATGGCCTGATTAGTTATTTTTAAATATTTGAACTACCACTCTTAAAATAGATAAAACATTCGTGTTTCAAGAATAGAAATTGATAAGGTGGAATCGGGGTTTACAATCAATTTTACGCAATATACATATGTAGGTATTTCCATATTTTGGTCGCAAAATCTGTTATGAAGCCTAGAGATTCAATGCAGTGGGCGCGATAATGAGTCGCGATTAATAATTCGATATTTGTCAAAATTTGAGGGTAACGCACATATGCTATTATCAAATTTGTTCTTCTTCAAAATTCTTATCCAAATTTGATAACAATGCTATTGAAAATAGTATTTTCAATACATGAAGCTAATATCATACAAAAATAGCTTTTAAGAGACACGGGTATCACCTGTTATCATAATATCACTTCTATATATCTACATTGGGTTTAATCCAACATTCTCGTGTTAAATAATGTTTATAAAATGGGACCATGTTTTTATATATTTAATGAAATTTAATTAAATTTAGTGTTGCAAAATGAAAATAACAAAGACGTTGTTCGTTAGTTACGTTAAATCTATCACCCTATGTGTACTCGCAGTCATCATCTTCCCCTTCTTCACTCGTTTTGTTCTTGACTGAATGTCGCGCACAAGAAAACACTGATAGGCCTTAATTTTTTTTGAGCGTCTGGCTCTTGACTTATTTTGATAGCAAGTGCGAGCTTCAATGGAAAATACAAGGCCTGTCTGAAATCTCAACCCAAAAATATTACGTTCATTGTATTGTTAACCTATAACGCGTTCTCACATTTCATAACACCACGAAGTAAACGATCTATCTATGCTCTGCATTTTAATTAAAAAAAACATAATTTTTTCATTCTGCAGTCTAAAACGCCCTAAAAATTTTGTAACTAGTACTTTTGGCTGTTTGAAATACGTTTAAATACAACTCGTTACAAATCTTTTAATAAGCAAGTCGAGTGTTGGCAACAACATTACAGTTCAATAATTTTAATTCATTTATAATTAGACGCGGATATCCAGCAATAATTTTTAAACACTTCAAGCAATTTTAAGATTAGTATTACGTTATTGCCATTTGTTCGAACTAGTAATTGTGTTAACATTATGACACAACTTTTTTTAATTCTTTTCATTATCAATCACTTCAAATAGATATTATTAAAATACCCGGTAATCGTTATACACACAATTTTAATTACTGTACGATTAGATTATTGTATCTGATTCGATCGGTGGGTATTTTTTAATATTGTGAATTAAACGGATTTTGGAAATAAAAAATATGTATATATATATTTCATTATCCAACGCGGTCTTACAATTCTTAAAATATTACTACTATATCGGTATGCTTAGCCAGGTTAATCTGTTACCATCCCTGCTATCGAGGAGATGCATACACATCTACTATTTACTAGCTTTAAAATTTTTCTTAAGATAAAAATCTTGTGTATACTAATTCTTTTATCTACTTACCGCCCAAGACGGTATCACCAAATTTCTTCAAAGAGTTGAGATTGTTTGGCAGCATTAAAGTAAGTTTACTCACTGGCCACTCAACTCTTGAGTCTGATATAAGTTGATCTCTAGCTTCTTGAGCTAGATCACAGTTATAAAGGATGTGTTCTATGGTATATCCTCGCCCTGTCCACATTCACAACTACTTGAGTCCGCTAGACTCAGTCGCTGCATATAGTAGGCTATTCTTCCAGGTTGCGTTAACATTTGGGTAAACCATACGCTTAGAGGAATCTTTGTCTCTAATCTCGCTTCAATATTCGGCAGATAACTATATGTTATTCTGCCATCCATTGAATGCGACCATCTATCTAGCCATATTCATACAGACGCTTTTTTGTTGTCCTCTTGAGCGAGCCCATGAGGTTTGGCCGAATTTGATCGCCTTTTACTATCTCGTTTCCGTAGCTAACGTCTTGTCTTTTCCTTATCTTGCTAGTTGGTAATTTTTTCATTTAAGAGTATATCAATATGAATCAAGCCGGCCAAGACAAGAACGGCGTCAGATGACACTGTTTTGTATGCCTTGGTAATTCCGAGCAAGATACTTTTTTGGGCACTTACTATAGTGTATACCGATGGTGACAGTTCATTCTTTCAGCCCATGTCGCGCACGTGTATTTCAATGAAGAGACCACAAGGCCGTCGTATATTATTGACAAAGTATGTTGCTTAATACCCCAGTTCTCTTTAGCAACTCGTTTCAACATAGCGAAATCCTTCTTACTATAATCCGCGACTCTTTTGACATGTCAAGTTACTCCAAGTCGTTCATCGAAGTCAACTAAGAGCCATTTAACAGATTTCACCATCTTAATTCTTTGGCCATTTATGGAAACCAATGGTGGTCTCCTAATGTCCCTTGAACCTTTAAGTTGGATCATAACTGTTTTTGTAGAGGATAGCTCCATTTTGTAACTTTTGCACCAGTCTACCGTCCTGTCCATGGCTAATTGCGCTTTTTCTTGAATACTTTATCTTGAATTCCCAGCAAAGAGAATTACCTTATTGTACACGAATGCCACTTCTTGGACATCTTGGTTCATGCTTCCGTTGAAGACCTTATAGGATGGAGCATTGCGGACATCCTTTATTGGTAATTCTTTCAAGTGTGCCATGACTTCAAATAACAGTGGCTTTTCTTTCAGAGAAATAGTTGTTGATGATGTTATAGGGCTTGCATGGCCAATTGAACCTCTTAAGCTGCAGCATTATGCTGGCGCACCACAGGTTGTCGAACACGCCAGATACATCTAAGAAAACTCCAAGATTGTACTTTTGGTCCGACTCTTTGACTATATTGATCATTTTGATTATTGCGTCCTCTGTGGATCTATTTTCTCTAAAGCCAAACTGTTTGTCACTATATCGGTGCTACTTTTCTGGAATATGTCCATTAATTGGTAATTTACCATTTTTCCAAGCTTTGGGAAATATTCCTTTACTAAGAGACAAGTATTCATAAAGTAGGCAATACAGGGCCCTATAATAGGCCAAGCACGTTGTATCACCTTGACCTCGATATTGTCTAGGCCTGGCGCTTTACCAGCTTTCATAGACATGATAGCCAAAGAGGCCTCTTCATCACTGAAGTTGCTCACGTTTGGTGTAGTTGGTACAGAGTTACGTTCGGCGCGAACTTCTCTTTGCATCTCAGAGTCATTTTCCTCAGAGTCGTCGGGTAGCAAGGTATGGAGCAAGCATTTTGTAGTGTTCTCCCAACAAATTGTCAGCATTACCTTGCTCCGTGATGAACTCTTTCAAGCTCATTTGGCTTTTGTCTCTAATACTTTTAAAATACGCTTTGCGGTGTACCACATAGTTAAGCCTTTCTCTTTGATATAACTTGCGCAACTTATACGAACGAATTTTCTTGATTCGATTAAGTCCGGAGACCACCAAGATAATTTAGATTTTCGAGCACGTTTACGTGGTATAGTAGCGCTACAGACTATAATAATTGAACTTGTTATTAATTGTTCAACTTGATCGATATCGCTATCTATCGATACCTTCAGGTCTTTAGCCAGGCTTTGCCAGATATTACTTATAGTTGGTTGTAGAAACCCTCCCAATTGGCATTCCTTAAGGTAGGAACTTTCTTTACTGCTTGGGAATTATTATGTGTGTTTTCTGAACCCAAGATCGAAATAATAGCTCTGTGGTTACTTGAGGTCCCAACTTAAAATTTTTCTTAACAGACCGCCCGTCATGAGAGTGAGATCAACATTCGACTCCCCGTTGTGAGAATATGTCGTCATCTTCGTTGATGACGAATAGGTTACTTCTTGCTATAAATTCTTCAACGAGTACTCCTCTCTCGTTTGTGTCCTTATTGTGCCAAAGTTTAAACTTAGCATTAAAGTCTAACAGGATGGTCTTTAAGACCACCCATGATTTTATCAAGTTTATACTTACATATTCCACTGGATCATCTGAATATTGGAAATAAATACTGACCAGATAGAAACTTCCTAAGTTAGATCTCTCCTCTGCACATACACAGTGTGTGTCGCAGAACTGTGAAACTTTAAAAACCGCAAGATCGTTTTTGAAGATGCCAATTACTACTTTAATATTTTCATTGTTTCCAACGATTATTCTTGTCGATGGAACCACGTATGGTTCCTGCATGCAGCGAGTATGTCAACAATTTCGTCGATCTGAAGTCCTTTGACTACATTGCTGGGTCCGGATCGTCTCTACAGTACGTACTTGAGAGAATCTGCTTGAAGATTATCTCAGCGCCGTAATGCTCTTATTATTATTTTTCTTCTGATGGTGTTAAATATGGCATCTCTGAACGTAATAAAACAGATTAACTTCCAACATAGGAAGTCAACTTCATTTGAATTAAGGAAATTGCTTGCTACATCGCATACAGATCTATGCTTAATTCAGGAACTCTATCTTTATGATTGTTCCTGTTCTGGACTCAACACCTCTGCGTGCATCTATATTTCAAATAATGTTAACACTTCTCTCATTGAAGAGTGTAGCCTTATAGCTGATCTTGCAGCTGAATAAATTACTATTGATTTTTTAATTCCCACACTAAACTGGTAATTGCATCAGTGCATCTACCGATTCCATAACACCTCCTCCTTCTGAGGAATTTACATACCTTGTAACATGGTGTAAGAATAAAAATATTCCTCTACTAATGGGTTGTGATGGTACTGCCCATCACACTATGTGGGGAAGTACGAATGTTAACAACAGGGGTGCTGCTTTGTAGAACTAAATAAGTTCCTCGGAACTTAATATTCTCAATGTTGGGTGTCAGCCGAATTTGTTAACTCAGCTAATTCCTAATGAAGTAATTGACATCAGTTTGTGCATTACTGAGTTAATTTTACACTGAAGAGTGACGAATGGCATTCTCACCTCTGATCATAGGTGTATTTCTTTTAATATCAACCTTAAATGGCCGTCGCTTAAACCATACCGTAATAGGAAGTTTACTAGGAACAAACCTTTTTGGCTTTCTGATCTTGAAAGGGTAAGGAAAACCACTAGGAGGCTGAAGAATAAAGCCAGGAGAACTAATCTTCAGGCTGACTGGGACAGCCTCCAATAGATCCACAAAAGGTGCTTAAAAAGTGTTAAGATATGCACAGAGGTCATCCTGGATTAATCTCTATGAGGAAATTAATTGCTTATCTGCTTAGCTAGACTAAACAAACCCTTCAATAGTAATAATACGTGTAGACACGATTTACTTCGACTACAAATGATGAGCTTCCTTCCTCTAAAAAGGAAGTAGGTAAGCTACAACTTTTTACTCAGTTCCCGGGTTGAAGGGTTTCGCTGGAAATGTGTTAGGGCGTGGAACGCATTCGGTAGTATATCGGGACATAGGTCAATTTTTAGTGAATTAAAACCAGCTGTGCTGGAAATTGACATATTTAATGACAAGCTATTGCCTGAATTTAACTTTTACAAATCATTCGAGGTGGTTTACCCATCGGGAGACATGTGATTCTCAACAAACTTTCCCAAGCGGATATCTGAATCGCTGGCATTCTTTTCAGATAGTTGGCTTTCTGAACAGACTGGTGACTTCGGTATCTGCTGCTCATCGCTGGGTCTGAGAACTTCTGGTAGTTTGGGTACTTACTGTACTATTACTCAAGCGGAATTAATCGCGGTTACTCGCTGAGCCATTACAGCTATTAATTTCGCGGTTAATGGTGAAGATATTATTTTCTGTACTGACAGTAAATCTGTCCTCAACTCCTTAAATAATCCTTTGACCAACTCAAAACTGGTGAAGGATTGTAAAATTATTTTGAATCTTCTCTGCCGTAATAACAAAGTTACGGTGATACGGACTTACGGTGACCGAGCAAATAGCGCAGTGGTTAAAGCTGCCACATTTGGATCGGGCGGTACCGGGTTCGAATCCCAACAGAGGCGGGATGCAAAAGGGATTTTTCATCTCCCGATTACGATCGGTGATTAAATTGAAAATATCTATGACCCTCTGTTGGAATGTAGAACTCATGGGCCGACCCATCTTTCATGTCACTGTACAGGGTGACATGGAGCTATGCAATGGTATACTGTAAAATTGTGTGAATGGGATGAATGAATGGATTGAATGAATGTTGTGTGAATGTAAGGTGGTAAGGCTATGGACCAAAAAAAAAGAGTGTTTATGCCAAAAAAAAAAAAAAAGGTCTTGTGCGGGTACCGACATTGAAGGTAATGAAATCGCAGACAATTTGACAAAAATTGGCTCATGTCGTATTTCGTTGGACCCGAACTTGCTGCTCCGTTGCCTCTTTACATTGGTGAAAAAATAATCAATAATGCTGCTCTACTTCACTTAAAGGTGGTCATCCACCCCCACCTGCCGTAAGGCGAAATACTTTATTAGTGAGCTCAATTCAAAGCTGACTAAGCTTAGTAAATTATTCGACAATAATCTGATTTTAGACAAAGATGTTCTGCTAATTTTTTTTTTGGTACTCTGTTAAATAATTTGAAATTCATTCATGAGAATTTGAAATTATTGTTACGATCGTAGCGACATCTATGTTTGAATAGCGACACTATCGTTAATGTAAAATTGTTATAAAGTAGAACAGTAGAGGTGTCTAGACTTATCTAGACTAATCGAATATTCCGGATATTTCTAGAATGGTTAGAATATTTGGTATAAATACGCGACAGACGTTTGGGAGTTAATCAGTTGTGTTTTAACCGTGAGAGTGCTAATAGTAATTAAAAGGAAAGTGTTTATAAAGTAAAATAAAGTGTTATTAAAGTGTAATATAGTGTTGTTAAAGTGTAGAAAATAATTATTGTGAAGTGAAATAATTAAATTAGTGTTTAATCGGAAATAAATAAATTTAGTGTGTTCTAGAATTTACATCGTTTGTTTTATTCACTATCCAGTGATCGAACCTTGAATTTGACAAGGCAAAAACGTAACAATTGGTGACAGCGGTGGGATTGTGAATTAAAAGATGATTCTAGACGAATTGAAGATTTCCGATTTAAAGGAAGAGTTGGAGCGACGTGGTTTATCAACGGTCGGCCAGAAAAATGTATTGAGGCAACAACTACTTCAAGCATTAGAGCTGGAGGGTAATAATCCGGCTAGTTATAATTTTGATGAATCGACATTTTCCGACCACGCAGAAGGGGACGAAGAGAATGGAGAAAGTAAAGAGGCGGTTGCAGCGGTACCTTCTGGAAATTTCGATATGGCGCAGTTAATGGCTGCTATTCAACAGTCCAGTTTGGAAATGAAAAAGTCAGTTGAAAAGTCTGTTGAAAAATTAAACCATAAAATGGAACAATATGGAAATAAGACAATCAATGGAACAATCTAGTAATCAATTAGATCAGAAAATTGTATTGGCATTTGATCGATCAAATCAAGAAACGAAAGAAATTAAGCAGTCGGTAGGCGAGATCAATAACAAAATGGACGAGAAATTCAATGAAATGTATATCAATTTACATAAAGAAGTAGAGCAAATTAAACAAAAATTACAAAAGGACATCCAAGGGTTGGAGCAGAAAGTTATTGACTGCAACGGAAAAATACAAACAGATATGGAAGAGTTGCAAGAGAAAGTTCTAGGCTTCGAAAAAGAACTTCTTTACTTCAAAGTTAACGGAACAACGTCGCCAGTATCTCAGCCAATTCAAGCAATGAAATTTAAGCCACCGATATTTGATGGAACAACATCGTTTGCGGTGTTCAAATTTCAATTTGAAACAACGGTTAATCAAAATGGGTGGAATGACGCAAATCGGGGAACAGCATTAATAGTGGCTCTAAAAGGAGAAGCGGCTGAAACACTGCAGACTATTCCGCAGTATGGCCGTAGTAATTACAACGAAATAATGAAGGCGCTGGATCGAAAGTATGGAAGTGACCATAAGCGAGAGATGTATCGTATGGAGCTGAAGATCCGATGTCAAAAGATCGGAGAGGCTCTTCAAGAATATACCGCAGCAGTCGAGCGGCTAGTCCATTTGGCACATGTGAATACATCTCCCGATTATATGGAGAGGATTAAAATGGACGCATTCATCGATGGAATACGGGATCCGGAAACACGTAAAGCAGTGATGTTATCACCTAAGGCGACTTTTGCCGAGACCATCGGATGTGCTTTAATAAATGAGACTGCGCAGGCTATCATAACACCGTCGCTTAAGGTACGACGAGTAGAAATGGATAGCAGCACCAACGTCGAGCGGTCGGTTCCAAGATACAGAGAGGGTGGTAGCAAAATAAAATGTTGGACATGTGACAAAATGGGTCATATGTCGAGAGACTGTAAAGAAGGAAAATGGAGGCGTACAAGATCACGATCTCCTATGCAACGAGCAACAAGTAGAGAGCGGACGTTGGTCAAGGAAGATGGCCAAGAACGAAAGGAGTCGTTAAACTACAACGAGTTAGCCTAAAGGGGCAGAAGCTGACTCCCACAACCAATTGCCCCATAACCTCCATCCCTATTTCGAGATTGGGACGAGTCGGTGACAGCTTAACAATTAAAGGAAGTATTGACGGGAAGAGCTGTATTATTACCCTGGATACAGGAGCGGTGCGCACGTTTGTCCGTGAGGATCTAGTAAAGGGAAGAGTACTACCAGCCAATGAGTTGAAATTACGTACAGCCACAGGAGAGAGCGCAGACATAAAGGGCAGGAAGCTTGTGAGAATTAAGATAGGCAATGCTCAATTCCAACACGAAGTGCTGGTCGCAAAGATAGTGGATGAAGTCATCTTGGGGATCGACTTCATGAGGGCGAATGGCTTCGTGGTGGATGTTGGAAGAGGAGTATTAGACTGTGATAATTTCGAGTTACCACTGCGAGTGGATGATGTGGAAACAACTACTAGGCGGGTAATAGTAGAACGTCGGGAAAAGCTGCCACCGAATTCGGAAACAATTGTGTGGGGGAGATTGGAGGGAGGTTCTGGGCCACCCAGGTTGTGGGTTGTAGAAGCCAGTGAAGAAGAAAGCGAAACCAAAGGAATTATGATAGGGAGGACGTTAGTAAAGTCAGATAACGAATGTAGGGTACCGATTAGGACCCTAAATCTCTCGGAAAAGACAAAAACAATTAAGAAAGGAACTGTTATTGGTAAATGTGAAGAGGTGTCAACGATAATGAAATGCGAGCAGAAAAATCCGATTAGAAACACCGATACGCAAGGACAAAAGCAAATAGTAGAACACCTAATGCAGAAATGGACTGAGGATCTTACCATGAACCAGAAAAGTTCAGCACGACAACTGTTCGAACAGTATAAGTCGATATTTTGCAGTACACCGGATAATAATGGAAGGGCCAACATGGTGAAACATCGAATTGATACCGGAACGGAGACACCTATACGCCAAGCGCCGAGAAGGTTACCTTTAGCAAAACGGGAAGAGGTGGATCGAATGGTAACGGACATGCAGGCAGCTGGAGTGATTGAATCATCAAACAGTCCATGGAGTTCACCTGTAGTATTAGTCCAAAGGAAGGATGGGAAAATGCGCTTTTGTGTCGATTACCGAAAACTAAATTCAGTAACGAAAAAGGATAGCTACCCATTACCAAGGATCGATGACACGTTAGACACATTGTCAGGGGCTAGAATGTTTTCAACATTGGACCTGCAAAGCGGGTATTGGCAGGTGGAAGTCCAAGAGCAAGATCGTGAAAAAACGGCGTTCAGTGTGGGTAATGGGCTATGGCAGTTTAACGTGATGCCATTTGGATTATGTAATGGCGCAACTTTTGAACGACTTATGGAGCGCGTGTTAAAGGGACTGCACAGGAAGACTTGCCTCGTGTAATTGGATGACATCACTGTTATGGGCAAGGATTTCGAAGAACACTTATGAAATTTGTCAGAGGTATGGCAGCGATTACAATCAGCCGGTTTAAAGTTAAATCCGAAGAAGTGTTCATTATTCAGAACGGAGGTAAAATTTTTGGGGCACAAGGTAACGACCAATGGAATCCACACCGATGAGGACAAGATATCAGCGGTAAAGGACTGGCCAAGACCTAAACTATTTACGGGAATTACGGAGCTTCCTCGGATTGTGCACTTATTATAGGCAATTTGTACCAGGATTTGCCAATGTAGCAAAGAGCTTACATGATTTGACCCGGAAGAACAGGGCATTTGAATGGAATGACGAGCACGAGGAGTCATTCAATGAGTTGAGAAGGCGATTATGTACGGCACCATTGTTAGCATACCCTATACCTGGTGTTAAGTTTATTCTTGATACCGATGCAAGTAATGATGGCATCGGAGGGGTGTTGTCGCAAGAAATTGAAGGGCAAGAAAGAGTAATAGCTTATTACTCGAAGGTGTTATCTAAACCAGAACGTAACTATTGTGTAACTCGTAAGGAATTGTTGGCTATAGTGGAATGTGTGAAACATTTTCATAAGTACCTCTATGGCCAAGAATTTCATATACGAACGGACCATGGAGCATTACGTTGGCTACTGCAGTTCAAGAACCCAGAAGGACAGGTAGCGCGTTGGATTGAGCGACTACAGAGCTATCATTACCAGATCGAACATCGGAAAGGGAGTGCACATGGAAATGCTGATGCATTGTCAAGTCGACCATGTCAAGTGGAATGTAAGCACTGCGGGCGTATAGAAGCAAAGGAAGACGTTATCGACATCAGGCTTATGCAAATACTACCCGATAAGGAATGGACGGATGAAACGGTTAGGGACGAGCAGTTAGCAGATCCAGATTTGGCAATAATCATGCAACTTAAAGAGACAGGAAATCGTCCAACTTGGTGTGAAATTGCGGATAATAGTCCCACGGTAAAGGCTTACTGGGCACAATGGGATAGCCTCCAAATCGAGAACGGATGCTTAAAACGAATATGGGAAAGCTCGGATGGTAATGTGAAGCAATTGGTAAAAGTGGTGCCTAAGTCTAGAATTGCCGAGATATTGAAGGAGTATCACGGAGGGGCAAGTGTGGGTCATCTGGGAATTAATAAAACACTTGCCAAAATACGTCAACGTTTTTACTGGTCAGGATGTAGACAATCTGTAGTGGAGTGGTGCCAAAGATGTGATCAATGTTCGGCGGTAAAAGGTCCTGCACTGAAAAGTCGGGGAGCAATGCAGCAATATAACGTTGGAGCGCCGTTTGAAAGGATCGCAATGGATGTGGCAGGACCATTCCGGACTACGGATGTTGGTAACAAATATGTGCTAGTAATAATGGACTATTTTAGCAAATGGCCAGAGGTGTATCCCATACCAAATCAGGAGGCAACCACGATAGCTGACGCCGTGGTTAATAATTGGATAAGTCGTTTTGGAGTACCAATGGAGATTCACACAGACCAAGGAAGAAATTTTGAGTCAGTTGTATTTCAGGAAGTCTGTCAGTTGCTCGGTATAAATAAAACAAGAACAACGCCTCTGCATCCACAGTCGGATCGTATGGTGGAAAGATTCAACGGGACGTTGGAGAAATATTTAGCAAAGGTCGTGGATAATGATCAACGCAACTGGGATCGACATATTCCGATGTCCCTGATGGCGTATCGATCAGGAGTACATGACTCAACGGGAACGACACCAGCGAGAATCCTTTTTGGAAATAATCTGCGATTACCCGGAGATCTAAAGTTTGGAGCTGTTCCGTCATCAGCTTTAGATAGACAGAATTATGTTGACCAGATGAGAGGAGAACTCGACGAGATACACCAGTTTGTACGAGAGAGGATACGAGTATCAAGTGACCGGATGAAGGCTCAATATGACATACGAGCAAACAATAAAGGTTTCGAAGAAGGAGAGTTAGTATGGCTTTACAACCCACAACGGAAGAAAGGTTAATCACCAAAGCTGCAACCTTCATGGGAAGGGCCGTATACCATCATCACCAAAATAAATGACGTGGTCTACCGGATCAAAAAAGGGCAGCGAGGAAAGTTGAAGGTGGTGCATATAGAGCGATTAGCGATCTACAGGGGTAGTGAGTTGGATCCTGTTCGGGACGAATCAGGATTAGGTAGGGGTAATGTTACGATCGTGGGTGTAAAATTGTTATAAAGTAGAACAGTAGAGGTATCTAGACTTATCTAGACTAATCGAATATTCTGGACATTTCTAGAATGGTTAGAATATTTGGTATAAATACGCGACAGACATTTGGGAGTAAATCAGTTGTGTTTTAACCGTGAGAGTGCTAATAGTAATTAAAAGGAAAGTGTTTATAAAGTAAAATAAAGTGTTATTAAAGTGTAATATAGTGTTGTTAAAGTGTAGAAAATAATTATTGTGAAGTGAAATAATTAAATTAGTGTTTAATCGGAAATAAATAAATTTAGTGTGTTCTAGAATTTACATCGTTTGTTTTATTCACAATCCAGTGATCGAACCTTGAATTTGACAAGGCAAAAACGTTACATTATTATTATTATTATTAATAAATAAGCAGAATAAATTTGATTTAATGATTTTTCAATAACATTAATTCCATTATAATTTTTCAATTACATATATTTAATTCAAACATATAGCCCAATAATTATCACTTTGAAAGCACCTGTAAAGTTGTTTTTATTGAGTAAGTATTAATTTTAAGATATTTGTTAATTATTAAATTTTCCAACCGTAATTTAAAAAAAAATTGGTTAACAAAGTATAACTAGGATAAAAAAAAATTTAATTTAACTTTTAATTTTCTTAAGAATTGTATTTTCTGTTTTATTACTTTGGGTTATTTCTTATACACGTTAATCTACATAAGTAAGTAGTTCTGGTGAAATATAATTTTCTTTCCAGTTCGTTAAATAAATGCTTCAGATTTTATGTGCAGTTTGTACTATTTTAAATTTCTTTTTTGATATGCAAAGGCATGAGTATACATGGAAAATCTGTTCATAATTTTATGTATAATGGGAAATGAAAAATTCCTACACTAAACTCAAATATTATGTGCAAAATCTGATAATTAATTTGTATGTTTCTGACGTTTACAATTTGTATACTAAAACTGCAATTTTATTATTTTATTTACTAATAGGATCAACTATTTTAAAATTTGAAATTTTTGAATAAAAAAATCATAAATTTAATCCTTATTTTTGTTTACCTGGGGAAAAACTACGTAAAATAAATAGGTGGCACCTAGTAATTTCCTTGAGATCTGAATGCAAAGCTATACCACAATACACATGTCTCTTGTACATTTAATCATCGATGGGTATAACATAAACCGAAAAACCCTAGCAGTATCGATTATCAACTTAAATGAAAAGGAAAATGTATTTATAAAAAAAAATAACATTTTAAATATTTTATTACATTTCCGATTAATTTTCCGCAGTCACATCACGTTTTCATTAATTCCTTCCCATCATACCGAATAATAATTCGTTTTTTACCGATGTGCAACTTTCCTCTATGTGCGTATATATATTGTAAAAAAAAATCAAATTTTGTACTTTTCAAAGAAATTGAATATTGAACGTTACCTGAGTTGCATGAGTATTAACTTTATCTAATATGGTAAAATTAACCGCAAATAAATGTGTCGGTAACGCGCCTGACGATTGTGTTTTCTATCCTTTAATTCCACACTACTAAAACCTAAACACTATTCGAATGCCGACATATAGTGGATAAGCTAATCTAGTCTATATATACTTTGAGCAATAACAATTCCTTTGAACATGACATTGAAAATTCGACCTACTCCAATTTTCTCTCTTAAGCTCTTTAAGTTTGAAGAATCATCCGAATTGATTTAGTATACTTATTTTTGTTAATGTATATATATTTACAAAACGAGGGACCAATCTAACTTCCTTTTAATGCATTTGAGGAACAAAAATATCCAATTTTTATATTTTCAATTAATTGGATAATTTAGAATTGTGTAGAGAACAATTCACCAAGGGCCAACATTGAATGTCAAATGTTATATATAATAATATATAGCAGCCAGCTTTAGAAGGGCCTTTCATTATCGTAACCATAATCAACGGTCCAGTAACAACAAACAACAACACCATTGTTTATTTTTATAAAACCCTAAGTACCATTTTATTTGAGAGATCTTTCAATGTTTTCGATTCACGTATACCACCAAAAATAGCAGCGAAATGAGTTCAGCGATACAATCATCGCACATTTTCATTGCGCATATAGTATTTAATCCCCACAACCTTTGTATTGACAAAATCCAGTGGTGTGGTTGGTGCATTGAATTCGCGTTTGCATAACACTTTCGCCAGTCCGAGCATTCGTGATAAAAGTAGTATACTTTACATGCCGTGTTTAAACAAAAGGTGATCAAAGTTCTGGACGAGTCAGAAAAAACGAAATTACATAACGTGTTACACGGTTTGTCGCTCGGTAATCGAAAACTGTCCCAATTTTTGGCATAGTTCATGGATGAAACGAAAAATTCAATATACTGGAAACAAAAATCATGGTTGAAATATCTGCTTTAAAACTAGATTATACGAGATTCCATAGCATATTCCGAAGTAATACAGTTCGGATTGGGGCACGGGCTATTAAGTGCGATACAAAAGATAATTCTAAAAACGAAATACTCATCAGCATACGACCGCGTGCATTGATGGTGAGAGTTCAACTCGTCTTTTAATACTAGAAGTCAAGTCCAAACACAAATTTTTAATAGACACGAGAGCAGACGTGTCAATAATACCATCGGATTTCTTTAACACCCCAATGAGCACAGATGAGTTTAATCTTTACGCAGCTAATGGAACTCCTGCCGAAGCATACAGCACTCGCTTACTAAAAATAATTTCCTATTCCGGATGTATCTATTCCAATTATTCGAGCAGATGGTTTAAAAAAATATCGGGATTTTGGTGGATATTAAAAAACAGAGTATAATAGATCCGTTAATCTCTTTGTATATCATTGGATCATTAAAGGTCAACTCAGATAAAATGGCTATGAATCCGTCAATATAGTCAAATTAATTTCAAAGTTTTACCAAATTACGAGGGAAACATGAAGTAACACTGAAGTTTAGTACAAAATAACTCATTGTTAAGAGACTGGTCCTCCTTTAATTTGCAAAATACGTCGATTAGCTCCGGACAAATTAATTATCGCAAAGGCTAACTTTGAATCTATAATGGTACAAGGGGTATGTCGACCTAATAATTACACCTAGTTCGCAAGAAAACCAGTGATTGAACTCCCGGTCGCTATCCTGTACTGCATCTGCAGGAATTTTCATTCCAGCTCGAAGGGTGTAGCGTGTTTTCGATACTTGATTTAGTGCGTGCATATAACTTTAAATTCTGCTATAATGTGCCACAATCGTATAGATTGGATTTTTGTATCAAATTAGACAATTAGGCATTGCAACGATAATGTGTTTTCTTAAGAACAGATTCCAATACGTAAGGCACTGCAACCACCTTATACGGGACATCACGCTGTTAATGGACGATTCGAACAATTTTTCGATTTCCAATTAAATGGTAGGCAGACAGGGGTCTCAATCGATCGTATTAAGTCTTGTTATTCAGAAAATTCTGAAGGAACTGGGGATATTGAATTTTCGCAACACCAACCGATCTAGTTGAAAATTTTCCGCACCAGTTTTATTTCCACGAGTCAATTAGTTATCAAATTTATTAAAAATTCAAGTTTTGACAGAAAACTCAAATTTATTTTTTTTGTTCATCATAAAATGAACAAATAAATCGAAAAATTTTGATTTTCCAGTGAAAATTTTAATTTTTAATTATATTTTTAACTAATTAACACATGGCCTTAACTGAAATTAATTTTATTTGTTGAATTTTGACCAAAACTTAAATAAGGAACTCCAGCCCAACAACATAATTAGGCCTACTTGTATTTGAGAATTAACCGAAAGGATAATTCAAGGGGCCCTTTTTAAAGTAGTTTCTTCCCAAGACTTTCAGAAGCTTTAACAGCATTGCAAATTTTGTGAAGTAATGAATCAAATCGTTAGAAAAAAGGAATGCATATATAGAGCTTTTTAAAAGCTTTGCACTAATTTGGTTGGAGCTTTTCATCAGTTTTCGTATTGTGATTTGTTGTATTTCAACAGACTGCGCATTTTAGTTTTAAAAGCTCTTAATTTTCCACCCAAAATGACTTATCTATTCTAAAGCATATCTTGAAATTTTATAATTTGTCGCAAATAATTCAATTATTGTTTGACCAGCGTAAATAATTGTTCAAGCATTAAAATTTAAAATACAATCTGCTTATGTGGACTAGACCTCGGTAATTAATCCCGTTTTTATTGATTGATGGGTATTGAATTAGTGAGATCTCTGAAAACCATATCACACAGCCTGATGAGTGCTTTTAAATTCGATTTGACGTCATACCTCGGTACGATGAGTAACCGTTCTTATCGTTTGCGTATGAAAGAAATGGGACTATACACTCTATAAAAAACACCAGAAAGCCCTATAACTTCGACTGGAGTTTTTAATCTCTGTTACCAAAGCCACCTATATATACAGAGCCCTAAGCTTAAAATTTGAGCTTTTTCTAGAGGAACTAAAATTGACGAAAAAAACATTTTTTCCATACAAAACATATGAAAAATTAAATTTTTTTCGGTGCGATATTTTTCAATGAAAATATCGATGGATTAAGTATTTTAACATTGAAATAGAATCTACAATTATCATTTTATAATTGATTCAAAGCTTAATCAAAGAAGTTGTTTAATTTTTGATATATTTATTAATAAAATTTATAGAAAAAAAAGCATTTCTACATTGAATTGATATAAATACACACAAATACCAACGCAATAAAAATTAAACTGCACGACGAAAAGAGAAAACAGTAAAAATGTGGTTGTGTTTCCTTTTTAATTATATTTTTGTGAATAAAATAAAATATTTAAAGGGTATTTCAATAATAGCTGCATGATTTTGTTTGAATAAATCTCAAACTAATTTCACTTCAATTTCAACATAAATTTTGGATTTTAGATTATAAATGGAACATCATGACTATCACAGTTCTTCTGGCACGGTTCTATTTTATTTTGGTAAAGTTTTGTTACGCATTTGTGCATAATTATGGTTCTAAATAAATTGTGCAGCTGTTTTTGGAGTTTTCGCGATTTCGCTACAAGGTAATGAAATAGAAATATGTGGTGATATATTTTCAAATGTATAAAAGGAAATAGAATAATGCTTTATACGAGCATGCTGCGATCGCAATAGAAAAAGCGAAATTAAAAAAAAAATGTGAGATTTAATTCTTAAAAAAGAGACAAAATCATCGATCGAAATGATGACAATATATGTTTTATTTATTTATTTTACCTACACATTCAAATAAATTCATGTTTACATAAATATGATAAATTCATATTTAATTTTGATTTAATGTTTATTAAATTAATAGAAGATAAGGTTCTGACTATCAGATATGTGATGCTTCAATATAGAATAAATTTAACAAAGTGTTTATCGAAATGAAAGAATTAACTTTTCATTGATGAAAAGTAATTCGAAAATGGTAATTTTTACATTGATTCTTATGGGATAATGCAAAAAGTAGTTCCTCTAGAAAAAGCTCGACAAAAAACATGGCTGATCCTTACGGCTCTGTATATATAGGTGGCTCTGGTATAAATTAAATAATTTGGTAAATTAAAAAAAAATGTTTTAAAAAACATTAACCATATATAGTTTTAGCGTAAAAGCCTTTATTTAGTAAGGCCTCCCATAGTAATTTAGCTTAACAATGTTTATCTGCTTAAGGATAAGGATATCCACTAATCTTTCCGACATCAGTGTTTCCCTTAAATCCCTCAGAATAATAGAACAGTGTAAGTTTCAATTTCACCGAAAGCTTTTAATTAAAAGCTTAGTTAGAGCTATTTAAAGCTTAGTGATAATTTTGTATTTTTAAGTTCATTTTTGACAGGAAAGATGCTTAAATATAAAAATGTACACGTTTTTTGTTTTCTTCGCAAATTTGTTTGCG
This sequence comes from Tipula unca, assembly GCA_951394425.1. NCBI lineage: Eukaryota > Metazoa > Arthropoda > Insecta > Diptera > Tipulidae > Tipula > Tipula unca. The sequence continues at coordinate 55,614,205 of OX596381.1, read as the reverse complement.
TTTTGCCTATCGAGAGCTTTTCAAAATACATGGTGTGGACTAATATGTTTTTTGTTGTTTCAACTAAATGCCATAACGCATATAAACAAGACTATATGGCCCTTATCGTTCATCATTTAATAAAACAATAATTATTTCAATAAGTGTCTATGTGTGAGTCCTGAGCTTATTGTCTAATATTAAACTGAAAGGCATCTCATATTTTTGCCGCACCACCGGATATGCTTTGCTTTTCAGAAATTTACTTGTCATCGGTTAAACCCGAATACAGCATTGACCATTAATGGCTTCAATATTTTGGTGGAGTATGCGTGTGGATTTATAAGTGGACCCATTAAACCTTGGATTTAGAGTTTCTTTTTGTTAATGATTTCGTGAACAAACGCAAACTTCTTTTCTTACCTAGAACCAAAAAACCAATAAGAGGTCGTATGATCAATTAAAACATTCTTAGTAGATATTGAGCATTTCATTAGCATTATCTTTAGTTATTCTTGAATAAAATAACAACTCTCATTCCTTTATTAACTATGTTTTTTGTTATATCCACAGTTCTATTAGTCTCATTATGTCTTTGATGTGGTTATGCACCATTGAGAACTGTTATACTCTCAAAGCCAAGTTTTCACCTAGATATGCGTTTGGATATGTCAAATGTCGCATTTGTTTAAGAGTAACTTAAACATTTTTTATGGATCACGAACAGGCTCGAAATAGAGTTTAATTCGAATAGCAAAGCGTAATTTATTAAAGGTATGTGTGACCCGTCTCTCCACCTAAGGTTTTTTGGCAATAAGCAATATCCTTTTGGGCTTATACACCGTTGGCAATTCATTTAGATAGCAATAGTCTATTTAATCTTTGTCAATCTGGGTATAGAATGTCCTATGATACCAGTACCGAGTTCACGCTCAAAATGAAGTGTGCAGGCCAGGTATAGTATTGGTTTTTGTAAATGTAAGAGATTTTTGTGAAGCAACAAATGTATTTTGGTTACGAAAGGGGTTGCCCCTAGGTCTTTAAATTCAGAACCTTTTTTTAAAATGGTACCATTTATTTGGTACCGTTGAATAGCAGAATTGTTTTTCCGATGGAAAGTCATTGTCTTGCACTTATTGATGTTGAGGTTGAACAGGTTGAAGTCACACCACATCGCTAGGTTGCCGCAATCTTCACGAAGTTTGTAAGTATCGTCGATATTCTCCACAGTTTTGTATATTTTGAGGTCATCGGCAAACATTAGGACTTTGGAATACTAAATTACTGCAGTGATTCCGTTGTTGAAAATGGTGAAAATCCATGGGCAACATGGGAACCTTGAGGTACACCTGAGGTGGCATAAATTGGTAAAGATCTTTTGTTTCCTATTTCAATATATGGAACTTTTGTAGTGTTTTGCAATGACTGATGGAGTCAAAGGCTTTGGCAAAGTCTGTGTATATAACATTTACTTGCTTGTGATTTTCAATTACTTTAATCGTATGCTGTTGGTAAATTCCATAAGGTTAGTTGTATTAGACGTCTTTGGCATAAAACGGTGATATAGTGATATGTATCGAGATACCACGGTCCGGAATGAGTTGCAAACTACCAGTTTAAATAATTTTGGAATCGATGAAATTAACGTTAAACTTCTATAACATGAAATATCGGGAAATTCTCCTAATTTCAATGATTGAAAAATTGTTTGAGTCTTTTAAAAATGAAGCTGGTACACCATCCGGGCAGCATCCATCTCCAAAAGCATCTATAGAGCTTGATATATGTATATCATTCAGTGGTATTTTGGGCATTTGTATTGGACACATTGTTGTTGTTCTCGCTTATTTGAATGTTATTATCGATGTCTTGTGGCTTATATATACTGATTGAAAGAATTTAGAAAACATATTAGATTAGACTTGCGGAGCACAAGACTTTTCCGTTTCGGCAACCGTTAATTTCACGTTTCGATTTAAAGTAGCTCCAAAAGTTTTTTGGATCATGCTTCATTTAATCTTTGTACTTTGTCAGGTAGTAGCTTGCGAAACGTTAGTTGCAGATTGTGTATTTATATGTTTACTATAGACTCAGAATATCATTTCACTTTTTCTTTGTATAAGCCTTGTCCTTTTGGTTTTTTAAGTTAATTAGTGTCCTATCGTACCAAGGGGGATACCGGTTAAGTTTAGATACGCCAGTAGGGACTAATTGTTGTATACCTTTCAAAATAATTGTATAAAATTTGTCTACATTAACATCCAGATTACTGAAGTTCAATTCATCTTTCCAGTTGAAGCGTTCAAAATAGAGAGTCAAGTTTGTTGTGTCTGCTTTTTTGTTTGGTTCTGGTGCCTCTTTAGGCTGATCTCGCTCTTCATAATTATTTCGATAGATTTATGGTGGATATCGTTGTACAGAATCGCGATAAGGTTTTAATGATTTTGAACATTCCGTTCTCGACCATTTACAATATCGTACATGTGGCACATATTTGTATCGAACATGGTACCGATGAAAAGACACTCACTATCCGATGTCACATTAAGAGGAAGAATTTCACCTACTATCAAATTAATTAATTTCAACTATAATTAATGGTAAATTAAAATCACCCATTATTAAAATAGAGTCAGTTGAGTTGGCCAAGTTGCTAATTTCTACGGTGGTATCGCAGCATGCGCAGTATACGATGATAATGATGAGTCTGGTGGAATATATGCAACGTACAATTACAACATCTTTTTGTTGATCGTTGCTTTAACACATCCTTTCTCGATGGATAAGTTGGATAGATTAATCCATTCACTTGATTTTGATTTATTAAGGGCGATGAGTACTTCACCGCCAGTCTTTTTTTTTGCTCGACAAAGACGTACGGTCACATCTGTACACAACGTATTGCGATGGAAAGAATTCAGTACTGTGGATCCCTTTGTTAAGGGACGTCTCACATATTATATAAACAGGAAACAACGTTTTTAACACAAAGGTATGAAATTGTACTGCTTTTGATGACATTCTAAACTGGGGAGTTCGTAATTAAAACTGGAATATCCGTAATTGATGCACTTTTATGAAAACTAACAGAATTTGTGGTGGTATTGGTAGTACAGAAATCGAGGTATATTGGATGGATAAGTTGAGATTTTGTTGTGTATTTATTTGTTAGCAGCGCTACTAGCCCTAGTAGTCCCATCATGTACCATCATATACTCATCATTGTAAACAGTGTCATATTTTTTAGAGCCATTTAAAAGGTGTGATGAAATTGTCCGATAATTGGTTTTGATATCATTAAAATTTATCTCTGTACTCTTAAACTGAGCCTCCACTTTAGTTTTTATATCTTTAATACCATGTTTCGTAGCACTGAGGATCAGATCTTTCCTAATTCGGTGTGAATTTAGAATCCACATTGATTTACCACATCCTGGAACTCCTTAAATTGATATGATATCCGGTTTACAGCTATCCAGAGATAAAATAAGTTAATCAATTCTTTCAAAAATTGTTTGGTCCAGCATTACTTCTGTAGCATTAGAACAAAAGATGTATCGTTTGGTTGTTTTGAAACGATTTTTATCTGAATCAAACTCTATCAAAGTCACACTCTGGTTTACATTGTCTTATACAAAAACTTTAAGCGATGATAATGAGCTAGCTGAGTAAGGCAGTGTATCAATTGATTTGAAATAAAGCTTTGACAAATCATCAACAATAAAACCGTTTGAATACTTCATGTAATGCAGGATTTCTGTCATAGAGTTTTGATAGTAGCTATTGGGTTCTCCTTCAGAATAGTAAAAAGGAAATGCTGGGCGAACTACTGCGTATAAAGGTTTATCATTGCTCAATGTCAACGGTGTAGGTATATCCACAATCCAGCGTAATAATAAAGCTCGTTCAAATTAAACGGGAAGTTTAATATCCATTTTACATTTGAAGGTTTTAGATTTATAATGAAGTTGAGTCAATGTTCTAGACTATCAACATTGCACGACAAATCCAGTATAATCTTGAATTGTTGAGGATATCTCTGTGATGAAGTAAACATGAGATTGCACGAACTAAATGGATGTGATCACTGGATTTTGTTTTATATTGATTATTAATTATCACTATCTGTGTTTGTATGGAAACCGCAATTAAATTACCACCTTTATTTCAATATATTCCGTCATATACTTTCTTGTTTTGGTCAAACGCAGTAAAGTCCGTATGTCTTAATGGTATTATGACACTGGCTTTTTTTCCGACTTTTCTAGCGGCTAGAAAAGACAAACTGAGCGAGAAAAAAACTAGTATACAAAATATACACACGTGTGGGTGAATACGACATAGTACGTAAAAAAATCGTTATATGTCAAAAAACCAGCGTAGCTCAAATTGTCTAGCAAAAAAAGTGGGCAATTCTAGCAGAAAAGAATTACATTTTGATTCTTTTTGTTTGACATACACACTTTTTATTTGACATCTTCAATAGCGGATTAATAAATGTTAAGACAATTTTTTTCGAAAGTTTTTATTTTGCGTTCTGTTTCTGTCATCTGTGTCAGTTCAGTAGTGGTGTGTGCAGTAGATAGTGCAGAAATCAATAAAAATATTCAAGAAAATAAAATAAAAAATGAGTGCTGGACGTATTTTAGTTTATGGTGGGCGTGGTGCTCTAGGAGCTACAGTCGTATCACATTTTGAATCTCTAAATTTTGTATAAACGAAACGTTTTGTATTAATTAAAAATAAAGGGAACCCGCTTGTTTAGTCGTTGATGATTGATTGAACCAATTTTTGTTGTAGCTTGTAACGTGTGCAGTTATATAAAAATTACAAAACTCATGACTACGATTTATTTTTGTGTGTTAAGCATTGATCTTATCAACAATGAAACAGCCGACAATAGTATTATTCTTGAACGGGATGCTGACTGGTATACACAGGAAACCTCAATTTTGAATAATCTACAACTGGTGTTGAATGGTGAAAAATTAGATGCAGTATTCTACGTTGCTGGCGGATGAGCTGGAGGGAACGCTGAGAAAAATTTGGTGAAATCCTCTGAATTGATGTGGAAACAACGCGTTTGGACATCAATAATTGCTGCTTTGCTTAGTGCACAATACTTAAATGAAGGTGGTCAAAATTCTGGTCTTCCTAAAAGTTAGTTGGTATTGACAATTGTACCAGTTACGTTAGATACAGAGGCTAATCGTAAATCCATGCCCACCGCTGATTACTCAACCTGGACTCCGCTACAATTTATCGCTAAGTATGTTGTTATTAGTTATTTACTAAAGGCAATCTAATTTTTAACTTGATATTTTTCAGTTTATTCACTAAATGGGTCGTCCACAAAACGGTAGCCTTATCCAACTCATTACCATTGCTGCCAAATAAACATATTAAGAACATGAATTCTAACACACGAGACGATTAATCTTTGTTTAGTAAATAATTATATAATAAGTACTATTTTTGTGTAATATAATATAAACTTGAAATATATTTGAAGAAGATTTCTTATTTGTTCCATAATTTCATTTTATTTAATCTGGTCAATTACCAGTCACTCTACATAAATACTGACAAGTTACCAGTCACTTTCTACATAAATACTGATTTATTAACGTACAAGATTACACTGAGTATTCATTTTCGTAAATATGATTAGAATATTTTTGTTGTGATAATAAAATAAATAAAATGAAAATCCTAAGAAAAACGAAAAGTTGTAACATTTAAAAGTTTATTGTAATTTATATTTTTTTACAATAATGGTGATTTTAATCTTTTATTTTGTTTATGTTTACGTTTTGTGATGCTGACGCACGTGGCGTCCATTATAATAATGTTGTCTCCTGTTCCTTTCTCTTTCTTACTAAAATTGGTTTACAGCACTTTATAGCACTTTATCGCACTTCAAAACTAGCCAGTGTCATAACACCATAACCAATAGTTAAAAAAAAAATTTAAGCAAAGTTCATCATTATTCAAATTATCGGTTGAGGTAAGCTCGTGGTTCTGTAAACCACCATCTAGCCTAAATTATACTTACGAATTGATTTATATTTTGATTGGATAGAAGAAAATCAGAAATTAACTTTCTAAATTATTAATGTGATATAAAAAATAAATATAAATCTTAGATTATGTTGAATACGATTTATGTTAACGTTTTGTACTTTATACCTACCGTGTATATATGTACGTATAAACCAGGCAGACATGAAGGATATATCACATTGAGATTTTGAGATTCTTTTCTTATATTTTTTTTTTACCTTTTGCAAAAATATTCATTTTTTTTTACTTCAGCCCGCTATTCTTATGTAAATTGGATATAATTTTAATGAAGAAATTATATTGTTTTGCTATATTGTCGTTGTATGTATTTCGTTACGAAATAGGGATGGTTCATAACATAACCTAATACATTCTAAAAAATAAAATAAAAAAGTTTTCTTTTGTTTTAAATAAAATTTATTTCCATTTTGACCCATTTGATAAAGAAAAATTATATTTTTCTCTTGTCTTCTATACACAATTTCTCTCTGCTCTGTATAGTAGTGAAGAAGTTCACTGATATACGTACTAAAAATAAATTCTGACATAAACTGAAATGAAGAAAATGAAAAGAAATGCTTGAAAAAGCAAACCAAAAATACGTTATAATTTATAAATAATACGCAACTTTTTTAATGGTATAAATATAAACTTTTATGTGCTTATAAAATAAATTTTTCTTTTGAATCTTCCCGAGTAGATGTACTACCTAATTCACAATAAAACAAAATATTTATAATTCTAAAGCACAATTTTATTTTTATTTCTTTTAAAATTATTACGATATTACTTTTTAATTTATGTTTTATAATTTAATTGCTTTTTTTGTGTCTTTAGTAAATTAATTTTTTTTTTTTTTTATGTTGTTTAATACCAACCAGTAGTCACGGATTATTGCCACAGTAACGTTTAATAGAATATTTTTTGGATAGAATTTAAAATAAACTTTACTGTAACATACATTTTGTTCACAAAGCGTAACTAAACCAAAATAATGGTTGTTAAATTTCAATTAACGTTTTCCTGTAAGGTTTTGATTGATTAAATCGGTATAGGTGGGCAGCACTGTACCATTAACTTTGATAAACTAAATATTTCGTGATGATACGGAGAGGAGCATACGTGTTTGTATATTGATAATTGATAATCTTTTATAGAATAAGTTTCATAGCTTGAGACGCCCATTAACGTTTAGCAATATTGGTTGATGCAGGAGGTTATCATAGGTAATATTTAAGTGACCTTGAAAATTTAGTTGACCATGAAATTTCTGTTCAATCAGCCGAAAATAGATAAAAGTGGGAACTACTATCCAAAAAAATAAATAATACCGTATGTGTTTGATGTTGATACGGGATATCGTAAATACACTATTCAACAATCTCACCAAGCATCGGCTAACACAACCCAATTTCAGAAAGCTCCAAAACCCCAGAGCGGCTTAAATTGGAAATCAATAATTGTGAAGAAATTACAGTCATACCTCGATTTACGTAACATCAAATTACGTAAATTCGATTTTAAGTAAAGCCCAAATTGTGATTTTTTAAATTCGAATTATGTACGTAAAAATTTCAATTTACGTGAAAAAGAGGAAATTTGCTAAAAACATGTAAAAACGAAACTAAGTTTTGTATGAATACAAACAGTATTGTATAGTGCCCGAGGATTTACACAATTAATTTAAATATACCTTATTAGTGAAAAGAAGAGGATTTTGTTAAGTATGTAGTTTGATTATGTTTTATTTTGTTTAGATTGTAGTTTTTTGTTAGTAATTTTTTTGTTATCAAAATGTCATCAAATGCTATGTTAAAACTAATAACAAAAAACGTCAAGTTATTTCTTTGAAACAAAAAACAAACATAATTAAGCGTTTCTAAAATGGAGCGACATTAAGTGAAATTGCACATGAATTGGGGTTTGCTGGATCAACAGTGCAAACAATTTGCTAATTCCGACCTGGCAATCAAGCATCGTCAAGTTCAAGTGCCATAAATATTACCAAAATACGGAGAAAGCCCAAAAGAGGAAAAATGTAAAAAAAGACAGGAACTACATTACATTAAGGTTAGTGGGGAAGCAGCTAGTTCAGATCTCGCTGGAACTAACGAATTTCGGACCACTTTGAAAAGAATAATAGAAGAAGGCGACTACACCCCACAACAAGCATTTAATGTCGATGAAACAGGGTTATTCTGGAAAAGAAATGGAAAGGATCTTCATTGCACAGAGAGAAAAAACAGCATTAGGATACAAAGTGTCAAAAGAACGCCTAACTCTGTTACTAGGAGGCAATGCATCTGGAGATTTCAAGATCAAACCTCTATTGATTTATCGATCAGAAAATCCAAGGGCCTTAAAAAACATGGCAAAAGCCAGTTTAGGCGTAATTTGGCGAGTAAATTCTAAATCATGATGCTTTTTCAAGATTGGTTTCAAAATGATTTTTGCCCAGCTGTCAAAGAGTACTGTCAAGTACAAAGAGTAACGCACCATCCCATCCACAGAATTTAAACGATCCATCAGGGGCTGTCACTGTTCAGTACTTGCCTAAAAATACAACCGAATTGATCCAGTCTATATAGATCATGGAGTTATAGCGGCTTTCAAAGCCTATTATCTGAGGCGGACTTTCCGTGAACTGATCCGAAAAGTAGACCAACCAGATCAGGATGTTTCAGTACAGGAATTTTGGAAACAGCATAACATTAAAAATGATCTGGAATACATTATTGCTTCATGGGAAGAAGTAAAACCAAGTGTAGAGATAATAACCCGAATAATTTAGCAAGCGTTTAGAATGAAATTATCAGGTGCGCTCAACAACTAGGTTTTGAGGAAGTTACAAATGCTGATCTGATCGAGCTTTTGGAATCTCAAGAACCTGAATTGACAAACGACGATTTAATTGAGTTAGAAGGAAACAACATTAGCAGTAGTGAGGAAGAAATTGAAGGCTGTTGATTGAGGCTGTGGAAATTCAACGGGAACTGTCCAGCAAAATGTTAAACGAAGCACTAGAGTATATTGAGTTAGGATTGAAAATATAACTTTAAATGATCCGGACGAAGAACGTAGCAGTAAAGTGCCACGTGGAATTAATCAGGCCATAAACTGCTACAAAGAACTTTATGATGATAAATCCAGAGAGCGGAAACAGCTTCGAATTGAACATTTTTTTAACAATAAATCGGTAGAAAAACCAGCTGAGTAAATATAAATTACACTTAACACCGATTGTTGTTAACATTGAATTTAAATTAATTTGCCAATTTGTCTGAATTTTTATTTTATTTAGTCTAATGAATTTCATGTAAATTTGTATGTATGTTGATTAACTTTCAATTTTCCTCTATTTGGTACGTACATACATATATCCTGTTATTCATATGGATTTATATGAAAAAAAAACTCGATTTACGTATGGTTTTATAGGAACCGATTCCTTACGTAAATCGAGGGAAACCTTTACTAAAATTATTAACAAAAATTACACTGTTGTAATTTTATATTTAACCCAATTGAATTTTATTTTATACGAAAATTAGAATTTGAACTGTTTAGTAAATTTTGGATCGCAAGTTCTAGAGATTTCCCGCTTGAACCAACATCATCGTTTTCATGGGGGTTCAATTTTAATGAGTTTTTCCATTTTTCACATAATTAACGTAATAAACCTCTACAAAAATGTGGATTAGAATTTGTGGACCCCACTAGAATCGGCAGTACAAAATATTAAAAATCGTTCCAAATCACGTATAGGTAAGAGATTCATACCATTTAAATTTTCTAAAACGAAAATCATGACGAGTGAATCTCGTTGTTCACCATGATTATAATTGGTCTGAAGAAGAAATCTTCATATGATTACAAAAAGTGGGTTCTGGATCAAATGTAAAAAATGCACTTTCTACCAGAAAGAAATGGTCAATTTAGGTCATCGTTTCAATTTCAACTAATATGAATGAATTTATTTCATATATTTTATTTTAATTTAAGACCTATGAATATGCCTCAAAAGGCGAAATATCAGGTTATTATAATAAACAAATGTGTTAAAAACTAATACGTTGTAGATTTCCTTACAACTTAACAATAACAATTAATGTTTCTAAGAAACAATAAGCAAGTCCACCAACGAACACACACACATACACACATCATAGAAATTTGCTTTTTTATTTTCCTGCACCAAATTTGAAAGATATATTATATTAGCAACTAATTCCAGATTTTTCACACACAAATCGTACCGTTATTTCTGGACCTCATAGATCATGACATATTATTTCACATATTTTACGGAAATTTCAATCTACCAAAACTCGTAAATAATGGGGATTGCTATTAAATTCGCATACATGTAGTTAAGACGACGAATCGAGTAAAATTAAACATTTTTTAATTGCGTATACTAAATATTATATGGAAGAACCACAATTAACAATGCAAATATGATCAACCCCCACTTCTTCGAGAAACGCAATTCTCATTCAAATCAAATGTATATGTATTAGTGAGCATCGGACATAAATGGCATTTAGGCGAACATTAAATTATTTGTATATAACTATTTATTGTATTTATTAAAGTATGTAAAAATTGGTGTAAAATCTCAGCTTGTGCCTTAATTCTAAAATTAAGTTCGCTTTGATTTATGAATTTACTTAATAGATTACCACGCGTGGGGCCATTAAGTAAGAGAGTAAACACGTTGTTAAGGTTGAATTTATTCTGATTTTATTATTTTATTTTTACAGTATACATATATACAAAATCTTATATACTAATTACACTAACAACAAACAAATTGCAATTCAGTAATTTTTGTAGTAAAAAATTACACTAATATAGAATTGCCGAATTGCATTTATATTGTTGTTGTTGTATACACCTTTATGATGAATTAAATGATTAAATCATATTTCGTCAACATATGTGTCTATTTGTGTGTTTTACCCTGTTGCCACTGTGGGATATTGTGTTGCACTGTTGATCTCAACAATTGAATATCGAAATAGTTGTAAGTGCTCAACTAATGGTTTCAAACTATAAATCCAATCAGTCCGAACCGTTTGAAAAGCTAATTACTTTTATACATGGGCAAATTGAGGTTTCAGTAAATTTACATTTCAGGATTTTCTTAAGAAATTGCATATCTTATGATTTTCAATAGTCATCTCACTATGATTTTTCGATAGGGTTGAACTAACGCTACAATCATTCCAAACCGTTTGAAAAGCTAATGGCTTTCACATGGTCAAATTGAGGTTTCAGTAAATTTACATTTTAGGATTTTCTTTAGAAATTGCGTATCTTAAGATTTCCAATATTTATCACAAATCTCACTGTAATTTTCCGATAGGCTTGAACCAACACTACAATCATTCCATCCGTTTGAAAAGCTAATGGCTTTCACATGGTCAAATTTAGGTTTCAGTAAATTTACATTTCAGGATTTCCTTAAGAAAGTGCGTATCTTAAGATTTTCAATATTTATCACAAATCTCACTATGATTTTTCGATAGGCCTGAACTAACAATACCATCATGTCGAACCGTTTCAAAAGCTAATGGCTTTCACATGGTAAAATTGAGGTTTCAGTAAAGGATTTAGGATTTTCTTAAGAAATTGCGTATCTTAAGATTTTCAACATTACGCAATGACAAGAATATTTATTTTAGAGTTCGGAACCGCGCTATTATATAAAATAATAAAGAGAAATAACCCTCGCTTATAGGAAACTTGGAAAGAACTAGTGATGATTAATCAAACTTTTTTCGATTCGACAAATACTAGAAGAATCAGCTGTCTGAAAAATACGGAAAGTGATTTATAACATCCAGTTTTATTACATCTCAACATTTCTAAATAGAAATTTTTAGGATTTTTTGCGTGTGTTCTTCAGCCAATTAAATACATGCCATGAAAGCGAATAGAGTCTAGGATTTTTGCTGTCTATAGTTATGTGATGGACTGAGGGCACATATTTTACACAATCCTGCGAGGATGTTTAATCTCATGCAAATGAGTCTAAGGTTTATTTGAGCTGAACACGTGCCAAAGTCAACATAATAAAGTTAAATTATTGAGCATGTGAAGTTTCTAATAAAAAATAACACGTATACGTATATATGGTTCCAATTAGAAAAAAATAACAGAATGAAAATCCCATTAGAATCCAATTGATATGAATATGTAAGTATTGGTCAATTACGCCATGTTTAAATGAAAATATCAAGATAGTGTTTTACTTCATTAAGTGATTTTTTATATAATTATGGCAATATAATAATTATAAACAAAACGAAAATTATAATAAATAACATTAAGAACCTGGGAAATTCAATTAGGTAGTCATTTACAAAACATAAAATAAATAGAAATTTAATTAAACCTGTGTTAAGGAAACATTTCGTAGAAACAAACTTCCAAGCGAATGATTTGAAATCGAGTTTTTTCCATTAAAATTTGCAGTAACTGGAATCGAATACGAAAATTTATAATTTTTTATTAGCAACTTTATAGATGTTAACAAATCCAATAACAAGACACTCTCGGAGATTTGGACAAGATTCCGCTATATAGGTCTGATAGGCCTATCGTTAGGGAACATTTCATAGAAGAAGATTTTTCCAAATGGAGGATTTGAGATGCGTTATTTTTTCACTTATATTTTGAGTTATTTCGTAAGGTTTTTTTTTCATTTATACACTAAATAACTTGTGCCTTGTTATTTAGTGTAAATGAAAAATTTTTATAGAAGGAACTCAAACTCTAAGTAAAAAAGTTGGAAAACTGATTTCAAATTCTCCGTTTGGAAAATTCCTCTTCTATGAAATGTTCCCTAACGATAGGCCTATTAAACCTATAAAGCGGAATCTTGCCCAAATCTCTGAGAGGGCTTCGTTATTTAGTGAAATTGAAAAAAAAATTTAAAAATAACTCTAACTATAAGTAAAAATGTGCTGGAAAACTCATTTCAAATCCTCCGTTTGGAAAAATTTTCTTCTATGAAATGTGTCCTAACGATAGGCCTATCAGACCTTTATAGCGGAATCTTGAAAAAATCTTAAGAAAAAACTCAAAATATAAGTGAAAAAATAACTCATCTCAAACCCTCCGTTAGGAAAAATATTCTACTATGAAATGTTCCTTACCGATAGGCCAATTAGACCTATATAGCGGAATCTTGCCCGAATCTCTGAGAGTGCCTTGTTATTTAGTGTAAATGATGTTAATTAGTGTAAATGATAACAAATTTTTAGAAATAACTCAAAATATAAGTAACAAAAATCCTGGAAAACTCATTTCAAATCCTCCGTTTGGAAAACTCTTCTTCTATGAAATGTTCCCTAATGATAGGCCTATCAGAAAATCTTAAGAAATAGCTCAAAATATAAGTGAAAAATTAACTCATTTCAAACCATATTAAGCATATTAGACGGATTAGACGGATTCCGCCTATAGCTGAGTCTTGCCCAAATTTCCGAGATGCCTTGGTATTTAGTTTGTTTAGTTCAAAAATGATTCTAACAAAAATTTATGTCGTTTTGTATTTGATTCCGATTAGAAAAATTATTTAATTTTCTTCGACCTATAATTTTTTTAAAATTATTATTATTGCTTGGTTTTAATAATTGATTAAATTTTATAAAATATCATGTCTACAAATTTGTATATTTCCAATATACAATATTCAAAATCACTCATTTTTTCCAATAAGAAGTATTTTTAGTGTTACTAAATACAGATATATTTTTTGTTATGTTTCATTTTTTGTTAGAAACTTCACTCCGGTAAATTATTTCCATCTCACAATATTTCAATAATTTATTTTTGTTATGTTGTCTTCGTCACGAGTTCAGCTCAAATAAACCTTAAACTCATTTGCATGAGAGCGGCTTGAACAATAATATATTTTAATTAAATCTTCTAAATGCTATTTTAGACTTTTAATTCTATTAAATAAAATCATGATAGCAATGTCTTATTTTAGCACCGTGGCAACAAGAATTATGTATAGAACGCACTAATGAAAACCACTTTATCTATTTTTTTTATTGAGACTTTTTGTCCAAATTAAAGCAATCTTTGCAATCTGATATTTGCCTTTAAAATAAACAAATGAGAAAATAACAGCCAAATAAATAAAAGCGGCTGTAATGAAAAAGGCAGGCTACATAACTCAAAAAATTAATTTATTACATTTATTTATATTCTATATTTAAACATTTAATTTAAAATTGTGTACGTATTAAATTTATATACCCAAAACAAATATATCTGTATATATATTTTATATCGTAATTTAAAAATATAACATTAATTTAAAAAAAAAAAACATAAATCAAATAATAATAATAATAATAATAATAGCAAAATATAACAAAATCAAAAAATATTTTAATATTTTAAAAAGATGATTAAATTTAATTAATTATGAAATTAAATTTACTTAAAATAATTCCAATAATTCTATTGCAAATGTTTACCAAAATAAAATATACAAACCCCGTTGATTTAACTGAAAATGTTTTTCGTTTTTCACAAAATAATTTTAATGATAATTCAAATTTATTGAGTATGAATGCAGTACTAATCGAATGTCCCGAATATGATGAAACAGAAGGACCCGTAAAAGTCAAACCAGATTACACATGTGAAGATAAAATTATTGCAACAATTCGAATGAAACGGAATGGAAAACCATGCGACGAAATGGGAAAAATGTTATTATTGGACGAAGTGTATCATAAAAAATTAAAGTCCACCGCTAAATTAATGTCACCATATTTGATACAGATTAAAAATGGTGATCCCATTGTTATGTATCCGCTTGATTTTGTTGATGTAAGTTGTGTATCGATTACCTATATATAAAATTGTTTTATGTTATTTTGTGTTTATTTGTATTTTATACGTATGCAGACAGTATCATGTCCAAATTGTACTGGAAACGCCTCAGGTGATGCAACTCCAACGCCAAATAGAAATAAAAAATCATATTTATCGCCAAGCGGTAAAATTAACAATTATGATAGATTTTTCCACGAATTAGACACCGATACCGATAAGGTAAAGAAGAATATGTTAAGCTATTTGAAATCTGATGATTTCTATGATGACGTTAAAAATGGGCATACAGCGCGAAATGCGGCACCACTCGAAATAAATCGTCCCACAAAAGAAGTAGCCGATTGCTTTTGTTCATGTCCTTCATGTGGTGAATATAGTGGTATTCAAAAATGTAGTTGCTGCCTAAAATGTAATAAGTATAGAAATCCGTGCAATTGTCGTGAATGCGCGTACGTTGCTGAGTCCTTAAAATGTGAATGCTGTGCTTCGTTAAGTTCTTGTAATAATGGATTATGTTCGTTTAATGGTGAACATTTTATTTGTGAACATGGCCTTTGCCGCAGTTCTGGAGAATCACAATGTGGCCCGGATTCAATGGATGACATGTATGATCATAAATTCAAAAAATTAGCTAAAGAAACAACATCTTTCAATCTTGACAATAAGTTTAATAATTTCAATCATGATTCGAACGGCTTCATCTATGATCCAATATCCAATAACAATTATAAGGATCGTAATACGGATGACATTAAATATGGTATAAATAACGTCAACTACAAAGATCGAAATAATGACGCAGAAAATGGCGGTTTTACAGCCAATAATAACAACAACTATAAAGACCGAGATACTGAATATTTCGCAAATAATTACAATTACCCTATGGGAAATCATCAAAACAGTCCGAATATTAATAAATATAATGGAATGAATATAAATTCGGGCAATAAACGTGACCGGTACTCATTTAATTATGATTTGCAAAATATTGATTCTTCCGTTGGCGTAGGTAAGAAACGAAATGGTAAGTAAATTTAAATTTGTAAGAAGCGATTTGTATTTGATTTTAATCAATTTTCATTTATTTTCTAAAATAGAACACAACGAAATCTATTATGATAGCAATGATGATGATGAAAATGATTTCGATGATGATTTTCAATTAAATAGTAATAAATTTAATGGAAATCATAAAGAAGAGGAGTGGTCTGAAGTGAGAGTTGGCAACCAAAATAAAGATGATGAAAACACTAAAATTGAGAATATGATCGGTAAGATTTTTATTATAAGGGCGCCGTAAACTACACACATATATATAAATACATATCCTGTAATTTGATATTTTTGTAAATCCAGATCTCGAAAAACGTAAAATCTCAAAACCAAATAAAAAGCAGCACCACCATATGCCATTCAAATTGGATGATTTGAATAAAAAATTTCCATATAGAAAATTAAATTTTCGACGAAATTTAGAATTGTATCAACCATTAAAGATCGTCCCAATTCCGAACGAACTTAATCCAAATTTAAAAATGGATTTGGATACGGATACGGATATCAGTGAACGCTACCTGAAATCGCCATCAGAAAAAGTTCCATTCAATGAATTTTTAAGTGATGACTACTTGAGCAATAATGATAAAATTAATTTATTAGATACCTTACAGGTTAGCCGTGATATTGATTCCGATTTAAATCGATTACTTATATTAAATAATGATAAAACGATAGTGTTACCAAAAACAACCAAAAAATGTTATCACACAAAACCAGATGAGAACAAATATTTTGTTCGCTTGCGTAAAAATGTGAACAGCCAAGTACCCCAACAACATTTTAATAATAAACTACGAAAACGAAGTTTGTACTCGTATGAGAACGATAATAATTTTATTGATAACATTGAAAATGAGTTTGACGACAATTATTTGGCCAAATTTACAAAGCGAAAAGATTACGAGGAAAATAATAATAAACGGTTTGTAAATAAAATGGTGAATGCTGATATTGATTCCGCGGCAGAATCGGGTAAAAATAAAGACATAATGCACGAGCGAACACACAAAAACAAACTAAAACAATCTAAGCAACATCAATATACAGCCCCAATTGATGACAAGAAGAATGAAAATAATGATGATGAAGAAGAAGAAGATAGTGCGGATGATGTTGATGAATTAAATGACGACCAACTGGATATGAATAATAATGATGTCAAAATTCATGCCAATGAGAAAGCGGAAAAAACAAAGGAAGGAAAGGGGAACAAAGAGCATCTAGAAGTAAAAGATGAAAAGTCGAATAAAAATGATAATCATGAATCCAAAACCAAATCAGACGATTCAAGAAAGCGCTCTGTAAAAAACCTTTGGTGAGTATTATAATGAATTACAAAGTATTTTTGATGTTAATGCCTTAACGCTTTTAATTAATAGCTTTTCTATTGAAAACTATCAATTAAAAAATTGTCCAACATTTTTAAAACTAAAGAACTAAATTAAATAACAGTATTTACTTGATGTAAGCAAATCTTTGGTATAACTTTTTATATTACACAAGATTATCTGTTTCATGATATAGATACTAAAAAAGCCTCTCAAAAGTCAAAGTTACAAATGAGCCTGGCCTCTAATATTGACATTGACATTCCTTGGAATTTCAAAGAGCAGATTTATTAATATACATATGTAATAAATTTTCTCGCATGTCACTACTAGGAATTAACAAAACCAAAAACGCATAAAACAAATTTTTGGTTGATTGATTGACTATAAGCTCTTCACCGGATTCAACCCCAGCGAACATGTTCTTCATTACCGTTTCTGGGTTTTGTGTTCCCGACCGATAATACTGAGTGACATGCTGTTGGTCAGTTTTTGGAGTATCTTCATCGAATACCACACCAACTTAGATTGAATCTGGTTAGAACATATAACGTCTCTATAACGGCTTCTTTTACTGTTTCCCTACCAAGATCGTGGTTTAATCCCTGGAGGGCCAGTATATTTCTGCTCAGACAATTTTCACAATTATTTGTTTGTAATTCATGTCATGGGAGAAAAGTCTGTGCCCATATCAGGCATCGGGTTCCTTGAGTAGTCTATATGTTCTTCGACGTTGTTCTTTCAGGTGTTGAAAGTGTGCAGACGTGAACTCCTACTCCGTGTTGGAGTTTGAGTCTTCATACTAATGCCCCGTTCAATGTCACCATCACTCAGTATAGCCAGTAGATCATTTCTGGCTTGAATCTCCATATTTTATGAGCAACCTATATCAGATCATAAATATGCACTTAGTATGTTCCAGGTTTGTTTAGCATCCAGCATAATGCCCAAATATTTAACATCTTCAATTATCCGCAATATTTTATAACCTAGAACCTGCGGTCTGGTGTTGACTTTCCGGCATCGTTTGGGCCGAAGCCACGAAAAAAATGTAGAAAACCGTTTGACTGTCTGTTGAGTGTCGCTTAAAAGCTCGACCTCACTGATGAGCAAGTCAAACTACTGACCATTATATTCATCAAGTATGATGTGTCTCTGATATAGGCGGACTTAGTAATGATAATTAATATTGCCATTTAGGCTTTCAGATTTATAGTGCGTGTCTGAAGAGCTCATTGAAATGGGCGACGTATTCGTTATCGCTAGAAAGTCAGTATACCCGGGATCATTTGTTTCCTGGGAAACTGGAATTTTGAAACCGTATTCCTGGAATCCCGGGAATTCCGGGATGTGTAATATCCAATGTAATTTTAAATGAAAAAGTATTAAATGTTTTTTATTCTTGTTAACAGTCCATACTAGTCCATAAATCTTTTAAGAACACAAGGGCGTTTAAGGAACGATCGTTTTTTAATACAAAAATTTCATGACGATGAAAACGTCCATTCACTTTCTATAGATGTTTGCTGAATAGTAAACAACGCATCTAACAGTTTCTTTATATTTGTTATTGTGTTACCGGTAGCTTCGTAAATTTGAATTTCTTATTGTAGCGTACTCTTTTGGGGAACGCCAGAAGAAGCATCGAACCGTTTCGGCCAGTATTTCATTTAACTTCGATATTTGTGTATTTTGGCGGTTTTCTTGATTGCCATCTTCCGCTGTTGTCTCCAAACACTTATTTGCTGTGTAACCTGAGTGCAATACCGATGTACAATCAATAATAACATTCCCTGCAAATTTAGTAACTGATGTTTTTGACGAATATATCAGTTGTTGTTCTGTTTCGGTTTCATCTTCTAAATTTAGAGTATGTAAGAATTTCAGCAACGTGACACGCTCAATATTCCAACGCTCTTTGATTTGCGCTAATAAAATACCAAAAATTTCATTTGAAACTTCGTTATTATTCGATTTCCGCGACATCAACAAACATTTTAGAATAGCATCGGCAGTGAGCAAGTTTGCATCACGTTCTAGCATTGCGTCCATACTATTCCATCTGGTTTTGCAATCCTAGAACAAATTCAATTCTTTTCCATATTTCTGTTTTGAAATGATGATGCAAGATAGTGTTCCGCACTACCAAAAATTTAAAATACTCTACCATGTTTCTAACCATTTCAATTGCCGTGCTCAAGTCACTTCGAATGCCCATTTTGGCTTGATTTGTTTGTTCAACAATGAGATCATTCGGATTCGTGTCATCGTCATCGATTTGCGAGCAATCTTCATTAAGGTTTTCCGTGACCACTATCACTAATATCCTCTGGCTCTGGTTACCCTGTTGTATTGCTACGTTTCTTATAAATGACAGATGATGCCATGATTATAGTAGAGCTGATGTTCATATTGTGAATCTCGCCCAAATTTTATCATCACCGCTGTTCCGTCGGCGGTGATTGCCATGACATCTATCGTGGTCATCCCAAAATCACGAAGCATCGCATCAAAAAGCTCAATTATTTTGCAGCGTACAGCTTCCAAATATTCTGGTTAATCCCAATTTGATGTAACACTTAAAATGTGCATTCACATTTAGGTATCGTTGATTTTTACACTCGCACATTTATTTAAAGATATGGTTTCAAATATTTTCTTTTTTGTCGCCATGGATTGGCGTTTCATAAAAAATATAATAGAGCGAGATGGCTAGTCAACTTTGCCAAATTTTATTACACTACCGCCATGATTTGGGGATTCCGAAATACTACTACAGCCTGCAATATTGCAGTTGTCTTTCCGTTTGTCCGGATTAATGTTGTGCACACTTTCAAGATCCTTTGCAAATTAAAACTTTATTTGGGCATAGCAGAGATTTAGCATTTTCTCCATATCCATCTTTTTTTAAGTGTTTGTGTCTGCAATTATTTTGGGCGAACTTCAACTCGAAATAATTCAAATGTAAAATAAATTATTCATGTTTGGTTTTCGCATAACATCTCCCATGTTTTGTTTGACTTTTTGTGTTTTGATAGTTGTTTAAATGAAACTAATCTGTAAACCAATTCCCGGGGAAAAAAAATTCCAGGAAAGGGGAAGTAGAAAACCAACCAAATTCACGGAAATTTCCGCCCGAGAATTCCCGGGAGTGCCCCTTTATTTATCGCGTTGAATTTTGGATGGTTTGGAAATATTAATAACTCAACAAATACTGTTATAGGTGATTACTCGCTTGCCAACTTCCAGCCCACATTAGTTTTGACACAGCAGCGACATATTGCTGATAACCAATTCGCGGAGCAGTGTTAATATGGTAACTCTATACGGATTTCTTACTCGATTTTGTTTATCACTATAGTGAAATTTTTGAACAATCTCGCATAGTTGATGTTTGTAGATTTGGACTAAGCATCCTAGAACATACTGCATTTATTAGCCTCTTTAGGTTTGCCTGATGTTATATATACTGGCCTCATCTTTGAAATCCGTGGTACTGATGATGATGCTCCTGTTTTCTCTTCTCATTCACATATTCTAGGCAGACACATTTTTCTAATCAGACTATCCTCCCATTAGCACACATAAGGAGCAATGTAAGCAAACTAATTTTAATGCTGCCACAGATATTTGGTATGGTTTTTTCTAATGTTTGCCATACATTTTGTGCTTTATAGTTTTTCTTTTGCATAAAAAAAGAATTAAAATCAAAAATGAATTAAGATGGACTGATTTTATGTTAGAAAAACAGCATCTTTAAGTCGGAATTTTTTAATTCACGTAACCGCTATCGGTTTAAACAAATATGTATATTTTAAAATTATGGTATTCTAAATTTGAAAAATTGAAAAGTAACTACATGGTTTTTAGGTTTTCAGTATTCAATATGAGTGCGCCCTTGCAGTTCCTCACGGTGAACATCCGTATTTTCCGGAAGCAAAACAATACATGGCGGAAAATTGCACAACCCCTGCTGTAAGTATATACATAGATTTTTTTAAACAATGGATAGACCTGCACAATAAAATTATATAATTTATATTCGATTTAAAATAGGCTCACAAGTTCGTCGAGAATTTATGCCAACAACAACTTGTCGATTATATTCTCATTCCATTCGGATTACATAAATCTCGAAAACTCCCTGGACCATAATCGTTTTAAACTTGTACTGCCAAAAAAACTTAATACTAATCATCATAATGAACCAAATAAAAATTCTAGTTTAACAGGATGTTTTGACGTAGATCAAACCGATATGCTAACGGTTGATACACAAAAAATACCAATTAATGATAAAGCATTACTTCATGCAAACACACAAAAATTATGTGAGGCTCATGCAGTACTTGAAACGATGAAACACAATGAAGACTATAGAACACGAAAGCGGCGGGAAAAAGAAATGGGTTTACATATTCTCGATGATTTGGGAAAAGTTGAATCCCTTGAAAAATACAGCCTTATCGGAAATTGTATGAATGGCACGAATAAAACGTGTCTGAGTGTGTTAAATAAGAAAGTTCCAGGTGAGTTATTTTATGTTGCTTTTTATTTCATTTATAGATTAACCAATAAATATTCAAGGTATGTAGATATATGTATGTATGTACCTACAATTTTAATATAATCAAAACAACAAAAAATTGTGTATCGTATTTAGTTCAATTTTTTTTGTATTGTTCCCATTTTACGGATTCATAAAGTCTCAATTTATATTTTCTTCGTCTCGTTGTGGTTGCTTTCGATTTTCATTAAAAATATTTCCACAAAAACAAAAGAGGAAAATAACATACCAAATAAGGTGAAATGAAAATTTATTATAGTGTAGAGAAAATTGTTCTATTATTTTCTATATTGAATTGGAAAAGATATTGAATTACACAGTTGAGTATAACAGTATTAAGTATGTTACTACATACGTGTATAATATACATATGTATGTACGTATAAGTAATTAAATTAGATAGAAGGATAGATAAAATTTATTAGTTTTTATTGATGGTACATATTAGAATTCTCTTGTTTCTCGAAGTGTAAGGCTTGTGCGTGTGTGTGTACGTATATATAGTTATTGTTAACTACTCTACTTTGATTATTGGAAAATTACTATTTTTGAATATAAATTGTACATCATGTACATAATATAATGTTGTCAATATATTTTACTCTACATTATATAACACTAATAAGTTTTATATCAAATAAACATTGCAGTTCACTTGGAAACAGGAATAAGTTTTGGAATATTTCGAAATCTAAGATTCTTTTTTAGAATGACATTAGTGATAGTGACGAGACATAATATAACATTCACCTCGAACTTATGGTTAGGTTAGGTTTGGTTGAGTGGCTGCTACGGCATACTTAAACCGATGACGGTCCATTGTGATACTACAGGATCTTACTTCCCTATTACCCTTATGTGAACCAGTTTGAGCTACTTATGTAGCGTGATATATCTCGCACCTTACAGTTGCGGAGAGGCAGTCCATTAAGAATCTATCCATATATTGTACTTCTTTTGTCGGCCAAAGCCGAGGTGGACTACCGTATCTTCCTCCTCCTAGTCCATACAGCTTCTGCAGAAATCATTTGCTTCTAAACCTAGTCTCTTCGCAAGTTCTCCAAGTAGGCAGTATCCTGTGAGTATCCCCACGACCGTTTTTAATTCTCTACGTGTGCGTAGGGAGATCAGTGTTTTGAGCGTTTCAAGTCCAGCTTTGGCCAGACTTGTCTTGCTACACTACATGAGAGAGTGTTGGTCCACCTTTCATTTGCTCAGGCTACTGCCTGCTTTTTAAGCACTGTCTTGAGTGCCTTAATAGGCCTCCCCAACTTTGCCCTTTCCGGTAGCAGTTGGAGGGTTGTACCATGCCTAGCTAGTTCATCTGCTCTGCAGTTCCCCATGACGTCTGAATGGCCGGGGACCCAGACTATCTGAATGTTGAAATGCTCACTCATCTCATTCAGAGATAAGTGGCAAACCAACGATGACAGAGAAACTGAATCCAGCGGCTTGATTGCCGCCTGACTGTCCACATAAATTGCGATATCAATCGAGGATGCCACATTATGTCTCAACCCATTCAAGACCTCCTCAATCGCTATCACCTCTGCTTGGTACACGCTGCAGTGATCAGGGAGACGAATTGATAAATCTACTTCCAATTTATCACAGAAGATTATCTCTCAGAAGATTTATCAGAAGAGGGGCACGTAGTTCGGAACCTTTTCTCAAAGCATAATGTTGGTGTAACGTAGTCTAGGCTTGCCAGTTCCTTCTTTAGCGATCTAATTATCGTCGAGTGTCCTGTCTGAAGACATTTCCACTGAGATATCGTTGCCATCTGCTTACCATAAATATCGACGGGGAGAAGGTGAAACATAACATCCAAGGCACGTGTTGGTGTTGCCCTCAGTGGCCAGCTTATAAGCATACAGGCCGTTCTTTGCACCTTTTCTATCCCATTTCTGTAGGTTACTTTTTCAAGAGCTGGCCACCACACGCTCACCCCATACATAAGTACAGGTCTTACTACGGCAGTGAATAACCAGTGTATCAGCTCCAGCTTCAGGCCCCATCTCTTTCCGATGACGTTTCTACACGAGTACATGGATATGTTAGCCTTGTTTACTATTTCCAAAATGTTGGGCTTCCAACTAAGCTTACTCTCCAAGAGTACGCCCAGAAATCTTGCCTTTAAAGCTAGTCTCATGCCATTTAAGATAGGTGGATCTATTACCGGAATTTTATATTTCCTAGTAAAGAGTACCAGTTCAGTTTTGGACCAGCTAGTTGCCAGTCAACATCTGATGACCCACCTCGTAATGATTAAGAGGGCATTTTGGATTACCTCCTTTACCGTGTTTAAATATTTACCAGAGACAGCTATCGCTACGTCAACTGCATACGCAATCTCTCCGATCCCTTCTCTCTCCAGCTCTAACAGCAACCCATTGATTGCTATGTTCCAGAGAAGAGGAGACAGGACACCACCCTGCGGGGTTCTCTTAGCCATCCGCGTCCTAATGGTGAATTCCCCCAGCTCCGAGTGAACCATCCTTCTCCCCAGCATATGATTGATTAACTCACTTACAGGGTACTCCACCCCAAGGAGCGACAATCCCTCCAGAATTGCCTCCGTTTTTACATTATTAAAGGCGTCATCAATATCAAGGAACGCCACCACACTAAACTCTTGCGAGAATATTGATTTCTCAATTATACTTACCAGGGCATGCAGAGCTGTCTCCACAGATTTCCCTTTACAGTAAGCATGCTGAGACTGGGCCCAGTAACTGGAGTTACGGGTCTTAAGTACTTTGGATAGCCATATGAGCATTTACTCGCTTTCGGAATAAAGATCATTCTGACCTCTGCCCACCTCCGCGGAATACAGACCAATTTTAAACACACTTTGAATATTACTTCAAGCCAGGGGAGAATAATCGACGAGATGTTTTGAATCTCCACCGGTATAATTCAGTTAGGATCCATTTTTTAGTTACGATATCTTCTATGTGCAGTGAATATGTTAATCAATGAATACTAGTCTCCGTCGTGTTGTCGAAGCTCTCTGGAAAGTGGGTTTAGATGAGAAGTTTCAAAGATTCCTCACTCGAACCAGTCCAAGATCCACCCGGTTTAATTAAATAACTGCGACTGGTTGGATTAGTAGACAGTATCTTCCTACGACGAGAGGTCTCGGACATTTCTTCCACTTTATTACAGAAGAGTCCTCATGACCTCCTTTGTGCCTTCCTCAATCCTTATATGAGTGCCAATATTGAGCCTCTCTCGTACTTTTGGCTCTTAAATGCTTTC
This sequence comes from Tipula unca, assembly GCA_951394425.1. Classification (NCBI taxonomy): domain Eukaryota; kingdom Metazoa; phylum Arthropoda; class Insecta; order Diptera; family Tipulidae; genus Tipula; species Tipula unca. Next base: position 55,589,083 of record OX596381.1, on the reverse strand, counting down.
CTACGTGCCTTTCGGTAGGTCCCCAGTTTTTTGGACCACCATGCTGGTTTTTGCTTGCCCCTGGCTTTAACAATGGGGCAAGCAGCATTGAAGGACCGCATGCAGGCACTATAGTGAGTGTGTCCACTATGCAATTCGGGTTCTCTACTGTCGCTGGCGGCTCAGAGGCCCCGGCGTTATTAATCCTTTAAGCGTTTCCCTATACTTGCACCAGTTTTTCCTTCTAGGATTCCTAAAAGCTTTCCGGGTAACAGAGGAAACGTTAAGACTGAATGTTCCATATCGACGGTCAGAGAAGGAGTGCTCACCCGCAACTATCCATTCCTTGACCAAAGGATAAATATTATCTGAGGCGAAGGTTACGTCTAGAACCTCCTGCCGGTTTTTAGTAACAAATGTGGGTTCTTGCCTAATATTATACATTCAAAGGTAAGTAATCAAAAAATAACTCAACCCTTTCGCTGATATCAGTGCTGCCTCAAATTGTGTGATGCGCATTAGCATCACATCCAAGGATCACCCCAATCTTCTTTCTTTCCGATTCGAGAACCAGGTCCCCCAGGATACCCGGCGGAACCTGTTTGTCCCGGTCCATATAGGCTGAGACCAGCCAGATAAGACTGCCGCCAGCCTCTAAGTTGACAGCAGTTATGTTACCATTGCTGTATTGAGAAAGCAGAAACATGTTTAAATTATTTTTGCCATAGGATGCAGGATCTGATTTTCCCAGAATTTCTTGAGTATATTAGGTTATACCCCTTCATTCTGACGCCACAGATCCAGTTACTGTTTATCCAAGGTTTTTTAATAAGGACCACGTCCTCTCCCGATCCACTCAATCTGAGGAGTAAGGCGACCGACGCCGCCTTCGTATGGTGTAGGTTAATTTGTATGATATTTAGCATAACACCTCGAACTTATACAATACATAAACATAGAAACGCAGTTATCCGTTGTCACAATCAAAATGAGTCCGGCAGTGCTTCAATATATGTTTTAATAGATTAGCTCAATTTAACATATTAGGTTGGACTCATTGAAATTTTAATTTACAGGTTAAGTTTGTGATCTATTGGATTATTGCGTATATTCATAAGTTAGTGTATAAAAAAAAAAAAAAATTAAAGTGAATGTCACTAACGGGCCCACGGTGCAATACCTGGACAAACACATATACTTACACATTAAAAACACCCAACTGTGATTTTAGGTTACCACCAGGAATCTAACCCGACACCCTCGAATAACAAAGCAAGTACGCTACTTACTGAGTCAACGAGAATGGCAAGTTAGTGTATTCTATGCCATTCTGATTTTCGATTTCTACAATAAGAGAATACATTGTTGAATTTTCATTACATTTCCTGTTTGTTTGAATTCCTTGCTCAGCCAGATTATAGAAGCATAATAAACTATTACCAAAAACCACTCGTCATTTGATTGAATACTTGTATTACAAGATGGAGTTAATTAATATTCATTGGTGTGGCAAAGTGTATTGCACTTGAATATTTTGCTTGTGGTCGAGTGATTACAGAATGTAATCTGAACCTTGCTATTTGGTAAGTTGATTTCATTTGTGATAAGACAGCTTAGCTTCGAATCTACCAGTCTCATTTGGTGGTTTGTTTAAATTTCGCTTCGCTGTCTTCCTCTTCCCTTGAATGGTTCAATACCTCTTAATTCTCGTTGCTCTTCCTTGAATAGTTCATATACGATATTACCACTTTGTAATGTAGAAAATTTTTCAAGCCCAACCCATTTTCTGAACTGATTGGTTTTCCTTCAGCGTATAAGACATCCGCCCTGGTTATACAAGCAATATTTACCAATGTTGATTTTTATCACTAAAATTTCAACCTGGTTCCTATGCAAATTTGATATATGTAAATCAAAATTTTCAAGTTTGTAGCAACATTTAAACATGACATTTCTTATCACAGGGCCATAGAAGATTATATTAATTTGCGAGGGTGGGACAAGATTTCCTTAAAAGGTACATGTTCCTTAACTGTGCGGGAATCATATGGTGCCTCTCCTTTCAGAGATCGCTCCACAATTCGTTCCAGTACTTGCTGAGATCTTTTTTCATGTACAATATCGGGGTTCTTCATCAGATCTCTGATCCCGATAATGTACAGAGCTCGGTATGTACCATCTACTTTGCGTAAGCAGCCATTTCTCGTACTCATTCAGCGCCCAACATTCACATCCAAACATAACAATGGGCCTTATCAACGCTTTGTAAAGCTTCAACTTCAGAGCAAATGCCCTAGGTGTTTCGATTTTAGCAGTGGCCTCGGAGGACACAAAGCACACTACCAGCTGTCAGCCGTACTTTAATATTCTCACCTACACTGTTATAGTGAGTGATAAGAGCCCAAATATTTGAGCCCTCTCACTCCCTAAAACGTGTAGTGGCCACTACTGAAATACTAATCGAATAAGGTCGAAAAAACAGTTCTACGAAGTATCCCCTCCGAATATCAAGAGCTCCGAATTAATGCAGTCCACCCTAGGTGAGCGGTTTCTTTTCAATCTCTGCAGGGCTTTAGTGAATTCCTCATGGGATCCAAATCTCCGCAGTCTGTATGGCTCAACAACAGTCTGTGACGCATGATGAACACACCAGGTCGGTGAAGTGTCTACTCCATGCGCAAAGTACTGCGTCGATGATGACACAGAGGTTTCCATCACAGTCCCGAACGACGGTTAACGCAAATCCGCTTAACTGCCCTCCTAGAAAGAGCAGCCTGGTTTTTCCTCGTGGTTGTGACCAACGAAGTTTTCAGTACCTCTCAGCAGAATTCACGCACTCAGACTGGCAATAAGCTGTCTCAATGTTGTCGCTCTCAAGATGCTGGTGCCGTTTCTTTTGATCTTCATTTATCAGACCTTCACAGTTGAAACATCCCATACGTTTCGCTGTATTCCACACAATTGTACGAAAAAAAACCTTCCAACAATCGCTTCCAATTGTACGCTTCCATCATAGCTTTGCAGCGACCAAATGATGATCGCTGCCTTCGTATTTGGTTACTGATCAATAAGTTCTCACATCCTGCACAACCCAAGCCTGCCCTTTATAAACTTACACATGGTCAACTTGGCTGCGGGAAGTTCCGCGAGGATGTGTCCATGTCTCTAGATGTATCTGTTTGAAAGGGAATAACGTGCTTGCTACTCTAAGATCGTGAGCACTTATGCAAAGTACATCATTCTCTCACCCATTATCGGTCGCAGTTTCGTGTCGGGAGGCATTCTAACTTCGTATTCGGGTATAGATCACATCAGATCGTCCAAGTCATTGTAAAATGGGTCTTTATCTTGGGGCTGGCTGATTTTTGTGGACGAGTGTGCACAAGTTATCGACAGGTTGGCCAACTTCATGCGCAAGCGAAGTTTACACAATCGGGTATTGACTACTTGGAAATCCAAAACATCCTTCTTTACCAGCGGCCCAAGAATAAATCCAGCTCCAAGATTTCCACTGTAGAGCAACGTATAGCCCTGGGACACATAGTCTCCTATTTTAGGCCGAAGCGAAGTTTAGAAGATCAACGAGTTCTAGCCGATATTCCTTCATGCACATGATTAGGCCCACCAACGTCCCTGGTTTTCTAAGTGACTGCACGTGCCGATCCTAAATCATAACTCGTCAGCCCAGCAACCCAAAGAATACTATGGTGGTATTCTTGGAAAATATGTTCGTACAATTAAGATTTACGAGACATGTGAGTGCCCCCCGATCACAGGCCTTTACGTAATAGGCTACTTTGATTTTTACGGTCTTTTGCTACTACACTATAAAAGCAGCATATTACGCGGATTGGCCATTATGGCATTGTTTTATAGACTCATATAGGTAAAAAAATTAAAATTTCTATAACGAAAACGAGAATTAACCCACTGTTAGCAATTTGTGTAGGTTATTATACTCATCCTTCGTTGTAACTGAAATTTCTCTGTGGAATTTCTATTTGAAAATCAAGGTTATTGCTGAAGTTGCCTTTAATTATGTTGCTCACTTTAGCCGTACTTACGCTGTATTGTGAATTAGTTCACGTTAAACATGGGGGAGTGAACTCGGGTTTGAAAAATTGTAAGGCGTTTTGCGCTTTTGTGTCTAATTTATTTAAGCAACAAATATATTTTTGTTTGCATCGGTCAATGCTTCTAATGCTAATAATTGTTTTACAATCATTTGGAACAGAAATTTGTTCAACTTCTTCTAATTTCTATAGATTAACTATTTGAATCTGGGCTACTTTTCTTTCGTTAACTGTCTTACTATATAGGCACATTTTTTGGTTTATTACTTGATAATGTTGTTTATTCAAAAGAAAAAAATATAAAATAAAATTTAAGTTAAACATTTTGCTCTGAACACATTTTGGGAATTATGATCGTTCTTATTCATGTGAAACATATAAAAATAACATTTCTTTGGGAAAAACAAAGTAACATTAAATCATTCTGGCCTATACTAATTTATTTATATTTAAATTCGTTTAAAATCAAATTAATTTGTATAATTTTCAATTGCAGCCCATAAAATTGCCATAAAAATTCCTTTCATTCAAAATTCGGTAGTCCTCCCCGATCTACATTTTGTTCGTGTAAGTAATATTATCATTGATGGAAGTTCTCTGGAATTACTTGGCATAACAGTTCTTCTAACAAATTTCGGATTAAATGCAGCACATTTTAAAATTACAATAGCCAAATGTATTCCAGATGCCATATATGGCGATAATATTAAACATAAAAAATTATTACCGCATATAGGATTGAAGGCATGCTTTAAATTACCAATTCAAGCAATTGTGGAGTATGGCGTCAAAGAAGTCATGTGTGAGGGTATGACAATATTTATTTATCATTATTACATTAAAAAATATCTAATTATTTTAGTTCAAGTAGAAACAGAAAAAGATATAATTGTGGCGAAACGGAAATTTCCAATAAGACCACAAGCACGGTGTTTTTGTGTATGGAACTGTGCTTGTTCATGTGTTAGTGCATTTGCTGTGGCTGATGCAGCTGAAATTTGTCATCCAATCAAAATGATAGACTATAAAAAAGCAGGTTTTGGTGGTGCATTTTTAGAAGAAGAGGAAGAGAGTGGGGGTTTTGATTGGACTGTAATTATTGTCCTGCTAGCCCTACTTTTTTTATTTCTCCTCCTTCTGGGACTCATCAAAGCGTTTTTTGGAATTATTATTCGTGGAATCGGGGAATGGCGCTACAATTATTTACAACCAAATCAGCACTATGATGAATCATCGTATTGTCGCAGATTTTTTATAAACAGTATATTTTTCTTAGTGTTTCCTTGTATATGCTGCTGTTACTGTTTTGAGCCTAAAGAAGAAGATGAACTGCTTATAAATAGTAGTTCAACATGGCAGAAGTCAATTATACAAAATGAAGTAAACTATGCTATCGACGACGATGATGATGAACCTGAAAGTGACGATGAATTGACAAAATTGCTTGCGGAAAGTGAAAAAGTTTCCGAACCATATAAAAACCAGCGTAACGCAGATTCTAGTAGTGGTACTGGTTTGACAACTTATAATGACGAAGATGAGGAAAAGGATACCAGTTTTGTGTTATCAGCGTTGACAGAAAGCCGAGAATCATTGAAGTTGATAGTAAGTAAGAGTAAGCATTCTATTGTTACTTTTTTGTGTTAAATTACTTTTAACAAAATTTAGGCGACAATAAATACATTATGATCGTTGTAGGTTAACAGGACGTTCCAAAGTGGTCAAATATTCCAAGCCCATAAATTTTCACTTTTCTTCAGATTTTCTATTTATCTAACCACTCAAATTATTACGTTTTTACTTTCTTTCCCATATAATTGGTGTAAATTACAAAGACAACAAAAATAAATTAAATTTCGAAAGTTATTGAGAGTATTGAATTACGAAACCAAGCACGAATGCACGAACCGAGAGAATAATAAAATTATATCCTGTCGTGTATGGTAAAATTAATTGGCTCTAAAGCGCGCTCGCAACTAAAGCTTTTGAATATATTTTTGGAATTCCTGAGCCAAATAAAATTTTAAAAACATAACAATGAAGTTTTAAAATATCTCCAGTACGTATATTACCCATCCAATCCTACTTATCCATCAGTATCCAATTATAACATTCATTTGCAAGACAAAATACTAGACCAACAATCTGTGAAATGTTTTTTTGAAATTACAAATGGAACTCATTGTAGAATGGAGTCCAAACGAACTCCATTCAAACGAACACAATTTATGTTTTGTTGTCTTTGTCATTCGTAACAATACCTGTATAGACATCTCGCTATTGTTTTCTTGTGAGCGGTTATAGATAAAAAGTAAATCCTGACAAGGGAAAAGTGAAAGTTTATGAATGGAAAGCTGGAAAATAGTGTATTTTTTTCTTAATTTAGAAGTTATATTAAAAATAAAGCCAAATACTCTGAAACAGACTATATAGACTATATAGAACAAGAAAATATGTAAACAAAACACTTCCAGGCTTTATTTGTTCACTTTGTGGTGAACAAACAAAAACAAGTTTGAATTTTCTGTTAATATTTTAATTTTTAACAATTTTTTTGATTGATTGACACTTGGTCCCGGTTATAATCGACACAACCAAAATTAATCAAATGAATTTCTGGTCAGTTCGAAACTTAGAAATCGGCAATGAATATTTGCTAGAATTACAAAGCATTAAATGTTTTTTGTTTATCACTTTCAGACAAAATGGCTCGCAGTTTATTTATATACGATCCAAATAAATGTTTACAATTTAATTTTATTGTTCGTTATTTTTTTAACTCTTAACCGAGCAAATAGGGCAGTCGATAAAGCTGTCACGTTTGGAACGGGAGGTACCGGGTTCGAATCCCAACAGAGGCGGAATGCAAAATGGATTTTTCATTTCCCGATTACGATCCCTGATTAAATTGAAAACATCTATGATCCTCTGTTGGAATGTAGAACACATATGCTGACCCATCGTTCATGTTAGTACAGGCTAGTATGGAGCTATGCAGATGGCCAATTAAAAGACGGACCTGTAGCCGTTTACAAAATAGGGATACTGTTTAGAACTCAAAGGACAATAAATCCACAGCTCATCAGTCTCTAATTATTGTATGTATATGTTGTTATTTATTTATAAAAAAAAAACACAGATTTAGTTTGAAATCGACATATAATGGTATTCCAGATCTCTACAGGTACAATTTTGATGACCAAAATAAAGATATATGCCAATGTCTTCGGCTAGAATCGAATTGGACCCCGCACCGAAATAAACATATTTACCATCTCTCTACTGACGATATTGGTTGCAATTTTAAAAATAATGTTTTATTATGTACGTACATAATATATATGTAATAGAAGAGATACATATTTATGTTACTCAATTTAATTACATTTTTTTTGCTTGGTTGTTGAACGATAATAGAAATACAAAAACGAGTAATAAAAGCAAAGCTATAAAATTTAAAATAAATAAATAAGCAATTCTGCTCTAAACTTTTTTTTTTTGTGTGTGCGGTTCTTTAGAAAATCTTAAAAATAATTATAATCATTTTGTTGTTTGGCAAATAACCAAAATTAAAATGTACTAGTATTGTTATTTTTTATCTTCAATTTAAATCATTTCTTTAATTTAAACAATATGATTTTCTTTTATTTATTGAAATGTCTCTCGAAATACTTCCACAGTGATTGAATATTATATAATTCCAAAAATATAATAAATATTAAAAATTGATTAAATTAATTAGTGCATATTTTATGAGATTATTATAAAACAATAAAATCGTACGATGCCAATGTACGTACATACAATGGCGTAAACCAAATAGCCGAGTTATCTTTAGATGACACATTTTTAGTTAATTAAACAATTTATGAAACTTAACATTGGCACTAATTTATTCTTGACTAAGCACAAATATATAAATAATATAATAAAAAAATAGTAGAATGAGTTTCCCAAAAATAATAATAACCATAATCATAAATATTTTTTCATAAATCATAAAAATGAAAATAAATTCTAGCAAATAAAAGAGAATGGAATTTTCTTTAAAGGAAAACAAAAAAAAATAACATAAATTGTTCCACAGTTAATTTTGTCTTGTCTTAATAACAATAATGATATTCTTATTAAAACATTTTTGTTTTATTGTTGATGCTGTGTGTTCGACTTCGCATTAATCATCAAAATTACACATACATGGTTTATATTTGTTTAATTAGTTTTTGTAATAATAATTATTAAAATGAATAGCTTTTAGTTTATGTTTTCGATTTAATTGGAAGATAATCATTTTACTACAAAAAAATTTAATTGAAATTGATTACTTATTTTTATTACATAATTATGTTTATAATAATTATTATGTACGATACAAATATACAATTTGTACTCGTAGTAGTGTATGGTAAATTATGGTTCATGAGATGTATTGTTACATCTATCTAGTTTATGCCTATTAAACTATTAAATCTATATAACTTTATTATTACAAAAATTATTTTCTAGAATTAATTAATCGTCATTAATTTACTAATAATATATATTTTTATTTTTCGTACAAAAAAAATTCAAAAATTTGTTGATCCTATTTTATCTATAAACTGTTCCTATTCCTATACTTAAACTACACATAATAAATAAAAATAATTATAGTCACTATAGTTTTACGCTTTTTAAGAAGCGATGTTAAACTTTAGTCCTCCTAACACGCCTAGGTACCTTGGTGCTCTAAGGAGATTGAACCAACCGGCCAAAAATGTAAAAGAGCAAGGAAAACATGAGGTCATCAAAACGTACAAGTACGATCTGAGACTAGTCAAGGATAGATCCTTGGACCTTGAGACTATAATGTGGTAAAATCCAGGAGAAAGTGCTTTCTACTGGTTCTTCCATCCCAAGCTATCGTCAATGACTGGATGGTATATGGACCACTACTAGTGCAGAATCTTTGGAACTCCTCCTGTGGCCCTATTCTGGTTTTCCCTGGGAATTGGGAATTTTTGACGTTTTTCTAGTAATTTGGAATTATTTTTCCCCAACGTGAATTCTGACAATTGGGAATTTTTTTCAAAAATAATAATTCCATGTTATTGCAGTTTTAACGTTTATTTTTCCCTGCATATTTTTTAGGAAATCAGATTGAATATTATTTTTCAAAATCGAAATAAAAAATAATTTCAATGATTTTATGAAGCATTAAGATTTAAATTTTTTAAATTAGAATCGAAAATCTATAAATAATTTGAATCTTGAATACACGTATGTAACAAATAATTAACGTAATGTAACCTGTGTTCTAACGAATTGGACTGCCGATTAAGGTATACATGTTCGACTCATGTCGATACAACCGATTACGCTGGCAAGATTGAACTTTTCATAGAATCTGAAATGTAAAAGTTATTAGAGTTTGAAAAAATTTGCTTAGTAAAAAGTTAAAACAAACACTTACTGTATTTTGTATTTAGTAATTTCCGTTGACGATTGTGGAAATTTTATGCATATCGGCATTAAATTTTACAAAATTCGGTTTTACATTGAGTTACCACACTCTGCGATACGCAATTTAGGTAATTCATACCAATTCTCGTTTGAGAAGTACCTGATATTATATATGTACATATAGAAACAAAGCTTAATTAGTTTGTGTGTAAATATCGTTCATAAATCGTGTACAGCAGTTTACCTTGAGCCAAGAAACTCAGCGCAACTATATAGAACCCGAAATTATTTTGGTATAGTTGACACCTCCATAAAGAATTAATTTCTTCTATTAGTGCCAGAACCAAATGCTAGGGCATCCCAAACTCCGCTTCGTGGGTCTCGGTTTGAGGTATCCCGCAATTGATTATGCCTAATGCGTAAATTATAGCCCCGGTTTACTTCGTCATCATCTAAACGGCGAATTAATCGTGAAACATTAAATAAATTTTATTCAATTTTTCTGTTTTTCAAATTTTATTTTTATTTATAATAATGAATTAACAGCAAATTGTAATTTAATGTTTAACATTTATACTGCTGAAATTTTTAAGGCGAAATTATTCCCAATTTGGCAGAATACACTTTGGGGAAAAATGGAATAAAAAGAAAGGAGTTATTGAAATATTTTTTCCCAATTCTTAATTCCCGGAGAAAACCAGAATAGGGCCACTGAAGACCCATTTCCGTGTTGTTCGGAAGCTGCAGCTACTATGGCAAGGCTAACAGGATCAACAAACTCGTAGCTCAAATTGTAAGCAGCAGGAAAGTTCTGTGGGAGATAAACAGTTTTAAGCCAATTGACTTAACCATTCCAAAAGTAGCTTTAAATTAATTTCACATCCTCAAAAAATGGACCGAAGTTAAGATAATTTTCATACCTAGTGAGGGAAAACGCTCACACTGCATTCGCAAATACCTTAAAACAAAAAGAAGCTTATATATCAGTAGCCCAATCGTGTCGGGGAAACCTGGTAAAATCTCAACATGCGCATTGCAAACGGAAGTCTATGGAAAGAGCACTTAATCCCATCATATGTTGGGAGTGGATGGATCACTGTTATAAACAATCTGTTGCAAATACTGGAGGATGGTGACTTCATAGATGCGGATGATGTTGCTATAAACGTCTTTGATGAATAACCTAATACTCTTAGTGAACTAATGGAATATGCCCTGTATGCAACAGTTGTGAATTTAATGCAAACCAACACATAACTTAACTGCACCTCTTTTTCATGTATTACAACTTCAATATTGATCCACCTACCTTAAACGGTCGTAGCTTGATGTTCATAGATAAAGCAAGATATACCTTTGTCTGGTTCTGGATACTAAACTAAAACTGTATAAGGCAAAACAGTTATTCCATGTAACAAAGAGATTGATTGAATACTCTGTTTCTACCGAGCAGCTATATAGGATTAAATTTGGCCGCGGTATAGCATTTAATATAAAAATAATACGGCAGGCTAATCTAATTCATATTTTCAAAATTCATTGGTTTTAAAAGAATTCACAAGAATGACCAATAAAAAATTACTCTAAACTCCAAAACACTCTTGAACAGTTTGTTGGAAAAAATTACTCCAAACTGATTAGAATTAAAGTGTTTTCAACAAACTACGGCTTTTGCAAACTAAAATTTTAAAAATTTAACAAAACATGAGTCTCCACAAAATTAATTTGAAAAGTTCGATGCTCGACACATCAAGATAAGTCTAGCTTTAACTAGATACCTTGGAGTACCCTAAACAATTTAAAGATGCTGGTGACGTTTTTTGTCAATTTAAAAATTTTAAAAATTTGACAAAAAAAATTACGGAATTTGAAAATCCTGAAGTATTTCAAACTTGTAAAATTTAGAATATCGTCTAACTGTGTTAACTAAAATTTAAATACAAATTTCCTACAAAACTCTCCAGTAAAACTTAATATTTATTCAAACAAATTCAAAGACAGTTGAATTCAAGTTTCCAAAGTTTGGTTACAAATTTAAAAATAAAAATTCGAATTGAATTCACAAATTCTAAATTTCGTACAAATAAAATCAAAGAATTTTGAAAATCTTAATTTTCCTGAAATATTAATTTTCAATGTATCGAATTGAGACTAAATTTTACAAATCTGAACAAAATTTCAAAATGAATTATAATATTTTAAAAGTTTTTTGTGAAAATTATAAAATATCTTAAATCTTTATTCGAAAATACCGTGTAAAATTATAATTATCGAACCAAATCGTACCAATCTGAATTCGTAATTTCTATTTTAATTATTAAACTTTCAAATTTCGATTGATCGAAATAACAAATTTCGATAAAGTTTAACGAAATTCCAATTTAAGCTTTATAATTCTAAATTTAAATTTAATGATGTTTACAAAATTTTAAATGTTTAAATATTTTCAAGTGTTTTTTTGAATGTTTTAAAAATTCAACATTTTCGCTAAAATGAATCCGATTTGAAATTTCGAATTCATAATTACAAATTCAAGTATCCTACAATAAATTTAATGTTTAATCCAACAATTTCAAAGGGGGATAATTAAAATTGAAATTCCGTATTCAGAATTAAAAGTCCAATTCCAATTCTGATACTCTAGCAAACTTTATTCTATAAAACTTTCAATTTTAGATATTTTTAAAATTTAGCAAATCTGAATGAAAATAAAAAGATTTGAATTTTCTAGAGTCGAAATATCATTTAAAAAAGTTTAATTTGTCCGTAATTCAGAAATAATAGTTTTAAATTTTGAATATTTTGAAAATATTGTAACTCAAAATTTAAACACGAAACTTTTCCCGAAAATTATGAATATTTTTAGTTTTTCATTCATTCAAATCTAAATTCGAAATTTCAATCCTAATTATCGAACAATGACTATTTGGAAATTTGAATTTTTAAAAGTTTCAAAATTTATAAAAAATCTAACTAAGAATTTCGTTTCGATTGATTTAGAAATTTGGAAATTTTGAATTTGGAATTAGAAAATTTAAAAAACAGTTAAATCAAATAATTTAATGTTTAATTTCATTGTTCGATGTAGAAAAAAGGATAAATTTTGAATTTTATTAAATTTATGAATTTTAAAAATTTTATTTAGTCTTCGATCGAATTGATAATGAAACCGACATTTCAGTTATACAATTCCCAATCTGATTCTTAAAGTTTCATTTTAACTACAGCATTCCAAAAATTTTATAGCACGTAGACAATTTTGAAACTAAAGAAGATTGAAGCTAAAATTGTTTTTTTTAAATTTGTTGTTGTTTAACAAAATTTTAATTTAAATATAATCTGATTTCGAAATTTTTTAATTCGAACAAATATTTGTGATCGAGTCAACATTTGAAAAATGTTCGTATGTTAAAGATTTTGTTGGACCTTTATGAAAATTCTGAATTTGAATTTAATAGGTTCGTCAGTATCAGAAAGTTAATATTTAATCCAACAATTTTCGGAATATTCGAATTTACATTAAAAAATATTTGTATTTCAAAATTTGTTTGTTTTAACAATTTAAAGAAATATTAACTAGCCTAAGCTAGTGGGTAGCATTGGTAGTTAAACTAGAAACTCAGTGTACTTGTGTTGTGCTCTACTAAAATATTTGTAGCTGATCGCATTCAAATGAATTTAGAATGGAAAATCCAAAAGTAAAATCTATGAAACTATATGGATCAATACTTGCGTATACAAACGTAGACCCGCGTCCTGGGCGTGTAGCTTGTTCAGGGCAACATTCTAAAGCGGTAATAAAAATTTAAAAATAATTGTCAAATTCTTCAATATGTTTGGTATGCCTTCAATTTCTATAATCAAATTTGTTCAACATTTTAGTGTCAGATGACATATGCGTGATTGGGCTGAATATCAACGGAGTGTAGGAAATACTTAATCCGATTGTAGAGTTTTCAGCTTCTGTTGAACTCCAGATCAATGAGTCAAAACGAAATACTTGATCTCTGGTTATAGGGACAATGGCACACCAGATTTTAGTAGTGACCACTACACGTTTGAAGGAGTGAGGAAGTTCAAATATTTGGCCTCTCTTATCACTCACGATAACAGTGTGGATGAGGATATTAAAGTGCAGCTGGCAATCGTGCTTTGTATCTTCTAAGGCCACTGTTAAAATCTAAACACTTATCAAGTGCCGTGAAGCTGAAGCTTTACAAAGCGTTGAGCAGGCCCGTTGTTATGTTTGGATGGGAAAATTGGGCACTGACGGATGAGTGCGAGAGATGGCTCCTTACATTTCAGAGAAGGGTCATGCGTGTGATTTACGCCCCAAAACGCGAAATAGGTGGTACATACCGAGCTCTACACAATATCGAGATCAGCGATCTGATGAAGATCCCCGATATTGTGAATGAAATAAGATCTCAGCGAGTACTCTGGCTCGGTCACATTCTGCGTGCTGATCAGGAACGAATGGTGCAGCGATCTCTGAAAGGAAAGCCACAATATGGTGGCGCAGAGTTCGTTGCAGGCGACGGTGGCTCCACGGTGTAGAGAATGACTTGTCTTCAGAGAGCCAGATTGTTGAAGCAGTAAGGGGCCAGTAATGGCCTTGAAACACTGTATTATTATTATAATTATTTTATTGTCAAATTTAAAACGACTTGACATATAAAAATCAAAATGGATTTTTTCGAAGCCTGTATGAAACTTGAATCCAATTTCAAAATTCGACAAAATTACATTTTTTCAAATAATATCCCAAGGTTAAATTTGAAACATCGATGAATTTTGAGAAAACAGAATTTTGTAGTCTGATTTAAGAAAAAGCAATAATTTCGACATTCTTAATTTCACTGGCAACCCAAAAAAGTTCGAGACTAAATATCTATTTTACCTTCATGTACTCATCCAAAGGTTTAAAAAACAAAAGCAAAATGGTATTATGAATGAGTGGGTAAACTTTGATCAATCTCTCAAGTGTTAAGAAAACTTTAAAATAAATTATAATGGAGAATTATGACATTGTAACAATAGTTCGAAATTATAAAGCAGTTATGCCACAGAGGCCAATTCAACGTTTTATCATAGACAAAACAGTATAAACAAATATTTTCAATGTCATAGTTGTGTTATTTATATTCCATAGTATATACAGTGTATACATTAGAACCCACCAACACAACGATGATATAGGAAAAATCAGAAGTTTGTTGTACTCCTCTGTAATTGTACAAATGAGAAATCTAGTATGATTGTCTATGGTTTTATTCATAAAATATCATAAAGGAACGATATCGACGCCTTATACGAGTAAATTGATTATTTGAAAATTTTCTGGGAGAACCAAATATTTTTTCAATTTTAGCAATTATCGATTGCTTCGATATTAATTTTTTATAACATGTATGTACGTACGTGTACATATGTATGTATGTATATCAATATTGAATATAGTCAGAAATTGCAATCTGTAATCAGTAATGTAATCTAATATAAATTGCATTTTAATTTAAATAAACTATTTTAGTAGATTTATACATTATTGAAAGGGAATATGTACATAATATATGTACATACTTCTGAGAAGACAAAGAACCGGATAAAATAAAAGTTAAATTATCAAAAAATTGGTAGTAAAGAGAAAATTTAATTTTTATAAAATATCGTAAGAGTATTCGTTGTTAGTAGATGCATAAGATGGTTAATTTGGAAAGCTTTTAATTTTTTATCACAAAAATTTAAATTATCAAAGCTTTCTTGATTAAGGACTGTTTAAATCTATATCGATCATACTTCACATAATAGTTTAAAATTAGTTTGAGGGATGTTGCAAGTGACTCGTTGATAGTTGATTACTTGTGTATATGCCCATAATTGTTTGTCATATTATAAATTAATTCTAAATTAGCTTAGTTAAAGTCACAAAAGCTATTAAGTGTATAGTGTTGTTAAAGTATTAAAATCAATTTATTTACACTCACAATTGAAAATATTTTCCATTGTACTATTATTATTATAAAGTACATATACGAAAAACCACACCAACAACAACTCAATTGAGTTCTAATTTACCAAAAAAAATAAAACATTCTTCAAATTTTTTTTGTTGCTGTTCTTGCTGCTGTTTGTGAAATAAAAATAAAATTTAAAGCAAACAGAAGCTAATAGAAAATTGAGTGAACATGGTTTTGTTGTTTTTCTGAGATGAAAATAAAACCTTATTTGAAAATTTAAACAGCACGAGAAAGTTTATAATACAAAATAAGTAATCCATTATTCATAAATTTTATATACCGTACGTATAGTATGTATAATAAAGATTTACTGAATAGCGGGTTATTCAAAATACGTATGGATTGTTCTTAAATGTATTGTGTAAATTAGTGGCAAAAATACAACAATCTTAGCTTACAAATAATATCAAATTAAATATTACTTTAAATTTAAATATATATGTAGTGACGATGCTACCAGAAGTGGCATTACATAGAGTACTGACCCCAAAAATAGAAAAAATATTGACTCCATATCCTTGGCGCAAATTAATGATTCTTTAACTTTGACGTGCTATGTCAAGTGAAACAATTATTTTATAATCAAATAACTAATAATACAAAACTTAATACTTCCTGCAGGAGGGTCATTCCAGTGAAGACAGTCTTATAAACACTAATCCAAAATACCCTGAAGCTGTTGCATTGGTCAAGAAATTATTGGAAGCCAAAATTGTTTATCGTATTTTCAATGAGCCTGTTGGCAATGTCACAATTAATAAAAATCAACAGTTTTCCATTCGTGGTTATTTTTTACCATCACTAGGTCCCGGATATGATTTCATCTCGCCTAGCCCATTAAAACAATACTGGAGTATTACCGATGGGGTAAGTGTTTTTAAAATAAATTTGTGCATTATGACAATGTTGTTAAATGTTAAACACAAAATATTACAGAAAACCGAATTAACGTCACTCACACCACCAAAAGTATTAAATCAAACAAATTTCACATTTAATTATAAAAATAAAATTGATGTTATCGAGAAGAATGACTTAGTGTTGATACCAGATCCGTCGGCACCGTGTATAAATGTCATAGTTCAAGATGCAAATATGTACCAATTTAACAAATAACTTATCGTTTTAATATTTTTATGTTTAATTTTTATTATTGGAATTATTATATAAAAAAAAATTGTAAATATTTTTTTATGTATAGAATATTTTTATTTTTTTATTATTATTTATTTATACGTACACACATTGTTTAATAACAAATATTTATCAATAAATATATATTTTAAATTTATTATACAAAAAATTTAAATGGTTTTCATGTATGTGGCTGCGGTTTTAAGGAATTTATAAGGATTATAATTTGTGTCCGATTTTAATGTTTGTATGAAATGTAATAAATATAAAAATAAAATTAAAAATAACGTAAAAACGTGATTTTTTCAATATAGGATAGATTTAGTTAATATGTACATACATACATATAAAAAAAAACATAAAAGTTTATTGAACATACATAAATAAAAACAGATTATGTTTAAGTATATTACGTTGTACTTTGTACAAATAAAAACAAAAAAATTGTTTATTGAACAATTATTAATGTTTTTTCAACAAACATTTACTTTGGGTCGATAGATCTTTGATGTACCTATTTCAGTTCTAATTCTGCAATATCAAATATGTGAATATTGTATATATTTATGTTGGTAATATATACATATATATATATGTTAACGTATGTCAATATCCCTGAAAACCGTGGTACACATTTTGATTGCATGAATCGTTTAAATTTTTAAACTGCATTCATTTTCGATTTAATTTAGTTAATTCAGCCAAATCACAAATAATGATAGTTGATGGATAACCTAGAAATATAATTCTATGCTGATGGTTGTGTTTGAAGTAAATATTATCAGAACAAACTCAACATGTTCAAATCGGACGTGTTTTTTAATGTTAATCTCAATAATATCTTACATATTGTTTTTTTATTTTATTTTATTTATTTTTGCCGTTTTAATTTTTAAAATTATATGTATAGTGTTGTGCCAGTTTTTAAAATTAAAGTGCAGTTGTAGCAGTAAAAATTTCGATAATTGTGCTACTAACAAAACTAACCTTAATTAAATGTAATTTTTATTAACAAAAAAAAAAAGAAACATTTAATGTGTAACTCTAATGTGTACACGATCACAATCCAAATTTCAAGTTGACTCTTCTACAAAATCGCTACAAACTAAAACACCACCAGTAACAAGGCCAATTTCAACAGTTGGAGCATCGCCAACAATTATACTTACTGAGTAAACTTCCGGTATAAAATTATCACAAGCAGGGCTATCAACAACTGTTCCTGATTTTCAACCACCTGATGTAGCATTATCCACACCACACAGACCGATTAATCAAAGACTGTTTCCCATTCTCAACCGGCAGAAGTTAGTTTTAAATCATCGAAAAAACCAACCATGATTGATGAGGCTGCTTTATTATCTCGGAATCTATCACATACGGTATCAAAGACTAAAGAGATATCAGTACAAGACGCGCAAGTGGATGTAACAACAAATTTAATACCACATGTTCCGATAGCCTCATCACAGGTGTTAACTAAGGAAGATATTACGGAAAACTTGAACAAATCCGCATTACTTGACATCGAAGTAGTTGCTCCAAGACGATGGCACTTTGTGAGCAGGATCGCAGAAACCACATCGAAACAACATTTCGAAAATTTTCTCAAATCAAGAATGAAATTGGATGGAGTAGCCTGTGTTGAAATGCCTCCAAACCGAGATAACTACAATTATATCTCATTCCGTATTAGTGTGTCGGAGGAACAATTCAGTAATATCCTATATTCCAAGATGTGGCCACTTCTGATCTAACAATTTGTATGGAGAACACGTATTTATTTATATAATATTTGCACAGCCAAAAACTTTTCTTAACCAACACTAACCCGTCAGCAATTCCTATTCATTCTGTCCCGAAAAGAATTGTTCCGCTAAGAGAATGTTCACATTTTACTACCAGAACGTTAACAGGATGTCATCTAAAGCTGCAAAAGTTTCAATTTGATTGAAAAAACAAATTTTGACGCGTATATCATCTGTGAAACATCATTGAATAACAACGTCCTAATCACAGAATTTTTCCCCGATGATTAGTTTGTATATACATATAGATATGACATATCCATAGATACTAGCACTAAAACTTCAGGAGGATGAGTTGTTATTCCAGTCAAAGCATCCATCCCGAATCAAATTGTTACTGCCTCACAATCATCATTGGAGTGTGTACTCGTATGAGTAGGATTGTGCTTGTTTAACACCCCTATTCTGATAGTCGCGACGCTTCAATCGACACGACTACTGTCACGTCACTTCAAATATAACACCCCTATTCCGTTAGTCGTGTCACTTGTCACTTGTACCGACAGCCAAATTTTGGTATTCCCTAAGGCAATTGAAGTGACAATCGTCGTTTCAAGTGACAAACATCGTATTCTAGTAGTATATTTATATTTGAAGTGACGTGACAGTAGTCGTGTCGATTGAAGCGTCGCGACTATCAGAATAGGGGTGTAAATTGGTATTCTCTTAGTCGCCCGCAGTGACGTGACACGACAAATAGAATTATCTGGCAGCACCAATAATTTCCTGATTTTTGACGGAATATTGACGTTTGAAATACACATGAATTGTCAGTTTTGCATTTGTCATGATATTTATGTGGTGTGTTAATGGTTATTAAAAACTATTGAGAAATAATAAGTAATTGTAATCTCTGAAATTTCGTGAAAGTTTTAAGAATTAAATACGTATAAAAATCTTGTAGGTTAGCTAAATATTTCAATATTTTTCCATCAACACACAAATTAGTAGATAAAAAATAAAAATATAAAAAACATTTTAAATTAATTATATTTTGATTCACTAAATATAAAATACAACAAAAAAAATAAAATTAAATGTTTTGCTATCTTCCGATTTTCTGCATTTTTGCTCCTGTCGCTTAAAAATTTTACGCGTCCAGAAATGTCATTTCAGGTGACACGAAACTTTTATAACGACTACTAGAATACCATGTTTGTCACTTGAAACGACGATTGTCACTTCAATTGCCTTAGGGAATACCAAAATTTAACTGTCGGTACAAGTGACAAGTGACACGACTAACGGAATAGGGGTGTAAAATAAACATCACTATAGTGAAAGCTTACATCCCTCCTCATTCCACTCAGGAAAAATATATAACCTTCTGTGATATCATAGACGAACTAGTCAACCTTAATAATCCATCTGATATATTCCTTATTGTTGCAGATTTTAATCTTCCTATAACCACTTCCTGATGTTTTGATCCCGAAATCAACTGTAATATTCCTTTTAATGTAAAATCTGATTCTGAAATATATTTTATTGATACCATCCTCAATTTTAACCTTAATCAAATTAACAATACTCCCAACATGCACGGCAGATATCTGGCCCTTATCCTCTCCAATGATCCTGATATTTTTGATGTAAAAGAATCCCTGGTACCATTCGTTATAAATAACGACCATCATAAAGCAATGGAAATATCTTTGAATTCGGCAGTACTCTGACCATGTATAGACCATACAGACGTGGAAATCCGCTTTAATTTCAAGAAAGCTAACCTACCAGAATTGAAAAACTCACTCAATAATATTATCTGGCAGAATGAACTATCAAAACATGACCTAGACGTGAACGTGGACATTATTTATCAGCTGTCGTTTGGGTAACGTTCGAGAATTATGTTCCTTTGTCCAGAGTATCGAAAATATAATTATCCACCATGGTATGACCACTTGCTTATCAACCTGTAAAATAAGAAGAATAAAGCATACAAATTAATGAAAATTAGCGATACTGAAGAAAACATAAAGTCACTTCATGGAAACAACATCTTACACGGGGAGTACTTTGAACTAAAATACCGAACGTATATCGCAGCACTACAAGACAATATCAAGAACAATCCAAAGTATTTTTGGAACTTTTTCAATACAAAACGCCAGATAAAAGGCTATCCCGCGACCAGCAGTGTATCGTTAACATGTTTGCTGAATTTATTCAATCCGTTTACCACAAAAACAACTCAACCTCAACAAGTGGCTTAGGTTGTTAGAAGTGTTGCAGAATTCTTGGTTAATTCCTTAATTGCCAAGTCCATTAGAGAAACCACTTCTAGAATATCCTGAAAAATATGTATTTCTTCTTCAGATATTGTCGGCATTCCCAGTTCCTGCAGAGTTCCATTTACACAGTTTATTCATAAAAGTATATAACAAACAGCACATAACAAAAAACACAGTCAAACCAGTTAAATTCTAGTTAATTCGCGGAATGGAAACTCTTATGCAAAATGTTGCATAAAGATGATATGGCCTGAAAACCTGAAAAATATTTCGCAATATAGAAATAGGTCAAATGCTGTTTGATCAGTGTTAAAAAAATTGATTAGTGAAGGCCCACCATTAAAAGCTGTGGAAAGTTGAAATAAGATAATTATGTTGCTTCCATAATTACACAAACCAAAATGCATTTTTATATCTTCAAATTTTCAAATCTTGAAGAATAAATTTTACAATTATTAGATCTAAAAGTGATTGAAATTCCTGCCTAAATATTTGAACCGCCAACAGCCAAACAGAACCTGAACCAAGCGGAATATGAATGCACGATAGTCCCACAGAAGAAATATGTTTGATACAGACAATAACATTCAAGATAATGGCATTCATATTGAACACCCATACCCAACATAAAACGTACAAATTTATATTTATTGCAAACTCAAGTACAACATTGAAATTTTATGAGAATCGATTAAGAACCAAATAGATACTTTAAAATGCTTAAAAGTTATTCAAGCATCTTAAAGCTGAATTACTGCAAAGACAGTGCCTCGACACGGCAAAAATAATATTTAGCTAACTGAAACAAATTTATATAATTATCGACAGAATTGAATTATATAATTTTTATTAATAAATGTGATTATTGTTGACTAAGCTAAAATGTTATTTAAT
This sequence comes from Tipula unca, assembly GCA_951394425.1. Lineage (NCBI taxonomy): Eukaryota > Metazoa > Arthropoda > Insecta > Diptera > Tipulidae > Tipula > Tipula unca. Next base: position 55,567,499 of record OX596381.1, on the reverse strand, counting down.
TAACGATACATTTTTTATTCAGTTGCGAATCATCTCCAATAAATATAATATTTAAAGGGCGCTTTAGATAGCCTGAAAAGTAATTGGAATCTGTTTGAAAAATTAAATACATAAATTATTAAATCGAATATAGAATAATAAAAAGTTATACATTACAATCTAAGTTATTTTCAAATTGATTTAACTTATAATTTGAAATTCTATAATTTCAAAGATAATATGTACTTAAAAGGTTCAATTATGAAAAGAAACATATTACTTGAACGAATCAAAAATTTTACTTGTATTCTTGAAAATAAGCGATCACTGTTCAGTAATTTACCTTGTAGTGAACAATTTTTAGTAGGTTAGATCAGTTGGCACCATAAGGCAAATATTGATTAAAATTTGGTATCGAGAATTTTATTTTATTTTATTATTATTTATGAATTATAATAAATGAAAAAATATTTTCAATACCAAGTTTAGTCAAACCTTTAAAGCACCCCCATAGTAAAACACACGGAAAATTGTCTTGTACTTACACAAGACTATTTTTCGTGTGTTTTACTATGGCAGTGTGTAGAAATATTGACGAAAACTTGGTATCAGAAAAAATATTTTCACTACCAATTTTAGTTAAACTTTTGAAGCACTCCCATGGTAAAACACACTTTAAAAATTTAAATTCCAACATTTCATTTCAATAGTTCAAATGTTATAATAAAAGTTATAATCATAGCGACTTTTGCCGTACCCTAGACCCTTTCGTTTATTTTGTTACATTAAAATTGTGGATTTATATTCTTATGTATTCGATAATGTCTAACATTGGTCTCTAATCGAATTAAGACATATTTTAAATTGGTTTTATATTCCATCATCTTTAAATCAACGAAATTTGACGTGTAAATACATGCCTCTTATGTAAATACATACAATTCATAGTATAGGAATTGTTAGAACATATTTTTTTCCAGCTTAAATTTTCATTGGTATTTCATCACGAGTTTTCTCGTTTCTTGATATTGTGTTCTCATGATTCAATGCACGTGCAAACATAAATATGTATACGTATATAAGCGTGTATGTATGTACATGAAAGGAAAACCATAGAAAAATAAATAAAAATATAATGGATAACATAAATATCGAAAAAATAATCTTATATTTTTTAGGTTGTAAACAAATAAAAAAGAAGTCCCGTGTACGTAGAAGCAGTTCTGATAGGAATTCTTAACAGTTTTCTTACGATACACATTTTATCACTATAGTTTTGTTTTTAATTAATTCCTAAATCTTATATTTAATTTCCTTTATACTATATACGTAAATATTATAGAAGGAAATTTAATCGATTGATTTATTGATTTAGTGCTCAGCGCTATTAACTATTAAACAAATAAAAAAACATAAAAAAAACAAGAAAACGAAAGATAAAATAAAATTTAGGAGTAAAAAGGAAGCTGATGTGGTATTTTAACTTCCTTATTTTGTGTTATCAATTGCAAAAATCAATTGAGGGTGCATAAATTATAGGCTGAAATCAGAACCTAATAATAACACACGCACATACCCAATAAATGAAATCAAAATACATATACATATATGAACATATATACAAACATAATATTGGAAAAACTATTTTAGTATAACAGAAGTAACTTATTTAATTCAACAAATGATAAAATATTATCTAAACTACTTGTTTCATGCCAATTTAAGTGTTTGCGATAAGATAAATATTTATATAAATTAAATTTGTCAAGTACATTAATTATGTTAATGGTTTTTTTATTGTGTAATAGTGTATTTGATAATAGTGATATTTGTGTTGGTTTTTTTTTTATGTTGTTCCCCAAAAAAAAAAAATTACATAAATGATTAAATTGATGGGAATATATAGATTTATTGATCTTATTGTAGTGTTTGTCGAACGTGCGAAACCCACGAAGGTAAATAAGGAGTTAAAACGCTTTATTGCTTATAAGATGTACCTATATATATGTGAGCACGTTACGTACTCGTTTTATTAGTTTATGCTTCAACATTGAATTTCTGTTATTTCTCACTTACTTCAAATTCAGCCACTTTATTAACATTTTTGTATCTAATGACAAAATAATGTAAATATTGGTGAAGAGAGCAGCTAACTTTATTTATAAAAATTATAGTTGCAATGACGAAGTAATGTTAATGTGATCCTGAATACAGGAAAATGTACGGTGCAGGGACTCGGAAACCCAGTACCGACGACATTCAGGAGTGAGCAAGTGGGCTCCCAGTCGTCGAAATCAAACCACCACAATGTCTCCGCAGTGGTGTACATGGCTGCTGGGACAGATATTAATACAAGCAGATGGGACAGATATTAACAATGTATGTTGAGTATCCTTTTCATAGTGGTATCAAAATCTTAAGATCACCTACTATTAAAAAAACGGGTTCTATAGGAGATATTAATATGACTTTGTCTTCACCAACAACTAATTCAAATGTTGCAAGCGAAAAAAGCACACTTCATAACCAATTAAAAAGCTTAGAAGAGGTGGTCTCAACGAACACCTCAAAAGGATCATCGAATCAGGTAAAGAGAAAATTTTTTTTGTTTCTGTTGGAATTAGAGTCGTGTGAACGAGCTATGGGTAAGGTTGTAGTTCCCCATTAAATATGATGATACTGTATATCACTTGAATCTTTACAAGTTTTCTTTTGGTTTATTTATTTACATTGTACAATTCCATATGCAGATATATTTCAAAAATGTCGAATGTTATGTTTTTATTCACAATTTTATATATCTATACTTTACAATATTAAGTGAATTAGGTTTACAATTAACTTTAATTTTATTTAATTAAATTTGGTAACACACAGCTTTTTTGGTCTGCTAACAATCGAACTCTGATTTTTTATATTAAAAACAAAAATCAACAAAATATAAAATCAATGATTACTTATTTATAAAAATTAAATCTAATTTTGTACGCAACCATTAAAATCTAAAGTGCAAACGAAAACAATAAAAATCTAAATGGTACAAAATAAAAATGAAAAATGAAGATCAAAATGAAAACTCCAAGAGAGATCGAAGATCTATCGAAGAAAATATAAGAAACGAGAAGGGGTCCTGGATACACGACCCGAACTTGTAGTCCTTACACTTTTTGGTGCAAGATCGAAGTGAACCTTTTTTTACTTTTCGGCCCTGCAGCAAGTACCCCAGGCACGTTAGCCGAAATAGAAGGTTTTGGTTCGAGAGTCGGTAAAGATGGTCCAGTATTTGTAGTCAGTGTTTGCTGATTGTCGGTGAAACATGGTTTCAGTCTGTTGATTGAAATTTTGGTGTGTCTTCCGTTCAAATCTAATGTATAAAATTTTGGTGTACGGTCAATTACTAAAAATGGTCCTGTATATGGTGGTTGCAGTGATCTGCGTACTGCGTCAGTTCGTAAGAAAACGTGCGAGCAAGTATGCAGATCTTTACTGATAAAAATTTTGTCCGTTGCGTGTCGCGATGCCGGTATAGGTCGTATTTCGTCAAAGTGTCGTTTTAGATTAGTAACAAAGTCTGATTGTAAAATTTGTTCGTTCCTAGGATCTAAAAAGGTACCTGGAACTCGAGTCGTAAGCCCAAATACGAGTTCAGCAGGTGTTGCTTTCAGTTCGTCGCTGTACGTCGTTCGTAGTCCAAGTAAAATTGAAGGGAGAACACTAGTCCAATCTGTTCGATCGTAGCACATAATGGCAGACTTGATGACACAGTGCCATCGCTCGATCATACCATTACATTTTGGATTGTAACTAGTTGTTCTCCGTCGCTCGAATCCAAGTAAGTTTGCCAGTTCGTGAAAAAGTTGCGATTCGAATTGCATGCCTTGGTCCGTAACAATGGACTCTGGCACACCAAAGCGAGCTATCCAATTAGAGTAGACAGCGAAGGCAACTGTAGCAGCAGTAACATCAGGAACTGGAATCGCCTCGGGCCAGCTGGTGTATCTATCAATCAATGTAACGCAATACCGCTGATTATCAGAAACTGGTAATGGACCAATGATGTCGAGGTGAATAATCGAAAAACGTTGAGAAGTTAATTTGTATGTGCTAAGCGGAGATTTTGTGTGACGAGAGACTTTAGCCTTTTGGCAAGCTACACAGTTTTGAGCCATTTTCTGGACGTCTTTATTAATAGATGGCCAGATGACATTCTGAGTCAAAAGTTTAATGGAAGCTTTGACGCCAGGATGAGAAAGATTATGAAATGCATCGAAAACTTGTTTTCGGAAATTAAGCGGAATGAATGGTCTAGGTGTAGCAGTTGTAGTATCGCAATGTATTAGGGTTTTCGAATTGAATGAAATAGGGAATTTCTCAAATTTGAGAACCGAATTACTCCTTAAGATTTCTTGGAATTCTTCGTCATTAGTCTGAGCATCTGCGATGATAGCATAATCAATACTTTCAGGAATAGAAATTTGATTAATGCGTGAGAGAGTATCTGCAACGATGTTATCCAAACCAGAAATGTGTTGGATATCGGTTGTGAATTGACCAATGAAATCTAAGTGTCGAAACTGACGAGGAGATGCTTTTTCCGGATTCTGACTAAATGCGTGAACGAGTGGTTTATGATCGGTATATAGTGTAAACGTACGACCTTCGAGAAAATGACGAAAGTGTTTAACACCAGAATAAGCCGATAGAAGTTCGCGATCATAAGCACTGTATTTCTTTTGCGTATCATTGAGACGTACTGAAAAGAAACCGAGTGGTTGCCAAGTATCCGAAATTAATTGCTGAACTACAGCACCAATCGCTGTATCGGAAGCATCAACCATGATGGCCAGAGGTGCTGATGATGAAGGATGAATTAGTAATGTAGCATCGGAAAGTTTAATTTTGCAGTTATCGAACGCTTCTATAGCTGCTGTTGACCACTGTATTGGAACGCGACTGTTCTTGGTATAACCTTTTAGATAATCATTCAGTAATGCTTGGTCAGCAGCAGCACCCGGAATGAAGCGTCGATAAAAGTTGATCATACCTAAAAATCGTTTCAGTTGTTTAACAGTCTGTGGTCGTTCGAAATTTTTGATGACTTGAACCCGTTCATGCGATGGTAAGATACCTTGTCCAGTTACCGTATGGCCTAAAAATTGAATTTCATTTTCAATTCTTCAAATTTAGCAAAGGTCATTTTAATATGTTCGAGATGTTCGTCATAAGTTTTAGAGGCAATGAGCACATCGTCCAAATACACAAAACAGAAATCAAGTCCTAGTAGAATTGAGTGCATAAGACGTTGGAACGATTGTGCTGCATTGCGAAGTCCAAAAGTCATCCTACAGAATTCAAAAAGTCCGAAAGGTGTCGAAATAGCTGTTTTTGGAATGTCCGTCGGTTCGATAGGAATTTGGTGGAATGCCTGGACAAGGTCTATTGTAGAAAAAATAGAGCACCCTTCGAGTCGTTGTGTAAAGTCCTGGAGATGTGGAATAGGATATCGATCCGGAATCGTTACACGGTTAAGAGCTCGATAATCCCCACATGGTCTCCAGTCTCCATTCTTTTTTAACACGAGATGTAGAGGACTGGACCAAGGACTGCTACTAGGTCTGCAAATCCCGAGTTTCATCATGTTTTCGAATTCTGTTTTCGCGATGATGAATTTGTCCGGTGCCAATCGTCGTGGTTTGCATGCAACCGGTGGTCCGTACGTCTCTAGTTTGTGAGTCACGTTGTGTTTGGTGTTGTCGATGTTTATGTGTCCGTGAATTACTGTCGGAAATTTAGAAATTACTTTGAAGACTCCTGAGTCCATCACTGACTTGTCGATCCTAGACAATGTAGAATTATCGTTGTTAGAAGAAAAAACACCGCGTGTATGCAAAGAGGTTAACGGATCAATGAGCCTCTGTCTTTGCATATCTACTAATAAACCTGTGTTTTTTAAAAAGTCAGCGCCGATGATAGGCATCGACACGTCAGCAATGATGAATTCCCAGGAGAATTCGCGGCGCAGTCCGATGTCTAATTTGAGAATTTTGGTGCCAAAGGCGTTCACTGCAGAGCCGTTAGCAGCAAACAATCTGAATGATGGGTCGACCCTTGGGTTCCGAGCGAAACGAGCCGGTAAGACTGAGACATCTGCACCTGTATCTATTAAAAAGTGAATTTGTAAGACGATTTCGAAAATTAAAAGGCGGCTGGATTCAAATATGTCATTGCAGCCCGCTATCTGCAAATGACTTACTGGTTTTTTGCAACCTTGCTATCGGAAGTTGTAGAATTTTTTAAATATTGGCAACCAGTTTTACATTTTTGTGCCTTGTTTCCGAAAAAATGATGGTAAAAGCAAATGAAATTATTAGACGCAGAAGGCTCACCATAATTTTGATATCGTCGAAAATTAGGTGAATTAGATCGTGAATTTGGCCGCGAATTGGATCGTGAATTATTTCGAGATCCAAAATTACTATTTCGATTGGAATTAGAATTTGAATTTGAACGAGACCTAGACTGATGTTGAAAAATTTCCGAAATCTCCGATAGCAAGGTTCTACGAAATTCCAAAAATTGTTGATCAATAGTAATATTTGGGGTAGATACGGAAGCGGATGACTCAATAGCACTGACTTGAGATTGTGTCATTGTCTCGAAAACATTGTCAGCTCGTTCCGCCAAGACTGACAGGGAGACATCATTTTCAAATGGTGTGAGTACCATTTGAACCTGCTGCGGCAATCTCTTCATCCAAAATTGACGGATGGTCGGCTCGTTCAAGTTGTCGCCAGCATTCAACTTCATGGCGCTCAGCAACTGTGATGGCTTCCTGTCCCCAAGTGTCAAGCCATGCATCAAATTGTTCATCTTTGTTTTCTCCGATTCCCCCAGCACCCGGATCACTTCGGTCTTGAAAGCCGTATATGGCTGAGCCCCTTTAGCCTGTGTTATTATGTAAGCCAAAGTATCATGGAGCCGTGCATCCAGGGCCCCAACCGCGTGTGCATACCTAGTTGCCTCAACGCTAATTCCAGCAACCAGAAATTGTTGCTCTAGAATCTCAAACCAAACAACCGGGTTCTGAGCGTAGAGAGGTTGTGGAGGTTTGAACGCAACACGAGAAATTTGAGCTGATAAAAGAGGAGTAGGAACATGATCAATTATGGGAGGCTCAGGTAAATTTATTCTCCTTACAGCTTTAGCTACCGCTTCATTAATCAGGACAGCGAGCTGAGCTGATGAAAAAGTTAAATTTGTAGCATCCGAAGTGGATGCCTCGTCACTCTCATTAATTGGAGGAGAAGGAATAGTCGCAGACGGACCCATTTCGCAAGTAAAATTTAGTTAAATACCGAAAAAAAAAATTTTTGGATATGAATGTAAAATTTAGAGGATGCCGAAAACAAAAACTTTTTAAAGAAATAAAAGACTATATTTTTAAGATTTTATTAAAACAAAAACGAAGAAAGAAAAATTTTGTTTGCACTCTAATAAAAATAGTTGCGTACTTACAGTTTTTGCTTTTGATTTGAAAGAAAATCCGCCGGTGCAGAGACTCGTTAACATGGAGTCACCTCGGTCTCTGTTAAAATGCAAATGTGTGTAGTGTTGGTGATGTTAATGATGATGCCGTTGCTGGTGTTGATGTCGATATTGTTGATGTGGTGTGATTGATGCGGTACACAATATTGGTGCGTGTTCTTAATCACGTCGGGGTTACCACTTATGGGTAAGGTTGTAGTTCCCCATTAAATATGATGATACTGTATATCACTTGAATCTTTACAAGTTTTCTTTTGGTTTATTTATTTACATTGTACAATTCCATATGCAGATATATTTCAAAAATGTCGAATGTTATGTTTTTATTCACAATTTTATATATCTATACTTTACAATATTAAGTGAATTAGGTTTACAATTAACTTTAATTTTATTTAATTAAATTTGGTAACACACAGCTTTTTTGGTCTGCTAACAATCGAACTCTTTTTATATTAAAAACAAAAATCAACAAAATATAAAATCAATGATTACTTATTTATAAAAATTAAATCTAATTTTGTACGCAACCATTAAAATCTAAAGTGCAAACGAAAACAATAAAAATCTAAATGGTACAAAATAAAAATGAAAAATGAAGATCAAAATGAAAACACTACAGAGCTATATGACCAAAACTTTACTGCTGAATCGTGTTGAAGAATTATTGGCGAAATACGTCGTTATAAAAAATGTGACAAAAACCTAGCTCCAAAACGGCAAATGCTAAAATGTTGCTAAAATGTTCAATTTTCTCTATTGAATTGGCAAATATAAAAGATTTGCATAGCACCAAATTTATATACGCCGGTGGTCCAGGAAGCAGTGTCGTTGCATTTGGCATTGTGAACTTGAGTTCAAGTCTCGATTTAGCCGTAAATAATTTTTAATTTAATTTATTTAATTTCTCCGTTCATTAGGCAAATATAGAGGATGAGTAGAGCGGCAAATCTACATATGGAAATGGTGAGATGGTAAAGTAAGCGGTGTCATAGGATTTGGAATCGTGGATGTTGTGCAGTGTTCGAACCTCGAATTAGGGTAAACTAATTTAGTGTGGATGACACATTTCTCATTAAATTGAAAAAAAATCGAGTTTTGCTTTAAAAATGACCAATTTGCAATTATATTATAAATATATATTGAGGCTTGAACTATAGTCATCATTACAATCCAATCAAACAGCTTCTTTTACCACCGAGCCACCGCCATACATATAAATAAGTAGTGATATTCCTATCGTTTATAGCTGCCAATTGAATAAAAAAATTGAAAATTTTAGCAAGGGCAATGGACTTTGCTTATTTCACCATCGCCGTACAATTTCCTTACAGCTCTATAGCCATACCCATCTTTTATACTTGCCACTTTTACATCTAATAATAACTTTGCTTACTGGACCACCGCCGCATATATATTTCATGCTATACAAAACTTCTATATCTGTCATTTGAATAGAAAATATTGAAAATTTTAGCAAAGGCAATGAACTCTGCGTTTATTTCACCATCGCTATATACCCATCTTGTATACATGCCACTACTTGAAAAATATGAAAATGTTTAACACAGAAGCTGTATGTTGAACCAATTTGATTACAGAAGAAATTAAATAAAAATAATACCATCGCCAATGGGACTCGAACCTTGATCCTCTAGTCCAAATTCAGTCACTCTACTACCTCGGCCACCACCGTATATATGTATATATTTGGTGTTATGCAAATCTTTTATACTTTTCAATTGAATTGAGAAACGGGGGAAATTAATTAACAGAAGCTGAGTTGAACCAAAAATGTCCCAACATCAATATCGTTTGAAACTTAACTGAACTGCATTATTCCAGGTGCAACATTTAATGCGATGACATTCCAAGCAGTGTATTTCGAAGAAGTTAAAAATTTGACAAGCTATTCCTCCTTATGTTCTTAAAAATTATAAAACTTCCGTTCCAGTCAATGATGCTTGATGCGATTTTCTTGACAGGCCACAATATTAACCACTGACCATACAAGTTTTAAGTTTAAGTCAGAACATGAATAACGTCCAAATAAAAAATTCGCTATACAAACTGAAACTATAACCAAAAGGTATAGCTGAGTTTAAGTCTTGATTAAAACTAAAAACAAATTTAATTTAATTTAATTTCTTACAAATTAATTCAATTCAGATTCTGTTAAATTTTCATTTTTCTCTATTCAAATGGTGAGTATAAAAGATAGATTTATCAGTAATGAAATTGTACGGCAGTGGTTAAGTAAACAAAGTAATGGGCGTTTGATTAGTGGACGTGACTTCAAGCGGCATTCGCGCTAAGGTTTTTTTAATTTAATTTCACCTTACAAATTGGTTCAACTTAGTTTCTATTAAAATTTTCAAATTTTTATAATTGATTGCCAAGTATAAAAGAGGGATGTAGCAGCAATGAAAATGTACGACTAGTTCAGAAATACTTTTGGTTATAAAAAAAATCGATCAGTTGAAATGGATTCACATCCATTTTCAGTTTTTTCTTTTCCTTTAGTTGTAGTTAATCTAGAATCCCAGTGAGTATTCTTCGCATTGAAGTCGCCACCTATTATGAACCTTTTTCCCTGACGCTTGAAGAACTCTGAGTATTGTTTGTTTTTAATAGAATGTGTCGGTGGACAGTACAATCTTACCACAATAATAGGAAAGTTTGTCGCATTGTCGAAATATCTGGCAATTAATGCTAAGCATTTCTTAGAACTTACATCCGAAGTTTCATCTATTATCATTAAAAAGGGTTGGCTTTGTAAAATTGTTGTTAGATTTTTAGTGTCAGTTCCAAATTTGTACGGCTAAATTTAAGCCTTTTACAAACTTTTGAATCGGGGTCAATGGATTTATTTAGTTTAACTAGCGAGTCAATCAAGTTAAAAGGCAAGTTGTTTCTTATTAGGAACATTAAAATTTTTAAATCGGCAACTTTTACACTTAAATATTGCTCACCAACGCCATCCAACTCATCGATGTGTGTTTCTTGTTTCAAGGAACTTATAACATTTACATGATAATAAGAATCATTGTAACTTGAAACGTAAGAACAAGTTGAAAGCTCGCGCTTTCTTTTTAATCAACCAAGGAAAAATTGTTAACCAATTAACGTTAAATTTTCGATCTGCTTTAGATGTCGAAGATCCTCTTTTAACTAAATAAAATATATTGGGAAAATGAGTCCAAGCATTCTCAAAAATAAGTTTTTCTAAAAAGCCTCAGTTCCCGTGCCAATTTCAATAGACGCACATTAAAAGTATCCGTTACTCTACTTCTACTCGAAACTGGGGTATTATTGGGGCATATAATAATAAACTGGGGCATATTTTTTTGAAATTAAAAAAAAGTTTGGTTAGCTATTATTTAAAAATAAAGCACATACACATATGTATATCATTGCTTTAAATAATATGTACTTACTTTAAAAGCGTTTGTTTTACTTTTTTTTTAATTAATTTCGTACACAAAACATAAAACACAAAACACAAATAACAACGCGTTCAGGAAAGTCTATTTTCATGAGCAAACAAACGGTAAAAATTAAATTAAATTTGCTTTTGCTGTAGTTCACAGAATTATTCGCGATGATTTCACATTATTGCGAAATTCTACACTACTATCTTACAGACATTCTATAAAAGTCCAGAATACGCATTCAGCAAAAGACAATACCGATTCAGCAAAACTGCGTTTGATAGAGTAATCAACAAAAATATCTAAACCTAATAGAATATAGGTGGAACTGTAACAATAAACGAACATTACAAATTAAAGTATTGTTGCGATCGTGGCGTCATCTCCATTTGAATAGCGACACTATCATTAATGCAATATTGTTATGAAGTAGATGTGTCTAGACTAATCTAGACAATCTCGAATATTGTGGAGATTTCTAGAATGTTAGAATATTTGGTATAAATACGCGATAAACATTTAGGAGAAGATCAGTTGTGTTTTAACCGTGAGAGTGGGAATAGTAATAAAAAGGAAAAGGTGAAGTAAAGTGTTTATAAAGTGTAATACAGTGTTATTAAAGCGTATAAGTAACTAATTATTGTGAAATAATTAAATTAGTATTTAGTGTAGTTAATCAGAAATAAATAAATTTAATGTGATCTAGAAATTACATCGTTTGTTTTATTCACAATCCAGTGATCGAACCTTGTTTGACAGGGCAAAAACGTAACAATTGGTGACAGCGGTGGGATTGTGAATTAAAAGAGAAGATTCTAGACGAGTTGATGATTTCCGATTAAAAGGAGGAGTTGAAGCGGCGTGGGTTGTCAACGGTCGGCCAGAAAATTGTATTGAAGCAACGTTTACTTCAAGCATTGGAGATGGAGGGTTTTGATCTATAATTTTGATGAATCAACATTTTCCGACCATGCAGAAGAGGACGAAGAGGATGGAGAAAATGAAGAAGCAGTCGTGGAGGTTATACCGAAACAGTCTGGAGGTGTCGATATGGCGCAGTTATTGGCTGCTATTCAACAGTCTAATTTGGAAATGAAACAGTCTAATATGGAAATGAAGCAATCAATGGAACGGTCCAACTTGGAAATTAAGCAGTCAGTGGGCGAGATCAATAACAAAATGGACGAGAAATTTCTAGAGATGTATACCAATTTACACAAAGAGGTAGGCCAAATTCAATCAACAGTTCAATAGGTTGAACAGAAATTGCAAAAGGACATCCAAGGGTTGGAACAGAAAGTTCTAGATGGGAGTGAACAAGTGCTCAATTTAGAAGAGAAAGTTCTAGGCTTCGAGAAGAGACTTCTATGTATCGAAGTCAACGGAACAGCGTCGCCAATATCTCAGCCAATTCCAGCAATGAAATGTAAACCACCGATATTCGAAGGCACAACATAGTTTTCGGTTCTCAAGTTTCAATTTGAGACAACGGTCAATCAAAATGGTTGGAATGACGCATATCGTTGAACAGCGTTAATAGTGGCTCTAAAAGGAGTTGCGGCTGAAACACTGCAAAATATTCCGGAGCATGACCGTAGTAATTATAACGAAACAATGAAGTCGCTGGATCGAAAGTATGGAAGTGACCATAAAGGAGAGATGTATTGTATGGAGTTAAAGAGTCGATTTCAAAAGATCGGAGAGACTCTTCAAGAATATTCCGAAGCACTCGAGCGGCTAGTGCATTTGGTACATGTGAATACATCTCCCGATTACATGGAGAGAATTAAGATGGACGCATTAATCGATGGAATACGGGATCCGGAAACACGTAAAGTAGTGATATTTTCACCTAAAGCGACTTTCGCCGAGACCGTTGCATGTGCTTTGATAAATAAAACTGCGCAGGCTATTATAAACCCGTCACTTAGAGTGCGACGGACGGAGATGGATGTGAGAACGAACATCGATCGGTCGGCACCAAGGCAGTAGAATACCTTCTCAATACAGAGAAGGCAGTAGAATAAGGTGTTGGGCATGTGGCAAGATGGGTCATATTTCACGAGACTGTAGATTAGTAAAATGGAGACGACCAGGATCGCGATCTCCTATGCAACGAACATTAAATTTTGGCCAAGGAGGAGCGACAGGACACCAAGGTATTAGGAAAATACGATGTTGGGCATGTGATAAAACGGGTCACATATCACGAGGTCGTCGGGAAATAAGGTGGAGACGGGCAGAATCACGATCTGTGGGGCGTCGAGGATCGGATAATGAGAAAATTGTAAACGAGAAGGAAGAACAGGCGCATGAAGAACCAGTTGGACTAAGGAAAGTCAGGTGTTACTCCATCCCTGTAACAATATTGGGACAAGGTACAGACGGTATAACAGTCAAAGGTGAGGTTTACGGGCAGAATGGTGTTATAACCCCAGATACACGAGCACCTGGAATGTTTGTACGAGAAGATCTTATTAAGGGAAAACTATAACCAGGGGATGGATTGAAACTACGAACGGCCACAGGCGAGGATGCAGTCATAACGGGCAAGAGAATCGCAACAATAAAGATCAGAAATGCTCAGTTCCAACACGAAGTGCTGGTCGCAAGAGTAGTGGATAAAGTCATCTTGGGGATGGACTTCATGAGGGCGAATGGCTTCGTATGATGAGGGGCAGGGAATATTGGATTGCAATAGATTCGAGTTGCTACTACGTATAGATGATGCCGGAGCAGCAATCAGGAGAGTAGTAGTGCTCAAACTCAGAAACAGTTGCACGGGTGAAAATACGAGTGTCAGGTAACCGAATAAAGACCCGGAATGACGGGCGAAGAAACAACAGTGGTTTCAACGTAGAAGATTTAGTATGGCGTAACAATTTGCAAGAGTAGAGAGGATAAACGAAGTGGTTTACAGGGTTAGGAAAAGACAACGAAGAAAACCGAAGGTGGTTCACATAGATCGATTAGAGCTACGGGGGAGGTGAGTTGGATCCTGTTTGGGACGAATCAGGATTAGGAAGAGGGTAATGTTACGATCGTGGCGACATCTCTATTTGAGTAGCGACACTATCGTTAATGTAAAACTGCTATAAAGTAGATAAATTAGCTAGATGAGTCTAAACTAATCGAATATTGTGGAGATTTCTAGAAAGGTTACAATATTTGGTATAAATACGCGATAAACATTTGGGAGAAAGATCAGTTGTGTTTTAACCGTGAGTGTGCTAATAGTAGTAAAAAGGAAAAAGTGAAGTTAAGTGTTTATAAAGTAAAATACAGTATTCTTAAAGTGTAATAAAATAATTATTGTCAAGCTAAATAATTAAGTGAACAAGTGAATTAATTAAATTAGTGTTTAGTGTAATTATTCGAAAATAAATAAATTTAGTGTGATCTAGAAATTACATCGTTTGTTTTATTCACAATCCAGTGATCGAACCTTAATAAAAATCAGTGCATCAGCCAATTTTTTTCGATGCCACTGCGAATCTCAGTGCCTCACTTTATTTGTGAGTGCATCAAAAGCACTGTAGTGCCTCATTTTGCAGCGCTGAAGTAGAGTAGAGTCTTAAATGCGAAAAGAAGATAATTTGTAAGATGCCTATATTATGCATATCTATGTTAATCTATATATTAATTGGGCGACCTAGAATTTAAAATAGGCAGATTTCAAAACAATTAACAAAAATGATCCTTTACTTACCATACATAATCTCTTTTGGATTTAAACCGGCCAGAGTATATTAAATACAAATTATTTTTTTAACTAATAACGGAAATTTTGTTTATATATTTCATTTTCAAACATTTATATAATTATTAATTTGTCTAATAATTTTGTTTTTATCACAGAAATTTCAAATTTGTTTTTATTTTTAATTCTTACTAATTATAATAATATATTGAATTTACTAAATTAACTATTTTTTTTTTGTTATTATATTTAAGTTTGGGTTTTTGCTTTATTTTCCAAAGATTAAATTTTACAATAGAATATTATTTTGTATTAATAATTTAGTATGTATGTATGTATATAGTTTTTTTTTAAATATAAAATTAAGGCCCTACATTAGAGATACCAAAATTAAACCAGGAAAATTATGTTTTATATATTGTATGTCCTTATATTTATAATTTAGTATATTATGTATTTATATACATTTTTATGTAATATGTATGCATATATATGGATTTATTAATATATGTATGTATGTATCTAAAAAAATATGTTCATGTATTTCTTTATAATAATAATAATAATAATAATAATAATGATTTATGGCCCCTAATAGTTAAATTATTTTAACCATTTTTAGTTTTAATTAATTTCGTAATAAAAGAAACTTTCGATAATAATAATAATATGTAATTGAGTTTTAGTTTGTTTTTTTTTAGTTTTATACAAATATTTATAGAAATGTACACTCCGATTTAAATGTTGTGGCCGGTAAATAAATAAAGTAAATAAAATTATGAAGTATGTATGGGTGGCGATGGGATAACTATAAGTTTTAGAGCCTATTAACATTTTTAGAGCCTATTTACAAATCGGAGTATTATTTTTTGTTTATTTAACAAACTAAATCATAATGCAATATCACTTCTTGAACCATCTACTACTAATTATTGACAACAATTTCTTAAAAGTTTTCTTCATTTATCCTTTTTGTCCTATTTAATTGTAATACAATATAGATTTTAAAATAATAATTAAGATACATATGTATGTATGTAGTTGATTAGTTACTCTAGAAGTATTGCTACATATACAATTTTTTTCTTTTATATCACAAAGGTTAAATTATTAATTTTGAGTTTGGTATTGCTATTATTACTTGAATTTAATATTTCATATACATATACCATGTAATGCCTATTTACTACATTTTACTAAAATATGTAGGTCATTTAAAAGTAAATATTATCTGACTGTAATTATACAGTGTTAAAGTATCTAACTATTTTTGGAATGAAATCTACCTTCGATATTTTGAATAGGTGATCGGGTTTAGATATAATAATCGGATTTTTACTATCTTACTAAACAAAGCAGCTTTTATATCACAAAGTGTGGGTTATAATGTCCTCTGCAAATGTATAATAATACTATGAACCACTGTATAGCGTGAATTCGGCCCTACACTAAAACTAGTATTTAAAATTGTTCTGCAACTTATCGGATTGAAGGAAATGCTGTGTCTAGAAATGTTACGCAATTATATACAGTGACCAAAATTTCTAATTAACATATCTGCAAAGATTGACTACTTACACATTTTAGAATTTTAATGGGTATTTCGATATGTTCTTGTTTGATAGAAAGTTTTTGTAGTGACATGTAAATGTATGTTTACTAATAATTGTATGCTAACGAAACCTCTAAGATATAGGTACATGATTACAAATTTTTTTTCATTTCATTGGTCAATGGGATTCCTAAAACAAACAAATTGGCTGGCCCACAATTGCAAAGGATATTTTAAAAATCACACCAGAATTAGTGTTAAATATGATTTTATTTAAATTTCTATACTAACTGCGGGATAAGTATTTACATTTTAAATTTGATTAACGGTTATGAAATATTGAAATTAAAATGTGTAAAATGTTCGTTGTTATAAGTGCTATTTTCTAATTTATGTTTGTGTACAACCTATATTTACGGTAATATATAGTTTACATATTATATTCCTGCTTATAGAATTAGATGGATTCCTAATCACAATTTATTATTCCCTCTACAAATTGATATTTCGCTTAAATGGTTTTCGACTTATATTTACGATAAAGTAATAATATTTAATTAGTTTGGGAGTAAATATAATTACTAGTTTCTGTAAACTGTTTTTATTTCAATTGACATTCTCTAAAAGTTTATAATTTATACAAATTATCAAATATATAGTTTCTTTTCTAAACTATTCGTCTTATAACGGAAAAAATTTGCCATAAACAATATACGTTAATTTGAAATGCAATTCACATTTCGTTCTATATTTTTATTTGGAAAATATTTTCACTACAATCTTTAAATTTAATTATAATTAGAAAAGATGATACAAAATTATATAAGCAAATCGGAAGACAAACAATTTAAAATTAAAACAGAAATGTTAGTGAAAATACTTCCCTTATTATATTTTATTTTATTTATGTAAAATTAACGATTTTATTTATTAAATTTATTTATATATATTATTAAACTATGGGCACTTATTTGAATAATAAAATGAATTATAAAATAATTTTGTTTTAGAAATTAATTAACAACAAGGATTTACTATAGGAAATAAATCCACCAATTACCAAGCTTCGTTAAAATAAATAATATAAAAAATAATAATAAAACAGAAACCGTATACAAATTTTATTTTTAAATACAAAATTTTTACGTTATTTAAATTATAATATTAAATTCATATTTTATTATCATCACTTTTTTCCTATAATACAATAATAATTAAATTATTATCCATTTATGTGTTAGTCATTATTGAGTTAAAGCACACTACAAGTTTTTTGATTCCTTATTGAACTTCCATACGGGCAATGAAACACTTCGTTTGCACTACCACCTTGAGCAACTAGCCATGTTAATCTAAAAATAAATTTTGATGAAAATTTTATTCAATTCTAATGTTAATTAAACCTAAATTAATTAATTAAATTTTTAATTTTGGTAAAATGCTGCGATCAAGGTTAAGGACATCAATCTCTCATGGGTAAAAAATTTTAAAAATTAAAATTTGAATTTAAATAATTTTAAGTATAATTTGAAAATTTAATTCTCGAAATGTTCACACATTTCAAATTCTCGAAATGTCCACTAATTTTGTTCTAAATTATTTTATTTGATATCCAAATTTTTAATATGAATTTGAAAGTTCAGCAATTTGAATTTCATTTATTCACAAGTATTTCATTTAGGCCCATACAGTTCTAAATTTCCACAATTTTGTACCATGGAGATTTGATATAAAATGTATATAAAGTTAGCCCAGGATTCATCCCAGCAAAACGCAATGGCAACACCATAACTATAGCGACGCTTTTATATCAACTATCAGCCCAAGATTAACTATCATCCTATAACTTTGTCCCACCCCAGGAAAAATATGTCCTAATATCGCGATAGTTTCATAAAACTGTCATCCCAGGAAATCACTATAATCGTGAATTTCGTACTAAACCATCTCAATAACACGAAAAACAAAGATACACAAATAAGTATCATAAAAAAACGTAAGTCGAACCATTCAATGATTTAATGTATTAAGTCGGATTTAGAAAAGATTGTGATAAAATGACGTACGAAGTCGAGTGTTTTTTAAACTTAGTCAACAAAAACCACTACTTCAAAACACTCGAGCCAATGTCGGACTAGTTCGGGTGTTTTGGAAGTTTGGCATACTAACGCCAATTTATCCTGTTCGTTTCAAAGACTTTCACGGTCGTGAGTGAGCTAATTTAGCTTTAAGCTAACCATTTCATACATTTTTTATTATTGACGATAGGACTGGTGAAATAATAAAAACTGTATGGGATGGTTAGCTTAAAGAAAAATTGGCTCGCTCACGACCGTGGAAGTTTTTTGAAACGTTTGTATATGCATTATACATATGTAGTTCTATCATGAGAGATAATGTATACTATCACTTGTATTACCTGATAAACATTTTTCATTATTCTGGGATAACTTTTTGTACGTATAACCAAATATGATAAAACATTTGTAAAGTTGCCTGCCTACCTTGAAGATTTGACAAATTTGAAAAAATTTCTTGAAATTACCAATTTTATGTGAATTTGGAAGTTTAGGAATTTCTTATGAAAAATGTAGCCCGTGACGGTACCTGTAATAATAATTTTATTTTGGGCCATACAAATGTGATAAAATTACCGAATATTACTAATTTTATATAAATTTAGAAATGCAGGATGGCAGCTTCATTAATTATTTAATTTTAGCCATGCTCTTCTACGTTTTCTGGTCAAACCATAATTTTCTAACCGGAAGACTTGATATCGCCAGAACATACTTCCCATACATAAAGCCACATGAAAATCCAACGACGGAACAGCGGTCAACCAAATCAACCGCATCTTCTTGTCCAAAAGGCATTTTTCTATAGCCTCAATGACATCAGAACCAAACGTAGACCTAATATCGACTCGCGCCTCTTCCTGGTAGTTGCTGAATTAAAATTTCGCCTCTCCACCACGTACATTCATCATTTTCAGCGTATCACTCGTTGGAACATAGCGACATTGAACAACGAAGTTACCAGGACCGCCTTTCAAACTACTTTATCTGGAATCTTGGAGGATAAACCACTTCCTAACTCCGTTCAAGAACAGTGGGACATCATTAAAATGGCGGTAATCGATGCCTCAACGTTCACCATAGGCCGAACTCCATTAAGGCCTAAAAATCTATGCAGACGAAACAAACGAGAATGGCATGAACAACAGCCGCCCAATATTCGAAATTCTAGCCTGAGAGATAGTTATCGATACATAAGAGAACTAGCTACCGACTTTCATCCGCGTAGCAGCGCTATTCGCAACGAATCCGATGAATTATTGATGAACACTAAAACCATCCTCGAAGTATGGCCGAGGTATTTTTCTTCACTTCTAAACAAACAGGCACCACCTTCGGAGCAACAACCTCTCTTACTTCAACGCGATATTAACGTTGAAACTGCAACAACTACCTCGGTATAGCTTAACAACTACCTCGGTATCAGCATACACCGAGAGGATCTTGCGTAATTATCAATGCGGTTTTCGCCCGAATAGATCTGCGAGTATATTCTTAGACTTGCAGCAGGCGTACGACAGCATTAAGAGGAATACGTTATGGAACGTCTTGTCCTATCTGGGCATACCGTCAAAATTGGTTTCTCTATGTCAGGTTTTTATGGATGGCATAATATGTAAGGTGCAAATAGAAGGTAAAATTTCGGATGCCTTCGAACAACTGGAGTGCGGCAAGGAGACCCGATAGTTCAGATTCTCTTCAACTTATCATTAGAATATGTCATTCATCAGCTTAATATAGCTTAATATATAGCGCAGCTGCCTATATTACAAATCATCCCAATTATTAGCGTACGCTGATGATATTTACATTTTGGGTCGCAACATCACCTTCCTGGAAAAAGTCCTCCTTCCGTTGGAAATGACAGCCCAACAAATTAGCCTTCAGATCAATGAAGCGAAGGCCAAATACATGGTGATTTGCAGAAGGCAGCCACGTGGGGATTTTATTTCTGGAGACACACAATGAAAAAGTTGAAGAGTTCAAATATCTATAGAATCCCCGATCAATGAGCAAAACTCCGTTTCTGTCGATATCGCATCGAGGATTGCAGCAGACTACCGAGCACGCCAACATTAAAGTCTTCAAGTCTCCCCACATATCGCGCAAAGTGAAACTGGACATCTATAAAACGCTGAGAAGGCCAGTTATCACATTTGGTTGCGAGTCTTGGACACTAACAGCGCAAAATATTAAAATATTTGCTGTTACTGAGCGTAAAATAATTCGTATAATTCTCGGTCCCATTCAAGAGGGAGCCATCTACAGGATGCGTATGAATCACGAGATCAGAAATGATCTCGATAAAGTTGACATCATAGGATTCATAAAGTCAGCAAGGCTTAGATAGCTCGCACCTGTTCTTCGTTCGCAAAATCGGACCACCAAACAGGCCTTAGAGTCGGCACCAACGAAAGTAGGACCTCGCGAGAGACCACCTACCCGAGGATGGACGACGTCGAGGGGGACCTGATAACACTCGGTTATCGTGCCTGGCGTTCTCTTGAAGTGGATCGAACAATTTGGAGGAGCATCGTTGAGGCGGCCAAATCCCTCCATGGGATGTAGCGCCAGCGTAAATAAATAAATAAATAAAAAGACTTGATATCTAAATCTGATAAAATTTCTAAAAATTATTAATTTTGTATGAATTTTGAAATTCAGGAATATCTTATCAAAAATTTTCCATTCTTGGGCCAGGCTTCAGTATTCTACCTTGCATATTTGATAAAATTTCTAGAAATTCAATTAATTTTATCTGAATTGTGAAGTTCAGGAATTTCTTATGAAAACACTAGACCGTGACAGCAGCTGGAACAATTATTTTATTTTCAGCCATACAGATAATATAAAATAAATATTTTTTAAAAATCTCAGCTGATGTTATAGCTTACCCGAAAAGAATTGCCCACAAAACACTAGATCATATGCTTGACTCATATGCCTGATTCTTGTCGGATCAAAGCTATACGGTTTTGAGATGGGCATTCAACACCGTACCATGGCAATGTGTCTAAATAGTACCCGGAGTTGAGAATATGTTAACTCAACTTTTTTATTTTATTTTAGTTTTTTGTCTGGTATGCCGAAATTAAAAATTTGTCGGATCAAAGCATAACGGTTTTGAGATGGGCATATCAACAGCTTACTTCAAGAATTTTTTTTTTAAATCTTACCGTGGCAATGTGCCTAAATGATGCTCGGGGCTGAGAATATTTTTTTGCTCAACTTTTGTATTTTCAACAGCTATGCTATGTTAGTGTTAAAATACTATTTTTTAAAAAACACATGCAGTTGAATTTTGTTGGCTGTTATTTTGCATTTTATTATGTTTTGTAACTGAATCTAACAAATTAAGTTTTGCTTTATACATTTATTTATTCAAAACTGCTGTTTGTATTAAAGCACTTCGAATTTCCGGTGGCGTCATAGCATTTAATGATTTAATCATTTCGGATTTAATCATTTCGGTGGCGTCATAGCATTTAATGATTTAATCAATAAAATTGGTTTAATGGTTTGGCGTAGATGGCGAATGACATATTTGATTTTTTTTTAGCCCAACCTTTCTCGACAGCAAGGAGTGATACCAATAGTTTTTCTTCTTCTAATTCATTTTTGTCATGTATAATTGTCTTGATGGATATGTGCTTAGGTATATTCAACACGTGCGCTTTTGATGCATTTACATGCTGCATTTTAAAGGTACATGGCTTTAATTTGGAAATGCAGAACGATTTTAGTAACTGAATAAAGTCATTGCGAATTGAAAACGTTAAGTTAGCCAGAAAATATCGGTTTAAAATATTAACAAATTTATATGGACTAACGCGAGATTGCACTTCCAATGTAATAAAGGTATCAAATTTTTTGTTAAAATCGCTGAATTTTTATAGTGCAGAAAATACACAAAATTGTAGTTCTTGTAACCATACCGTAATAGATATGTTGTAGTATATACCTTTAGCCCACTTTAAATTGGAAAATTTAAGAATTAAGGGATTGGCCAAATGCATGGAGGAAAATGGATATTCAACGTGCCGAAATTGCAACATTAATTGTGCCGGAAATATCACCACCAATGATACGATATTTATATATGTTGAGCCAATGTTGAACCCTACAACATCAATCGCAATCACTGAAATTCCAACTGAATTCCAAAAAAAGATCATTAAAGTCAACCAAAGTTATTGCTCATACGCTGTTATTTGAAAGGATTGAAGACTAAAATATCAAAGAACAATTCATTATATACATTCATATTTAAATAAAATGTAATATTATATTAATTCAATTTGATTAATTTTATAAAATATTCATTATTGGATATAAATACATAAAAAATTATTTAAAAAAAAAATATAAAAAAATAAAATACAAAAAAAAAATATTACACACACAAACAAACCACCCGTTATTACAGCCTTAACGAGGCGGTGGGCACATTGCCACGGTAAGAAAGAATTTTTCAAACAAAAAAATTTGAAGTAAGCTGTTAATATGCCCATCTCAAAACCGTAAAGCTTTAATACGAAAAATTTTTAATTTCGACATGCCAGACGAAAAGTAAAAATAAAATACAAAAACTGAGTTAAAATATTCTCAGCCCCGGGCACAATTTAGACACATTGCCAAAAATTCTTGAAGTTAGCTGTTGATATGCCCATCTCGAAACCATAAAGCTTTGATCTGACAAATTTTTTATTTCGACTGCCAGACGAAAAGCTAAAATAAAATACAAAAGCTGAGTTAAAATATTCTCAGCCCCGGGCATCATTTAGGCACATTGCAACGGTACGGTTTTCAAACACAAATTCTTGAAGTAAGCTGTTGATATGCCCATCTCAAACCCGTAAGGCTTTGTCTATCCGACAAATTTTTAATTTCGACATACCGGTCAAAAAGCTAAAATAAAATACAAAAGTTGAGTTAAACATCGCCACGGTACAATTTTCAAAAAAAAGTTCTTGAAGTAAGCTGTTGATATGCCCATCTCAAAACGAAAAATTTTAATTTCGGTAAACTAGAAAAGTATACAGTTACGACCACCAAGCTTTGTGGTGCTATTGAAAGTAAAAAAATTTTAAAGATATTTTTCATTAATTTATAAATTTGAATATGATTATATTCAGGAGAATCTTTTTCATTTAGTTTTAATTTATAAAAAATTTATTATTTTATTTAAAGGAATTGTAATAAATTCCTGGGCTGGGATAACTTCACACAACATTACATGAGGTATAAAATTGTTAGAGTTACCTGATTCAAATTGTTGATTTCCTGGGATAAAATCCGAGGATAACTTCACATACATCTAGTGACCTTATTGTGATTTTTGTCAATTTTTTAAAACATCAACATAACAACATAACCTCACTTTACGTGATGAATAGTGTCATTTTAATTGATCATTAAAACAATACGTTTTTATTTGAAACCAACACTATAAACTTCACTTTTCATCAATTGCCAACCAAAGACACATTTTGATGTATTATCATATTTATTTTTGGATTTGGTGTCATGACATGCGGGTAATTTTAATGGGGACATGTTTTGTCCAGAATTTTTAACAAACATCAATGTTTTTATATGAAAATCATCACATAAATGATTTGTTAGTCTCCGTGAGCTATACTAGTGCTGCCCAAGCAACCAAGGAGAGAAAAAAAAATGTTTTTGGCAAATCTCGCATTAAACGAAATAATATTTTGAAGTTTGTGTTTTTAATTATATTATGTCGGATTCTTTCGTGCCACCAAACGTGATGTACATCAAAAAAATAGCAAAAAATGTTGACGACTTTTTGAAGTACATTACTTTTCTTTCGATGTACATTTTAAAATGGAAACTTCGATTTATTCTTCCATTTTAACTAACACCAACCCAAAATTATTAGTCAATTCGAAATTATAAACTTATACAATGCGAAAGATCATTTGTAGTCATTCGTGTTTTTCTTGCTGTTCGTTAAATACGTGTTTGTAAAATTAATGTTGAATTAAATCGTATCAAAAAAATTGATATACATATATCAAAATTATTAATGTTTTTCGAAAATATCAATTTTTTCTGGAATTTTAACTAACACCAACACGTGTTCATATATCCTTTCATAAATATAAACATAAACAATCGACGCAAGACGTCATAATAATGCATTTCCTTCTCGTTCTATCAGTATTTACCTCTCTTTCTCTCTTTATTAACCCAGAGACAAAAAAACATCAATTTCTTACGCGTTCTTTCGTGTCAACGAAAATTTGATATTTGTTTAAAACCTCAAAGAACTCAACATTAGATTTTAAAATTTCTGGATTTTTTCGGAGCAATATGGTAATCCCGAAAATTGCTTGCTTGCTAGATAATCGAATACTCGTATCTGTCCCAGAATTAACCAATGTGAATTTGTTACTCAACTATTTTAGAAATTAATAAAGGTTGTACATATGTATTAGGATTATTAAAATAAACTATAAATTTCACGATGTTTTTCTGTCAGTTCTACCTACTTATGAACTTTTTGACATTAGTCATAGTTCTGGAATGGCCATAAATCCGAAATGGCCCGAAAACACATAAATCATTCTTAATTAAATTTCTGCAATTCAACTGAATACTAACCAAAATTTTACGGCACTCATCGTGGTGAGATTGATGACCATGACGCAACACTCTGAATAGTATTCAGTTGAACTTCGAAATGGCAACAGAATCACCAAGATGGTGTTTACCTATATGCATATGAATTTTTAGTATTACATAGGACCTACAAAATTACCGAATTTCGGCTTTACCGGTAAACGATAAATATTTGAGTTAAACCCGGTTTACCCTTCTTTAAATATAAAAAATCATGTACTCGTATATATCATCAATACACACAAATAAACCAGAGTTCTCCTGACACCGAATCGGTGTCAAATAATATCCCACCGATCGGATACAATTTTATTTTATCCAAATGGAGTATATATTTTGATCGAGATTTACTTTTATCGGATAAAATTATTGGCTATTAAAAAGCATAATTCACTTTTAAAGGATTAATATTTTTTGAATTTCACGATTAAATTGTTTCTTTTACACCAAGCGGTGTAAACATTATGTCGATCGAACTTATTGGATGTTTCAAAATAAGTACCCGTTCTTGCGGAGTTGATTTTATACAATCGGATAAAAACTTAAGTATTTTTTCGGATAAAATACAATTCACACCGCGAATTTTTTTACTGTGTATGCTCTTAACTTTACTGTGTATGCTCTTAACACACAAATTGTATCTAATAGATAGGACGCTGGTCGGCGTTATTGTTGAAATGTGGTTGAACTCTAACGTTAAATAGTTTCCACGGCTTTGTCCCTGTTCTTTATGATTGAAGCTCGAGCCCAAGATTAATGCTCAGTAATATGAAATCCTTCGAACTTGATTATTTCACAGCTATAGATTCACCGGTAGAAATTCGGATATCGTATTTTAAAAAATACTAATTTCTTTTTCTATACAAATATCTTGATAATTTCAACTAAAAAAATCTTTACTAACAGGCAATCCACCTGCGGTATTGCAATCTAACATTAATACGAGTGCTATTCTGAACTCTTCTGGGACATTTGCTATATTTTATCATTTTTGGTCGCAAACCGTCGAAATATTGGTTACTGTTTGTCGACTATTTAAATATTTGAATGAATATTGCCACATCGGGACAAAATATTTTGTTGGTCAATGGGTTGATCAATGATGTGTGTGTGTTTAGTTTTAACAACAAAACCATATTTTTAATCAGAAATGTGTTGGTATTTCATTTTTAAAAATTACCGAATTTAAATTCAAATTGTTTTATCGGTATTTCGGTAAGCCAAATTGGACGACAAAACCTGTAAATCGGTTAATCGTTTACCGGTAATGCAATCCCTAGTACTATACATAATTGTGTATTATTTAGCAAAATTTGTTTTCGCCTGAATGTTTATATTTTTACGGGGATTTAAATTTACACACAACTTTTTTACAACTCTAAAAAAGCATGTGAAATGCTTCCTAAATCTTTTCTAATAATTTTTTATATCTAGGATTGTTAAAACTTCACTCGCTTCAGAATTAAATTATTTTCACTTTAAGTATAGCTATTAACTTTACAGTACACAAAAAGTAGCCAATTTGTTACCATAATTATTCTGCTAATAACAATTCTGTATGAAGATTACAAGCACAATTATTATTGCAGAACTGATACTTCTCGCACAATTATTATTGCAGAACTATATTCTCAAACAATTGTCTCACTTAATCTTCTCTTCTGGCCGCCCTCGTTGGTACAGTAAGTAGCGTCCTTGCTTTGTTATTCGAGGTTCTCGGATTCGATTGCCGGTGGTGACCAAAAATCACGGTTGAGTGTTTCTAATGTGTAAGTATGTGTGTTTGTCCGGGTATTGCACCGTGGGCCCATTAGTGGCATTGAGTGCTGGAGTAATCCGCCCATTTTTTTTTAATTCTCACACAATTTTGCTCGAATAATTATTGTTAATAATTTTTGTTAAGGATGCGAAAGAACTTTATAGGAATATGGAGAAATATAAAAATGTAGTTGTAGCAGTAAAAATGTTTTTATCTTATTAGACTCATCAGTTGTTTTAAAAAATTTAATTTAAATAAATGGTATCGTTATTTAACTTCATTTGAAACTATTAATGTAAAATTATGTGTCCAGCTCATTCTGAGCTCCTCAATTCCATACCATCGGAATAAACTATATTTTTTCAATTCCATCTATGGCCGGAAGTTGTTATATGTGGTATTCGAAACCGTTATTTTCTGTTAAATACCAGAAAGCACAAGGAAGCTCAGATCCTAATTCCGTATCATGGACTTAAAGTGTATTTTTTTAATTCCATCGATGAAATGATAAAACATTCTTTGATTTATCTCTATAGTAATGGAGGAATAGCGCGATTACTCTAGAGATAAATCCAAGTGATATCAAGAGAATTAGAAAAGTTCATTCATGGTTGTCCTCAACTATCTTAAATATGGGAATTTAAACTTTAAAAGCATACATTTTAATTAAAATGAAGCCTTCAATTTTCTTTCAGTTTATGATTGTGATTTACTAAAATAAACTATGTATAAAACTAAACATAAAATATTCTTTTATATTTTTACTGTAGTTTAAAATATACAAAAAAATTAATTTAATTATTTTTAAAATCAAAACTATAATAAAAAATAAAAGTATGTTTTATGTTTATTTTATATTTTAATGTGAAAAAAGTGAAATATGTATGTATACACATTTCCAGATTTGAGTATAAATTTAACGTTCCATACAGTATTCTAATCGTCTAATAATCCAAATAATTTGCGTCTCGGCTAAATAACCAATTATT
Source organism: Tipula unca (assembly GCA_951394425.1). Lineage (NCBI taxonomy): Eukaryota > Metazoa > Arthropoda > Insecta > Diptera > Tipulidae > Tipula > Tipula unca. Next base: position 55,539,821 of record OX596381.1, on the reverse strand, counting down.
ACACATATATGTGTGTTCAATAATTTTTGTTCTTATTTCGGAATATGTTTATACTATGATCTAATCGATTATTATTTGATAAAGCACGCATTCTATATTCTCTAGAATTAGTAAAATCTTAAAAATTCGAACGCAACGTGTTTAATGGAAAACATTTTAATAAAAAAAAACGATTTTATCGAAGAAATCAGATTAAAGTCCCAAACCTCACAAACCCAACATGAAAATAGGAAAAAAAATTATTTAACCTCAACATGAGTACGAGTAAAAACAAAATATTTACATTTCATCGAAGTCCGGCGATTTAGTTTCAATTCCATCGTACATCGCATTTATACACATTTCTTGAGCAACTAGTAGAAAAAATAATTGGGTTGGTGTTAAATTCAATGCAGGTAAACGATCTAATCCTTTTAATGGTCCCGTTAGTGATAACAACGAATGATACGCTATTTGCATGCCACCCGAATATATTAAAATTTCCATTCGACTTGAATTCGAATATATATCAATTGATGATGGTACACATCGCATTGCCTTATCATCAAACGCTTTCGTAATTGATCGTAATATTTCACGTCCTAATTGTACACCTACGGTTGCATAATGCATATAAATTGGTAATTTTATATTAAAATACGGTATCAATATCAGAGAAAGTGGCACAACAATCGAATGGCTAAAATTATCGTAGAATGGTTTTGATACAGCAGGATATGCATATCTGGAATTTAAAAAAAAAAATTGTACATTTCCAATCAAAATTAATTTTTATTTGTATGTGACTTACGCGGTTTGAGTTTCAGTCGGCATATTTAATTGTAAATTTGATTTTCTTAATTTATAAATTTTTATTATATTCTCGAAATAATTATCGGAACTAATTTCAAGCTGAAATACGAAAAACAATTAATAAATTGGGACACAACTCTGGTGATCACCGAATAAAATGTACTTTATCTAAAATTTCTGTTGATTTCGTAACATTATATAATACCGGCCACTGGTTCGCTTGCATTTTTAATGACGATAATTTTACTAATGCTGTACCTCTTAACGATGGTGCTCTTTTCAAATGTGACTTCAGGGATTCAAAGATATTTTCCGTCTAAAATGTCAACCAAAATAAAATATTTAAAAAATTTGATTGGTAATTGCTTTAATTTTTATTTTACCCGTTGAATGGAATCTTTAAGATATTCATCAGGAAATTGTCCCATGTAAAGCGCTGAAGTTACTTGTGGTAATGCCCACATTGTTGCTTTGGTGCAAACTTCCGGCGTTGGTTGGGATGATGGTAAAGCGCTTAACGCAAATAATACTAATAATGAGTTATGTACAATACGTGTTTGATATTCACTTAATAAAATACGAATTTTGCTAAAATATACAGGGCTGCGTACTACAATTGGTCCAGACCAATTTGATGCAATTAAATCCAACCAGTTTAACTATTGAAAACAAACAAAAAATGTATAAATAAGTTGTGAGATATTTTTAAATAATTAGCGTACTTACAAATGGATACGTTGTATACAATGTGGTCAAATTATTCATCACCTGGCTGTTTGCAAAATCGCGTTCGATGTAATACTTTCGAATTTGATTTAAATCTTTGATAAACTTTTCTATAATTTCCTTTTCGGCCAATTTTTCTTCTTGTGCTAAACCATTTGGCAAAAATTGATCTAATAGTTCGTCCAGCAAATCAGGCACATCATCTTTTAATATGTAAGGTGGAGCTTTTGGGCCTGTAAATCTAACTAAATTTTCCAATACGTACGGTGAAGTACCCTGTCCATCAATAATTAACATTATTTGTCTTTTTCGACCATAACTTAAATCAAAATAAATTTCTAATAATGGTACCGGGCCATAATCATTTAATTTCGAAACTAATGACGCAATATTTAACGGACCAAGCGCACCTTTAGGTAAATATCCACCCAATTCATCTAGAAATAATCGTATTGTAGAAGAATTGATTTTCTGTCGCATACAGCTTCCATATAAACGGCCTAGTTTACGATAATGTCCACTTGTTGTGTTATGTATTAATAGTTCTGCAAATAAAATAATTTAGACATTAGTGAAAACTATGTATGTATATCTAGTTAAAACAAAATAATTACGTTGTATTTGTACAAATGTATTTTCCTGAGCACTTTTCACCGCTCTCAGAGTACTATGAACCGGCGAACACGTATACGATTTAAAATCTTTACATGGATCAACTTTCCAATTCATTCGAGCTTGTATACTACTAGCCGCACTACGGCATTCTTCATCCAGGCATTCCGGTGGCGGTATCGGAGTTGGTATACAATCATCATCTTCTTGTACATAACAATCACGCGGAAGTTGTGACGGTGCCGTACTAATTAAAAATAATATTGGTGATGCTACTAATAATGATGTTACTAAAAGTGTGGCGGCCGATAATGCTATTTTATGTACAGTTGTTGATGTTCTTAGCCATATGCATGGTGCACAACATAACCATCCCAGCGAGGTTCTCTGACAATTAAAAACAAAAGACATAAATTTAATTGATTGTATAAAATTAACATTTTTAACCCATAACTAATTACGATACAATCAAAACACAATAAATGTTCCAAGTACCTGTTATATACACCCAAAAATAAAAATATGTTCAACATCCATTACGCCTATAACACAAACTAACGCCTATAACTCTAACTAACTAACAGAGAAAATTTCTATTAGGAATTTATGCGTTTTTTAATGTTGTTTTTCTAACTAAAATTTTCATAATTGTAACACTCTGTTTAAATATTTAAAAGATCCAAAAAAAAATCACACCATAACCCACAAAAAAATATATAAACAATTTACTTCTTTCGTTTAAGAAAAACTGTTAACGTTTCATTTTATTTTGTTTTTTCTAAGAAACTTGTTTTAATGGAAAAATTAAATGATGAGGAAAACGTAAAGATTTAATTTAGATGTTTTATTCAAGAAGAAATTAATTTTTATGTAGATTTAAACGGTAATATAAAAAAAACAATTTGATCTAATTAATTAAATGAAAAAAAAAATTAAGTTTAATTTTTTGCCTTTCAACTGAGATCATCATGGCATAAAAAATTAAAACGTTTGCTTTATATTATGAACGCACATATTTCGATTTGATTACCGTCGGAAAAATCGATTATTACCTGATAAATATGAAAATTTCTTGGCATATTAACACGTCGATAGATTAACAAATAAAATACATTTTTGATTGCAACGCTGCTGCCTACATAAATATTTTGGCAACTATATTTTTAATTTCTCGACTAAAATAAAATATTTTTAATCACAAAGCTAAAACCTTCTATTGACTAAAAAAATTCTATTTGTGACCTAAATAAATAAATTTGCGGCCAGAAAAATAATCTGTAACAGACAAATTATATCCAGTTCCTAGTTACATATATTATGGAGTTATATAAATTTATTATTAAAATATTCCAACTGAAAATGGAAAAGCTTCAGCAGTCCTAAAGACAGACATTCAACTAATAAGAGATAGAAGAATGATCTTTCAAATATTGTATTAGAGTCAAACAATTATTGTTACGGTGAATATTCCTTTTATAATTTATAACTTATAAGCTTGTCTTACTTATTTAAATCAATACTATGTATAATAACAGTACAAATCACAGATAATCTTCAACACTTGCTGCTAAATAAGTTTTAAGTAGTTTTTCAAATTTGAAAACATTTTCAGAAGTTTTTACTGCGGTTGGTAGTTTATTATAGACATGGGGTCCAATGAATTGATTATTGGTTTCTTACCAAAATTCGTTTTTATTTTGTTAGTCATTAGAAAATTCGTTCTGCGAGTAGTGCATCTATGACTTACATACTGAAATTGAATATTAGGTAGTGTAGATGTTACGTTCGGACACTTGTACATGTGTAAAGATGCGTGAAGTTCAAATAATGCATTTATTGGAAGAATACCAACAGCAACATTCCTATATAACTCAACGGAAGGTAATAAATGTGGAAGTTTAAAAATAGCTTTGCAACTTCTATTTTGCATAATTTGCAATTTGTTTAATTTGGATTTTGCTGCAGTTCCAAAAGTTGAGATAAGAAACGTGAATGAATAAATGAAAAGTGAATCGTTTTTAAGCTTCTAATCAAAACGATAAATGGACATATTTTCATGCTCAACATATGAATGTGTTTATCCCAAGACATGTGCTTATCAAGCATGCAAACCACAATGTGGTAGAAATGGGGAGTGAAATATAATAAATTTTGTTTTACTTATATTAACTGCTATTTTGTTGTAATGAAAATACTCCAAGAGTATCTAAAAATCATTTTGCATATTAGTTAACGCGTGCGAACAATCACTAGAGATATAAAAAAATTCCCGTCAGCAAACATTCTGATTTGACCAACCAGCAGTGATTGGGCTAAATCATTTATGAAAATCAAAAAAAATAAAGGCCAAAGAACACTGCCTTGCGGTACACCACAGTTGATGGTTAAGATGCTGCTTGCGACAACATTCATTACCACAAATTGAGTGCGGTTTTGAAGATAACTAGCTTGAAGTTTATACGACATTCCCCTAAAACCATAACTATATAGCTTATCTAGAATCAATCGATGACCAATAGTGTCAAATGCTTTGTGTAGGTCCAAAAATAGACTACACATATATTCCTGATTGTCAAATGCGATTTGCTATTAATTTTTCCAATATTTTGTCAAACACGCGGATAAGACAGAGATTGGGCGATAGTTGTTAATAGCATTAGAGTTTGTAGATTTTAAAATTGGTGATACTTTTGCAATTTTCAGGCAATTAGGATAAATCCCGGTTACAAACAGTACATTAAATATATCAGCCAATAGGTGTGAAAAACTACTAGCATTACACTTCACAACAATGTTAGTAATGTTATTATACCCACAGCCCTTATTATTATATAAATTACTAATAATATTAAGAACATCAGTGTCCTGAACTGGAGACAAAAGGAAATCAAGTCAGTGTTTAGTTTGGAAAAATTATTCAAGTTATTGTTCAATATCACAGAGGTCGAAGATGTACCAACAATTACAAACAATTTATTGAATGCATCAACAATACTACTTGGCTCTTTATATTCAATATCATTAAATACAATAGATTGAACATTAGCACTGGTGTCATACTTCATAAACTGATTAATTATCTTCCAGACTTCTTTTTGGTTTAACTTATTAAATAAATTTGTGAAATTATTTTTTTTTTGCCATGATATTTGAACGATTTGATTTTTTTGTTAAGGAGTTCCAACCTGCCTTTTAACACATGATTGTTTGTATTTTGCTTGATTCGTTTAAGAGTTCGATTTTTTTGTTTGATTAGATTGCAGAGATCTATACTCATCCATGGGCTATTGTTAGAAATTTTTATTTTCACTTTAATCTGTTTTGTTTTGGAATTTTTATCAATCAGTTCATTATATTTTTTAATGACCATTAGTAAGGTCGAATCTGGATTCCAAATATCAAATGGAGTATATTTAAGAAATTCATCAAAAAGTCGATTAACTTTACTAAAATTGATAATTTTCTTTTCTAAATTTCTAGTTACGTATTTCGATTTATATATGAATTTAGATAAAACGAAACTATGATCACTGATGTTTGATTCAATTGTTGAGTTCAAGACACGGACAATGTTATAGAAACTGCAAATATAGCGTGATCTAAAATATTCCACTCGCAGGTCGAGTAGCAAAAGTATTCGTAACAATCATTCCATGGCTGAATAACGTAGAATTAAATGTAGAGACTTGACTTGAATCCTTGTTTACGGGCATATTCAAATCACCAACTATAATGAAATCCGATGTGGCCATGGTTGCCACAAAGCAAATTTTCTAAAAAATCATAAAAGCAGTCAGAGTTAGGTGGTCTATAAATCTCACATATACTAGTTCGATTGAGCCCCAAAAGTTGGATACAAATGTATTGAAAAGACAAAGTGCCATCATCAATTAATTCAATATAATAATCAATACTTCGAATTAGACGAAAGTAGGATGGCGTTTTTATTCTTAAATTAAATCTACTCGTAGTATGTGATATAAGACAGTCAAGTTAACGGTTAAAAATGTTATGCAGAATAAGTTATAAACATATAATCACTTTAATTACTAACTTTGTATTGAAATAAATCGTTTTTTATATAAGAACATATGTAATTTCAATCGTATTGCTATTAATCAGCTTGTCCACACGAGTATTTGCAGTTCTTGATGTATTTTCCTCGTTTCTTTCCTCTTTCCCAATAAACTATGCTGGAGTGGGAATATTTGTGTTGCAACGTTTTCAAACAAAATTTTATGTGATGTACGAATTGTTAGGAACCGTTGGAAAATTGGAATAAACCATGTCCCTGGAATCCGTTAAATCGGCATTATCTAAATAAGCCGAAACTCAATGCAATAATTTAATTCTTAAAGAATTTTAAAAAATTAGGGCTATAATTTTACTACACACAAACAAAATGAAAATATTTTTTATTTAAATTTATTTCTTGTTGTTCTCTATTTAGGGGAAGCAATCCCGGAGCATTTTTGTAATCCCGTGTTTCAGGACTGAATTTTCGTCAATCCCGGGATTCCGGGAAAATATAATATTGATAAAAATAATTAAGATAAAATAATTAAAATAACTTAAAATAACTTTAAATGAACGACTCAGTCAGACTTCACTTCAGACATATTTTGAAAAAGTCCACGCAGACAACAAAGTTCGTCGATGGTCTCGTCATTCAACCGCAATCGAAACTTAGTGCATAGCGCTCCAGCTGCCGAAAAAGCTCTTTCAGAATCGGTGCTCGTAGATGGAACGGTCAATAAATAATCATATACCATCTGTAAATGAAAAACCAAGAGCAACTCTACTTTCATAAAAGGACATCTCTCTTCTTAGAGCTAGATTCAACTGGTTGGTAGATGTAGATGGAACAGAAACATTTTGTAGTCCTCGTTTGATTGCTAACTGTAGCTGATCTTGGATGGACAGTTCTGTTGTTGTAGTTGATTCACTAACATCACATGTATCAGTTAAATTATGTTTTGTAGTTGGAACCGACACCAACAATCTTTCATGAATTTATTGAAGAAACTTTCTGATATTATGCTTGGCTGGCATCACTAACAAAATGCAATCTTCAACTATAGCGGGATTAAGTAGATATTGCAAAACACCAAAAAGTTCTGGCCGAATTCGTTGATTAAGCCGCAGTGTGAGCGAGTCAGACAGTTTCTTACTTATTTGAGATCCAATTAAATTCAATTTTTGAATTATTAATTGCAATGCTGGTATGGCCACCAGTAAATTTGATAATTTTTCTACAAGTAATCTTTTCTGTAGAGAAAGAAATGTTCGACTTCAAGTCTATTAGACATTTCTGTGTCGGTGTTTTGACAAGATTAAAACGTTCCAACATGACAAATAGACTGCTCCACCGTGTTTCGCAATCTAGAATAAGTTTGAGTTTTTTTCTATGTTAATCTAGAATATACATACTGTCTTTCTTTCTATAATAGGAGTTATGCTGGGCTGTATTTTTTCTATAATAGGAGTTATTCTGGGCTGTATATCTACTTTTGTGACTGGATCTATCAACAAAATCATTCCACTTTCATCTTCAGAAATAAAATCATCTTGAACCTCATTGTTATTTAAGCACGAATCCGGATCATCTTGTTCTGTATACCCGCAATGTTCATCAATATCGCTTTGATTTTCATCAAGATTTGCGTTTTTGCACAACTCGTCTAAAACAGCTATAGCTGTATACCATCCACGATATAAAGTTCTTGTTCCGCAGTGATAATTTTACCAAATTTGACCATTAACTTCATTTCGTCATTCACGATGCTTAATATATCATCTGCGAGAGATAAATTATAATTATTAAGCTTTTTCTTTAGTAGCTCCCTCGGCTGGCATTGTTCCAACAATACGGATAATACGGAAACCATTTACCTTTTTTCTTTTCATTATATATTTCTTGTGTGTTATATTCTCGAATTTTCGTTGCATAATCCATTATCATTTTTCGAAATGTCTGCTCAGATTTGGGAAGTTCAAATCCTTAGCAACTGTGGCTTCAAGTGACTCATCTCCTTTAATTGTGAAATAGTCCGTGACTTTTCGTTTCTGATTACCAGACATAGCTGGATTTCTGGTGAGTATTTATTTGATTAATATTATCATCCTTTTTTCGCGTATCATATTATGCATTTTTTAAATGAGTGTGTGGTCCTTTTGTTGATCCACCATTTATCTTTATTACTTTCGAGCAACGCGTGCATTTACCAGATGCTGTTGATTCTGATTTTTCAAAAAATAGCCAAACTTCTGATATATTTGCCATTTAAATATCTTAAATTTTAATGCAGCAGAAACAAGTAATTTGTTAATAAAAAAAAATGAATATGTATTGTTACAGTTTGTTACATTGAGTTCTGGATTTTTATCCACCCAACTTTATTTTCTTTAATGAACAAGTACTTGTACTTGTCTACGGGCTATTGAATTATTCTGCTTTACTCTATTACCTCATTACCTCTATTTTTGTTTGTGTCTCTTCTGGGGACTAAAGACATTTAGAACTTTTTCTCAGTTTATTTTAGCAACATTGAGGACGCACAGCTACGTCCGTTTTAATTAATCATCTTACACATTGGATAGTTCCCTGCCAGCCAGGACGATAACTTTCATCATCATTCCGATCGAAATTAATTAATACTAGTGTGAACCAATCAATTGATTGTAGAACAATTTTTCATGTGAAAACATCTATACCGGCAGTAACTATAAAAATGGTACTGGAGGTGGTCTGGTGAGAAGCTGTCTGGGGGAATCAAGTTGGCACTTGTTGCCAGCTCCGTATCTTGCAGCTTCCACAAGTGTGCGTGTTACCTCCCCGTGGTGACCACCGGGCAACTATTACACCATGTGGTGTACTAGGCGAAAACACGGCGCTAAATAACTGGGCCGGGTTAAGGTGTTAATCGTACCGTGCTAATAACCGGCCAGGCTGGGGGCCCAGTCTAAAAACTAGCCCAGTCTCTAACGGTGTATCCGGATACTTGGCGCCCTCCGGATCATGTAGCCTTACCTGTGTATTGCGGATCTCTGCACAGGTGGACCTCCTTTCTCCGCTACTCGTGGGACCTATTATGGAAGATCCAGATAAAAAACAAGAAGAGACCGGTGCTCTTAAAAAACCGGAATCTAGTACTGCGGAGACATCGGCCTTTAGGCCCGGTCTCCAACGTGCAATTAGGGGCATAAGACCGAATGAGGCTGGCCCCTTGAAACCAAAGGGCAAAGGCACGAATGCTGGCCCTCCATCAGTGTCAAACTATCAGACCAGGAAGAGAGCCTGGCGCATGATCTCTAAGATCTGTAACATTCCGTTGGAGCAGAGAACGGATAGAGACAAGGATACGCTTGCGTGGGCAAGACGTATCACTGAGCCAAAGCAGGAGGGTTCCGTTGTGATCTCACAGCCGAAAAGGCAGAGATCTGATGATGAACCGCCTACGGAGGCTAAAAAGAAACGGGTTCCGGACAATGTTACCAGGCCCTTCAACGAGGTGCTAAAGGATCACCTGATCATGGCAGTCGTTGACAGGGCACAAGAAGATGGGAGCATTACGACCCTTAACTGGAGGAAGGTGGAGAAGGCCTTAGCCGCCATCTTCCTAAAAATCATGAGGGAGAACCCAGGACCTGCTCCGTCCTGTCGAGACGGAGGGTGGCACCGAGGTCACGTAAAACTGACTGCCTGTGCCGATGAGAGGTCTGTGACCCTCTATAAAAAGGCGATCGGCAGCCTGGGGGAAGTCTGGCCGGGGGCCAAACTAGCAGTGGTGACTAGGGAAGAAGTTCCCTGCAGGCCAAGGGCACGAGCCTGGATTCCTGCGGAGCCAACTGATCCTAGGGAGATCCTGGAAATGTTGAAAATCAGCAATCCGGATCTGCCAACGGCCACCTGGAAGATTGCCAGGTTAGATGAGGTTAAGGCGGAAACAGATCACAGATCGGCCGTCATAATCATCGACAGAGAATCCGTGGGTGCTTTGGCAAAATCTGGAGGCCTGGTCAGCTATGGATTTGGAGCGATTACGCTCAAAATCTATAAGCGCGATGAGGCTGACAGACCTGGGGCAACTGCAGCAGGTGGGGAAGCCACTAGTGGTGTCCCGCCTATTGCTGGTGACCCAGATGTCCAAAGCATCCCGGAAGACGCTCAGGAGACACTATCCCTGGACTCGGAGATATCGAGATCATTGGGACTACGCTGTGCGCTCCTACCGGACGAATCGACGTCAGAAGATTCTGATTCAACAGTGGTGGAGGTAAGCAATATCTAATGCTTAAGATCCTTCAGATCAACCTCCATCACTCTAAAGCCGCCTCGGCGGCCCTCCTGCTCAAAATGGAATCTGAGTCCATTGATGTTGTTCTGGTTCAGGAACCTTGGGTCAATGGTGACCGGGTGCTGGGCCTCAGAACTTCCAAATATAAAATACTACATGCGAAGAATGAAGGTAAGATACGTTCCTGCATTCTCGCTAGAAATAATCTGAATATTTTTATACTACTTAATTACAGCAACGCTGATGTAGTGGTGGCTAGCATCGAGATGGATGGGCAAAATCTCTGGCTAATATCGGCCTACCTACCGTACGAGGAGGAAAACATACCACCAGGTAGGTTGGTTAGTGCAATAATGGAGGCTCAAAAACGAAAAGTAGGAGTCATCATGGGCAGTGATGCTAATGCACATCACTCAATCTGGGGAAGTACAAATATCAACAGGCGAGGTGAGTTACTCCTTGATTTTATTTTAAGTACTAACCTAAATATATGTAATATCGGGTGCAAGCCAACCTTTATTACTAAAAATAGACAAGAAGTGCTGGATATCACACTTGTCTCGGATTTTATTAAGGAGAGGGTACTGAACTGGAAAGTGTCCGAAGACCATTCCTTTTCTGACCATTGTTATCTCCAATACGAAGTGGATACAAAACCCACTAGCAAACCACCCTTCAGGAATAGGAGGAAAACTGATTGGGATTGTTTCAGAACCATTCTGGGTAACTTATTACCGGTATCGGTTCCAAAACCTCCTGCATCTACACAGGAGCTTGATGCTCTAGAAGCCAAGCTATCTGATGCTTTTAACAAGGCCATGTTAGGTGCATGTCCTATCAGTAGACCCTTGGGTAAATCTCGGCCACCCTGGTGGTCGAAGGAACTCCAAGGTACTCGTATGAAATGCAGGAGACTGTTCAAGAAAGCGAAGAACACAAATGCTGCTGCTGACTGGGACTGTTACAAGGAAGTCCTCAAAACCTATAAGTACGAGCTGAGAGCAGCCAAAACGAGGGCTTGGAAACTCTACTGTGGCAATATACAGGAGTCCTCGGAGGCGGCCAGGCTACGCAAGGTACAATGTTCTAGTCCTTCCATCCCGAGTTATCTACAACGACCGGATGGTTCATGGACTACATGTAGTGAGGAATCCCTGGAGCTATTACTAGAAACGCACTTCCCGGAGTGCTCGGTACTAGCTCCGGAGGGACCCATGATAAATAGGGGTGTAAACTCCGTAAGCCATATAGTAAGCAGGCGGAATATCCTATGGGCAATAAACAGCTTTAAGCCATACAAGTCGGCAGGGCCTGATGGCATTATCCCTGCGGATATCCAGCGAACTATTGACTTAACCCTGCCCTGGCTGGAAGTTATCTTCAAAGGCAGCCTAGAACTCTGTCACATTCCTAGGAAGTGGACTGAAATAAAAGTAATATTTATACCTAAGGCGGGAAAAAGCTCTCACTGCTATCCCAAAGACTTTAGGCCTATAAGCTTATCTTCTTTTCTGTTGAAAACACTGGAAAGACTAATAGAGGCTCACATTAGAGGCTCAATCAAGCCGGGCGAGCTGTCGGAATCTCAACACGCATACCGTAAGGGACGATCGGTGGAAACAGCTCTCCACTCCCTTATTGGCCCGATTGAGAAATCACTTGAATATAAAGAATATTCAATGGTAACCTTCTTGGATATAGAGGGGGCCTTTAGCAACGTCAGACCGGGGGCAATCACTGGGGCCCTTGCGTGTCTGGGGGTAGACGGGTCACTCAGAGGCTGGATAGATCATATGCTTAGAGGCAGGATCGTGACAGCTTATCTGGGTGGGACGTCTGCCGCCAGATACGTGAGCAGAGGGACACCTCAAGGTGGGGTTTTATCCCCCCTTCTTTGGAACTTGGTCATAAATGACCTGTTACTAAACCTGGAAGGGCAAGGCTTCAAGGTGGTTGCTTACGCGGATGACGTTGCAATTGCGGTCTTCGGTAAATATCCTAGTACGCTGAGTGAGCGCATGCAGCGCGCGCTTGGCTATCTTTCTGAGTGGGCACGCGGCTGCGGACTGAACGCAAACCCACAGAAAACAGAGCTGGTCCTCTTTACCAGGAAGCACAAGCTTCCTCAGTGTGACCCGCCAACATTAAATGGTACTCGCTTGATCTTTACGGATAGAGAAAAATACCTCGGACTTCTTTTGGATAGCAAGCTAAGCTGGAAACCAAACATCGTAGAGAGAGTAAAGAAAGCTACTATAGCGCTCTACTCCCGCAAAAATGCCATTGGAAAGAGATGGGGTATGGAGCCCCACATAGTACACTGGCTCTACGTTTCAGTGGTCAAACCTATACTGCTGTATGGGGTTGTCGTCTGGTGGCCAGCGTTAAAAATTATGGCCAACCTTAAACTATTGATGAAAGTCCAAAGAACGGCCTGCTTGTGTATAAGTGGGGCTCTCAGGAGCACACCTGCTCAAGCTCTGGAGATTCTCTTTCATCTTACTCCATTGGATATTGCGGCCGAGCAGCTTGCATCTTGCACAGCCATTCGGCTCAAATCCATATCTATGTGGACCTGTAACAATGCAGGGCACTTGTCTATCCTATGCAACAGGGGTATTCCGGAAGCTACCGACTACGCTATTCCCTTGCCATCTGCTGAGGTGAGATTCCAAACTGAGTTTCCCACCAGAAAGGACTGGGTGAACGAAACGGTTATGGACAATGAGGCGCTAAGCTTCTTCACGGATGGCTCAAAAAGGGATAAAGGGGTTGGCTGCGGGGTATTCTGTGAGGCACTAGGGGTTAACCTCTCTTTTCGTCTTCCCGACTTTTGCAGCGTTTTTCAAGCTGAACTGATCGCGAAAATGGAAGTCATGGACTGGTTGAAGTATAATGTAATATCTACGAGGGATATTCGCATTTTTACGGACAGCATGGCTGCTATTAAAACGCTACAATCATACTCCCTGACGTCGAAAGTAGCCCAGAACTGTCTGGCATCTTTAAATGAGATGGCTGATCAGTTCAACATCCGCTTGATGTGGGTGCCAGGGCATTTCAATATCGCAGGGAATGTAAAGGCAGATGAGTTGGCCCGCAAGGGTACAGCACGCCTAATAACCCAAAGCAGGCGGGATATAAAGATACCGCTTGCTTCATGTAAACTGTTGCTTCTGGAAGAAGCTATAAAAGAAACTAACGTCAGATGGTCTAACGCCAGTTCGTGTGTAATAACCAGGCAGATCTGGCCTGGTCTTGACCGGTCTATAGATCAGACCAACTGATATCGCTTCGACGACACCATATTGGTATGGTCGTGGGAGCTATAACGGGACATTGTCTCATTGGGATACATGCGAGTAGACTGGGTGTCCCAGCCCACGATTTCTGCCGCAGCTGTGGTGATGAGGGGGAGGAGGAAAATGTGCTCCATCTGCTCTGCACCTGTCCTGGTCTAGCGTACAGCAGAACAAAATTTATGGGGACTTCCCCTTTGAACGACCTCACGGATCTTAGTAAGATCGGGATCCGGGACTTTAAACGCTTCTTGGTAAGCTCACGATGGTTCAGCGAGTGAAGAGGAGAAAACTCGAATGTGGTACAGCTACGGACCAATTTTGTGTCTATGCTAGTCCTTTAGGACGGCCACCATAACCTAACCTAACTATAAAAATGCACATACAAATAAATTACGGAAATTGGAAGATTCTGGTGTTGTCTATAACGCTAAAGGTAGCAACGTGGAGGTGATTGGAAGTTTATTCTCTAGTCACTTTCAACTATATTTAGAAAATTATGGGCCAATATATACAGTGTTGGACTATCCAAAGATATTCCGCGATATCCTCAATTTTCAGCCACAGAATAAAACTATTTCTTTCAAAAGTCAGTTCCACTAAGCAATAAATGTTCAACTATTTTAAATGACCAAAAATTCCTACGGCGTTGTAATTTGTAACTTTAATTTTTATTATGTAAAAGCGTTAAAAGCATTAAATGGAATCAAATAAAATATCCAAAAGATGTTCGATTTATTGCGATATAAGGTGCTACAAGTTGCAAGTGTAACTATAAGTAAGTCAGTAAATTTGTTAATTTTGAACCGATATAATTTTCATAAATAAATTGATTTTTTTTAAATTTAAAACTTGTCCGGTAAAGAGAACTTGGTATACTAATAAAAAGCTACTGTAATCGTTATAGTCATCTAAATTTACTCCTGCCAAACTTATAACAATAGAGGTAACTTCACATTAGAATATAAAACAAATTAGAGCAGCTGTAGTCCAGCCCATTTTTAAACTGCATTAAGGTAATATTTTATATTTTTCAGATTTAAAACGATTTCATACTAACAAACTAATTTATTCTACGGTCAATGGAATTTCAAGTATCGTATTCAGATACCGAACCGTCCCTTTAAAAGCCAGATTACGATTTGACTGCTCGCTTGGTGTATTTCAGGAAATAAACTGTAAAGCAGCCATATGGAATTACTCAAATTAGAGTAAAACTTAAAAATCTGGTTATCTAAATATTACATATAAAACGCTATCTCGGTCTCGTTTATAGATAGAAATGTAGCTTTAAATTATTTTTTTTATAATTTACTTTAAAAGCAAACTTTAGGATACACATTTTTTCTAATTAAGTATTTATAAGGGTTAAATTTCTGTTCAACAATATTTATTTTTTGGTGAATAATTCATATACATATATGCGAGTGTAGTAGCCTTTATGGAAACTTTAAAAATGTATGTATAGCACAGTTTCATTTAGCTCTTATAAATCACAAATGCAATCAATAAAATAATTTTTCAAAAATTATTTATTATTTTATTTAAAAAATTGCAATCGGTTGTATATAGCTGGGGTATATATCCAACCTTTCGAACTCCCCTTTAAAGTCATGGTTTCTAAATCATGGTTTTAAAAATTCAAAATTTTAATTTATTTTCTGGCAATATCTTTTATATAATTTCAAGAACATTCTTTTTATTTGATAAAATAAAGATTTATTGCGCCACTAAGTCTATAAGAATAAATTTTATGTAAATGAAAAGTTGGTTAAAATATTCCACTCAGTGTATCGATTTTGTGTAAATTTAGTACCAAGAAATTCGCTATCTCTATCGATCTAGATTGCATTGTTTTTATGCACAAGCATTTTATAACCTTCAATTTGTTTGATACTCTCAATAAATAAACTATCTTTAAGTAACTCGAAAGTAATAAAAACTAACAAACTGTTATAAACACACAGCCTCCATCTCCATCAACGTCTAATCTTGCAGAAGTTTCAATTATAAATCAATAATTTATAATTGGACGAGCTGGGCTGATGACCTAAATTAGAAAAACTAAGAAAACAACTTTTGTAATTTAAGAAAAAGGACGTGCTTTAATTTTTTTAATGTATTATTATTTTATGAAATTAAAACATAGATTTAATTAAAAATAGCGCCAAAGCTACCTAAAAATCTGTTACGACGTTTGATTGCTTTTGTTTGTGTATAAAATAAAATATTAGCCAAATGTTCTTTTTCGTGTAGGTAGGTATGTATATCGCTTAATTATATAAGCTATGTATGTATATGTTCTAGCCATTAAAAATAATTTAATGCATATAACATAAAAATAATGAAAATCCCATTACGACAGATGAGGCGACGAGTATGAGAGAAACGAAACAAATGTGATTGTGACTTTGATAACGACATACTCATTTTTGTCTTTCAAAAGTAAACTATTTTTTCGTCATGATTGTCAAAATGTTAAAGTTATACATTCAACTAATACACATATTAAGGATAACGCAAAAACTTTTTTATGACACTTTAGCTTTTATTTTGAACGGATATATTCATTTTCACACATTCAAACTATACTATTTTTGGTGATGATGATGACGAAAGTATGAAAAGTTTATAAAACATACACAGAATAGGAAATTGAATTTTGTATTCATTGTCAGATGTCAGGGAATAGATAGGATACGACAAGTAAATAGATTTTGTTTTATGTAAATAAATATTGATACTAATAAGGATATAATGTAATGTGGGTACGAATCATTCTACCTTTTCATTATTTTCCATATGAACATACAGAGTTTAATAATAATAAAGAAATTGTGTTGTAGTTCGACGGGTAGTTTAACACTTTTAATTTAAGGTCAAAGCAATTGTGACACGGATCTAAATTAGGCTTGCCACCCGTTCTAAAATTATTCGAAACAGTAATAAAAAAATCTTTAAAAAGCTCTAAGATAAAATTAGAAATGCATTTTTAGTGCTGAAAAGCTCCATGATTAAATTAATTATTTCATTTAGATTTTGTAAATCTCAAATGAAAAACATTTATTGTACTGTGCTCCTCTGGCTTTTTCAAAAAGTGGCAAGCCTAATCAAAATATACGTTAAATAATCTGCTTAAAATGGAAAAATTGATTAACTATACTTTTATTTTAGACTATGTTTATATTTTAAAAATAAAAACAAATGAAATAAAATCCAACGCTGTACAGCAAATGATGAATGGTCCCTTTTTCGGTAACCTTTTTGCTAAATTCTGAATGAAATTTGATTGTCCTTAAAACCAAAATTTCTACATTTCTACATACATACATTTGCATAAATAACGTGTTCATTTAAATGCCTACTGGCTTGAATTTATAAGAATTTCTTTTAAACAAAAATGAAATACAAGACGTCTAGAATTATTTAACACTAATTCCATTTAAATGTTATTGAATTACGTATGTCATGTTATTTGTCAAACGAATTTGTTTTGTTTTTTTTTTCAATAAAGAAAGTTCTTCGAAAATAAAAAAAAATGTAGAAAAGAGTACTAGATGTGAAGTCTATTATCTAGTGTGCAAAGAAATTAGAATATACTAATTTATATGGAATGAAATACATGTGTTTCTCTTTCCCATTTCGCTGCACAGCGGTAGGCTACACTACATAAAAGAAAACAAATCTAGTACACGATTTTACTTTTTTCTTGATTTTCGAAGACATTTTTTTTTTAATGAATCAAAGTCGCTTGTGCAAATAATGTGACATATTTCAATTACGTTTTGTATATATAGACTAAATGTCAAATAATTATGCACTTGTATATATAGACTAAATGTCAAATAATTATGCATTTGTAGTTCTGCAGAAATTCTGCACATCTGTTTCCAGCATTAAGTGGAGTGTAGTGACTATGATCGACGAAAGTACGGATATAGGCACGAAAAAGTCTATGTGCATATTGGTGCGATACAAAAAGCCCAGAAAATGGCCAAGTAAATGTATAGATTGCACTGCCGCTGTACTTTACTAACATTTTAAAAGTGTAATAAATAATTTCGGTACGTATATACGTTTGCCGCTATTTATGTCACAATTTTGCTGTATACCTACATATATTTAAATATGAAATATTTGATTTTGTAGATATTGTTTTCACAAACATAATCTGGTTTTGTAGCGACGGTGCTAATGTAATGGTTGGAGCAATAAATTCGTTTGTTTCTCGTCTCCAGGAAGATATTCCAGAAGTAGTGATTATTAAATGTATACGCTACAGCGCAGCCATTGCAGCCAGGAAGGCATGTTTAACGTTACCAAGAGCCTCAGAAGATCTTTTGCGGCAAATAGGTGTATACGTTTCTGGCAGCTCAAAACGCTGTTATCAGCTACAAAATATTCAAGATCTTCACGGAGATGATAAGAGAAACATTTTTCCAAGAGGATACAAACTTCTTCAACCCGTTGGTTGTCGAATCAAAAGTGCGTAGAAAGAATTCGAGAAGATTGGGTAGTGTTATTTATGAATTTTTTAAAGAAGCTATTAAAACAGACAAGTTTAATAAGGCCACGGAATTTATGTTACAGGACTTAAACAACCTGTGTACTAAAGCTTACCTTTTATTTTTAAAATACGTTCTGGATTTTTTTAATTTATTAAATGCAATGTTTCAGTCAAAAAAATGTTTAATCAACAACTTTCATTCCGAATCGATTAAAATGTTTAAGAACTTGGGTTAAAACTTTATTAAACCGGAAGAACTGAAACCTAACGTTAACGTTAAATTGCCTCATTTTCTGCCAATCGCTCATGTGTATTTGGGACCAGAATGTATGGACTTATTAAAAAAATTCCCAAAAATGAATCTGATCGAATAAGACTAGATTGTCTGCCATTTTATATAGTGGCCTTAGAAGAAATCCAGCAAAGGCTGCCGATTAAATATTTTTGCAATTATTATTTTTAAAGAATATGAGTTTTTAAATCCAAACATTGCGTTGAGTGCAAGAAATGAAATCGATGAATTTAAAATAATTTGCGAAAAACTGAAAATCTGAAAACTGAATGAATTCAGTGAATCCCAAAAATCTGGCTTTTGTCATGATCCTGTTGACAAATTTTGGTAGACAATTTCAAAATTAAAAAATTTCAACGATAATTTCACTTTTCCGGAAATATCAAAAGTGGCTCAATTCATTTTATCGCTGCCTCATGCAAATGCTGACGCTGAAAGGATCTTTTCGATTGTGTCAGACGTAAAAACGAAAAAGAGAAATAAACTAAGCAATGAAGTTTTAAATGCTATACATATGCGTTTTACGTTCTTCACCATCCAGCGAATCATGCCTTACATTTCAATGTAATGATTAACCATTTCAGGTTAATAGGATTTTATAATTTTTAAAAAGCTGATTAAAAATATCGTTAATTTTTTGTGATAAATTAAATGAAAATTTTATTAATTTGTGATTTAATGTTAATTACTAAAATTAGTTTATATGTAAAGAGAGGAGAATATGATGGGTAGAATAAACGTATAAATAGGCTGAATCGCTTTATGATGTTAAATTTGTGAGAAATATTGTCTGTAGGGAAAAGTAGGGATTTTTTTTAATTTGAAGAGAAAATTAAAATTCTGAACTGTGTAGTCAGACACATCAAGCGATGTGCGTCATTTTTCAAATAATCCACACTAGTATAGATTCGCTGCGTGGTTTTGTTTTGCTTCAGAAATATATTTTATTTTTAACATAGTCCATTAAGTAAATAGAAATGGCAGAAAATTATTTTGGAACAAAACAGCAATGTATATACGTTGTAACTTCATTCTATGCAGATGTTCTGGCAATTTTTATATCAAAATTAAAAATTTTGTAATGGTTTTATAAATAATCGTAATAGTTTAGTCGACGCAACCAGAGCGATAACATTGTTAAATTAAAATACAGAAACCAAAGTATGCTTCCAGAACCACCAGCGGTGGCGACGACAACATTATCACCGAACTTTTTTTAGAACGTAGATGTATTTTTATAGTCGGCGCTCCTGTGATTTGAACTCTTTTTTGCGCTTGTTTTTTTAGTTTGGTGCTACCCTAGTTTGTATATTAATTTTAATAAATCCATTTTGAAGACATTTTCAATAAGTTATTTGAGATTGTGTACGAGAATAACAAATTTATTGACCAAACGATGCAATCCAATTTTGTAATCCAATCATTCATTCTGGTAATCTAATTTCGTTGCATGTCTATTTTCAGCATAACACACGGAGCGCATCGAAATCCTGGTTTTCCAAAACCTCACGTTAATTAAGAATTAGAAATTAGTATTTTGGAAAAGATTTTCTGTATATTTAAATTTTCAGGAATTTATTCAGATTCTTAACAGAAGTCATTCTTAAGAGCTTAATTATGGATTTTTTATTTCATAACAGATGAAATTTAGTGCTATTTAAAAAAAATTAGGGCAAACCCCGGAGAAACACATTAAAACACCCAATTGTGTTTTTCTTAACAACTACCGGGAATTAAACTCAAAAGCCACGAATAACACATCAAGGACGCTCCTGATACTAACTAAGTGTGAGTCGCTTTAATACAATATTAGTCGCAATAAACTAGGTATAGCTCTCCTTTGCACAGCTTACAAGTTACTGTCATACATTGTATTGGATAGAATCACTCCTCTGGCGGAGGGCTTGGTTGGTGACTATCAAGGAGGATTTCGTCCGAATCGATCAGTCACCGATCAGGTCTTTTCGCTGCGGATGATTCTATCTAAATATTATGAGACATCCATCCCCGTACATCAGGTGTTCCTGGATTTCCGGCAGGCCTATGACTCGATCAATCGAGAGAGTCTATGGTCTGCCCTGGAATACCTAGGAATGCCAACAAAACTGGTACGACTATGTAGGATGACAGTGACGCAGTCTCAATGCTGTGTTAAAGTTGAGAACAGGCTATCGACAAGTTTTGTAGTTAACTCGGGTGTTCGGCAGGGAGATGCTCTGTCCCCGATACTCTTTAATCTCATGTTGGAGTACATCTTTCGTAAAACTGAAACACCGCAGCGTAACATCTTATATCGCCAGTCCAATCAGGTGCTTGCATATGCAGATGACATATGCGTGATTGGACTGAATAGCAACGGAGTGAAAGAAATACTTGATCCGCTTGTAGAGTTTTCAGCTTCTGTTGGACTTCAGATCAATGAGTCCAAAACGAAATACCTGATCTCAGGTTTTAGGGACAGTGGCACACCAGATTTTAGTAGTGGCCACCACACGTTTGAGGGAGTGAGGAGGTTCAAATATTTGGGTTCTCTTATCACTCACGATAATAGTGTGGGTGAGGATATTAAAATGCGGCTGGCAGCTGGCAGTCGTTCTCTGTATCCTCTAAGGCCACTGCTAAAATCTAAACACTTATCAAGTGCCGTGAGGCTGAAGCTTTACAAAGCGTTGATCAGGCCCGTTGTTATGTTTGGATGTGAAAGTTGGGCGCTGACGGATGAATACGAGAGATGGCTCCTAACATTTGAGAGAAGAGTCATGCGTGTGATCTACGGCCCAAAACGCGAAATAGATGGTACCTACCGAGCTCTGTACAATATCGAGATTAGAGATCTGATGAAGATCCCCGATATTGTACATGAAATAAGATCTCAGCGAGTACGCTGGCTCGGTCACGTTCTGCGTGCTGATCCGGAACGAATTGTGCAGCGATCTCTGAAAGGAGAGCCACCATATGGTAGGCGCAGAGGTCGTTGCCGGCGACGATGGCTCCACGATGTAGAGAACGACTTGGCCTCTTCAGATTGTCTTAGACAGTATGAAGACCATGCTCAGGATCGAAACCGTTGGAGCCGGGTTGTTGGCTCAGTAAGGGGCCAGTAATGGCCTTTAATACTGTTTATTATTTTAGTCGCAATAAACAAAATTTATTTTTATCAAGAATAAACTTAAACATAATATTTAATAAATGGTTGAAGATAAATATTACGGAGTTCTATTACGGAGTACTTAATTCAGAACAGCCACTGGTGTTTAAAAATAACTAAAATTATGGAGTCCAACTTTCATAGATGCAGAATTCTGCAGGTTGATTTCCGTCTACCGATTGAATCTAATGGCAATTCGTTCTACATATAGTATAGCATATAGTATATTCGTTCTACATATAGTTTCATTGGACACAAAATTGAAAACCGAAAAATTGTGTCCATTATTATAAAAGTGAAACATAAATTATCCTGACATATAATATTATGTGTAATTAAGTGATAATGTTATGTGTAATTAAGTGATAAAACTAAATGTAATGTATTCGTGTCCAAGTTATCTTAAAAATATAAATTGTTGTTGTAATATAATACATAAATGTAAGAAGCAGTAAAACATTAATGAAGGTATTTAGATTGTACTATTTTGTGGAAAAATCAATAGTCTGCTTTAACCTTTATATTTAATTAGTAATACAAATTTAAACTATTGGTAATCCAGTATAGTATTGCCACTTTTAGCAGACATTGTGTTGAAATTATTTTCAACTGTTTCAACCCATTTTGTAAATTTTAAAATACACGAATAACAATAAAAATATAACCGCAATAACCATATTAAACATGCTGCCATCTATTGAATAATAGTAATAATAATTAGACACACAATTTTGTTTTTGTTTTTTTGAGACCTAATTACAAACCAATGATTCCAGCGGCCCTTATAGCATACCATACGATGACTTTTTCTGAATATAATGGTGTTTCCATAATGGCTTGAGTAATTCTGTTTATTGACATAACCATTTAACCAAAAGTGTGCTTTATCATTGAATAAAATTTTAAATCAAATTGTGAATCAATGGCAATGTTTCCTTCAGCCCATTCCCCATTGACCAAATGTACGACGCGAACGAAGACCGTGTGGCTTCAATTCCAGTACAAATTGAATCTTGTAAGCACGTTAACAATGATTTTTACACAAGATTTTCCATAAAGTGGATGAACAGAAGATTAATTGTTGAGCACGATGACGAATTGACACAATTGGTTCATGATCAATCACTGTACGACGTGTTACGGGATGCGTATTTTCTTTTAGAGTAAACGTGGTGTGAAAACATATCATACAGTTGCTCGAATTAATCGCTCTTATGGACGATTGAACCATGATGAAAAAATTCTCCCTCCCAAAACCTCACGTTAATTAAGAATTAGAAATTAGTATTTTGGAAAAGATTTTCTGTATATTTAAATTTTCAGGAATTTATTCAGATTCTTAACAGAAGTCATTCTTAAGAGCTTAATTATGGATTTTTTATTTCATAACAGATGAAATTTAGTGCTATTTAAAAAAAATTAGGGCAAACCCCGGAGAAACACATTAAAACACCCAATTGTGTTTTTCTTAACAACTACCGGGAATTAAACTCAAAAGCCACGAATAACACATCAAGGACGCTCCTGATACTAACTAAGTGTGAGTCGCTTTAATACAATATTAGTCGCAATAAACAAGATTAATTGTTGAGCAAGATTAATTGTTGAGCACGATGACGAATTGACACAATTGGTTCATGATCAATCACTGTACGACGTGTTACGGGATGCGTATTTTCTTTTAGAGTAAACGTGGTGTGAAAACATATCATACAGTTGCTCGAATTAATCGCTCTTATGGACGATTGAACCATGATGAAAAAATTCTCCCTTTCTCCCAAGGCTCAAACACAAAATCGTCCATTAAGCAATGACTTGACCTGATTTTCGAATCAAGATCCGAAAAATTTCTACTTTATCATATTGTACTTACGTAGTAAAGTGAGAATAAATTATTGTAATCGAAAGAAATTTAGTTCTCAGATTATGTTTTTTCATATATCTCTCTGCTTCCTGAATCCAAATTGACCATTTTTGAAAAATGTCTGGTTATGTGTCTGTGTATATACAATTGCTTTTTCTGTGAACGAAACGGTTTAATTGACTTTTGGTAGCAATCTACCTAGGAAGACTTGAATTATTCATTTATAAACATAAATCAGAATACAAATAAAAATTTAAATTGGAATTTTGTTTCACAAGAATTCCTGAAGTTTTGTAAAAAACCATCTAGATCACGCAGATTCTAGATGATGGGTCAACATTTTTAATTTAGGTTATGTCATGTGATATATCAAATGAAACGTATTTTTATAAGCAATCTATAGTGGTACACATGTTTTTGATCAATTATGAAAATTATTTAATTAATTCGTATAGTGTTTTTATATTTAAAGCTTAAATTAAAATTGTGTTTAACGAGATAATGTAAAAGGACTTTTTCTTAATTTACAGATTGATTTTTTAAGAAATTTAAATTATTCTTAATTGCCAGTAGGGACAGCTGTAATCATTTGACGGAGCGTAATTGTAAATTACCGAAAAATTAGTCATGTTATGCCCACACCAGAATTTTAAATTTCATAATAGTATATTTAAGGCAATCTAGTCTATTTTCCTAACAGATTGTTCATCGCATCATAGCTGCATCAGTAATTGTACACAACGTATTGTGGAACCGATAATACATTTTTTTTATATCCCGATAAATTCAGGCAAGATCGGCCTTATATGTAGATATTTCATCGGGGTGATATTTTTCATATATAAGGGTGTTTTTTTTAGAGGTTCACAACTTTGAGTTGGCAACACTGCTTTATTTGACAACCCATTTAACAGCTGATAGTTGCTTTTTGTTTAATTTGGTTTGACATTTCATTATGGATAGACTTACATCAGAACAACGCTTGCAAATTGTTGAATTTTTTTAATCAAAATAATGGTTCTGTTCGTCAAACTTATCGTGCACTTCGTCCATTTTATGGCGTATATAATCGTCCTTCAGAGCGGCTAATTCGAATAACAATAGATCGTTTTCGGACCACGTTTACTCTTAATGATAATGTGCATCCCGTGAGACGCTGAACAGTGCGCACTGAAGAAGCTGTAGCCGCTGTACAGGAAAGCCACTGGGGTTGTGTCCTTCCACTTTATGGATGATTTTACGAAAGGATCTTGGCTTAAAAGCTTTCAAAATTCAACTCGTGCCGGAAATTTTGTTCTCCGATGAAGCCCATTTCTAGTTGAATGGGTACGTAAATAAGCAGAATTGTCGCATTTGGAGTGAGGGTAATCCACAAGCTTTTGTCGAAACACCATTACATCCACAGAAAATTACTGTTTGGTGCGCTTTATGGGCTGGCGGCATCATTGGTCATATGTCTTCAAAAACGATGATGGAGAATGTTACTGTCAATGGTGAGCGGTATAGGGACATGATTAGAATTTTTTTCGAACCTCTAAAATGCCTCGCTGGCATTAATCATGCTGACATGTGGTACTAACAGGACGGAGCCACATGACCGAAATCTTTTTAAACATTAATGTAATAAAATTTTATATTTAATAAAGCCCGTTTCATTGATATTAAAAATATGTTTCTTTGTTTTATTATGTTTTAAACTTGTGTAACTCTATAAAAAACACCCTTTATAATAAAAAAAACTAGTTACCAGGGATGAGCGAGGTAGATTACGCCATGTAATGTACGCGGTTGTCGACACGTATAAATCATATATTTTTTTGCAAATGAAAACTTGAAGTATTTCAAAACCAATTTAAAACTTGAAGTATTCCACAACCACCAAATTTTGTGAAAATTTTGTCATCAGTCTGGCACATTTTTATCGAACAAGTGTTGGTTATCTCAACGATTTGGCTTTTTAATAACTCGGTAGCACTTATAGGAGTGTGTTAAATTTTATGGCACGGTCATAGTTAAATTTCCCCGGATTATTTTTAATGAAGGTTATAACCTTTTTGTAAAGATTTCTATCGTTATTCAGCACCAATTTTTAATACGCCGGTGATCGAGTAAAGAGAGTCAATGCTTTTGAAATCGTGGACTCGAGTTCAAGACTCGTCAGCGCCAATACTTTTTTAATATCATTTGCTGTAAAATGGTTCTACATTCAATTTCTGCAAGTATAAGAGCCATCTCTTGTGTATGATCGTAATGAAAATATAAGGTAATGGTCAAGCATAGGCAATTCCTGTTGCTAAAATTTTCAATTTTCTCTATTGAATTGTCAATAGCATTATGTATATGCGGTAGTGGTTCAGTTGATAGAGTCAGTAGCTTTGCATTCGTGGACTCTCGTCAGCGTCAATACTTTTTTAATTTAATTTCATCGTCAAGTATAAGAGCCATCTCTTGTGTATGACCGTAATGAAAATGTAAGAGCCATCTCTTGTGTATGACCGTAATGAATTGTCCATTCCTGTTGCTAAAATTCTCAATTTGCTCTATTGAATTGACAATCATAAAAGATTTGTATAGCACCAATTTTATATACGCCCGTGGTCCAGTGAGTAGAGTCGTGGCATTTGGAATTGTGAATTTGAGTTCAAGCCTCGATTTAGCATTATATAAGTTTAAATTTAATTTATTTAATTTCTCCGTTCAATTGGCAAATAAAAAGGATGAGTATAGCAAGAAATCTAATGTGGAAATGGTGAAGTGGTAAAATAAGCGAGCGGTGTCATATGATTTGGAATCGTGGATGTTGTGCAGTGTTCGAACCTCGATTAAGGGAAGGGTAAACAAATTTTAGCGGGCATCCACACATTTCTCATTAAATTGAAAAAAATTGCTTTTTGATTTAAAAATGACAAA
Source organism: Tipula unca (assembly GCA_951394425.1). Classification (NCBI taxonomy): domain Eukaryota; kingdom Metazoa; phylum Arthropoda; class Insecta; order Diptera; family Tipulidae; genus Tipula; species Tipula unca. Next base: position 55,513,374 of record OX596381.1, on the reverse strand, counting down.
TTTGCAATTAAATTAAAAAAATATATATATTGAGGCTTGAACTAGTCATGAATATAATCCAATTACACAGCTTCTTTTACCACCGACCCACCGCCATACATAAGGCTAGTGATATTCCTATCGTTTATAGCTGCCATTTAAATAAACAAATTGAAAATTTTAGCAACGGCGATGGAATCTGCTTATTTGACCATCTCCGTATAATTTCATTACTGTTCTATATACCCAAACCGATCTTTTATCTCAACATTGTCTGTATTTGATAAGATATTGGAAAAGATTTACAATTTTCAAAACAGTAACAATTTTTCTTCAATTTTCAATATGGTTTCAGGAAGGGGATGAGTACTGAATTAGTGGAAGTTTGTAGCATGATTTATACTGCCCTTGATAAGCAAAAAGATGTTGAAGCATTATTTTTGGATCTGCAAAAGGCATTTGACTGCATTGACCATGATCTGCTTTTAGATAAAATTAAGGACTCTGGAATTCGGGGTGTCACATTTGATCTACTGAAGAACTATTTCACCAACAGAAAACAATATGTTGTGTGTGGTTATAAGTGTGGTGTTCCGCAGGGAAGTGTTCTGAGGCCACTTTTATTTCTTTTATTCATTAATGATATATCAAATTTACCACTGATCGGTCAAGATAAAACTTTTTCAGACGACACTGCTTTATTTTACGAAACTGAAGATCCTGGTACGGTACCATACTACCACCTATATATCGAACATGATTTTGATGTGCTTTTGGAAAATTTTAAATAATTGTCCACATAAATTAGTAAGTAGCTTACCTTCAGTTCAAGTCTGTGATGTCGGTATTGAAAGAGTTAGTTCTGTTAAATACTTAGGAGTAATACTTGATGAACACATGTCATGGGAGGAACATATTAATACCACTTGTAATAAAATTGTTCCAATTGTTGGGCTTCTTAGAAAATTATCATGGTTTGTTCCTACGAATATATTGTTAAAGATCTATTTTGCATTTTTATGGTATCCTAGTATATGGCACTGCTTCTGAAACTAGAATCAAGCAAAATAAAAGTGTGAAAGCAATATTAGCAATTATATGCTAAAGATGAACATTTAATTTTGCCCATAAACGTTTTATATGAATTCCAAATTGCTATATACATGTACAAAACTTTAAATAGATTGTTTTTATCCAATTTCAAATTTAGTAACGTTGATCATATAATTATTCAACTAGAACTTCCAATAATTTAGCTAAACATCAATTTAAAACTGAATTTGAGAGAAAATCTATTACATTCTCAGGACCAATAATTTACAACTGAATACCAGATGAAATTAAAAAATCTGAATCGTTTTTAAAATTCAAGAATAACTTAAAAACATATTTTAAATCTATAATTGAATTGTACTTCAAAGGATGCTTTATACACTAGCTAATCATCATAGCTTTTATATGTAAGGAAAAAAAATAAAATTTAATAATTTTGTAATGGATAAACATATGACGCTGAAGTAGATTCATGGTATTTGAGCACGATTAATTTTAAATTCCGCTATTTTTGAAAAGAGATTTAAATGCATTGACGAACATTCTATAAAAGTATCACCAATAACGCTATTCCTAAAGTATTTGGTTACCCTTTAGTTTAAAGTAATTGACTGATCGTTGCCTATACCGTGGTTGACGTTATCTACGGGTTTCTACGCGTCAATGTAGAAAATAATAGATGATGCGTAAACGCCCATCTCTGCTAGATACAAATTTTGAAACATCTCACGTAAGATGATATACACTTGTTAATATATTGTTAATAAAACAAAAACAAAGATCCGTATGTAGGCAGATAATCAAATATGTATACCTAGATATAATGAACTTATATTCATGAATATATTTGAAATAATAATTTAAAAAACTAAATTATATATCTTAAATGTAAATATTTTCATTTTATTATTTTTGTTTGAGTACATATTAAATTAAAATAAAAAATAACATTTTTTTTTTGTTTTTTGAAATAATATACATAATTTTTATTTAATATTTTTTCTTTGGTTTAGAGCGAATTTCCATTTTGAATTTGTGCCAAAAAAATGAGTTTCAATTTTCTAATATAGTTTTTTTTTGTATATTTGTTTCAAAATAAAATTGTATAACTATAATGTATAACGAATATAATAAATTATATTATATTTTTTGAAATTGAACACAATGAAAATAAATTGACTTTTACAAAAAACAAAAACAAAAACGAAATTGTTTATTTATGTCTTATGGAACAACTTTAACTTTAATATTTTTCTTTATTTCCAAGAATCAATTATTTATTTTATGTACTCGTACAACAAGGCACAAAAAATATTATTTAATTTTATTCTGTGTATACATATGTACATAAAAATGTACCAAACATTTCATTTTTATTTTTTTATTTTATTAATTCATATAATTTTGATCCTTTCCTTGTGGTTTTTTGTTGTGAATTTCAATGAAATGATAATATTATTTAATAGATGTATGTATGTACTCGTATGATATGATGTATGTACATAGATACGATAATCTTTTGGCTTGACATAATTCGACAAATTTATAATTTTTTTGTATACTTAATCTATTGCTTATAAAAATTTTGTACATGATATGGTTTTATAAATAAAAACGTTTTAGTATTTGATATCATTATATATTATGTATACATGTATGTACATATTGAGTTGTCATTATTTAAATTAGTTAATTAAATTTTAATTATGTAGCATGTAGATTAAATATTTATGTAGGTACATACACTAAAATATTTAATTAAAATGGTATACCAAAAAAATGTAAATTTAATTTATGGGATTAGGAAAAATATGAATATATAATTTTGAATATTGTAATATTTATGTATGTCGATTAAATTTATATTGACTGATATTATAATAAAAATTAATAAAAAATTGAACATTCTAATTTATATGTCACACCTTTATTATGTTTAAAATTTATTATTAAATAATAACTATCGGATTTACCATAAAACATGGTCACCATTATCGAGTTTTTAACGCGGTCAAAACAAAAATTTGTGAATCAATTTAATTTGGAAGGTTGTATATTGCTTATCTGGGGTCTACACTAAATTTTATGTATGTGTATGTTTCTTTCAATGAATTGATAAATATTTGTTAAAACATTATCATAACAGGGCATTTTATTTTCATGATAATTTCTTCAAATGTCTAATAAAACTCGGTGAATACTGTCAAAAAATTAGTAGTCCATCTCAACATTCCAAAAAAAAATGAGAAACATAACCTTAAAAATGCCTTTTAATTTGACATTTCGTAGAAATTTCATGATAATATTTTCGTGAAATAGCCTCCTGATAATTTGCTGAGAATGCCAAAATTTGTATATTATATACATACACACACAGATTGATAAATTTAATTTCATGAGAGAAAATATCAGCAATTTTGCATAGTGTAGACCCCGAAATAATTTCCCCGATTTCGAAATAATCAACGTTCAAATTATACGTTTTATAATGTAGTAAATAATGACACTAATGAAAAGCATATTAATTATAAAACACGTCAGCTCGTAATCAACAGTTTTTTTAAATATGACCAACTTATTTCAGTTGACACTTAAAATATAATCAATATTTATTGGTGAATTAAAACCGAATAACCGCTTTTTAAGTGTTTCAAAGTAAGTTAGAAAAAATGATGGTTTAACAAGTTTGACAATCGCTTTGCATCTTGTGTGACCCCTTCCAAACATTGACGGACTACTTGGCAGGCTAGCGGAGACAAAATACATAAGAGGATTAGATTTAAAAGATGCCGTTTGGGTTGTGTAACGCAGCCCAATCAATGTGCCGGTTGATGCACCAGGTCATACCACACGAACACCATGACAGGGTTTTCGTCTATTTAGATGACCTGTTGATTATCACCGCGACATTGAAGGATCACTTTGAGTTGTTAGAGCTGGTTGCAGACTTATTACGGACGGCGGGACTTACTATTAACATTGGAAACAGCCACTTTGTAATGAGGGGAATACGCTATTTGAGATATCTGGTGGGTGAAATGGGACTTAGACCTGAACCTCAGAAAATCGAAGCAGTAATTAATCTGGCTGCTGCAGAAAATGTTAAGCAGACGCGACGGCTCCTTGGTATGGCAGGATAGTACAGAAGATTCATCATTAACTTTTTCAGCACCCATCACTGACTGTCTCAAATAAGGCAAGTTTGTTTGGACAGAAAACGCACAAGATGCTTTCATGGTGTTGAAAAAGTTATTAACTTCTGCTCCGGTATTAGTGAACCCTACATACGACCAACCGTTTTATAGTCGCTGCGACGCTAGCACGGAAGGAGTAGGTGCCGTTCTTTATCAAATGGATGACGAAAAAAACGAACGACCTATAGCTTATATGTCGCAAAAGTTAAACAAAGCACAGCGTAATTATTCAGTAACAAAACTGGAGTGTTTGGCAGCAATTCTTGCAATAAAAAAATTTCGGGCGTATGTTGCGGGCCATAAATTTACATTAATAACATAAAATAAATGGCTAATGGGGCAGCGTGATCTTAGACTGTGTCCGAATCGTGTGATAAAAAATCGTGAATTAATTTTTTGACATTTGCTTGATATTTATTCCCCTACATTCACGATTTTTTATTATGCTGTCCGAAATGTGTAATAAATCTCCCCACCCGATAAGTTTTTCCCCACGTTATATATGTCAATTTTAGTTTTCATAACCTCAAATTTTCTGTGACAACTAATAAATTGCACAGAAAATTTAAAAAATTTAATATGAAAATAATGGATTGTTATTGGATTTTAATTTAAATTTAAATTAAAAGATTTAAATATTACGGACAATTTAGCTATCCTGATTGGGAAACAATTGATCCAACGCCAGATATTCATACGTTGTTTGGTGCAATTGATTTGAAATTCTTTCCAAGGGAAACTACAGTGTGTCGCGTTGGAATGGAGTAAACGCATGTACAACTGTGCGGGAATAGGTATGCAGTGCACGATACGATTAAGTGAACCACTTTTAAAATTGAGATCACGGAAAAATTTGATTGAATCGCTTTTGGTAGAATATTTTAGATTTTGTATAACCTTATACTAACCTCCACAATTTGTGTTACAGCACGAAATGACCAAGCAATGATCGATCAAGCAGTAACCTATAAAATGTAGTTGCATTTAAAGATTTACCGATCAGTGATGACGAATCTCCCTCACATTCCAATAACAAATCAATTGAACCATTGACTGGCCGAGGTAGACCTTTCTGATATTCCACCCGCTAAACCGAATGAAAATGTTAATCATACAGTTCGTGATCTGTGGGCAAAACGGTACGGTAATAGTGGTTTGAAAGATGTTCCAGATTTAAAACGACCTCGATTAGTCGAAGAAAATATTGAGGATGATTTAATCCTAATTGAAGAAAAACACCCAACTATCGAATTATTGGACAGTGATGAAGAAGTCGAGAGACGCGGCACCATAAGAGCTCTCACTGACCAAACGATCCAAGAAAGACACATAATTTCAGCGCTGATGAAGACGATACCGATGTGATCTAATCGATAAAGAAGTTTTATTTATTTGGTGAGGACACACTTTTGAATCGATATCAAACTACGTCAACATCCCGAAACACTGACTTGATTTGCTAACGGAAAATAATATAATTCATTGTCCATTATGTCAAGATCGTCTATCACGTAACGATTTAGCGATCCATCTCGAGGGCTGTATGGGCATAAAAGTCGAGGTCAGACCAGTTAAATATAATGTACCACGAAAATCACCATTTTATAAAAATAAACCAGTTAAAATTGACGCTGTGATTGAGGATGATTCAAATGATGAGCTGCAAATTTGGGAACTGTTTGCCCTGTTTGTAATCAACTACAACAAGGTGATATTTAGATCTTTGCTTAGTTGTATCATTTGAAGGTTAGATGGATATTTTATTGCATTTTTATATTTTATTGAATTAAATCATTCTTTTTTGTAATAAAACTAGTAGTTTTTCTTTGTGCGTATTGTTTATCTGCGGTTTAATATCTAATCTAAATGAAGACGTTAGTGTTCAATATGATTTTTGCACCAAAAATAGTATTTTTTTTGTTCAAGAGAAACGTATATGTTTGGTTGGATTAATTCCAACAGAGCATTATTTTGAAAATTTAAAAAATTAAAATAATGGATCCGACAATCCTTTTAATCTCACGTTATTATTATTATAAGTATTAATAATTTTAGATTAAATTATTATGTATATATAAATCACAAGTTGCACATGCGTACACAAATTATTCGATAGCTGTCACAAATTATCATGGTAATAGACTCGAATAATTTGGGTGTGTTCGGTATTTTCAAGTAAATATCAAAAAATTAATTCACGATTTTTTATCACACGATTCGGACACAGTCTTAGTGGAAGATTAGCACGTTGGAGTCTAAAACTCCAAGGTTTTAATTTCACAATAAAACATCAGAAAGGTAAGGAGAACATAGTTCCTGATATGCTTTCCCGGATATACTGTAACACCAATGGAAGAACATCTATCCAGCATGGTAAAATGATACAAAAATTACTTTGGAATCTGATGCTTTCAAGGAAATGGAATATGTGAAATTGAGTACGAAAATTGACAAGGAACCCAATAAATGTCCAGTTTTCCGGGTTGATAATGAACGAATTTATATCCGGCTTGAGCCTAAACAGTAACAAAATTTACCGGATATACCTACGTGGAAACTGTAAATTCCACATATGATCTAGGAAGAATTGATTAGAAAGGAGCATGATGACCCCTTATCATGGTGGAGCGGCAAAGACGTTGGAGAAACTGCGCAGATATTATTTCTGGCCGGCTATGGCAAAATATTATCTTTTACAAAGCTTTCAAACGGTTAATCATCTGATAAAGCTTTAAGCTAAAAAATATTAAATATTCGTTTATTCATGAATAGTGTTAACTGATATTGAATATAAAAGCTCATATTTTCCAGCTAGATATTCCAATGGAAAAGCTATTAAGGAGTTACCAATAAAAAAGCACATTTAATTAAATCCATGTATTTGGTTCAGTTTGATACTGTTTGATAAACAAATATAAAGTCATAATTATCCATAAAAAATTAATTGGGTAAAAGCTCTAAATAAGCAAAATTTATTTAGAATACTAGTTGCCATGAGACCGGAATGATATATAAACTAGTGAAGTTTTCAATTTAAAGATATTAAAAGTAAAATGTGAAAGCTCTATAAATATAAGTTAGTACAAAATTTGAATAATTTTAAAATTCTTAGATAAAATAAAATGTTCGAAATTGTGGAAGCTTCCATATCATCATTTAATAAAGCTTTTGTCATTTTACTTAAAAGTTCTAAACATATCAACGGTTAGTCAAGTGGAAAGTTTATGATTAATATTTTTCCAGTGAGCTGTCGAGTTAATTGCAGTATAATAAATAGCGCATAGTACTGAAAAAGCTCAAATATATTTATTAAGTTTAACCAAGTTCTTTTACTATTTATTTAATAGAAAGCTTTTAAAAAATAAGTTATGCGAGCTTTTAAAAAAAATGTGATTAAGTTGATTAAATTTTTGGAAACTAGCTCATTTTTCCAAGCGTGGAAAGCTTTATTATTTCATGAAAAGCTGTTAAATCAACAATGAACTACTGAAATAGTTAGAAATCACAATTTATTTACTTTTTAGTTAACTTTTTAATAACCACTGAAAAGCTATTGTTTTATTTTGTATTAATTATATTAAGCTTAAAAAAGCTTCAAACGCTACGCTATAGCGACAGAAATATCTCAATTTTTTCATTTTATTTATTATTTTTAAAAGCTCCATTCATTATTAAGAATCTTGAAAAAAGCTCCAAACCATTAAAACTAAAAATAGAATTTTATTAATAAACAGAATGAATTCAAAATTGTTCGTGGCTCCTACAGTGGAGCTTTCATTAGTTTATGTAGTAAAAATTAAATTATTGAGCTTTTCACAGTTATTTTGCACACAAAAAATTATACAAATATTTTATTCTTTGTTTCTAGGCCAGTGAGTACTCCTCATATCAAAACACAATGGGACGGCGATCAACACTGAACCCAGCCTATACACACCTGAGCAAATACTCATACCCAACAGATGTTAGTGTGAGCAGTCACTATGATGGTTACAATACTTTGGGACTATGGCGAGACACGCGAAACATATCACCGTCAGGCTTTTCCACAATCAAACAACAGAAGAGCCTTAAATTATTGTTGTGCTAGTGGTCGTTTCGATTGCCGGTCTGGCATTCTATACTTTAGTACATTTAAAGCAGAAATTCACGCATGTAAGCTATTTTCATTAAGCTCGTATTTAATGCTTTTTTGATAAATCTATTTTTGTTGTTTCAGCTATTCTCGTTTTTGATGGAAGTTTCCGCGTGGCATAAGGTGGTGTATACCGGATTACGATACAATCAGCATTTCGACAGAAAACCCAATTTTACGAAAAACTTATAAAAATGGCATTTGAAAGTCATAACCACATTCATTTTCGTGTATTCCTCGATATGCGGCAAATTCCAGTGTAAGCACAATTTGACACTTTTGTTGACAATTATAATTTATTTATTGATTTGATTTTGTAGGACCCTCAGCAATCTAGAGCAACCGTTTTGATCGATGAAACTTCATCCTCAAAGTCGTATAAATCGATAAACATTGATTTAGACACAATCGAAATCAAACGACTGCTCGACGAAGATGTGCTACGTTCTGCGTCCTTTATACATGACATCCCGTCCGAGGATCACGATAATTTTATTACAACCGAGACTAGAAATCTGTCTAGAAATTATTCAAAAGACTTGTGTGATTGAGAAAACTCCGTCACGATTCCAACCGATTTCAAGAAATAAAAATAAAAATCCCGGTATTAATGAATCCGAAATTGATATGGAGAATTTACCAGTGATTCAGGGTTCGTTCGAGGTGACCAACACAGATGCGGGTATTACGCAGTGCAAGAGCGGCACCCGTCGTAGATAATGAACCGTGTCGTCCGATCGCCACAACGATAATTCAACCAATGAAAAATAAAGTGAACTATATACGGAAACCGAGAAGCCAACAGCGATTCCATCACGAATGGAGATTTTTTAAAATCCATTTGTCGAGATAGGCGTTTTTTTAATTTTAATAAATTTTCCGAACCAATTACTGCCAATCCAAATCAATCGTCCATCTACTATAAAAGTTTTACAAATCCCGGCTCTTCAACATCACCGATGGGTATGGAACGATTGGGTTCGACCAATGTTGTTCAACCATACCCTATTCCAGTGAATAAAATTGCGATGGATGAGGTAAGGCCCGATTTTAAGTACAATGACGCGAAAATGGTTATTTTGATGGACGAGGCCGAAGAGAAAATAAAATCGATTACATTTGCGGGGGTGTGCTCGTCAAGAAAAATCAATCTGAAACGTCGAGCACTGAGAAAGTTTTGGGCGAGTTACTTTTGGATTTGCTCGAGATTCACGAGGACAAGAGTAGGACACCGAATTACACGAAAAATCATGTGGACATCTTAAGTGTGTAACTAAACTAAACTGCTTTTAATGTTGTTCAAGGAAGTAACAAATACAATTTTAAATAAAACATGGCAATAAATAAAGCAATAGAGTTATGGCTAACAACATTTAAGTATCAATTAATTAAATTACAACAAAAACATATGTCTAATAATACTATATATAGGTATTATTAATTGGTGAAATATTAATTATTTTACCAACTATTTTGTGTTTACGTCTAAAACTCTAAAATAATAATGGTAGTGTAAATATTATAAAAACACGCTAAATTTTCAATAAAAACTCAACTAAATAATAAGTATGTATGTACTACATACGAGTATTAAGAATATTTTTTAAATAAAAAGAAACTTTATAATATTTAAACATGAAAAGAAAAGAAATCACCAGACGCAATAACAATATACTCGTATAATAATACTAGCGTCTGAAGTATTCTTTCCGCGCAGGTGATCGATTACAATAAACCTTGTTTCTTGCAGTACATTTGATAGCTTAATATTTCTATTACTACTTCGAAGGACGAAAAACTTCAACGCCCTATAAAATTATAGCGTAAAGGAAAGATGTTGAATGGCAATGAAGGAGTGCAATGATGGTTTTGTTGCGTACTATCCGAAATGAAAAATTTGGTTGAAGTTATTCACTGTCGATTTTGCATGAATGTGAATTATTTCCTAAAAATACCTAAACCAACAAAAACAATCTGTATGTAGGAAGGTATGTGTAAAACTACGTATTACAAAATGAAATAAGGAAAAGTAATGAAGAAAATATAAAGAAACCAAGCAAAAATCAAATTGAAAATTTCCAAAATCTTATTGCGTGATAACTGACAAATTTCTTGGGTCTAAGCTAATAAAAAACAACTAATAATTGAAAATACAATATATAGGAAGTGTTTTTTATGCAAATTTCGATGATATACATATGTTAAAATTTCATATCAAGCGAATTTTAACATATATCATCGAAATTTGCATAAAAAACACTCTCAGCCTCTATAAGTTTTGAAATGGTGGTGTTTCTCTATAAGTCTAGGTTCATGGTAACTCAAAATTACTTTTAGTTTTTGATCACCATATTTCTGAGCATCAGATAAAATTTAGGAAATTCGCTTGATATGAAATGTTTACATATAATATCTTGAAATTTGAATACAGAACAAACGAAAATCGCTTGATATGATTAAAGTTGTTTTTAGTTGGGATGGAATGTGTGTGTATTGTGATACAGTGCGATTGTGTCTCAATTACTCTAATGTTTGCCAATTTTATCAGAACAAAATCGACAGTGGTGTAACCATTAAGTTCTATAACTCAGTTTTTCTATTTTTGTCTGATTTCTGTGTCATCAATTTTGCGGAAATTATCCATGGGAAATTCAGAATAAAATTGATACATCGAATTACAAATCAATTTCCAAACAACTTCACAGCCGTTGTTATTGTTGTTGTAGTGTATCAGTGAAGACTTGAGTTGTGTCTATCAGTGGCATTTTCTTCAGTGCTGGGATGTTCTATCATCACTTCGATTCGCTTCGATAGACTTTTGTGTCTCTTTTTTTACGAACAAAATTGTGCTCCATTGCGTTTTTTGAATTACGTTTTGTCTATTGCGATCTCAGCCTGTTAGAATAAATTTGCAAACTATCTCTTTTTCCTCTTTTCACTTGCCATCGAAAATAAAAATATTGGTGATATTTTATCGAATGAATTTATAGAAATAGGATCGAGTAGGCTATGATTACAATATAAATTGCGAAATAGAATACAATTTTGTTCATAAAAAAAGAGACACAAATTTCTATCGAAGCGAATCTAAGTGATGATAGAACATCCCAGCACAGGTGTTCTATTCGTTTACTGAACGACTTGAAACATATTCAAAATTAATATTTTTCGGCGTTCTGTGTTATCCTATAAGAACATCATAAAAAAAGTTTTACTTAAAACTAATACATGTAGTAGATAATGGAAGTCATGGACTGGTTGAAGTATAATGTAATATCTACGAGGGATATTCGCATTTTTACGGACAGCCTGGCTGCTATTAAAACTCTACAATCATACTCCCTGACGTCGAAGGTAGCCCAGAACTTTCTGGCATCTTTAAATGAGATGGCTGATCAGTTCAACATCCTCATTTCGATATTACAGGGAATGTAATGGCAGATGAGTGAGCAAGGGTACAGCACGCCTAATAACCCAAGGCAGGCGGGATATAAAGATACTGCTTGCTTCATGTAAACTGCTGCTTCAGGAAGAAGCCATAAAGGAAACGATCGTCAGATGGTCTAACGCCAGTTCGTGTGGAATAACCAGGCAGATCTGGCCTGGACTTGATCGGTCCAGATCAGGCCAATTGATATCGCTTCAACGGCACCATATTTGTATGGTCGTGGGAGCTATAACGGGATATTGTCTCATTGAGATACATGCGAGCAGACTGGGTGTCTCAGCCCACGATTCCTGCCGCAGCTGTGGTGATGAGGAGGAGGAGGCAAATGTGCTCCATCTGCTCTGCCCCTGTACTAGTCTAGCGTACAGCAGAACAAAATTAATGGGAACTTCCCCTTTGACCGACCTCTCGGATCTTAGTAAGATCGAGATCCGGGACTTTAAACGCTTCTTGGTAAGCTCAGGATGGTTTAGCGAGTGAAGAGAAGGAAACTCGAATGTGGTACAGCTACGGACCATTTTTGTGTCTATGGTAGTCCTTTAGGACGGCCACCCTTACCTAACCTAACCATGCTACCAACTGCATCAATCATGGTGCAGGATTCCAGAGGAACTTACCAAAAATTCCGTACATTGTTAGACTCAATCGCCGAATCCAGTTTATTTACTAAAAATGTGTCCAATCTCTCTGCCCACAGCGTAACCATGTGTGAATATCAAAGGCTTAGGTTCTATAAACGCTGGTAGAAACAAAGGACCTGTGCAATTCGATAAAAGTCGTCAACCTCATTTTGTCTGTGAAGGCACTAATAATAAAAAATGTAACTTCTGATCTTCCTCCAATCAGAATGAAGTTAATAAATAAATTTGAATATATACAGTCTTTTAAACTCGCTGATATTAATTTTAATCATCCAAGTCTTGTGGACATACTTCTTGGAGCGGATATTTTTTTTAAAATATTGGTCCATGAACTTGGAGAATCATTAGAATTAGCCAAACGAAGGCTTTTTGCAAAGGAGCGTCGGTTCCAAAAATTGCCAGAACGAAAGAGAGAGTACACAAAATGTATGAGTGAATATTTAGAGTTTGGTAATATGTCTCTTATACCTCAACATAAAATCTATAATAGATCTTTCTCAAAGATATTCTATCTTCCACATTAGCCGTGTTTCTTGACGTATGATCTGATCCGGATCAGATCATATCTGCTTCCCTTTCATTTGTATAGCCGCGTTTCATGAAATCAACTCATAAATTGTATTATTTTTTGTTTTTAGGCTATTATGTTGATCCTAGTAGTATTTTGGTTCAAAATTTTTATACAAAAACAAAAAATAGTACAAGTTTTGGGTTGATTTCATGAAACGCGGCTATACAAATGAAAGGGAAGCAGATATGATCTGATCCGGATCAGATCATACGTCAAGAAACACGGGTATTATGCTGTGATGAAAGATTCTAGTTCAACAGCCAAGTAACGAGTAGTTTTTGACGGTGCCTCGAAATCTCCGTCAGGTGTGTCGTTAAATGATAACTTGGGTACTGGACCCTCAATTCTGCAAGAGCTATTTTCTATCCTTATTCGATTTAGGAAACATAAATTTATTGATCCACCCCACTGTAATTGTGAAAGCTTAGAAGTAAGGAAGTCATTTATATCAAAGCCATCTTAATAAATCAAGCCTCCATGTTCAAAACGTACTTATATTAGTGAGTCTAAAATTACAAAAATAATCGCTCTCTTCATACATTTTATATGGAGAGACATGATTTTCGTTTATAGAAATATTTGAATGAAAAGTAACTCAAAATTATAATTTTTTGAAATCAATTGAAACTATAAACATTGGTTTTCACCTGACTTGAAGGATTTTTCCGTGGGGTTTTCCATTTTATTGTATTAATTAATGGAAAATAAGATACTTTATTCTCTAATAAAGCTCAAATAGAAATACTATAATAAAAATTTGTAAGAAAGGGACATTGTGTACATAACCAACAAAATAATTTATTCCCATCAAACAAATAAACCAAAAGAAGAAAACATCAATGTTTTTTTTTTAAATGGAACAAACATAATGATCATAAAACAACGCAAAAAACGAGAAAAAATATATGAACACAATTTTTTATTTCATAGCAACAACAAAAAGTAATCGCATAAAAAATAATATTGAGAGCGTGATCAAATTGTCCCTCTCCTAATCCTAATTGACATATTGTATATAAATTATGTAACCTTTTGTAACCTTCAAAACAAAACACAACATTTTATCATTTATTTGATCGATACGATCAATATTTTTATTTTGGTTTAATGAGAAATTTCCCAGCGTTTATCCGATTAATCTCCTAAATTTTAATTTATCGTAGTTATCATAATTTTTATACATATTTTTCGATGTTTAGATTTTGAATCGAACTATTTTATTTCTGTGTTGGAGTGAATGCAGTATATTGAAAGAGAGTATTAGAATATATCAGATATATATTTGTACATACAAATTTAAAAGCGCAGATAAATTAAATTAATGACAATTTTATAATCATAAAAATTATGTTTAATTAATATAATTTCGAATAATAACCCTGGCCATCACCTAATTCAATTCTTTATCTATTACTTTATGTAATAAAATATTAAAAGCTCTCACTATTAATAGTTGAACAATTCAAAATAAGTTTGTATGTTTTGCCATGGGATTGCATAGACTTCTTTGTATTCTACACATTTTTTGGTTAACTAAAAAAAGCTCGTTTCAAAATATCGCTCAACATGGAGGCTTTATATATTAAGATGGCTTTGTTTATATATACGTCAAATTATGCTGTATCGACCGATTTCACTGCACTTGCAAAGTTACTCCAACGATCGTCTTCATCTATTTACATTATCGGAATACTTGCTCAGTGCTATCTAGAATTTGCAAATTAACCGGATTTTATATAACCGCGGTTAAGGTTACCAAAATTTTATACCCGCGGTTACGGTTAGAGTTACGGTTACCTTTTTACCTAGTAATAATTCTTGGAAAATGTGAAATATAAATTTTACATTTAATACTTCAACTCAACTTTAATAAAATTCACTTAGCACTTTTTGTTTAATCAAATAGGCTAATAAGGAATTCACCTGCGGGTTAAACCTTTCTGTCATTCTTTTTTTTATATTTTCTCTCAATTCATTTTCCAAGGAATTCCTTCAAAATTTTCTAATTTGGACTGTACAAAATTGATGGCTGCTTTAGCTGTTACTAAATTGGCGTCTTTTCGCCCCAAAGCAAGTTCTGTAAGTACCAACGGTTCCATCATCCCTCGTAGTTCTTTAATAAATTGGAAATCAATCCCTTGTATTAACTAAGTACTATTAAGCTCAGAGAGGGCAGCCTTTATTGGTTTTTGAAGTTTCAGAATTTTTTCCAACATTTGCTGAATTGAGTTCCATCTGTATTTTACGTCCAATTCTAGTTGTAGTTCATATCCAAGTTCTAAAACTACTTTTTCTTGTAATATTGCATTTTTTACAGTTGAAAATATAAATAACTTAACAGTCGCTCATACTTTGTTTAAGGTCTCTGAAATTGTCATAATCTCTTCTGCCTCCACGTCCATCTCCCCGGCACTTGTTGTTATTGAAGAATCATTCTCATCATCGTCATAATCATCATCATCATTTTCGTACTCTTTAATCTCGTTGCTAGCTGGTGTTTTCTGTTTCTTATACAATTTGTCACAAACTGCGAGGTGGAAACCGTGATTTACACACAATTGTAACTCAGCTGGAAAATTCCTGCCATACTTTACCATTACACTTGCTCCATCATTGGATGTTGCAACGATATCAATTTCTAACGATATATTGTAGTTGCGTAGATGAACGGTAACAATATGTAGCTTTTTTGCGTTGCAAGATCCAACAATTTTTGCAAGTCCGAGATTGAAGTTGTATATGATTGTAAATATGTTTACATTTAAGTAACCGGTAATCGCAGTTATAAGAGGCGGCTAACGTTTACGGATTCAATATTACCAAAACCGCGGTTAACGGTTACGGTTAAACTAACCGTGCAAACCCTACTGCTATCGCCTTTATTAATTTTAAAACAAATTTTTTTTTTTTTTTTTTGACAGGTTCTCAAATTAAACGGGCCACAGTGCTTGCGGCACGGTGGTCTCAAAATGAGAGCTTTTCATAAGATGTCAGTCGAATCGCCAAAGGTCCTGATTTAAAACGCGAAAGCAAACTGCGTTCATTGAGAGTTGAAGAACGGATTGGTCTGACTATACCCGCTGCTCATTTAATACGAAATAGCCAGCTATCCTAGACGCTCGCCATTTATTCTCGGCGATGCTCGTAGGAAATTTACATATATCAACAACCTTATTTTTACTTACATCCTTATCAACAACCTTATTTTTTCATAGTCGGTGCCAAAAATCTTGTTACAAAACTAGCTCGTGGATGTACATCCTACAAACGACATCTTGTACGTACAATTGGAGAAACTGCCCTAACTTTCGAGGAACACACGACAGTGTTGTGTCAGATAGAATGCTTGCTGAATTCTCGACCAATTGCACCTATGAACACAAACTATTCAGAAGCCTATGTAATTTTAACTCCTGGCGCTCGGATCGAGAAAACCTTATAGGATAATTCGTCTGCAGACCCAGATCCCATGGGATCAGGTTTAATCGGATAATTTTTAATTTTATTTTTTTCATTATTGGTTCCACATTACATTATTTAAATTATTGAGAAAAATAATTATTAATCTCCAATAATGATTTTTTTAATTGTAATTGGAAAACCAACAAATGTCAGATATTTTAAAAAAGTGTTTTGCACCCTAAACCCAGATACCGAAATTTGTTAATAATAGATTTATGTGCGGCTGATTTATTTATGCACACCTTCAAATATCAGTAACACATTGATTATTAAATAAATGTTGTTAATAATTCAATTATGTTTGTCGAACATACAATATTATTTTTATGTAGCCAAATTTATAAAAATAAAAATGTTACGTTTTATTAAATCAACATATACATAAATTGTTATTTTACATCATATATACATATGTATACTCGTATTTCATTTGACTTAATCGATTGATTATACGTTCAATAAAACAACTTGTGGGAGATAATAAAATATTATTATTATGTTTTGTTAGTTTTTGGAACGGAAAATTCCCTTCTTCAATATATACGAGTATGTATGTATATATAGAATACACCTTGTCTCTTTGTGCCTGGTGCGTAGTGGTAGTTTTGTTTTTTTCATAGCAATAATTTTTGTCGGCAGGAGCACAAAAAACATCAACTTATGAAAATATATTAATTTAAGATTGTACATTTGGGAATGTTTTGATCGCCATCATAAATGTAAAAATAACTTATTTTCCAAAATATATTATGAATTATTAATTTTTACTGTAATCTATTTAAATCAATTGATTCTATATATGTATGTATGCTCGGGTAATATATGTATGTATATTAATAATATAATCGGCACGTCTACGCTTAGACCTACCTCAAAACTCATTAAATGTTACCAAGGTACTTATACATATAGAAACAAACAACAATATACATACATATTTGATAAGATTTCATGTTGTTTCGTAGTTGTAAAATAGTTAATATATAAATATTCGATATGTACAATCACTGGAAGGAAAATTAATTTGTTTGTTATACGAGTATGTCAACAGAACTATAATGCATGAATTTTATATAAAGAAGAAAGTAAAGTGGTTTTATTAATTGATTTAAGGCTTTTTGAATATCCCTTATAACAACACATTTTATACGACTATATATGTAAATAAAATTTAAGTCATTCTGATGTATCCTAAGAATAGATTTTTTGCTGGAGCATTTCAATATTAACGTAAAAATGATACATATATTGAGAGATAGTACATACCTTCAGAAGGAGCGCCCTACGCTTATATTTTTGTCATATTAATTTTAAATTTCTACTTGTTATAAATATACCTTGATTGAGTAAGGAAGAAAAATATTATTTTCTGCTTTTCAAAGCAAATATAAGCGTGGTTTTTTAAAAAGTTTTTTTTTAATTTATTTTATTTTTTACTTTTTAGTTATCGAAATTTGCAAACAATTTTTCGACCATGTTAACATTTGTCAGAAAGTTGCAAAAAGATAGATGGTATATCTTTGGACCCTACCTTTTGGAGTGCGATCCGAGAGCACTAGCTCATATATGATTGTTTTTTATTATAGCCACCTTTGATAAGTCTTTGTCATATTTTGAAATCAATTTTTCAACCACTTGCGATAATCCAATTCAGCTGAAATTTTGCATGCAGGCTTAACTCCGATAACAATACAAGATTCCAACATTTTTCCGGCCTAAAAGGCTTTGAAAAGCCTAAAACGCTTAGAATCCTACATGCAAAATTTAAGCTCAATTGGACTATCGCAAGTGGTTGAAAAATTGATTACAAAATTTGACGATACAAACAGACACACAGAGTGAGCTAATAAGAGCGTGGTAATAATTATAATAATAATAAAAATATAAATTAAAAATATTTCGATCGAACCGAGATTTGAACTTGGGTCTACGAAACCAACGTCCATCACTCTAAACTCTCTAAACGAATCTAGTCACCTGGACTAATGAGCAGTTTTATTCTAACTTAATTTACTATGTTATATTAGTCTATGGCTTTTTCACACTGGTGCTCCATAGTGCCTGATAAATTGATTTAAACCCCATCGTTATTGTGGATTTTAGATCAGTATTACGCTGTTTACACTAGCAATTATATACCAGCTCAAAAGGTTTAGTTCGTTTGAGCCTGCGTACAATATCTGTGTTGTTTAACAGAGTGTTAACATGTTGTTCGAACCTTTGCCTATGTCTCAGTGCATTTTTTCGGATTTCCTTTGAAACAGTGTCAACTTTAAGGTATGGAGGTCTCTTTTTCTAACATACCACGGTGCATCAACGATGTTCCTTAATACTTTGTTTTGAAATCTTTGGATGACTTCTACGTTGCTCTGTTTTGTACAACCCCAAAGTTGTATACCATAAGTCCAAACTGGTTTTAATATGACGTGTGCTTTCCATCGTAGTTTTCCATCTAGTGTCATTCCATGATATTTAGCCGTGTTGGCATACGGTATTATTTCTTGATTAATTGTAACCGGAATATGTTCGAGTCTTTGTTTGTAAAATTGATGTGAACTGATTTAGTTTCGTTAAGTTTAATTCGCCATCTTTTGGTCCAGTTATGTATTTGAGTAATAATTAACTGAACATTCTGAGTTGATTCTTCGTTGTTATCTCCAACAGCTAAGATTGCCGTGTCATCAGAAAAGGTCACCACAGTATTGTTTTCTAATACAAGGAGATCATTAGTGTACAATAGGTATAGGACCGGACCTAATACACTGCCCTGCGGTACTCCTGCCTTGGTTTCTTTCAATTCAGAATAGGAATCGTCTAATTTTACTCTAAAGAATCTATCTTTCAAGTATGATTCTAATATTGTAGTGAATTGCATTGGTAGTACAGTTCTTAACTTATAGTTAAGTCCTTCGTGCTTTTTTCGTGCTTCCAAACTTTTTTCTCCTCTAATGCTCTTTCAATAATATTAGTTATTCTGTGTGCTTGATGTAATGTTGAGTGTTGGTTGCGAAAACTGAACTGATGATTTGGAATCAGGTTTTCCCTCTCAATTATCGGATTTAGCCTTTTTACTAATAACTTCTCAAAGAGTTTAGACATAACTGGTAATAGGGATATTGGCCTATATGATCCAGTTTTGTGTGGTGGTTTCCCAGGTTTAGGAATCATAATTACTTCTGCAATTTTCCAGGGGCTGGATACATATTTCAATCGAAAGGCCGCATTTATAATATTGGTGAGCTATAATAATGCTTTCTTGGTAGTTCTTTTAAAATTTCTGCTGTGATCAGGTCATAACCTGACGCTTTTCTCGGATTCATATTTGTTTTTACCTCATACATGACTTCTTTTGGTGTTGCTCGTCGGATTTCTTCACTTTTCTGTACAACCTCTCCAGTTATTATTTCGGTTTCCAATGATTGGTCATCATGTGGTTGAAATATTTTTTCCAGGTATTCAGCAAAACATCGTACTTTATCTTCGTTATTTCTGGCCCATTTGTTATCTTCTGATCTAATTGGAGGAATCTGCATTATTGGCCTTTTAGTACTTGTATCATTAGATAATTTTCTGAGGTAGTTACTGATAGATTCGTCTTTCAAATCTTTGATTTCCCTTTTAAGTAGCTGAGTCAGAATGTTTAGCTTAGTTTACCTTGAGGGACTCTAGTTTGTTGCCACATTCTCCTTGCCCTTCTTTTTTCTGCCAAGAGCTCTCTAATTTCTCTAGGGTAGTTGTTTCCCTTAATTTTCTTTTTAACTTCAGGAGTGTTTTCCCAAGCTGACTGCTGTATGTCACATATGAACTTGTGAACTTCGTTTTCTAATTGCTCCTCACTCCTTAGCGGAACCATTAAGTTAATTTTTCTTTCTAAAGACAGTCTAAAGTATTCCCAATTTGTGTGCTTATTTACTAAACTAGGATAGCTTTCTTTTTGAATGAACCTTTCACTTAATGTCAAAAGTATTGGGGAGTGATCGGAGCTAAGTCTAGACTTTCATCTATATGTAAGTCAATTAGATCTGGTATTTTATTTGGATCAGTTGGCCAGTAGGTCGGTTTACCATTTGATAAGGCTTCACAACCGTATTTTCTGATAGCATTGAGGAGTTCTTTACCTTTAATTGTTGTTAGTCTAGAACCCCAGTGGAAGTTTTTTGCATTAAAATCTCTTCCAATTTCAAATCTTTTCTCAATAACACTCATAGAG
Source organism: Tipula unca (assembly GCA_951394425.1). Taxonomy (NCBI): domain Eukaryota; kingdom Metazoa; phylum Arthropoda; class Insecta; order Diptera; family Tipulidae; genus Tipula; species Tipula unca. The sequence goes on along the minus strand of OX596381.1, from coordinate 55,492,681 downwards.
TTATTTTTGGTCTTGATATTAACAGCTGTTGCTTGTATTTGTTCTGTTTCATATTTTAATTCCCCGAAGTTATTAATACTATTTCTAATTATAACAGCACTACCTCCCTTAGCAGTAGTTCCCGGGTGAATAGTGTGATATGTTTTATAATTTCTAAATTTGATAATTGATTGTCTAGTGAAGTGAGTTTCAGAGATAAGACAGACATCGATTTTCTCTGCGTCCAGAACCATTTGCATTTCCTGTTGGTGTTGCTGGAGTCCATTGGCATTCCAGCATAAAATTCTTAAGTCGTTAGACATGGTTTTGTTTAGGGATGGCTCCCTTGGTACTGTATTCTAGTTTCTGTAATCGCTGATCAAAAGTATTAAGTTTGCTTAATATCAGTTTAAGCGTTTGATTTATGACGTCTGTTTGAGGAGTTTTTTTGATTGTTTTCGTTACTCATCATTACCTGAGCGTAAGTTTTTTTGCCCACTTCTGCTTGAGAGGCTATCAACGCTTTACGCCTTAACTCTCCTTTAAATGATTCAGGCCTGTTTATTCCAACAGTTTGATTTTTTATTACATTTGTATTTTTAGCATGTATATGTTTTTATTTTTGATGTTTTGCAATTCAATAACAACACTGCATCCTCTGTAGTTAGCTGGATAGTTTTCTCCAGAATCTATAGGGTGTACATCTGTGGGTTTGACACAATAGTATGGTGTTTACCTGGACATTTGACACACCTGCCGTCTTTGTTACAGTTTTTTTGAGTATGTCCATATGCTTGACATTTTTTACATTGTGGTATAAGTTTAGATCTTCTTAGGGGCTCAATGTTGATTTTGCATCCCAAGATGTACTTGATTTGATGTATTTTTTCAATACCATCATCTGCGCTGAATGTCAGCATATACATATTCAGAGGCTCCTTCTCACTTCTCCGTTTTAGCTTAATTGATGCTTCAGTTGCATTAAAACCTTTTCCTTTCAGGTCCTTAATTATTTTTTCTGGTTTACTTGTAGAGGGCAGATTTTTAGCCAGTACCCTAATTTGTCTGAATTGTTTGTTTTCAAACGTATGCCAAGAATGTCCCATTCGCTTAACATTCTTGTCATTTCTCTGTAGGTTTCTAAGTTTATTTTGATGTTGTTTCCACTCATCAATTTTGTATTAAACTTATCTGTTTTAGTTATTGTTTTAATTTTCTCATACAGTAGATCATAGTTTTTAACTCCATCTATAACTATTGGGGGTGGTGGAGGGGTAGTTTTTTTGGATTGTTTTGGATTAATTTAGGAATTGACTCTTTTAGTTGAGGAGGAGTAGGTGTATCATTCCTTCTCCTTTTTTTCTCTGGCTTTTGACCCTAATCCACTCGTGAGCTAATTCTTCTTCATCCGTATGGTATTCTTGTTCCATTAGTTCTTGGGTAGGAGGAGAATGAACGTTTTCCTTTGCTTTAAGGGCTTTAACTTCGTTTTGAAGAATCCTTATATGTTCCTGCATCCAAGCAATTGTATTATTTAATTGTTTATTTAAATTATTAGATTATTGGTATGAAAATGGTTCCTCGTTACTCATTTGACCGACCGGATTTGATGTGCCCTGGTTATGAACCAGATTGTCCTCGTCAGAATCCATAGAGGCCAATCTTCATAGAGCGTGGATTTACCAATGTTGATATTGGTGTACCACCTTAATTTAAATTGACAAAAAACTCATCGACCCAATAATTTTGGCCGGGAGTGTATATAAAATAATAATAACTTTTAATTTTTTCACAATGTTCAATATGTACTTATATAAAATAATTTTAAAAAAACTACTATCACTGCACTTGAGAAATTAAATTAAAAATATTTGGATCGACCGAGACTTGAACTTGGGTCTACGAAACCAACGTCTATTACTCTAACCACTCCACCGCCGCCGCATATTTTTTTCGTTGCTAAATTCGTCTCTTACGTTAGCAATTTGAATAAAGGCTTCGAATGTTAGAATTTGACGATACAAACAGACACACAGAGTGAGCTAATAAGAGCGTGGTAAAAAAAACAATGTTGAAAAGACACCCATGCAACCTTAATTTACGTAACAAGATTGGTAGTATTATTTTAAATTGCGAGTACATCACGATCACAATCTAAAGTACAGATACAAAAGTTATTTGTTTTTTTTTATGATTTTGGATGTGGGTGGATATAGGAAAACAAGCCTAATCAAATCAATAAACATAAACATTTCAAAATGTTACCCTATACATCTATAAATAAAAATCATAATTCAAAAGTTTAATATATTATCCTAAGTTCATGGCCGCATTCTGTGATATGAACATATGTCATTCGTAATTTAAATATAGACATAAGGTCGCCTTTCTACTAAACAATCAATACAAACATATAACGTATACATCTCTATATAACATGTTTTAGATTTATGTATACACTTAGACATAATTATAGTACATATATAAGAAAACATGTACTCGTATATTAGTCGAAAAACTAATAATAATAATCCTATTTGTATTTTAAATAATAATTGATTCAATTCATGTAAACAAATATGTACATATATATACATATTACATATTTAAAACTGTTGACAATTCATAGTACTACATATTGTTACGATTTTGCCTTGTCAAATTCAAGGTTCGATCACTGGATTGTGAATAAAACAAACGATGTAAATTTTAATTATTTAACTTCACAATAATTATTTTACAACACTTTAACAACACTATATTACACTTTAATAACACTTTATTTTACTTTATAAACACTTTCCTTTTAATTACTATTAGCACTCTCACGGTTAAAACACAACTGATTTTCTCCCAAATGTTTGTCGCGTATTTATACCAAATATTCTAACCATTCTAGAAATCTCCAGAATATTCGATTAGTCTAGATAAGTCTAGACACATCTACACTGTTCTACTTTATAACAATTTTACATTAACGATAGTGTCGCTATTCAAACATAGATGTCGCCACGATCGTAACAATATGTACATATAGACTGTGTCCGAAACCTGTGATAAATATTTTTTAGTACAGAATTTTGACATTATTTGAGAGTTATTCCCCTACATTCACAAATTTTTATTATGCCGTCCGAAATGTATAATAAATCTCCCCACCTTAAATGCCTCCCCACCTTAAATGCCTCAAACGTCAAATTTTTGTGAAAATGAACGCCATTATTCAGTTGTGTTTTTCTTGTAATAATAAATTCCTGTCGATATTTTTATAAAATAAAAACTAATTTAAATAAAGTTTTATTAATATTTATTATTATTTTTATTATAATAATTATTTTTATTAATACAAATTTTGTTGTGTTCTGTGTAAAATTGTGTTTGTGATAAATAAAAAAATAAATTTGAAAGTGACGTTGAATTTTTTTTACAATAAAATGGATCCAGAAATAGAAATGCAAAACCAAGCATCAAATTATTCATCAAAATATTTATATACAACTAAAACCTATATTAATTAGTTTAAAAAAATGGCTAATGCTGAAACAGCCCAAGTAATAGCACTACCATTACCTCCGGCCCAGTATGTGAATTTATTTATTTATCACAGAGGAAAATATACGTAAAAATTGTGCTACGCGACCTCCACCACCCATCCATGAAACATACTCTATGTTTGGCAATTCGTTTAACAACGATGACACTATAATCAGACCTCTTGAAAGTCAAGAGTTCAAGCGATTAAATCCACAGCATTGTGATCGACGGAAAGAATTAAAGAAGCCGAATCATTCGTTATTTGTAAATTTCTTGGACCTTACCAACCTACTCATTCACTACCCGGACAGCCCGAGGCGAACAGAAAAGGTATGAAGGACTCCTTTAGTTTATATAAATCATGATCATATTACTAAAAGTATATTTCATTTAGATTGAAGATTTAAATCTTCTATTCGTCTACATCCACCACCACCTGCTAAATGAATTTCGGCCACATCAGGCGCGTAAAACCTTTCGCGTCATTATGGAGATGCAAAAGAGGCAACGAGTTGAGACTGCTGAACGATTCCAAAGACATTTAGAGAAGGTGAGAGAGATTGTCAAAAATCCATTCGCAGCATTACCAGACAATATACATTTGGACAATAAACTCATGTTGCCTGATAATTTTCTCGATATGGATAACGATTCACAGAATAATGGGGCGGGTGAAGATGGGATTTATCCTCACGACAGACTTATGTGCAGTATTGTAGATGATTTACTCTTATAATTAAATTAATAACATTAAATATATTAAATTGTAAAGCTTTTATTTATTAAAAAAATCATTTTTGTATATTCGAACTTTTATTTATTTTTATTTATCTTTTAATCATTTCATTTTATATTAATTCAGTGTGTGTGTTCATATAAATTATATATATGCTCGTATGTATATAAATTGTATCATCCCGCCAAAAACATCATAAAATTTCGATCCATCCGCCATTTTATATGTATACGAATTTTTTTCTATTGCTCGGCCTACAACACAATGATATAAATTATTCGTACGGATCTGTCAAAAATTATGATAGCGATAGACTATAATAATTTGGGTGTCTTGGGTTTTTGCATGCAAAAGTCAAAATTCTGTACTAAAAAATATTTATCACAGGTTTCGGACACAGTCATAGTAGAATAGTTTTCGATTGGATATTGATAGTTTTTGTTATTACAGAATAAATTAAATCGTTTGAAAATTCTAGTTGCTATTAATAAAAACAAAAATGTTAAAATTATATATTCCACCTAGAGTCTGGCTTTCCCGATAGTTTTATCGATCCCGGGATTGCAAAAAATAAATTGCCCGGGATTTCTCGGGACCCGGGATTATATATTAATATTTGCATTAGTACCAGCGCTGCAAAAAGAGGCACTTTAATGCGTCTTGGGCACCTTTGAAGTTAAAGGTTTTGCAATGCTAGACAATTTTGGACAAAACTTTCTATAATATCCAACAAGGCCAAGTGTTGGATAATTTTTTACTGCTTCGATTTTAGATGAATCAGGTTTAATGTCAGAATGAGTTAATATATGTCCTAAATAATATATTTCTTTGCAATGAAACTGACATTTTTCGGGATTGACTTTTAAATTGTACTGTCTTAAACATGAAAATACATCATTTATATTTTGATTGTGATCTGCCGTACTTTTACCGTATATTACAACATCATATAGCTAAACTAGGCACTTTAATCCATTTAGTCCACATAAAACGTTGTTCATAAGCCTCTGAAAAGTACTCGATGTATTATGTAGCTCAAAACTCATACGAGTAAACTGGTAATGTCCGGTTTCAGTACTGAAGGCAGTTTTTTCACGGTCTTTTAAATCAATCGGAACCTGATGGTATCCATGAGCCAGATCGATAGTAGAAATTTGTCTAAAATAACCGTAATATTAGGTAATGGAAACACTTCAGGAATTGTAATCTCATTTAGTTTCCTATATGTAATCAATTACAAGGCGCCATTTTTTTTTCATTTGTTTCGGATAAAATGGGAAATACCAAGGAGATTTAGAATCTTCTTATTATATTATCGGATTTCATATTACTAACTTGATTATTAATTTCATTTTTAACAGAATGAGGCAGTCGATATGGTTTGCAAAATATTGGATTAGAGTATTGATTTGATGAGAGGTTGCATCTGTTACAGATAATTTATCTACATCAAGGAAAAAAATATCCGCTAGAGAGAGCGTCCTCAGGTGGCGGATAGAGGAGTGCTCATTGGTATCTACAGGCAGCGAAGGGTAGGGAGGAAATAAAATACTCCCCGCTGACCAAACATAAAGGAAAATGCAATGGAAACAAAGAAAGGAAATATTTCCCCAGGTGATAATCCAGGTTTTAACTTGGAAACTCCACCCTTCCATGGATTCTGGGGGGAACCAACCATTGCTAAAGGAAAGATCACGATCGGAGAACTTTACCGAAGAAAACCCCGTTACTAACCCTTTTGGAAAGACTTCCAAATTGACAAGATCACCAACAAAATACGGTAACGAATATGAAAAGAAAAATATGGAACTACGCAGAAAGCTATGCGAATTTGAAAAGATCACAACTAAGCTAAGTAATGATTTCATGATACTTAAAAAAGAAAATGTGGAACTTAGAAAAGCTCTAATACCTGCTGTAATAGAAGAGAAATCAAGAATAGAAGAGCAGAACGTAGCTAAAAACGTAGCATTTGGCGGAAACGTAGCCATCGGCCAGAATGAATATGTCACGGACTCAGATGAACTTAATTCTGAAGTGAATTGGGTGCTAAAAAAAAAGAAACAAGGAAAAAAGCGACGACTGAGCAAATCACCCTTTGTATCTCCAGAACAAATACTCGTACAAGAAAAAAAGGAAATAAAAAATCAGAGTAAAAAGGTGCAACAACCCAAACGATATACGAAAAACGATGGATTCAAACCAAATACAATACCAAACAACGATGTAGTGGAGATCTTAAAGTCAATGTCCCAGACGAGAAGAATTCTAGAAAATTGACCCTTTCACTTAATGAAAAGGGAAATACATGGTACTCAAAAGATCCAGGCCGATCAAAGTTTTGGCAAAAAAGCTGCACCCATCCTGCCAGCCAGAAGAAATAAAGGAAGATTTACTTTCTAAAAATTTGAAAATAAAAGAGGTTACACAAATATTGGAGAGAAAGGATAAAACTCCGCTATCACTGTTCATGTTAACTTTTGATAAAGATGAAGACATACAAAATATTTATCAAATAAGGCATATCCTCAACATGAAGGTGGAGATTGAAGCTTTACGAAAATCAAGATTGGTCCCGCAATGCAAAAATTGCCAATCATTCGGGCACACTCAGAACTACTGCAATAGAGACCGAAGATGCGTTAAGTGCGCAGCTAAGCATTCCTTCAAAGAATGTACAAAAACCAGTGAAACTCTTAATTAAACTTAATCCCGACAGCTCGCCCGGCTTGATTGAGCCTCTAATGTAAACCTCTATTTGTCTTTCCAGTGTTTTTAACAGAAAAGAGGATAAGCTTATAGGCCTAAAGTCTTTGGGATAGCAGTGAGAGCTTTTTCCCGCCTTAGGTATAAATATAACTTTTACTTGAGTCCACTTTCTAGGATTGTGACAAAGTTCTAGGCTGCCTTTGAAGATAACTTCTAGCCAGGGTAGGGTTAAATCAATAGTTCGCTGGATATCCGCAGGGATAATGCCATCAGGTCCTGCCGACTTGTATGGCTTAAAACTGTTTATTGCCCATAGGATATTCCGCTTATTTACTATATGACTTACGGAGTCTACACCCCTATTTATCATGGGTCTTTCCGGAGCTAGCACCGAGCACTCCGGGAAATGCGTTTCTAGTAATAGGGATTCGTCAATACACGTAGTTCAACCATCCGGTCGTTGACTGGAACATAGGACTTTGCGTGGCCTAGCAGCCTCCGAGGTCTCCTGTATATTGCCCCAGTAGTGCCTTCAGGCCCTCGTTATAGCTGCTCTTAGCTCGCACTTGTAGGTTTTAAGGGCTTCCTTATAACAGCCCCAATCTGCAGCAGCATTTGTGTTCCTCGCTTTTTTGAACAATCTCCTGCATTTTATACGAGTACCTTGGAGTTCTCTCGACCACCAGGGTGGCCGAGACTTACCCAATCAAATGACAAACAAAACCAAAGATAGTGATTTCTTACGTTGCTAATGGCTGGCTTTGGAAGATGTTATTTTGCAGCTGTTAGAACAATGGCAACCACTGAAGCATTACTTTCTACTCGAAAAATTCGAGGCAAAAAATTTGAATAAACATGTTGCTTGTGACATATCAGATCAATTAAGTTCCAGGAATTGTATATAATTTAATTTGTTGTCTAATATTCTTATACTAACAAACAACCTCAATAAGGAATTCCAGAGTGAACAGCCAAAGATTAACAAACTGTTGCCTTCTGTATAAAATCGTTTCTTTTGACCGTCTTCACAATAAAAATAATTTTTCAACGCAATTTGTTGATTTAAATGCAATATATTTGGGACCCAAAGCTGAATTAGAAATTCAAAAATGTAATTTATCAATAGAAATTGTATCAGCAATTCAAGAAAACTGTAAACGTTACTATATCAAACTTTGTGATCAAATTATTAATAGATTTGACTTTAAGGACGAAACATTTGTTCAACACTAATCCCTTTAATAAATTTATTTCCTCACTTATGCGAGGATTGGATAAAAGAAGAATTTCGACCTGTAATATTTCAAAAATTTGTTCCAAGTTCTCGTAATTTGGAAGAGTTTTGGGGTAAAGCTTTTGAGGGGAAAAACGGAATAGGCGAGTTTAGGTTTCCAAACTTAAAACATTTTATTGGTGGCCTTTTAAGTCTACCTCACAGCAGTGCCGCTGCGGAAAGATATTTTTCGGAATTAAGTAACATTAAAACTTAAAATCGAAATGGTTTAAAAACTGAAACGATTAACGCTTTAATGACAGCCAAGCAGCTGTGTTGAATTTTCAATTCAATTAAAACCAATTCATAAAGTACATACTTATATGTACATACATATATAACACTCGAATGTAATTACTCAAAAAAATATTATTTAATGAAACAAACAAAAAGTATTCAAGCTTAAATGAAATCTGTTAAATTCTTGATTATTATTTCTGAGCTTGCTAAGGGATGCTATATTTTGATCATTCCGCCGCCTGACTGACGATTGAAATAAGACTTACAAAAACATAAAATATCAATAGATTTGTCTGATAAATTGGCACTCTTCGTAATGATCAGTCCCGCATTTGCAGAAGTTCGAAAAATGAATGTTGGCCAATACTGTGCGCTATTGATGAGCTATCTAAGCACCCAATTGTGGTAATTGGAGTTTATTTAGAGCAATGTAAACCCAATCTTGAGCCGTTCCTCAATTTTTTCGTGGATGAGTTGCAAATGCTGACTTGCGTGTGAATGGGCAGTGTGCCCATGATTAAGATTAAATGCTTAACTAAACCAGATTTTTCTGGTGTATTTTTAAATTATGTCTATTTGACGTAAGCTCTGTACAACAAATGACGCATAAACACATTTTTCACACAAAATTAACACAATTCATAATTAGAATTATTTGAAACGCAAATAAAACACAATTCCGAAATAGGCATTTTTTTAGACGCAATTCGCAAATAGGAATATTAATCGCCGACATTATTTATCACATCTTAAAAATGGCGTATAAAAATGAAGAGTTTTAATTTCATGATACTTTATCTCATGCTTTATAACATAAGAAATCTCAATTTGATTATTTTTAAGTGTAGGAAGTATTTTATAATTATTTCCAAAATTCAACGTTTTGAAACCAACACTTCCAACTAGCAACGAATACTCAAAAATTTCATCAAAATGCTACTTGGATTATAGCTGCAGCCAATTGACTATCCAATGCTCCCATATCTGTGTCCAATATAATGTCACCATCGATCTGAAACCTTCGGTCTGCTTCTACTTGAACTTCATTTTCAGCTTGGACTGTACCACTGTTACTAAATAATCGAACCATTTGTTGTTCTCCTAATCGTTTTATTGCAGCCTTTGATGAAATAGGAAAATCATTTTCTTTTGATTCTGTTAGAAAATGGAAGTTCTGCAGATATTTAATTAATGAGATTAAATCTCTTCTATCATTTATACATATTTTAAACGATTGTAATATTATTTAAGAAAAGTTTGAAGTGTAAATTAGCGTCTCTTCGTCCAAGAGCTTCGACGGCTAACTTCAATGGCTTTAAAGCTTCGGTCAAATGACATATTATTGTCAGATACTCATTATTAAAGAAATTGGAACAGTTTAGTTCTTTTAGAGCTTTAGAAATACAACGTTATTATACTGTTCCATATTACTTTGAGATCAAGAATTAAGTTTATTACATGACCATGTTGAATTTTAACATAATTTTGGAGAATTGCATTCTTTAATATCAGATCGCAGAATAGGAACAAGTAAAATTGTATCATCATATGTACAAGTTGACAATCTATCGGAATTTGAAACAACAGAATTAGAATTCTCATAGTTACTACTATCAGTTCGATTTTAGTACTCTCGTCTACTGTCTTTTTATAAATAACGTCAAGCACATCCAGGGAGATTGCATGATTATAACTCTGTTGGATATGGCGACAAGCGCCCAAATTTTATCATTACGGATGCACCATCTGTTGTTAATGCTACCATAGCATTTGGAGATAAGCTAAATTCTGCAAGCTTAGTGCAATCGAGTGCGTTTTATGCATATTTTTAATCTAGTACTACTTCTAGTTATTTAAATTAAAAGTAATAAAAAATTTAAAGAAATAGTTTTAGTTTTTAATGTGGTGGAGAAGAAAAATGATTCCCGAGAATAATAAATGGATTTCCTGGGAGATTATAAATTATTCCAAAGATCCCAAGAGCCAGACACTATTCCACCTTACGCAACACGATATTTTGATTCAACATCTACGCCTTAGGCCGGTTGTACATTTCAGCTAAGCTAACCTAAGCGATGTGAACTATGTTCATAGCTTTCGGTTGTAAATAAAGAGTTTTAATAGATCGATCCACAATTGAGCTAAGCTATCCGAACTTTGCATTTTTGATTTGAACAATGAAAACTAACATAGCTCGAGTTGTCTTCGCCTTGCAATTTACTTGCAAATTTTAAGATATAGGAAGCGGGGTAAATAAACAAAACAAATACAATTTTGACGTAGGACTACATCTTGTTTTGATTAGATGCGTTTTTTTATTCAAAACTTTTCGAGTTCGAATGCTGTACTGGATAAGAATTTTCTCGTTTATTCAGTCAAATCTAAATTAATTAAATTTTTTATCGATTTATATAATACATTTAATGTACTATACATACTTTAATTGACTATTACCGAAATAAAATTAAATTAAACTTTATTTTTCGATGTACTCGATAAAATCATAGTACACGAACTCGAAAACATTGGTTAATTCTCGATTTCAAATGAGACGGATATGGATAAGTAATATTGATTTGGTTTGTGACGTGAATAGATCAAAGAACCATTCAACCGAACATTCAGCAACTAAAATGAACTTAACGAGAAGAACTTCTATTTTAAATGAAATAAACTCATTTGATATGTTCGTAAATTGTACAGAACGTATAGGCAGTATTTGAAAACTTCCAAACTGGTCAAGGACTGTAAACATTTTATTAACATATTTGTGGTAATGAAGGTAATCAGGATCAATTATGAAATTCATTGGACCTGAACCGGCAGTGCCCCTGACCTTTAATTGTGGTATGAAAGCTATTAAGAACTATACATATTTTTGCAGGCTAAGCGTAATTGGCTAGCTTCCACTACATGCCGAGTGCCTAAGTACTTTATTTGTGAACCTAATCTGAGGCTTACAAAGTTTGCTTTATCTTTGAAGAAAAACTTACTGAGAGTTCTGGTTGCTATTCTAACCGACCATGCTCGTTTTAAACTCAATTTAGAAAAATAAGACTTGTTCAAGATTCCTTGTGTGACAACTGTCTTGAAGATAACGATGACAGCATTCACTTTGTTTGTGGTTGTCCCGCTTTCGAGGTAGTTAGGCCCCGGTTTCTTAATCATAGATTTTTGAATGTCGGTCAATTGTCATCCGTTACAGTTTGCCAGAGCAGCCGAGCGCATTTGCGAAATGTGAAAGAATCCTCGGTTTGCACCAGAGTGCCTGCTTGGGTTCCGGCCAACTTAATATCTGAATCACTAGTATTTTTTTCAGATGGCTCGTTTTCTGGCAGTTTGGGTATTTACTGTACTATTACTCAAGCGGAATTAATCGCGGTTACTCGCTGGGCCATTACAGCTATTAATTTCGCGGTTAATGGTGAAGATATTATTTTCTGTACTGACCGTAAATCTATCCTCAACTCCTTAAATAATCCTTTGACCAACTCAAAACTGGTGAAGGATTGTAAGAATTTTTTGAATGTTCTCTGCCGTAATAATAAAATTGCGGTCTTATGGGTACCTGTGCGTATTGTGACATTGAAAGTAATGAAATCGTAGACTATTTGGCAAAAATTGGCTCACGTTCATGTTTCGTTGAACCTGAACCTGCTGCTCCGCTGCCTCTTTACATTGGTAAAAAAATAATCAAAAATGCTGTTCTACTTCATTTAAAGCAAGCGTGGTCATCGACACCCATCTGCCGTAAGGTGAAATAGTTTATTAGTGAGCCCAACTCGAAGCTAACTAATTACGCTCTTTCATTAAAAAAGGATAACTTAAGAATTCTAGTACCGATTCTTACTGGCCATGGCCGTTTTAAGGGCCATCTCCATCGCATAGGACTAGGCAGCAATGCCGTATACCATGTAGGCCTTGAAAATGATGATGATAGCATATACTTCATCTACAGCTGCCCTGCTTTCATGTGCTTAATTCCAGGAAAATTCCTGTGCATCTACTATCCTCTCTACCTTGGTTCAAACTTTTCCAATTTTCTAAGGATGCAGAACGCGTGTGTGTGATTTGATAGAATTACATGGTTGTGAAGAGTACTAGTGCTTCGTCCAGAATGTTTTATAATTTCTTTCTAATTGAAATTAACCCAAACAAATTTGAACTAACTTGATGATGTTCAAAAAATGTCATACACTAATTTTATTGTAATATAACAATTAAACAGGAATTAATATAATTCAGTCTCTTTGAATTCGGTAGGCTCGCTAGAACAACTTTTGAAATAAAAAAATAACGGTATAAAAGAATATGCCAAAATCAAAAACTGAAAAATAAATTGAATTTTTACAATTTGATGTAATGCCGTGACTGTTGATTTGCCTTTTTGAAAGTGGCCATGCAGGTAGTACCTCCATCATCTTATTCAGAAAAGATGAGACACTCTTACGTTGGTATATGATTTTTCTTTATCTAGAGAATTAAAAGCCCCATTAGGTATGAATGACACCTTTACTTTCCTCCATTACCGAGGAACGTAGCCATAATTCAGGCAAACTGCGAATATTTTAGATAAGGGCATTTTAGTATTTTCCTCCCTTCTTGAAGGAATACCCTTATGAAGTACTCCATCAGTTCCAGGTGATTTATAGGATATGAAAAACATTAGTGCCCATTCAACACTTTCAACCATGGTTAATTTCTTTGCAAAGACCATTTCTCCCTAAGTTTCAACTTGTCGCCCAGGAACATCGTTTTGACTTGCTAGGCTCTTTATTAAAATCATACTGATACACATCATGAATTAAAATAAAAATTATTTAATCAATGACAACAAGGATTTGCGAGAACATACAAATTTTAGATATTACGAATACTATTTCGTTTCCTTTACACTATAACAGATACTAAATCTTAGAATGTTTACCTTTCTAACGTAATCAGTGAAAACAGAAAATATTTTCGTTTTATTTATGTTTGATTTATTTTATCAGTAACTTTTTAAATTGTGCTAAAGTTTTGATTCTCCTATATCCCCAATAGAGAATAAATTAAAGCTTGCTTAACATTAACAGCAACATAAATTAATGTCAAAAGCACGAACGTAATACATATACATACATATGAAAACAAAATGTCGTGTGATCCAATATAGTTTATGCTACGTTTTGTTAGATTTGATATAAATTATTACAGTCGGTTATTGTTTGAATATGGGATAATGTACATATGTTGTATATATATGAATGTGATGATAACGTTAATTAATTATACCACTTTGGAATGATAAAATCGCGTACTTAAACTATATAATAAATATATATTATGTTGTACAATACAATTGTTATAGTAAATGGTATTTATTATTTTATGTATTTTATATATAAAACGCTTTTTTTTTATTGTCCATGGAAAACGCAAAAACGAAATCTAAATTCTTTTATGAACGATGTGAATTTACCTCACAAAATAAATTAATTAAATTTATAAATAAGTAATACATAGTTAGAAAATATATCATGTTTTTTTTGTAATCCTAGTCACGCGAATAGACAATATTCATGTCATAAATGAATTGTTTTAGATAAATTATAAATGATAAATTATGTTATAGCGAGATTTAATTGATTTATTACAAATGTGTGTATATGAAATTATGGGTTTTGTACATTTATTTAGAGTGATGCACTCTTAGTTTATATATAAGTACTTATGTACTGATTGAGATCTTTGGGCACATTTAAGTTGGTCACAAGTTTCATCAACCTAAGTAAAGTTGAAAACCTCACAAACAAATTAGAGCATTTTACCTAATGGACCGCTGAGTCGTAAATCTTCTTCACCAATATTCCTGTATACTTAGAAAGAATTTCTAAAATAAATAATTTAACTAATAGACAAATTTACGATTTACAAAATTCCATAACCTCACCAAAAATAATTTAAAATGGATACAAGACCGTAAAAATATAATTTAAAAATAAAATATTGTAGCCATGTTACGACCGCACATTTTCAATTTTAAGAGAGTTTGCAATAGTATGAACAATCGAATGCATGACATTTCCAAATAATTCGCCAACAGTGAAATTAATTTTTTACAAATCAATGTTTTGAAATCACCCTGGAAAGGAAACGTTCTTTAAGTACTCCTTATAGTCTTATAGATATAGGGTGTCCATAATAGGGAAAGAAAAATAGAGGACATTTTTTTAAATTAAAAATGGCGATTATTATTGTAAATAAATTTAAAAATAAATATAAAAAGCAAATAAACTATCAATACAATAAACAATGTGGTATATATAGGAATTTTGTTAGAAAATTGAAATTCTCCAAAAAAAACGGATCTTTGAGCGAGACAAATCTCTACTAGTTGAAATGTATTTCCTTTAATTTTAAATGCAAAAATATTTATCACATTAAAACTAAAATCAATAATAATTTACCATGCACAAACCAGATTCGCCAGTTGTTGTGAAACAACTGCTGACCACTCCAAAGAATACCATAAAGTATAGAAAACGCCTGAATGTCGGTTAGATAAAATTATAATTTAAAACCTAAGGCGGATACAAATTGAACTTAAAAAAACGAGCACACATTTTATGGTAAACAGAAATAACCTAAATAATAATAATTGAATATACAATTGCAAAACTCAATTTGGCAATTAATATTAAAACATTAATATGTGTCAATTTGTGAAAACAAAAATAAGTCAATAACAACAATTTGACTTAGAATATTTAGTATATATAATTCAAAATTTTAGTCAATAAGTTAGCTGAAGTCAATAATTAAAGTAGTGGAAGTTAATCAAGAATTGAAGTCAATAGTTAAAATTAATAAGCCAGTTGAAATAAATAATAAAAATAAGCCAATTCCAATTATATTACAACGGATCAAATTAATAAATAAAATAAGAAAAATAATTCAACTCAGTGTTCATTCAATCATCCAGCAGAAGTATCAACAGTATCAAGTAAGTATATCTCTACAAAATCGCAATACCGTCATAGCCCCCACCAGTGGTAAGCGGGTATTGTTAAAATTCAACTACTAACATAAACGGCACCGATTTTGGTAAACATTAGCGGACGAACCTCGTACGGCAAAGCGAGGGGGGAAGACGGAAGAGTGTTTCAGCGCTCAAGCTTCCCTAGTTACGGTTGTCTACCAAGATCTTTCTCCAACTAACATAGATATTTCTCCCGACACATAACAAACACCGGATATCCTATTATAATATATTTGTGACAATTAAATATCATAAATATAACATTATATTTTTGTGATACTCAAACATATAAAATATAACATTGGCGCTGCCGCAAACTTTCCACTCTGGGTCACACTATTATCATTATCAAATACGCAAACTTTTCACTCCGGGTCACACAATTATCAGTATTACATACGCAAACTTTCCACTCCAGGTAACTAAATCAGTAAAATATTATTGTAATAACAAATAGTCGGTATTAGACGCAAATTTTCCACTCCGGGTAACCGAAAACGTTCCACTCTGGATAACAAAATACTTCACCATCTAACAATTCCAACCTATCGCGACATACAATTAAAAAAAAACATGGCACAAATTCAAGAGTCAGTTGAAAGACGAGCTCCTCTCTTTTACGGTCAACAAGACGTTGATGCCAGCGAAGTAAATTTTTTCATGGATGCGTGCAAACGTATCGAAAAATTATACGCTGACAAACCGGACAGTTTGGCTACCGCATTAGAAGAAACGATATTTAGACTACGAGGAAGAGCATATGAAATATTCCGTGACATTGAGGTTAAGACCTTTAAAGAATTTTATAGCACCTTAACACGAAAATTTCTGCCTACCTACACAGTCGAGATATTGTCGAATAGACTCAGTAATGCCAAACAAAACAAATTTGAAAGTTGCGGAGATTTTGGAAGCCGCGTCCAAAGCTACGCATTAGATTATGAAGCGGGCGTTCAAATCAAATATGGAGAAGATAATTCACTTCCGAAACCTTTATTAGCTACATTGGAACAAGAAGCTTTTGTTCGTGGTTTACAAAATGTTGCTATAAAACACATCTAACGATGTTAGCAGACAAACCTCTTAAGGAACTGATAGAAATGGCTGGCCGAATTGAAAGACAACTTGGTTACAGCAAAGTATACCAAACACCACAAGTAGCCGATCAGGAAATGGAGCTAACTAGATGTCAATTATGTGAACGAACAGGACACAAGGCTAGAGAATGCCGCTTCAATATGAGAAGTCCAACACTCAGAGAACATTATCATCCTCTAAGCTTCTGCAGGTATTGCAAAAGAACTGGTCATACACTGGAAAACTGCAACACCAAAAGAACAAATGATGTAAGGAGAAGGGAATTTCCAACACGCCCAAATAACTTCACCACTCAACCTGCACAGAATATTATCCCAGGCAACAACAGAAACTACAATTGTTATCCAAATAAGTACCCGAACCAACCAAACAATATGTACCTTAATCAACGAACAAACGTTCCTGACACCCAAAGAATCAACACTTACCCCATCAAACAAAACTACAACAGACCCAACTTCCAGCACACAAACCATATCCAACCAATGAGAAACCAACAAGTAACCACACCTCGAAGACAAATCGAAACCTCACCTCCACGAAACCATCCAAACTACCTTTATAAACATCAACAAAACTTCCAGAAAAAACTAAATCCAAACATAAATGAACTGACCAACGAATTAGGGAATGGATCCATAAATTACATACAAGAAATGACTGATGAATTACAATATCCACAGGGAAACGAGCAGGGACTCGTCGAACAACAGGAAATTTAGCTGTAGTCCAGACGAGTCCAGTCCTCATCAATTACCCTGACCAACCTGACATCCCTAATATCAACAATACTATCCAGTCCAACAATTTTACGAATGTAAACGAACCGAATGATAATTTTAATCAACCGAGAACCTCCTCGGATAATTTTAATCAATCGAGAACCTCCTCGAATATCAATAATAATCAACCGAGAACCTCCTCGGATAATTTTAATCAATCGAGAACCTCCTCGAATATCAATAATAATCAACCGAGAGATAACCATACAGCTGACTAAATAAATCAAAAATTTCAAGTTTAATTGTCAAATCGTTTACCGGCATTCAAACTATTCCCAAATTATTTTAAAATTACTTAGGGAATTATGTTATTATTATCTCCACCACAAAAATCACCAATATTTTTCAATTTATCGTGACAGTATTGTAGAAATAACTCAAAAAGCAATTTTTCATTGCGATTTCCGAATATTAATGTTTTTGTTCAAATATCAATTAAATTTTGACAATTATTAAAAAGTACGAAATACTCGTGTACGTTCCAAAAGTGATATAATGGAAAACCGTTTCGGATAATTGGAAACTCAAATCAATGAATAAATTTGATCTGCACAGCACTCTCAATTGCATACAATTTCTAATTTTTGCTTTTTAATTTTCATCAAATTTTTCCAAAATTCTAATATAATCGTTAAATTTAAAATTCATATCGGTGAACTGGATCATTGCCAGTTGTTCGACATTTCAACTAGGTGCCATTATAACATGAAATTCAACATTTATAAAGTAATACGGATGAATTCCGATTGAAGTGCTTCAAAATTTAAAATAGAACGTCCATGATTTGTATACCGGAGTAGTTAGATTTTCTGGTTAAATAGTCACAGTTTAGAAAATTAATGTCGGAGAATGATGAAAAAGTGCTCAAAATTGTAACGAGAAGCTAGTACATCGAGTTTTATGTATATTAATTGCACAGTAGCGACTTGAATATGAATAGGTATATAGACGACGAACAATTAAGTCCACAGTTGCTAATATTTCACAATCTGTAAGGAAGGCACAATGTTTGCTAAACTGTTGCAAAATTAAAAGTAAACTATTTGTTTTAAAACTCATTTTGATGAACATAACACTTGAAACTTGCATATTAAAGTTCATGCTTTCAATAAGCGGTGGAATAAAGCATTTGTGACGGTAAACTTTTGTCTCTCTAGCACACTTTTCTAAAATTATTAAAACTGCTTTTCTAAAACTATTCATCAAAGGATTCTGAAGAATCCGATTTATTTGAGCTTTGAATGGCCAATAAAACTTCTTTGCCAGATTTTGTTTTTTGTAAGAAATCTACGAATATCACCGTTTTAAAATTGTATGTAATGAATGCTTAGTCGGTGCATTAAGCTCTCATTAATGAACACGCCTTTTTCACGTTCTCATCTGGGTAAGGCTGCCAGATATTCACGCGAGCATATAGAATATTTCTGGTATTTTGGCATCCAGAAAACGACAAGGAAGGACAGTTCCCCAAAATTACGAAGCATTTTTACATAAAAATTCAACTAATCCAGAAAATTTTCATTTTCTTGGTTCTCAACTCGCATTTCATTGGTCATCCATGATCCTACTTATAGACTAAGTGTGATTTGGTAATTAATTGTTTGTGACAATGCCAATAATTGGTGAATTATATAAGTGGCTGAACACCGCTTGGAAACGGTATCATGAAACTAGGGCTGTATGAGAAAAGCTAAGACAAGAAGAAATCGCGGACAACGGCTACAGCAATATAGTAAATTTATTATAAAATGACAAAAATTATTGCAAAATTTCTATGACACATGGCTATGGTTGCGGGAATGTACTTTCAATAATTGAATTAATTAATGATTTCGAGCTTTTCGGTTTTCGACACAGTTTTGACATCGGTTAAATACCAAATATTTGTGGCGCCTTTGCGCTGCAGCCCTAATAGCCCAGTGGTCAGGATGGCGAGGACATGAGCGATTTGAGGCACTTTTTGTGGAAGTGATGTTATGTACAGGAAAATTATCAGTTGGTATGATGTATAATCATCGTGTTTGTTCTATAGTGCAAGTTGATTGAGTTTATATCCAATTCGATGGATGACTACCATCGCATTGTCATTATGGGTGATTTTAACCTGAATATGACTGGTCCAGTTGCTGCAGCTAAACACTTTGTTGATTCGATAACGTCGCTTTCTGTTGACATTTTGCCTTTTTCTAATACAACGTTAACGTCTTCATTGGATTTAATGATGATTAGCAGCCTGGATTGTGACAATATAATTGCGCTGGGGCAAACGGCTATACCAGGGATCTCGGATTGTGATTTGATGTTTATGTGCTATAGATACCGACATCCTCGCTCTAAAATGAAATATCAGTATGTTAGAGATTTTAGTAAATTAAACGAGGCTGCATTTTTAACTGACAGCTTGTCGCTGGACTGGTTTAACATCTACATGTGTTCTGACATCAACAGTAAAGTTAATTACTTTAATTTTAATTTTATTAAACTATAATTTAATGACCATGTTCCAATTAAACGCAAGTTATGTAGAAAGAAGTCAACTCCATGGTTCAATAATTTCATTTTGGAGTCCATTAAAAAACGAGATCGTACATTACTACTCTGGCGAAAGAGTAAAAATCCTGCAGATTCACTAAATCACGGAACATAACTACTTGCCTCATACGGAAGTACTATTTTGATAAGCTGAACAATGGGCATAAAAATGGTAACATTTGGAAGTTTATTAAGAGTTTGCGAATGATGCCTACAAATGATTGTGCAGTAATTGTCTGTTGCATATGTATGTCAACTTTTTGATTGGAAAGTGTCAGTGTCAAAGTGTCAGTTGCCACCACACCGAGTATAATTATTTTTAATTTTTAAAGGAAAATTGATGAAAACTTGAAGTCCTCATCGTTGGACCCTCCAATTATTTTATTGACATTTTTAATTTGAAATAAAATCATCTAAGTCCGGGATTCAATGCCAAAATTGTTTAGGATACCACAATACAACGTAAATAAGTGCAGGTTTTTTAATCAGTTTATCCAACTTTTTGAAATAAAATCTAAATCGAAAATATATCTTGCGATTTATTTAAATCATGCGGTGATTGATTTATTTAAATCATGCAATTATGTTGAAGTTTTTTTTTCAATACCTATGACTAGACAATTATGTTAGTCCAAGTTTCATCTGGGGTTTTTGAGGGAATATGTAAATAATTAAAAATTTCATAAATTTATAAATCATAAAAAATTTACAAAAATTCACACTCTAGTGTTACTCCTACTATTTCACTGAAAAACCAATTCATACACGTAAGAGATGCGAAGATAACTTGTAAAACTATTACAATTTATACTCGTAAATGCCTGCAACACTCATGTCCACCCATTTATAAATTTATTCATGATCGCAAATAAAATTGAGGTGCGGAGGTGAAATCTCCCATACACAGCAATTAACAACGCAACTAAAAGGAAAGCTTAGAGACGCTTTCCCCACAACAAACTTGGACTAAAATAATTTTCTAGTCATAGCTATTGGAAAACACTTCAAATTAAGCCGTTTCTAGATATAACACTCTAGAGGCTGAATTTTTATAAATTTTCAATAATTTATATATGATTTTGGAAAATCTAAATTTCCCAGGATCCCCACATGAAACTTTTCCTATCAGTATTAATAAAAAATATTTCTCAAATGTATCGAAATGTTATTCAAAAATTAAGCAACTTCTTTATCGACATACATCGGCTGCAAATTATCGGTAATTTTAGTAGTATAATAGTTATGTCGCAAGTGCGACATTGTGAATTACGAGTTCTCGAAACTCGTAATACGAGAGATACACAATTGACCCCAGTGTTCTATAGAAACTCCGTTAGGGATGGGCATTTACGCGTGATCTATTATTTTCTACATTGAGAACTTTAACTATGGCAGTGGTTAAAGCGTTTGGATCGGGAGGTACCGGGTTTGAATCCCAACAGAGGCGGGATGGAAAAGGGATTTTTCATCTCCCGATTACGATCGGTGATTAAATTGAAAACATCTATGACCCTCTTTTGGAATGTAGAACTCATGGGCCGACCCATCTTCCATGTCACTGTACAGGGTGACATGGAGTTATGCAATGCGCAGGTGGTATACTGTACTTGTGTGAATAGGATGATTGGGTTGAATGAATTAGTGTGAATGTGTGGGTATTGCACCGTGGGCCCTTTAGTGGCATTGAGTGCTGGAGTAAAATCCGCCCAATTTTAATTTTTTTTTTTTTTTTTTTTTTAACTATGACCGTGCCATAAAATTTAACACACCCCACTCTATAGTAAAAACGAATTCCAGTTCAGGAAGGCTATAAGTGCTATCGAGTTATTATAAAACCAAATCGTTCAAATAACACTTGTTCGTGTATATAAAAACCAACAACTTTCCTATTATTGTGGCAGGATTGTAATGTCCATCAAGATATTCTTTTAAAAACAAACAATACTCAGAGTTCTTCAAACGGCTGGGAAAAAGGTTCATAATAGGTGGTGACTTCAATGCGAAGAATACTCACTGGGGTTCTAGATTAACTACAACTAAAGGAAACGAATTACAGGTTGCCGCATTAAAGAAAATGGATGTGGATCCATTTCAGCTGGAAAACCAACATATTCGCCAACTGAAAAATACCTTACCTGATAGATTTCTTTAAAACCAAAAGTATATCTGGACCCTGTTTATTTGACCACCGCCGTACATTTTCATTGCTGCTACATCCCTCTCTTATACTTAACAATTAATTAGAAACTGAGTTGAACTAATTTGTAAGATGAAATTAAATTAAAAACACTTTAGCCCGAATGACGCTTGAACTCACGTCCACAAATCAAACGCCCATTACTTTGCTTACTTGACCACTGCCATACAATTTCATTACTGATAAATCCATCTTTTATACTCACCATTTGAATAGAGAAATTGATACTTTCGTTTGTATAGGGAAATTTTTTATTTGGACGTTATTCATGTACTGACTTAAACTTATATACCTTGTATGGTCAGTGATCAATATTGTGGCCCGCCTAGAAAATCGCATCAAGCATCATTGACTGGAATCGAAGTTTTATAATTTTTAAGAACCTAAGGAGGAATAGCTTTTCAGATTTTTAACTTCTTCGAAATACACTGCTTGGAATGTCATCGCATTAAATGTTGCACCCGTCCAGCCCTGTTTGCACTAAACACTGACCTACATCCCTGTTTATTTTATTGTCATCTGTTGTCGATGCACTTTCATTGTTTTTTTATGATCGTCAAAATTTGTCGACGATACACTTTTATTGTACATTGCACTAAGTTCAATTACGTTAATTTTTAGTTCACTTGATATTAAATTACCTGGTAAAGTAATTTTTGATGCATTTGCGATTTGTTGTCGTTTTGGACTATGTTGCACATTTTTGTTAGTTACTATTGTGGTCGTCGCGTTGCGAACATCACTTTCTGTAGATTTGGCCTAGCCTTTTTTATTTGAGGTGGAGAATATTGCAACATCACGGTTTCATATATTTTTCACATCAAAATGTTTTTTTTTTTTTATAACAAATTAATAATTGCTGAAGGTTTGGGAAATTCATTTTCCTAAAGCCTAAAAGTTCTTAAACAGAAATTTTATTATTTCTCGAAACAAATATTTGGGATTTAGACATACTTTTAATTTTTAGAACCATATTCGTTCTAAATTAACAAACTCTATTTAGAATTTATTTAGATGAGTACTAAATTAACTATTTCAATATTCTCTTGTGTTAAAGATTATAAAATTATGTTCCAATAAAATATTTATTCTATACAACTTGTATGGAATTACCCAAATGTGACTTTAACGACACAAGAAACATAAATATGTATATACCTTTATATGTATGTATGTTTGTATGTATATAATATGAAATAACCAAAAATGCCTGATGTAACAAGCACGTAAAATTTTATAGCCGGTAAATTTGTATCGATTATTGATTTTACCTTTTACACTATTCCATGTTTGATTGATTGGTTTACCAAAATATAAAAACAAAATACTAAATTTTAATTAACATAGTTATTCTTTAACCAAAATTAAGTTTTAAAATAAAAATTAAGATGTTAAACTATTACCATTAAATAATAATAATTATAGCAATAAATTTATAGCTAACTATATAGTCAGAATTTTAATAATCGATATGAACGACATTCGATTTGTGCTCTATTTTCAAACTTATACATTTTTAAATGTTATATTAGTTATGCGGCCTATATACCATAAAACATGATTCGTCATAGTGTTTAGAATATTCAATAATAATTGGATATCATGATTATGATTCAAACAATTAAATAAAAATAACAACAAAAACACTCACGAAACTTGAGTTAATTATAACTATATGTATGCGGGTTATTGGTGTGTTATTGTTATTTTCTAATTATATGTACAATATTGTAATTTAATAAGTATATATAAAAGGAAACTTAAAGGATATTGATTCAGGACTTTACTTATAAATAAGATTATTGTTCTAATTAAAAGTTTCACTACAAATAAGTTTTATTTTTTTGTTATTTTATTTACGTGATCAAATTACTCGACTACGGTGAAACCAGTTTAATAGGTTTACATGTTTCTTTATCCATACAGACATATATAGAAACGAAGTCATCTTAATAGAATTTATTTTAATAATTTCGGTTATCGATTAGATATTAAATGGATAGGCGATAATATAAAAACATTTTGTTTGAAAAGGGTTTTTACCAATTTCGATTATCGCTTACATATTATAAAAAGATATATAGCAATAGGATAAAATAAAATACAATCGATCCATTAGAACTAAAGTACGTGTTCTAGTATTTTTGGAAGATTCCAAAATTTCGTGCTATTTATAAATATTTTAATAAGAAATAAAACTGTTGGCTAAAAGTTAGAAATTCAATTTCATTTCCACTGCGCCAAGATATTTTATGCGACGAAGTTATGGTTTGTATAATGCAGCTTCTTGAAACTGCATTATAAAACTGATAAATTATAGTTATCGACTAAGAAACCTTTGAAGATGCAACTGTGAGTATTTTTAGCGCAAGACAAAATTCGTCTGTCCACAAATTTCTTACACATTAAAATATTTAGCAAAATTATTTTTCCAAAAATCTTCTAATTTATACTCATGAAGTTTATTGTCGACACTAAAACGAACCATGGTAAAAATGGGAGGATGATCAAAACAGTCATATCGATCAGATGTGCGTTTTTGATCTCTAATATAAAATAATTTATTTTAATAGTGATAGACGATTAAAACCAGTGTGATTGGTGTTGATATAAAGGTGAAGTGTCATAGTTTAAAATGTTAAATAAAATATATAAATATATCGTGGAAATAACAGCAAAATAAGTAAAATATATGAGGGGAACAAAACAACAACAACAAAATATACATGCAGAATGCATACACAATTCCGTATAACAGCAGAGACGCAAACCATCATATTCACCACCATATTTTATATTCAATTGAACGAAAAAAATCTGCAATACCAACCCAGGTAAAAAGTAAAATGAAGGGAAATGGTAAAGAAGACGAATTGGAATACGTCAAACGAAATTGAGTTAGATCTGTGCTGGGATGTTCTATCATCACTGCGATTCGCTTCGATAGACATTTGTGTCTCTTTTTTCATGAACAAAATTGTATTCTATTTCGCAATTTATATTGTGATCATAGCCTACTCGATTCTATTTCTATAAATTCGTTCGATAAAATATCACCAATATTTTTATCTTCGATGGCAAGTGAAAAGAGGAAAAAGAGATAGTTTGCAAATTTATTCTAACAGGCTGAGATCGCAATAGACAAAACGTAATTCAAAAAATGCAATGGAGCACAATTTTGTTCGTGAAAAAAGAGACACAAATGTCTGTCTATCGAAGCGAATAGAAGTGATGATAGAACATCCCAGCACAGGGTCCCTACTATGACTTTCGACAACGATTTTCTACGACGGTCGTTTTCTTATAGTAGGCAAAGGAAGAAAAAGGAAAACAATATTATAAATTTACTATTGTTTACCTTTTTCTTCCTTTGCCTACTATATAGGAAAACAACCGGCGTCGAAAATCGTTGTCGAAAGTCATAGTAGGCCCACGGGTTTGTGGATGATTTTGATACTAATTTATTTATATTTTTTAATAATTTATGATGAAAGAAAAAAAGCAAAAATATTATTTAGGAGGTGATGGGAAGTAGGATAGATTATACGGCACACAGTATATAAGAAATTCTAACAAATAATCTGGTTTGCTCCGTAAACTATACGGGCGGAATCCAACAATGTTGGTAAATAAACTTCAAGATGGTCGGTAATAAAGTTCACAATTTCAGATCTTAATTCATTAGATGATCCGTATGAACTAATTTTTTCCAGCCGCAGGTGGCATGTATCACGGCATTGAAAAGGCAATTACCATCGCCGGGTATCGGATGAACTTCCATTGGAATTACCTAATAGCTTTATCTAACAAAATAATTAAATAAATTTATCTATATTTAATTTAAACTTAGGCTTGCATATCACTCTTCTTACAAACGCGTTGTAGGTTTTTCTAGATTTTAAATCACATAAAAACAATAACAAAACTAATGTCAAAATTTAGGATTTAACGTGGAATAATTTCAACGAAAAGTTTGGCCTAGTGGTAGTTACATGGTAGGGACGGAGAAAGTGAGTTGGCTGAATAGGTACATATATGGAGTACAAATGACTTGTAGTAGGACGGGGACGATTGCTGCAGATTTGAGTGTCGGAATGAGGCGGTTTATCATACTTGGGCTGTACTAACTAGATGGCACCACTAGCAAATAAACACTAAAAAAAAAAAAAATTTTGTTGAAGGTCATTTGGTGCGCCATCTGCAGGAGGAGATTTGTTTATTTGTGTCAATAACGTGAGGTCACGCAAGTTTGTTATCTGAAGTGATCTGGGTATATGTTTAAATCGAGGGTTAGAAAAATAGGCATTAAACTAATTATCATTCATTACAGGGTCTATCACAGCTCAAATATATGGAATTAATAATAACAAATTGATCTAAATTACAGGATATATGCCAGTTAAACTTAAATGTAAATTAAACAATTAAAGGTTGGAAGGCAGAATATAATAAATCGTCACTAATTTGAGTTGAATTTTCAGGAGTATCTCATAGGTCTTACCCAGAAAACTATTTAATAAATTTTATTTCAGACCTCAGTGATGCTGAAAAATTATAAAAGTAGATTAGAATTGTATCGTCCTGTCCTACTAACTGGCTATACCAGGTGTCTGTAACCGAGTCAATTTCTATCAATCTAACTGAACCTAACCAAATCCTCTTTATGTTATATGGAAACGGGTGTTCGGTGAGGCCCGGCCATCTCCGGGAGGTCCTGCTTCATGCTTGGTCGAACATTCCAGTCAAATCAAATCAAAATGAATCTCGCAGTTTGTTGTCTAATTCAAATATAACACTATAGTTCATTTTCGACAACTTTATACAAAGAAGATTTTAACGATTACCGCATAAAAATTAAATTGAGTTTGAATGTAAGCAAATTACTAAATTTGAATTATCAATCTAAAATATTTAGACTGTAGTTCAATTAACGACTTATATTTCGTGTAGACTGACTTAAATAAATGTCTACAATTAGTCTGCTCGCGAGAAGACTAATTGTAGTCTTTTTTGACTTATTTGGGGGAGTCTGCACAAATATACCTTTTCACAAATGTTTTGTCTTTGAAATAATTTTTTTAAACTCCCAACCACTCAAAAAACTAAACTAAACGATGAACATTTAAAGCTGTGAACTGTCAATTAAGCAATCGAGAGGTTATATGTTGACATAAGTCTCGGTTTTAATTGGGCCGACAAAGAAATGTATCTTCATTTCATATTATTATTGAAGAATTTGCTACAGCATCTTATTTGCGACTATATGAGGGAAAATTCCAGATTGACTTTATATCAAGATATCAAATTTCACCTATATAGAAATAAGCTAATTTAACACAAAATGTCTAGTAAGCAAATATAATTGCTAACTAAATAAAAAAATTATTTCAAATGTCAAAAGTTATTGATATTATCGGTTCCATATTACATGTTAAAAAATAATACATTTTTTTTGTTTGCCAACAATTAAGGTTATATATAAGATTAGACGAGAGTGGTGAAGATGTGCTGAATTGGTAAAAAAGTTTAGGATCGGAGAATTAAATAAATAAAAAAATTAAATTAACTGAACGTTTCTAATATTATGTGCTATATAGATACATACATGCATCATGTATACTTATGTAGAGCAAAAGTAATGTAATATTCTTATATTGAATCAATATTCAATAAATATTTATACATATATATATATATGTATATGTATATATATATATATATATATATATATATATATATATATATATATATATATATATATATATATATATATATATATATATATATATGTGGGTATAATGCATTATACAACAGTGTAAAGCCCTAACATTTATGCAATGTACCAGTTGTATTAAAAGATGTAATAAAATGATCATAGTCGACACGGTAGTAATCCAAATGTTGTTAAAGAGTTAACATTAAATTAAAATAAATAATTTTGACAGAAATAAAGTGTTCTGTATTTTTTAATAAAATTACATTTGTGTTTTCTTGATATACTTAAATACCTGTGGATACAAAATATATCCCACAACTTGGGGGCTCAACCGGTCAAGAAAATACAGGATTATTAAACCTGAAGTCAGTGAATTGCGGAATTACAAAATCACGATATACCGAATAGCGGTAAAAGAAAAACGGTTCTAGAAGAATATATTACCGCATATCGGATGTATCGGAACAGTCAAATATTCGCAGTACATTTTTTTTCCGTAAATTGAAGAAAATAAAGGTGAAGTGATAACAACACGTGTAAATATAATTTAGACAATAGTTTATGTAGTGAAAGCGAATTATTAATTTGAAATTTGATGTGCAAAAGTTGTATGTGAATTTTAATTGATGGAAATTGCAAATTACTGTATATATTGCTTGTAATTAAAATTGATCAACAACTTTAGACCGTAGTGTATAAGGCGGTAAATTCTATTGTTAATCAAAGTTAACTGGAAAACGCAAAAAATTAAATAACATTGAAAAAGTGTGCGTTTCGTGGAATACGTCAAGGTCGTTTATGGGAGTATATCCGTTAATTACAAATAGTTTTATATTACTGGGGCCCTATTTCTGTATACGATACGAATCTTCATTCGATACGAAAATGATATACGATACGAATATGAATTGGTATTTCTGAATACGATCGTACCAAGCATTTTAATTTTTGAAGTGTAGGCATAGGGAAATTTTTTTTACGTAAAGCAGCCTTGAAAAGTGACAGTGTAAACCAAATAGTTGTCAAATTTTTGACATTTAAAAAATATAAACATTGAAAATAGAAAAAATAATTTAGTTTTCATTTATTGTCTGTGTCATAACATAAACATTTTTTTCGTTTCCAACAAAAATAAATCGCCTCAATAACGAATTGCGATACAGTAAATTCAATAAGATAAGTATTTTGGACAACATTTTTTGTACATCTAATTTTAGATGAAAGATTTTATTAAGATTCTCTTGATATCTTCCTAAATAGCTCAATTGGAATCAAATTTCGTGACTGATGCTTACAACCAATTACAATTAATTACAATCGATACGGCACTATTGCAAATTCAATGGGATTCAATGGCAGCTTCACAGTTGTATAAATAAGAGAATTATTTTGTATTCGTAACAATATGTATGAAAAGTTTTATTCAATAAAAAAAATTAAAATATTTAATTAAATTTATAGTTATTTCCTTAACACAATTAATTAAATTAACTAAATTATGTAATTATTAAAAAAAATTACTAAAAATTCTTTCCAAAATTTTTTTATATGGAGTCGTCAACTAATTCATCAACGTACAAAAATCCGTTCATAATCGAACAAAATTGGTTCGAATTCGTATTGCGGAATAAGGGAAATTTTACAACGTATCAAGTAGACACGAATTCGTATTTGAATTATTCGAATTCGTATTCAAAAATACCAATGGTACGAATTCGTACAATTTTTATACGAATTCGTATACAGAAATAGGGTCCCTGCACTATAAACGTTTTGATTTTATACAATTAATAATGGGAAAAAATAAAAAGAACCGTAAAAGCGATAACTCTTCCAACAAAGATGAGGATGAAGAATTCTTAAAGCGATTTGAATTAAGCTTAAGAAAAATCAATCAGAATGTAATGGGACTACCACAAGAGCAAGATATCAATTTGTCTATTGAAGCTGAATTGCGTAAAGCAAGACAAGAAGCGAACAAATTAAAATTAGAAAATGAAATTCTTCGAGAAAATGTAAAGTCTAATAGTGGAGAGTCATCTAGGATACTAGATGATGCTAACTCAATCAATGTTAGTTCCAATACCTTCCCAGTTCAATTTCGTGACATAGAAGGTTTTATTCCAAAATTTAGTGGAACTGGGCCATACAAAATAGAATCATGGATTGACGAATTTGATAATTTATGTAAAATTTATAAGTTGAACGAATTACAAAAATTAACATTTGCAAAACAATCATTGAAGGGGACCGCAGAGAAAGCATTAGGATCTGCAAGGGAAATATTTTCATGGGAAGACCTAAAGGTATTTTTACAAACGGAATTTTCACGAAAAATTTCGAGTGCAGAAGTTCACAATAAACTAAGGCAACGCAAAAAGCAACAAGGTGAATCATTATTTGATTATTTATACGAGATGCGCCAAATTGGTTCGTTGGATGATGTAGATGAAAAATCCATAATCAGTTACATCATAGATGGTATAAACGATACATCTACAAATAAAGTATTACTATATGGACCAAAAGAACCAGCTGTTATGCATTCCTAAACTAATGCAAGATGATGTCATTAAACGTGCTCATTTAGAGGGACATTTTGGTACAAAAAAGATGGTAGATATATTGGAGAGAAACTATTTCATTCCGGGATTAAAGAACAAATGCGAAAATTGCCGCCGAAATTGTATCCAGTGTATATTAGGCGATAGAAAAAGTGGAAGGCAAGAGGGTTTCTTACATCCTTTGCCTAAAGGGGAGTATCCCTTATTTATATACCATATGGATCATTTGGGTCCACTAACTAGTACAGCCAAAAACTATAAAAAAAAAATTTTCAATAGTAGATTCTTTCTCAAAATTTGTCTGGTTGTATCCTGTTAAGGCAACGACGTCAGCAGAGGTGATCCAGAAATTAGAGTTACAACATGCCATTTTCGGAAATCCCGTACAGTTTGTAACAGATCGAGGCACTGCGTTTACATCAAAGGTTTTCGAAGAATACTGCATAGCGCAATCTGATAAACATACGCTTATCACCACTGGAAATCCGAGAGGAAATGGACAAATAGAAAGGATAAACGGTATTATTGTTCCGGCACTCACCAAATTATCGATGGACAATCCAAATTCATGGTACAAGCATGTTTCAAATTTACAGAGATTCATGAATTGCACGTGGCAACGTTCAATAAATAAAACACCTTTTGAACTACTTTTTGGTATTCGAATGCGGAATCCTGAAGAATCGATTATAACTGACGTGATAGCCGAAGAAATTATCAATCAATTTGTAGATGAGAGGGAACAGCTGAGAGCAGAAGCTAGAAAAAGTATAAGCAGCATCCAAGATGAAAATAGAAAATGCTATAATAGAAGAAGAAAAGAAGCTACTTCTTACCAACTGGGAGACTTAGTCGCAATAAAGAGGACTCAATTTGGGAGCGGACTTAAGTTGTACCCAAAATACATAGGTCCGTATAAAATCATTAAAATAATGGGGCCTGAAAGGTACCATGTTGAGAAAATTGGTCAACAGCAGGGCCCAAACCTAACAACAACCAGTGCTGAATACATGAAGAAGTGGCAAAATTACGATGCAATACAATCCAGCGATGAATCAGATGAAGAAGCCTAAATTACGCATTTAAGTTGACCAACCAATACATATGTACATACAAACAAAACTAAAAAAAAAAAAAAAAAAAATGTTTTAGACGAACATTCGGAAACAACAATTAAGACGATATTAAGACGAAATTAACAATTAAGACGATTATAAGATGATTATAATAACACGAGAATATAGACGAAAATAGAACACGAAATAAGACGAGTAAAATAAAAAATTGTAATAAGACGACATTAATTCAAGTATAGCAGGTGATAATAGATGTTATCTGCTTATTTCTCCGAGACGAGAGAAATCGGTAGGATGGCCGAATGTGGGTATAATGCATTATACAACAGTGTAAAGCCCTAACATTTATGCAATGTACCAGTTGTATTAAAAGATGTAATAAAATGATCATAGTCGACACGGTAGTAATCCAAATGTTGTTAAAGAGTTAACATTAAATTAAAATAAATAATTTTGACAGAAATAAAGTGTTCTGTATTTTTTAATAAAATTACATTTGTGTTTTCTTGATATACTTAAATACCTGTGGATACAAATATATCCCACATATATATATATATATATATATATATATATATATATATATATATATATATATATATATATATATATATATTGATATATATATATATATATATATATATATATATATATATATATATATATATATATATATATATATATAGCTATATATATATATATATATATATATATATATATATATATATAACGTAAATTAATATTCAATTCTATGTTGGCTATTTCTAAAACATAAAACATTATTTAAAAAATATCAAATAGCTTTTCTATTATAATCGGGGAGATGCTTAATTATAGAAATCACAAAAATTTCAAATGTATGCTAATGCCAGTATATTTCACACACGATAAAAATTTGAAAAATCGACAAGGTGGCATTTGAGATACGATCGCATAAAGAACGTGTTACAGTAAATAGCAACGCAATACATCAAATTAGATTTTCTTAAGACTAACAATACGAATATATAAATTTATATATAAATTAAAAACTATATAGAAAAATTCTAATCACCATTTTAAAATCTCATTTATCGAATTTCATCATAATCGCTTAAGAAATAGCTATACGTTCCGTTTAATTGGCCATAAATACTTCATCATAAACGGTTAAGGAAATAACCTTGATCACTTCGCTATTTTCCAGAACTTGATCCAAAAAATATTTTATCTGCTTATTTACATCTACGCAACATGTCAAATTAGAATACTTGTATATAAACACAAAATTCACATCTTCTAAATCAGCTAATCTCAAACTATGAATCATGATGCAATTTTGAGAATCCTATAGTGGCTCGCCAGATTTAAAATTCGGGACTAGTCATTAGGCCAAACAGGCTAGTCCTTAGGTCTAACTCAATTGCTAGTTTTAAAGATTTAAAAATTTGAAAATACAAACTGACAATCGAATTTATTAAAATTTACGACTAGTAAACGAATCTAAGAATGTTATAAATATTTATGAATTTGTTGAAATATTTGGCAGAATATAGTAATTTGCCTGTTTTTTTTTTAAACGGCAGCGCTTGCAATCGTCTATTCTGGACTCGTTTATTTCTTATTACTTCTTTTACTTTTCAAAATCGAATGGACTTCGTGCAGAAATTTTTATTTTCGACTTAATTTTTCAACTAACTTTTTACGGTTGCTGAACCAACCAACTTGTTACGGTTAAAAATTGTTTGTCGCTAATAGGTTAGTAAAGATAGGTTCAGTGACGAACCCTTACCTCTCTTGTATCAATATATTCGCCTTATATTATGTGTGTATAAGATTAGCATGTGTAAGGTTATATCAGGTTAGTATGTGTAAAACCAAGCCATGTTAATGTTAATTAAGAAAGATAAGAATGTAGAATTAAAAAATAAGAACATAATTAATATATTTAACAGACTTACTAAATTTTCCTTATTGCTAAAATGTTAACGTAGTTAGTATACATATTTACGTAAATCTTAAATTTAAAGATGCATTACCATTATCATAGTATGTACATGTACATACATATTATGTATATACCATATTCATATATTTTCAGGTCAAATAATATTATGTACAGAAGAAAAACTTACAATTAATAAAAATAAAAAGTAAGTTGAAAATATTTATTTATGTTGTCTTCGACAATAAAAGTTTCGTGAAGTTGAAGTAGCACACACCCCAAACAACTTTCTGTACTAAAGTTAAAGTTTATAGTTTCATATTAAATTACTTCAAGTAGCGATATATTTTCTGATATTCTTTTTGTTCATTGACTGTAGCGAATACAGAAAATTCTAAAACTTTTTGTTTATTATAAAACTATATTTAAACCCTAAATAACTAATGCTTGGTTGCACAACAAAGTTAGTCTTCGATTAACATTATATTTAGGTGAAGTTAGCAAAAACTGTAGTTATATAGACTAAATCTAAGACTAACTTATGCCTGATTGAACTTCATTTAATCTTATGAAAAATTAACATTTTGTTAACATAACAAACTCACCAAACCACGTCAAACCCAGGAATTGTAGGTCAAATTTATCACAACGTATCTGTACATATAAACATTGCACTCTAGCTTATATAAATTAAGCTCTGTCGTTGTCAACACACGACTTTCCAATACAAATAGTTTTTCGTAGATTTAAACAATCAAAAGTGGTCACTACAAGTGTGTTTGCCACTATCACGATACTATCGGTGTACTATCACTAATCGACTAAATATTAACTAAACTTAAAAATTTAAAGCTTCTGCTAATAACTCATAGGCGCCAACTGAATAGTCAAGAAATTCAATGATTTTGCATTTATACTGTGTAAAGCAGGGATGGGCGGGGTAGAGTTTTTTCATTTGTCCTTTTTGACAAATGGCGCATGAATAGTTTCAAACTGTCATCGTGTTTTTATTTTTTTAGTATTGTTTGCCGTTCAGTTTTATTACGAAAATCAGCGTTCTGTGGGAATGAGTTTCGTGCGCTTAGACCAAGTTACGGTTGACATAATCGAGACCACTATTTTGAATACCATCGAAAAGTTTGAATCCCAGTTTACAGTATTGGATGAAACGCTACTAAACAGACGGTTTGATGTGGTTTATGCGCCTGTGAAATCATGCGTCCATATTTCTTCAAAAAACAAGACAGCCTATGAATAGTGCTCGTTATTGCGCCATAATAACGGAATATTTGCTGCCTGAAATTGAAGCCCGACCTCGACGTTATATTCCAAGAAGTCGGCACTATTTGCCATATAACGCGCGAAGCAATGTACTTATTGGAAAATCATGTTGGCGAGCAATTAATTTCACGGTTCGGATCGTTGAATTGGATATTTAGATCGTGTGATACCTCTAGACTCTTTTCTATGGGGCTACGCAAAGTCCAAAGTCTATGTGAATAAACCAGCTAGATTTGATGCATTGGAAGCCAACATTACTCGTGTTATTCGCGATACCATTCGATATTCTCGAACCCGTCATCAATAATTGGACTTTGAGAAAGGACCATCGCAGTTGCGGCCATCATTTGAAAGAAGTTATCTTTAAAAAATAAATGGCAAGAAATGTTCTTTCGAATGATAATAAAATGTTCATACAATTAAATTAAAAAATCATCACCATCAAAACACATCCACTAAATTTTGTGAAAATTTTGTCATCAGTCTGGCACATATTTGGTTGGTTATCTCAATGGTTTGGCTTTTTAATAACTCGGTAGCATTTATAGGCTTCCTGAACTGGAATTCTTGTTACCATAGTGTCGGGTGTGTAAATTTCCCCGGATTATTTTTGATGAATGTTGTAAAGATTTCTATCGTTGTTTAGCAGCAATTGGTAATACGCCGATGGTCGAGTAAGCAGAGTCAATGCTGTTAAGATCGTGGACTCGAGTTCAAGTCTCGTCAGCGCCAATACATTTTTAATTTAATTTCTGCTGTAAAATTGGTTTAACACCGCTTCTGTTGAATTAACATTCAATTTCTGCAAGTATAAGAGCCATCTCTTGTGTATGACCGTAATAAAAATATACGGTGATGGTCAAATAAGCCTAGTCCATTCCTTTTGCTAAAATTTTAAATTTTTTCTATTGAATTGGCAAATATAAAAGATTTGTATTGCACCAAATTTATATACGCCGGTGGTCCAGTAAGCAGAGTCGTTGCATTTGGAATTGTTAACCTGAGTTCAAACCTCGGTTTGGCATTAAAATAATTTTTAATTTAATTTATTTTATTTCTCCCTTCAATTTGCAAATATAAAAAATGAGTATAGCGGCAAATGTATATATGGAAATGGTGAGGTGGTAAAGTAAGCAGCGGTGTCATAGAATTTGGAATCGTGGATGTTGTGCAGTGTTCGAACCTCGATTAAGGGTAAACAAATGTATCGGGCATCAACACATTTCTTATTAACCAATTTTGCAATTAAATTAAATAAAAATATATATTGAGGCTTGAGAACTTGTCATGATTATAATCCAATCACACAACTTCTTTAACCATCGAGCCGCCGCCATACATATAAATAGTGGTATTCCTATCGTTTATAGCTGCCATTTCAATAAAAAAAATTGGAAATTTTAGCAACGGCAATGGACCCTGCTTACTTGACCAACGCCGTACAATTTCATTACCGCTCTATACCCATCTTTTATACTTGCCACTTTTACATGGAGAATATTGAAGTTTTTAACAAAAGCTGAGTTGGATTTGAGTCAATTTATTTCACTATCACCAATTTGGCAGGAGAAATTAAATCAAAAAATGTTTGGCTCGATCGAGAATCGAACTTAGACCCATAAACCTAAAGTCACTGACTTTGCTTACAGGACCACCGCCGCATATATATTTCATGCCATACAAATCTTTTATAACTGTTGAATATTATTATATCTATTTGAATAGAAAATATTGAAAATTTTAGCAAAGGCAATGGGCTCTACGTTTATTTCACCATCGCTATATACCCCCCCCCCCCCTCTTGTATACATGCCACTACTTGAAAATTCAGAAAATGTTTAACAGAAGCTGTGTTGTGTTGAACCAATTTGAATACAGAAGAAATTAAATTAAAATAATTCCGTCGCTAATGGGACTCGAACCTTGGTCCACGAATCCAAAATCAGTCACTCTACTACCTCGCTCTCACCGTATATATATTTGACATTATGCAAATCTTTTATACTTTCCAATTGAATTGAAAAACTTGGGAAATTTTTTAACAGAAGCTGAGTTGAACCAAAAATGTCCCAACATTAATCTCGTTTGAAACTTAACTGAACTGCATAGTGCCAGGTGCAACATTTAATGCAATGATATTCCAAGCAGTGTATTTCGAATAAGTTAAAAATCTGACAAGCTATTCCTTATGTTCTTAAAAATTATAAAACTTCCATTCCAGTCTATGCGATTTTGTATGGGCGATTGATTAGTGGACGTGAGTTCAAGCGACATTCGGGCTAACGTTTTTCAATTTAATTTCATCTTACAAATTAGTTCAACTAAGCCTTTATTAAAATTTTCAAATCTTTCCAATTAATTGCCAAGTATAAAAGAGGGATGTAGCACCAATGAATTTGCACGGCAATGGTCAATTATAAGCAGAGTCCAAAAATACTTTTGGGTATAAGGTATTTTTCCTGGGTCAGTTGGCGGCCAATATGTTGCTTTTCCAGTTGAAATGGATTTACATCCTATTTCTTTAATGGCAATCAGTAATTCTTTTCATTTAGTTGTAGTTAATCTAGAACCTCAGTGAGTATTCTTCGCATTGAAGTCACCACCTATTATGAACCTTTTCCCCAGACGCTTGGAGAACTCTGAGTATTGTTTGTTTTTAATAGAATGTCTTGGTGGACAGTATACAATCCTGCCACAATAATAGGAAAGTTGTTGGTTTTTATATGCATGAAAAATTGTTGGTTATCTGAACGATTTGGCTTTTAATAACTCGGTAACACTTATAGCCTTCCTGAACCCGAATTCGTTTTACCATATGGAGTGGGGTGTGTTAAATTTTATAGCACGGTCATAGTTAAAGTTCCCGGATTATTTTTTATGAAAGTTATAACCTTTTTGTTTGATTTTTTGTGAGCCGTTTTTTTCGGCGAGTTGTCCTATACCGTTCCACCATTATAAAGCGAGCCCCACTCTATATAACGCTATATATCGATGTTTTGGGTCAATTTAATAATTTTGTAATGGATTAACATGATGTATTTGAGCACGATTAGTTTTAAATTCCGCTCTTTTTGAAAAGAGATTTAAATGCATTGATGAACATTTTATAAAACTATCACCAATAACGCATAGTTCCTAAAGAAATTTGGCCACCCTTTAGTTTAGAACTAATTGACAAAACCACTGTAAGAATTGTCTATATTACCGACATTGTCTACGTTGTTGACGTTATCTACGGATGGGCGACACGTCAATGTAGAAAATAATAGATGACGCGTAAACGCCAATCCCTGGTGTAAAGTGATCAATAACATCAAAACAAGGAATTTTATATTAGTTTATGGTGTAAGTGGAGGCATAGATAGAGACTTTTATACTACCGTTATCTATTTAAATATTTTCAGTCGAACAAGGCAAACAGCATTAGTATTTACGGCAGTTCAATTATAATGAAAAAGAGACAATTGAATGCTAACAAATTTTATTTATTTAATGCGGTTTAATTTATGCAAACACCACTACTTCTTGTTTTAATTAAATAAGCAAGTCACAACTTTCTTTTCTGTAACATTACGTTACGTGCTAATTTTCAAATAGGTTCAATGTCTTTCAAAACTGTATGTTTTCAAATCAAAATGAAATGAAAGAGACCAGGTCGAAACAGGACAGTCCATAACAGGATTTGATAAACTTGGATATTACAAATTTAAAAATGCAGGCAACAGTACATGAAGGGTGTGGTATGAAACAAAACATAATGTTGGACATATTTACTAGAAATGGCATTCGAAAGTGAATTTTGGGCAAACTTCCTGAATATGGCCCACAGAAACGAAACCACACCATTCTTTGACCGACTATAATGAAACTCAGCATTTTGCATGAAATTGGGATTCTACAATAATTTTTGGGCAAAGTTCTGGAATATAGAAGCTCTGCCCGGTTGACATATATATCTTCGAAATGGGATTATAAACTGATTGTTGAGTAAAGTTCTGGAATATGCCCGGTTATTTTGACGAAGTTGCGTTGTGCAATGTTTGAGACGAACATGCGTCACTGAAATGGAACTAAAACGAAAGACGAGTGTGTGCTCAGTAAAATTCTTCAGTTTTCGACATTTTTAAATTTGTTTACAAGACACAAAAAACGTTATAGAATTTTAAACACAGGCATTAGAAATGGGTGTGTGGTTGCAAAAAATGGAACAAAATTTCAGATATAATGACATGTTCAAATACTTAATGTGTAAGAGATAGTTTAGTTACATTTATCTTAATTTAGATTTATTGCACCTGATGATTGTGAATCAATGGCGATGCGGAAAATATAGTTCTCAATCGATAGCAAATCCTTATCAAATTCTCAAATACGTTTACCACATGCTTTATAATTCAAGCTAAACATATTTTACCAGGTGGCGGCTAAATGAATTGAGAAATTCGAGCCAACGACAGAAACGCAATATGTATCCCACCACAAATCATCACAGAATTTAATACGATATTTCTAAAAATATATAGGTTCATGTAGATTGGAAATGGTTCAAAGCATTTAATACGAAATTTCAATAATAATTTTCAGGTTTCAAGAATTATTATGTTATAGTTTCAACTTGACATACGGTCCATATGTGCTGTGATAAATTGTTACAGACCAGCCGTACGTTGAGATTGGACCTACAGGGTATTATATGTAACATCAGATTCTGAATGGCATTCAAAATTCTGAGGAATGAAACTAGTATTTTTGAAATAGACTTGCATTACGCAAGTTACATTTTCTAGAAATGGTCCAATAAATTTCTCGATGCTTAAGATATCCATTTCCTTTAAATCTATATATAAGAAAGTAAAACATGATTAATAATGAGCCTATTGAAAAATGTAACTTACACAATAAATATATAGTTTAGATCTAGATATTTTTTCAACGAAAGCATTCTTTAATAAACTTAACTACGAGTATAATCAATTTACACTTTTAGAACACCCACAAACTTTTTCGCCTCTATAGCAAACCGACAAATTTTATTGATTTTCATTTTTATTTTTTTTTTTTTTTTTGCATTATTTCTATTATAAACAGATTGAACATTTTGCCATAAAATATACCGTACAAGAAAAACAAAACTAGTGATATGAATACTAAAAGTATGAATGTTATATACGTACATACCAGCTATACATATATGGGTGTTGTATTTTTAAATTAAAGAATAATCTTATATACTTTTTAAACTTAAAATAATATTCAGATTCTGGTAAAAAAGAAAACAGTCAAAAATATTATTATATCTTTTTTTCATGTACATTATACCTATTCAAACCCTACCTAAATTATGAGAGATATGCACGAAAAGAAGAGTTCTGACTTACAAAAAAAAAATAAAAAATAAAAGATTAAAATTATATTTCAAGCGTTCTAAAATGTGTTTTCTTATAAATAAATCATAAATATTTTCTTAACATTTTTTTTTATCACGTTCCAAAATTTGTAGAAGACAAAAACAATATACGCTTCTATACATATATACATACAGATGTGTATACCCACGTATAGATAGATGTTTTCCGTTCCGTGTTATCACGTTAGCAAACTTATTGGATACATTTTATTGTCTGTCTATTCTACGATTGAATAATGGTAAAATAAGGTGAAACTTTATCAGTTTTGTACTTAGATAAGAAAGGCGCATACTTATTTGATTGCAAACAGATCAGCTAAATTTATTTGGTATGTTATACATATATAGAGACGAATAGCTGCTGGGCGAGTGAGTAATTGCCCCAACAATAAATCGCTCAAAAATATTCTTAATTTATTTGTGGGTGAAACGTAAAAACCTGTTTGAAAGCTGACAAAAATGAAATTGAATCGTTTTAGGCAATAAACATTATTAATCAAAATCGAACTGAGAATGGATAAATTTATAATTAGCTATAATTAAATGATTCAAAGTTCATTCAAATAGCATAAAGTATATACCTAATTAAATACTTGTTTAATTTAAATAATAGAACTTTTTGAGAAGAGACGTGCACTAGCTATAATCTTAATAAATTTATAATTATTAACTAAAATTAGCTATTGATCTTAAATTTTCTAGAGAAATGGGTGCTCAGAAAAACGGCATTTACGAAAATGTATAACACAGCAAAATTGTTCTTAACATTAGCCGCGTTATAAAGGGTGTTTTTTTTAGAGGGTCACAACTTTGAGTTGGCAACACTGCATTATTTGACAACCCATTTAACAGGTGATAGTTGTTTTTTGTTTAGTTTGGTTTGACATTTCATTATGGATAGACTTACATCAGAGCAACGCTTGCAAATTGTTGAATTTTTTTATCAAAATAATGATTTCGTTCGTCAAACTTATCGTGCACTTCGTCCATTTTATGGCGTACATAATCGTCCTTCAGAGTGGCTGATTCAAATAACAATAGATCGTTTTCGGACGACGTTTAATCTTATAATGATGAGTACAGGAAAGCATTGAAGAAGATCCAAATCAATCAATTCGTCGCCGTCCTTGTGTCCTTCCACTTTATGGATGATTTTACGAAAGGATCTTGGCTTAATAGCTTTCAAGATTCAACTTGTGCAGGAATTAAAGCCAAACGACCATCGTATGCGCCGCCAATTCGGCGAATGGGCTGAAGCACAAATTGACATTGAATTTCCATTCAAAATTTTGTTCTCCGATGAAGCCCATTTTTGGTTGAATGGCTACGTAAATAAGCAGAGTTGTCGCATTTGGAGTGAGGATGATCCACAAGCTTTTGTCGAAACACCATTACATCCACAGAAAATTACTGTTTGGTGCGCTTTATGGGCTGGCGGAGTCATTGGTCCATATGTCTTCAGAAACGATGATGGTCAGAATGTTACTGTCAATGATGAACGGTATAGGGACATGATTAGAAATTTTTCGTACCTCGATTAGCTGACATTAATCTTGCTGTCATGTGGTTCCAACAGGACGGAGCCACATGCCACAAAGCGCGCGCTACAATTGATTTGTCATAAAATTTGCTATCCAATAAAGGCCGTTTCGTTGATATTAAAAATATATTTCTTTGTTTTATTATCATTTAAACTTGTGTAACTCTATAAAAAACACTCTTTATTTATCCAGATACTAGGCCAACAATTCTCATTGCGATTAATAAAAGGAATACACCTCAAATCATATATCTAAATCCAACAATAACTAAGTATATAAAGGGTGTTCCAATAAGAGGTTTCATTTTGAATAGCCTGCTATTTGGGCAGCTGTCAATTTTGAAGCTGTCATCTTTTGGCATTTGACAAGTAAAAACTACGCCATTACTAAAATTGGTACGATACACGCTTCAACAACGCATTGAAATTGTTAAAATTCAATACAAAAATGGTGAAAATTCTGCAGTCACAGTTCGCAATACTAAAGCACTTTTTGGTCGTTGTGAAGCACCTTCTCGGCCGGCAATAGTGAGACTGCGGTGGAAAAATTTGAGCTGTTTCGACAAGTTAGTATTCTGAAGAATCGAAACCGTGTGCGCCAATCAAGAACAACTCAAAATATTGCTGCTGTAGCCCGTAGTGTTGAAGAAAACCCAGGTTTGTCGATTCCTATAGTCGATATTTGGAATTAGACATTCCACAAATGACATTACACCGTATTTTGCATAAAGACTTAGATCTTAAGGCTTTTAAAGTTCAGTTAACACAAGAGCTCAATCATCTTGAGTGATGATCCATTTTCACCTCGGAAGCTACGTTAATAAGCAGAATTGTCGCATTTGGGGCTCAGAAAATCCAAGAATGATTGTTGAAAAGCCTCTCCACCCTCTGTTTGGTGCGGTTTTTGAGCTGGCGGTATAATTGGACCTTACTTTTCCGAAAATGAGGCTGGTGCAACTGTTACGGTGAATGGATTCCGCTACCGAGCTATGATTAATGATTTTTTATGACCGGAGTTGGAAGATATTGATGTGGACGACGTTTATTTTCAGCAAAACGGCGCTACGGGCCACACAAGCAACGAAACAGTCGAAGTTTTGCAAGAAAAGTTTCCTGACCGTGTTATTTCTCGAAGAGGTGATCACAATTGGCCACCGAGATCTTGTGATTTAACACCTTTAGACTTTTTTCTTTGAGCCCACGTGAAAGATAGGTCTACGCCAATGCTCCACAATCGAATCAAAACCTTAAAGATGGAATTCGTGAAGTTATCGAGGACATAGAGCCGCAAATGTGCAAATTGCTCATGGAAAATTTCATGAAAACTATATGGTGCTGCAAGCGTAGCCCTGGCGGCCATTTGGCTGATACCGTTTTCAAATGTTAATGGCATACCTTCCTCTTTAGAATTAAACAAACATTCATTGATTTCTCTTAAAAAATACTCGTTTTTTTTAAATATCAAAACGAAACTTCTTATTGGAAAACCGTTTAG
Source organism: Tipula unca (assembly GCA_951394425.1). Taxonomy (NCBI): domain Eukaryota; kingdom Metazoa; phylum Arthropoda; class Insecta; order Diptera; family Tipulidae; genus Tipula; species Tipula unca. The sequence goes on along the minus strand of OX596381.1, from coordinate 55,449,577 downwards.
AATAGAAAATAAATTCCATTAAATCAAACTTTAAATTAAAATTAATAAATCTCGATTTACAGTTATAGTGTACCGGAAGCTCAACAGATTTATTAACACCAAAATCCACTAATTTTACAAAGTTGAAAATTTTTGAAACACTAAATTCTTAGCATTCCGAATAGGTAATCGAGGTTGGTAAAGATTTGTAAAATTCAAAATAAGACAAAATTGAATAATTTAGCATGTCTAAAATGATTTTTAAATTACCAGAATTAGAGATAATTAGAGATAATTTTAAATCAGAATGAAAAATCATTTTAATACTTTTGGAAGTAAGCTTCTAAGTAAGATGTTAACAAAACCGACCAGTTTAATTTTGAAATTGTGATTGCGCTACTCCCCAAATTACTTAAATATTACTTTTTTGGCCAAAAATACCACAGCATAATTTAAACATTTTTATAATTCTTTGGGCGTTATAGTGGAAGGTGACTACAATGTAAAATACCAGTGATAGCAACAGTAACAGGTCGAGAATTACTCAAATTAGTTCAGATAAATAATCATCGTCATGTATCAACCAGTGAACCTATATACGTATTAAAAAACTCTATAGCTGTCACAGATTTCTACATCACACAAGGAATCGCTAGTAATTATATAAATGCTGCACGTCGGACCACACACTGATCTTAATTACTTTACTGTGGTGACTGCGCCAGAATCAACGAAGAAAAGGTTGAAATACTTGTAGAGCTTATTTCAAAAGAGTATTTCAACCGTATTTCATTAGAAAATACTGAATCACCTTTACAAATTAATTTTACAATCACAAAATGTAGAATCTCAGAAGTAATGATAAAACAATTAGTACAGAGATAAATCCTAAAAAAGCACCAAGATAGATTCTTACACAGAAGAAATTTGTAAGAGTTTCCAGGTACAGGATATTTCACAATACAATGGATTGGGCTTACAAATAACATTAAAACCAAAACCCAGGCAAGCGGCCGAAAGAAGTCACATCCTACACAGGCCTATCAGCTTACTGCCAACCACTATACTAACTTAAACGATTCAGACCCCAATTGCTGGTAGTCAACATATTCAAACATTTAGAGCGGGGAGTAACTGCGAATGAGATGGAATTACTTATATGCTGAGAGAAACTACGCTTTCAATAAATTTTAAATTATCACAATTTATATTTGTGACGGCGGCCACTCTAGCGAAAACATGTACAAACATTTTTATTTTCACTTCCTTCGATTTAGTTTGTGTCAGATTTGTATACAAAGTAAAAATAGAAATACATAAATGCAAATGCAAAACAAAAGTACAAATTGATCAAAGACTATTTAGTGTTGAGATGCCATATAAAGTTTGTAAATATATCCTGAAAACAGCATTGATTGAAGTTACACACGTCATATTGTATATGACGCGAATCGGGAATACAAAAGAATGTAAAGATGTATATTTAAAACCTAAACTAAAACTACGGGAAGTAAGCCAATTTGTACCAGGTAATCTAATATACTTGTCGAACATACTTGGAGTCAAAGCTTCATAGACACTTTCTACAATCAGGCATACAGGCACGACACAAGCGATAATTGAAATACCCAGAACTTGACTGTGGAAAAGTCTAATCTCCACCAACAACAAAAGCTAATTTTCTAATTTTTTGTTTCTTAATGGCCTATAACCAAATCTCCATTTGTAACACAAATAAAATACTACAATAAAAAACTATTTTTAAATCATAATAAATTGAATAAGAATTTATGTTTTCTTGTTCAATAATCATGTCTGGACATAAAATAAATATCGACATTTGACAACTAATACATACAATTTACTAAAATAAAAAAATTGATTATATGTCAGACGTGAGATTAAATTATGCCGATAATTGTATAAAAAACGGCCAAAATGTCTGTCAATATGTCTCACAGTAATGTCGACAGTATAATTAGGCAAAATATAACTATTGTAGAAATTTTATAGAATATAGCAAAAAGTTAGAAGTAACATAAAAATGAATTCAAAAATATAAATTATAAAAAAATTAGCCAGCAAACATAAACTTTAGATTTCGGAGCACGCTCATTCTATAAATTGTTTGGCCATCTAGCCCATTGTTGATCGCAACCTACGCAGAATAAAATGGATTATCGATCAAATAAATTACTAAATCATTATTTGGCTTACGAGGGGAGTTCAATAAGTTCGGTAAATCTATATGAAATATGTCGTTTGGCAATACTAGCCCAATTTTACACAATCATCTTAACATATCAAAAGTTAGTGCAAAATGGGTTCCCCGAATGTTGACTATGGACCAAAAAAAAATATCGAGTGGAAACTTCTAAGGTAATTTTAGAAACGATTGAAGACGATCTGGTTAATTTTATGAACCAAATAGTCACCGGTGATGAAACGTGAATTCTTCACTATGATTCAGAGTCGAAACGGCAATCCATGTAATGGACAGCGCAGGGAAATCCACCACCGAAAATGTTTAAGGTTTAACCATCTGCGGGTAAGATAATGACAATTTTTTGGAATGCTGTTGAAATTTTGAGGAAAGATACTCTTATTTGATAAGACCACAATAACAGGGGCTTATTATGCGGGGCTTTAGAATAAATTGAAAAATGGTATCAGGGAAAAACGACGAAGCAAACCAAGCAAAAAATATGGCTTTTATATGACAATGCACCAGTTCATAAGGTGAATGTTGCACAACACGCCTTACGGGATTGCAAGTTCAATGAATTACCGCATCCACCTTACAATCCAGATCTAGCTCCAAGTGATTATTTCCTTTATACAAATTTGAAGAAAGAATTAAGGGGGCTAAGATTTTCAAATGACAGTGAGGTAATGTCCGCTGTAGAAGAATATTTTAACATTTTACCAAAAATTGTATTACTAATATTAGAAAATTCGGTAAATTCAAAAAAAATTAGTAAATGTTTATGGAATTGGTATTTCAGAAAAATGTATTATTTATTTAGAAAATATTGACAATTAAAGTTTTACAAAATGTATTTACTTTAATAACTATGAAACTATAAATTTCATGATTTCAGTAAACAAGATATCACAACGATGAAAATTCAACGAACAGAATTCGTTTCTATTCTATAATTTAGAAAACCCTAAAATTTTTTTAATTCGTAGAACTAAATGTAATTTGGAAATTCAGAAAAATCATTTCCCAGTTGAAAACTGTTGATGTTTGGTCTTTCAATAAACAGACAAATTCTCGTAAAAAATTTTGATTTTTGACCAGAGAAAGACTGATTTTTAAATTTAATCAAGTAAGAGAAGTTAGAACATCAGAAGTTCTGATATTTCCATAAATTTCCTAGATTAATAAATAAAAAATTCAACATTTTCCAAAAGTATTGATAATTATAATTATCTACATAATACATTCGACGAATTCAGAATATTAAAGAATATCCAAAATTTAGAACAATTATAAATTAGAACAAGTACAAAACTAAAACTGTCGAAAAGAAAAATTTAGAAAATTAGGATAATTTAATATTGGAAATACGGCCAAACTTCACCCAAATGCAAAAAAGTAGGAAATTTACAGAATTACACTGAATTTTAATTATAATTAATTAATTCAAAAATGACTTTAAAAAAAAAGTCGTACAGGACCTGTCTAGATAGCTACTACGCTAGTGACACTATATCCAGCATATAAGTAACATGAGTAATTATTATTTTCAGTCTCAAAGTTCAATCTTTAATCTTAAACTATTTATTTATTTATTTATTCATATTCAGAGAGCTCACTTATCTCTTACGTTAACCATCCCGCGCCTATCTGTCTCCACCGTTTATGAATATGTAATCAATAAACTAGAAATACAAACTTATCATGAACTTAACTATTCTGTAAATAAAGTATACCATCAAGTGTAATACTCGTTAGATATCATATATAGAATTTTCAAAATGAAAGTATGAAACTGCTTGCTATAATAATACGTAGTGTAGGTTTTCCAAATTAAGTGGAATTCAACATAAAATTAAGCACAAATAAAATTATATTCAAATTAATTTGAAACCTTCAAATATTTTTTGAATTTTTTACGTGAGTGGATGATTGTCGAATAAAATGAAGGGACCATTATTTTTCAATAGTTCTTATGTTCATTGCTTGCCAAGTGGAATTTGGTTATCTTTCCAAATCTATATCTAGTATACTGTAGCTGTTAAAGTTAAATGCAATTTTTGCCAGTCTGGAATAAAATTTTAAAGGTTGCCAATTGTCATTTTTATTTGTAAATTTTCATACCTTAATTTAGGTCGCCCGTCAATTAATTAAAAAGTAAAATTTTGGCAGAAAAATTAAATTTCTCGATTTATCTGTTATCGTGAACAAGCAAAAATAAATTTGATTTAATTTTTAACCAATTGACACACGACGGCCTTAGTAAATATCCAATCAAAGAGTATAAAAAAATGTGAACTTCTAAACCTAAATAAAGTCATATAAAAATGAGTTTATCTAGATAAATGAATGGCATACATTTTAATACTTTGGCTTATAATTCCCTTAATGTTGATGTAAAAACAAAAATTTATATCTGACCGATATACATATATGTATAAGCATGAACAAAATATAATGCAGTATATATGTAATTAACCATCACCTCAACTCCCCATATGACACTTTATTTACCATCCTGGCTTTTTTTTTCCTTTTCTAATTATAATTTACGATTTCCCCAATTGTAATTTTGATGTACAAGAGATATTAAAAATATAATGGTAAAATCTAAACAACAGCATCTGAAAAGAAAACTATACAGGTACGTATGTAACGTACGTAAACCACCATCATATATACATATCTATCTATTATATTGAATTAATATGAAAAATGAAAAATGAGAAAATCGATTTTCATTTTTATAATTAAACATAAAACATTGTGTGTATGTAATATTATGTAAATCATAAAAGCCATAAAATTACCTTTATTTCTGGTTGATCTGTTGTCTGATCTATTACTTGAATTTCAATTTCGTCAGCTTTACTCATTTGTGTACTATTATGATTACTGGTACCCGTTGTATTGGCAATGGTACTTGTTCCGCAACCTAATCCACCTGCAGATGACGCTGATGTTGATGGTGGTGGATTACCTCCAACACCACCACTAATTGATTGACTACGACCAACAAAACCACCACCACCACCCCCATTTGTTCGCGCTGTCATATCACTTGACATTTCGCGCAATTAATTTTATTTAGTCAATATTTTTCTTTGCTCGTATTTATGTAGACGAGATAAATTTTATTCTATTATTTTCACAGACTAAATAAAACATAAAAACACTTTGGTTTTAGGTTTTTTATCTTATTCACTATGACTATCAACGATGACATTTTAGCATTTTTCACAAATTTATTTTATGGATTTTATTTTTATTTTTTACAAATTCACTGTCTAAAAAATCATTAATGGAAAACATACAACTGAAAATATTATAACAAAACAAAAGAAAAAAAAACTCAAAACTGAACCTTTAAATTTACGTTTTTTCTTCTTTCATGTATTTATTTATTTTTACTAACACACTCGTATTACACTTTTCCGAAAAATTATTTATAAAATATCATAAGAAGAAAAGCTTTTCTAATTGTGTTTTTCGATTAAGCCACGCACAAACACACACACGTTTCGATTATGAATGAAAATTTATTTAGAAAACCAACTTAGAAAATCAAACACAATAATATATTAAACTTTTTTTATTTTTAAATATAAAATAAAATGAAAAATTCTTTTAATTTTTTGATTGAATGACATTTATGCGTGATTGCTGAAGAAAAAATAAGAGATGCTTGAAAATGTATTTCCAATTTTTCTAACAAAAATTTAAAAAAAAAATGTTGGTGAGAATAAGGGAAAAAAGAGACTCAATATTGTTTACACTACAGTAAAATTAGTTTTTCTTTTTTTTTGTGGAAATTACAGACGAAAAATTTTCAGGAGAAAATATGATTTTACTCACCAACTTTGGTTTGTGTCATTGATAAATAAAAGCTTGAGCTTTTTAAATAAAATTATTTTGGCTTGAATAAACTTTTACAGTGTTTTCAAAAATAATACATTTAGTTTTTCAAACTAATTAATTCTTCACCGGTTGCTTGGGAATTTAAATTAAATGAAAATTGACCCTAATATAAGTTAATGATTAAAAATAATAATCCAGATAGGTTGTCGGCGAAGTATGTCGCCTTGTTCAAGTAAAACTGTGAAAATTCAAAGATAATTTTTAATCCATTTGTACTGTACATGAATTTGTTTAGAAATTTGTACTACTATTTATTCTATAAAATTGGGGAACTCGAGTTCAGGGATTTTCTATATTACTAAAGTTTGCTTTTAATTTCCTTGTTTTACAAAACAAATCGAGGACTAAAATTGGGGAACTCGAGTTCAGGGATTTTCTATATTACTAAAGTTTGCTTTTAATTTCCTTGTTTTACAAAACAAATCGAGGACGCCCGGTTACAGACATTTGTAATCAGGTAGTAAACCATTTCCTTTGCATCTTGCACCTACTAAAATTTAAACTTGGTATCTCCAAATTTAAATAAAATTTTATAAAAGGTTCCTACAGCAATCGATCTCAGTTGGTTTTCTGATGTGGGTGATTTTCATCTTTATAGCTACATAAATAAACAAAATATATGCTTGTCTCGGGTAATAAAAATCCTCATTATGAAAAATCCATAAAATTTTACAATCGAAAATTAAATTAGGTAATTACATTTGACATTATTTTAGTTGCACAGAAAATAACAATTCGCCAATTTAACGCAACTTGTTATGATATAGCTTCTTTATAAATCCAAAATTCTAATATGTATGTACTGTAACTATCTAAGAGCTCGTTATAAATTTAATTGAGCTCCATCTGGAACATTTTAAACTCTCTCAACTTTCACACAAACGCTAAACCACTAATTTTAAATATAAATGAATCATATAATAACACCGTATAAACGGTTTGATGATATTTTATTAGAATAATTAAAAATTTTAATTACTCTAATAAAATCATGCTAACAATTAAAATCGCAGCTATTCATTGTATTTTATAATTATTCCAATAAAATATTATGTAAAGAATTTGTATTCCGTGTAAAGCAGTTAGTTCCTTACCAAATTTTTTTTTTTCAATTCTTGGGTAACAGAATAGGAATAGTTAAACAACTTTATATTTTATCAATGCGATAATAAATTTATTTATCTTAAATAAAATTTTAAAAAAATTAGTAATAACAGTAGAAGATAGATGTTAATTAGAATACAATAAATTAATAAATCTAAAAAAATAAATGTAAATTTTTCATAAATATTATTTTTGTAAAACTTGTGCATTTTTATAAATAAATAATTCTAATAGTAATTTAAAAAAGTTTTTGATTGTGCTATTTAAAAAACAAAACATAAATTAATGTACAAATAAACAATAAATTAAATTTACATTATAAAATATTCGAATTTTAATTTTATATCTAGATGATTTTTATATTATCATGTAATAGGTAATAAGTCAGAGAACATATTATTAACATAATGTTTAAAATTCAATTTCTTGTGAGGGTTGCTTTATGTAAGTAATTAAGTATATAGGTATGTAATTTGAAAAACTTGATCTATATTTAATAAAAGCAATATTTAACATTTCATAATTTTAAAAATATTAAGAAACTTTTTAACAATTAAATGCATGTAATGGTTTTTTATAAATAATAATTTAATTACTAAGCACGACGGAAAAAATGTTAAGTTACTTTAAAATTTAATTGATTTATTTTAATTTTTGGCAGGATGTATTATAATTAGCACTTTAAATTATTTTACTCTCATAATATGGTTTCTCTATTGTATATATACTTAAGTACATAGTGAAATTATGACTAGAAAAAAAATTATTTAGTCGAAATAAGATTAATTAAAAAATAAGTTTTAAATTTAATAGGAATGAATTACTCTTACTACTATCTTTTTATAAATTATTTGCTCAATGATGATAGAAAAATATTATGCTCTCTAAAAACGATCTTTGATAAAAAAAAAAGCTTTCTAAATAAATACAATAACAAATTACAAAATTTGTTATTTATTTGAAATTAACTATTAGGTGACTAGAGACTAAATCGATTTCGAATTGCGTTAAAAAAAATTTGTTTCCGTTAATTTTTTTCTTAAATATCACAAAAAATAAATCTCAATAAAAAAACTAATTCTAATTTTAAAAATAAGAATAATTTAATGATATAATATCAATTTTATAATATGGCCTTTTAATAATATTGATTGACTCGATTCACAACACTAAAAACTATAATACAATGAAGTTATATAAAAATATATTATTCCTTTTGTTCTTTTTGGTTTTTTTATTATTAACTAATTTCTAATATATGTATAATTTAACAAAATTATCGCAATTTTTTTTTGTCTAAAGTCTAAAAAATGCTCTAGCTTAATAAAAAAACGTATAATTAGTTTTTGAGAATTTTAATTGCTGTACAAAATAAAATGCAACAAAATAAATTCAATCGTAGCATGTTATCGATGCCACGCAACATGCCACACAAGTCAGATCACATACTATTGGTCTATTTTTATTTCTTTTTTCTTAATGGTGTTAATTTATTTGGTCTATCTAATTTTTCGTTAGCTGTCGATTCACTTTGCCGCTTTGATGTAACTTGCTTGTTATTGATGGTTTTATAGAATGTATCAATTCGAGCATCATCACGCCATATTCCAGCTGGTGCCATACCTGGAAGAGCTTTTAAAAAGCCATATAATCCGGTTGGAATAGGTGGTGTTGCAGGTGCACCTGTGCTGCAGTAACCATATAAAAACGGCATATTTTTAGTGAAATTTGTATGCAATGTCAAAACCGATTCCAAATCACTCTCATCCGCTTGTGCCAAAAATTCATTAAACATTTTAATAGGAACCATGCCATATCGGTCAAATGAATCAACGTAAGCATCTGTCTCTCGATTGTAAATTTGTAAAAAATCACCCAATTGCTTTGCGACCATTGCCCCGCGGTCTTTACTCATCATTTTATGGTGTTGTGGCTCCCGTATAAAGTTTGGTGTTTTAATATTTACGTTCGATCGCTGAATAAATTTTAAAATTAATTTTTCATGATAATGTTTTGGTTCGGTCGCCAATCTTTTTAAAACATATTCTAAATACAAACCGAATGCTTTTCTGGCTTGGCGCTGCGATAGTTCATTCCCATTTTCAATATATTTACGAATTTGTTTTCGAAGACGACGCGCTTCTTGTGTACACTTTGGTGCCGTATTCCTCGGACCAAAATTAAAATTAATTCGTTGTTCCAGCGGCCTTTCATACTGCAACATTCGTTCTTCTATTCGAGCATGCATATTCGAGCCGTTTGGATATAATTGCGAGTGCAGCATGACATTATAATTATGCGGAAAAATCATAGTACAACCAGTACCCGACTGTGGCATGGTAGATGTTGGAATCCCAGTCACACTATCTAAAAATCCTCCATACTTTTGTATACTATCAATCACTGGAAATACTCTAACAAATCCAGCGTGTCGCGTGTATTGCGCTTTGGCTAATTTAACAATTTTTTGTTCCTCAACTGTCAATGATGTAACTTTTACTTTATGCGAAAGCATTGAAGAACTCGATGGATGATGATGATTCAAATCAACGGAAAGTGATCGGCGTGATATATTTTTCAGACGATTATTATACCGAATTTCGTAATCGGACTTTGTAATTGGTTGCATGGCAGGTATGCCAACTAGTGACAACAGATCGGTTAGTAGGGCAGCTTTGACTTTGGCATCAAGTGGAGTATCGATACCCAATGATGGTGACAAATTAATTTCCAGTAACCACGGTTTTAATGAATCATCGATTAAAATATCAAAACCATATAATTCAAAACAGTTACCAAAATTAGGAACAAACATTCGGCATGCCGATATAATTGGCTGCGCACATGACATTATTGCTTTAATAATAACATCCTCGATATTTAGCATCAACTGTTCGGTATCACAACCTTGACTCTTTAAGTGCCGCAATAGCGCTGAAAATGTCCATTTGTGACCCACGTCTTCATCATCGGCATCGCTTGATTTTATATAATCAGAATGATATTTATTAATGCTATAATTACACAGATGCATGCAAGGATTCCATAAATTCTCTGCTTGCCGATTGTATTTAACGGTGGCTATTCTAACTAAACCCTCTTCATATATATAAATAATTAATGGATCAAATGAAGTTACAGCTACATATAATCTAATATCACATTTATGACCATCAATACACAAAGGGTCAGCTATATATTTGGCAACAACAACATGTTCATCAACTGGTATCTGATCAGGCTATAATATATAATTCACACATAAGTATAATTTTCAAAACTGCAACATTATTCTATACTTACCGAATTTACAATAAAAATTCCTCGGCCACGACTCAACGCTACCGGTTTTACTATCCATGGACCACGAATTTTATTGTGCGCACTAACTAAATCCCTATATTCATGGGGTAATATGAACGACTGTGGTATGATATCAAAATGCTTAAATCCCCGTAAATGCTGCATTTTTTCTATATTTTTATGTAAGCTATCTTTACGGGTTAACTCATACGACCTGAAAATATAATTAGATTCCGTTCCGGTAATGATCGATAAATACAAATATAAAAAAAACGTACCTAGGGAAATGATTAACTTTTTGATAAGGTGCTAAATTTCTAACGATATCCGGTTTGACATGCGTTCCCGTCCAAAGTAAATTGAACATTTCATCTTCAGGAACCTCGGTGAAACCATGTGCCACCAATATCTTTCTCAGTAGCCGAGTTTCAGTTTGATGAAACCGATATGTCATGTTCAACATTGCACCAGGTAATTCAACTTTTGTGTCATCGGTGATATTCTCTTTATTTTCTGATAAAATAGCTGTCTGTTGTTTTAATTCCGATTTCAAATTTGATTTACTAGTAGGAATAGCAATTGATTTTTCAGTTACATCAACACAACGGCTTAAATTCTGTATCGCCGATTCTATATCCGCTGTATCACCACTAACGCTAGACAACGATTGATCGCTCAACGAAGAGCACATAGAGTCGGCAGGCCTTTTTTTCGAACATGTTGGTAAGTCGGGTTCCGCGTCACTTTCATTCTCGCTACGACATTCCCCCTCCGTATCATCATCATCATCATCTTTTGCCAATTGAGATTCATCTTTTTCGTCGATTTTGTCAATTAGTTTTTTCGTAATGACATTGAAATGTTTTTCTACCACAACCGATGATTCATTGCCCACTTCACAGTCCTCTAATGATGATATCGTAGTATCTGATATGTGTTCATTTAAATCCGAATTATTCGACAAAATCGATGTTCGAAATAATAAAACAGTGTCTTTTGATCCGATTGGCCCACCAGAAATCCATGGATTGGTTACTGATGTATTTGTTACTACTTTTTTGGAACTGTAAAATAAATTAATCAAAAGACAAGTTTAAAAAAATTAATTAATAATTCTCACAACATTTTTTGTATATAAAAATAATAGAAGGACGAATGATTAAGACAATATATAAATATGGTTAGGATGTGTTTCTCAAGATACAAACACTCTGCGTCACTTGATTAAAATCAAACATTTTATTCAGAAAATTTTATGGTTGTATCAATTTCTGCCAGAATGATTGAAATTTTGTAGGAAAAAATGAAAATAGGTATTTAGTCTGGGATTTTACTGAAAATAGGACTAAGCTCAGTTTCATTGTTGGAACTTTAAACGAAACTTTGTTGAATAATATTGATAATAATAAATTCTTAATCCAAAACTATTAGGTAAATTATTTCGACCCAAACGTGTTATTTGGATCGGACACACATTATCAGCAATATAACAATCCGATTCATAATGAATCATTAATAATTGGATTCAAACCCAAATCAGACAAAGCAAATTTGTCTTGATTGCCGAATTTTGTAGGAGCAAATAAGCAATAGAATTATTAAAGAAATTATGAAATACCATCGTACTATGTATTATTAAATGTAAGTAAAACATGTTTTAAATAAATAATCTTATTCATGTGACGAAAACAATTCATTGCTAGAACCAATTATTTTGTAACTAGTTTGCTAAAGTGACTGTATACTCCTTAACTATTAAACAAATCAAAGCAGCAGTTTTTTCAAGTACATCCAGTAAACTTTCTCAACACAATATAGGGCTCAATCAAGTGACATTAATTAAAATATATGCGTAACCAGAATTGTGATTAAAAGTTAACTTAAATTAAAACCCGCATTGGGATTTAATTATAACATGTGTTCAATAAATGAAAATAGGAATCCACAATAAGATCATTTAAGTATAGAAATCAATTATTTTTGTTTAGCAATTACATAAGTACCAATTCATATAATAATCATGCACAAATATAACGGAAATGATTGACAAATTAAATTTTAACAATTGACCTGTAATACATAAATGTACAATAATATACTGTAAAATTTACAGTAAACACTTTTAACATTAAGCAAATGCATAATACTATATGTAGTTATGTGCGTATTCTCTAACTATAATAGGTAATTTGGCACAAAATCTAAATTAATATTTTGTTACTTACAGTGACATCAATACAACACAACTAAATACACAGAGTTCAACCATTCAATATTCAATGCTTAGATTTAATTTAAATACATTAGCAGAAAAATATCTCTTCATATTATTCCACATTTATAATCCCCATATGCGTCTAATATTATTCCAAAATAGGCTATTATTAGGCAATGTGCAAATCTGGATTGGGCGAGTATTCTATGTAGAAGAAAAATATGTATATCGACGATGGAATATTGGTTTATTGTAAACGCCAATTTGACTTTATTGAGCTAATAATTTAACAAAAAGTTTAGGGTTGGGATCATTTCGGCACTATTTTCTAAACCATTAAAACCATTTAATCTTTCAGAAGGATCTATATGATAAATACGTTATTTTCAAAAAAAACTATCACAAACGTGCATAAAAATACCAAAATAGTCATGAAATGGCTATTTCGCTTTCAGCAAATTCGACAGACAAAATATAGCACCGAAACAAACAGTCATTTGTTTTGATTTTGAAGGTGCACTTATCCTAAGCCCTATCGAAAGAGAATCCATCTTCATTTTATTATAAGCCGAAATTAAAAGATTTTAATTTGAAATAACTTATTGTAATATAACCAACTATGCTGTCCAAGAAATATAAACATTATTTTTCAAATATTCTCAACATCAGAGCCTTCTGTAATTTAGGACGTGAATTGTGTGCGTAGTGTAATTGATCGGCATTTTAACAAAGTCGGGAATGTATAGTCCGTTGTCACTTTCAATAATGCAACTATAAGATGACTTATCCGCATATTTCGCGAAAAATGCAGTAGTTTAAATATCGCACAAATTTCGTTTACTAATACAAAAATACTGAAATTTGTAAAAAGTGATATCCCCAAATTGCAATTTAAAAGTAAAACTAATGCTAGACAAATAGATAGAATTCCAAATTTGAATATATCGTTCCAAATATGCCAAAAACAACAATTCAAACTGCAGAAGTGTTGGTTAGCCAAAAGATTAACACTATTTAGAATAGACCACAGTTATTTTTAAAGAAAAAACAGCTGATATCAATAACTCATTTCACATTTATGGTCAAGATCAGGATTAAGTGGTTCGAAATTAACCACCACTAATCATTTGAAAGTCATACTTACATTTTTTGTGTTATGTCTACGGAAAATGTTATTTTCGGTTGATTTAATTTATAATGGAGAGATATACATTGGGGCAACGAACCGGAAAAATTGAAAAAGCATCAAGCTGGTTGAAGAGCTCCAAACTTTAGATTTTGAGGTAATTGTAGATTATTCTTGAAAACGATTCTATAGCTAATATCATCCCAATTGAGTCAGATGCGTTAGTAATCCACGACTGCTATTTATTTCTCCAATGCTTTTCCCGAGTAAGTGATAAACCTCCTGAAATACGACGGATCCAATATGTCTTTTCTAATCCGTTTGAATCTCCTTTGGTTCTTCAAAACGACTAATCAAATTGTTAAATACAGCGCCAGCTAATGTTTTTACCTCCTGATTTAGATTTCGTGCTTTCCTATATTCTCTTTAAGTATCAGTTCTCGATTTGGAGGCTCACCCAATATTCCCAATAAGCCGTTATTATGGGGATTTTATTTTAATTTTGCAGACGTCCAATCCAACGTGCTACTAACTTATCCTACTGGATTCTTGGATAGTACCAGCCTTCGTAATGCTGTAAAAACGTCTATAGTCTGTATATGGAATTCTTGGCCATAGTAGTGCTTACGAAAATCCTAAACTCCTTTAATTTTTAAGGTTTGCTTGATAATTCTTCTGCCCTTAATTTTTGGTTATTTTGTCACGTGCTCATCGGAATCCATTCCCATCCTATGATGTCAACCAAATATACTACTTCGCTCTATTATAACGATAAACTGCCATTACCCCATTACCAACCTAAACGCCTTGCTCCTAGACTTCCACTTACCCAAAGCCGCTGTGCAGAGTCAATGTTTAGAATAATCTTGTACCGAACCATGTGTACCTACATTTGAGGAGATTTGTAAAACAGAACTCTAGACATTTCTTTAGTACAGTTTATAAGGTGGTTTCTCTACTTAAACACAAAGGTCAGCGCAATCATCACTGAATATATGTTAGTCATGCCTGTTGTTAGTTATCGGTATTTGTAAGGAATCTAACCGATGTCGTGGGGTATCAGTTGCTGTTGTCCCATCATATTCTTTCCGTGTATTGGCTGGAATCTCACTCGGCTGTTCATTTAATGTTGGTAGAAATGCTGGTATAAGTCGGTCATTGGCAATATTTACTATTCAACGGTTGATTATAAATTTGTAGTGTTTTCGTTATCAAACAACGATTCAATTGGGTCCGTCAAAAGGTCGTTGGAGCAGCCCGTTGACAATATCGTCTCGCACAAATTATTTAGATGGTTCTACACCAAAATTTTCGGTTGTAAAGTTTTGCCTCAGATTTCTTTTTTTCAAAATTGCGTTTCATTCACTGGCTCTGAAATCTCATGAAAGAATTCACCAGGCTACCTTAGTCACGTCTCGTATAACAATTCTGTTGGAGCTGATCTGGTGTCTTTTTTTCAATGTAACATATTGACAGTGACGACTAGGCAGTATTATCTCTCAATGGCTACAGGCAAGGCAGACAACTTCATACAAATTCGTTACAATTTTTGTTGATATTTGGCCAAAATTATTTCTGTCATAACAAGACAGATGGTTAATAGATTTAACATCCATCGGTGTTAGTACTTAGTTAGAACTGGTGATTAAGCTGCATGTTGGTTTATCACAAAGCCGTCTTTCGTTTATTTTGTGAATAGTAAAAGATTCAGCGGACTTGACATCTTGGTTGATATTAATGATTTTGGTGCTGGGAAATAGATCTGCAAATGCGTTTGTTTTCTCAGGAACGTATAGAATTTTTATGCCGTCATTGTTTTTGTCTGCATTTAGAATAAATCTTCGTTTAAAGTTGATATCCGCTCTCGTTGCCATAGTAAGTATTGTCCTTGCTTTTGTGTTCGTAGGTCCCGGGGTCGATTCCCGGTGGTGACCACCCAAAAATTATTTTGACACATATCGCGAGCATATCGTAAAAATTTAAATGTGACTACAGGATCAACGGCGATAATGATAAATCTTTTGGTTGCGACTTTTAGATAACAAGATGTAGTTAGGAACCTTCCAGGGTCTGGAAGATCTCATTACGTTGTAACTCAGGAAAATATTGATCATGTACTGGAGAGAATCAAGGAAAATTCAGAAACGCTTATCAAAAGACGTTCATCCTACTTGGCATATCACGGAAGTCATTGCAGAGGATTTTGACTGTTCAAGAGCTATTGCCAAAAGATTATGTATTTTCAAGAGTTCAAGAGAGCGATTTTATTTGGCTACGTCGTTTGTCTGATTTGACTGCCGATTTTTTGTTTGAGAATATTTAAAAGAACGAGTGTACGTTAGTAGTCTAACAGCAATAGAACCAGAAATGTTACCTCTGTTATGGAACATATACAGGAAAGATACTCAATTTTGACAGCCTAAATCTTTTAGGCTGCCTAAAATTAAATTTAGAACAGCCTAAATCTTTTTTTAAAGTGCTGAATGAAGTGAACATTATTATTTTTAACTAATGTGGATTTCATTTGATTTTTTTACCTATCCTTGAAAAAGCAATCTCGATTTCGGCTTGAATTAAACGCGTAAAACTCGAATTGCTTTTATTTTATTTCAGTGATTTATTGTCAAGATAAACACTTATATTTCAAAATTAGAGACAAATTTTGCCACATAAAATAACGAATACATTTAAATCAATATTAAGATTTGTTTCATAGCAAAACTATTCAAAATGATGATACATACTATATACAAAAAATATTCGCCCACAAAGCATTTTCTTGTAGTCAATTGAATAATTTCCGATCACAAAAAGAACTTGTTGGTCAATCGAAATGGACATAAATATACTCCGACGTTTTGCAATAAATTTGTGTTATAGTCATGAAACGGACATTCACGTATTTGATTTGTTGGTAAACCAAATCAACTTTAATAAATTGTATTTTAACTAAATTCAACAAGTTCTATATCTGTTAATTAATAATTAAAGACAGGTAATTGTGTTGCTCAAGTTGTATCAAAACTACTGAATAATATGATACTATGTAAATAGTTAGGACAAATCAAGATATTTTCTAGAAATATTGAAATATAGTAAATTTAATAGACACAACGATTACAAAGATTTTAGAGTAGATAATCTGAAAATTGTTCTATGAATATAATCAAAGACTATTACTAATTACACAATTCTACATACTTTAAAATTACATTAACAATGATATCATATGATTTTTACTTGTTTGTCTCTATCCTAACAAGATAAACTATACCTGGTAATTGTTGCGATAATAAATAATCAAATTAAAAATACTGAAATAAAAGGTACAAAATAGAAAATAATAATACATTGCATTACAATAACAAAAAACTAAATATTACACTTCTCCATACATTAAATCACGTACTTTAAGCAACCTGTAATCTTATCTACAGAATAAATTACAACCAATATAATATACTCTACAATTATTCTGTTTTTCAAAACAGTTTTCTTAATAATTTGTATTATTTTTTTTTTTGTACATTAAATTTACCAGTTTTCATCATTTTTAATTGCTTTAATTCTTTTATTATTATTTTTAACGTAATGAGGATGTTCTAGAAAATCTGGATAATAATGACCCGATTTAGTTGTTATGTCATCAGGACATCGATAACGTAATATTCTATAAATATTTTATAGATAAATTTCCACAAAAATAAAAATAAGATGAAATAAAATAAAATGAAATAAATTATAAATTAATATAAATACATATACGCATATGTTTAAAATTAACAATTTACCTTAATTTTGATGATGTTACATTTTGGGTTGCGGGCATTGTATCGAAATTTAATTCTGGTAATTTTGGTCTATTTCTGTAATTAATCAAGAAAAAAACATTATTTATAAATATACAAAATAAAAAAATTAATCATTATATAATTATTTACAAATATTTTTAAACATTTAATTTACTACTACCAGTATAATACTATATACATACATATATGATTCATTTCCTGAATATTTTTTAAATTATATTCAAAATAACAAATATGTGAATGCAAAAAATAATTGTATTGTCAAATTAAGTTATAGGAAGAAAACTACAATCGATAGAATAAATTTTAATATAAGCCAAACTACTCATAATATTTAATATTGAAAGCCTATAGTAACAAATTTAAATTATTTCATAACAAAAAAATCTGGAATGATAATAGGTTTATCGACATTAGTGGATCACTTAGAATTGATTATTGAAAATTGTCAATAACCAAAACATGTCAAAATTTGGTTGTTTAAGCAACAATAGATAAATAAATATAAATAACATATTATATATACCATATACCAACACAACACCTACATTAATTAGAGACTGATAGGCTAGTGGATTTATTGTCCTTTGAAAGCTGATCAGTATCCCTATTTTGTACACGGCTACAGGTCCGTCTTTTAATTGGCCATCTGCACAGTGCATGCTGCATGCTAGCCTGTTCTAATATGAACGATGCGTTGGCCCATGAGTTCTACATTCAAATTTAATCACTGATCGTAACGGGATATGAAAAATCCCTTTTGCATCCCCCGCCTCGGTTGGGATTAGCCACTGCGCTATTTGCTCGGTAAATAGATGCTACATCAAGCCTTGAAAAATAATTACTTTAATAATTATTTCCCAATTACCGAAAACTCGTTTTTTAAATCAAGTAAACGGATTGTGTAAAGTTGCCGTGAATAAACTTTTTAATATACTCCAAATAAATTGTGTTTCGATTTTATGTCCTGCTGATATTGATGGACAAATCAATAATTTTAATTTTAACATTATTCATGCTTCCTATTGTACCATTAAAACATGGTACATTTCGAATAGTGATTTGGCGCCCGAAATAACCAGTTCAAATTTTCGAGGTCACCGAGATCTTATAATTTGAGCTCATTGGACTGTTTTCTCTGAGGAAGTGAAAAGTAAGGTCTATATCAATAACCCCGAGACGATTACAGAGCTAAAGGATGAGATCATATACGCATTATAAATGATACTAGCCTGAACTATGTCAACAAATTATGGCAACGCGCATCTTAGGGCATGTCATATTAGACCTGGAATCAACTTCTAAGAAAACATCGAATTTTGTTTTAATTATGATTTGAGGATAACGAGAAAAACAGTTTTATTAATGAATGTTTGAGGAAATACAAAAAATTTTAAAACCGATCAGAAAATGTGAATTTTAATTTTTAAAACTCTATATATGTACTCATATATCATCCAAAAAAGGACTGAATATAGTGAATAGATTATTAAGATGTAAGAAATTACGATCAATCACACATATATCTAATATACAAAAATGGTGTCTGTAATGATTGTAATAGCCTTTCTCAGGAACAAGACACCTCAGGAAGCTGAAATTTTCACCATAGATTAGGATTTTAGCGGTTTGGATTTTTTGGTGAAATTTGGGCCCGATAGGTGACGCTGTTTCCAAGATATAACGGGTTTTCTGTTTCTTAGCAACGAAGCATCTTAGGAACTTCAGATTTTAACCATAGGTTTGTTTCGATGCTATCTGGGTATGCTATCTGGGTATGTCAAAAATAAAATTTATAATTAATCGTAAAAAAAGGTTATTACGTAGTGATTTTTATTGTCTAAATTAATTTACACAAAATAACCGTTAAATACAAATTAATTAAAGTAAAATTACGATTAAAAATAAAATTTTACAAAAATAAAAGAATACGCGAAAACATTGATCGCAGGACGCTTAAAAGTGCATATATTTTCAATTATTGATTGTGTTACCAACAACACGAAGTGACAGTTAAAGATAATTCCATTGTATTGTAAAATTAAGTATTTCTTTCATAAAAATGTGACGCTCAAATATTGGTCGCAATACGCGAGGAAACCAAGTGATTAGGCGATATAGAGAAAATATTAATGCTGACCAACATATATCAGAATTAAAGACACAAAAGCAGCGTAACTTACAACGTGAAATTCAACAAGAAAATATAACCGAAAATCGAAGAGTTACTACTCGAAGAGCAAATAGAAATGTTCGAGCTGCGGCAAGAGAATCGAACGGTCAATACGAGCGGAACAGTAGAGCATTAGTAATTGCTTCATTTCATCGTATTGCCTTTAATTATGAAGCAGACATCGATTATTACATCCATCCTAAAAATTTTATCGGTGAAATGGATAAAGAATGCAATTATTGTAATTCATTATGATCTTTCAATTAATTATGAACTTTCACGAGAAAAATCATACAATACGCTTGATTTACTTGAATTTGGTCAAATTAATCATAACTCAATTTCAAATGGGCCGCTATGTTAGCAGTAACGAATCGATGTCACGTATTTTTTCATTCGCTTCATTGAAATGAGCCAGAATGATGACTTTGTCCGAACGCTGCTCTACTCAGAAATGCCAAGATATTATACCTGGAATCAATCGTCAAAGAAATTTCAACGACGGAAACAAGAACAGCCAGTTCCATGTTACCCACAAGTATTTTCCACCGATGTACTAGGACGTCTGCACACAGTACATCCCAACCAAGACGAGTGTTTTTATTTAAGGTTACTCTTAGTCAATGTTCGTGTCCCAACATCATTCCAACATCTGCGAACTGTTAATGGTGTATTGTGCGGCACATACAGAGAAGCCTGTCAACGTATGGGATTACTAGAGAATGACACTCATTGGGACTACAGTCTCGAAGATGCTTTGATTTCGCCAAATGCTAAACAAATATTGTTTTCTATAATTTTGTCAACAACGATTGATTTATGGAACAAAATCATACGGTTCGAATCGAACGCAGATTTGCAAATGAACGAGGAAATTCACAATGAAGCATTAATTATAATTAAGGACATGTGTTTAATGCAACAAAGGATTAGCATAGTTAGGAATGATCGCCCAATGCACGACGCATTTAATCAAAAGTTGTGACGCGAAACCCAATACGACTTCGAAGCATTGAGAGAAACCGTTCAAAGACACGTTCCCCTTTTAAATTAGCAAAAACCTTTTTAGTATAATTGATTTTGGCAACGATTGGCAAATCTTACACTTGCTTCATCAGGTATTTCATCTACGTTGTTGAAAGGCTCATTCAGCACTCAAGTTGCCGTTGAACATACAAACTAATGAAACCCCAACTTGCAACTTTTCGAGGAATTCTGCGATGTACAAAGTGTTGCAGCAAAGCAAATTGATCGTTTGGGATAAATGCACAATGACCCACAAAAAACCTTGGAGGCATTAGACCGCACGATGTGAAAGATTTACGAAACATCCAAAACCGGTTTAGTGGTGCTATGATTCTATTGGCCGGTGATTTTCGACAAACATTGCCAGTGATTCCACGATCAACGGCAGCCGACTTTCTTGTTATAATGTTTACACTTTAATATAATGTACTTACTGTACAAAATGTTAAAAATGAGTTTTCGATAAGTACATACATGCAGTAACATCTATTTCTAATGAATCGAGAGGCACTACAAAACAAAAGGTTTACTTAGAGCCAGCAAGGCGGACCGGGCTCAGCTATTTAATATATTTTTTATGAGTTTTCGATAAGTATGTACATGCAGTAACATCTATTTCCAATGAATCGAGAGGCAATACAAAACAAAAGGTTTACTTAGAGCCAGCAAGGCGGACCGGGCTCAGCTATTTAATATATTTTTCATATGAAGGCAAAATCACGATTTCAACACTTTAATAAATGTAACCGGAGGCGTTGCGCCGCATAGCGGGTGTAGCCCGCTAGTAAATTTATAAATTTCTTAAGTGGATTACTTGTAATATATCTATACCCGGAAACAATTCTAAATATTTGAACGGTGATAAGTGATTATTCTTGTAGTATCAATTAGCAAAATTATTAACAAAATCAGTATTTTTGTCGAACTGATCTTCGAGCAGTAACAATACAGAACAAACTGTTATTAAATTATTGAATGTCAAAAATTATATTCCATAGAGAATAATAAATTTAAATCGTTCTTCTGAAAAGTAGTAAAAACTCAGCCACAGATATTTTTTAATAGACAAATATTTTAGCAACTAAGTATACTTTAACAATCAACTCTTTAAATTTATTGTTATCTGTCCTAAAGAAAACATGCAATATTCAAGTTTTAAAGTAAACAGATCTCAAAAACCTTGGTCTGATATACACTAGACTAGAATAGTAAACAATTCAAAATCTGACGATCAGCATCACCTTACCGATCTATATGCATTTATTTTGAAATATGGACACATATATGTATGTATATATAGTATTTATGAAATATATGTAGATAAATATGTGCATATAAGTAAACTGAAGTTAATACATTGCTAATCTTAGCGGTTTACAATAATACGTTATGGTATTCCGATATCTTGATTTTACACACCTTATTATACAATAAAAAAAAATTGACACGGATAATTACATTATACATTAATACATTTATTGAAAAAAAAAACATTAAATTATAATAAATAAATCAATTTGTATTAATTAAATTCATCGGAACATTAATATTAAAGTTAATCTTTATAACTGTGAAAATTTACATACATAATTTCAATTTAATATGTACTTAAATTTACAAATAGAAATAATAAATTTTCAGTTGAGTAAACATTAATACAATATGAAACACGTCAATAAAATTAATAATTTAATCATAATTCATGCTCGTAACATTGTTCTTTCTAATGGTTGAAGATGATTTATTATTATAATGGTTATATTGTTTTTCAATTAATTATAACTTAACAACAACTAATTAAAACAAAATAGAATAAAACTAATAAATATTTTTTAACCTATATTTGATACGACTAAGGTTAGTACATACTCGTATGTATAAGCATGAAGAATTAATTTATAAAACCACTGAAACCACATCAATCTATATCTCTTTATATGGTCATGTAATAAGAAAATGGATTAATTTCATGTTTATGGTGTTTATTTTGTATTTAACGACAAATAAGACAATCACAAGGTACATACATATTATATAATACTTATAATTGTCTGTCACTCATAATAAAAGAATGAAATGGAATATGTACCACATTTTAAGATCAACAGCAAATTGAACGAGAGGTGATGGCATATGATAAATAAATCTAACAAAAACCTTCGACTTATTGTGTATTATACATTTTTCTTTAATAACCTGAGTTTATATATGGCGTAAACATATCTTTGAAGGACACACATTTAGTAATTTTTGTACTTTTACTTATTATAGTATAGTGACCGCAAGGAAACAACTTATACCTAGATTTTTTTTTAGATAATTTAAGGTTCCATAATTTTAAAATATGTATTTAAAAAAAAACGCAATACAAATTATTGAAAAATAAATATAGTAGAGGGTACAGTAGACTTAACGAAGACGAAGAAGAATTGTTGCATGAATTGAGAATGAAATACTAGCCCTAGACAGCTGATACCCAAATAGAACAACGAACAGATATTCTGAAAACATCATTAAACAATAAAAAGACTTAATTTTATAATGTCAAAATATTGAATTATATTAGATTTATATACAATTAACCCAAAATAACTCTCCAATATAAAGTGTTCACGAAGATGTTCGAAACACAATCTTTTTTTTAGTTTAACTCTACAATTAATATTCGATGGTAAAAAAAGCACATTCATTAATTAATTTAATTATCAAATTTATAAAGGCAACACTTTATAAAAGTTCAAAATAAAATTCTAAACATAAAACTGTTCTACTATAAATAACGCTTCATAATCAAGGAAAAGTTTATAAAAAATATGTACATGATAACATCACAAACAGTGTATTAGGTCACTATTATATTTTTATTATACTCGTAAAAGAAATATTTTTCAACAAAAACCTAAAACATAGCATTTATTTTTGTATATATACAAAACTATCTGTATGGCTTTAATTGTAACAGATATACAAGTTTTCAAACTTTCATACCGAAGATAGATTGATTACGATAAACACGCTAATATTAATAAGAATAACGTTTTGGTTGCATGTTTTAGACATGTTTGTGCCAAAAACAAAAAAATGTTGACATCGCACATAACACCAGGTTAATCATCTCTATAAATTAATTTATATAAAAATAAATCGAATACCTAAATAAAAATAATCCACAAAAGTACAAAGTTCTATTTTTAGAAGCATCATAATTAGCAAATAAGCAACAATTTAGTAATCAATATAAAATTTTACTACTAAGTATAGTCATAATTTAATAACGATACATATTTTACAAATTAGCGCTATAGTTCTAATACATCTTATACATGCTATCTTTACATTTAAAAAAAAACTGTCTAATAATTACTTGTATAAACTAAGGCGTTGAAAGTTGAATAAATTTTGTCCGAACATTTTTTATACAAATAAATACTTCAAATTACACATGAATTTATGGATACGAATTACAAAAATGAGTGGATGACATCTTAAATTGACTTGTTTATGCCTTAAATAAAAATAAAATAATATGATTTAATCAAAAAACCAAATTCCTGTTACCTATATGATTTATATATTGTAAATAAAGTGATTTTATTCCAAAAAACTCATTTATCACAACAATTCCTAACCTAACACAATAATATTTCGTATATAGAGTGGGCATAATTTATTTATACAGATTAGTTACGTTTTCAACTATTTCCGACATCATGAGCATATATGTATATGAATTACCACCAAAAATAAATAAATTTCCGATCAAATTAATATTAAAATCAATTACCGGCAAAAATTCAGTTACATTGAATAGAATAAACTTTGCGTTGTGACTTGTGATAAATATATAATACCATCGACCGAAATATAGGGAAAAAGTTTTTGTGGTTCAATTTTTATTCAAAGTTTGCTTCTATTGTTATTATTATTTATCGGGGAACAGAATATAGAAACATAATTGATTGGAAATGTTTATATTAAGGCCAAAGGGTTAATAGAAATAAAAACGTATACCTATAGCATGTAACCTAATTTTGGATTCAAAATTTATGATATCAACAATTTTGAATGGAATCATGGATAAAGAAATTTTTTTTTAATATTTATTGACTAAAAATATAGGCTTATCGATCTACGCTAGTTCTGTCAGCATAATAAAAAAGAATTTATATTGCGACGATTTTAATAATGTTGAATATTAATGTATTTTGTAAGGAATGATGAATCTTAAGAAAAAATATATTTACAGCAAATTGGTTTTTACACTATTGCATAATATTTTGCAGAAATGAATTGATTCAACACTTTAAAACATAGGTACTCATTTATTTATTTGCTATAAGTACTTTATATAAAATTGTTTGATAATTTCAGTAATCGGTAATAAATATTATGCCAGTATTACATTATAAACATTTTTTCTACGGTTTAAAAATACCAATGCGTCATAATTATCTCCAAGTAATAAACTCAATAAGAAATTTTAAAATATGTGTATAAATTGAATATACGCACAAACTACATAAAATTAGAATGATTTAGATTAACAAAATAGATACACTCTTAGACGTTTGCACATAAAAACAAAAACCAAATGTTTATTTTCAGAACTAAAAATAAATTCAGTCCGATCCGTCACATTTTGAACTTACTAATCGTTTTGCAATTTTAAAATTTATTCGTGTACATATACATACATAAATATATTAGAAAACATTAACTTTCCGTCAGAATAAAATAAAATAGACAAACAACTCTTTATTTAAAATAACAAAAAGTATTATTAAATCGCCATTAAAATAAAATTTAGAATCCAGACAAAACAAATGTCGAAATATTAATTTAATTTTGTGAAAAGAAAATTTTAAATTGCAATATATTTTAATCACTTTATTTACAAAATATTTTTAAATAAAATAATAATACATAATAAT
The DNA here is from genome assembly GCA_951394425.1 of Tipula unca. Taxonomy (NCBI): domain Eukaryota; kingdom Metazoa; phylum Arthropoda; class Insecta; order Diptera; family Tipulidae; genus Tipula; species Tipula unca. The sequence continues at coordinate 55,423,787 of OX596381.1, read as the reverse complement.
AAATCAAATATTTTAATTATGAAAAAGCGTTTTCCAAATCTATATGATTTAATTTATTAAGAATAATAAAATTTATAAATCAATGATATTTCACCTTTTTCGATACATCTTTTATATATAATGTATATATGAGTACGTATCAATAAATAAGCTAAATGGATTAATGGAAATTGTATATCGTTATAAGCAATGCTTTTATTTGAAATATTGTAGATTAAATATGCATCCTATGAAAAATAATATTTAATTTTATTATAATTATATATAGAATTTAAAAACAAAATAATGGCATCCGTACCACAAATTGGGGAACCAAACAGCTCAGGAGTTTAACAAAATTATATGTAACATATATCTGTAATAATCTACAGCATTATAATCAAAGTAAATAATACAACCTGCAAAACCATAGAAACCACCCAAATATTTATAAAATGTTATAAAACATATAATACTATATAATTATCTTAACGATTTCAAAATTCGAATTTTATTTTTAGGCCAGTTTCTCCAAGAGCATTTACAACAATGTACATATAACTTCAAATATATGTATAACTTAAAAAAGAATATGAGAAAGACGGGAACTACAAAACTATTTTATTGTAAAAATTGAAATTACACAATATAAAAAATATAAGTACAATTTAATTACAACAACAATCATACATTCCATTTTCAAGATCAATAGCAATAAATTATAGATTGAAAATCGTAAACAAATAGTAGTTTGTTTCACTCAATAACTCATATTAGTTACAAAAATGTCTCACATGAATAACTTATAAACGATCTTTATAAATATTTAAATGGGTGCACATACATTGCGTTCATTTCATTTTATTAGTCAAATTCACAACGCATGTGATAACATTATTTAATCAAAAATAAAAATAAAAAATGTATAATTGCAAAAATATTTAATGTATCGTTCGCCGTGACGTGCAATTCCCTCCTCCGACTCAATTAATTTCACACATTATTTAATTTTCTTTTGGCTGTGTTAAAAATAAAACATTACCATAATAATAATAATATATTTAACTCTAATATCACGCTAAGGTATATGTATTAAGTATCATAATAAATAAATAGACTTTCAATAATAATAACACCAACAAAAATATATGTAAATTAGACAGTCTATATGAAATTATTAATACCGGTATGTTTATATGACAATATTGAATTAACAATATTCAATATTGCAAATATAGTATTTGTTGTTTATCGAAAAAGGAATATTATTTTATTTATGTTAGTAAAACAAACCAGGACAATAAACTAAATTTGGTTTTGTTTTCCCAAAAAATAAATTGGAGGAACATACATATATTATTATAATATTTTTTAAATTCGATATCAATATTAACCAAAAACGATTTGCTTGTACATAGTTCCTATATTATTCAATTTTTATATTTTGATCGTTTTCAAAACTAAATATTAAATTTTTCTTAATATGTACATACATATTATGTACACAAAGTTAATAAACTTGAAAATTAAAATTTGTATTTTTAAAAATAGAATTTTATATTATATACAAACAATTCAATATGAGTAACGTAAAAATTATAAGAAAACGAAAAGATGATTCACGTACGCGGGTATTACTTGCATTTGCATATAATATACATTACATACATACAAAATATATTCTTTATAAACGACCGATTAAACGTATTTATAAAAAAAAAAAATTTAATTTATTGCATAAATACCTTTGGCTAGAAATTATTTAATTGTATTTTAAATATGTTTAAATTAAATAATTTGTGTTTAAAATAATATTAAATTATAAAATATGTAGTTGTGTAATATTTCAAAAAATATTTTAAAAAGAAATTAAAATTTCAATTGTATTTAGATTACATATATAATCATAACAATATTCTAATACTATTAGATATGCCTGATTAAATTATAATTATGAATTCATTAGATTATTAACCAAGTCATTTTTGTAATTATTTTTTTAAAATTATTTCTCTAGAATATTAACTAATCACTCTCAGGAACGCACACACACAAACACAGACACTCACAAAAAGTCAATAAATAAATTATGAATTAAATAATTTTTTTAAACACTATAAAAAATTAATTTATTTTTATAATTTAAAAGTAAGTACACAAAAATCTATTAGACTAGATCTATCTATACATAATTTTAACGTTTATTGTAAGACGGTCTATTATGTACTAAAATAAAATACAAATTTTACTATTGAAAATCCAATGTTTGATTTTATTCAACATTTTATAATATACAAAACAGTAATACAGTGCGTTAGTGAAATACAAAATACAAAGTGTATGTGTGAACAAGTAAAATCTGTATTGCTTGAAATTGACATTACATATGTATTTCGCCAATCGATATTTGTAGTTTATGATAATGTAAAACTATGTTAGACCGGAGACATGCAAACTTGCTAATATTAGAGGAATATGTTTATGAAATTCGTATTTAATAGTTTTGTTATAGGTTTATAAATGTTGCTTAAACTATTTTTAGTTCATATGTATATATTCTGAAGTTATTTCGATATATACCGGGTGTTTTTTTTAAACTGAGACGATCATATATCTCGAAAAATAGCCACTCTACGGAAAAAATGTCCATAATCAAAATTTAATCATACCGCGGGGGAAATACATTAGTGCAAAAAAAAAGTCCCCTCACCCCCGCTTTGTAGATGGGGCGGGGGTAACTTTTAAACTAAGATAGGAAGCCATATTTTTTATTGCAGATACGGATTCTACGACTAAAAGTACGTATGATTTGAATAAAATATTTTGTTCGGTTCAAGATAGATGGCGTTGCAATCGACGAAATTCAATTTTTTCAATTTCTCCTTCTTAGAACACACGCATTCGATTCTGCAATACGTTTGAAATAAAAAACATCACGTTTTCATTGGAAATACTCGAAATTCGTCATCAAAACAATTTATTCAGTTTTGTAAATCTAAATAAGTGTTCAAAATGATGGCCTGAATTTTGTATTTTTGAAATTTAATAATAAAACTTGAAATTAATTTTGAACACTTATTTAGATTTACAAAACTGAATAAATTGTTTTGATGACGAATTTCGAGTATTTCCAATGAAAACGTGATGTTTTTTATTTCAAACGTATTGCAGAATCGAATGCGTGTGTTCTAAGAAGGAGAAATTGAAAAAATTGAATTTCGTCGATTGCAACGCCATCTATCATGAACCGAACAAAATATTTTATTCAAATCATACGTACTTTTAGTCGTAGAATCCGTATCTGCAATAAAAAATATGGCTTCCTATCTTAGTTTAAAAGTTACCCCCGCCCCACCTACAAAGCGGGGGTGGGGGGACTTTTTTTTTGCACTAATGTATTTCCCCCGCGGTATGATTAAATTTTGATTATGGACATTTTTTCCGTAGAGTGGCTATTTTTCGAGATATTTGATCGTCTCAGTTTAAAAAAAACACCCGGTATATGTAAATATTTTTTCTATATCTGGTCATAATAATGAAATTTATTAATTTTGTGTTTATCAAACATAAATTTAAAGTTTTTCGACTCGTATATGGCAATTTGCGTTCGTATAATATATTTATTTGGAAATAGAGAAAGAATTTTTTTAAAATGACGTATAAATAATTGAATGGATTGCGTTGCTAACTAAAAATCATAAATCAATAAAATATAAAAAGAAAATCATAAATTAGTCGATTGGCCAATCGAATGGTTTTATGAGAAAGATAGCCAAAGAAATATTGTAACCACACAGTGCACCAGAGACCTGCACGGTACGAGCTTACCCGTTCGGTCTCACCGCGGCCCGATATTCGAGTATTTACGTTCAGGGCGGGTCGGGCCGAGTATTACTTATTATGTTCGGGTTCGGGCTGAGCTCTAAATCAATTTCTATTTTTTATTTAGCCCAAAAAACTATAATTATTTTATTACTCACATCATGTATAGTTCATGCAATGTCATACTGAAAAAATTGGCACAGGTTAGTTTCTCTCTCAAGTGAATACAAGTGAAATAAAATTACAAAGACTATGAAAGAACAGGACAATAATATTCAAATTTTTTCAGTTTTATTTTGCACGAACTATACTTATCTTAATTTAGCCAAAATAATGACATTTATAAGTTTAGTTATTACATATATATTTTTTCGAAAAAGTTCATTGTTATTAAAAAAAAGCTTTAGTGAATTTTTTCATCTGGCTTGGATACAATTTTGTTCGTACCAGGCTCAATTAATAATTATTTGAAAAAAGTTGGATTCGGGTGTCGGGTATTTGGATTATTGGCCGGGTCGGATAGAAATAAAATATTTCGGACCGTACAGGTCTCTGCAGTACACTATAAATTAAAATTATAGTTATCCACTCACATTTTCATCTTCTGATTACGAAGACGGGAAAGACTCGTATATTGTTTATAAACACGTCCATATAGAATAGATTATCATCTGAATAAGTATTTTATTTTACCAATATCCTTTTTACAACAAAATAACCGCGTTCGAATCTCATTCTCAATAGAGGTAGTATGTCTATAAGCTGGGAAAATAAAAATAAGCAAAAAAACAAAAACAGATATGTAGTTCTTCCAAACAAACTAAATCCATTTTCCTAAGCATAACACAAGTTTCAGGTAACTATTTAATTGAAACCATCACCTTAATGCTTCCCAAAACATACCATTTGACATTAAGAAAAAATATTAATTTTTTACATTTTGGTACGCACTATATGAACATTGCTGTAAATTTATTCCAATTTATTAATATTTTTCGCACTGCACTCGTGAATATAATAAAAAAAAATACCAAAAAAATATAAAATAGGGAGTTGTATTATATCGTCTTTTGAATAATTTGAATTGTTTCAAATTTGCGCTACTATAGAAACTGAATAAACTAACTATAAATAAGAGTATGTATATGTATAGAATATTTTTATTCAACAAAAAATGCATATTTACTTTCACTTTATTATATTTTCCTATATGTTTACGAGAACTACAATAAAAGTCTGTTTTAACATTATAATAATTAAATACAACAAAAACTATCTTGAATAATACCTATATAAGTAATTAACGAAATTTCATCGAGATTCAACTAATATTGATTCAATAAAACTTTTTATTTTTATTACTGCAGAAATTTCATTAGTATTGTAATAATTCGTAATTAAAGTGATTATTACCTGCTCAAAAAAAAATATTTACATACATTATACAGCCATAATTGAATTTGAACGGATATAGATGAGTATTTCACTTTTTATGGAAATTAGAGCGAATCTAAACAAAATAAAAATAAATATTGCTCCAAATAAATAACTATTTTGTATTTTACGATTTGAATCTAAAAATTTGATTTTATTGTAATCAAGTTCAATGTATTAAACCTTTATAACTTTGAATCAATTTTATTGATATATACAATTATATACTCGTATTAGAAGATTAGTCAAGCTGTGTACAATTCGATAGCATTAACTAAAACAGTGAATACATAGTGTGTATAATCTTTTGTTGGGTCAACCGTCTGCAACAATAAAAGGGTACGCCCACACATAAAATTTAAAATTTAAATATCCAAACACCTATTCATAATTATTAATTCAAATAAAACACATAAACATAACATTAGGAAATACTATATATATATATATGTACATTCAATATTATAAAATTCGTGTATAGCTATAAGCTACACATTGATTCAAATGTAACTAAAAAGTAGTTAGATCATGTTGGTTCGTAATAAATAACTTTATTTATTTGCTGAGGTTGAGAAAAACGGTCTAAACAACTTCTCGGAATCGTGCATATGCAGGATTATATGCATTGCAGAAAACTATTGCGAATACGGCAGAATTCCAAAAATACGTCATCTTATTATGTTTCAATTCGATACTGTTATTTTAAGATGAACGTCAAGACAATCATTCGAAGGCGATTATATCATTTGTGAACTTTTCCGTTCTGGTGTCGCAGGTTATCACCGGGAGCGTAGCTATATCGTAAATGATATATTAGATGTATAGAAGAAAATATTCATGAAGGTGATTAACAATCTAATTGATAGCTAAAATCATACTGAAACTTTAAAAAATAGTTTTAAAAAATTAGTTGAAATGAATGCACAAATAATTTAGAACATAACAAAATTTAATTTTTCTTTATTTCTTTTTAAATGTTTTTAAAAAAAAATTATGTGAGTTTTGAAGTAGATTTGGCTAAACTAATACATACATTTATTATTACAAAAATGTTCGCTAAGGATTTAGTGTAAAAGTATTACGAAAATTCGCAGCGGAATGTTCTAAAATGTTCATAAATTTTTTTTTGTTTTATGTTTCATTTTTGAAATCAAATCATTGCGATATATTTGAATATCTAGCTAAGTGAAGTAAATAAAACTTTTTAAATAAAGCTCAATGATTTCTGTTGATTGAAGATCCATAATATTTTTTTTGGCCATATGTACTAGTTATGGCAAATTTCTTAAATAATAGCTTGGTTACCATATTTTGTCGGTAAAATGGCTAAATTATGTAAAAAAATGGCACTTTACCTTAATATTACCTCGATTTTATCTAGTTTTTCCTTATTTTATCCTATTTTGCAGAAAAAAAACACGAAATAATAAAATAAAAATAGAAGTATTTTTTAAATATCTGTTTACCTTATTATCGAAAATAAATGATACAATATATTTGCTACTATCACGGAAAACATAACCATATTTATTACGATGACTAGAACATGTCAATTACATAGATCACATTTAATGGCATGAGCATAGAAAAAAAAGTACTCATCGAAAAAGATGATGGAATAGAGATATGTTATATTTTTCATAATAAGAAATTGTTCGTGTACCCTCAATTTTAACTTAATTCGCGCAGAAAATTTAATTTATAAAGTTAGAAATATTTTACCTCAATAATTATTGTTTACCAAATTTTTGAAACTCAATCTTTTTACATATTAGCCTTAGATATAAAAAATAACATAAAATATTTAAAGAATTACGATTCGTATAACAATTTTAATCACCTTATTTCGAAATGTCATTATGTTTTACTACCCACTTTAACATTTTCGTAATGTTATTAAGACCAGTTTATGATCTCCCCATTACGATTACAAAAATTTTCAAAACATTTTCGCAATGTTTCAAGAATAGGGCCGCTCAAGAATAGAATGTTTTTCGGTTCATGAATAGGGCCGCAAATCTTATTTCCGAAGCAATTATAATTTTGCATTGTACAAATAATTTTGATAATTTTGTGTCTATGCTAGTCCTTTAGGACAGCCACCCTTACCTAACCTAACCTAATAATTTTGAATATGATTGTGCATAATATATGTAAGCATATAGAGTAGCACTGGCCCAGTTTAATTCGACGGCGCGCCACATATTGTGCTGAAAATTATTTGCGGCCACAAGAAAATTTAAAAATACCAACTATTTTATTCTTACTACTATATGACTTCTCTAAAAGCGATAAATGTTTGTAAAGCTCAAAGAGTAAGCTTGAATTCATTTTGATAATTGTCTTTGAAATTCGAAAAATATATAAAATTGTAGAAAAGATCATTCACTCGTAAAATTTTCGCCTAACAATTCCAGTTGCTATATATGTATATACTCGTACATTTTCGAAATTCAAGTATGCTTACTTAACCCTTAAATGCATGATATTTTAAATTTTGTAAACAAAATCATTTCTTATGTGTTGCGTAAATTATATTCAGAATCCGAAGACTATTTTTAAAAAGAATATCTGAGAAAACTGGTTGTCCGTTTAAAAGGACTATTAAAAGTACGAGTATATTACTATACGAGTATAAATATCACGAGATTACAAAATTAAAAGAAAAATTCAAGTTCTTCTTACGTAAATAAAAGCATTTCTTTATAAATGTAAATAAAAGCATTTCTTTATAAATGTGTATTATTTATAGATATGAAGCTTTCATAATAAATATATGTATATATATATATATATATATATATATATATATATATATATATATATATATATATATATATATATGTATATATATATATATATATATATATATATATATATATATATATATATACATATATATATATATATATATATATATATATATATATATATATATATATATATATATATATATATATATATATATATATATATATATATATATATATATATATATATATATATATATATATATATGCTAACATTATCGAATCCACCAATTAGGCAACCAAATGGACATTGGGCCAGAAGTGACGTAGAACAGGCTACTGCTTTCTCTAACCACTTGAAAAAAGTATTGACACGAAATGAAAAAACTAACAACAGTGAACTACCAAAGTTTCCGGAGGACCCTTCGAAACCAATTCCTTTAAAATTTAAGTGGAATAAAATTAAAAATACCACTAAAAATTGTATAATCCCAAAGAAAGTTCCAGGACACGAATTCATTACCGGAAAAATGATTAGAGAATTTCCTGATAAATGCATAAAATTCATAACTTATATCTTTAATGCGATTATGAGATGGGGCTATTTCCCTAAAAAATGGAAAATATCGCAAATTACAATGATTCCAAAGCCTGGAGAAGACGAAACACAATTCGCATCGTATACAGGCCAATAAGTATACTTTCCGATGATTTGAATGATAAAAATGGTATTACAAAAAATAAAACCAATATTATCTGAAGGATAGATTATACACATCACCAATTTGGATTTTGCGAACAACATGGCACTGTAGAACAGGTGCACAGTTAAGACAGTTAAATTTGCATTAGAAGAAAAGAAGTATTGTTTGGCAGTTTTCATAGACATTGCGCAAGTTTTCGACAAAGTATGGCGTGAGGGGCTTATAAAGGGTTTCCAAAAATTAACGAAAGATTTGAGCAGCAGTGCCGTTTGTGCAGTAGTGTTGGCAACCGCAAAAAAAAATAATTTGGCAGCTGAGAGGTTAGGGTTAGTAAAAATGTAGCGTTACACGATAGAACAACGTATTTTCATTATTGAAGAATATCTTAAAAATAATGCAAGTTTGGCAGCCGCAGTTCGAAAATTTCATACAAAATATGGTCGATGAGTGTTTTAACTTCGTAACTGTTAAGAGATTAATTGAAAAATTCAAGGAGACATGATAACACACTTTTTTCTGCCTCAGTTGGATGATATTGACATACACGACATGTGGTTTCAACAAGATGGTGCCACATGCCATACAGCCCGTGAAACAATTCAATTACTGCATGAGACATACTAGCCGTGTACTCTCTCGTTTCGGTGATCAGAATTGGTCATTTACTAGCCGTGTACTCTCTCGTTTCGGTGATCCCCTAGATGATCTTGTGATTTAACACCATTAGATTTCTTTTTATGGGGTTATTTGAAGTCAAAGGTCTATGTCAACAAGCCCACAACCACCCGTACATTACAGGAGGAAATTAAACGCTGCATCAAAGAAATTCAGCCATATTTATACAAAATGGTGGAGAATTTCGATAAAAGAGTGCGTATGTGCCAGCAAAGCTGTGGAGGCCATTTACCCGATGTGATATTCCATAAATAACCCTATCCTATGTATTTTATGATTCAATAAAAAAATCACATTCTGAAGTCTAAAAACTGTGTTTTCTATTTAATTCAAATCTTACGTTAATTTTGGGACACCCTTTTATAACTCGTCTGGCAACTATATTTCATGCAGTCCTTGAAAGCTACTTGTTTCAAAGAAAGTAAAAGGTTAAACACAATTCAGCCATTACTGAACTAAATGATATTAACGCCGGAGTTCCACAAGGTAGCGTACTGGGGCCTGTATTGTATTTGCTGTATAATGCCGATCTGGTTGTCACATCAACATTTGCAGATGACACTGCTATCATGTTTTCACACAAAAATCCTCAAACTACATCAAAAGAATTGCAAGATCACTTATACAAAATTGAAAATTAGCAAAAAACGTGGCGGATAAAAGCGAGTGAAAACAGATCAACACACATAATATTTACGTTGAATAAGCTTACAAGTCCAGCGGTTAAATTAAACAATGTCATCAATCCCTCAACAAACAAATGTCAAATACTTCATCTTGACAGAAGATTGACATGGAGAAAACACATTCAATCAAAGCGCAACCAAATAAAAATAAAATTCTCAAAAATGTACTGGCTGATTGGAAGAAAATAAAAACTTTCCCTAGAATGCAAGGTTCTACTATATATACAAAATGATCCTAATTCCTATATGGACATATGGAATTAAGCTATGGGGCTGTACAAGTGCATCAAATATAGATCTTTTACAACGAACGCAATCAAAAATACTTCGCTGTATTACAAATGCTCCGTGGTATATCCGAAATTGCAACATCTATAGAGACATTGGGATTAAAACGGGCAAAGATATGATACAAGCACACAGTTTCAAGTACCTTTCGAAACTGGAAACTCACCCCAATGAATTAGCCAGGCAACTATTAAGGCAGCCGAAATATACACGGCTTCGCAGAGTATAGATCCACTAGATTTAATGTATTGATAAATTTAATTTCACTACATATTTAAGCTAACACATATTTAAATTAATTAATTATTATTCATGCATACTATAATAATAAACTGTGAAGGTCTGATAAATGAAGATCAAAAGAAACGATATCAGGATCTTGTCAGCGACAACATTGAGGGAGCTAATTACCAGTCTGACTGCGTGAACTCTGTCTGGGAGGTACTGAAAACTTCGGTTGTCAGTGCTGCTCAACAGACTTTAGGTATAGTGAAAGTCAGACCCAAGAATGATTGGTTTGATGACGAGTGTCGTCTTGCAGTTGAGCAACAAAATATAGCCCATAATGAAGTGCAACAACGTCTCACAATCGCAAGGAAAAACAAGGCAGCTCTTGCAAGAAGGGCAGCTAAGCGGATTTGTAGACGGAAGAAGCGAGAATGGTGGAAGGCCGAGGTTCTGAAAGTACAACAACTCAGCAATGAGCGTAGTTCACGTAATTTCTTTAAAGGAATTACTGGATTGCACCATACTTTCAGGCCTTCGTCAACCGCCATTCGGGACCGGGATGGAAACCTCTGTGTCAACATCGACGCAGTACTTGACGCATGGAGTGGACACTTTACTGAGCTGCTTGATGTTCATCATGCGTCACAGACTGTTGTTGAGCCACCTCTAAAACAGTCTGCGGAGATTTGCACTGAGGAGCCATCCCATGAGGAATTCACTAAGGCCATGCAGAGAATGAAACGAAACCGCTCACCTGGAGTGGACTGCATTAATTCGGAGCTCTTGATATTCGGAGGGGATACTTTGTGGAACTGTCTTTTCGACCTTATTCGATTAGTATGGCGAACCGAAGTTATGCCTGATGAATGGAAAGTGGCCGCGATATGCCCCATCTTCAAGAAGGGAGACCGCTTGAAGTGTGAGAATTATCGCGGTATAGCTCTCCTTTGCACAGCATACAAGTTACTGTCATACATTTTATTGGATAGAATCACTCCTCTGGCGGAGGGCTTGGTTGGTGACTATCAGGGAGGATTTCGTCCGAATCGATCAGTCACTGATCAGGTCTTTTCGCTGCGGATGATTCTATCTAAATATTATGAGACATCCATCTCCGTACATCAGGTTTTCCTGGATTTCCGGCAGGCCTACGACTCGATCAATCGAGAGAGTTTGTGGTCTGCCCTGGAATACCTAGGAATGCCAACAAAATTGGTACGACTGTGTAGGATGACAGTGACGCAGTCTCAATGCTGTGTTAAAGTTAAGAACAGGCTATCGACAATTTTTGCAGTTAACTCGGGTGTTCGGCAGGGAGATGCTCTGTCCCCGATACTCTTTAATCTCATGTTGGAGTACATCTTTCGTAAAACTGAAACACCTCAGCGCAACATCTTATATCGCCAGTCCAATCAAGTGCTTGCATATGCAGATGACATATGCGTGATTGGACTGAATAGCAACGGAGTGAAAGAAATACTTGATCCGCTTGTAGAGTTTTCAGCTTCTGTTGGACTCCAGATCAATGAGTCCAAAACGAAATACCTGATCTCTGGTTTTAGAGACAATGGCACATCAGATTTTAGTAGTGGCCACCACACGTTTGAGAGAGTGAGGAGGTTCAAATATTTGGGCTCTCTTATCACTCACGATAACAGTGTGGGTGAGGATATTAAAGTGCGGCTGGCAGCTGGCAGTCGTTCTTTGTATCCTCTAAGGCCACTGCTAAAATCTAAACACTTATCAAGTGCCGTGAAGCTGAAGCTTTACAAAGCGTTGATCAGGCCCGTTGTTATGTTTGGATGTGAAAGTTGGGCGCTGACGGATGAGTACGAGAGATGGCTCCTTACATTTGAGAGAAGAATCATGCGTGTGATTTACGGCCCTAAACGCGAAATAGATGGTACATACCGAGCTCTGTACAATTTCGAGATCAGAGATCTGATGAAGATCCCCGATATTGTACATGAAGTTAGATCTCAGCGAGTACGCTGGCTCGGTCACGTTCTGCGTGCTGATCCGGAACGAATTGTGCAGCGATCTCTGAAAGGAGAGCCACCATATGGTAGGCGCAGAGGTCGTTGCAGGCGACGATGGCTCCACGATGTAGAGAACGACTTGGCCTCTTCAGATTGTCTAAGACAGTATGAAGACCAAGCTCAGGATCGAAACCGTTGGAGCCAGATTGTTGATTCAGTAAGGGGCCAGTAATGGCCTTTAACACTGTTATTATTATTATAATAATAAGCATTTAACATAGGTTAAAGACTTAGATAATAAATATTTAGATTGTAAGCTTTGCACACTTCTTGTTAGTTTCGTATAAAGAAAGATTCAAGAAAAAGCCATTGGCAGTTTAAAAAAAAATGTTCTGAGAAAAACAGACACTCGCCTGTAATAGTTCAAACTTTCAGCATACTCGAATTTCAATATGCCATTTCTATCTTTAATACTAGTCATAAGATTTTTAGAAAAGTATAAATAAATGTACAAGTAAATGACAAATTTAAGTATAATATCATAGTGAATAGTGTGAAAATTTATTATTATTTGTTATATATCTTTCTAATATTTATATTATGTACACATATTACTTACCGATACGATACATTTTGTATAGAATTTATGTAAACATTATACGTTGAAAGCAAAAAACAAATTAACACGTTATATCACCTCATTACAATATAATATTTAACAACATTATTCACGATTTGACACGTGGATAGGAAAAATGATAATAATTTTATCGATTTCGATATATACACGACTAACTTTTATAGTAAAAAAAATAATCTATTTTTTTTTACTTACTTACCCACCAAATATATAATAACCAAACAACTATTTTTTCAACAAAAATTAACAATAAAAATAAAATTAATCTTATTGAAGCTAAGAACAAAACAAATATAAGTAAAACAATAAACTTTAACAATTAAAGTCTCGTGTTTATATATATTTAACATATATTTATTGATTTAATTGTAATTGTTATGTATTGACAATTTCAAATACCAGAATTGTCCAAACCCATAAATCTAAAGAAACGGCAATCCAGAAAACTCATTTATACACGAACGCGCGACATCAAAGGAGTACATGATATCATTGAATTTTTGATTATACATGACAAATTATAATTTTATTGATTTATATTAATACCAAAACAAAAAAATGTAAATAAATAAACATTTATTTATTATCCTTAGATTTTACATTTATTATTTGAATTTCGTGCTATCAAAACATCAATTGATTTCCTTATAAAATAATTATTTTTCACTTTTACTTTCTCAAAATGCATTTGACATGATAAAACCCTATTTAAACTAAATGCATAGTATATGTATATGTATACATATAAGAATATATATTTACATTTAGTTATAATCAATATACTTAATATGCTAAATAAATAAACAAATAGAAAATTATTTGTGCATGGATCAAAAATCAATCAATTGAAACATAATACGTAAATTAATTGAATTTTAAAGTTAAATTGGCAACAAAGTCATGTATACATACATGACATCATGTTCACAATTTAGGTATACAAATTTAAGTTTCCGCTCACTAATATAAAATAGTAGCCGTTTGTTGATGTCTAACTGAAATATAATTGAGTATATTTATAAAATTAAAACAAAAAAAATTAATGCGCTGATGAGGCCAGCATATAACTATTTTACATAAAAGTATGTTTGATACTATCACCGTACACTATATAAACTGAAAACATTTTAGAATTTTAGGGATAATTCATACCTGTTATTGATACTCGTGGGTCATACACTCAGTTACATAAGAATTGGTAAATGAATTATGGTAAAACATAGTTCGAGTTTAGATTTCTGTTCTACAAATTAGTATATTACACAAAAATAAATTGAATATTTTGTCAAATTTTTAAAAAAAATTTCGCGTAGTCAATTGTATTTTATCCGATAAAATACTTAAGTTTTTAAAATCAACTCCGCAAGAACGGGTACTTATTTTGAAATATCCGATAAGATCGATTGACATCTTAATGTTTACATCGCTTGGTGTAAAAGAAATCATTCAAACGCGAAATTCAAAAAATATTTCGGGAATTTTTTAAAAGGTACTTCCCATAGAAAAATTAAGTTTTATCAGAGTGAAATTTTTACACTGTTTGGTACTTTTTTGGCCGAAGTTATAAGTCGGGTAGCACCGTCCCGTTCGGAATTCATTACATATTTATTCAATTTTTTGGGTAAATCTTTATATCAAAAATAATTAGTTTCCATCAATTTCTCACTCGGTTGGTCATCAACACCGTAATTATTTTACGTGCCGTAAAAATTAATTTTGCGAGAAGGTGGTGAGTAATAATATTTTTAATTTTAGTTATAATTAAATTGAAAAAAATAGAAAATAGAATTCCAATATTAAAATTATAATTGAATACAACTTGAGTATGCAAATGTGCGATATATATATATATATATATATATATATATATATATATATATATATATATATATATATATATATATATATACATATATATATATATACATGTGAATTGGTGAATCGCTTATGTGAGTGTCTTTAGTGCAACTGTGGAATACAAATTCTTTTAAATAAAAACTATTTTCCCTTTGAAATATGTGTTTATGAGAATGAATGTCCTGTGTGTTGCAATCATATCTGGGTTTAGTGTATCCTCGCAAGATACTCTTGTTAAGCGAAATTAAATTTTATCCGTTTGCAAAGTTTGTAATTGTGTATGCGGAAAAGCATTCTACGTGAATAAACAATCTCAAATTATTTGTGTAACTTACAGTTGTCAGTGAAATGTGTGTGGGTGTGTTTGGTGATGCGACTGTGTTTGTGTGGCTAAATGTGTGTGTTGCTGTATGTGTTGCCGTTTGTATCTTTTAATTCCGTTCATACAATCAGTGGGCTACTTAGCTATACATATATATTACGAAACGAAATTAAATCAAAACTTGGTTTCTACCAGAAAATAAATTAGTTGTCCTTGAATAATTAGTATAACCAACATTTGCATTGGTATCATTTTTGTATCGTAATACATCAAGGCATCAATCACCTGGGCCTAAATAAATTTTAAAAATTGTTATTTTATATATTAATAGGTCGAACAGTATTTTAATTTAATATTTCCAAGGGTAGTGTTCAGTAACGCGAAATGGCAAAAATACAAAAAAATAACATTGGTTAACTGGCAGAATAAAAAAAATACGGTTTAATGAATGTACCGCAGAAGATGACAGTAAGTTTTTTATCCACCGCATGAATTACTTTAATATAGTCAAATTATTGTTAAAACTAAATAAGCAAGCATTTTAATATTTATCTTTTTTGCATTCCAGAATTTGATAGTGAAATTACATCTTTAATAATATTAACAAAACTTTGTCGAACTAATGCCATAAAAACAAATGCGCCTATTTACTAATTTTATATTTTTGAAAAGGTATTTATTATATTATATTATAATTGACAAAATTCTAAATTGTATTTCTTTATAGACAGGAATCATTCACTCAACATTCTTTAAATCATCCTCATCTAATTTTTCGAGGACCGTCTCGGAAAATTATAACAACCACTGGCATTAGGATCGATAGCAAGGATATTCCTCTTTAAAATGTTCATGTGGATAAATAACTATATGAAAATAAAAATAATAATTCCTTTATTTAAGCACTCCAAAATGTCTATTTCATTCTATCCTTTCTAAGGTTTTTTTTTTAATCCGAATAGTGCAAAACAATATCTTATATCTTGTGGATTGTGTGATTGTGCACGAAAAATATATTGTTATTTTATCCCTTTGCCGTAAATACAGTTATCCAAAAATTTACATAAATACTGTATTTAAGTTGTGAGTTTTTTTATCCGTCAGGTGTGCAAATGTATTATCCTTTAAAAGTGGTTTGTGGTTTTTAATAGCCAATAATTTATATCCGATAAAGATAAATGTCGATCAAAATAAATGCTAGATAAAATAAAATTGTATCCGATCGGTGGGATATTATTTGACACCGACTCGGTGTCAGGAGAACTCCGTTAGTCAGCGATATCCGAGGTTACCTATACATTAACTGTATTGCTTTATAAAGATAGAACCAAAAACTAAATTAAAATATAATATAGAGGTCCTACTTTGAATAAATATAAATCCAAAGCTAAATTTAATCTTTTTTATGGTTGTATGACACTCACTTGTTTCCAACAGTAAGCACTTTCGATTGAGATGAATTAACTGACGTATAATAGCTAAATATATCTAATGTAACTTAATTGAAAAGACCGTTCGATTCGCAACTCTTCACTTCAGATAAAAACTGAGCAACTGGATTAACCGAAGAGATATTTAAGAAAATGTACATACAAAATATTGGCGAGTGAGTGCATACAGGTTAGGATACAAAATAATAATGCGTAATAATTACGTGATCAAAAAATGTCTAGCTCAATTTTTTAGTAAAATAAATAGATTCTAGCAAAAAGGTTACTTTAGGTAAAATTATGTTACTCTGAAAACACGAAACCATGGTGACATTGACCTGATTTTTTATGACAAATTAATGCCAAACAAATGCCGATCGGCCAACCAACGCATTTAATAAAATTAGTAAAATTTAACATTAAGACTGTGTCCGAATCGTGTGATAAAAAATCGTGAATTAATTTTTTGACATTTGCTTGATATTTATTCCCCTAAATTCACGATTTTTTATTATGCTGTCCGAAATGTGTAATAAATATCCCCACCCGATAAGTTTTTTCCGCATGTCATATATGTCAATTTTAGTTTTCATAACCTCAAATTTTCTGTGATAACTAATAAATTGCACAAGAAATTTAAAAAATTGCGATAATCCTTTTAATCTCACGTTATTATTATTATAAGTATTAATAATTTTAGATTAAATTATTATGTATATATAAATCACAAGTTGCACATGCGTACACAAATTATTCGATAGCTGTCAAAAATTATCATGGTAATAGACTCGAATAATTTGGGTGTGTTCGGTATTTTCAAGTAAATATCAAAAAATTAATTCACGATTTTTTATCACACCATTCGGACACAGTCTAAGTAAAAAAAACGAGAATTTATTTTTTGTTAAAGCGAAAATAAATTTTTAAAACAAAGATTTACAATATCTGGATTTAGAAATCAGAAATTTTGCTGACCAGGATTTTAACATACCGAACTTTCGTTACTCACCTGTTATATTTACTTTTCTGTATTTATCCTATTGTTTAGTAGACTTATACCCGGTTGCACGAAATACATATTTAACTGTTCTAAAGTTAAAGTTAACCGACCGATTTTTTTAGAGTTATTTAACCGGCTGTTAATAATTTGATTTTATTCTTTTTATTGTATCGGTAGAAAATATTGATATTTTCGAGTAAAGTGCAAAACAAAATTAAATTTAATTGAATTTTGGTTCTGAAATGAAAATCAATTTTGGCATTTAACCGCTGGTTAGCTCACCTCTAGTTAAATAATTTCATACAACCAGGCATAAATGTATTAACCGCAATTTAAAGTAGGCCGGATTTTACCCTTATAGTATTACCAGACAGCCAAACTATAAGAAAATTGTAGATACAATATAGGAATTAGGAGCCCACAATATTTTACAATATGTTATAGCTCAATCTTACTGGCGATTATTAACCAGACGAAGGAAAAATCACATTTGCATTATATCGGGTTTTCCAATAAGAGGTTTCATTTTGAATAGCATGCTATTTGGGCAGCTGTCAATTTTGAAGCTGTCGTCTTTTGACATTTGATAAGTAAAAACTACGCCATTACTAAAAATGGTACGATACACGTTTCAACGACGCATTGAAATTGATAAAATTCACTACAAAAATGGTGAAAATTTTACAGTCACAGCTCGCAAAACTAACACCCCTATTCCGTTAGTCGTGTCACTTGTCACTTGTACCGACAGTCAAATTTTGGTATTCCCTAAGGCAATTGAAGTGACAATCGTCGTTTCAAGTGACAAACATGGTATTCTAGTAGTCGTTATAAAAGTTTCGTGTCACCTGAAATGACATTTCTGGACGCGTAAAATTTTTAAGCGACAGGAGCAAAAATGCAGAAAATCGGAAGATAGCAAAACATTTAATTTTATTTTTTTTGATGTATTTTATATTTAGTGAATCAAAATTAATTAATTTAAAATGTTTTTTATATTTTTATGTTTTATCTACTAATTTGTGCGTTGCTGGAAAAATATTGAAATATTTAGCTAACCTACAAGATTTTTATACGTATTTAATTCTTAAAACTTTCACGAAATTACGGAGATTACAATTACTTATTATTTCTCAATAGTTTTTAATAGCCACTAACACACCACATAAATATCATGACAAATGCAAAACTGACAATTCATATGTATTTCAAACGTCAATATTCCGTCAAAAACTATTGGAAATTATTGGTGCTGCCAGATAATTCTATTTGTCGTGTCACGTCACTGCGGGCGACTAAGAGAATACCAATTTATATTTGAAGTGACGTGACAGTAGTCGTGTCGATTGAAGCGTCGCGACTATCAGAATAGGGGTGTAAAGTACTTTTTGGTCGTCGTGAAGCACCTTCTTGGCCGGCAATAGTGAAACTGGTGGAAAAATTTGAGCTGTTGGGACAAGTTAGTGATGTGAAGAATCGAAAACGTGTGCGTCGCTCAAGAACAACTGGGAATATTGCTGCTGTAGCCCATAGTGTTCAAGAAAACCCAGGTTTTTCGATTCCTCGTCGATCTTTGAAATTAGACATTCCACAAACGACATTACACGTATTTTGCATAAAGACTTAAGGCTTTTAAAGTTCAGGTAACACAAGAACTCAAGCTGGTCGATCACCAAAAACGTCGTATCTTCGCTGATTGGGTCCTTCAAATGCATAAAAATGATCCGGATTTACATCGAAAAATCATCTTGTGTGATGAGGCCCATTTTCATCTCGGAGGCTACGTTAATAAGCAGAATTGTCGAATTTGGGGCGGAGAAAATCCAAGAATGAGTGTTAAAAAGTCACTCCATCCTCAACGTGTCACTGTTTGGTGCGGTTTTTGAGCTGGCGGTATGATTCGAACATACTTTTTCGAAAATGAGGCTGGTGCAACTGTTACGATGAATGGATTGCGCTACCGAGCTATGATTAATGATTTTTTATGGCCGGAAGTTATTGATGTGGACGACGTTTATTTTCAGCAAGACAGCGCTACGTGCCATACAATCAACAAAATAATCACACCTTTGAAATTAAAACTTCCTTTAGACTTTTTTCTTTGGGGCCACGTGAAAGATAAGGTCTATGCCAATGCTCCACAATCGATTCAAGACCTTAAATATGGACTTCGTGAAGTTATCGAGGACATACATTTGGCTGATATCGTTTTCAAATGTTAAGGGTATACCTTCCTCTTTACAATGAAATAACAATTCATTGATTTCTCTTAAAAAATACTCGTTTTTTTAAATATCAAAATGAAACCTCTTATTGGAAAACCCTATATAAAACAAAGAGGAGGCTGGACAAAAACTAAAAAATATTACGATAAAGAATATTCCACAAAAAAAAACTGATTATGATATAGGATATCATGAATCCAGGAAGTTAAATAAATGAAGTACACCCGCAATATGTGTTTAAAATACAAACTCGCATAAAATTTAAAGTACAGACATGTACTAGGTCAATATCATAGGTCAATTAACATAACATGTTCGAGCTTTTGTTTTTTTTACTCGTCTAACAAAATAACATTGGATTCAATATAGTTGGAAACATCAAGTACGAGTAGCATGTTATTGATAGTACCTATCTGATATCTTTCTGCGGCGACTATATTTGAAAATTAAGCAAGAAATTTTGAAAACACCATATTTAATGAAAAGTTTTAACACACAAAAGTTTGTTCACAAAAGGATTAAACTTAAAAAAATATTAAAATGTGTTTTAAAAATGTAACTGTTTGTTAAACTTGGTTCACGATCACTATACATATTGTATATATGTATGTAGATACATATTTCATATAACGATATTTTCGAGTAGCTTTAATTAGCTGTAAATATATATACATACTATGTAAAACTAGTACGCAAATATCGTTTATTTTATGAAAGGCATGCGATTGTTAAAATGATTAATGAAAGAGTATAATGCTGTTGTTCAAGACATTTATACGATGTCGTATTCGTATACTATTTTGTAATTTATATAACAATAATAAAATTGACATAACCTGATGAAATATGATATGCTCTTAAAAAAATAAAATAAATATCAAATATTACAAATTTATGTAATAAACTGTTTTTATTATATTTTCGAATAAACTTTTATTGCATGAGAAAGCAAAAAGGAAAATAGAAATAGAAAAGAAATTCAAAATCAAAACAAATATTTCAATTTATTTGGTGTTAATTTGTATACGAATTTTAGCTGCTGAAATTTATTCAGAATTTTTAAAGTAGTTTTGTTTTATATTTATGTATTTTGATTAACCCCTATTTTAGTTTCACATCGTTAAATCAATATGATCTATGCTACACAACTAACTTCATATTCTAATAATATGTAAAATTGTTTATAAATAAATTCACAACAGAGCGATAATATTATGATGTTTTAATCTATTCACATTTGCGAATAGTGGCTAGTAAATAATAATTCACCATCACATATTCTATTTAATTTAAAAATACATAATAAAATGTACAATGTTCATGTAAAATATTCGCGGTTTCATTTTCAATTTAATGCTGAACATTTGCAAATACTTATTAAGTTATTTATTCAAAGAGAAACATGCAATCTATATTTATTCTATACAACTAAATAATTTATGGCCAGAATGTTGAACAACATTTATGTTGTTTATTGTAAAAAATAATTGTATAGAAAACATACATATAAACTTAACTTTATACACCCTGATTTCGCATCACAAAACTTAGTCTTTATTTAGACAAACAGTACGAATGCGTATACATGTCCAATGATTTCATTAGTACTAAATACTAAATATAAAAGCTAAATAATATACATATTCATGAATAATTCAGCAGTTAATTCAGTTTTTTTTTAAATGTACTGACTTGCCTATTATTTATTATAGTCAAAATAAAATGTGTATAAATAATATCAATGTAAGGATGAAAAATTAACTATGTATACTTTATCATAATAACAAAAAAAACATTTTTATTATTATAACACAACTTGAAACATGAAATGAATGACTCATAACAAAAATAGTTTACTTTGGCAAAATAAATCTAGGGAATAGGTTAGTCCCGAATCATGACATTTAAACAAAACGTTAAACATGTTTTATTTCACTGAAAATCGATAGGTACGTATATATTTATAAATATAAACTTGTACTGTGTACTTGTTGAATAATTGGGGAAAACTATATTTTATATAATTATCAAAATGTTATACCTAACAATTTGAGGTACAATTTATTTTTTCGTTGGTAAGGATTAGTTTATTGTAAAAACTAACATATTCTAAATGTACCAGGGACGTGTTTCACCATCAACTTAGCAACTTTACAAATTTTTGGTTCTGTTCAAAAAAATTTAATTGGAAAAGTTTGAATGTTTGATTGAAATAGGAAATGGAAAATAAAATGCGTATACTCTTAAAACAAACGTATGTTATTTGTATATTATAGTTAATTTAACTAATTTGGTTAAAAGTTAATAAAAACTTATCAAAACCAAAATATGTAGTTGATTTGCAAAAATTGTGCGATTTGATCAAATTTGCAATGGAATACAATTGGAAAAATTGATTTGTGCATTAATATGTTTTTCATAGCAGATTAGATATGTCATACTTTATAATGATAATTGTAGCAAAATTATGATATTCGATAAAGTGAATGATTTCGTTTTAGATTTGTAACAGAGCGGGATACTGGTAATAGGTTTGTATTGACCAGAAAACTTTGGAGTTGTCAGGTTAATATCACCACAGCAAACCCAACAATTTGATGATGTTTCCCAAATAATATAATATAATATAATATTTATAGCAACGTAAGTGTACGAACAAATAAAACAAGTGGCCACGCGACTACAGAAGGCCAAAAACATATATGTATACATATTTTGAAATTATAATTCAAATTATGGATGTTAACGCTTTCTTATACAAATATGCACGTTTTTTGAGTAAGCCGTAAATAGTTTATATAGAAACTCCTCTAATATTCCAAAACTATGTTCAATAATAAATTTTCCACGGCATCTACAGAATGTCGATATATAGTCATCAATTTTAATAATAGATTTACACAACCACGCATACATTTGCAAATCTGCCTTTTATATTAAATTCAACGAAGAATGCATCGCTCATATTTTCAAGCCAACACACAATTTTATGGAATAGATTGTGCTACAAACAGTAACTTTAGAAACCCCATGGGTACTCCCAACGCCATAGCAATGACATGCATTGCCAAGCCAGTGAACGCATTCCAGCATCTGTTGCGATGAAGTCAATGCTTTATTTATTAACCAATCTATTCAGCCAATTTTTCCAAAATAAATTCAGCTAATTTATCCAGACGTGAATGATGATTCTATAAAAGAAAACTCACTTAAAATATTAAAATTGACCCGATTTATCCTCGCAATAATCTTTTTTGTTTCGTTGATAAATCTCGTGATTTCTGATTAAAAATTCGCGTTTAACCATTATTGTATGTAGCTCAAAAATTTGTATATAGTCCAACCATAGTTATAGATCATGACATTAGTTTATCACCAACTGCAATGCAAAATTATCAAACAACTGCAAACCAATAACACTTGAACTGCATGGTTCCACAGTGAGGCGACTCAACTACATTTGTGACGTATGATGAACACCAAGCAGATCGGTAGTATTCATTCCATGCGTCAAGTACTGCGTAGATGTTGACACAGAGGTTTCCATCCCGGTCTCGAATGGCAGTTGACGCAGGCCTGAAAGTATGGTGCAATCCAGTAATTCCTTTACAGAAATTACGTGAACTGTGCTCATTGCTGAGTTTTTGTTCTTTTAGAACCTCGGCCTTCCACCATTCTCGTTTTTCCGTCTAAAAATCCGCTTAGCTGCCCTCCTAGTAAGAGTAGCCTTGTTTTTCTTTGCGATTGTGAGACGATGTTGCACTTCACTATGGGCTATATTTTGTTGCTCAACTGCAAGACAACGTTCGTCATCAAACCAATCATTCTTGGGCCTTACTCTCACTATACCTAAAGTCTGTTGAGCAGCACTGACAACCGAAATTTTCAGTACGTCCCAGACAGAGTTCACACAGTCAGACTAGTAATTAGCTCCCTCAATGTTGTCGCTGACAAGATCCTGATATCATTTCTTTTGATCTTCATTTATCAGACCTTCATAATCGAAACGTTCCATGCGTTTCGCTGTGTTCCCGGACCTGTACGAAAACTCCCATCGTAGATTTGCAGCGACCAAATAATGATCGCTGACTAGTGCCTACGTATTTGGTTGCTGATCGAAAAATTCACACCCTACACAACCCGAGCTCGCCCTTTTGAAATTAACACGTAGTCAATTTGGCTGCGGGAAATTTTACCAGGATATGTCCATGTTTCCAAGTGTATCTGTTTGTGAGGGGAAAATGTGCTTGCACAGCAATTCCACCCATGTTTTCACAGAAGTCGGTCTGATATCTGCCAGTTCTAGCATTAAAGTCCCCAATTTCTATTCTAACATCGTGTTCGGGTATAGGTTGGCTAACTTCATGCGCAAGCGAAACTTACACAATCGGTTATTGACTGCTTGGAAATCCAAAACAGCATGCTATACCTGCGGCCCAAGAATAAATCAACCTCCAAAATTTCTTAGGTGATCTCCACTATATAACAACGTATAGCCCTGGGACTCACTTTTAGGCCAGCGAGTTTCTCTAAGAGCAACGAGTTACAGCCAATACTCCTTCATGCATGTCATTAGGCCATCTAACGCTCCTAGTTTCTTAAGTGACTGCCCATTCCACGTGCCGATCCTAAATCTCGTGTCCGGGTACTTGAGCGTTATTGTTGACTTTATAAACAGCTTATTTTTTTACGGATGCGGGGCGTCAGCCCTGCGATCCAACCGTTTACTCGCCTCTACCAAGCAAACAATACTGTGGTGGTATATTCTAGAAAAACATGTTCGTGCAATTTAAATTTGCGAGACAAGTGTGCCCCCCAACCACAGGGACCAATTGTATGTTAATAGTATATTTATTGTTCATTAATCACGGTAATTGTAATATATTTCAATTTCATGAAATCTCGTATCGTATATCTTATCACATTCAAAGTCGAACCCAAAACAAATTCTTAAATATTCACACGAATTTTAATGAGATATTCTAAATATATAAAATTAAATTATTTAAGATGTATGTGTTTTTAGAAATTAATGTGATTTTTTGTAAAAAAAAAAAAAGCAAACCATGTATATCATGTTAGTAAGGCTAAGTTTTAACACTTACTCGTAGAGTCGTAGTTTACGTTTAATCAAAAAAACAAATGTTTGATACGTTGATTTATGATAGGTGATTGCTGCAATAGAGCCTAAATCTTAATTATCTAATCTGTATTAATTCGAAACTAACCCAGAAAAAACGTTAGATCTGATTTTAGAGCCTGTATAGGTATTAATTACTTATCTTAAGTAAAACAGAAATAAATGGAAACCGATATATCGTGTAGAATATTTTTAGAAGAATCAACAGGAGCATATCAAAATACCAAAAATAATTTATTACTATTCGAAAAATCACATAATGTTTTAATTTTTATAATAAAAACGATTTCTAAATATTTATTATTATTTTTTGTACATGCAATTGGAAAATGCCACAGTTTTTCTGACGCCCATAGTTAATATTGTCTTTTTAAATGTCAAGGATTTTATTATTCCGCATAGTTTTGGTTCAAAAACATTTAAAATCAATATATGAAAACCACAATAAACTAAAAATGTTTGAAAAAGCACAATTTAAAACGAATTGTATTTTTTGTTATTTTTGCACATATTTACAGTCGGGGTCGAGCGGTGATATTTTGGCGTCTGGAGCAGACAAACTATACAGGCACTCTTTTATATTAAATATGCATACGCAACTAACAGCATTTACATTTTATAATGATAAGAACTATATTTAGAATTCAACTTAAATATTTTGTACACAAATTATCAATTCAAATCAAGCATATATTGGATTAACCAAACAAATCAAATAATTATTTGAAAATATTATCATCAAAATATTCATATTTAAGTAGTCAAGAGTACCCTTTGTACTGTCAACTTTATTATTTTCTCGCAGAGTTCAACACAATATTTATCTGCATTATCATCATCAGTCAACGCCAATTCTAAATGTTTGCAATATTTCACTATTCGAATGTGATTTCATTATTGTTCAAATGTTTGCTTGATTCAATTGGTTACAAATAAAATTTAATTTACACAAAATATCTGCGATTTCAAATTATGGTGTACATCAAAAATATAAAACACCATACTTTTATCAGTTTACGACAAGAACAATTTGATCATGTTAGTATCACAGTAAGTAAAATTATAACTAACGCAGTTTGAAAAAAATGAATAAATAAACAATGTATTAAATTACGCCAATGGATAACTTAAGTGTATTAATTATTATTTTCGTCGAATAAGATACATTATGAATTCTATTAAAATAAAAATATTTAACATTTTGTAATTAAAATCAATTATTGTATTAACAGTTTGCTCAGTGACACTAAGCAAATTGTATTGGTCATATCAACGTGCTTTTGAGAATTTTTCTGTGTTCAGCGCCTGGAATAGTCCTCTCCCTTGCTTCATGATGTGGCCGTACTTTCAGTGGTGCTACTATAAGATTCTACAACTACTGCGGATATAGTATATATACTCGTATGTACAATACTTTTTTTAGATTCACATGTTGCCTTTTCGTTAGTAATTTAAATGCTGCATAATTATAAAATGTCATGCAATAATTGAATTAAATTTAATTTAATAAATATATTTAATTTTACTGATTTTTTTCATTCATAAATTAAAACTTTATTTATATAGAATGAACAAAACAGTTATATTTTGTGAGAAGGAAATCAATTTAATATTTTATGTTGCGAACATTTTATAATATGTGTATTCTACTTATTTTAACTTTAGAACTATAAACGGGATATAGTTTCAAAAAATTAATATATGTATACTGTTTCTGCATGTACAATTTTGTAAAATTGTAAACGAAATGAGTAAATTATTTAAGTATGTCGTTGTTTTGCTTTGTACATATTATGTAATACATTTAAAACTACAACTAGAATATTTTATTTATTTATATATTTAAATGTGAAATATGTATAATAAAAATATCGGTTTAGTTAAAATTGCCAGCGATAAGTATTAAAACTAACCACACTTCTGAGTCTTATACCTATAAATAAATATGGATATAAATATCATTATCCCTCGCTAATGAGTTTAATTGAAATTTCACTTCATTACACATCATGGAAAGTTTTGATGGTTTTTAATCGATTCACTGAAAATTCTATAAGTGCGTATGTTTATAAAACGTATCCGGCTGTTTCCAATAAACCAAATTTGAAATTCTTTGTTTTGAGTATACTTAAGCATATAGAAACTGGATAGCTTTATGCAACTAATTATTTAAAGGCTTAAAGATTGTAAAACACTGTAACAGAAATGAATTACTGATAACATATAGTATATACAATGTACAACAGAAACAGCCATTCTGCGGCTATATTGTTTATAATATAAATTTAGATCTATGATTAATAATATTTAATTACCAGACATAAATTAATGATTAAAACAGTAATGGTTTGTCTAATAAAGAAATGTTTGCAATTATTTGCAAATTCAACAAAAACAAAAAAATTATAAATTCACATCACACTAATATAAATTGAGTACATCTATAATGTGAGTCATACATAATAGTTCTATATATACTAGTTATAGGTATAACTAAATGGTTTTCGCAGTTTATTTAATTACTATTGTTAATGTCCATAATTTTCATAAAATAATTCTCTATCTCAAACTAATCAAAAAAAATATTTTAACATAGTTTTACAATCGTTAAAGTTTAAAGTAGCATGTCATCTATCGTGTAAATAAAAAATATTATATCTTTATTTAGTTATTAATTATTTAATTCATTATTTTTTTGTCTGAATCTGCTAATTATCTGCGGATTAAATTGCGTATGCAAAATTTCTCTTCGTTTCCCAGACACATAGACAACGAAGTTGAACTGAATTACAGGAAGATGGAAGAAATTATGTTACCAAAATTGGAGCAACACGTCAGGTTGGTAACTTGTCTGGTACCAGAATTGGAGTAGTATATATATATACTAATTGATTCACGTGATTTTCCCATCTAACAGATTCTGATTGCTTAAGTTAAGAAAAAATTTTGCAAACAAAACGCAGTCACTGATATATTTAAGGAACAACACTCATGCAGAAATAATTGCAATATTGAAACATTGATAACGATAATTTAAAATCTACTAAAAAAACGGAATTTATCAACTATTTGTTAGATAATTATTCATAACAAGAAGTGTAAACAAACGTTCATAAAATATAATAAAATTTGAAATTGCATACAAGTGTGTAATTTTATACCAATTCCATTTATTGATGATTCCAATTGCCGGATATACGCTATACCATAATATTTTTCAGGCAACATGTATAAATTAGTAAGTTATCTGCAAAAGGTGATACATATTTACATATCCTGATATATAGTAATTTTGTCACTCAATTTTTAGTATTCATTTAGAAATGTTAATCTAGCTAGAACATATTCGTCCAACTTTTAAGCAGGACCTGTTTCTAAATTATTTAAGTTTTAAATTTAATGTTTTAGTATAAATCCCATGTTTGGGCCAACTATTCATTGTGACTGCGGCTTACTGTTAATTATGTTCATCTGGCGGTTAAGTTCTACCGTTATATTTTGGTTTCAACAATATGGATCTACTGCAGTTTACTAGATCATCAATGGAATCATAATATTACGAAAACAGAGCTATTTCACAAAATTGTATTTTCCTCCGAGATCATTGATTTTTTCAGACCCAGATTTACATTTTTGGTTAATAAACGTTGAATTTATTAATCAAAACGGTAAATTTGTGTCTTAAAATTCAATGAGGCCAAAAAGGATTTTGTGAAATATTTGTCATCGTAATATCACGATTCCATTGATGTTCTAGTAAACAGTGGTTCCGTTCCATATTGTTGAAACCAAACATATTGTTGAAACCGCCAGATGAAAATAATTAACAAATAATAAGTTAATAAATCCTATTAACAACCGAAACACTAGAAAAAAAAATTATATTTTAGTAGTTATATATTTCAATAACTCAATCTTAATTCCTCCTTTTAAAACGAAGTAATATTTTTAATATTATATCACTATATTACCTCCGCAAAAATAAAATAATATTAACAGCGCGTGACAATATAATACAATAAACGGTATTTGAAAATGTTTTAAGGCACGCGAATTATAAAATAAGAAAAATATAAACAAGAAAAGCTTGCATAATATTCGTGATTTATAAAATTGGCTAGACGTCGAAAACTTTTACACTCGTATTTGTCGAAAATTGATTTTTAATTATATTTTAATGCTGTATTTATTTTGGATAAAATTTATACATAACAGAAAAACAACATTCCGGAAGCAGGTAATTTATACTCCGATTTACTAAATTACGATACAAGATAACAAAAATCAACAATCTTTTCAATTTATTTCTAAACAATTTAATAATACTATTTTTTACTGATTAGTCCCATGTCTTGACAGTTTAAACTAGATAAAAAAGTTACAAATTTACTAAGTAAATTTATTAGTAAATTTGAAACATTTTAACAATAAAATCAAAGTTTTCTGACACAATCAATATTTTTTCAGTTCATCAAATAAAAAAATCCTCATTAGACCGTGATATCATGTATGGACAGTAAAGATAAGTCAAAAATGTTAAATGGTCCGATACCAGTTAAAATTTCTGAGGTTTATACCTTTTGAGGTTTTTAACTTTTTATGCGCAATTTATTTCGTTTGGCACACACACTTAGTTTATAATTAGCTACATTGCTAAAGTTCGACCTAAGGCCCAGAAAATTATAATCTAAGTTTCGCAATATGCGGAAACAAAATCTAAAATAACTTTATTAGCTTAAATAACTCTATTGTATAGAATGATTAGCTTGGTCACAAATGATTTCTGAATTTTCCAATAGATATTTGGTAAGTTAAAATTTGGTTCATAGCTTCACCTCGCTGAGCATTTTAATCTATTCAGATTGCGAAGTGATCCTACCCCGATGGTCAAAAGTATCACATAGATATATTTTGAACAAAATTGAAAGCTCTGCCTGAAAACTTATATCTTGATGTATATTTAGATCTAAATATTGAAGCTATCCGGACCTCAAACAAATTTTTTAAAAAATAATAATTGAATCTGAAAATGTTTACATTTTCTTAGTCTCAGATAACACCGTTTACTAAAATGCCGTAGTGATCTTACCCGGTGGTCATTGCAGTGCACCAGTTCTGATTATAAAATTTGAAAATACATATTTACATTTCCCGCTCAAAATTTGTGCATGAGGCGACTAAATTACTCTCGAATCCGAGAAGTAAACATCTACGAGGCGACTATATACAGGAATATTTATAAAATTGCATCAATGAAAACAAAAAGAAAAGTATCGCGTATCGGCAAAAAACGAATCTTTTGAGTTGTGCATGTGGAAGAGACAAAAAATATAAAAATACATTGTTTCAAGATCTATTTTGACTTATTATTGAAGAATAAAAATTGTCTTTAACAGTTTAAAGACATTTTTTATCAAGAAATAGTTTTAGCATTTTCAATATGTAGATAGTATACATAATTTGATATTTAATTTATTATTTGACCATTTATTTATACATATTTTATTTAATAAGGACTGTAAACTAAAGATTATGTAACCTAAATGTTGACCTATATTCTTTATGATGTAAAGGTCGGTAGGTGATTAAACAGGGTAGTCGACTACATTTTGCCATGATAACTAAATCAAAATTTTTTAAATTTATAGAATGAAACCGGGCGCTTAATTGATTTTCCGATAAGCTGGCAATAAGACTGTGAGAGAAGACCCCATCAAATACAGGAAAATAGTAGCTATGTAAAGTGAATAAGAAGGAAGTAAAATTAATATAATATGTACATATAAGTACTACACATTATATATAATTGTAATACCTCAAAAAACTTCAGGTTATCTTATCAACATCACAAAATTAGCGCGTTACAGATTATAGTTATGCAATTAATGTTAGAGAAAATTATCATTAGAATTTGCATGGCATATCAAATACTTATCATAAGTGCTTTACCATCTAAATTTTATTAAAATATGTTATCGGAAGAGCCAGTTCAAATTCGAAACATGTATTCCGTAAAAATGTTGGCAAAACTAGTTGAAATTTTAAACACAAGAAATTTAATTATCAAATATTTCAAGCCCAAAGAAATTCTCTTTAGATTATCCTGTTATTTTAGAAAATATATGCCTCAAAAGCCGGGTAACTTTTCTCAGGCATCATCGTAGCAAGACAATATTTCAAAAATAAATCGATATTGAATTGCAGTACTACGAACAAAACTTACCTTTGACAGCAGAAAATTTTTCACTTTTGATTCAAATTTTTAACTTTTTATACATTAATAACAATGATTTGAATTTTTAAATTTATTTGAAATCTATCTAATGGTTACAAATCACAATAAATTTTATTATTCCAATTAAAATATTTATTATTCCGCGAAATTAAAAAATTAAAACTAACACAAACAAAATGAACATACACCTAAATAAAATTTTGTGCAAAACAAATTAGTTAGCTGTCAACTAAAATACAAAAGAAAACAGTTTTTTTTATTTTGTTATATATTTGACATTTCATACTATTGACATCTAGTGGAAAGTAGATATTTTTGTTTGGCATAAACATCCCTTTAAACGTAAAAGCAAACCTTAAATTGCGTTACGTTTTCGAACCGTGAAAACATTCTTTCAAAAATTTCAGTTAAAAACTCTTAACTATCTAATTGAAATTAAAACATAATTTTTCATATCATTAGAAAGTTTAATAAAATGGAATTTTAATTTTTTGCTCTTTGAACATGTAAACATTTTCATACATTTAATAATATGAGCAATCAAATGGACACTTGCAGAGTTCCAGAATACAAAAACACATTTACGTTCATACGCACGATCAAAATCTTCTATACTAACATTAAATTAATATAGAAGGTTTTAGTACGATCATTGCTGTTAAATTTAAAATTATGTACAACATTTAATAACATTAGTTTTATGTGCTTATATATTTTAATAAAAGTCCTTTTATTTTTTTTTATCGATCCTACTTAAATATAATCAAATAAGGAAAATAAACCATACGAAAAATAGCAAATGTAACCTTATCGTGAAATTATAACAATATTTAAAATACGATACGTACTAAACAGAAGAATCGAAAATATTCCTGATTAGTATAATAAGATGGAAGAATTTGTCAATATGTAAGTTATAAAAGTTCATGTATTCGTATTGGCAATTTTTGAGTTAAGCATTTGTAATAACTCATCCAATTCAGATGTTGAATAAGATTTCTTTTCCTGTTTAACAGTTCCATGTGAGGAGATTTTCTTTTCCTGGAAATATATTTTTTTTGGAATTAAACTTGATTGGAGAGGCTGAATTCGACTTACTTTTTCTACTATTCCAAAATACTCGGGAGATACGCTTTCTAAATACAATAATTTATCTTCAATTATTTTTAATCGCTGATAAATATTTTTAGAAACCGGATTTGGTAAATCTAAAACACATTCAACATTCGTCAGCCGATCATCAATTCCTTGAGATATGCCGGGATTATTCAAATTTTCTATTTTAATAGTTTTATTGGTCATAAGTTTATCCAATTCACTCTTGTAGTCGACCACTTGAGGCCCGACGTCATTTTTCACGCGTTGTACTGTAATTATTTTGTATTAAAATAATCGGTCATGCTTTGTACTTCCACAATTATCTTACCTCTTAAATGACCTTTTGAATTTTTCATTTTAAACACAACACTATCAATTCGAGCACAGGAACTGAAATTATTTTCATTGCTTTCGTCATTATTGAGTGAATTTGTGTTTCTAACTGTAAAATCTTGTATATTTAACAGATCTATTTCTTCTCGTTTTCTTTCAATGAAACAATTAACACGACGTTCAATTTCACTTTCGCTGGCTGTGATCTGAACTATTTTCATATCCGGGTTTGTATGATCATCAAGCGAAGTCTTCACTAGGCAATCTTCAAAACTTAATTTATTTATTTTTTTGTTTAAAATTCGTTTTTTCGCCGATGGTGTTTCAATGCCATCGCTTTCCAGCGGATAGGGACGTTTATGAGTGGCTAAAATACAAAATGTTAAGTAATTGTAAATATATAGTATATAAATTTATTTCCCCTCAAAGTTATAAAATCTAATATTATTGTGATGTAACAAAATTCTCTAAATTATTTTCTAAAACTGGACCACATACACTCTTTATTCTCTTTCCATTCCGAGCTGCCCTCTGGATAGCTGTATTTTTCTTTTTTCCATATAGGTACAATTTTCTTGAGACTTTCTATTGTCAATTGAACCGCTTCTAAACTTGTATTACGATGTGGTGAGCTGACAGCGATTATAACGCTGGCTTCTTTGACCGGCACAATTCCGAGACGATGATATATTGCTATATTTACAATATCGGTCCATTTATTTCGTACATCCGTACAAATGGATTTCATTGCCTTCACGGCCATTTGATCGTATGCTTCATATTCTAAGGAGATAACCTGAAATATATGATAAAACTGTTATTAGAATACAAAAATTGAAGTATATTTATGGACATGTATGTGCATAGATAAGATAAGACGTAAGAGATAATAAGTTACCGACAAGATACTCGACAAATATACATCCTTATTAAATTCTATTTTCCAATGTTTTTTTTATCTTATCTGATCAAATTTTAGGATCTTCTAAACAGATATGTATGTATAATGATGACTTTTTACTATAATTTTTTATTACAAAGCTATTAAAAATTCTTCAAAAACAATTTAAAAATGCAGAGTCATAATAGATTGGAGGTCATTTTAGTATATTTCGTAACGTTCCATGCACAATAACAATAATCACAAATTCAACAATTATAGTCACTGAATATAATATTAATTACTAACCTTTTTCTCTTCGAAATTATCTCGAGTTGTGCCAACAAAATAAGACACCGCGCCGCAGGTTTCGTGTGCCACCAAATCGTTTATTTCATTTAAATCTAATTTTTTGTGCGTTAATTCTAAGAAATCCATTTTTGAGGAGACCACACAGTGATGATATTTATCCACCACTTAACGGTGGTATAATTGCAATTGAATCACCTTGTTTCAATTCTAATGTTTTATTTAAATCTTCACAGTATTCTTCGTTCAATGCCAATATTATATTATTTTTAATTAATTCCAATTTGAATTGTTCTATA
Source organism: Tipula unca (assembly GCA_951394425.1). Lineage (NCBI taxonomy): Eukaryota > Metazoa > Arthropoda > Insecta > Diptera > Tipulidae > Tipula > Tipula unca. The sequence continues at coordinate 55,389,474 of OX596381.1, read as the reverse complement.
ATCAAATCTAATAAATTCGAGCATACTATTTTCGTAGCAATTTTTATGTTGGTTTCCGATAGTCCCGCAATTTCACGTGATTTTGCAAAAAATAATAATTTCACTTCAACTAAATTATTTTCCATAATATTGCGATCAAACTTTATTCTTTATATTATTTATTAAACATTTTGCACAAAACAATTAGAATCCTTAACTTGTTGAATATTCTTATCCAACTGAACTGACTAGTTTGACACATTTGACATCCAGTATTTACACCAACCAGTAACCACACAACAAAAAAAACATACGTCACTTTCAGTTCGTTTGTATGAGGAATCGATACTTTTTGTTGAAATGTTATTTCGCTAAACTGTTCATTCTATTTATTATACAATATGAATTTCGAATTGGGTATTTCTACGGAGGAGGATTCATCTAAAACCATAAAAAATTGAATTTAGGTACATGAAATTATTTTATTTTATTACGAATCTTGGTATTAAAAATTAAAATACAAATTTCGAGCCTCATCTGACTTCGTTATAAATAGAATAAACTAAATAAGTATGTGCATTTAGATTTATTTTCCTGACAGATTAGAATGAATTTGGACGTCAAAAACCCTAAATTTCATTTTCAACTTGCCACAAAAAAATTGAGCTAAATTCTATTCAATTATGATGTTCCAATATCGATTCTATCCAACTCAACTAAATTTTGTACGAGAATCCTACATTTTAGAAAAAAAGTATTTTCGGTTTATGATGTTGGTATCCTGAACGATGCTGATATCTGTCATCTGTCAATTGATTTTACCGGACAGTTTTTGTATATGTTCATTCATCGTGTAGATAAACTATTAATATAAAAAAAAAGAAATTTCTAATTAAATATTTAACAAAAAGATAATGTCAAATAGTGTATTATCAAATGAGAAAGAAATGAAGACATTAAATTTAGACGAAGATTTAATTGATGTAGATCATTATAGAAAATTAATACGAACATTTATTGATTTGGTAAGGACTGGCGTAGATTTGGTGCTCATATATACTTATATATCTTGTTACTTACAGAGAAGATATGAAACTGCATTATTTTGGGCGGAGAAAGTAGTACAATTTAGTAATGATGATCCAAAAGATATTTATTGGCTAGCACAATGTATGTTTCTACTAAAAGAATATCATCGAGCGGCCCATATAGTCAAATCGAAAGGGCTAGAAAAATCTCATTTAATGTGCCACTATTTAGTAATTGAAAGTTTATTGGAAGCTAAGGAGTATCAAGAAGCATTGGATATACTTAATTCAGTAGATGCCGAAGATTTAGCTAGCGTAGCGAATAACTCAAAAGAGGAAGAGGGCTTTGGAGAACAATATGGATTCGAAAAGGCAACTAAAAATGAAATATTAGCATCTATTTATTATATAAAGGGCAAGGTATATGAATCTATGGATAATCGAACAATGGCTACAGATTTCTATGTTCAAGCACTTCACAAATCGGTTTATTGTGCCGAAGCTCTGGATGCATTAGTCCAACACGAAATGTTAATGGCTTGGGAAGAGTGTGAATTGCTACAACACTTGCCCGTAAAACAGCAGTGTTCTCCGGCTAATACCAAAATAATTCAAACTTTGTATGAGAATAAATTAAAAAAATATTACAATTCGGTGTATCCCCAGCGTAATGCAGAACAAACTCCGATTGGAAATTTCGGAGCATTACAATCGATGCGACAATTTTCGGACAAACTGAATCAAGAGAAGAAAGTTCCTAAACCCACTAAACCGGACAATTTTAATTTGAGTTCTAGATTATTTACTCCTACGATGCAAATCATTATGTCGCCAGCAAATAAGTATATATAGCTACATTCGTTGTTTAATAATATATTTATATTAGTTTTTAATTCTTTTAGAATATTGAATGATCTTCGCAATACACCAACATACTCAATTCACACTAGTTTGACAAAATTAAATGAAATGAATAAAACTATGAACACCCCGTTTAAGCAGGTGAAACAGGATTCCCAAAATTGTATTTCACTTAAGATCAGTTGTGAGCGCCTACAAAACAGTATTGATTTATTAGCGGCTAAAGCAGAAAAATATTTTTACAATTCTGAATATAATAAATGTCTTAAAATTGTAAATGATATTTTAAAACGTGATCCATATCATGCAAGATGTTTAACAATTCAAATTGGTTGTCTTGTGGAAATGAAAGAATTTAATAGTGTGTGATGTATGTATTGAGGTATTTCAATTGTCTAATTAATTTAAATTTCAGAATTATTCTATGTTGCTCATAAATTAGTCGATTTGTATCCGGATCAGGCAATATCATGGTATGCAGTTGGATGCTATTACGATATAATCGGGAAAAGTGATCCAGCACGGCGATATTTAATGAAAGCAACATCACTGGATCGATTATTTGGACCAGCATGGTTGGCATATGGTCATTCGTTTGCCCGTGAAAATGAGCACGACCAAGCAATGGCTGCATATTTTAAAGCAACTCAATTAATGAGAGGATGTCATTTGCCTCTGTTATACATTGGAGTCGAATGTGGTCTGACTAAAAATGTCGAATTAGCAGAAAAATTCTTCTATCAAGCAATGGCTATTGCTCCACTCGATGTATTCGTTTTACACGAATTAGGTGTCATCAAATTTGAATATGAATAGTAAGTACTGTTGTAGTATGTACTACCATTATTTATTATTCCTCAAATCATAATAATTTATATGAATTTCTAGTTACGAAAGTGCTGAGGAAGTTTTTCGTATGACATTGGAAATGGTTAAACATTTGGCTATGCAAAATCTTGAACCAATATCAGTGCGATGGGAACCATTGCTAAATAATTTGGGCCATTGTTGTCGTAAAAATCGAAAATATGAAGAAGCCTTATTTTTCCATCAACGTGCTCTTATTCTGAAACCACAATCGGCATCGACATATAAATCAATAGGATTTGTGCTAGCGTTAATGGGAAAATTAGAAGAAGCTGTTGATTCACTGCACAAAAGTTTATCGCTAAAGCGAGATGATATTTTTGCAACAACTTTACAAAAATATGTAATCGAAGATCTTATGGAGGAAGATAGTCTGCTTATGGATGAACCTGCTGATCAACCTCCGGTCAGTTTAGATGATACAAAGAATGATCTGGATGCAACCGACAAACGTATAAAGTTAAATTGCGTCAAGCTGAATTTCGATGATTATGATTCAAATATTTCACAGAATTCAGAATTGTGTGATACAAATAATGATATGAGTATGGATATGTAAATTTGAGGATGTATAAATTCAAAATAATAATAAAAATTTAATAAACCTTAAACACTTTAGGCTATATTTAATTTCGAGATAGAAGAAGCAAGTTTTTTTTGCTCAGCCATGACTAGATAAAAGCATAAAAAAATTAAATCACGATTTATAAATAAACATATGATTAATACAAAAAGCCCGTTATTTACACATACATGCATGCAAATTTAAAAGGACATCGCGAGAGGAACATCATACTCAATTTTTATATTCGCGAAATTATTTTACTCTGCAATGAGAATATTATTGTAAAAGCCTTTAATTTGTTCTTTTTTGCGCATGATCTTTATAGCAACGTGAGAGCGAAAGTGAATGTTATAAATTATAATTTTATAAAGAATAAACTTCATAAAAAATTACTTATATAAATACATATACGTTAATTTAGTTGTGTGTTATTTACATTTTACTATTGTTATATTTTTGTTATTATATTCTATTCACCCGGTACTCCGGTAGCGAAATTTTATATTTGTGTGTGTGTTGACGGTTAATTTAAAATATATTAGCGAAAATAATTTTTCTCTATAATTTCTCCATATTTCAAATCAGTCGCATACACTCTGCGCTCTAGTTTGGTTGGGAAAATTTTTATAATATTGTATCTATAGAAATAAACAGTACCAATTTTTTTTTATTGGTAAGAAGGCTTATTAGTAAAAAAAGCTCAGTGTGACTTGGATTATAAAATTAAAATTTAGATATTATATTCTAACCAAATAAATATAAATAAAGTTTTCTTATTAAATTTTAATATAATGAATTGTATATTTTGTTAATAATATTTTTTTTTTTGAAATTATAAATGTTTATGTTACCCAAGATTAATAAATCGCTAAGTTATAAAATATAATATAATTAAAAGTGCGTATATATGAAGGGATCAACTGTTTATTAAAATAATCGCTATGATTGTTTTAAATAATATTTTTTGCATTATCATTATTGTCAAACTAAAACAATAAGATTCTTTTTTTGTATAAAAAATATATCTAAATGAATTGTTTCGTTTAAATAGATTTTCACGTCCTTTTAAAATAATCATTTTAATTAAAATAAAAAGGAATACAATAAAAATTGCAATTATAATAAAAATATTCTATTGTTGTATACGAAAAAAAATATAAAGCCGGAAAAGTAATCGCGAGTGATTAAAATAGAAAAAGAAATTTTAACGAGACAACGTGGTTTTCACGCCTTTAAAGTAAATCGAAAAGTGATAAAAAGGAAAAACACTAATACATAACCAACAATGCCTTCATTGCAACAGGTATGTAATAAAAGTAATTTTTTTTAAAGTGGTTAGCATTTTTCGTAATTTAATTTATTATTTATGTACTAGCACTACCTATATTATAAATTTTAATTTGGTTATAAAAATTATATATGTTTGTATGTTTTCGAATAGAATGAGATTAACTTTTAATTTTTATGTTAAAAGCACATGTTTATTTCTTATTTTGTTCAACCGTCATATTTTAACTAACGGAATTTAAGTCAGAATCTCGTAAACAAAGCAGCAAACAATCATAATACAACTGGCTTAGTTAATAAAAACAATTCCGTTATAAATGGTTTCACAACAACACTACATATGTATGTACAAATTACAATTATTGATTCATTTAAATATTTAAGATTCATTTAACAAACGTCATCTCAAATCTACATATTCTTATTAAGTACGATAGAAATCAGAATAAATTATATTCAACAGCACAATCTCAAAATTTGTGCCACAGAATGAAAACAACTGCTATGCCTATGACTATGTTGTATTCATGAAATTTAGTTTTCGTTTACTACGTTTTTCAATAGCGGCCATGTAAAATTAATACTCTAAATTATAGGTTCTAAATGGTTCTAAATATAAAATCGAATCTAAACTAAACAACCCGTTACTGAAATAGAGCATCTAATACAGAACTGGACTATTTCGGTATTTAATTTTCTCAAGATCATTATAAAAAGTTTGTACAGCTACTCCATAGGAGAATTTGTTTTGATTAAACACGAATTTCCAAACATTTCTTTAAATTATTTTTATGTACAGATATTTACAAGTGCATAATATGTAAGTTATGTATATTACGATTTAAGACTTTTAGAAAAATACTTTTAATTTTTAAAACTTGGTGTGACCAATGTCGATATTTTGTTGAAATGTGGGTCATCCCGTTTTTAAACTCGTTTCTAACGTATTTAAACCCGTTTCTAACGTTTAAAACCGTTTATTGTTTACACTCTTTTAATATCGTTTTTTTCATCATACTGCTATTACATACCTATTTGAAGCTGACCAAGTACGCTTATTTAATATCTTTTATCCAAAGATTGAATAAAAGCCATGATTCAATTTTTATGCAAAAATATCAATCAAAATTGGTTAAGCTTTACTTTTGATGAACAATCTCATCAAAAATAAAACTTAATCAAGTTTTCTTCTATTTAATATTTATCAACTGATTTAGACAAATGAGTCATTTTGAATAGTTTATTGAGCGTGTTTTTTGTTATATATATTTACGAATTTATTTACACCCGTTTTTATTAAACATACAAACCAAGTTTATATTGTCAGTTAATTGACTTAGAACGATTAATTATCTAAATGGCGTTAAGGAATCCATAATAATAACGGCATTATCATAGTTATAATTATGTTAGAAATGAATTTGTAAATCGTATGCATAGTATATTTTTATTCTGATTAGCAATCAAACGGAACTCCAGTTTAACAGAATTATTTCATTTTGTCTTTTATATAAAGGCCCGATTGTATGAACGCGAATTGAAGATTGAATCGTTGAATTAATCAGCTATCCGCATTCATGCAATCGGGTCTAATTGCTTTTCTTTGAACGGTAATTAAATTTGATATGAGCTGATATTAAATTCAAACTATCTATAAAATGCATTTGAAGGAAAAGGTATTATATATTATTATAATTATCTGAATGTACTATTAATATGATTACATATACAATATTGTAATTATATTAACGGTACATTTCTCAAAACTGTTATAAATTTAATTTTCAATTTGTGTAAATATTAGGCTCTCATAGAGTACAATATAGTTTTCCATTTATTAAAGAGAAATCAATCAATTCCAAGTTTATTATTTTCATGAGCCAACCAAATAAATTGTTTTTTTAATTATACATACCTATATATATGGTAAATTTAATAGATTTATTTATTTATTTTAACTGTTTTTTTAAAATCATCTTTATTATAAATGAAATATTATTATTTAATAATGGTTAAATTATTAAAACCATCCCCAACAGGTTTAAAAGTATCATATTATGCAATTTATCATAATAAATATACAAAAGTTGAAGTCTAAATATCGGTCTAAATTATCCCCTAAGTTCCTCTTTAATTTACTTTTTAATAAATCGATAATTTAAGTAACCGCATGCCTTTCGTTTTTTATCAACGTAAGTCACGAAATATACATTCAATTAAAATTTTAAAATGAGAATAAGTAAGAATTACCTAAGTATTTAATTATTAAAAGTTTAATTTAAAAAGTTGAAGTCTAAATATCGGTCTAAATTATCCCCTAAGTTCCTCTTTAATTTACTTTTTAATAAATCGATAATTTAAGTAACCGCATGCCTTTCGTTTTTTATCAACGTAAGTCACGAAATATACATTCAATTAAAATTTTAAAATGAGAATAAGTAAGAATTACCTAAGTATTTAATTATTAAAAGTTTAATTTAAAAAATTTAATTATATCAATTTTTAAAACTAATATTTTCAACACTAGCATTTGATATAGTTTGTTGAATGTAAAATATCATTACTTCTTAGTTGATACCTAGTGAACTGTACCGAAAGCTAAGGTTTGAAAAAATTAGAAATTTAATTAAAAATTAAGTTCCAGAAGAAACATACCTGTATATGCTAAGAATATATGAAAGCGTACAATCAGTTAAATTTCTATAACAACTAACAGTTTCATACACTACAACAAAATTATTTAAAATTTAACTATCTATATTTTTCCAAAATGTTTGCTGTGTTTGTGAATCAAAATATTGGGCAAACGATAATTAAATAAATGTCACCAAATTTATGTGATCCAAAAAAACATCCTAATGTAGGTATCTAATTGTAGAGAGCCTAAAGCCCTAGTAAGCCCTAATAAAAAAATTGATAATAATAACTTGCAAATCAATTTTTCTTCATTGCGGAAGTGAATTCAATTCACAAAAGATTTTGAAGATATTCCTCATCGTTGAATCTTTTAATTTGGAGGTATATTTAATATTAATTGTTGTGACCACTAAGGCTTGTAATATTGGGGCAAAATCACAATGATAGAATTCAGTATTATTCTTTGTAAAATACCGGCGTACTGGTATTGATTAACGGAAATGACGCAATGATATTTAGGCCGGAATTTTAGTCCTTATCTCTCGAACAAATTTCAATAGTGTTTCCTTAATCGTTTATAGTACGAATTATAAGACTAATTTACACAATATATATTTCTAATATCTGGCGGTATAACCAACAGCACAAGAGATTTTAATTTTTTTATCGGAATGAATATTAATATTTTTTAAAGAATGTTCAAACACTTAAGCTCTCTTATCATCGCTCAAAGAGACGTGCGGACTATATCAACGATTATATTGACGATGGAACATTTATTTTATTTTCATTTATACGAGTTCCACTACTATAATCTAAGCACAACTTATGAAAAGTTTCGGATTTGTATATTGGCAGAACCGCAGAATATCTTTGTCATTATATGCTAGTATCGATATGAAAAGGTGGACAGTGATGTTTAGTGATGAATAGGGCATACATTTTACTACATTTTCATAAAATTCGCTATCAAAAAATATCGTTAGATAATATAAATTTTGTTGTGACCTTCATTTAAGTAATTATTAATTGAATTAATTTTTTTCTAAAACATCTGCTAAACTATGTGCGGATTAAATCTCTAATGTGGAGATTGATTGATTGTTTACCCATCTTTGAAATATAATTTCGGCTTCAATCCAATGTAAAACCCGGCTTGCTTTTATTTTATTTGTGTTAGTTATCTCTATCTGTCAAAATTAATATTTAGTTGTATCTGTCAAATTTGAAATTGATATTAAAGGGCATGCAAAATATCCACTCGTTACCAATGATAGTTTGAACGTTATAAGCCTGTGATTGACTAGATAATCAACGTTAGTACGGAATAAACGATGATTTATTATTCACTAAAACTGAAACAGCACGCTCGTTTAATCTACAACGCAGTATTTAACTCTTAAATGATCATTGATAATAATGCACTTTGTGTTATTATGACTAAAAATGTTCATGGTATTTAAAATTCAGTATTTATTTATTATGTTGAGCTTTATATACATCTTTTTACATTTGAAAAACTTTCATCAAATCAAAGTAAAATGCTCCCTGATGATGTTTTCCAAAAATTCTATTTTGAAGCCGAATTAATGAAGTTTTTAAAGTTACATAAATCGGATTCATTCCAATTATTTTTTCTACCAATCACTTTCCTTAAAAATGACGAAGTTTTGCTTCTAACTTGATTCGTAATTTTTAAAGAAAGTGATTGGTAGAATAAATTATCGGAATGAATGAACGGAACCATGGATCCGCCTTTAAACACAGGAATATTTAATCAAAATCAGCCATACAAAAAAAGAGCTTAAAATTCGGCTCGAAAAGAACACAAATAAACATAAACAATTTTTATTATTTCCGGGAGAAATAGACAGATTACAAAGAAGTTTGTGTTTCTACGAACAATTAAGAAAAAATAATCTTGCAGCATTTCTTTACAAAAACGCTCAATTACGTCGGATGAAGTGACATTTAATTTATTATACGATTAAATTAAATTAAATTAAATTAGTTTCTAATATGTACATAGAATTTAATGGAAAAATGCTTTTTCTTAAAAATTGCATTTAAATACGGTTTCGGACACACCCTAAAGTTTGTTTTGAAACATAGTTTTTTTTTCGAAAATCTAACTAACGATTCATTGTCAAACATATTTAGATAACTTAATGTCTACTCAAACTTTCACATATTATAACTTTTACGCAAAATGCAATACTTAGACTAGAATATTTAATTATTGTTGTTATTATAGCTGTACAACTTTAGTTCCAGTAAAAGTACAGTAACAACAATCTGAAATAAATTCACATATAGAAAAGTCCGGAATGAAATTTTATGATAATCTAGACTTACTACAAGACAGTGTTTAGGAAATGATTTTAAGCAAATTTTAGTCCGTTTTCGGATGCAGACATAAATCTCCCTAATTCTTTGCGGTACTGCGATGAAGACAAAACAAAATAAAAATTATAAAAACGCAAAATTGCATATACTGAAATATTTTTCGAACTAAAAATAATTAATAAATCATGAAATTTTTACTTAAACATTTTTGGATTATTTGAAAACATTTGCTTGTCATTTTTTGATTGTTGTTTTTTGCTATGTCTAATTTGAGTTAGAATGAATGAATGTTGATTATATGTATTATTTTATATTTTTTTAATAGACGTAACGACTCCGCTGTCATTTTTCATTCAATATATATGTCTCCGACACAATTACAAATATTTAATTCATAGAATCATAGTTTCTTGATGTTTCTTATAAATAGAAAATCATTTAGGAATCTTGAACATAATTATTTTATGTTTACTTTTCTTAGCTTGGTTAAATGCAATGACTATATAATGTGCTGTCTTTTTAAAATTAAACTTATCAGGAAACAAATTAAAATGTATATAATAAATATAAAATTATCGATTAAATTGAAATCCCTATATAATAATTGTATAAAGCCTACATTTTTTCATTACTTCCATAACAATTAAAATGATTGTAAATATTTATATTTACGCTAACGTTTAAAGTATTTTAATATTAACAGAAAAATCTATTTAAATTTTCGTATCCCATTCTGTGTACGTGCTCCTTGAAATATTAGTTTGAATATTCCATTTTCATGTTAAAGAGGCGATGTGGTTAAAAATATTCTAAACGAAAAGTTTATTACAATATATGTAATCAAATTTAATAAAAATTGCTTTTAAATTGTAAAATTAAAATGATGTAATATAATAGAATGAAGCGTGTTTCCGCAGAAATTCTTATTGTCATAAGTTTCGTATAGATAGATATAATATACAAATACATATTCTTTATATTTATGCAGATAAATCAAGAAATAAATTTATATGCTAGGATGTATGTATATCATAATCCAAAATTTCTATAATTTGGCGTTTTAAAGAGGAAACTTTGTAGATGATGTACATTTGTTATTATCTTAATGATTATAATAATAGTGTGCCATATTTTCAAAATGAAAGATTACCAAATCTTTCAAAAATCTGTACAAAAGACAAATCATATATATACATAACCTACTTCGATCCCGGTTCGGTGAGGATATTTTGTGGATCGAAAAGTTGTTTTCACATTTGGTTTTCTGGTTGTTTGAAATGAGGCGAAACGTCGGATTTCAGTGACATTACTAAACTCGTTTTCTAACAAGCAAGCATATAATACATATTTACCATTTAATTTTTAACATTAGTATTAAGATCATGTTTTATCTGCGGACTCAAAAATTGTCAGCAACATGTTAATTTTTTTTTTTTGCTGTACCATCATAAAATCAAACAAAAATGAGAAAAAGTGTAATTGAAATTTGCTTCGTGAAAAACACCGACGTACGAATCGCTGAATTATCATACCATACCATACATTCGTATACCTATTTCAAATTATGTATATTTAATTAAATTGGTGAAATCGTAAATTTCAAGCATCCTGATCTCTAAGCACCTTTGTATACTTAAAAGCCTTTTTTTTAGATAGTATAACTTGTAAGTTGGGCATGCAAATTTACTCTAGGTAGAGTGTATTTGACCAGAGCTAGATTCTCCCACATAGGCAACTGCATAAATAAGTTGGACAAATAAACTACTATACAATTTATTGTTTTGACTTTTATCTATTATATTGTATTATAATGTGTAATATTTGATTTGTATTTGCATGCTCACTCATACATTCATATTTCGTGTACATTTGATATCACAAACTAACAACGAATTGTAACGAGTTCCGTTTTAAATGTTTTCAATAATATGGCTGAATAATAATAATAATAATATAGTAATATGGCTGATTTTGTATTACGCAGAAATTATTTTATTGCAAATAGAAATGGTTAGAAATGGTACATGAATTCAGATCTTACGAGATTTAACAGGCATTGATTGTTCTATTTGGAGGCAAGATGTTTGTTTTGAACATTTTATTATGAATGTTATAACTTTTGTTTATCATTTTAATATGTACTTGTATAATTATTTCAGTTGCTGCTGTTAATTTAACAGGTTAGCTGATTAAAATTAACTATTCTCCTCAATGCCCAGTCGCAAATATACGGATAATATAGCTAAACTGAACTTGTAGACTTTCGGGGAAGACCAGAAGATTAAAATCGTTTTCGAAATAAGACATGCAAATTTGATTATGTAAATAAATGAATTAAAATAATTGTGTATGTATATGATAAATGAAATATGATAAATAAAAATATAAGAACTGTATATGAATAAATTATGCGAAAAAATTTTCCTTTCAAACTATCGAAATAGCATATATTTTGAAATTTATTTTCAAAATTATTAAAATAAGTTTTGCGTAAGGTTCTGTTCGATATTAAATTTACGTTAAATTCATAATTTTTAATAAGAAAAACTATAAACAAAAATGTTGAAATTATTATTTTCGAGAAAATAATGAAAAACTCCAATTAAATTAAGTACAACAATAGAAAACTTAACCAATTTCTGCAATATTGAAAAAATATAAATTAACATTCGAATAAACAATCATAAAAAATGAGCAATAAAAACAATAAAGTTTGATGAACAGTCGACGTCGTAAAAAGTAGGAACAGATAAAAAAATAGAAATTGATTTTGAAAAACAAAAATGGAAAATATAAAATATCCTTAAAAACTTGTTTTAAAGCTGTGAAAAAAGAAAATCTATAAACAAAATACAAAACAAAATCAAAATATAAAAGAAAATCATGCATTTTTAACATGAAGCACAAACAACTACATACATATACTACTATTAAAGTAGAATTTTCTTTTCTAGAATAGAAAATTGTAAAAAAAACTTTTGAGATTAAAATAAAGAAATACATATTTTCTTTAATTTTTTTTTATAGGATAAAGAATATAATCAGTTCGTTTATTTTTATCCATAGAGGAAATTCATTTTCATTTATTTTTATTACAATACATATTATAAAAAATATGAATTCGAATATATTTTTGTTTATATACTTAATTCATAAACATTTTCTTTTAAAGGAATCATAAATTTCTCAAATAATTTTCGAAAAATTTATATTAAAATAAGAAATAACAAATGGTAACAAAAATCTAGATGTCAGAAACAAAATACGACTCACAATAATTGTTACAAAGCATCAGCAGTCAATCAATCCAATAAAGTTAATATTTCACTTAAAATTACTCATTAATTTGTTAAGTATTTCTAGAATTAATAATATAAGAAATTTTTACGCGACAATACATATATTGAAAACTATAGTGGGTTCATTCCTTCAATCATTATTCATTACAAATTTTTAATTTACACTTCTATCATAATTGAAAATTTATATGGGAATACTAGAAAATTGCTACGACCCTCTTTTATTCCTATTGTAATTCGTAACTACAACTAAATATTTTATTATGAGTGCATGTTTGTTTACTTCAAACGATGTTTGAACATCAATTCATTATTGGATTCCAACTCCAAACAAAAATCAATTCAACGCAAGTAGAAAGTTTATTTGGGTCGCAGGAATTATTTATATAGTACTAAATCACAATCATTTTAGGGAACTTCATGGGTATTACCACAAAATTACAATTCTGCTTATTTTCTACAATGCGCAGTCCAAAAGTGCTAGCTGACAAAATTAGAACATTATAAAACATTGCTTAGGCCAACTTTCAAATGCTACTAGCTACAATGCTACAATTATTGAACAGATTAATTATTTTGTGATGTTGAAAATTAAAAATATGATTTTGTTAAACAATCCTCAATTTTTAACAAATTTTTTGGTTTATTGTTGTGTACCTGTAGATCTAAAAACAAATGGCAAGAAAGAGATGAACATGTTCTGTTAATACTATGCCAATCTACAAAGCATCCTTCTTTGTCCCCAGAAAATCTTTATATTTAGTCCGGCACTTCTTCATTGAATAAACATTCTATAGATTGTTAATTCTTTATTAGATTATACATATGTATATGCATTTAAAAGGATCCTAATATAATATTATAACCATGAAATTATCAAGAAAATATGTTTAACATTTGTAATTTGTATTTTGTCAAAGTAAAATGAATATTATTGCACTTTTTTGTCATTTTTCACATTTTATTATTATATATTTTAAACTTTTCCATACGCTCATTCCTTATTTTTTTCCCCAAATCACCACATTTCTTATTATTGCTGTTATATTCTTGTTTCTAATTTTATCTTTTTCAAAGATTTTTGTTAGCCTTATTTTGAAAAGAAAACTTAAATTGAAAAAATTTGTATCCATGTAGTAGAGTTGTATATCTATTTTTACTTCAAAATTTTTATTTTATTTTTTGTTGAACAATAAGAAAATCTGCGTTTATATGAGGAAGTTGTTCCTTATACTTTTTTTTGAACAACAAAGTTAAATACAAAATAGAATATTGTTTAAATTTTTTTTCATATGATATCGGCTAAAAAAAATGTTGAAAGCGCAACGTCGCAGGTGGTTGAACCAGAACTAGAAAATGTGTCAATTTTTTCAACTCGTACATCGATTAAAAATAGTTCAATAAGTTGAAATAATTTGTTATAAAATTCACAGCAAATTATTTTGGTTTAAAAAAAGCTAAACAAATTTTTTTTTATATACTTTTATTGGCACATATTTAGTAGTTAAACAAATTTTTATTCTGATTAGTTATATACATTTATAAATGATATAAAGAGGCTCATTTTTTTAAAATGACTATACTGTGACCAACATTAATTTAACCGAATTCAATTTGTTTAAGCCAAATAATATTTTTATTTGATAAACATTTTTACCACCCATCGTATTTTATGATATTTTTTTGCAACTTTGATTTAAATATAATCAAAGTAGATCTTTTCGAGTTTATTATTCTTCAATAACTACGATAAAAAATTAACTTATCAAACACCCAACTTTATAAAATAAGCCTAAACCGACGAAACTATAATTATCTATATCTGGGGCCCTACTATCACTTTCGACAACGATTTTCGACGACGGTCGTTTTCCTATAGTAGGCAAAGGAAGAAAAAGGTAGACAATAGTAAATTTATAATATTGTTTTCCTTTTTCTTCCTTTGCCTACTATAGGAAAACGACCGTCGTCGAAAATCGTTGTCGAAAGTGATAGTAGGGCCCCTGGTGATTTCACCACTGAAACTAAAGTTACCTATATCGGGTTACTAAATGTTTCTTCAAATAATCAGAGAAAAAACACATACAATTTGGTTAATTTCTTCAGAATCTAATGCAATTAGCGTAGCGACAGTTATAAATTCCTTGCCATTACATTACGCAGATTGCATCATATCAATAAGCTAAACTCATTCAGCGCATCCATGTTATTCTCATCTAAGAAATTTTAATTATTATCTCCAATGCGGTATGCAGCATTGAAACACACTTCTGAAGTTACTTTTAAATCGATCGTTAGCACCGTCTTTAGAGTACAAACTATATGAACCTTTTAATTAGAACCATTTTTAGAGTACAAATTAGATGTTTATTTTTGAGCGAGACCATTCTGCGGTCCATGTAGCTAGCAAATGTCAAGACTAGTTTAGTGCTCTATTTGAATGCACCGCATATTAAAACTATTTGTAATATAATGGCAATGGATTTATAGACAGAGTATCGCCAATTCTTTTCTGAATTGAGTGGGAAGACACGACGTAAATATTAAATAATAACTACCAATGCCAAATAAATTTTTTCTAAGATATGTGGTATGTAATGATTATGAAGAATAGATACATTTTCAATTGGGTTTTATTTCATTTTAGTATGAAAATTTAAAAAATGTAACAAATTGATTTCGTGCGATTGATTTATAATTGTTGTTAATAATATGCTATTATTTATCTACTAGTTGGTTTAGCTTGTTTCCCAGTACTGTAAATAACTGGTTTTATTTATTTATTATCATATTATACACTCTACGAAACAAATATATAGGACTCAGATAAAATATGTATCTAGTTAAAAGTTAAAACAAACATTCTTTATTTAACAATATAATTGAATAATAAATAAATAACAGTTTATGTTTAAAGTTAAACTGTATACATAGTAAAAACTTTATTTTTTCTTATTTTTATAAATAATTAATTACCTAAAATTGTTGTTAGTATGAAATTTAAAATAACATTTTTGTGTTACCAAATTCTGTTTTTTTATTTGAAAATTTAATAATTTTAAATTCAGTAAACGAATTAGCGATTGTTTGCTTTTTAAATTCAAAAAAGAACTAATATGTTATAACATTTTCAATCGCTAAACTCATAATAATTATTACGTATTCTTCTTGCGATAACTTAACAAATGAATGCATAAACAAATTTGGATTGTTATTTGGATGCCAAATAACGCTTGTATGCATTTAGATTGAAATTAATTTACTTGATGATTTTTAAATATTTGTCGAATTTTTTATTAAGATCGTATATTATACGTACATATGACTTACTTTTATTGTGATATAATTTTGTTACTGATTTTAATTAAAACGATTTTTTATAAAATATTTTACTTTTTGTAAAATTTTGTTTATTAAATATAATGAATAAGCTTCTTATAAAATTTTCATTTTAATAGAAATATTTAAATATAAAAATGGTTCCTTTCAAGCTTATACCTCCTACCTGTCTACTTAAAAATAAAATATGATTGTAATGTGACAATGACATTCAATAAAAAAAGGTGATGAAAACTCAAAAATATATTCTATGTAATGTATAATAATCATGTTTTTATTTGAATACAAACTTATTGACTTAAAATATTTGATGTCTAAGGTGGTGGGTGCAATATAATATTTTTTTTTTTTTGGCATGAGAATGGAAAAATAAACAGCATAGAGTAGTTATCATTCATACATAAAAAAGTGAAAGAAAAAATACACTATAATAGTGAAAAGTTTTTCGCATTAATTTTGAAAAATCATAGAGCTACTATAGTTATAACTACATACATATGTACTGGTTTTCTAGACTTATTTTATATAATAATATATGATTTTTATATACTATGGAAAATTTTATTTTCTTATTATTGGTTATGCTGGAACAATATTTTAGGTAGTAATATTGCTTTTAATTCTTGCGTTTCAAATCCGATTTTCAGTACGTCAAATTTTTGAATCTATATAGTTATTGATTTTTTTCATCTCGTGTACCACTTTGGCCAGTTTATAATTCGCCCGTCCGAATCTTATTAGAGAAAATCAATAATTCAAATTGGGGTTATTTACGCATTTATTGCGAGATTATATTTTAATTGATAACACATTGTGTGCACGCTGTAAGTAATGTGCAACAAACGGTGATATTATATACATTTATGTATTGTATGGATATAATAAAACGAATATCTAGGGGGCATGCTTTTATAATTATAGAAAAGTTGAACTCAGACCGGATATATGGTGGTAAGTGACACTTTTAATGTGTGCTCATTTAATTGATATTACTTCATCTTTCAGACAATAGAGAGAGTCAAATATGTATTGATATTATTTAAGGTAGTATTTGTATATACTATTGAATTTAGATTCTCATTTATTAAAATAATTTAATTATAATATCTCAATCGAAATAACAGTAAGGATATATCATTGAGCATATGTACAATGTTTGTAAATAAATTGACATAAAATGAAGGCTTTGAGATGAACTGTGACGTCAGTAGAACAATTTTAGAATCAAGGATATATCTGATGATGCATTACTTAATTTTGTAGATAAATATTACGTATTAAAATTCTTTTTTTTTTAAATTAAAAGTTGTACGGTAAATATTGTATTTACATATTCTCATACGTTTCGTGGATAATATATTATTATTTTTTATCATTATTATTAAATATAAACTTTAATATATGGAATAACCCGAAGTTATATAATAACTATTTTCTCTTTTATTTTAAATATAAAAAATAACGTAAAACGCGGAAGCATTTGGTATAAAATATAAAATCTTTGCCTTAATAATAATAGATACACAATTATAAATGAAGCTCTATGAAAACTCACCAGGAATTATTTTATTTTGTTATAGTTTGGCGTATATTGTTAATATTTATTATATTTTTATCTGAGATATAGATAAGTGTTTAAAAATGCACATCGTTTTTTTTAGACCTTAAATTGTTTAATTTTATTTTTTGTAAGATAGTTGGCTGTATTTCAATCTTTTTATAAACTAAGGCTTCTAATTTTCTTGTTTGATATAAAGAAAAAATTATGTAAAGAAATAAAGTACAAGTTTACTAATATTTTCCATTAAAAATGTTTCTAAATATATATATAGATACATACATATGTATGTGTATAACATAAGAAACTTCTAAAGGAACATCCAAAAAAAACTACAAACATAATTTGGCTCTTAAAATTTCTTATTTTATTAGTCTACCTTTAGTTTTAGTGGTTTGGTACTAGTAGAATGATGGTTTTAATCTATTTTTACTTTTTAGCTTGACCACTGTTTTTTTTTATTATGTATGGAAATAGTGAAAGTAATATAATATAAACGTGCTTGGACAAGTTTAACCGATGTAAATACCGAGGATTAAAGAAACTTTCGATTGCGAGTTCTTACACCTATATATTTATAAATTATGTAAGAATAATAAATAATATGAATTTGAATAGTTAATTTTTTTAAATAATTACATACTAATTGCCTAAATTATACTAACTTCTAAAATTAAAGCATAAAGAAAACATACATAAGCTTCGTTGGCTCTCAGCCTTAAATTGTAATATGGCGCATCGCAATTGATTTTATGAATTGTGATTGATAAATATTATATTATTTTTGTTGAACAATTCGATTCGAAAATAGTTTATGAAGAAACATAAATTTTATTTAATATGTGAAATTGTATTTTTATTGCACATTTTCTATAAAAATATATAATTAATAGTTTTCAATTACAAATTGCCATAAAATAACATTGTTAAATTATTTTAAAAAAATACGATGACACTTTACCATACAATGTTAAATTTTGCTTCTTAGAAAATGGAATAGCTTTATCTGCAGACTGGGTTTACTTAAAAACTATAACAAATTATTTGATTTTTAATTTATTTCAAAAAATTTGTCACAATTATTAAAACAAATTAAGCATTGTACATATTATAAGAGAATTGCAATAATAATATAAAATTATATAAAACATTATTGATAATTTCAATTGTTTACCTAGAGTAATTGGCGGATGTATCATATCGGTCTATTCGATTTATTTTATATTGTACTATGCCAAATTGTCAAAACAAGATAGTAGATAGTCTATCGTTAAAATGTCTCATCTCAATTACACAATATAATAGTTTTAGAAATAGATTTTCTATTCATAGAAATAGTTTTAAACGAACATCTAAAAAATTATCAATCAATTTCTATAATTATTTTTTAATAAAAATTTCAAATTGGGGATGGTAAACGTATTATCATTTTTTTTCATTTTAGGTATTCTTATCAATGATCTCAAATAATATTTTAAAAAACACAGAACAAGGAACATATAGCAAACTATAAATGTCATCAACAACCAATCACAATTTATACGAAGACGTTATTATATTATATTAAATATATATATACATATGTACTAGAAATATAATTGAGTCGTACCAATCAAACAAATATATTTTGTTATGTTTTTGTAATCATTTAATAGAATTAAATAGAAATTTTGGTAATAGAGGGATAATAGCAGTTTAATAAATACATACATACTTAATACATACAATCTTATAAATTCGGTTTACTTGTTACATGACTTATTTAAAAAAATTTAAAAAAATTCAGACATCGTGGGAGATTTTTTTGTATGTGCGTTTTTTCATTTAAGTGAAATATTTAATTTAATATTTTTTTTTAATTTTATTATAATTATTTTAACAATTTATTAAATTAAATAATAATAATATACTTTTTCGCTATTATTCGTTTTTGTGTTATAATTGCATATATTTCTTAATAAATAAATAATATCGTCAAAATTAATATTTGTTTTGATAGTATAAAAAAAAATTATAAAACAAAATTTCATTACCAAAACAGTTTACATTACCCTACAGTGCGAATTTTTGCTCTAGCTCGCAAATGAATAACTATTTTTAGATGGACAGCTTTGGTTTTCAATCTCAGCTTATGATCGAAATTCAATTTTTTAACCATATAATTGCATAAGTTATCATAAAATATCAAATAAAATGAACCAAATATTAGTAGTTTATAAAAAATTTAATTAAATGCAATTTTTATGAATAATTAATAATTAAGATTTGTCTAATCATTATTGCGATCTCTATTTAATGCCCGATAAAAAATGGGAGACTGCGATATCTCATTCATATATGGCTTCTCCTGTGAAATAGTAACCTCTAAAATAATTTTGATTGCATTCATTTTTATTTTCTCTTACATACAAATATATAGGATAATTTATCCTAAGGTTAATAAGGTCGATAATGGAACATTCATGTAGGGGTAGAACTCTACTCGTATAAGTATACATCCAATCAATTATATTCTTTTTGTCTTGGGGTACAACTTTTTATTTGCTAGTTCAAAATATAAGCAATCTTCCCCTGTGGTTTACTGTACAACAGAATGATAGAACAAATCAATAACATATAAAAAAAAAATAATTGTTTCGAAAATGCAGTTCGTTTGGTATACATAGTTCATTTTGACTAGCAAATGATTTGCTTGCTAGCCGATTGAACATCTATCCCGTTATGTTAGTTAGCTAAATTTATATTGTAAAACACAGACATAACATATACTAAAACACAGAATTGGTCTCATTATTTCGTGCTTTTCTAATTTGTTGTGATGTTTATTTAGGTTTTCTAATAAAAATGTTTCTATTCTAATTTTTGTGTTTGTTTTCTAATTGGTTTTATTTATATTTATTAACTATATTTTGTAACTATATTTATTACTAGGATTTTGACGTTATCGTGAACATACGCACTAAATTTCAAAATCTTTGATTTATGCAATTTATTGATATAATTTTAATTATATGTCTCTATAAAATTAAACTGAACTCACATACGTACATACGTATGTACATATATTACTTTTCTAAGCATTTTTTATGCTCAAAATATTAGCAAGACGGAAAATTTAAAAAATCCAGAAGGGAATTCCTATAGGGTAAGCATAGTTTGTTTATCTACAATAAGGATTATATTTATTATAAAATAATAAATTAAAACAAGTAAATTTTCATCCAAAATCGTTGTTTTATGTTACAGGAACATCTGTATAAAAATCGTAACTCGGAAGATATATTTTAAAGTCCTGACTACACAAAAAGATATGATTTTCTATATTATGTACATACTATACAAATATTCTCAAATGCCTAAAACACATAATTTTATCAATATATATATGTACACACATATCACTTTTCAATACTATTCAGTTCCGTAAAATAATGTTTTATTTTAACGGAAAACCCGTATGAATAGACGGTTGTAGAAAAGGATTTACTCAAATTTTGGACAAAATGTAAATACAATTCGCAGTTTGAATTTGATTGAACATATGTATGTATGTGCAATGCAGTGTCGTTTTACAGTTTAGTCGCCGAGAACCGCGACGTTAAAGATAGTTTTGTTTCTTGAAGGATCGTTATGGTCACTAGACTATAAAGTGTGTTTGTGAGAGAAAAATAATCACGAGCAACTTATAGAATTAATTCGAAATTTCAATGAAAATATATGGGCAGTAGTAGTGACTCACAAATAATGGTATAATATTGTAATGGAACAACATCTAATATGAGGGAAGATTTAATTCGAATTTTCATTACAACACATATTTAATGTCAACTTCAAAACTCATATTATACCATGTATGACATTACAAAATAATTACACTAAATACAAACTTGTGCTTTTTTACTTATCTGAGACTTACTATATACTAACCGTTCTCTTGGTATTTAGCCTTACTTAAATGAACTTTGGTTTTACTAAAATTCCTTCATTTTATCTTTTATTATTCGTTGTGCACCGACTTAACGTTCCTCCATCATAAGTAAGTAATTCCTCTTCCTTAATCGTAGCCGTCATTATACCCATTCAATTCCAGTTTCTGTTAACATACTTCGCACAGACCCCAAACTGAACACAATGCACATCTTAGGCTCTTAGTCATGCTAAAATTAATTGTGTGCAATACAGAAATATTTTTATTTTTTAAAACTCACAGCTTGCCTGTGTGTATTTATTAATTAAAATACAAAATATATTATTTTATTATAGAAAGCTAAATATCTTGAAACATACACATTCATAATTGTATGTGTGCATTCAAAATTTTGAACTTTTAATTAAGTTTTTATATCAAAATTCAATATTTTTATTGACGTACCTTAATCAATTTTTATTTTATATTTCTAATTATTCTCTAATAAAAAAAAATTATATAATATAATTTATGTAAACATTTATAAAAATATGTATAAATACTTTTGTTAGTATGTATGTGTGTATTGACAGAAAATTATGCAAATCACAAACATTTTTATCGACATGTTAACATAAGAAATAAATGAATGTCGATTAAATCATTGTTTAACAATGCCATCGCGGAATAATAAGGCAAAATATAGATATGAGCAAAATAGCAGCAATTGTCAAATTAGAATAGCATAATTTCAGTTTTTGGATATGAATGGTATCGTTAATTTACTTGATTCGCTGATATGTAAGGTCTCATTGATTTACTAGATTAAAAAATCAATTTTTAATTTTCCCACTTTGCTTAACTAAGATGCCACTATGAACGTTTTTTTTTTTTTTTTTTTTTTAAAGTTGGGCGGATTATTCCAGCACTCAATGCCACATGGGCCCACGGTGCAATACCCGGACAAACACATATACTTACACATTAAAAACACCCAACCGTGATTTTTGGTCACCACCGGGAATCGAACCCGAGACCCTCGAATAACAAAGCAAGGACGCTACTTACTGTGCTACCGAGGGCGGCTACTATGAACGTTACTGATCAATGTGTGATCAATAATTTAAATATAATACGCTCAATAATTTAAATATTTAAACAGAAGCAGTCTTACAATTTATTTGACCCTTTATTGAAGAATCTGCAATATTTTTAAAACCCATCGTTAGATCAAAGTATTATATTTATTTCAAAGCTTAGCTAGCAAACTGTGCAACAATTAAATGTGTAATGGAGAAGTAATGGCTACTTAAAATTAAATAAAAATCGTTGGTGTCGATTCAATATGATTCTTCTATCTGCCTTCTTCTAATCTTATAGTATTTCTAGGAAAACTAGATTAGCATTTAAAAATATTCACACAAACTTATTATGAATTATTTCAATCTCGATAAAGCCTTCCTAGAAAAAATTTAAGATTAGAAGAAAAGTCAGATAGAAGATTTACATTGGATCGATGCCATTATCTAGTAGTCCGCAACGTGCCATTTTTATTAATTAAATTGAATCGTTACATCGTTTATCTATAAAATTATTTTGAAGCTGAATAACTAAAAATTACTATTCACTCTTTTATATTTTGAAATAAAAATAAATCTTTTATAATTTCATAAAAATTCTACAGAGATAAAGAATTTTTCAGAAAATGTCATTTAAAAGAATTGTTTAGCTGTTAGGCTTTAGATGTTCAATTTTGTTTAATATTCTGGAGAGTGCGCACTAAACAATTTCAAGAATTCGTCAAAATTGTTAAAATTAGCAACTACAACCTTATATTCAGAAATATATACATACTACTTACTCCGTACATAGTCATGCAATTAAGCAATACATATGTACATATAAATAAAATTCGAAACACGTACTATTGAAGTTGAATACAAATATCGTAAATTTAGGGAATTAAAATTAATTTAAAAAACCGTATTTATAATATGTTTTTTAATTAACTATCGCAAACTGAATAATTTTGCTAAATAAAAAGGAATAAATCGTTACTACTGGCTAAAGCGATAGCTGAGAGCACTATAAAACCTTATAGATTTATATGTCTGTATGTATATATATGTATATATATATATATATATATATATATATATATATATATATATATATATATATATATATATATATATATATATATATATATATATATATATATATATATATATATATATATATATATATATATATATATATATTAATTTTATAATACAAATATCATTCGTTTAATAAATTATTTAATTTTAATAATTTTTTTATTTTTTATCATAATTTGTATAGAACATAATTTTTAAATAGAACCCCAAAATACAAAGAAAATGAAGATTTTTTATCGCAGAACAGCTTCATTTTTATCTATTTCTTTAAACAGCTAATCTGATTTTTGAACCTATAGAGAATAATATCATAAACATTTTGCCAGACATATCTTTAATAAAACTTTCAATATCGCAATACAATATTACAATGCAACTTTTTTTGCTTATATACATTTTATAATTTCTTTATAGACATAAGAACAAAATAAATATACTACATCTACAACACATATTGTATGTAATCTAACACTAACCATATTCACGGACGGGAACTATTATTTTATAGAAATGTATTCAATTATTATCGAATTTAAACAAAATTCCAACAGAAAAACACATATACGACTATACGAGTATGTACATACTTGCAGCAATATAAAAAAAACGTAAAAATAATATCGAATACTATAAAAATACAAAGAATATATGTATATTCTACAGTTTTTGATAATATGTTTTTAATAAAAAGGAAAGAAACAGATTTTTTTAAATACATGACATTAAATAAGAAAATATTGGTAGAAATAAACCTTGGATTTCAAAAGTTCCAGGATTATGATAAATTGTAAACTAAAATTATAGTTTACATTTATAAATGCATACAAATGTACAAAATTTGATTTTAAAGATTGCAAGTGTGGTTTGTGTTCGAGAAGCCAATAATGAATGGCTACCAGGCTTTAATGGATGTTAGTTATTTTCCAACTAATTTTTTATCTTGTTGAGTTTGCATATAATATAATTAATAGTTAAAGACATTTTTACTTAAAAATTGGGATAAACAAGAAAAGAGCAATCTAGTACAGGAGAAATGTGTTATAGGAAATTTTAAAATTTATAGTTTATACCAACGAATCTATTTCGATTCGTATTATATTTAATTTAATTTGTAATATAATTTGAAGTAGATAGTTTGGTCAAATTAATAAAGCTTGTTTTCATAATTTAATTATAAAAAATGATTGAAAAGAGCATCAATCATAATTTATCAATATTATGCTTATTAATGAACGATTCCTTTTTTTAAATATTGAATTTTAAACATTTAATGTATATATCTATTTTACATATTTAAATATTTATGTATATACGTATATATATATATATATATATATATATATATATATATATATATATATATATATATATATATATATATATATATATATATATATATATATATATATATATATATGAAGCTGAAGCTTTACAAAGCGTTGTTCAGACCCGTTGTTATGTTTGGATGTGAAAGTTGGGCGCTGACGGATGAGTACGAGAGATGGCTCCTTACATTTGAGAGAAGAATCATGCTTGTAATTTACGGCCCAAAACGCGAAATAGATGGTACATACCGAGCTATGTACAATGAGAGCCACCATATGGTAGGCGCAGAGGTCGTTGCAGGCG
The DNA here is from genome assembly GCA_951394425.1 of Tipula unca. Lineage (NCBI taxonomy): Eukaryota > Metazoa > Arthropoda > Insecta > Diptera > Tipulidae > Tipula > Tipula unca. Next base: position 55,364,013 of record OX596381.1, on the reverse strand, counting down.
ACGATGGCTCCACGATGTATAGAACGACTTGGCCTCTTCAGATTGTCTAATCAGTATGAAGACCATGCTCAGGATCGAAACCGTCGTAGCCAAATAGTTGACTCAGTAAGGGGCCAGTAATGGCCTTTTGAAAACTGATTATTATTATTATATATATATATATATATATATATATAAAATACCATGTTATATATGAGATAATATACGAATTGTAAATTTACTTCAACAGTAATAAAATACATGGGATATACATATATAAATATATATCTCTTTTCGCATGATCAATATGATTAGTTCGACTCAGTGATTAATCTATTTCCAAACCAAACACATTTACGATCTAACTCTTTCTAACTCACAACCAAATTTAATTACTTTTCACTATCAAACAATTAAAACAATATATTTAATAAGACTCAGTATTTCTCGAGCTTTCTATTAAAGAGTTAAAACATAGAAATATAGCGCTCCTCTTATACCGGAGACATACTCATACCATATACAACAAAAATGATTAGGAAACCATGTATACATATTATATATATAATATATATATATAATATATATATATATACATATGTATGTATATATATATATATATATATATATATATATATATATATATATATATATATATATATATATATATATATATATATATATATATATATATATATATATATATATATATATATATATATATATATATATATATATATATATATATATATATATATATATATATATATATATATATATATATATATATATATATATATATATATATATATATATATATATATATATATATATATATATATATATATATATATATATATATATATATATAATATATATAGATATATATATATATATATATATATATATATAATATATATAGATATATATATATAGATATATATATATATATATATATATATAGATATATATAGATATATATATATAGATATATATATATATATATATATATAGATATATATATATATAGATATATATATATATATATATAGATATATATATATAGATATATATATATATATATATATATATAGATATAGATATATATATATATATATATATATATATATATATGTATGTACGAGTATATCAATACACATTTACAATCATTATACATTTAAATTATTGTACAAAACTACATGAAAAAAATTACAATTATCAATCCACATAATCTGATGTCATTTTAGTTTAATTAACTTTATAGAGTATATTAGAAATGTTATAGCTCCAAGAAGATGTGCTAAATCTAAATTAAATTAAACCAAAATCATTTTACTTTATAAAGAATCTTAAATAACTTATTACTAAGCTAAAAAGGAAATTTGTTCTATGAAATAAGTTTATTTATTAAATTTCTTTTCTCACTTGAGAAAAAAGCAAATAAGACATTTTCACATTTTAACACGCACTTTTTTTATTTTCTACAAATTTTATATGTACATACATATGTGTATGCTTGCCATTTTGCCATAGTGTACCAAAGCACCACCAAAAACAACATCTAATAGTTTCTGAATTGCTTAAATAAAAGCTACAAAAAATGTATAACAATAAAATAAAAAAACAAGAACTTAAATATAAAAAATCGATTTGAGCCAAGAAAACATAATACATACAAGTATGTTAAGAAAATAGTCTAGTTTTTAATATCGAAAATGTATTTTTTATTTTTTACTGATAAATTTACAAATCACTGAACATTTTTTTTTTATATTTTAGTTTTTTTCGGATCTTTACTTAAATGGATTATTTATTTTAATATATTTTTAATCATAGTATTTTAAAGTTAGTTTCTGAAATTATTAAAGTGTACCGCGAGATTTTTTAAATTATTAGACAATAAAATAGATAAGATAACTCATAAAGTAATCTAAATTTAAAATATGTTTTTGCCTGGTAATTAATCGTCAATAATATTGGATGTACATACAGATATTGATTCAATTGTACATTGTTTTTAAATGTTTCCCACACATTTCAACTAATTTACTGGTCATTCAATCAAGTTAGACAAATCTAATCTAATGAAATCATGCAAGATAATTTTGCTGCCTCTAAAAGTGGTATATACTTTAAGATGCACGAATTATAAATTCTCATATTTCTAGATTAATTTTAATTTAAATTGATAAATTATGGCTTGAACACACACACTGTCAACGTTTACTCATAAGTCGTAACGTTTGAGAAATCGATTACGTCGTAACATAAAATGCATGTGCGTGCAATGGTTAAGAGTAATTCATATTTGTCCTAAACGTCATTAGCTCGAACATTACATTTTTCTAGGTCACCGATTTAACACAGTTAGAACACCGAAACTAAAACGTTCATGTATTAAATACTCAATATCTCAACTCTAAATGAAGCTCACAAATATATTTATGTAATTTAGCCCAGGGCTCCTTCTTTTACTTGTAATGTGCTGAATACTTTGATCCATTTACATTTTAGTGTTACATATTAGAAAAGCCACTGTCAAAAATATATTGAATCACACTGCAATTGCGAGTTCGATAATCGCCGCTGATCAAAATTAATTTTTCTCAGTTTATTTATTAAAACGTGTTTTTAATAGCCAAATTTTAATTAATTTATTTAAAAGTTTTATTGAAAACCATTATAATTGTAAAAAAATTCAAATTTTCGTTTGTCTCACAAACATTTTCAAGAATTACAATATGTACATTAAATTTACAATTTGACGATACAACAATTAAGCATATTAATAAATTATTAACAAATAATTAATAATATACACAATACTAAATAAAAACTATCGCCTTTGCAGTTGTCTATATAATGAAAATTACAATTTAGTTCGAATTAAATCAAATAAGAATTCTCCCGCTTATTAACTATTTATTTATTATATGTTGACAATAATTAATCGGTAAAGTACTAAATACATAAAAATTAATCTATAAAATCATCAAGTTCTAAAAAAATTATATTCTATAAATTGGTATTATTACCAACATTATAAAATCACTTGTCAAGTGTTTATTCATTTAATGTTGATAAACAAAAACGTAAACACAATTAAAAAAATTGAAAAATACTTTATCGAGTGCAGATTATGAAATATAAAATTTAAATTTCCAAATATTAGCAAAAATGAATGACCAACTTGCAGGTCGAATGTGAAAATCCCCACAGCCAAATATTACAATACAAAATGTAATGAATGTATGATTAAATAATGATTAATAATGATTTAATAATGTATGTACATATATGATTAAAAATTTGGTTTATGTTTTTTTAGTATTTTTTGAAAAAAGCTTTTACAGCCATAAGGTTGTTTTTAATAGACCAGCATTACACAAAAGTTCGGTTTACTTATTTTGCCGAACGTTAAAGTACTATACTTTCATTTAGTTAATATTAAAGCAATCCGTATTATGTTTGTAACTTTAAACTTGTATAAATATGTACTTGCATGTGCAATATCAACAACATTTCATATATGATATATTTTCAATTTAAAAGAATATAATAGAAACTATGTATACCAATGTTCAAAGCTTTATTCAAAATGTAAACATATACCAAAAATATAACGAAAAACTTCCGATTATATAGGAAAACTCACAGGTAAACAGAAACCTGGGTATGTACGTATATGTAGACAAATACATATGTGAAAAACCCTCAATGGCTGTATTCATATATATAAATATATATATATATATATATATATATATAATAATATGAATATATATATTTATATATATAAATATTCATATATATATAAATATATATATATATATATATATATATATATATATATATATATATATATATATATATATATATATATATATATATATATATATATATATATAATAATAATAATATGAATATATATATTTATATATATATATATATATATATGTGAGTATGTATATATACATTTGTACATATCTATGTAGCCAGTAAAAATAAAATTAACACATTCCTACAAAAAATATATGTAAGTTCATACATATATGTAACTACATATGCATTCACATTAATATTTACCTGTTGAATACAGCTTTTAGGGAGGAAGGTTAGTTTTTTGAGAGGGTGAAACATTCGCGGATATTTTTTGTAAAAAAAAATAAACAAAAACAGAGACAACAATATACTAACATCACCATAACATACATGTACAACGAAAACACAAAATTTTTTCGTAGTAAGGTAGGAAAATAACAAGCACAGGAAAAATAAATGACAACTTCCTATATTCTCTAGTAAAACTAGTAGTTACTTTTGCTTTGTTAGTTTCGTTTTTTTTTTTTTTAGTTTTGTGTGATTACTTAAGTTGGGTACGTATTTCACGTTGATTTCCTATTCTCCACAATAAACATACATATGTATGTCTCACATGTAAAAATTGTCATAATAGCGGAACCATAATAATTTTTTTTTTCTATATTTCAGACATGAAAGATTTTTAGCTGTACTTAAAACGAAATGAAAAACTGAAAAGAAAAACATAAAACCATAAACATAGATTATAAGTGTAGAATATATGATGAGTGACACACATTCTGTTTGTAGTTTTCTCGTTTAGTAATCAACAGTTATATAAAAAAAAATATATGTATGGATATTTGTGTATATACAAAAACCAAATAACTAAACTAAACCAACAGAACACAGAAAAAAATGATCAGAATGCTTAAACAATTTAATTAGCTTTGAGATGATGCAGATCAAAATATATTATTAAATAGCGTATTATTCTGTTTATGTATAAAAGTTACGGCGCCACTATCATTTAATTTATTTATGCAGGCCGAAAATTTTAGTTGGGCTTTTTAGTCTTTCGGCTTAATGAGAATAATGAGTATGTTCAATTTAAGGGAACAAAACCATATTTGAAAATGATTCTTTGAGGGTTCTTCAAAATACATATGTAACCAAAGAAAACAAACACTATAGAAATTTATTTATCTGTGATTTAACCCGTTATTTAAATTTAAATTGAGATTAATAAAATGCAAATAGTTTTAATAATAATCGATTATGTTTTTTACTTAAAAATTACCTACTATTTAACTATAAATATTAATTTAATTTAAAAGATATTCGACATGCATATTCGTAAAAAAATAAATAAAAATAAAGGTACGTTATACAATAAACTAATACATAAAGCATTAGCAAGAAAATTCGACAACTAAAGGTGAGATTTATATATGTACGTATTTCGAAGTTAATAAAATGTAAGATCGTACAAAATATTTAACAATACATACATATATCTGTAATTATATAGCTAAATGATTTAATTTGTCTTAATTAATCGTATTCGATTATAAATTTGCGCAGTTTTTTTAATAGTCTGTCTACACAGTTTACTTTCTTAGTTCCGGTGACAACAACAGTTTCTATTAAAATATCAAAGTAATGGAATTTCACAGTCAAGAAACTCGTACACATTTTTTTTAGATTGATTCCCGAATATTCCTAAAATAAAATAATTATTTACATACATTACATGGTATCCCAAACGTGAAATTGCATAAAATAATTGTGAATTAACACAAATTGAAAATCAATTATGAAAGAGAATAATTTCTTTCTGTTACATGACTTTTAACACTACTTATGTATATAATAAATGATGTGTATAATTTGAACTATTTTTTTTATCTATTTAAACTAAACCTAGGATTTTGAAACATTGTAATAAGTTTAATGTTTCATCCTCCCAGCTATAGTCTTCAGATAAAAATAATTTATTTAAAAATAGTAAAGTGATCGGATCGGATAGCGTCGAGTAGCTCCGTTATTTTGTAGACAATACGTGGAGGCACCTCAACCAATTGTTTGGTTAGTCGCGTCACCTCATTCGACATAACTACTATCACGTTACTTCAGATAAAAATTGGTATTCTCTTAGTCGTTCGTAGTGACGTGACAAAACAAATAGAATTATCTATAATTTATGACGGAATATTGACGTTCGAAATACATATTATTATTTAATACAAATTTTCAGTTTTGTATTAGGTGCATTCGATTGTGGTGAATTATGGAATTAATTGAAACAACTGAAGTGAATGGACTGTTCGATTCATACTCTTCACTTCGGTTAAAAAATTGAGCCGCTGAATTATCTGAATATGGATGTCAGTTGTGTAGTTAATTCTAATTAGTTAGTAAGGTTTGTTTTTTTGACACTTTTTTGGTTATTTTCTTTTTTTCCGTAATATGTAGATATAATTATTATAATCATTTTATAATAAATTCATTTTTTTAAGTGGAATAATTTATATAAAGTTTTCAAGTATTTATTACTAATCCTATGATTTTTCAATAATAAATGGTCATAATTATAGTCTCTTTTTATTTAGCCTTGCGCTAGTATTAGTTAAATAACAAAATAAATCGAAGGGGCTGTGTCGCAGCCAAGACTGCTAATCTGTAGAGCGTAGAATATGCCACATGCTCTGTTCTTAGTCCCTGTCGTCTGTCGCATAGTTTTAGGTATAAGCGTGCATGTTTTGGCCTTTAGAAGCTATTGCCATTTCAAACCGTTACATAAAAATGGAACACTCCTTTTCTTAGTTGGGCCCCAGACCTCTCCTGACAGGTAAGACAAATAGTAAATTTAATCTTTACAAACAAGACATAATCGTATGTATAATAAGCATTTGAATAAAATTCATTTTGACGTATAATACGTCAAAATGAATTTTATTCAAATGCTTATTATACATACGAGTTTGTTTTGTTTGTATAGATTAAATTTACTATTTTTAAACTCTTTATTTTACTCGTATAAAATTCGATGAAAGTTTTAACTGTTTTATTAAACGCTGGAAAACTGAATAATTAAGAATTTTTTATTCATAATTCTTCTACATAAGCCAAATTAAAAAAAAATATTTTTCACGTTTATTTGAAGTGAAGAGTACCATTCGATTCACTTCAGTAGCTTAATTATCTGAATAGTAACTCAATTATCTGAAGTTAATTCATGTCACTCGAAAGGGCATATTACTGTTATATTATTTAAATATTATTTAGAAATAAAAAATAAAAATTTTATTTATAGTAATTTGATGAAAGTGCCACAATGTAATATTTATAAAAAATCACTCGAATTTCTCAATATTTTGAGAAATTTAGTTCAATTTTATTTATTTATTCCACACGTCAAATTGATGATAACTTCATTTATACTAACTGATTTTTAGAACTATTCTTTCCGTTTTTATTTACATAACCTTTAAAATAAAGCCAACAATTTTACTAACAACTTCTACACCAATTTTGATGTAATTTTTTCCGCATGTATAATTGTAAAACAAAACCATGATGATTAAAACTAGCACGATTATGATTAAATCCGCACCGCTCCGCATGCACAATTGGCGTACGTATAAAAATCCGGATTTTTAAAAATAAGCAAACAAGGTAAAATGGATGTACTTTTTTAGCATTTAAGTGATTTAATTGGCTGAAGAGTGCGGATACAAAATCGTTGGATTTATCTGCATTGTGCATCAGGCTTTAAGCCAAAAAATGTATCATAATTTTGCAATATTTAAGATACCACATTACATTTACCAATTTGTTTGTCACTTTTAAACATTTCGAACACAGCCGTAGTATTAAAATTCATTTCAAAAGGCTTCAATGAGTCTTAGCGTAAATTCTGCTAAGTTTAAAACGTAACGAAATACATATATTTACATTTAGTAAGTATTAGTTGTAAATACTTACAATAAACAAAGGGATGCTTTTATTTATTTTTCCTACAAATAAGTAATGTTTAATTTTCCTACAAATATCCATTTTAATGTAAGAAAGTATTATAATCGTAAACATTTGTTGTTCTATATTTCTATTTATATTAAACCTCAATCAGTTAAGTTTACAAAAAACATTAGTTTTCTTGTGCTATCGTGTTTTGCATAATTCTGTTTAATCAGTTATATTGTTCGATAAAAAATATAATAATACAATAAAACGCATTAAAAGAAATCTCGATAAATTATTATTTTTTTCATAGCATCGAACTGGAATCCGACCCCCGTAATCCAAAACATAGATAATTGTTCGAATTCTTCCCGTCCGTATATTATTTTCACTTATACTTAATACATTTTATTTTAGGGTTAGTAACTAATTTTATATGACAGATGAGAAACCCCAGCATCTACATAATATGACGTGTAAGTGCAAAATTGGAGCTCAATTGAATGAAATAGTAAGCGGTAACACTTTTCAATTATGAACAAGTGTCTTTCTTCAGTTGTTAGACCATGCGAGTTTTCGCGTTCCGTTCACAGCTTATTTTAAGTTTAAATAATTAAATATGGTGTCTATAATTTTAAATTCAAATTTCTAAATTTGTACGTTGTGAATTGAGACTTTGAGAGTATGAACAAAATCGTCAATTTTCAATATAAGTATTTTAAAAGTAAGCTTTAACAAAAAATGTTGAATAAATACGTTGAATTTTAAGAATTTATTTATAATATTTTAACCAGTTTCAATCAAAAATTTCATGCTGTGTGGTAAACTATGGCGAAATCTACAATACACAATAGTGACGGCTTTTTAACATAAAATAAGCGATGGTATATTTGTTTCATGGAATACACAATCACTCAATTTTATAAGGTTGGAAATTTTTCGTCGAGCGGGATATGGCATGCTTTAAATACTGATCACCACTGCATCGAACAATATTGTACATACATTTAGAATATCAACCTTTTTCCGGTCCATTCTAGATCTTCTAATAAGAACTTCAATAGATTTGATCATATTTCTATAAAATATTTGGTTCCATTTATTTTCCTATACCTTTGTACCAGTGAATTAAATGTTTCATACCCGTACTTTTCACGCTTTTAAGCCATTTTTAACAAACAGATATTTTGATTTTAGTATGTGTCTTCTATATCAATTGAGATTCGTCATTAGTGCCCGATTCATCAAATTAAAATAATAAACCTGTTTTTATTATTTAAATCCGTAGATCGAGCAGATTATGAAATCTGAAATTAGATCGATTTTAGCGATCTGATATAAGAAACTGGTTTCAGATTTGTTGATTAAAAAATGTAATTTATGGGTAATTTTTTTTTTTTTTAAATATAACCGTATATAAATAATATAAATATAATAATTAATAAGTCTTACTTTGCACGTATATAACATTCTGGTTCCATTTTCATAAAACTCGTTTCCAATTTGATTTTCTATGGTTTTATTTGTATTTGTATATTATTAGATGAGAATTATACCAATTACAGAAATGTTTAGGCTGTGAAAAATTAGAATATTTTTGCAAATCGATCAAGCCAATCACAAAAATAAAACTGGAGAGCAAATTGCTCAAATCGATCTGAGCGGGAAAAATATACAGCTTTTTAGTTCTCAGATCAATCAAATCGGTTGGAGTGGAAATAATAAATACAACTCATAATTCAATATGAAATCAGCAACTGAAGGTAAAGTTTCTTCAATTATGTAAAATTATCAACTTCATGGTGAATTGTATTGCAGCATAATTTTAGAACCATTCCTGAATCCACGGTCATTCAAATGTTATACACCGCCAGTTTATTAATTTACAATACAAGCAAAAAACTTTTTGACAAATATTTTTTATGTTAGTTTTCCGTTTTATTTTCAATTGCCGTACATCATCATGGTCATGGCTAATAGGTTTAAGAAAAGCGATATAAAATAAAATAGCTTTTATCTGGTGGTTAGGTGATTTATTGCAAGTGCTAATATATTATACAGATATAATAAGGTAATAGAGCAGTTGCTGATTTTGTTAGCAAAAATTGATATGAGTATACATAAGTAGTTCAACATGAAGACTAGTCTAGACACTAGTATGTTTTATTTAATACTAGTTGTGAAACATTAAAAAATGTTGTGTTCAAGGTCGAAAGTTTTATTTTTCCCTTAAAATATAAACCGTATTTTATAATTTATAATAATAATAATGATACTTGAAAAAAATTTAATTGTAATTTTATGTGAAAGAATTCGCAATTACGTATTATAGGGAAGATATATTATTAATGTTTATCTATTTATATACTTAACATATTCTTTAATTATTAAACCGTTTTATCGATAAATATTATGTATGTTCATAAATAATAGATCTTAATGCAACATAATTTTGAGTTTGGAAATTTAATATGTACTTAAATATTATATAATTGTAATTTGTTGTGGTTTTCAGAAGATTGGATATATATGTAATATGTTGAAATTTAATTGTTTTGCACAGGTAGATTTATCTCTTCAAAGTGTTAAATAATAAATAAAACTACGCACTGTCTTTTAAAATTAGTTTAAAATTATTATGTTCCAATGTCGAAAATCGTCTTATTTTGTATATTGTATATATTTATTTTACTACGACTACCCCACCATGGTTAGTCTAATTTTGCAGAAAAAGATACTTTCAGATCATATGGAGTCGAAAGCCACTAAAACTATCTACTATTATTATATAACATAAATTTATTATCAGTAGTAATATCCCAAGGGCCTTGATAATTTCCCGAAATCATTTTACTATATTTTTCGAAAGCTTGGTAATTTTGGCTGTTACCTAAAAGAAAGGTGCTTGAGGAAATATAATAAAATTGAGGTATTTATCAATGCTCGAGGAGTATTAGAATAGAATTTTTTTTGCAAATCGGCGTATTTTCCTTAAGCTCACCTGACTTGAGGGATTTTTCCGTGGGGTTTTCCTAAACCCCACGTAAAAATCCCTCAAGTCAGGTGAAAATCAATGTTTATATTTTAATTGATTTCAAAAAATAATCATTTCTAAGTACTTTTCTTTTAAATATTTCTATAAACTAAAATCAGCTATAATTTATCCGCTTTCATTGTTAACATTTTGTTAGAAAAATCTTGGTTGTCTTTTCGGTTAAATCGAAAATTTGTTGTTAAACTGTTGACCCGCGGAAAACCCTTATAATAAATAAATTGGCATTAAGTCAAATTAAAATTTAATTTATGATTTTTTTTAAATATAAGTTTATTATGGTATAATTTTATTGGCAAATTATTAGACAAAATAGGGGCGCAAGTATCAGTATAACTTTTAAATTACATAGTCAAAAAAATGTTTTATATAGCTCAATTTAGTTCAGTAAGTATATACATAGAAATTCTGAAACTGAAAAATTTAATATTGATTGAATATATATTTAAATGAGATATAAAAATCCTTTAAATTGAAGGAAGAAGTAGTAAGAGAGGAGCTTAGAATTTATCATTTATTAAATAATGTGTTCACTCGTCAAACTTCAGTAAATATATGGGCAAAGCGGATAAATATACTCAATATGGATATACGAACAATTTAATATGTATCGTGGTGTTTACTAGGAACTCAAAAATCTAATCATACATAGTTGAAACTATTTTTTCGAAGTACAAGTGTACATGAATGTAAAGCTAATTTTAATGCATGGAAATATTACTGAATATGACTTATTCTAACTAAATAATTACAATATTAAAATATTAAAATTGATTCAGCTTCCTCAGTATAATTTTAGATACTCGTAGATAGATTCTCAAACCAAGAAGCGTTTTGACAAAATTCTTAAATTCATATTATTACAAAAACTGTGTGAAGAGGTAAAATATTATTATTTTTCTTGATAACTCAATTACCATATTATGTCATAGCCTAAAAGGAACGAAATGTGTCTTTTATATTTTAAATTATTTGTGTATTTTTATTCTATAGTTATTTTAATTTGTTTTAATTAATATAAGAAGAAATGCTAAATGCTATAATTAAATAAATATTATTATTACAATATTTCATTTCAGATGAGTTTATTAGATTGTAACAACACAGATAGTTCAAGAAATTTTTCTGGTTCTGATATACTACACAAACATTCCATAAACTCATTACTAGAACAACAAGATATAATAAATAATTGTGGACTAATTTCATCAAATGAAGGTGGTGAGTAAATAATTTTTATTATTTTTACAAAAAATTAAGTTTCTACCTGTTGATTTAGTGTGTGTCTTAGTAAATAATTATTGGCACATGACTTACTGGAGATTATACCCATTTCATTTTGTTCATGTATAACCTGTGTTTAATAGGATATATGTAGATACTTTTAAAATTAATATAATAGTTAATAGAATGATATTAAACAATTTTTAAATGATAATGGGGCAGTTTCTGGTTTAACAGTAAATTACTAAATTAAATATTTATGTTAAACAGCAGATCCTAATGTGAAATGTGTAGCTTTTCATATTGGCATTTGTATATCTTCGGTTATTGAAGAAGAAGACTAAGTATATTGGAGCATTTTATATTTCTGTAATGCAATGCATAGAGTTGATTTTAATTTAATACATTATGAAATATTTGCTAATTATAATGTTTTTTCAGTTTAAAATTTAAATGTAACTTGCACAAATTGTTTTATCAAAAGTTTATTCGCCTGTGTGAATATATTGCAAAATTATGTATTACTATGAATTATCTAATAAGTAATTAGGTAGGCTGAAAATGAAAAATTATCCAAGAAACTAATTTTAATTAGTTTAGGCGAAATCAAATATTCTGCACACTGATAACCTATGAAAAAAGATAATGTGTAAACGTTGAAACTACATATGTAGGTAGTCGCATGTTTCTCTAATTTTTTTAAAATAAAGTTTTTACAAAATAACATTAATCAATTTTTTTCATATTGGTGGAATGTATTTTATGAATTTCTAATCTAGTAAATCGATTTACAGTAAGTGAAATAATTTTTTAACCTATTTTTCGTTATTTCAATATTTATTTGTTTATAATAATTTTTAATTGTTAGCCTATAATTTAGACAAATTTTATTAATAATATAAAAATGGTATCCCTTCACATTGTTAGCCTATAAAGAATATTTAAAAATTATGTATTTGCTTCTGATATTATTATCGTGCACGGTAAAAAGTGTAAACAATTTTCTACATGAAAGTTTTCAGGGTTACAAAGGAATAACAATTACAATTTATATTTTATAAATGATTAGGGAACATTTTTTCATTTTTGTTATTGACTGGTGCATTCTCTTAGTAAGCAGTCGAATTTAAGGATTAATTGAATAATTGTGAAGCTGTCAGTTTATTTATTATTCTATTCTCTCTTTGGAGTGTTAAATTCCTATGATGTCTTAACCATTGAATAATAAATAGAGAAAACCGAAAATTTCTGACCCGGCAATTCTTAATAAAACCACTTAGCGGATTAACATACCTTTAACTTTATTATTGAAATAATATGAGTAGCAAAATTTGTTTTTTTTATTCATTGGATGGGTGATTGATTATTGTTTATGTAACATTTGTTGGCTACTGCTTCTTTGGTTAAATCTTTTGTTTTTTCTGGGGTTATGTAAATTTTTTATGATCTTTTATATATTGAAAATGTTTGAGTGATTCTTCGTATGGGCCATTTAATAATTTTAGCCAATTATGTAAAGCATTCACTCACACGATCTATTAAATTAAATTAAATATTTATTATATTATTAATTCAAATTATAATAAATTGTTATTACAAAATTTGTAAATCTATTAGTATTTTTATGAATATAGTTCTAGGCAATTTTAATTATATTCCATTGGCAACATTTTTGTGTGTGTTACATAGAGAGAAAAACAAATTTATGGATCCCATGAGTTCATATTTTAAAAGCAATTTTTTTTAATTCTTATTCATGAAAGCTTGAAAATAAAAAAATGTTTTTTAAATTTATGTGAATGAAATGGAAAATATGTTAACATAAATATAATAATAATTTTATTGTGCTTTTATAGTTTTTCTGTTTCTTTGGAAGTTTATTTTTTGTTGTTAAAATTATGTACTTACAAAAAAAAAATATTATAATAAAAAAACATAAAAAAATAATTCGTTGAATTCGTATAGTGTAATATATGAAAGCACAATTAATTATGTTTTTAGTTCTTAAAAGAATATATGTATTTGCTTAAAATATAAATAGATTTATGTATTAAATAAATTTTGTAATTTTTTTACTGATTTACCTGTTTCTTCTAATATTTATGCAAGCTTGTACACCAGAATACTCTAATTGATTTCGTTAAGGTTTTCGTTTTATGTGTATCGTATCGTAATACGATAAATAAATAAATTAATCTATTCTGGAAATTTGAAGTCCAAAAACAATAAATGAGTTTTCATTCCAAACATGAAAATCGCGAATGCACTTCCAAAAAGGATAAGATTTATAAATATGCTAGCTACGCTTTATTAATAAAAATTCACATCCATTTTTTACAATGATACCATCTTTTTAAAATACAAAAAAAGAATATTTGGTTAATAATATAAACTAATTAATAATTGAAAGGAATCTATTTCTAAATATCAACAAACCAATAATTTTAGGTGCATTTACATGCTCACTATAATTTAGGTACTTAATCTAAACTAGTTTACCCCGAATTTTCAGCGAATTATTAATTATTTTTATAGTTTAACTTTTAAGGAACTAATAAAGAGTAGTTAGAGACAGTATTAAAGTTGTATAGTAGTAAGTTTTATTTTTAAATTAAGGAACTATAGTTCATTGAATTATTTTGCACGAATTATACATATTTCAAAACCATTAACTATACCAAATTGATCAAATAGATTCGCCTATAGTAAAGAACTAATTAAAAATTCATATTTTTAAACATTAAACATTTCTATTAAATATAATTTTCAAAGTGTTTTATGGAAATTAGTTGACATGTGTCATACTTGCCTAAATAAGATAATATGATCACAAGCAAAACAGTATTCCATCCGTATTACGATTAATTTATCTGTAGGGAGTTAATCCTTCGCTTTTCGTTCTTATGATTTGAATAAACATTAACTTCATTCATGCACAAATGAATAAATAAATCACCATTAAATACAATTATAAATTTAAATGTTCACCATTGACTTTAGGAAACATATAAGCTGTAGTACATTAGCTTCAAACCCATAATAAGAAGCAAGCCAAAATATTAAGAAAAAGTATATAATTCAACAAAAATAATAAAGTTACATCTCAAAATTACAAAGTGATTTATACTCCACAGTATGATTATATTTTTCGGGTTATTCTATTTTTTTTTACTTTAGTTTTTTTTTAACATACAACAAATTACTTTAGAAACTATAAGGAAACAAAAACAAAGGCATAACCTATCTGCAGTTAGGAGTATGTACCACATTTAAAGACTTGGCAACAAAAATAAAGAATAGTACAAATATTTTATTTTTTATAAAATGTTTCCATCCTTTGCTTATACCACCAACAGCTAGTTTACATATTCAAGCTTAACATGTTATAATATTTTATGAAGTTTTCATGTTTAATCTATAAACATCGATTATGTTGATAACACTATGTCATTGATAATTTTTTGAATTATTTTTTATTGTTTTTAGTCTTATTGTACATGAAGTTTTAAAAGTTTTTATAATAAGTTTTTTTTAATTACGTATTTTATACCATTGAACTTAAACTTGCTGGTTCTATTTAATGTATACAATTTGGGATATTGACACAGCTTGATTAGTAAAAAAGTATTTTAATAAAATAAATCACATAGAACACACTAAATCACATGTGTAACCTGATCAACATGGAAATAGTGGTGGTTTAGCTTGTATTAATATGCATTTTATTAAATTGTAGGTGAAATTAACCTTCACAATTTGTGAATTTCAACCAAATTAATGTTGTATCACTACTTATTAAGCCGCTATAATTTTTAAGTATGTACATAAAATAGAAAAGCTCAGAGCGGGCTAGCTATTAGCCCTTACGAAAAGTAGATTGCAAAGGGAGTTTTTTTCGTTTAATTTAATGCTTTCTACATATTCTGTATTAGTAAGTTTCTTGGGAAACTCTAGAAAAAATTTAAAATGGCCATAAACAAAAATTACAGGAAAATTTATTTGCAATGGGAAAAGATACATATGAAAAACAATAACACATGTATCTTATACCTATCTTAAAGGCAAACTAATATCAGTACAAAAAATACAGTAATTCGAGAAATACAGCAAACAAACATCTATTAAATATATTCAATAAACTTTTACCACAACTCTGTATGACGATTTTTTCATTATCATATCTGGAATCACCCGATACATACATCTTTAGTTCCATCTAAAAAAAAGCAATCCGCTTGTCGAATTGGCGTTTATTAAAGTTTAGTGTTCGATAAGTTAATTCTTTATCGAAGTTATTGAAACTAGAAAAAAATAATTGCTCAAATCTCACGGCTTTCAATTTCTGTTCATTTTATGTAGTTTTATTTAGATCAAAATTTTAAAAAAAATTCATAAATATGTATTATAATATTTATTATCAAATAAAAAGTTTATTTGGTGTAAATCCCGTATAAACAAAAGGTTTATTTCACAGTAATACAAAAATTAATGAGTACACGACAAGTTCAGGAAATATAATTTTATCGGTTATATAAAGATTTATAAAATAATTAATATTATTACAAGTCGCTTCGTCAACCTTGAATTGGTCTTGCTATAAGCTATCTAGTTAATTAAAACACCGGGCAATGCTCATCATTTATTATACAAAAAATGCGGTTGGATATTGCATTTTTTTCATTAATATCGTTTCTTTAAATGAACACTCAAAAATTGTAAAATTTAGACCGAAAGAAAAATGCGCTCAAACAAATAGACAAAAAACTGACAAAAGCGCACAAATATTAAAATCGTATCGTAGTAATTTTTATAGTATACTGAAACGTAACAATTTTAGGACCAAACCGCCGTATTTTTAAATTATTAGCTGTGGTGGAAAATACCATGTTAAATACGAACGCCTAATGCAGTGGGATTAAATAAGGACTGTTTGTTTATATTTTTCCTGTGCATTTAAATATTGGCATATATTAGATAATTTAAAATTGTTGATGGTGACGCTTTTTAAGTTTACAACTGTCATGAATACTGAACAAATTGAATTTAAATACTACCTAGTACCTAGTAGCGCTTTTTATATTTCCCTATAGAAATATCCGATGTCGTTAATCGATTTAATTAAATTACTAGATTAAATCTAGAAATTTAATCTTTTAATAAAAATAAGTTAATTTACATTTACCGTATTATTTCTTAACTATGCCTCTTAAAGTCATAGTTTCAGAATATGACAAGTTGTTTTACTTACATTGATTTAATGCATAATTATTTCTGTTAGTTTAATTCATTCAATCATTGAACCACAAAAACTGAAACACGATATTAACCGTGAGATGAAATAACTGGCTGTATAAGTCACCATGGTTCAAACAGAGCGTTTGTTATAAATTGATGACGATGGTAAAACTAGTATATACATACGTCTAATTTGCATTTTTAGAGCAGGAATATAAATGTTGTTTCTATTCATATATATGTATATTATGTAGAATGTAGATGCAACGCAAATGTCAAATTGGCGTATACTTTTTGTGGCTGGTTGAAAAATTTCTATTCATAATTTTTGATAAAATTTGCAATAACTTTATTATTCGTAAGTTTGATAATTTGTTAGATTATTTCCATTGTATACATATTTTAGTACATAGATTCTCAATATTATTTTTATGATATATGTAATATTTAAATCATGTAATTTATATTAGAATTTTTCAAAGCAGTGAACTTTTTGTATAATAGAAGTACATATTCCAATTTAATTTAAATTATAAATAAATGTTTTTTGTTAAAAAAAATTATTTAAATAAAACTATAATTTAAATTAAATAACTTACTACGATCAAGATATTTAGAAGTGATAAAATGTTGGATGCTAATCTTATTATTAATTTTCGTTAAAGACTATTGCTTACCCTGATAAAATCGATAATTCGAATCCTTTGATTTAGCTCCTGAGCTTGTTCCTTTTGTCATTGCTCAACAAAGTTAATAATGAAGGTTCAATGCAAACATCAATTTCTATACTAAATAAAAGTTACCTTGAACTGTAGGGTTTTTAAATTTTAATTTTTTTTTATTAGAAAAACGATAATTAAATACATATGTACTAACTGCCTGGTTTACATGGGAACTGATCATATCGGTATGAATATAGTATGTGCTGCTCCTACCGCAATTTAAATTTCTATAAACCTTAGCTATAGAATAATACTAGCGAGAAGATGTCGCGATTAGCGCCGTTTAAATAAATACTTCTACTTAAAATAATCACAACGCTAATTAAAATTCCAATTTTTAAGATATTATTTAATTTGTTATTAATAAGATGCTACATGAATAATAATTATATTTCCTATTATGGCATAGAACTAACATTTTAATTCAATTTTAAACAGAGTTTGATTCATTTATTCATTTAAATAAATTTACAATATTTAAAATACCATTTCCATTTTGGTTAATTATGTATTCTATTTATTAAATAAAATGATCTAATTTATTAATTATAAGATACTAAATGCTGTTTGTTTTTCATCTATCTAATCTAATTAATATTGAAATGGGAACACTAAAAATATTCAGTAATTAATATAAATTGTGATTTATTTGTTTCTTTTTGGGTTAGAACTCATCGTAAGTCTTTAAAAACAGATTTTTAGCAGGGAAACAGCAAACAAATTGACTATTGATCAAACATTTACTTGTGTTTAATATCTAAGATATCAAGATAAATTAGAATAATAATATGCTAATTAAATAAACGAGTATGAACTGGATCTATTATGAACAACCAAAAAACAATTTTTAACAATGTTTTTAACAAATTCGCACACGGCTAAAAGGGATTTCATTTCAAATATTATATTTGTATAGTTTTGTATGTCTCTCTTTACACTACTTAAACAAAAATTAAAGTCTAACAGAGTGAAATCTTGCGATCTTGGTGGATAATTGATATCCCTCTCCGCCAAATGACACAATCAGTAATAACAGACCAACTAATAAAGTCATTACTTCGGTCCGGTAGATGGCACACAACATTCAACCTTCTTGAAATGTTCTACGAAAACGAATTGAGATGTTCAACTGTTCTTTCATTTCATCATTTATTGTAGCAATATTTTTACTCGATCAGTACGTTTAAGTGCGTATATTTCGTATGGTTTTACATCAATAATCGAATCAGTGTCCAGTGTTTTCTCGAATTTGTTGATTGTACAGGGTATTGGATTGTATACTACTTTGTTTGTTTATAATTTTTGATTAAATGAAAGAGAATGGATCTTATATTGATAAATGTTTTATTTTTTTGTCGGCAATTATGTATGGAATACAATATCAGATAAATGTCCGCCTCTGTTAGCCTCACAAATGCGAGCCCTTTTGAGCACATTTTTCATTACATTCTCACACATTTCACGCGGTATTTCATTAATTTCATCACGAATATTTTGTTTGAGTTGCTCAAGCGTTTCTGGTTTGTTTGCATAAGCCTTGCTTTTCAAATATCCCCACAAAAAGAAGTCCGGAGCAGTCAAATCAGGCGACCGTGGAGGCCAATCAACATCACCATTTTTTGAAATAACTTGTTGTGGAAAGAGGTCTCGCAGTAATTCCATTGCAATCCTGGCTGTATTGCGATGTGGCAGCGTGTTGATACCACATGTTAATCAAGCCCAAAGCATGCAGTTGTGGCGTTAAAAACTTTTCAATCATATCACGCTATCGCTCCCCATTCACAGTTACCGTTACGCCGTTTTCATTTTGAAAGAAGGAAGGTCCAATGATTCCTCCTGACCAAATTGCACACCAGACTGTCACTTTTAATGGATGTAAAGGTGACTGATGAATAATTTGAGGGTTTTCCATTGCCCAGAACCGACTATTCTGTTTATTCACATATCCATTCAAATGAAAATGTGCCTCGTCACTCATTATGATTTTTTCATGAAAATCGGGGTTGTCATGGGCGAGCTGTAACATCCCATTGGTATATGTACGGCGGCGTAAATGGTTTTCTGGAAGAAGCTCTTGTGTCAACTGAATCTTAAATGGAAACAAATGCAAATCCTTGTGCAAAATTGTGGCCATACTTGTTCTTTGAAAACCAAGCTCCTGAGCATGGCGTCGAATTGAGGTTGATGGATTGTTTTGAACACTTTATTGAGCAGCAGTAATGTTTTCAGCCGATCTTGCAGTACGTTGTGGCCCATGCTTGGGCCTATCACCTACAGACCTTCTTTCTTCGAAATCATTCACTACACGATAAATAGTGCGTTTTGTTGGCACATTGTTTCTCCCAAAAATTTCACGTAACTTTCTCATCGTCACAGTAATTGATGATTGATTTTGATAAAATGTTTTAACGATTAAAACACGTTGGTTTATCGAATATTTTTCCATAATAAATTGGCCACGTGTCTACTTCACGACTGCCAAATATGAACTGTCAAGACTAACGTTTATCAAAATGGCGGCAAAATAAAGTAGTATACCTTCCCGGCGGACACCTCGTATAATGGTGGATTTTTTTTTATCAAAATACGTTTTTCTATACATTTCTGGGTTACTAACATCGAATAGCGTTCCGCGACTAATCCGGCATAATCCAAAAAGCCAACTGTTTGACACTGTTTATTTCCTCACATTTAATTATTAGATACTAAATTGTTATTATTGATTGATTTTTCAAGATACACTTATAAATTGTTACGGTAATTCTATTTTAATAATAGCACTAATTAAAATTGCAATTATTTTATATAATCGCAAATTAACGGTAAATTACATTATATAGTAAGCAAAAATGCAACTTCACTTACATAAACATATAGATTTTTCAAGTTCTATTTTATATTTCATGCATCAAAAATTTTAAGTTAGCCGTTAATGCATTATAATTATCATCTTAATTCTATTTCATTCTTATCATCAAATATTTAACGTTAAAACTGTTGTGTTAATTGAATTGAACCAATTTGTAATTCTGATATGTAGATGTGTGTATGGATGTGCTATATTTCATCTAAGAGCAATATAAAAGAAAATTCGAAATGGTTATTTTCTTTGATATAATTTATTGGCATATTTTAATTAAAATAAAAAAATCTTGCTTCGAAAATTGGCTTGATCTAGTCTAGCCTATTTTCTATTCCAAGAACAAAAATATGTTGTTAGTCGATGGGTAGTATGTTTTGGGGGGGGGCTGATATTTTTTTTGCTGGAAATAAAAAATAAATAACATATTTTATATTTTTTGAGTAGGTTTTGATTTTTCTTCTATATATTTTTGCATTGTTCCCTATAATAATTTAATGTAGACAGTAAGCAATTGAAATGAGTAATGGGCCGACATTCTGAATTATTACTATTTAAGAGACGGATAAATTGCATTTTTATTCTACTATAAACATTAGTATATTATTATTGTTATTATATTTATTAACAAAAAATAAAAACAAAATCACAATTATGTATTATGATATACAAATTACAAATTTAATAGGATCATAAAATAATAGTTTTGTTAGATTGTCTCCAAAATAAAGTCATAATAATAACATGAAAATATAAGCTTCAATATTAAGATAATCTATATTTATAGAACTATTTTTTTTATTTAAATTGATATAGAACATCTTTCACTGTCTGATATACTTGGATTTGGCAATAATAGCAGCCAAAACAATAATTCATCACGCGGAAATTGTAGTTTAATAACGTCACAAACCAGTCCTACATCGCCTGGGCCATTTACATCAATGACACCATCATCAACTCAATCATCAATGTCTCCAGGAATTTTTATACCTTCAAAAACATTCGAAGGAATTCAAGTAAGTACATACAAATTATTAATCGGTTTTTATAGTTGATATTTGGCTAAAAGTAGATGTACGTATTATTTATAAAACATATTTAGAACATTAAGTTATAAAATAAGACACTCGAAAATATGTAGAAACATCACGTGTTGAAAACAACTCCAACATTTCAGGGTATCAATCGGTTTATTCAGAAACTTTCCTTTCCCACGATGAGGCCTACTGTTTTTTTTAGTTAAATAATAGAATAGTGGTTTTCCAATCAACCTTAAGTTTATATCCATGCTTAAATAAAATACTCGTAGCTGGTTTTGAGCAAATGTTAGAGCAACTGTGAGTAGTTTATCTTAAGCAGAGAAACAAACCTAAGTACTTGCGGTGGTCCGATTGGAAAGTCACTAATATTATGAGGATTATGTTACATCGATGGTGTTAAAATTCACAAAATGAATATTTCCATGTTCAGAATAATTCTTCTCCAACATGACTGGGAGCTTGATGAAAATTTTTAGAAAAGTAAATATTGTTCGCTTAAGGTTAGTTCGCTTGGTTGGTTAATTACCCGAGCTATTTACATCCGATCTTAAGATAAAAATATTTTAACTTGAAAGAGGAAAATGAGTGAATTTAATTGGTTATGGATGAACTTTTCTGCTGATTTTATTGGTTTAGAGGTCGGATGTAAATATTTAGGGTATATTTCCGAACTCGTGAACCAACCTTTTATATTATTTATACTGGTTTCACACCGTAGATAGTATAATAGTAATTTAAAATACATATGTCATATCAACTAAACTTTAGCGAACAATTTTGAATTCGTTATTCTTTGATTCAAATTAAAATAATTAGTTAATTATTTACGTGTATATTTAATAGTTATGAGCTAACATCACTTCGAGTGGTGTCAAACCGAACATGGTGAATAGTATAATACTTGTTTACTATTATACTACCTTCGGTGTGAAACGAGTATCCGGTATACGATTAAAATGTGAATAAAGCCACGTTATATTCTGGATATTGGAGTTACAATATGTGTTGAATATGGTATTAAAGTGGCAATAGGACTTTTCAAAGTTAAAAAATATTTTTTTAAAATTGTACTATTTTGTAAATTTATACTTTTTATTAAGTTAAATTTATTTTGTAAAATATTGCAATTATTTAGTGTATGTATATTAGTTTAGCCAAATTAAAATTTTTTATTTCTTATTAATGACAATATCATATCTCAAGTTTACTGTAATTAATTCCGATTTCATAATAATTGTATGAAAAAATTATATGAAATTCAACAACAATTTATTTTTCCCCATTTAATTATTTTCCAATTAAAATGAATTGTTTTTAATTCTAATAAAAATATTACAACATTTCAAAGAGTTCATTTGATTTTCATAATTTCTTTATGCAATTATGTATTATCAAATCTGTTTTAATTGTAGTAAATTTAAGAATAAAATCAAAATCGCTGTGGGTATAAATTTATAGATTAGATTATCGATATTCCAAAATAGTTTAATTTTGATTGTACATAAACAACTTACAACATATTAAACATACATTTTAAATAGAAAACATTAAATGTAAAATTAATGCTCCGATTAGCAAAATGTAAAAATTCTATAGTTATAACTTTACAGAAATTGCTTATAGAGAAAATGTAACAGTGTTCTAAAAATCAGTATATGTACATAAATTTCGCTGCTGTAACTGAAAACAGTTGTAAAAATTTTGAATTTAAAAAAATTTATTTGCAACATGAAACATTTTAAACGTTTACAAACGACAATAACATACATATGTACTATATCAACATTTCGGGTTTGTTACAGACAAATAATATACATACAATAATATATGAATACACCAATTTGATAAAAATTATATAAAAATCAATTTAAACGAAAATATCGAAAACACAAATGATATCAACTTGAATTCGGCAGGTATATTCTGTAGATTCTATCGAAAGTATCACAAATTTTCAAAATCGACTCTATCGTATAATACCGGCCTTGATATCGAGTTATGCTTCTCAAAAGCAAGATTATAAAATGTCAACAAAATTTTCAACGAATCAAGTTACATTTCGTAAATATAGTTTCAGTATTAATCGAATATTTTACGTTTACAGAGCAAATTTACAGTTTCGGAATCGGGCCATAAATCTGGATAAATAAAAATATTTTTTGGAACTAAAGATGTTATACAAGCAGTGTTTACAATTCAATAGTCCTTACAAATGTATCTAAAGGTTTACACCAATATTGTCATCTATCTAGAGAATTTAGATAACATTAAACCTTTTAAACATCTATATGATTTTACCAACAAAATATCTCGCAAAAATTATAATGACCACAAATTAAATTTTTCAAATGTATATTTTACAACCAAACAATATACTATATTCATTTTTTAAAATTCAATAAAAACTAATCGTCTATACAGAAGCATATTCATGGAAATACATATAATATTTATTATGTACTATGTGTTTAAACATAAATAAATTAACTACAGTCAATTTGATAATTTGTTTATATCTATACATACATATAAATTCCAATTTTCATATTATATTATTTTTAAATTCATTAGATATTCTAGTGATGAAAATTGTACTTTCATTCATTTTCATTTATACATAGTACTCATTTTATTTTTATTGTATTTGCTTCTTAGCCCAATGAATTCGTAACAACAACAATAAAAGCTATGTATGTATTATGAAAAGGATATGATTTTTGAGATACAAACAGATAAATGGTTCAATATTATTTTTATATAACTGACACATTTAAGTTAGTTTCTGCAATATGTACTGTAAGATCAAAAACTATACATACAAATTTCTTTATATTTTTGAGTGCATGCACATTGTTACTTTGTTGCACATATTACATATTAGATATCAATATTAAAAATGCAGAAAATACTGCAAATCTTTTGCCATAATTATTCTAATGAATACGGTTGGCTTTTAACCGGTTTTTTATTAGAAAATTAAAACTATGTACAGAGTAAACAAAATTAATATGACCATTGTAAAGGGTATCTCAATAAGAGCTTCGGGTAATTTTTAAATAAAATAAAATACACATGTGACCATTAGATATGGAAAAGAATGTCATTCAAATCACTCGAATTTCGTGGCCTATTTTCGTTAATAACGCGTTGGTTTTTAGAGCTCGAGAATTGTTTGCGGGTGTTGAAATGGGGATACATTGGTCTCAAAAAATCCCACAAAGAAAGATCGCATGGCATCAAAACACAAGATCTTGTTGGCCACTTAAATGATGTCAGGACTTCTCAAGATGATATGGCTTGAAAACGGTTGATGCAATAAATTAATTGTTTATCTCACACCGTTTGTACTATCCTGCTGGAACTACATGCCACTAGATCTATACTAAATAGTTGCGACAAATAGAACCCTGTAGCCATGTTGCAAAACGAGCACCATTTATTAAATGGCGTTACTGCGGTTCCACTCTCACATTCGAAAAGTATGGCATAATCATGTCATTTGACCACATTGCGAACCAAACAGTAGCTCGTCGAGAACTGATGTTTTTTAGTGAAATGTTTCATCTTTACTAACCGGAAAAATCACAGATTACAAATGGTAAAGTTTCAGAGTATCGTAATTAAATAGAAAAAATGGCGCCAAAATTAAAGCCACCGTTCTTATTGTAGCGTATTGTAACGTTACGCAATTTGGATTAAATATTTGAAAAGCTTGACAAAGTCTTAAGTGCAAATTAAATTTGGTGTTATAAATTAAGGGTGACTTTTTGGTTACATTACAATGAAAATACGAACGGCGTTTACATACAGTTCATATTTCAACTGAAATGCATTTCATGTTGGAAATTTGATGAGAGTTGAAGTTTCTTTGAACATTTTAAACTGTTAATAAAAAATTTTCATATTTTTTGTGGATCGTTTACATACTTCACTCTAAAGAGTTACTCTAAATGATTCATATAGTTCGAAGACACTACTTTTAATGGTAACGTTTTAAGCTTTATTTTAAATTTCAGCAGATATAGTAATGGAATTCATAAGTATTAGAGTTGAATACGTTACTAATCATCATTAAAGTAAACCGCAATTATTTAAGAAATTATTTTTACTATAAAAATTTACTTTTCTTAACTATCGTGTAAAATCTTTAATATACTAAATAAAAAACAATTAGTCTTAGACGTCTTAATTAGGTTGGTATTGGCCCTATTAACACGTATATTATTTTAAGTTAAACAATTATTATGAATCCTATTAGCTCATTCTTGTAGTGTGGCTTAATTTTGTATATATCTGTTGCGAAATTATGTTTACAGGCTCTTCTTAAAAATGCAACAACTCTTGGTAGAACAGTAGTCTAATTGGTTAAACTACGTTTATGATATGTTTGATATGGACTATTGAATCTCGATGGTAAAACTTCCTCTCGATAATATCCAATTATTAATTTTTTTTAAATATTATATTTCGTTTTTGTTGCACTCAATTGACGAAATACATTTCAAAAGTTTAAATTATTATTTTTTAAGCTAATATAATTTTAATTTTTATGTTTCAGTTTGATAATATTGCGCAAAATCAAATGTCAACACCACTGAAAATGATGCAGCGAAACTTAAGCTTTGATTCTACACCAATGTCACCAAGTACAACACCTTCATCATTATACACACGCTCGTTTAGAAATTCTCCGCAACTTAAGTAAATCTATTGTTCAAATTTATTTATTTATTTTTTTTAATATTTATTATTTTTTAGTAATGTCGGCAATCCCATTGATCATTCGGTATTTTTTAATGGGTTTGGCAGTCGTTCTAACTCACCGGAAAGTGATAACAGTGGAGCATCCAATCTTGAAAATAATATTATTGATTTAGTGGTAATATTTTGTATATTAATTTATATTCCTTTATTTACTTATAAATATTTTATATTGCTAGAGTCTACTATCATTAAATAATCAACAACAGCAGCATCAACAAATGCCAAGCTCAATGACATCACCTGATTTAGAATTAGCTAAAATACAAAATTTACAAGCATTAAATGCATTAAAACTATTACAACATCAACAACAGCAGCAGCAGCAACAACAACAACAGCAGCAGCAGCAACAACAACAGACAACACCGTTACAACTTCCATTTTTTGGTTTAAATCAATTGCTTCATAATTGTACACCAGCACAGTTTAAAAACTTTCAAATACAACAAACTCAGGCTACAAGCAGTGATGCTAATTTAGACCGAATCGCACGATTTCATCGTTCATCGGCTGCATTTTATGATGCAACATGTTATTGGAATGGAACATTACCACCCCGCTCCCACAAAATTATTACATACTCGCCAAAAGTATTTTTAGGTGGAATACCATGGGATTTAACAGAACAACACTTAATTGCCATTTTCAAACAATTTGGAAATATAAAGTTGGTTTTATATTTTATTATTAATTAAATAAATAATAATTATTTAAATTTAATTTAAAATAGGGTTGAATGGCCAGGCAAAGAACAAAATGCATCGCAACCAAAAGGATATGTTTATATTATATTTGAATCGGAAAAACAAGTAAGAGCCTTATTAACATCCTGCACAATGACACAAGATGGTTCGCCGAATAGTGGAAATTATTATTTTAAAATTTCATCTAAACGCATCAAATCAAAAGAAGTAATTCAATTATATTGTCAAATAACTAGTTATTTTATCATTAATTCATTATAGGTGGAAGTAATTCCATGGATAATTGCTGATTCTAATTACGTAAAATCGACCTCGCAAAAACTAGACCCAACCAAAACAGTATTTGTTGGAGCACTACATGGAAAATTGACAGCCGAGGGATTATCAACCATAATGAATGACCTTTTTGATGGAGTAGTTTATGCCGGTAATAAGCCATTAAATAAGCAATCATAGTTATTAAATAAACAATTCATATTAAAAATCTCCTTTTAAAGGCATAGACACAGATAAATATAAATATCCAATTGGTTCGGGCCGAGTGACATTTAACAATACTAGATCTTATATGAAAGCTGTATCGGCTGCATTTATCGAAATCAAAACATCTAGATTTATTAAAAAAGTCCAAGTAGATCCATATTTAGAAGATTCATTGTGTTCAGCATGTGGCGTACAACATGGTCCTTATTACTGCCGTGAATTAACATGTTTCAGGTAAATTATTAAATATTAATATGTTTCAGATAAAATTATTTGTGTGAGATTGTGAAATCTGAACTAAAAAAAAACATGAAATATTTAATTATTAGCGATTAACATTTTAAACATTACAAGTTTTACAACGGGCAAACAGTTTTGTGCTAATTTACAAATCTTTTAATTGAATGAATGAAAGGAAGAAAACTAGCAGCTTCAGCTAGACAGTATTGAAAATATTTAGACTTTAAACAAATTTTGTATTGAAAGAGATATCAAACAGATTTCATATCAAAAAATTTTCTAAAATCATATTCAAATTAAATAGTGCAAAAAAAATACCCGCTTTAAAATTTGTCTGTACCAGCTTCGGAAACCAATTAGTAAAAGTATCAAAAAATCAAATTTAAATTTTATTTTATTTAGACAAATTTAGGGTTATGAAAATAGGCAAATCAATAAAAAGTTTAATTAAAACTAAAATTATGATGAAAAATAATATCTTTCGAATCTCAATTTTTATCAAAAATGACAATGAATTCATCAGATTGAATTTTTGCCTGAATAGACGCTTAGTTTTCGCAAATACATACTTTGGCTGTGGTCGAATATTTGGGTAAATCACTTACTGCAGCAAACGTCGGTTAAAAGTATTTGTGTTTTATTTAAATACAGATATTTTTTCTATCATTTTACTCACTCTATCTGTAAACAAAGAATAATCGTCAAATAATTTACTATCGTCGTTTTTAAGTAAATAAATTTACCACCCACACAAGTAGAAGCTTCCACATCAGTGGAAGGTAGCAGAAGTTATCATAATAGCTAAACGAGGTAAATCACCTGATTACATAGGATCTTATAAAGAAATTTCTCTACTGCCAACGATGTCTAAACTACTTGGGAAGCTACATCTTTAAAAAATGAAATCGTTAATAATGGACAGAAATCTCGAAATGTACACAGAATCCTAAACAAAATTTCATAAAATGGCACATTGGATTGCAATACAAATTGCAGAGGTATTTGAACCTAAGCAGTACTGCAACATCTTAACTTCCTATATAACTGATAGACACTTTAGAGTGATATATGATGAGGAATACTTTGTCTTGAAATCAATTGAAAAAATGGGACTGACCATCGGGTTACAGCTCAACAAACGTGTAAATTTAAGATATAAAAATTACTAGATGAGCGTTGCTAAGTTGTAATAAAATTAGTAAATAAATGAAAATCAAATAACAGAGGATTTTTATCCGATTATTCGACTACAGTCCTTGTAGACGTCTGTACTAGTAGGGTAAACGTTAGCCCTTTCGTCAGAAAATTAGCCTTAATTATTACTATACACATATATACAGTTACTTTATGTTTCCATACATAACCTAAAAACTGGTTTACCCGATATGTTGTAAGAGCCGCAAGTTCAGCCGTTTGAAATTTTTAATTTTAAAAATTTTTATTCAAATGAATTTGACTTGAGATAGTAATTTAATTCTACGAAAATTAGTATAAATAAATAGTTTAGTAACGACACGCTCATGAACAATATAAAATTAATATTAACTATTTTTAACAGATACTTTTGCCGTTCATGCTGGTCATGGCAACATGCTGGTGATTATAAAAATCATAAACCTTTAACGCGTAATTCAAAATCACAAGCAATTGTCGGTTTTGGAAATGAAGGAAATCGACGTCTTTAAGATAAACAACAGCAACAAACTATCCATACGAATCTATGTATAATGTGTATATATAATTGTAAAAAAGCAGAAATTTAACAGTTTCACTTAGAATTTTTTTTTTTTTTTTGAGTATTTTGCTTATACTCATAATTACTATCACTTTAATTCATAAAATTTAATACTTTTTCTGCTTTTACAAAGAAAACAATACACACAATTCATATAAAGGAAATTATGGACAAATTTCTAAAATTGTATAAAATCGAATCTGTGCTTATTCTCTTCTCTCCTTATAAAACATGAAAACTGTAAAGCATCAAAACTTAAAAAATTGATCAACAGAATTGTTTAAAACTTTTTAGCTTACAAGAAAGATTTGTTTCGTTAAATTTTTTGTTTAATGTTAATCATAATTTTGCTTGCATGAATATTAATTAATTAATTTTATACATAACGTTTTTTTATAATTTTTGATAAAGCTTAAATATTGTAAATAGTGTATATAATATTTTTTCATCTAATATTTGAAAAATAATATTATGAAAGAATGAAATTTTTGTTTACACATTTATAATATTTTTGTTTAGATATAAATGCGATACCGTGGAGAAAGGTAATGAATAATAGGTATTCGATTAGATTTTCGCATTATTTTTTCTGCTTTTTTAAATTTATATACATACGACATAACAACGAAACAAATCTCGCGTCAATAAACGTCAAAAATCAAAAACCCATTTTAAATATCTTGATTTGTTAATTCAATATTTATGTATTCCATACTGCTGAGCATATTGAAGATCATTGTAGTTGAGGTATAATACTAAAATCAGTGCTTTTCTTAAATACATAATAATATAAATATATATATATATATATATATATATATATATATATATGTATATATATGTATATATGTATATATGTATATATGTATATATGTATATATATATATATATATATATATATATATATATATATATATATATATATATATATATATATATGTATATATGTATATATGTATATATGTATATATGTATATATATATATATATATATATATATATATATATATATATATATATATATATATATATATATATATATATATATATATATATATATATATATATATATATATATATATATATATATATATATGTATATATATATATGTATATATATATATATATATATATATATATATATATATATATATATATATATATATATATATATATATATATATATATATATATATATATATATATATATATATATATATATATATATATATATATATATATATATATATATATATATATTTATACATTTATATTATTCTAATGTGAATACCGTAAATATAAAATAGTTGATCAAATCCTCTTTATATAAAATTAAATTCTAAATGTTGACTGATTAATTTTTTAAATCATAAAAAACAATTTTAAAGTAGTTGAATTCGCGAAATAATAATAAAACAAAGCTGAAAACCTTTGAAGAATGTATGAGAATTTTAATCCTATATATTATCTGTAATCTTGTATCTAACCACAAATATTTTAACTTAAAAAAATACATTTTAGGTGAACCCAAAAAAATCTTCACACGAAAATACAAAAAAATTTAATTTTAATTTTTCTAGTATTAAAAAAAAAATTTAAAATTTACAAACAAGAAATCATCTTAGAAAATCAAAATTAATTGTTTTTAAAAGAGTGCCTGCTATTTAAAAAAAAAATTAAAGATATTTTTATAAAAAAATCTAATAAATAATTAAGCTAAAACTTTTTTTAAAGTTTATATCGTAAAATTATAAAAATTTGACATTTATTTATGTTTAACAAACAGGATATTTAAAAGTCATCACAAAAACATTTATTATGTATTCTAATCGGTAATTGTTTATCAATTTTTTTATTCGAATATTTCATAAAAAAAGTATCTTCATTATTTTTTAATATTATTTTTTTATTGTTTTATTAAACATAAAAAATTTATATTAATCTCTCTTCATCTTAAAATCAAAATAACAGCACAAACACTTTAAATTAAGTGTCTTTAAATATTCTAATTTATTGTAGTAAAATCAGTTTTTACTGGTATATAATAATAATAATATTTAATTATTAGTAATATTGTATTTAACAAATTGTTACTTATATATTTATATAATAAAACATGTATTACAAAATAAAGAGATTAAAGCTCTAATGTACATTACATTTAAAATGTGTGCATAAACTCGCGGTTGATCCCTGTCAATAACACTTACAAACTTACACATTTTAAAACTTTCTTGAGCATTAATCTTTTGTTTTCGAATTTATTTAAAAAAACAACATTATATATACTTAGTATATATACATATTTTTTTAATTGAATTCTATTTTTTTGAACATTTTTTGAATTAAAAAAAAAAGATATATATATTCAAATGTATAAGTTTTATTTTGTTTATAAAATATATATGTTATGGCCGATGCTGCCAAAAATACACAAAATTCATACAGCTTCCAAAACGATGAGTCTGAATATTATCAATAATTTGAATTAAATACAAATATACATATACATTTATATATATATATATATATATATATATATATATATATATATATATATATATATATATATATATATATATATATATATATATATATATATATATATATATATATATATATATATATGTATATATATATATATATATATATATATATGTATATATAATATATATATATATATATATATATATATATATATATATATATATATATATAAATATAGTTTCTTAAGTAATAAAAAAATAGTAATCTGCCAAATAATAAACCACCCGGGCTATAATTGAAATACGCCTTTAAATAAAATGGCCACAATAATATACCAAAACTTAAAATTTCCTGTCTTCAATTATGCGCTTTTATTAAATTTGTTTATTTATTTTACCAAAATGTGATATAAAATGTGTATGTCAGATTGATATTGTTGCAATGAATGGATGATTTTTTTAAATTTTTTATTTTATTTTATTTATATATTTTATAAACTTTTTATATTTATGATTGATTACTTATATTATAAAGACTTCACTGAATTCCTTAAATAAAAAAATAAATTTTTAATTTTTACCATTAAGTTTGTGATATTTAAAGAAAAAACCAAAAATGAACTATAAATTTTTTTACTCGTAGTTATAATTTTTATCTTTTTAATCATAAACCAAAAAATACTCTTTTAACGACATGTAATATTTTACTCACATCACGAAACATTTAATAAAATAATTTTAATAAGTAAGAATTTAAAATAAATACTTGAACAAATGACAATATTATATAAATTAAAGAAATTCAGATTTATATTTATTTTATACCAACATTTTAATTACGCTTTTTTAATTTAATTTTTAGATTTTTTTAATGAGTCGATATATATATATTTCTATACTATATATTCACAATATATACATACATACTCTTAAATATATTAATACTTACATCCATACAAATGAATTATGTGATCATAATAAAAACAAAATTTTAGGGAATATAATAAAAAAATATAATAAATATTAATGCCAAAATTTTGATCACATAATACCTCTTTTAAATTAAAATTATTTTGTAAATAGTTATCTTTATTCTAAATATTATTATTGAATTCCATTTCTTGTTAACAACGATAACTTTTAAATTTAAATAATTATGTGTATGTACAACCATTATAAATATATATTATAACAACGATTGGATTTAAACAAACAATTCTTATCAAGAAACGCTTTTGCTTTTTTATGTATTTTTATAAGAAATTTTAAATTAAACTAATTGTAATTGAGTTTTACTTCAAGAAATGGAACATTCAGAATTCTAAAATACGAGTACATTGTTTCACTAAAAATATTTTTATATATAAATTCATTATAATACATTCATTATGATCTCTAAATAAATTGTCTGTTTAAAATACATATATATGTATATAAAAAATAAAATGGAATGAGGTAATTGAATTATAATATAAATTGACTGAATTTTGTGTCAGAATTATGTTCGACTTCTATATACATACTAATATTGATTTTTACAAATGATTTTGTCTAATTATCTAAATAAAGCTTTAACATTTTTAATTTTTTTAAATAAACTTTCCTATATTATTCATTTTACCTCCTATCTAAATTTTATAATACATATTAAAATAACCTGAAAATAAATTGTAAAACAAAAATTATAATATTTAATCAAAAATTTATTAACATTATATAATTATATATTATGCATTTAGATAGACGACGTTTGTAACAGAAATTTTATAAAGAATTGCTATTTCAAATTTGTTTAAATTATCCTTATACATACATATATACACAAAGAATATTTGTTTTTGTTATTGGTAAATATAAACGTAATATAATGCCTTTTTATAAAAAAAAATGAAAATCTCAACCCGAGATTTTCATTTAAAAAAAATACCCTTAAATGCCTTGATATTATTATTATTTTATAATGATGTTTAATAGAAACAAAATCATTATTAAAAATACTAAAATAAATTAGAAGTACAAAAAATAGGATAAACTAAAATTAATAAAAAAAATTGGTGCTTTCTAAAATTCTTACGTTACAAACCAGTATAATATTTCTGTCCTCACCTAATTTGCAAATATAAAAAATTACAAATTTTGTATAATTTCACAGACATAAATTAATATTGCGATTGCTGTTACAAACTTAACTTGTCTTAATTTTCAAATCAAAATATTTTTTAACAAAAACATAAAAATTAAATAAAGCAAACAATACAATAATTATATTATATGTAATTAAAAATACGTAATATATTTGCCTTTAAAAATAAATAGAACATATATACATGTATATCCAAATACTTATAAAACAAAACATAATCTGCAGAATTAAATAGATGGATACATTTTACTACACCAATAATAATTTAGTTATATATTATATATAAATATATTATTTTATTCTGCAATATTAAAGCAATACACAATAAAAATAAAAAATTTTAAAATAAAATAAAATTTTGGGACAACAGAAAAATATTTATAAATTTATATAAATCTCGTTATACCGGAGATTTGACATATCTCAAATTGCTTAAAATACATAATTTGCAAATTTAAACATATGAATATTTTTTTTAAAATCCTTAATCCCAAATGGTTATCAATAATTTACTAAAATTAGCGTAAATGACAATCAATTATTATTTTGCTTTTAATTAAAAACTCCAAACATTTCATTTGTATTTGTGTTATGTATTTGTCTTATACTAAATAAATTATTATTCAAAATCATTGTTTTTTTAAGTAACCTATACATTTTAATATCTTTCGATCATTTTAAGCTTTTTAAATTTAAAGCATTTTAAAAGCTCATATTATATTATTATAATGCAATATGTATTAATTTAAACAAAAAACAAATTCATAGTCAAAGAAAATAGAACAATAAAAATAAAACAAAAAACATGTATACAAAATTGAATTAATAATAAAAATAAATAATAATAATAATTAGACTCATTTACTCCAAAATAAAAAAGGGAAAAATAATAATAAATAAAATTACGACAATATAATTGTATTGATGGATTATTACTGAATTTATTAAACAATAATAATTTATTGAACTATATAATTTTTAAGTTTTGTTTTTAATAAAATATATATATACAATTTTTAATTTTAAACAAATATTATAATAACTATATTATATTATATTATAAATATAAAAAATTGAGTTTTACCTTAATACTAATTACTAAAAAAATATTTTAGATTTTAAAATACCAAAAAAACAGATATATTGTATCCCAGATAAAAATAAATAAAGTTCAAAAATGAATTAAAATATCGTTTTCCTTTGAACAAGATACGTTAAATTTATCGAACAAATAGTACATACATATGTATATTGGCTGTTAAAGATATAATGTTTGGTTTTATTTATACAGACCTACCAGTATCTCAATTGAATACAGCAATAAGATATGGAAGCCGTGGACTAGAATAAAATCACTCTAGGTATTATGAAAAAAAAATTAATATTGTTTAACAAACGAAGAGGTAAGTAGGTATTGACTATTTTGATTGTTTAAATAATTATTTTGTTAAATACATATTTCAAATACATAGCTAGCTCATATTTATGTTCCAAGTATATTTTAATTTCTATTTTAAAAAATTAATCATTATCTTAATTAGTTTGTAACTTTCGAATGTAAATATTTAATATAATAATAAACAGTTTTTTACATTACTGGCCCTTTTTCATTACTGACCCCTTTTTTTTTTTTTATTTTTTTTTTTTTTTTAAAGCTATCAATATCCTGAGCTTGGTCTTCATAATGTCTTAGACAGTATGAAGAAGCCAAGTCGTTCTCTGGCTTTCCTTTCAGAGGTCGCTGGAAAATTCATTCCGGATCAGCACACAGAACGTGACCGAGCCAGCGTGACTCGCTGAGATTTTACATCATGTACAATATCGTGAATCTTCATCAGATATCTGATCTCGATATTGTACAGAGATTGGCATGTACTTGGCGTTTTCGGCCATAAATCACACGCATGATTCTGCTCTCAAATATAAGGAACCATCTCTCGTACTCACCCGTCAGTGCCCAACTTTCACATACATACATAAGAACGAACCTGATCAACGCTTAGTAGACCCTCAGCTTCACGGCACTTGATAAGTGTTTAGATTTTGGCAGTGGCCTTAGAGGATACAAAGCACGACTGCTAGCTGCCAGCCGCACATTAACATCCTTACCCACACTGTTATCGTGAATGTCTCTTATCACTTGCCCAAATATATGAACACTTCCTCAAATGTTTAGTGACAACTACTAAAATCTGATGTGCCAATGTCCCTATAACCAGAGATCATGTATTTCGTTTTGGGCTCATTGATCAGTAGTCCAACAGAAGTTGAAAATTTTACAATCGGGTTAAGTATCTCCTTCACTCCATTGCTATTCAGTCCAATCACGCATGTCATCTATATGCAAGCACCTGATTGGAGTGGCGCTATAAGATGTTGTGCTAAAGGGCTTGAGTTTTTCGAAAAATGTACTCCAACATGAGATTAAAGAGTAGCGAGGACTGAGTATCTCCGTTCCAAACACCCGAGTTACCTGCAAAAATTCTCGATAGTCTGTTCTCAACTTTCACATAGCATTGAGCCTGCTTCACTGTCATTCTACACAGTCGTACCAATTTTGTTGGCATTCCTAGCTATTCCAGGGCAGATGACGAATTCTCTCGATTAATCGAGTCATAGGCCTTATATTTAAATATTATATGGCTTAAATGTTAATTATGACGTTCCTTCGATTTACAGATTGTCTACTACTTTTTGTTGAAAAGCATCTAACCATGTTGTATGCTTAGTAAATTGTTAATTTAGATTTAAGCATATTATTTATTATTTATATTTAAAAGTTTGTTAAAGTCCTGCATAAATCAATAGTAATTCAAACGTTGTTGTGAATGGAAATTACTGAAGAACAACCAAATCTTATTCCTAATTTTTATTTATTATTTTGTACGGTATTATATAAAAAAGAATTAAGGCTTGATTTAGATACTTGATCTTCTAAATGGCTCCATTTAAGTATAATTTATTCAAATCTCCAGTTACCTGCATTATGTATATTTTGATTAGTTGTATAACTGTAATAATGTAATATCTAAATTTTTATTGACATACAAACAGAATTTTTTTTTATTAATTATGTTATTCGTGGGTTTTAATTACCTATTTCTATTAATTACGTCGACACTATTTATTTGGTTGAATATTTACATTATGTTTAAAAAAATTTGATAATGTTTACAAAATATTGTATCTATTCAATAGTCAACAAAATGATATAGTTGTTCGACAAAATTAAATTTTGTAAACTCAATTTAAATTTCATTGAGTTTAAATGATAATTGTGATATCTTACCTGATGGAGATTCTCTTTATCGAATTTATAATTCTAAAAAAAATGTTTGTTTAGGTATAAATACTGCTTTTGTAAACCAAACTTATTTATTTACAATAAGGCACCACCATATTATATCTTACGTATAACTTTGTAATATAAATTATATTTTTTTTTATAATTAAAAAATAATGGTGTTAACCCAATTCAGAAACACTTTAGAAACACTTAATTTACATGATTTATATTTCTGTTAAATGATCTATAATTTTGAAGGAAAAAAATATGACTAGGTTTTCTAATAATCAAATAAATTTACATCAATAAAAAAATGACATATGTTTATAATTTATAGTTTCAATTGTGTCTTAAAAATATAAAAGGAAAATGTAATTTCACTTAAGTAACGATTTTGCTGCAAAATATTGATATAGACCAATAAATGATGATACCGTTCCAATTAAACCAACTTGCCATGATTCTAATTTACCACCCCATAAAAATCCTTTTGGCAATGTGCTACCTGCATGTACTAAATCCAGAGTCAGTCTTAAAACAGTTACCACTTCCATTCTTTGTTTGACTAATAATCGGTTTAAATTTGCACTAAAGAAGCAATATAAATAGGGATAACGAGAGAAATATAAATAGGTTTAAATTATTTTAAATTATCTATAATATAAAAAATGTACCAACCTAGTTTCATTTTCTAACTTATCAATACATTTTTTGTGTTTTTCAATCACTTGCAAACCCCGGACAGTTCTAAAAACAGAAGAAGAAAAATTAGTTTATTATTTAATGTTATAATCCCTAATATAATATTGTAATGACCGTAACATTAGACATCATGATTATGGAAATGCTTTCAATAAAATACAATTTTTATGTTATGGATATCCATTTTTAGTCTGTCTTTTATCACTTGAAATTATTTTAAATAAAACTAAATTTTATTTTATATTTTTTAAATTTTGAATATTTATATTTTCTTTCATATTTGTGATGATTTTTATTTTTACTTATACCTAGTTCTATTTTTTAATTAAATAAAGTAAAAATACAGTATCGATTTTTTAATTTATTAAAGTAAAAATAAAAATTATCACATAAAATACAATTTGTTGAATAATTGGCATTAATTGAACGCGTCACCACAATCAAAGACCTCGGTGTAATATTTGTCAGTGATATTTCATTCTCCAAACACATTGATCAGAGTGTATCGAAAGTCAACTCCATGTTTGACTTTATTCGCCGTTGAACCACCAAGATTAAAGATCAAAATGCACTATTTGCACTATACTTTGCATACTTCTACTAAAATATGCCGCAGCAGTTTGGTGCCCTCATAACGCTGACCACATTCATAGAATTGAGGATGCACAAAAGTGAGTTGTACTCTATATTATGAAAAAAACAAACTGGAACTACAACTACAATTTACCATATCATGAGAACCTGGCCATTTTACCACCTTACACTAAACGTTGTAATGCGTATAAAATTGCGACATTGGAACCACGCAGGCAGCAACATTGCTTAAGTCTATTGGGAAATGTATTTTTGGGTCACGTAGACTCTCCTTTCATTCTTCAGAGTATTAAGATAAACGTGCCCAGCCGTAATTTTCGTCAATACAAGTTGTTAAAACTTGAAAAACATCGTACTAACTACGACGAAAATGAACCAATCAATATGATGTCTAAATTTCTTTCCAATGTCGAGGGCAGTTCAACCTCAAATTGAACAACACTTCAGACAATTATAATTTTAATATTCCTTAAAATACATTCTAAATGTATTTAACTTTTAAAACTTTAAAATTGAAATTGTATGTATTTGAAATTTTAAATGTATTTAATTTTATTTTTTAACACATTGATTTCTTTAAATGATTAAATAAAATAAAATAAATATTGACGCAGTACTCGACGCATGGAATGGACACCTTATCGACCTGCTTGATGTTCATCATGCGTCGCAGACTCTAATTCAGTCACCTCAAATACAGACTGCGAACATTTGTATTGAGGCTCCATCCCATGAGGAATTCACTAGAGCCATGCCGAAACTAAAACGAAACCGCTTATCTGGGGTGGACTGCATTAATTCGGAGCTCTTGATATTCGGAGAGGATACTTTGTGGAACTGTCTTTTCGACCTTATTCGATTAGTATGGCGAACCGAAATAATGCCTGACGAATGGAAAGTGGCCGCGATATACCCTATCTTCAAGAAGGGAGACCGCTTGAAGTGTGAGAATTATCGCGGTATAGCTCTCCTTTGCACATAATACAAGTTATTGTCCTAACATTATATTGGATAGAATCACCCCTATAGCGGAGGGCCTGGTTGGTGACTATCAAGGAGGATTTCGTTGTGCACTGATCAGATTTTTTCGCTGCGGATGATTCTATCTAAATATTATGAGACTTCCATCCCCGTTTATCAAGTGTTCTTGGATTTCCGGCAGGCCTATGACTCGATCAATCGAGAGAGTTTGTGGTCTGCGCTGGAATAGGTATGCCAACAAAATTGGTACGATTCTGTAGAATGACAGTGACACAGTCTCAATGCTGTGTTAAAGTTGAGAACTATCAAGAATTTTTGCAATTAACTCAGGTGTTCGGCACTGTCCCCGATAATCTTTTATCTCATGTTGGAGTACATGAATAAATAAATAAACTGAACCACCTCGCAACATCTAAACACCTTTCACTGCTGAAATCTCAACACCTATCAAGCCGTGAAGATGAAGCTTTACAAAGCGTTGATCAAGCCCGTTGTTATGTTTCGATGTGAAAGTTGGGTGTTGACGGATGATATGAGAGATGTCTCTGTACAATATCGAGATAAGAGATCTGATGGATATCCCCGATATTGTACATGAAATAAAATCTAAGCGAGTACGCTGGCTCGGTCACGTTCTGCATGCTGATCCGGAACGAATTGTGCAGCGATCTCTGAAAGAAGAGCCACCATATGATAGGCGCAGAGGTCGTTGCCGGCGACGCTGGCTCCACGGTGTAGAGAACGACTTGGCTTCTTCAGATTGTCTAAGACAGAAGGAAGCCCAGGGGCCCTATTTCTGTATACGATACGAATCTTCATTCGATACGAATATGAATTGGTATTTCTGAATACGATCGTACCAAGCATTTTAATTTTTGAAGTGTAGGCATAGGGAAATTTTTTTTACGTAAAGCCGCCTTGAAAAGTGACAGTGTAAACCAAATAGTTGTCAAATTTTTGACATTTAAAAAATATAAACATTGAAAATAGAAAAAATAATTTAGTTTTCATTTATTGTCTGTGTCATAATGCGCGATTTACACGTTCCAACAATTTTTTTCCAACATTTTTTGTAGACATTCAGAGCTACACGCAATAGAAAAAATGTGTATGCGATAAAAAGAGATACGCATAATACAAAAATGGCGTCGTGCTATAATTTTTTGTCGGTGTCAAATTACAATAAAACTTTTGACGGGTAATTTCGGTGCACAACGCTCTTTCTTGTAGCTATATTTCTTTTTCTAAAACGAAAACAATGAATAAACAGTGAAATCCTTGCCGCTCATGGCTATTTCGGTTTATTTATTGGTTTTGCGCTATAAATATTTGACAATAAAAAAAAATCGCCATTTTAATTGTGTTTGTTGCTATAAAATATACTCGGGTCGAGTGTATTTTATAGCAACAAATTTTATTTTTATGGAAACAAATTTAAAAAAAAAAGAAAATAAGTCCAACAAAATTTTGTTTGTTTATATGTTTGTTCTTGTCTTTCAAATAAATTTCGCGATATACTAATCTCTTCATTTTTTGTTGGCCAACATTGTTGGAACGTGTAAATCGCGCATAACACAAACATTTTTTTCGTTTCCAACAAAAATAAATCGCCTCAATAACGAATTGCGATACAGTAAATTCAATAAGATAAGTATTTTGGACAACATTTTTTGTACATCTAATTTTAGATGAAAGATTTTATTAAGATTCTCTTCATGTCTTCCTAAATAGCTCAATTGGAATCAAATTTCGTATCGATACGGCACTATTGCAAATTCAATGGGATTCAATGGCAGCTTCACAGTTGTATAAATAAGAGAATTATTTTGTATTCGGAACAATATGTATGACAAAGTTTTATTCAATAAAAAAAATTAAAATATTTAATTAAATTTATAGTTATTTCCTTAACATAATTAATTAAATTAACTAAATTATGTAATTATTAAAAAAAATTACTAAAAATTCTTTCCAAAATTTTTTTATATGGAGTCGTCAACTAATTCATCAACGTACAAAAATCCGTTCATAATCGAACAAAATTGGTTCGAATTCGTATTGCGGAATAAGGGAAACTTTACAACGTATCAAGTAGACACGAATTCGTATTTGAATTAT
Organism: Tipula unca; assembly: GCA_951394425.1. Taxonomy (NCBI): domain Eukaryota; kingdom Metazoa; phylum Arthropoda; class Insecta; order Diptera; family Tipulidae; genus Tipula; species Tipula unca. The sequence continues at coordinate 55,321,899 of OX596381.1, read as the reverse complement.
TCGAATTCGTATTCAAAAATACCAATGGTACGAATTCGTACAATTTTTATACGAATTCGTATACAGAAATAGGGCCCCAGGATCGAAACCGTTGGAGCCAGATTGTTGACACAGTAAGAGGCCTTTAAACACTGTTTATTATTATTTATGTAAAGCTTTATTGGTCGTGATTAAATAAATGTGCTCCTTAGAAAAACAAGAACAGGTAAAAAGGGGCATTGGAAGCAAGATCTGTGAGGCATGTAAAATAAGTTAAAATATTTCAAGTGCAACTAATAATAATTATACGAATCCATGAACTTGATGATAAATTAGTTTCTTCTTTCGAAATTATTTCGTCTAATTAAAATTTATTATTGTTATATTATCGTTAATATTAATAAATATTATCAAAATAACTTGAAAAGCTTTACGATAACGTCGATCAAGTGATTATCAAGTGTGAGATGATGAAATTATTACATACGTTACAATTAACAAAGTATTTTAGTTTCAAGTATTTTCAACAGATTGTAATCTATTGTCAAAAAGACTTGATTGGTGCATCTTCGAGCCCGCATTAGTTGATTTCTTATGTATATAGAAATCTAAACATTCTATAATTATTTTCGTTTATTATGCTAAAACTCGATACATGTTTCCGGCAATTCTAAAGTTGGAAATTTTGGATTCGCTCGTTATTTTAATACATATTTGTTAAATCAAAAATGCAACCGATTATTAGACGGTTATAGAATATAGTTAACTAGCAAATCAATAAGAAACTTTACAGAATCTGACGACAAGTAAATTATATTTCGTTATATTAAAATTTGTAACAACTTATTAAATAATGTGGAAATGTGATTATATTTAACATGTACTTTTCGACTGTGACAAATTAATAGTACTGCAGTTTGCACTAAACGATTTTCGCCCAGTTCTGAGTTGAAAAACTGTATGTTATTTAATTTTTGTGTTTTCGGACTGTGAAAAGCACTCTGGCCCAATATTATGAATTTATTTGAAGATTATTTGATAACACAATCCACAGAAAAGTATATTTTACAAACAAAAATAAAATTTTATGAAATAATCCTAGTGGATTTCTTAATACAAATACATTAGGAATAGATTTTAATACAATATTTTTATCTATACTTAAAAAAATGAGTGCGAGATTAGATTTAAAGGAAGTTCAGATAACAAATGTACAAAAAAATGTAGAGAATTTTGATTTCTTTGTGATAAATAACACAAATTTAAGTAGATTTATTTTACTTGATTGATATACAAAAGACGTGACGGTGCCTTAGAGGTATGATTTACGACTAGTATGACCTTTCATTTGTTTTTAAAAAATGAAATATAACGAAAAATATTTATGAGAATATACAGGTTTTGTAGTTTTGTTTTATCAATTTCCGTATTAAGTGAAAGTATTTCGAATTATTTGAACCAAAACTTGTTTCGATTAAAATTCAAATATGTACTTACTTTACAAGGTTTAGATAAATAGATGCAACCCAACAAAGTGAACTTAATGTATCCCATTTACTTGGATCCTTAACGTTTAATAAATTATGTTCCGCCAGCCAACATATTTTTTCAATAGGATAATAAACATGATCAATAGCATTTCTAATAATACCAATTACAGACATAACTCTATCGGGCTCCTAAAATTCAAAATATAACAATTATTTGACCTTCTTACAAGCCGAACGAATTTCTCTAGTTACCTTTCGGCCAAACCCGTATTCTATTGAATACTGAAGCATAGGTAAATCGTCCAAAAGTCTTAATGTTGCTCGTGTCGCCGACATTTTGGAACTGAATATTCCTAATTTGTTGGAATATTCAGGATCAGATTTGGCATATATGCCAGCCGCTAATTTTGATGTATAACATAGTGTTCGTATAACCTTGAAAGATATAAATAATAAATTGTTAAATGTTGTTTCGTTGCCATTAAATTTAATTATAATTTAAATATTTATTTTATAAGTATCTGATATTTCTCTTATTAACTTAAATTTAAAGATCAGTTATAGATTTGTCGATAACTTTGATATACAAAAAATATTTTTCTTGTAGAAACTGTGAAAGAGAAGATTGACAATTTGGCATTGAAATTAAACAACTTTATTTTCCGGTTAAGAATATCATTCAACTTAATATTTTATTAATATTATCTAATGCAAAATTTGATAATAATGTGTTAGGTGTTACAAATTACAATACTTAGAAAGAACCCAACACTTACCTTATCTCGCCCTGTATACGTATCCAGCATATCACAAATATCATTTAGTGCGTTCATTTTGATGAATAATTGGAAGACTTTATTTTATTTACTTTAAAATAATTACCACAATTTATTTAAACAATTGATTATTTACACAAGTTTAACAAGTATTAAGTTATAAAGTTAAAAAGTTAAAAATATAATATTTTATTTACAGTCACCAGTTTATCTATATATTATAACACTGTTCACTTTCATGTTTTGTTGGGGACTGAAAATATTTTGGAATGTCACTTTTTGTATGTTCCAATTGGATTAACGAAATATGCACATAGAACTTGTTTGTACAATAGAAGAGATTAGTATATATTTCATATTACATATGTAGTATATATGTATAGAACTCGTAAGCCCACCGTAACCCACCGCAACGAAAACATACAGTTTACATTAGTCGTGTTTTTTAATTCAAAAATTTCCTTATTGGAATGAAGTTCTGGATAAGAATTTTCTCATTTTTTCAGTAAAATCCAAATTTAATTTAATTAATTAAATTTGGATTTTTTATTTTTTAATTATTAATTTAATTTTTTATCAATAAATAAGATACATTTAATGTTAAACTACACATTTTAATTCACTATTATCGAAATGAAATCAAACTTTATTTTTCAATGTTCTGGATAAAACATTGGATTTTTCAAGTTCGAGATAAATTCATAGTAGACGAACTCGAAAAAAAGGGAAATTTTAAAAGGAAATATTTTAAACAAATATTTTTTATTGTTTTATGCTTAATACCTGTATTATTTCACAATAGACGTCAAAAAATATAGTTAGAAGTTGAAATTTATTCAAATAAATAGAACTTAAATTAAATATATTGGTTAAACTAAAAAAAAAATTCCCAGTATTATTCCCGATGTTCTTATAGAACTTGAAGTCCTGTTAATATAAAAACGCACCTATTGTCAAATAATACATGTATATATTAAGCTAGATCGAATGTAAAATATTTCCTTTTAAAATTTCCCTTATTTTCGAGTTCGTGTATTATGATTTATAATGAAAAACTAATAGTAGTTAATAGTTGTTTTCTGATTAAAAGTGATAATTAAAATGAGAAAATGCTAGAGAAATTTTAACTTTCAGTTAACATAACCTTATGATGAAATTTGGATTGAATTAAAACACTTTTATTCGATATAATATAATGCTCCATTTCATGTTATACTCTTAACATTTTTATTACAACTAAAACAACTAACAAAAGAGAACTTATTTCAGGTTTACCAACATCAGAAATTATTAATTCAACCGTAACCAGGATTGGACAAATATATTTCAACACTCCTTCTTAATTACTGATGTTGACAAATTACATTATAAACTACATTAAACATTATTATAATCCAAGTTTGTAACTATCTTTAAATTTAAAACATGTCTGTTAAACATATAACTAGGTAATGCCTTCGTTAATATATCAGCTATTTGATTTTGAGTTTGAACATACTTCAACTCTATGTCGTTATTATCAACCTTTTCTTTAATAAAATGATATTTAATATCGATGTGCTTAGTTCTCTTGTTATTATCCATATTCTTAGCTATGCTTATTGCACCCAAATTATCCTCAAGCAGGCAAATAGTTTGATGATCCCATAAGCCCATGTCCTGCAATAATTGTCTTATCCAAATTGCCTCCGTTGTTGCTACTGCCAATGACACATATTCGGCTTCAGTTGATGATAATGCAACCGTATTTTGTTTCTTAGTAGTCCATGACACGACGTTTCCATAAACTTTGAATAAGAATCCGGATACAGATTTCCTATCGATAATGTCATTTCCCCAGTCAGCATCAGCATATCCTAATATTTGATCGCTTCTACCGTCGTTTGTATATATTAATTTGTGATACTTGGTTCCTTTCAGGTATCTTAATATACGTTTAGCATATTCCCAGTGAGTGTCTGAAGCGCAATCCACGAATCTACTTAAATAATTCACCGCAAAATTAATATCAGGTCGACTACCTAATGCCAAATACATAAGACTACCAATCAATTCACGATATGGCTTTTTAGTTAATAAATTGTTTTCCTCGCATTTTTCTAATTTAAGATAAGGTTCCATTGGAGTACTTATAAGCTTACAATTTTCCATATTAAATCGTATTAATACTTCTTCAATGTAACGATGTTGACTGATTCCAATTTTTTTATGTTTAAGATCTCGTTCAATTTCCAATCCCAAAAAATGTTTTAAGTTTCCCAAATCTTTCATCTCAAACTTTTCAGATAATTGTTTTTTAATTTTATTAATTTCGCCCATGTCATTTGAAGCTATGATTAAATCATCAACATACAAAACAATGTAACATTTAACTTCGCCATAATTCATTGTATATAAACAATTATCCACTTTAGAACGCGTAAAACCAAGACTTAAAATATATACATTAAACTCATCATTCCAGCACTTTGATGATTGTTTTAACCCATATAAAGATCTATTTAATTTACATACCAGTTGCGAGTTATTATACAAAGGTCCGTAGATCGTAACTACGCTCTGCTACCATTAATGTTTAGTCCATCCGGTTGCTCCATATAAATGGATTCTTGTAGTTTTCCATTTAAAAATGCAGTTTTAACATCCATCTGTTCCAAATAATAATTAAATTGATTTCCAATAGATAATAATGTTTTTATAGTTGACATTTTTGCCACTGGAGCATAAGTCTCGTTGTAGTCAATTCCAAATTTCTGCAAGTATCCCTTCGCGACCAATCTCGCTTTATACTGAACGTCATTATTTCCAATAACCTTTTTATTAAAAACCCATCTACTTTTAATTATCGTAGCGCTTTCCGGCCTTTTTACTAAAGTCCATGTATTATTTTTTAGTAATGAATCGATTTCGCATTGCACCGCTGATTTCCACTCATCCGAGTCTGGTTGTTTCTCTATATCTTTATAATCTTTAGGACTTTCGTTCATCATACTAGTGTACAATCCAGTTACTTCGTAATCTTGAAAATGGCTTGGTAACTTTGTTTCTCTAACACTCCTTCTGACTGGTTGCTCATTTTCGGCATCTTGTAATAAATGATCCTCACTTTCGATTTTTTGTGTTTCATTACTGTTATAATCTTCACTATTTTCTATTTGATCTACATTCATTGGAACTGTAATCCCCTTTAAATCATTGATCGTTTTGTTTTCATCAATAAATACATTCCTTGATGTTTTAATTAATTTCTCAAAAGGAAACCATAACCTGTAACCATTTTCAGCATACCCAACATGTATGCATTCTTCGCTTTTCTGATCAAGCTTCGTTCTAAACCCGCTTGGAATATACTTATAAGCTACACTTCCAAACGCCCTCAGCTTTGCAATATTTGGTTTCTTTTGATAGAACATTTCCGCAGGAGAAATATTTGCTTTTAACGCTCGAGTTGGGCATCTATTTATTAGGTATACCGCGCACCTCACGGCTTCACCCCATAATTCTTTTCCTAAATTTGAGTCCAGTATTAATGCTCTGGCTTTTTCAACTATCGTCCTATTCATTCGTTCCGCCACTCCATTTAATTGAGGACTATACCCAGGTGTGTACTGTAATCGAATACCATTTTTATTGCAGTATTCTATCATTAGCGAAGATCTATATTCGCCACCTCGATCACATCTCAAAGTAGATATTTTTCCATTAAATTGTGCTGTTACACGCGCCTCATATAATTTAAAGTAACTAAATAATTCACTTTTCCTCTTTAATAAGTATACCATAGTAAAATGTGTGTAGTCATCAATAAATGTTGCAAAATAATTATAACCATCGTATGTTTGTGGTTGTATAGGTCCACATAAATCGGAATGAATCAATTCCAATGGCCTTGTACTTCTATTACTTATAGTTTTATTGTATGGCAAAATTGTCTGCTTACTTTTAATACAGATGGCGCATGTATCTGTGCTGCTTGCATTATTACTTCGTTCGACCTTGAAACCATCGACCATTTGATTTGTATATAATACATTCATATTGTTAAAACTCGTATGTCCCAATCTTCTATGCCATTGGGCTAGACTGCAACCATTTCCATAACATAAATTGGTTTGTGATTTATTATCGATGATAAAATCTATTACATATAAATTATTTTGTTTCAAACCGACTGCTAATAATTTATTTCCTTTGAATAATGAAACTCTGCCTTCATAAAATATTATTTTGTATCCTGAACTTTCCAATCGTTGAACAGATAAAAGATTGTGACGCAAACCATCTCTCACATATAAAACATTATTAATACTGCCATTTACAAAATTACCGTGTGCTTCTAGTAGTATATCAATATTTCCTTTTCCATTTGCTAAAAGGTCCTCGCCTTGTTTTGCCGAAGCAATTTTCACAGGCTCTCCAAATTGCTCGTACGATGAGAAACAATTATTTGTATTTATCATGTGATCCGTTGCACCGGAATCCACATACCATCGCACAATATTCGTATTAAAATATTCTGGAGCACTCCCCAATAAAAATGCAACTTTATCATCTTGTTCCTCTCCTTGAATAAAATGCACTTGCCGATTGTATCTGCATTCAAAACTTTTATGCCCAATACGTCCACAATTGTAGCACTTCACTTTTAATGGACCCGATGTACCACTCTGGTTGCCTACATGTCCACCAATATGGTTACTTTGGTTGTTAACATGACCACCATGATGATTACTTTTATTCCTTGGTGTCACATAAGTTGTGCTTTTAAAAGCTGTTGATGTATTGGCATCTTCAGATTTTTTTTGGTTAACTTCCAATTTTTTTTTTCGATTCGAAGTCTAATAGTTTTCGTTTTACAAACTCAATGGTTAATTTGTCTTCATCTACAGTATCTATCGCTGTTACTATACTATCATAGGATTTAGGTAACGCTAATAACAAGTGGCAAATTATATCGACTTGTTCTATTTTTCCCCCGGAGCTACGTAATTCTCTTACTATTTCGTCAAATTTTATATAGAAACTTTCCAGCGACTGGCCTTCCGTAAATTTTAACGTCATCAATTTACGTCTTAAAATTAATTGACTTGCAATTCCTTTCCTCTCAAATACGCTACATAATGTACTCCAAATATCGTGTGATGTTAATTTATCTTTTATAACTTCCAAATAGTTATCACTGATACACTGTATTATTAACGTTTTACATTTTTTGTCTTTTTTGATCCATGCTGCATCATCGTCTTTCTCATATTTTTGCTTAATGCAATCTAAGCATTCATTTTGATCCAACAAATTTTCCACTCGAAATTTCCAGTTGTTAAAATTTTTCCCGTTAAATTGCACTATTCCAAATTTCTCAAATGTGCTCGCCGCCATGTTATTATTATATGTTTTAAATTATTTTTTTTTTTTTATTAGATTAAATTTATATTTCACACCAACAATTCAATATTACGTAAGTATATATTATACAAAATTTTATTAAATTATTTTTATTTTATACGTTTGGCCTGGGCCCATAACCTGATGAAATTTGGATTGAATTAAAACACTTTTATTCGATATAATATAATGCTCCATTTCATGTTATACTCTTAACATTTTTATTACAACTAAAACAACTAACAAAAGAGAAAACTTATTTCAGGTTTACCAACATCAGAAATTATTAATTCAACCGTAACCAGGATTGGACAAATATATTTCAACACCTTAATAAAATATTTTATATTTACCAACAGAACCAAAGAACTTATAATACTAGGTGGGAAATAAGAACAGCACATTTCTATATTAAATTCGCGTTACTACAAGTTTCGTTAAAATTTAGTATAGTTTTACATAACAGATGGCATACCAACCGTTTTAAGCAAATCAATAGATGGCACCAAACGATTCGAATTTTAAAACTTAAGTGGTAATATTTCGAAATATTACATGTATTTTAAAACCGACCTTTAAGCGGGATCAAATGTACAGTTTTATTGTCAATATTGACGATTAGAGCATCACGGATTCCACGTAGCGGAATTTTTCTATAATAAAATTAGCTATCATTGACGTTAAAAATAAAAAAAAACTTGACGTTTAAAATAAAACTATCTATCCATTGCCGTTTAAAAACACACAGCCACCTAATTTCGAATACAAAAACAACAAGACAAACTTCAAATGGATCGTTCTTTTTAATAATCATTTTTTCCGCGAGAGGAGCTTTGCCTACTTTTACAATCGTCAATTATTGTATTGAGTGCGGAACCTGCTTGGGTTCCAGCCAACTTTAATAATAATTGTATTGAAAATATGTACTTGAAGGCTTGCTGTACACGAGTTAAGAAATATTTGCTAGGAAATCATAGCCGATCTCTCTCTGAGAGAATTTTTGTGTGATTAAGAGAATTTATGTGTGATTAAGTTGGTCGTCTGCGAGTTTTTTGCTCAAAGTTAAATATATTTCAACTCAAAGAAGAGAAAAAGGGGTGTGTTTTTCGTCATTTTAGTTGATTTGATTGGGAGAGAGATCGGCTATGATTTCCTAGCAAATATTTTCTAACTCGTGTACAAGCCTTGAGGTCGATTATGTACAATATGCGATGTTGTTGTTGTTTTACTCGTATAATTTTTTGAGTACCACAAGCAACTCGTAATGGTTGAAATTATTATTTTAAAAGGAATAATGAAACAAAAAATAAAAATTAGTAATTTTAAAACTGATCAAATAAATTTTGTATGGATTTTAAGGAGTTTTAGTTGTCAATTGATTCCATTTCAATAAGACAGACCCTTATTGGTGTGGTGATTTTACGAATTTATTAATAAATATGTAAAACATTTAATAGGTTTATTACATAAAATGTATTTGTAGGTAATATTAATTTAATACTTTGTATGATTTTACTCTTTTTAATACAAATTATTAATAATTAAATTTTTATTTCATTTTCGATTAGTTACGAGATTAATTCATATATTTTATGTACATTTAATCCAATAAATAAATAAAATAAAATTATTCATATGGATTTTATTTGAAATTTAGTTCTTTATGCTTAAAACACGAAACATCGTTTTACAACACAAACAGTTCTGTCGAACGCTATAATTTTTAAATTTCAATAGAAGAGTATTGTCATTATTCAAAAATATTATAAATATTATGGTGATTAATTAAAACAGTTTTAAAGGCCATTACTGGCCCCTTACTGAGTCAACAATTTGGCTCCAGCGGTTTCGATCCCGAGCATGCTAAGACAATCTGAAGAGGCCAAGTCGTTCTCTACACCGTGGAGCCATCGTCGCCTGCAACGACCTCTGCGCCTACCATATGGTGGCTCTCCTTTCAGAGATCGCTGAACAATTCGTTCCGGATCAGCACGCAGAACGTGCCCGAGCTAGCGTACTTGCTGCGATCTTACTTCATGTACAATATCGGGGATCTTCATCAGATCTCTGATCTCGATATTGTACAGAGCTCGGTTGGTACCATCTATTTCGCGTTTAGGGCCGTAAATCACACGCATGACTCTTCTCTCAAATGTTAGGAGCCATCTCGTACTCATCCGTCAGCGCCCAACTTTCACATCCAAACATAACAACGGGCCTGATCAACGCTTTGTAGAGCTTCAGCTTCACGGCACTTGACTAGAGGATACAAAGAACGACTGCCAGCTGCCAGCCGCACTTTAATATCCTCACCCACACTGTTATCGTGAGTGATAAGAGAACCCAAATATTTGAACCTCCTCACTCCCTCAAACGTGTAGTGGCCACTACTAAAACCTGGTGTGCCATTGTCCCTTATACCAGAGATCAGGTATTTCGTTTTGGACTCATTGATCTGAAGTCCAACTGACGCTGAGAACTCTACAAGCGGATCAAGTATTTCTTTCACTCCGTTGCTATTCAGTCCAATCAAGCATATGTCATCTGCATATGCAAGCACCTGATTGGACTGGCGATATAAGATGTTACGCTGCGGTGTTTCAGTTTTACGAAAGATGTACTCCAACATGAGATGTATAAAGAGTATCGGGGACAGAGCATCTCCCTGCCGAACACCCGAGTTAACTGCAAAAATTGTCGATAGCCTGTTCTCAACTTTAACACAGCATTGAGATTGCGTCACTGTCATCCTACATAGTCGTACCAGTTTTGTTGGCATTCCTAGGTATTCTAGGGCAGACCACAAACTCTCTCGATTGATCGAGTCATAGGCCTGCCGGAAATCCAGGAACACCTGATGTACGGGGATGGATGTCTCATAATATTTAGATAGAATCATCCGCAGCGAAAAGACCTGATCGGTAACTGATCGATTCGGACGAAATCCTCCTTGATAGTCACCAACCAAGCCCTCCGCTAGAGGAGTGATTCTATCCAATACAATGTATGACAGTAATTTGTATGCTGTGCAAAGGAGAGCTATACCGCGATAATTCTCACACTTCAAGCGGTCTCCCTTCTTGAAGATGGGGTATATCGCGGCCACTTTTCATTCGTCAGGCATAACTTCGGTTCACATACTAATCGAATATGGTCGAAAAGACAGTTCCACAAAGTATCCTCTCCGAATATCAAGAGCTCCGAATTAATGCAGTCCACTCCAGGTGAACGGTTTCGTTTCTTATGGTGATAGTTTGATGAAAACCAAAATACTTTCAATATTAGCCATTTATTGACTATTGACGATTGTAAAAGTAGGCAAAGCTCCTCTCGGGAAAAAATGATTATTAAAAAGAACGATCCATTTGAAGTTTGTGTTGTTGTTTTTTTATTCGAAATTAGGTGGCTGTGTGTTTTTAAACGTCAATGGATAGATAGTTTTATTTTAAACGTCAAGTTTTTTTTTATTTTAAACGTCAATGGATAGCTAATTTTATTTTAGAAAAATTCCGATACGTGGAATCCGTGATGCTCCAATCGTCAATAATATTGATAGTTTCTGCTTTTTTATTGACAAATAGTACATGTATATTTGAAGTACAACCTAGGTTGGCTTGTACACGAGTTAGGAAATATTTGCTAGGAAATCATAGCCGATCTCTCTCTGAGAGAATTTTTGTGTGATTAAGAGAATTTTTGTGTGATTAAGTTGGTCGTCTGCGAGTTTTTTGCTCAAAGTTAAATATATTTCAACTCAAAGAAGAGAAAAAGGGGCGTGTTTTTCGTCATTTTAGTTGATTTGATTGGGAGAGAGATCGGCTATGATTTCCTAGCAAATATTTTCTAACTCGTGTACAAGCCTTCACTAAAACCTGAGTTGAGTTTTCTTATAGTTAACTCGACTCGGCCTTACAAATTTGTAGAGTCGAGTCGAGTTACCTCTAAAAAAAAGTGTCTTTTCGTACTAGTTCCTGCCGACTGTTGAAAGTTGAAACATTATTATTATTACCACCTTTTTCTATTTTTTACACGTTAGCATACACGATACACGTTTAAAAAGTTAACTTGGATTTAATCCAAAGTTACTACATGATGAAGCTACCGTGAGCATCAAATTACTATGCAACTGTATCAAAAGTATTTTGGTCGTTTGAGGCAGTTGGTGCTTGTCAATAGTTTTATCCAACATTGACAATATTGGCAGATGCACAATAATCGATGCACGCATTCAAATAACTATAAATTATGATTTATTTGCTCGTATTAAGCCAAAACAAATTTTATAATTATATATTTTTCTAAGAGCCTGTCCGAATTCATCCTTAATCGACTAAACTAAAAATATTCGTGAAGTTCTACTCAAATAATCATAGATGTCACTAAATTAAGAATGTCTAGCGTCCGAATTCATTATATTCTGTGCTGGGATGTTCTATCATCACTTCGATTCGCTTCGATAGACATTTGTGTCTCTTTTTTTACGAACAAAATTGTGCTCCATTGCGTTTTTTGAATTACGTTTTGTCTATTGCGATCTCAGCCTGTTAGACTAAATTTGCAAACTATCTCTTTTTCCTATTTTCATTTGCCATCGAAAATAAAAATATTGGTGATATTTTATCGCATGATTTTATAGAAATAGAATCGAGTAGGCTATGATCACAATATAAATTGCGAAATAGAATACAATTTTGTTCGTAAAAAAAAAGAGACACAAATGTCTATCGAAGCGAATCGAAGTGATGATAGAACATCCCAGCACTGGTTTCTAAATAATCTGTCAAATAAATTTTTCGAGAAATGAGTGATATTGAAAATAACGATGCCATTGGCACTGAAGATGAATTTATTATATCATGCGTAAGTGAAATAATATGCAGCTACGTATTGTCATTATCTTTAATTGATGAAAACTCGTCACCCGTATCAAATAAAAGGGTAATAAAATTAATGAATAAAATATTTTTATAACATAACCTTACATTTTGTTTACATTTTTTAGAAACTAGGCTATTGCTGTGAATTCGTTCCGTATCCGTTTGTTACGGATGATTTATTCATAATAACAATTTATTATTATGATTATTTATTGTTTAAAAAAAAAATATTGAATATATTAAAACGCTACCGTTCAAAATGAAATCACAGTTTAGAATGATTTAGTCTAGTCGAATACTACACTTTTGCGCGATATTACCGCCTCTCGCGGAAAAATGGTGGTAACTATTTAGTTTAGTCGATTAAGAATGAATTCGGACAGGCTCTAATGATTTGATTAATGTTTTTAGTAACGTATTCGTGATTTGCATTTTCTACGGTTATTATCTACTATAGAATGTAGATATATCCACAGAATTATATTACGACATAATGCTTTTATACTTTCAAATTCTCGAATCTCGATGCATATTAAAATCAACTACAATGTACAATCAATATATATTCTACATAATGTATATCGAAAATTTAAAATTTATTGATTGGGCATGAACATGAAACAATAATAATTTTGTAAAAGCTTTGCGTTACTTCGACCATTAAATTTTGATTCGATTTTTTCGAACTGTCAATTGTCACTTCTGAATAGTCGAAAGAAAAAATGGCAGAATCTATAAAGCGGATTCAACAAAACAAAAATAAATCAAGAAAACCAAAAAATGACCTGATTAAAATTTCATTACGATCATATCTCAAGGGACGAAATTTTTCGGTAATTATAAAAAATCGGGTTTTAATAATATTTTATTATGTGCTTAAGAGAAAATATTAATTTTTCTAATTTCCAATATAACCTCACTTTTGAAATTATTGTTTATATTTGGTTAAAATATTTTTCGGTAGACACTGGATAAACTCCGGAAACCTGAAAAGTTAACACAAACTTCGGTGGAAATGGCGGAAAATATAGTGATCGATGGTGAAATATCAAGCCAAAATTCATTTTCCTATTCAAATGTGTTTTGTTTGAACAATAACCCAAGTCAAGTAGATTTACAATTTACAAAGTGAGTATAGAAAATCTTACAATTAAATTGGTTCTATCTATTTTGTATACATTTTTAGGTTCGTAACATTTATACAATCGCAGAAATCAAAAGTGAAATCTGAACTACAGCAACTGCTACCACCGTTATTATGTCATTTATATATTGAAATGCTTAAAGGTCGAGATTGGCGACCAGCTTTGGATTTTCTAAAGAAACACTCAAATATTGTGGCTCCAATTGAATCTGTATGCAGATCACCTGGTTTCAAATTAAACGGAAATATCAATAATTCACCGCTGTTCAATGATGATAAAATCTTGCAACATAATGGATTGTCGCCTATAACATTTACATCTGATCAACTAACAACTGAAAACGCGCTGATGCTATCAATGCCCGAAAATGTTTTCGACTCAGTTATGAATGAAAATAATTTAAAAGAATCATTTAAGCAACTGATTCAAATTCTATCAACCGTATCGAAATTACAAGAAATTGATCAGCATCCGATTATAACCTCATTTCGATCATGCAAATATCAAATCAAGCTGAGGGAAAAATCTTCGAAATTATTAAAAAACTTTTTATCAAAACAAGGACATCTGATTATAATACAAATTATTCATAAATGGTTTCATATAGAAATCGAGGAGTTAGTGAAATTAGTGAGTGATGATGATAATGAAGAAGAAGAGGATTATATGATGCTGGGCGATAGTTACGATGATTTTGATAGTTTAATTCAACTAACCAATAATGATAACATAAATGATTTAGCATCATTAGATTATAATATAGTTGATAGTAAGTTAATGAGTAGCAATGATATTGTTAATATAGAAAGTATTATGAAAATGGAAATGCAAAAAAGTCCTATGACAAATTCGATAAAAACTAAAGTAAATCAATTAAGTACTGATATTACATGTGGTGAAACTATAATTTCAAAAGATTCAAAGAATATGAATTTATCATATTCGTATATAGACAATGTAGATAAATCAAATGCTCGTGATGATTTAATAGAAGCCTACAGTAATATAGCATCTTCAACTGTAATACGATTGGTTAATATAGAGGCAGATCATTCTAGATTATGTTCGGCTAGTATTGATCAAAATGAGTGCCATATCGTTGGGGGCTTTGATAATTCAAATATACAAATATGGGCGTTAAAGAAAAGTAGTAATTATGGTCGAAAACCATTTTCGTGTTTGAATAATCGATCTTGTCAATGGAATATTGAAAATTGTGATCAATTTGATATTGAATGTACGAGTAGTGAAGATAATTCCAGCTCAAGTGATACTGATGATGACAATGTTGTGATTAAAAATCGATTTCGTAGTAAATCAGCAAAAAAAGTGAAATGGAAAAAATTTATGGAGGCTAGGTGTAGTTTGAACAAAATGAACTCAAACGGTTATGTTACAATGCGAGGACATAGTGACTCGGTAACTGATGTATTATTATCACAGTACAATCCATTACTATATAGTGTTTCAAAAGATTGTACAATGCGGGCATGGAAAGCATCGGATTATGCATGTGGAGCGGTTTATCGAGGTCATAATTATCCAATATGGTGCATAGCAGAAAGTTCCAATGGATTATATTTAGCAACCGGATCAAAGGATAAAACAGCAAGACTATGGTCAACTGATAGAAATTTTCCGTTATTTAGTTATGTCGGTCACACACAAGATATAGATGTAAGTTTTAATAAATCGTTATTCTATACAACAGTATAAAATAAAAATTTATCGTTATGTAATATAATGGCAGGGATACTGTATAATGTATGATTTATTATTATTTTTTTAAATAATTTAGACTATTGCTTTTCATCCGAATGGAAATTACATAGCAACTGGATCATCAGATCTTTCACTGCGGCTATGGTGTGTTACGAGCGGGAAGTTATTTCGAGTATTCACCGATTGTAAATTGCCTATACAAACAATAGCATTTAGTCCAAATGGAAAATATTTGGCAGCCAGTGGAGAAGAATATAAAATTAGAATATTTGATTTAGCAGCTGGATCGCAATTGCACGAATTACGCGGGCTTACTGCTCCTGCTACTCATATTTCATGGAATAAAGATAGTACAAAATTTGCATGTTCATCGGCTGACGGAAGCTTTAAAATTTGGAATACATTAGAAGCAGAAATCGAGTAAGAACATTACATTTTCTGCCAAACTAGCAAGATGTATAATAATTTAATGTTTTTTTTTGTTTTTTTTTTTCAGAGGAACATTTTCTAAGTCACAAATTCCTTCAACTTCCACATCAACATTGTCGTCCCAAACATTAAATAGTTCTTTATTGTATTCTAGCACAACTAATTGCAAACGACTTATCAAAGTAAAGTATAATATTGATAATTCAATAGCATTGATTGGAAATAGTTAAGTTTAATATAAATTAGTTACACGTATTTCCGATTCTGAAATAAAATTTTTATAATTTATATAAAAAAGTGGTCTAATGTTTATTTTTGAACTTAAAATATATTACTATTTGAACTATTATTGTAATCAGTCCAATTACTGTTTGACATAATAAATCCTCTTGTGGTTTTGGGATTTTTTTTTTAGAATTTAAAAATGTTCACAAAACTGGTGAAATGATTTTGAAATTAATCAATTCGATGCTCGCTATAATTATCTATTCTAGAATTTCACCGCAACCCTTAGTTTAGATCTTTACGAAATTTATAAATAAGGTAAATATTATTATGTTTACAGTAAGATTATTCCCATATTATATTTTAAATGGTAAGTTGAATTTTAAATATGTAAAATTATATTTTAACTCGATTGAGGTAATTGCATTTCTTTGGTATATGTCTAAACGAGTAATTAAACAAACCAAATAATACGTCATAGACTAAAATTTAACTAACTTTGGAAAATTATTTGTAATTTTATAATTTATAGTACATACCTACCATATAGGTACATTTTTAGAAATGATGTTTAAAATTACCTACCAAGGAGAATCAATTAATAAATTTCACTGTGCCATATCAGTCAATTAGGAATATTTAGTACTTTCTTCGAGGAAATATAAATATTAAACATGATGTTTTCGTTTAAAATAATTTATTGAATTTAAATGTTTTCTCTATTTATTATTTATTAAACATAACTTAAGTTATAATAAAATACAATTTTAGTTTTTTAAGATAAAACTACAAAGAAAAATGTATTCCTTATTTACAATACAAGTAAATAATTGATTATGCAAAAAATACTAATAAAAAAATAATATTTTAATTAATATTAAATTTACAACAAAAACAAATAAAAGACCTAATATTGGATAATCTCTAAGCATTGATAATATTGAAATTATCTTTTAAAACGACCTTTCATTAGTTGCATTGCTTTTGCCATTAGTGGGGCTTTCCGTGGTTTTGAACCTAAAAAGTTTTTCGATTAGTTAGTTATATTATAAATCGTCAGAAAACGTAAACAAATCTTACTTGATCCTTGAACTTGCGCAAAATCTCGTGATCCTGCCGCCACTTTTAAACGACTATCACCCACTTGTCCAATATTTGATGTTATATTACTTAGGGCGGCAACACGTGCAGCTGGCGTAGTAATTAATTTTCGGTCCGTTCCAAATTGTATTTGTTTATTTCGTATATTTCTAGGAGCTTTGGCAGTACTATCAATATATGCCAATTTTGTTTGTTTTACGGGAACTGATTGAACTTGAGTTTTTTTAATATTTTCTGTAAGACTTGCTAATTTTGATTCCTGCTCCTCTAAACATCGCTAAAATAATAAATAAATTACCATTAAACAGTTATAATAAATACAATTTGTAATAACTTACAATAAACATTTCCCGCCATGTTTCCATCTCCAGTCGTTTTTTTCCCTTGAATCGTCGGTTACAGTGCCCTTGCCATAGAACATCACTGTCGTCCATTAAATATGGATTATAGTGTTCAAAATTAAATAGTTGCTCTGCTGATGCACGATCCAAAATAGGTTTTAATATATCAAATGGCACTCCGCCAGTGTATTCTAGCGCGTCGATATTTTTCTGTAATATTCGAATACATAATTCAAGCAATGGTGGGACTACTGTAATGCTTGATTTAGTACCGGAATAAACTTTTGTTCTCATTGTTTTTGATGATATGCTAGCCCCGAATGCCTCCTCGTCTGTCATGAATTTCTTTTGAGGTTTATTATTAAAGAATACACAGTCCATTACGATGGGGTTCAATGGCATTGGCTTATAATTGTTTGATATTGTTGGTACTAAGTCTAAACTTAATTCTGCTTCAAGTGGTCTCAATTTGACACTTGGCGCAAGCAATAATGGTGTAGATGACGATGACGGTGTTGAAAGTACTGAAGGTGTTAAACATTTTGAAGAAGATGGTTTTGAAGAACTCGGTTTTAATGATTTGCTGCTAGTTGTTAAACTACTACTGGGAGTTGAAGATTGGAATTTATCCTGCTTACTCTGTGTTGGAGATTGAGTCTTTTTTTTGGGCGTCTTTTTGGATGATACCGGTTCAAGCATTCCCAAAGCCTCGGCAAAACTGGCACCCGTAGATTGATCAATACCATCTCCATCTTTTTCATCATCACTTCCATGAACCCGTTTTTTGACAGTCTTATTTGAATCGTAAGTTTTAGATTCTGCCTCAACTGTTTTATTCCGTTTTTCCTTACCACTCTTTTCAATTCGGTTTTGTTTGACGTCATTCTGTTGTGGAGAAGCCTCTCTTGAATGTTTAATTATATTTTCACCATTCTGTTGGTGACCACTACTTGACTTCTCTTTCAAATGCTCATCATCATTGTCTTTCCTAATTTTTTCATGTTTAGATTTTCGGTGACTACTACTGCTGCTACCATGCTCTTTAGATTTAGAATGCTCACGATGTTTACTACTGCTACTGCTATGATGATGATTTGAAGATGACGATGTAGACGATTTATGATCCGATTTGCCTTTCTTAGTACTTTTTGATTTTTCATCGTCGATAACTAATTTATTATCTTCAATGTCTGACAGTTTATCACTTAAGGAATCTTCTCGTTTTCTTTTACTATTACTGATGTGTGAGGAGGTTGATTTTTCATGTTTATGTGATGAATGCGAATGGTTTTCATTGTCTCGAGGTTTATCTTTACTACTACTACTACTTTGATGACCGTTTGATGATTTTGTATTGATCTTTGTATGTGATTTTGAATGACTAGATGATTTGCTTGTTGAACTATGATGTTGATGTTTTAACTTATGTTCAATATCATTTAAATCACGGTCAATATGGAGTTCACTTTGTGTAGATATATTTTCCTTATGTTTCACTTCTTTCCGATGGCTTGGTTTTTCTTCATTATATTGATGATTATGAGTATCTGAACTATGGTGTGGTTCATCGAGTTCCTTTTTTATTTTAACCTCGATTGTTTGTGACTTACGATTTTCTGGTGAAGAATCTGGTTCTACATCATCACGATCAGAGTTTATGTTATCGTCTGAAACCATAAAAAAAACTTTATTAATTTGTTCAACAATTTTAGGATGGCTTTTAAGTCATAGTGTTTTATGGACATTTATTCGAGACCGTAATAAATAACAATGTCAATTTTTGAATTAGATATAAGGCAGATCGATTTTATCTATTTCAAAAGTTTGACATTATTTCAATTTAATTTAAGGTTGACTTATATTTACCACTGTCCTCCAGAACTATCCATAGAAAGACAAAGATTATAAATGTCACACCGAAAAAATTATGTGAATTACTTTATTAACTCATGACAAATTTTGCTTATCAGTAGCAGGTCATTGCCATTAATAATATTAAACAAATCTATTGAAATGTCTATAAGCTTGTGTTTTGGAAGGTTTCTCTGTTCAAAGCATCTAATGAAAATTTGTATTCATTCACAATTTTAAATGAAATATGTATGCAGTTACTAAACTAACTCTTCTTTTAGCTAAAACTTTAGGATTCATAGATCTTAACTACTAGTAGATGATCAAATAACATATGTTAGAACTCTGCGAATACCAAACCGTCTCATATAATAATCGAAGCTAAGTTTGTGTTAAGATGAAGTGATTGCATTTTACAGTAATTTTTGTAAATGTTTGTTTGATGCGGTTTCTAATTAATTAATACGACTGCCGCCTCATAGCTCGCTGTGAACCTTATTGAAATTTGTATTTCAAAAGTATATATTTAGAGATCAATTGGTTCAAGCAATCTGTTTATACGGAAACAACCCCTACTAACATTAAGCAAGAAACACTAGGAATCATAAGTTATAACTGCTGACGATAACAAATTTTACAAATAAAATCAAATAATTTCTGGCTTTTTCAAAATCCAGTTCACACAATGTGAAAGCGAATAGTTGCAACGAAAAATTCACTGGACGGTTGGTGCGTTAAATTGTAAATACCTATCTAATTAAGACTTTTTGAACGCCATGTACAAATTTCAACGTAGCATTTTCCTAGGTAGGTATTAATTTGACAGCCATTTTTGCAAAAACAATAATGACATATTGTAATTTGCAACTAATAGCCAAAATATTCACTAATAAAATAAATATAGAGCAAATAATTATAATTAATTTACCATCAGATTTTTCACTTTCTTCAGCTTCATTTTCGCTTGATTCTTCTGCTGCTACCATCTCCTTCCATTTTGTTACCAAAGCTTTGGCTTTTGCCCCAACTTCTCCATCAAATTTTCGCAATGAATTTACCGTCCGGCCAATTCCAGTCTCTTGTAAATGTTGCACAGTCACAGGTAGTTTACACAATTTATTTAGACAATGCAGAAGCTAAATTATATCGAATTCAAATGGTTAACCTATGCCAAAATATGAGCTATTAGTTGTGTCGTAAATACATACTCTTTTCTCATCATTGGAAGCTTTTTCTATACTTTTTTGATAATGATGCACAATATCTTCGACTGAGGTCATATTTTAAAAAATATTTCTAATAACTTAATTCAAATAAATTTATATTTGTTCAAATTATACGAATAAATAGATAATATCACCACGTTTGATCAGCTGGCACAGACAAAAAAAATTAAATTGGAAAAAAATATACTTCGCACTTTTAGCGTATAAATTATTCATATTTATGGTAATAAAATTTTTATTTTAAACTAAATAAAAATACATTTTGAAATAATTGTTTTGCTTTAGCACTTAAATAATTTATTTAAACGAAATGATTTTTAAAATCACATCAAAACTTTCTTTCAAAATAACAAAATTTCAGAAGAATAAAAAATAAAAAAAATATGTCGACGTTCCTTTTGATTAAAATAAGAATAAAATATATGGTCGTCTTTTTCTATAAAGTGTATGCAGAGTGCAGACCGATAAATAAAGCGAGACAAAAAATAGAGTGACAGCTAAATTGCTAGATCTAGTGTACATATTTGATGCTGAATTCTGAATATACTTAGGGTTGATGATATGGTAAATGTCAAAAATTGTTATTTAATTCAGCAAACGACATTACAAAATATTTTATTCAAAGTATAACAATAATTATTTGTATGTATATACAAAGCTCACAATATTATAATAAAAATTATGATAAAATTTCAGAAATTTTAATTTTGGCGGCGGTATGTACATGTAATATAAAAATTATGATGTACATGTACTAAAATTTTAAACAGTTTAGAACCTGTATTTGCTCTTTGGCTGCCTTTTACATTATTTCCATCAACCTATTCCACACGAGCTTAGATGAAGCGAGACAAATATAATTTTCATAATTTTTATTTGAATTAAATTTTCCACGATATGACGTCACAGAACAAATAAAAAACAACATATAGCAAAACCAAACCAAACCAATCCGAAAAACTGAAATAATAAGAATAAGAAATAAAAGTTGATAAAAATACGACTTCAATTTGCGATTTTGATTTAGTGTGTCGGTACTTTTTGAATTAGGAAGTGGTGTCTGTTGGGAGTTAAATTATAGTTATATATAATATTATTTAAAAATTAAAAATCAAATATGTTTCACCTAAAAACTTTGGCTAGAAATGTTAAGGCAAGGCAAGAATTGGGTACACTTGTTCGTGCTCTTCCAGTGAGTGTATCGAAATCTAGGGATTACAGCGAGCGTAAAATTCCCGATAGATTAAAAAATGTTGTCACCGATAAAGATCCAAAATTCTTTGATATGGTTGAATATTTCTATCATCGAGCCTGTCAAATTGTTGAGGATAAATTAGTCGAAGAGTGGCATGGAAAATTATCGCATGAAGAAAAACAAAAACGAGTTCGAGGTATTCTTATGTTGATGGAACGTTGTGATCATATTTTGGAAGTAAGTTTTCCATTACGGCGAGATTCTGGCGAATTCGAAACAATTGTTGGTTACCGTGCCCAGCATTGTACGCATCGTACTCCAACAAAAGGAGGTAAGAAGTTAATAAATTTTGTAACAATATTATAAAGTGAACTTGATATTTTTCATCGCTTTATAGAACATCATGTTT
The DNA here is from genome assembly GCA_951394425.1 of Tipula unca. Taxonomy (NCBI): domain Eukaryota; kingdom Metazoa; phylum Arthropoda; class Insecta; order Diptera; family Tipulidae; genus Tipula; species Tipula unca. The sequence continues at coordinate 55,299,748 of OX596381.1, read as the reverse complement.
ATTGATTTTTCAAAATATGTACCATTTTGTGTTCCTTGTAGTTTAAAGAAATACATTTTTTATGTTTAATACATACCCTATATGAAATGAAAATAGGTATAGTAAAATTTATTTTTGGTGTTATATAACCACAATTTCTTCCAATAGTGGTATAGAATATTGTATAGTTCAACCCATAATAATTTAATTTAATTTAATTTAGTTAGGTTGGTTCGTTAAATAATTAGTATAAAATTCGTAGATCATAACCAAAATATGTCAACCGTATAAAAGGAATTATTAAAATTGCGTGGCATTGTTGCACCCGGTTTGCAGTGACGTGAGCTTATTGAGATTGAGTGGATTAAATTAGTTTTTATTGTAAAATTGCAAGAAAACCAACACTAACTAACCGGAATGCAATGGTATTGTTTGCAAATAATTTGGGAATTGCAAACAAAATTATCGATAATCATTTAGTTTTTATGTTTAAATTTCATTATAATATGTACTTATGCATTCTATAAAATGTTCATATGACGTATCTGCCATATAAAGCTATAAAATAACAATGTTTTTTTATCAGAATTTTTTCTATATACAAAAATGATGAAGACAAAGGAGTCTAATGAAATTATGTTTCATGGATTTATACCGGTTTGTATTGGTATATTCTCATACTTTTGGTAACACTGTTGCCATGTAAAAGCCATGCTACTTTTTTGATTAACAAAAACACACGAAATGAAAGGGGAAGGCCGATTGAATCACGTGTTTATTCAAATTGTACAATTCAGTTTCTTTGGTATAAATTTCACATTTCACTAAATTTACAGTGCAATACAAGTAGTATTATGATTTGTCACCCTCAGACTTAAAAAAAAATTGTTGAGCAAAGTAATAAAAATAATTTATACAATATAGCTATTGAATCACGATTTACCAAAATGATATTTTTTCCGGATTTCATGAACATGGTCACGCCCTTGATATTGGTGTACCATAGCAATTTAACTTAAGTGCAATGCGACACACTGAAATAGCCTTACGCAATCCGTTTAATAATCATAATAAATGTTAAATGTATTATAGTATTTGGTTATGCTCAGAAGTTTAATTTACATTTTAAAAACAATCATGTGTTCTGCTTTGGTTATCTTATTTATTTTTGACAAAAATATGATTCATTTAATTCTAATTTATTGAAAAATTAGCAAAATCAACCAATTGTTGATTTTAATGCTTGGCATTATGTTAATTTTCTAACAGACAAAAATATTTACTCTAAACAGCAAATTTAGATATTTATTTTTGTGTTGATCGATATTTGTATGATAAAAAAAATGATTAGCGAGTGAAAACGATCAAATGAATACAATCAATAATCATTACGTTAGCAGTTGTTTTCTATTGTATTATGGAATAAGGTTGTGTTGGTTTATCTACATGCTAAGTTTATCTTTACTATTATCATTTCTAAAATTAAAGTATGTATGTACGTATATAACACCTTCTTATATAAATATTTTTCGATTTTATTTTTATACATGATTAACACGTTTGCCAAGCCTACCGAATTTCTGGGGCATGCTGTATTTAGTAATACGCATAGAGACTGGTATGATATGGATAAATAAATGATTTGCTTGTTTTGATATGCAAATGCAATATTAATTTTCTAGACGTGCTAGCATTTATTCCGAGCTCTTAAATTTGAACACAAATTCTCATTTAAACTGTTTAACAATTGAGTATTTTAATCAAAGATACATAAGAATGCATTTTTAGCCATATGTTTTTATTATTATGCATATTTTCGCAGCCAGTGTTTCAGAAACCAGTGTCTACGACTAAGGCTAATATAGTAATAGGCGATAACATTAGTTTTTTAAAAATTGTTCAACAATATTTTCATCAACGGAATAGGAGGTGCCTTATATAGAATATTTGTTAGAGGCAATATTACCAGTCATACATTGTACGCATTCGTCAGTCAACTCTTAACAACGAACTAATTAAACGTTATGTAAGTTCGATTTATTGTTGTTCGTAGGGTATTTAGATTTTGTCAGCGGCAGAACAATTTTTAACCTTTGTCATGAGTGATAAAAGAACTTACTTAAAAGAAATTGGTTATTCACGGGTATTTAGTCCAATCACATAAATGTCATCTATATGCAATCTATATAAGTTGACCGATTTCGTTATAGACATTCTGGTATAGAGATAATTACATAATTGCCAATTTATGTTAACTTGTTTGCAAGTTTTACGCCTCTAATGGGAGATTTTTTGGAACAATACATCTGTATTATGTTTTTTTTAAATTATCCAATTTTATTGAATTTGGGTTTAAATAATTTTTTTTCTTTTAGCATTTTACTTTAACTACATACCTTCTATTTTATTACCTAGTTACATACCGCTGTGTTCATAATAATAGTAGTGAATTTGCTATTTTCATTTTTAAAGTAGTGTACATTTTACAATCTAGTTTATGATTTCTTTACAACATATATTTTGTTTGCACATGATTTATCAATGCAAAATTGTAACAAAATTGAAAACAAGCTTTACGGTACCGAGCAATCGTTACTTTTTATGAAAATAGCGAAACACTTTACCTCTCGAAATCAGCTGCACTACTATTTTTATGAACACCACTGTATCTTCGATTTTATTACCTAATTACGATGTCCATATATTGCTAAAAAGTTTTATTGTTGGAAAATATTTATAGTATATATGTATTATGTATATATAGTTTTTTTTAAATATTAAATTTAAATAAATTTTAATTATTGGAATTATTTTTATTTTATTACTCAATCCATGTTAAATATGTACTTTTCATTATTATTTAACTTATGTTTCATGAAACATTTTAATACTATTTTATATTAATTTGAAATGATTGCAAACAATTTTTATCGAAAATTAAGGAAAAGTTTATAATTTATATTATCATATAATATAGAACTTGGCCAAGAATAGTAAATAATATTAAGGTTTTTTTGATGGTACCTTAAGGTAGGGGCAGATACTCGATAGTTAGCAATTCGAAAATTTCAAGTACATTTACATTACACATACATTAAAATTAGATGAAAACTCGGTAAATTTGCTAACATTTTTTTTTCAGTTCGTAAATGACGCTTTCAGTTCCGCCAACTGTTGGGATTGTTGAGCAAAATCAACAAGTTGAGTTCTGAATGAGATTGATACTTAAAAATTTCATTTAATAATTTAAAGTACATTAAATATAATTTCTTTGAGAAATTAAATTTATCTACGTAATTTTAATTCTCGATGCTGACATCTTAAAAAAATAATTCGGTTTGATTTAGGTCATAGTTATTATGGGAAGATATATATATCTTATAAAGTGATAGTGATGACTGATGACAATATATTGGAAGACCTGAAAGCGTCCATTGATTACAAACGACAAAAATTGAACAGAAAATACTTGATTTATTCAACTGAAAATTGTTGGATTGCGCACGACAATTGAGTATCTGCCCCATTATAAATAAACACTCTTTATAGATCAGATGACTAAAAATTGTACACAGCGTTTATAAGTAATACAAACCAATGTCGATATTTTTGTTAATTAATATGTACATACTTATATACGTCTAGATATATAAACATATATACATATGTTTTAATGAATTTATTAGATTTTTCGTGTGTACGTGTTGAACTATATCAAAATAAATGTTTGTGTGTTATCAACTGAAAATGTGTACGTAAAAATTTTCAATAGAAATTGAAAAATAATAAATATAATAATATGTCTTGATTAAAAAAATGATTAGAGCTGAAAATTGACTAGCACAAAATTAGTTCATAAACCATATAAACAGTCAATTATCAATTTATTATTATTTTGTTTATTTATTTAGATTTTTTTTTATCATCTATTTACATCATATTACAGTTTACATTAATTATAAAATTAGACGATTAAAATAAAATAAAAGATATATTATTATTGTTATTATTAATAAACGTATGAAATTGTGCAATACTCAAATTAACATAATGTATGATGCATATAAATTATAATTATTATTTTCTGTATACAAAAAACACCTACTAGCCATACAATTTTTCTATTTATAATTTTTAGAGTTTCTTAGATATAATGTAAAATATCACGTGTTAACACGTACAATAATTATTTGAATCGTTATTGAATGTATTTAACATTCAATGTAGTATAAAATTAATCTAATTTTATTTGTAGATACATATTTGTCATACTATGAAAGATGATGTTGGATTACAATTTGAGTTCCACTATTAAATGGTTTATATTATTTTTGAATACTTTATAAACTTGAAACTTGAATACTTTATAAGTACCTACATAGTATATGGTTCCATAATAAGAATAGGGTTATAAAGATAAGCTGAAAAAAAAAAAAAAAAAAAAAATATATATATATATATATATATATATATATATATATATATATATATATATATATATATATATATATGTATATATATATATATATATATATATATATATATATATATATATATATATATATATATATATATATATATATATATATATTATATATATATATAGTTATATATATATATATATATATATATATATATATATATATATATATATATATATATATATATATATATATATATAGCTACATATTTTAAAAATTTATCATTAATGGCTATTCAAAATGCGAAAATAAATAAAAATATCGATTAGTATTTTAATTTCAAGGTTTTTGTTATTCCAATAAGCAAGAAAGTTTACTTGTTATATAATTTTCTTGAATCGATTTTTTTTATATTCAATATATTATGTAAAATAACTTTTCCACATTGTTTGATTGATTTACCGCATATATTAAACGTATTTTTGAGGCAAGACAAACATGATTTTCGTGTAAATAAATTAATTATCGATCATACAAAAAGATGTGTAGGTTTTTCGGCTTTATCTTATCAGAAAGTCACCTTCATTTTTTTTAATTTTATAAAGTGGAAATGACTTTTTGAATTGTTATAATCTTTATCTGGTACCTGTAATTATATATTCGAATACTCGCGTGTTTGGGAGTGTCTTAAAATAAATCTTTGGTAATTAGTACATTATTTGTGTATAAAATCAAAATTTTGATCCATAAAGGAAATTAATAAAAAATTTGGTGTTGATTACATGAAATGCGGCTATAGAAATGAAACTTGTCTAATTCGAATCAGATAAAAGGACAAGAAATGCGGCATATTTTGACTAAAACAATTAAAAAATTATATTTAAATTATATAAACAAATTTTCGTTTATATTTTTTTACGGAATAAAAAACACATTAGTATTTTTACAAATACAAGTTTCAGCAGCTACCACCAAAATAACGTATTTCTTATTAATTTTATTTCTCCATTTGACCAAAATTATAGTTTTTTATAAATTTGCTTTTCGCTCTAGATCCAATCCGAAATCATTTCATTTACATTTACAGCGGATTGATCTAAAGGAATTTCTTAAATCTGAAATATTTTTACGATTCGCTCTGAATTCAATAACATTGACTATGTTGCTTTGACCATTGTTACATTTAAAAAAAAATTACAAAAATTGCATTGTGATATGTCCAGAAATATATCTAAATTTAAAAAAATGGTACAATTTACAAATCGTAAATTCGTAATCCGAATTTTAGTTTTAATACCTGCCGCAAGTAGTCGATTTCATTCCAACACATAAACCAAATAACTATATGTACTTAACATACATATGTAGTAATGTACATCAAAAAATAAAAGATAATAAATAAATCTGTTGCTTTGTGAAAATATAAATCAAAAGCTAAATCTAATTTATCAATACACTTAAATAAAAAAACCTTTCGTGCAATATGTAATTTTAATAGTCGATTGCAATTGTAGCTAATTAAATTAAAATAAAATATATTTTTTTAAATAGCGGTATCGAAGTTTTCATTAGCTATCATAGTAGATAATAACTATTAAATTAAGCGCCTTATCTTATACTGTTGCTAAGCATGTTAATTTTGGCAATTTATACTTTTATGTAAATTGGATACACTTTACACAAACCTAAAACCTAAAACAAATATCAAATTGCGAAAAAAATAAAATGTTGATCGCCACGAGTAACTAGATTTTCTCTGAAAACGCTCTTTTTCGTAAATGAAGATATATTTTTGGTAAATTTGTGCTAAATATGAAAAATAAGACGCTTTAATATTATTGATTATTAAAATAAAATATCATACAAATTAAAAGAATACAAATATGTATATTAACTGAAATATTTAGGTATATGCTTATTATATTATTATTTCAATAATTGTATTGAAACAATTATAAAGGACGTATTAGAAAAGTCTTGCAGTAGATAAGAAATTTTACGACTATTTTCAAATTTCACCAGATCTTTCTAAAAAATTACCTCTAAATGTGGCGGTCCCGCAATAAAATGCAAAAATTTAAAGCGTCTAAATTAATTGGAAAATCTGCCATTAATAAAGGTAAGCAATAATGCCGTAATAAAAATAATAAAGATATATTTTAGAATGTCCCAAATCAGTCAGGTTATATATCCTAGTGCAAATATATAAGTGATAATCACAAAAATTACCTTTCATAATTAAATGTTTAAATTTTCTTTTAAATTTTATATTTAGTGGTTTGAGTGATAACCTTATGGAATGGAAAAAAAATAAATTGTCACTCTTTGTAATCAATTTGAGTGTCTCTATACAACTCCCATCACATTCTGTAATTTCATTCCACAATATATTATTTAATCATTTGATATACATACGATGAAGTTATCACAGATTTCCTAATTACATACATATTTGTTTCATGACGTGAATATTTAAGAATTTTGTTAATATGTAGTACAAACACATTATTACACTATGTTGATAATAAAAAACAATTAAATGGTTGACAACAATATTTTTGTTATTTTATCAGCGTGTATAAAAAAAAAATGTTTATTTCCTTAATAGTTGATTTTTATTTCTGTAATATTTCGGCGATACCGAGTACACACATGCGTACTAATAAAATAGTAGAAAGGCAAACAGATTTGTTTAAAATAAAATTTATTGCGGTATGTAATAGATCGCCTACCAGCAATATAATATCTATTTATATACAATATACATATTGCAAAGTTCTCGGTGCTGTACATGTAATAGTTACAAAATATGAAAAGTCGACATATACTTATAAAAAATAAAAATACTGTATCATTAATTTAATTCGAGTCATATGACAGTTACGTTATGACGTTAATGACACACCTCCAATTTGTTTTTGTTTTATTTAATGATTATAATTTTAGTAAAGCCAAAAACCTCGTGATATTTTTTTTTTTTGGTTTATTTAAACGAGCTAAATTAAGATCAGTACACAGCGATATTATGTAATGGATTAATTAATAAATTTAAAATAATTTTTGTGGTGCAATAGATTAAAATTGTGTACAAAATAATTGATGCACATATGTATTATATTTTATTTATTGGCTTTGTCACTAGGTAGTCAAATTGGCTGTAATGAAACTGGTTTTTGTGTTTGTCTTTTCAACGGATGATTCATTCTGTTGTTCATTCGGATTTATACACGATTTAATTCATTAATTCACATTTGGTGGTGCATTGCAGTGATTGTAGAATTAATTGTTTTAAGCATTTCCGGCCTAAATTTTATTTTATTTTTCATATTTCATGAGTTGTATTTTTCGTGTATGAAGATTATATAGTATTGACGGGAATCAGTATTTGTTTATATTTTATCAAAGGTTGATTTGGTTAAGTAAGCTTATAAAGAATTTGGAGGATTAACGATTAAAGAGAAAAACAATGGTTGCTATGTTATTTTTCTAAGAATTTAAACTAATTATTTAACAAAATAATTTATTAAATTGCAAAATCTACTCCGGTATTTATTCTGCTAGTAACGACTAAACTAACAAATACACAATTTGTAATTTCACAAAAATGTACTATTATGCTGGTCTATTAAAGCGTGTGTTTAACAATTCAATGAGTATCCAATGGTTTTAAAATAGATACAATTTCTGTTTTAACTTAAAATTTTATTCAAGCGCAACATTGTTGAAGAAAATTAAACTGTGACATGCTAATCTTATTGCTATATACGTAAGGTTGATGGACGACGATACATTTTAGAGTGGTTGTGTACATAAATATATATAAAGTCTGCATGTATACTATATAACATGTACAATTTTAAATATGTATGGATTTTGTTGTTTTGCATATATTCTTGGAGTAGTGCCAGTTTTATCTATTATTATAGAAAGACAACTTTACAGTGAACATTTTCTGATATTGCTTTTAATTTTCTGTTCTATAAATATTTGTTTTTATTGTTATATGTATGTATATACAAAATATATTATTGTTTATAAGTGTATACATACTATGTATATACTATAAGTATAAAAGGTATTTTCGCTCAACCTAATATATGGATGATTCACACACTATTATACAATAGTAAATATTATTATTTAATAAATATAATAATATTTATTGAATCCAATCGTACAAGATTAGTATATTCCGTATTTATTTGACACGAGGTATTCTTTAAATATTTTCTTTTTTCTTTTTTCAATATTTAAGTGGTGAAAACTCTTAAAATTTTCTACCTAGCGGCATAACGTTAATTTTGTTTTAATTTATTTTGATTTTTAAGAATTTATGTTCAAAACTTGGCATAAACCACCAAGTAATCACATGTGTGTAATTATTAATGGAATTTTATTACCGTTTACTTAAAAATAACATGAAAAATATTTTAAACAAATACGCTTTTGTCAATGTTAGAACCGATTATTCTGGTAAACACCGAAGTTGTGCACTAAAACTGAAACACATCAGATGAGCGACATTGGTTGACTTTCATTATACAAATTTTTTAGTTGATATTATTAATATATTTATAAAATAAATAATTTATAAATGCCTTTGTTGGTTAACTTGAGTATTTATAGAAATTCTATCAATTATATAATTCGCTTGGGTCTTAGCTAGATGTTATCGATTTAGTATAGAAATAATAAATGTAAAATCGATCGTAATATATACATATGTATGTACTTTGTTTTCAAAGATGCTAAAACAGACCAGGTTAACAGTTAGTTAATGTGAACTACTACAGAAATTTTAGAAATTTAACTTTTATAGATTTTTTACCAATAAACAGTGCACCCCATTTGTTAATATCTTTTGTTAATATCTAGTTTTTAGAACTGAAAAACTACTATTGTTGTATATATCGCCATTGTCGGTGTATTGTGGTACTCAATATGCAATATATGCGAAAGGTTTCTTGATATCGGTTTATACTCTGTACATTTATTTTGTTTTCAACTTCAATAACATATGATAAATATACTAAGAATTTTTTAGATACAAAATTAAATTAAGTTTTACATATTTAAATCTGAGATCCAGCATAATTTATCACGCCGCAATACGTTAAACAATCGAGTAAAAGGTCTTGGAATAAGCGGTAAAGACTGCACCTAGCCTATATAAAATGGTTAATTAAATGTTGTATTCTAGAAGAAATATAGGTAGCTAAGTGAATAATAAAATATGAAATTTTCAATTATGGTTTTTGTATATTATGGAATTTATAGTTAGTAATGTGAGTGGTTTATAATTTTTATTTTTAGATCTCGGGTTTGATTAGGTTATTATGAAATATTATATACATGTATATTTTTCAGTTTTACTTAACCAACTAAAATAAACTACAGAAATACTGAAAAAGTTTCACGATATGTTCTCTCTGAAAATGTCTTCGTTTATTTTCATTTTTATAACATATACATACTCACCAAGTTCACAGTTTTTATTGTATATGCATATCCGAAAACATATTATGTATAAACAATTTTTTGTTATTCAATTTAAATACAGTTTTGCCTTCATTCCTAATACCATTACTATAATATATAGATGCTTACGAAAACTATACTCAAAAATAAATTCTATGAATAATAACTCAAAATACTAAATAAATGAAATTGTATCACATGAAACTTATTACATTTTTTTAAATAAATATATTTTTTATTAGTATAACAAAATAACGTACATGTTTACTAATAAAAATTGCATTTGATCATTTATTTTCCAATGACATCAAGAACTGAGAACTGACTGACAATAATTATTATATTTAATTAATTTAAATATAGGAAATTACCGCTCATAAACGTAATGAAACTTCAAGAATGATGCATAATTATTAAATTTAAATATGTATATAAGCAGTACTACCGAAAAACTAAATATTAATAGTTTATTACAATGATTAATATTTGATTTGTAGGTACTGTGAAATTTGTTAATTTAACTCACCATTATTGTCTCTGATTAAGATACCGTATAGGTTTTTTTTAACAACATACAATACATATTACTTAAATATTTTTTAAATACGATTAACAGAAATCGAAAACAATCTAATAAAAGCTTTTTTATTGTTTTTTTGTAGGTATTCGTTTCTCAGAGCATGTAACACGTGATGAAGTTACTGCTTTATCTGCCTTAATGACATTCAAATGCGCTTGTGTCGATGTACCGTTTGGTGGAGCTAAAGCTGGGGTCAAAATCAATCCAAAAAATTACAGCGAGCATGAAATTGAGAAAATTACTCGTCGTTTCACACTTGAATTAGCCAAGAAAGGTTTCATTGGACCTGGCATTGATGTACCAGCTCCAGATATGGGTACTAGTGAGCGAGAAATGTCGTGGATTGCCGATACATACGCCAAAACAATTGGGCATGCAGACATAAACGCACATGCTTGTGTTACAGGTAAACCAATTAACCAGGGTGGTATTCATGGTCGTGTATCAGCCACTGGTCGTGGTGTTTTCCACGGCATTGACAATTTTATTAAAGATGCCTCTTTAATGAAGATTGTTGGAACAACTCCTGGCTGGAAAGGAAAGACATTTATCGTCCAAGGTTTCGGTAATGTCGGCTTACACACATGCAGATACCTAACACGTGTTGGTGCTATTTGTAAAGGTATTATTGAACACAATGGCTCTATCGTTAATGAAGAAGGAATTGACATTAAAGTAAGAGATATTGAATCATATACAAATTATTATATAACTTAACTATTATTTTATTATTTTAGGCTCTTGAAAATTACGTAATTGAAAATGGAACAATTGTAGGGTTCCCAGGTGCTAAAGCGTACAATGGTGAAAATCTTATGTTTGAAGAATGTGATATATTTATTCCTGCAGCTGTTGAAAAGACAATTACAAGTGAAAATGCCGCCAAATTGAAATGCAAAGTAAATATTTTTTGAAATATTTTTAAACCTTAAACATTAATTATAATTTCAATATTGTTTAGATTATTGGAGAAGCAGCTAACGGGCCTACTACACCCGCAGCAGATAAAATTTTAATTGAAAAGAATATTTTAGTTATTCCTGATTTGTTCATGAATGCTGGTGGTGTAACGGTATCATTCTTTGAATGGTTAAAGGATTTAAACCATGTCTCATATGGTCGCCTTACTTTCAAATACGAACGGGAATCAAACTATCATCTCTTGGGTAAGTAATATGCGTTTTGAAATGTATTCATTTTTATTAAAGTGTCAAAATCTATTTCATTGGAATGCACATAATTGAATATTTATTTTTTCAAAATTTCAAATAATTTATTATTGGTCATTAATTATTATAATATTATTTTTATATTTATAATTTGCTTCATTATTTTTTAATTATTTTCTTCTGTCCTATTTAGCTTCGGTCCAGAAGTCAATAGAAAATTTTGTTTTTCAGGGTATTAAATCAATATATTTTATTTGTTTGACTTTTTCACAATTTAATATGCCTTAATTTACCATTTTATTAGTTTTAGATGGATTTTGTATCCTTCTCTTTATCCAAAGTTGCTTGTTTTTATTTGTTATAGTTTCATAAAAAAATATATTCCAACATCCACAAATTAAATTTATTTAACCAAATTAAAACGAATGTCTACTATAATTTAATCAAATATTTTAAATATCATAACCAAGTCATACCTACTAATTATGAACATCAAAATTATAATACGTATTATATGTTTTGGTTTGCTTTTTGAGAAACTATTCTTAAGAGAAACTAATTTGTTTGTACCTATTTGTTTTAGCATGTACTTATCTTACACACCAAAAGTTTGCCCTAAATAACTAAATGAAAATAAACATTTGTTTCGTAAATTATTAGTTAATATATTTTTAAAAATTGTGGGTGGTCTCTGAACAAATTTTTAAATTATTTTTTATTTAAAATAACATTAATTCGCGAAGCAAATGTCAACATTAATTAGAAAAAGTATAGAACATAATCATATTTATATTTCCTTTTAGAATCCGTCCAAGAATCTTTAGAGCGCAGATTCGGCAAAGTAGATGGAACGAGCATTCCAGTAACTCCATCGGAAGCTTTCCAGAAACGAATTTCTGGTGCATCTGAAAAAGATATTGTACACTCTGGTCTTGATTACACAATGGAACGTTCAGCCCGTGCCATCATAAAGACAGCCCAAAAGTTCAACTTAGGTCTTGACATGAGAACAGCGGCTTATGCCAATTCGATCGAGAAAATTTTTGCTACATATAGAGATGCTGGTCTCGCTTTCTAAGCAATGTCAATAATTCTTGTTTTAATGTTTTATAAATTGTGTCTTTTTAAACTATTTTTATTTAAATTATATTATATTTTATTATTTTGACTTACTGAATTTATACTACTATATTGTATATTACAGTCATTGTAATTAAAAAATAAGGAATTTAAAACATAATTGTTAAAACATACAAGAAATGTTCATTATCATAACAAAATGAACATAATATCTATTCGCGGAATGCTCATCATAATTTCGTACATTAAATAAGAAAAATCGTATCGAAAACAAAAACTCGTATTACTGTTATTATTATTATTAAAAATAATTTTTTTATTTCTTATAATTTAAAAACAAAGTTACTTTTATTTTAAAAATAAAATTAAATTTAAATAAATATCCTTTATTCAATAAGAACAGATTAAGAATATTTTAAATGTGGTTTTAAAAAATGAAAATTTATAAAAATAAAATGGAAATATAATATTATTAATTCACATAATATTAACAGTATTTTAGACTTACACTAAAGAAATAACATTTTAATTTTGGTTTTTAATTAATAATTTACAATGTTAAGAACTCGAGAAATAAAATGAAAAAAATAAATGAAATAATTGTGCGTGTTTGATTTAAAAACGAAATACTCTGGTGTTATCCCGTTTGTCTTTTTAAACCATTTGTTCTGTGTTTGACTTGATTGAGTTTGTTAATCTGTATCATATAAGTTAGCTCATAATAAGTGTATTAAAATAATATTTCCTATGATTCACAGACTAATTCAACAAACTGGAAAATTTTAAAAGAATGGTAGAAAACATAATAAGTATCTAGTTATAGAGCTGTGATAGCTATAGCTCAGATGATAAATAGTGGAGCAACAAAATTATTTCACCTATATTTTTTATCTATAAAAACCCTATTCAAACCTTACAAAATCGTTCTCGAATCGTGGGTTTGAATTTTCGAAGGCTTGTGATGTGCTATACTACACCGCGGTAGATCTATCAATAAAATATAAAACTGCAATTAATTGCCTAATCTATTCCAGCAGGACACTTTTCATAACGATTGAAATTATTTCCCGTTTTGAAACAAATACATAATATAAAATTCGTGTAACGTATAAGATTGTTCTCAGTCTTAACAAGTTCAATGTTATTTTTACCAGAAAATCACAACGGTCATACAATTTCAAAATTATGGTTCGTGTGAAAATAGTCGTAATCAAATCTGAGTACATCGGCAACAATAATTCTACCATCACACGGTACTGTTGGGAAATAATGAGCGACACGAAATTGAACAGAAGCTGATTAAACAATTTCACCGGACTGCTATATGCTCTGAATACGAAATCGTACGTGTAAGAATTACTAACTAGGTTAGGTTGGGTTAGGGTGACTGTCCTAAAGGACTAGCATAAACACAAACTGGTCCGTAGCTATACCGAATTTAAGTTTCCTCATCCACATTCACCGAACCATCCTGAACTCTCCAAGAAGCGTTGAACATTTCTGACGTCGCACTTATTAAGATCCATCCGTCAGGTCATCCAGATCCCCATCCCAGATCAGGTTACATACATTTCATTCTGCTATGCGCTAGACAAGGACAAGTGCAAAGCAGGTGGAGTAATATTTTTTCTTTCTTCGGCTACCGCAGAAATCATAAACTGGTACGCCTAGTCTGCTCACATGTTTAGCTAAGGACTATTACCGGGTTTCCATCGTCAATAGCATAATAGTATTATACTATTATACTATCATTCATAGTCGGGTTTCCACCATGTTTGAATATTGAAATTTGTCTGTTCAAATTTTAATGTTTTATACAAATTTCATTACAATATTCAAATCACAATAACTATGAAGTTAAATCAAAAACGTATACTGATATCAAGATACCACAAAAAAAACTTCGAACGAATCGAAATTGTAATAAAAAAGTATAGTGTCATGAAATATATTGTTAAAAATATAATTTGATACCTACTTTATTTTTGATAGATAGTATACTGAAATATTATAATAAACTATTATACTACCAACGAGTTGGTGTTACACTGTGCTGGTGTTACACTGTGTTGGTGTTACACTGTGTTGGTGTTACACTGTGTCTGTTTCTCTCATAGCTTCCTCCGGCAGAAGCGGTTTACATGAAGCGAGTGGTATTTTGACATCCTCCCCCAAGGTCATCTGCTTTTACATTCCCCATAATATTGAAATGTTCTGGCACCCACGTCAAGTGGAAAAGAATTCTGGGCAACCTTCAACGGAAGGAAGTGTGATTGTAGCATTTTAAAAGCAGCTTGGTTCTCCGTAAAAATGCAAATATCAGTTGCGGACTAAAGGTCTGTTACAAGACAAACCACAATTAAAAGTAGTTTTATTTTATCTACAAATAATTTATATTTTCCGTAAAAATTAAAATTATTTTTTATTATTTAAAGTTAGTTACAAAGTTACGGTATTGTTATGTCTTGTTCACGTGGAACGTAGCGTAATGCCGCTTGAACTCACATCCACTAATCAAACGCCCATTACTTTGCTTACTTACCACTGCCGTACAATTTCATTACTGATAAATCCATCTTTTATACTTTCCATTTGAATAGAGAAAAATGAAAATTTCTGAATTGAATTAATTTGTAAGAAATTAAATTAAATTTGTTTTTAGTTTTAATCGAGACTTAAACTCAGCTATACCTATTGGTTATACTTTCAGTTTGTATAGGGAAATTTTTTATTTGGACGTTATTCATGTACTGACTTAAACTTAAAACTTGTATGGTCAGTGGTTAATATTGTGGCCTGTCAAGAAAATCGCATCAAGCATCATTGACTGGAACGGAAGTTTTATCATTTTTAAGAACATAAGAAGGAATAGCTTGTGAGATTTTTAACTGTTGCACCTGGCACTATGCAGTTCAGTTAAGTTTCAAACAATACTAATATTGGGACATTTTTGGTTCAACTCAGCTTCTGTTAAACAATTCCCCACCCAAAATTTCTCCATGTAAAAGTGGAAAGTATAAAAGATGGGTATAGAGCAGCGGTAATGAAATTGTACGGCGATGGTCAAATAAGCAGAGTCCATTGCCATTGCTAAAATTTTCAATTTTTTTATTCAAATGACAGCTATAAACAATAGAAATATCACTGTTTATATGTATGACGGTGGCTCGGTGGTAAAAGAAGCTTTTGGATTGGATTTCAATACTGACTAGTTCGAGCCTTATTTATATGTTTTTAATTAAATTGCAAATTGGGTCATTTTAAAATAAAAAAAACGATTTTTTTTAATTTAATGAGAAATGTCTGGATGACTCGCTAAAATTTTACTCTAAATCGAGGTTCGAACACTGCACAACATCCACGATTGCAAATCCTATAACACCGCTTACTTTAACCACCTCACCATTTCCATATATGTATTGATATGCATGCTGGTATGCTCATTCTTTATATTTGCCAATTATGTCTAGTGCTTATTGTTAGGGTAGTAGACACTGTCTACTAGACAGTACATTGCAAAAAAACAAATAAAAACTGTGAAAGGATGGACGTAAGATGTGTGAAAAATCTATTTGGCAGCATTTCATAAATATAGTACCAATGACAATTTAAATTAATTAAAACAATAAATTTTGTTCACCAACTTGAATTTTAGAATCTACTACTGTCTAAACTGGCTTTTGAGCTTTATTGATTTAAGACGTTTTTTGTACCAAAATAAACAAATGCGAAAAGAAATTCTTTTAAAAGTTATTTTATTTACAAAAAATTATATTTAGGCATAACTATATAATATATGTATGTATATTGAATTTTTTTTTGTTTTTAAAACAAAAACATATAATAATTTAAATTTTCTATTAATTTATAATATAATATGTATATAAAAATTGTATTTTTATTTTTGTTATATTTAAAATTTAAGATTTTTTTTAATTAATTATGTTGCTAAAAATAAATATATATACATATATATTTATCCATATATATATATATATATATATATATTAATATATATATATATATATATATATATATATATATATATATATATATATATATATATATATATATATATATATATATATATATATATATATATATATATATATATATATATATATATATATATATATATATATATATATATATATATATATATATATATATATATATATATATATATATATATATAGATATATATAAGTATTTATATATATATATATATATATATATATATATATATATATATATATATATATATATATATATATATATATATATAGATATATATATATATATATATATATATATATATATATATATATATATATATATTATTATTATTATTTTTTAACAAGTATTTATATTATTTTTATTTATCATAAACAAAGGCTATAATTGCAATATTAATATATTATTATTATTAACAGAATCCTGGGTTTGTGTGTTCAATCACACATCGCTTACAATATTTTTTCACAGCACGATATCCTTCGATTGTAATTTGACAATCTTGTATATTTAATTGTTGCAAACCACGGCAGTAATATGCTATACACTGAACTCCAATATCAGTAATCATATCGCAATTTCTTAAACCTAATTTTTTTAAATTTGGACAACTTTCGGCCAACGCTCTCAGCCCTGTGTCACTTACATCACATTTTCCAATATCTAGAGCCCGTAAACGCGGACACGATTTTGCTAGTACAGTTATAGAATCGTCACTAACAGCTTCGCACCCTCTCGCATTTAAATAGCGTAACTTATAGCATCTTCTAGCAATAACTTTTAAGCCAGCATCCGATATTTTATCGCATTTGGCGACCGATAAATATCTTAAAGTAGCACCTAATTTAGCTAATTCATAAAGTCCAAAATCCGTTATATTCGAGCAATCAGATACGCTTAATTCACGCAGAGCAACACAAAAGCTTGGCAAGTGTTTTAAGCCAATATCTGTGATTTGAATGCATCGCCTTAAGTAAACGAAAACCAATTGCGGACAATTTTTAACGATCACTTTTAATCCATTATCAGTGACTGCCGTGCAATCGGTCAGATCTAGATATTGAAGCAGCAGTCTTCTATTTGTAATTTGATCATCCAAACTTGGATGTGTGTCTAAATGTGTAATTTGTGTACAGCCTAAACAAAATAACATATCGTTAAATAATCAATTGCATAATTAATGTATACTACTTTAAATTTTACCTGTTATATCTAAATGTTGTAAATTTGTACATTGTGTCAAAACATTGTTCAGTGCTGAAGTTGAAACAGTGGCACTAAATTGTATTTGTAAATGTGTTAACTCAGGACATTTACGACTAACAAGATCTAATCCTTTATCAGTTATTTTACAACCATCACTTAATAATATATGTTCTACGCCTAAACAATTGGCATTACGTTTCTGTCGACACAGTCGTTTAAAGATTATTTTTAATGCCTTATCACCTTCCATATTATCTAAAATAAATACAAATACATTTCTTGATTAATTATTGAAATTATAATTTTAAAATTATTAACATACTTTTCAATCTAATAACTTTCCATAAAATTGGTTTCCATATTAATGTTTCAAATCTACGGCATACTCTTGCTATTTTACACAATTCACAATTATCTAGCCAATTAAATATTTTTAGCACGATTTCATCGGGCAATCGATCAAATGCATCACCAGATCGATAGTTAGTATTTCGTTTATTATTAATCCATGGTCCAGGTGTTTGTTGGCCGGTAGGAGATGGTGAAACCAATGTATGATATCCTTGATCAAAGGTCGGTGAATATCGACATATTCGTGATAGTCCATTTATAAAACACTGTGGTGAATTTGAATTATATCTGTGAATTAAAATGAAAATTTTGTATTAGTATAAATACATATACTAATTTTTTGTACATAACTATGTATAATGTATATGTAGCTTTAGAAAATAATTATGAAATTAATTTCGGAATCATGAAATAGATGTAATATCCTATTTTAGATTCGATGCGGGAAGACTTATTATGGGTTTATGTACAGTAAAAATAAGTAAATTAATAATGTGGTTGCTGAAGTGTACCAAAAATAGTGGGATGTGATACCGTTTACAATTATTCCTTCATAAGTATAGAAGAAAACGTATATTTTCACTAAAATGTAATATGTCGTGAAATAAATGCATAGTATTGTTGTTTATGATCAGTGGCGGAACATCGGGAAAGTTCCTGGTAGGCCGGTTATAATTAATGCTGCGGACCTTTTTGAGAAGTCATATACAGATGAATTAAAAATATCATATTATAAAATAAAATGTAATTTTGGGCCGATTTGAGTGTTCAATTCCCGCTTCATGAAAAAACTAACTTAAGGAATTGTGCTGATAAAAACTGAATTATTATTTTGGATGTGAAACGATTTATAATTCAGTAAGAGGGTCACTTTATAGTTTGCGATATCACACTTTCGCGTTACCTACGTTTGCTCCCAGTGCTCCACTCCTACGTTGGCTAGAACAGTGAACGATAAGTGTTTGAGAAGAAGAGGAGTATCTAAAGAAGTTTATTAAAGAATCATTGAATAATCTTGGGCATTTCTAAAATGATGACCATGTCAAAAACACCTACAACTTCACACTTACATCATGTAAAACATTTAATATCTCGTGAACTACTCAACATACGATAAAAAGCAAATACTATTTAGAAAGCTAGTAGAATGGTGAACAAGATGCCAGATTACGATTTTTATTTCGGTATACACAGGGGGACATCTAGGTGCTCTCGCTTTCAGATGTTTGTATACTTCACATGTTCCTCTCCTATTTCAACAAAATAACCAAACGATAGTTTATTTGAAAGCTACGGAGTATGTCTACACACTAAAAAAGAACCACCCCCTTTTTTTGTTTTATTAACAATCGTTGAAACTTTGAAAATCAAAATGATAGCTAAGTGATTACGAATATTCCTTTAGTAATGTAGAAGTTTATGAAATTTGTATCCAAATACGAACATATTTGAGGATGCGGTTGGCAAAGTAAGACAGATTTTCATTTTTTACTAAAATTTACTGCTTTTGATAAAGGCAGTTCAATTATCAAATCGTATTTACAAATAAAAGTAAAATCTGTATTTTTAAATAATAACTCTCATCTAACTTCGTTCTCAAGTGAGATTGGCGCCGAATTCGCTAAAATGATGAAAGATATATACTCTCTAAAATCTTTTATAGGAAGATTTTATCAAATTAATTCTATTACAGTATTAGATTCTTTAATTTCCTTTGCCAAACACATTCTATTCCCAAGTAATTCATGCTAAGTTCCAAAAATTTCTCTCAAATACTTTAAATACCTTAGTCATGTCATTAATGACCAGGTTTTCGCTGAGTCTTATGTATCGACAGTTTAATCTCCAATTGAATTTTCTATTCGTGGATTCTAAGTTTCAAGTTATTATTTGAGAACCATTCAAAGTTTTTATTTTCTATAAAGAAGTTTTTGAGAGAGAATCTGGCAAAAACATTTCATCAAGTTGTTTCTCAAATATCCCGATTTTTTCAAGGGCATCATGGTAATAATATTATATATAGGTCTTTTACTTTGGCAGCATTATTAACACAAACCTATTTACTGTAGAGAAACTTTCAAATTTTTTCTAATACTACAAAAACCAACTAATACAGACTGCGGAGATTTGCACTGAGGATCCATCCCATGAGTAATTCGCTAAGGCCATGCAGAGATTGAAACAAAACCGCTCACCTGGAGTGGACCATTAACTCTTGATATTCGGAGGGGTTTTATGGAACTGTCTTTTCGAATTTATTCGATTAGTATGGCGAACCGAAGTTATGCCTGCATCGAATGGAAAGCGGCCGCGATATGCCGCATCTTCAAGAAGGGAGACCGCTTGAAGTGGGAGAATTATAGCGGTATATATCTCCTTTGTACAGCTTAAAAGTTACTGTCCTACATTATATTGGATAGAATCACCCCTCTAGCGGAGGGCTTGGTTGGTGACTATCAAGAAGGATTTCGTCCGAATCAATCAGTCATTAATCAGGTTTTTTCGCTGCGGATGATTCTATATAAATATATCTAAATATTATGAGATTTCCATCTCCGTAGATCAGGTGTTCCTGGATTTCCGGCAGGCCTATGACTCGATCAACCGTAACAGTTTGTGGGCTGTCCTGAAATGCCTAGGAATGCCAACACAATTGGTCCGCCTGTGTAGAATGACAGTGACGCAGTCTTAATGCTGAGTTAAAGTTGAGAACAGGCTATCGACAATTTTTGCAGTTAACTCGGGTGTTCAATCTCATGTTGGAGTACTTATTTTGTAAAACAACAGTCAGTCCAGACATATGTGCCGGGATGGGCGAGGTAGATTACGCCATGTAATCTACGCAGTTGTGAACACGTAAAATATAACGTAGATCACTTGGCAGTGTTTTTTGTCAACGTTGACAATTAAAATATTGTCAACATCCTACGATATTTTAGCGATTTGAAATCGCATGGGTCAGTTCACGGGAGTATTTTGTAAAAGCGTTCATCTAGAGGTGTTTCTTTCATTTGTTTCTTTTTGACAAATGACGCATGAATAAAAGCCATCGAAAAGTTTGAATCCCAGTTTACAGTATTGAATGATACCCGATTAAATAGACGGTTTGCTGTGGTTTATGCGCCTGTGAAATCATTCGTCCATATTTCTTCAAAATAGAAGACGGCCGGGACGTACATATGAATAGTGCTCGTTATTGCGCCATGATAACGGAATATTTGCTGCCTGAATTTGAAGCCCGACCTCGACGACATTTGCCTTCAAGAAATCGGCGCTATTTGCCATATAGCGTGCGAAGCAATGTACTTATTGAAAAATCATGTTGGCGAGCAATTAATTTCACGGTTCGGATCGTTGAATTGGCTATTTAGATCGTGTGATAGCTCTAGACTCTTTTCTTTGGGGCTACGCAAAGTCCAAAGTCTATGTGAATAAACCAGCTAGATTTGAGGCATTGCAAGGCAACATTACTTGTGTAATTCGCCAAATACCATTCGATATTCTCGAACGCGTCATCAAAAATTGGACTTTGAGAAAGGACCATCGCAGTTGCGGCCATCATATGAGAAAAGTAATCTTTAAAAAATAAATGGCAAGAAATGTTCTTTCGAATGATAATAAAGTTTTCATACGATTAAATTGAATTATTTGAGGTTTTTAATTTTTGCACAAATCACCTCTATAGATTTCGTTATTACGGATAAAATCACGCACATGTTGTTTGATGCTCCCTATTTCTGGCATAACTTCCGGTGTGACTTTTGCACTTCAGGACTCTTTCCACTATACCAAAAAAATGTTCGATACATCGAAAACCTGTGGACTCTTTGAGATAACATTGATTTGATTAATCCCGTGCAAATTTATTGCTTCTGTTGGAATTAGAGTCGTGCGAACGAGCCATATGGCCAAAACTTTACTGCTGAATCGCGTTGAAGAATTAGCGGCAAAATACGTCGTTATGAAAAATGTGATAAAAACCTGGCTCCACAACTGCAAATTGCTGGCCAAATCATACATTTTTTTGAAAATGTATCTAACTTGAAGTGTTTCATAACCAATTTCATGTACATTTCGTCATCCATCAAAACACATCCACTAAATTTTGTGAAAATGTTGTCATCAGTCTGGCACATATTTTATCGAACAAGTGTTGGTTATCTCAACGATTTGGCTTTTTAAAAACTCGGGATCACTCATAGCCTTCCTGAACTCAAATTCGTTTTACCATGGAGTGGGTGTGTTAAATTTTATGGCACGGTCTTAGTTAAATTTACCCGGATTATTTTTAATAACGGTTATAACCTTTTTGTAAAGATTTCTATCAGTTGTGCCATGTAAAGATTTCTATCGTTGTTCAGCACCAATGTTTAATACGCCAATAGTCGAGTAAGCAGAGTCAATGCTTTTGCAATCGTGGGTTCGAGTTCAAGACTCGTCAGCGCCAATACTATTTTAATTTAATTTCTGCTGCAAAACTGGTTGAACACAGCTTTTGTTGAAATCTACATTCAATTTCTGCAAGTATAAGAGCCATCTCTTGTGTATGACCGTTATTAAAATATACGGTAATGGTCAAAGAAGCATAGTCCATTCCTGTTGCTAAAATTTTCAATATCCTCTATTGAATTGGCAAACATAAAAGATTTGTATGGCACCAACTTTATATACGCCGGTGGTCCAGTGAGCAGAGTCGTTGCATTTTTAATTGTGAACTTGAGTTTAAGCATCGGTATGGCACTAAATAATTTTTAATTTAATTTATTTAATTTCTCCCGTCAATTGGCAAATATAAAGGATGAGTATAGCGGCAAATCAATATATGGAAATGGTGACATGGTAGTAAGCGGGTATCGTAGGATTTGTATCGTGGATACTTGTGCAGTGTTCGAATCTCGATTAAGAGTAGAAACATTTAGCGGACTTCCACACATTTCTCATTAAATTTAAAAAAGAATCGTTTTTGTTTGATTTAAAAATGACCAATTTGCAATTAAATTAAAAATATATATTGAGGCTTCAATCACACATCTTCTTCATTCAATCACACAGCTTCTTTTACCACCGAGCCACCACCATTCATATAAATAGTGGTATTCCTAACGTTTATTGCTGGCATTTGAATAAAAAAAATTTAAAATGTTAGCATGTACTCTGCTTATCTGACCATCGCCGTACAATTTCATTACAGCTCTATATACCCATACCCTCTTTTATACTTGCCACTTTTACATTGAGAATATATTGAAATTTTGAACAGAAGCTGAGTTGGATTTGAGTAATTTTATTTCACCATCACCAATTAGACAGAAGAAATTAAATCAAAATATTGAAAATTTTAGCAGAGGCAATGGACTCTGCACTAGGTTTAGCAGAGGCAATGGACTCTGCTCTAGGTCACGAATACAAAGTCAATCACTCTACTACCTCGCCCCCACCGTATATCTATTCCATGTTATGCAAATCGTTTATACTTTCCAATTGAATTGAGAAACTTGGGGGAAATTTTTTAACAGAAGCTGAGTTGAACCAAAAATGTCCCAACATTAGCATCGTTTGAAACTTAGCTGAACTGCATAGGGCCAGATGCAACATTTAATGAGATGATATTCCAAGCAGTGTATTTCGAAGAAGTTAAAAGTCTGACAAGCTATTCCTACTTATGTTTTTAAAAATGATAAAACTTCCGTTCCAATCAATGATGCTTGATGCGATTTTCATGGCCACAATATTAACCACTGACCATACAAGTTTTAAGTTTAAGTCAGTACATGAATAACGTCCAAATAAAAAATTTCCCTATACAAACTAAAAGTATAACCAATACGAGTAGGTATAGCTGAGTTTAAGTCTCGATTAAAACTAAAAAACAATTTAATTTAATTTCTTACAATTCAATTCAGATTCTGTTAAATTTTCATTTTTCTCTATTCGAATGATGAGTATAAAAGATGGATTTATCAGTAACGAAATTGTACGACAGTGGACAAATAAGCGAAGTAATGGGAGTTTGATTAGTGGACGTGAGTTCAAGTGGCATCCGGGCTAACGTTTTTTTAATTTAATTTCATCTTACAAATTAGTTCAACTCACTTCTATTAAAATTTTCAAATTTTTCCAATTAATTGCCAAGTTTAAAAGAGGGATATAGCACCAATGAAACTATACGGCGATGACCAAATAAGCAGAGTCCAAAAATACTTTTGGTTATAAAAAAATCGATCAGGTCAGGTATTTTTCCTGTGTCAGTTGGCTAATATGTTAATTTTCCAGTTGAAATGGATTCACGTCCATTTTCTTTAATGCAAATCAGTAATTCTTTTCCTTTAGTTGTAGTTAATCTAGAACCCCACGGCGTATTTTTCGCATTGAAGTCGCCAGCTATTATAAACCTTTTTCCAAGACACTTGAACAACTCTGAGTATTGTTGGTAGACAGTACAATCCTGCCACAATAATAGGAAAGTTGTTGGTTTTTATATACATGAACAAGTGTTGGTTATCTGAACGATTTAGCTTTTTAATAATTCGGTAGCACTTTATAGCCTTCTTGAACTCGAATTCGTTTTACTATGGAGTGGGGTGTGTTAAATTTTATGGCATTTGTGAGCCATTTTTTCCGTTTTTTCTGCAAGCTATTCTATATCGTTCCACCGTTATAAAGTGGGCCCCACTCTATATAACGCTATATATCGTTGTTTTGGGTCAATTTAATCATTTTCTAATGGATAAACATGACGTTGAAGTAGGTTCATGGTATTTGAGCACGATATATTAGTTTTAAATTCCGCTCTTTTTGAAAAGAGATTTAAATGCATTGACGGATATTTATAAAACTATCACCAAAAACGCATTGTTCCTAAAGAAATTTGGTCACCCTGTAGTTTAGAACTAATTGACAAAACCACTCTGGGAATTGTCTACATTATAGAGGTTTTCTATACGTTGTTGACGTTATTTACAGGTTGTCGACACGTCAATGTAGAAAATAATAGAGACGCGTAAACGCCCTTCCCTGCATATGCGTGATTGGATTGAATAGCAACTGAGTGAAAGAAATACTTGATCCGCTTGCAAAGTTCAGCTTCCGTTGGACTCCTGATCAATGAGTCCAAAACAAAATACATGATCTCTGGTTATGGGGACAATGGCACACCAGATTTTAGTAGTGGCCACTACACGTTTGAGGAAGTGAGAAGGGCAGGTTCAAATATTTGGGCTCCTATCAGTCACGATAACGGTGTGGGTGAAGATATTAAAGTGCGGCTGCCAGCTGGTAGTTGTGCTTTGTATCCTCTAAGGCCACTGCAAGATCTAAACACCTATTAAGTGCCGTTAAGCTGAAGCTTTACAAGATATTTTGTAGAGTACGAGAGATGGTTCCTTACATTTGAGAGAAGAATCATGCGTGAATAATCATGCTATTTACGGCCCAAAACCAAAAGTAATTGGTACATACCGAGCTCTGTACAATCGAGACCAGAGATTTGATCAACATCCCGGTATTGTACATGAAATAAAATCGCAGCGAGTACGCTGGCTCGGTCACGTTCTGCGTGCTAATTCAGAATGAATTGTGCAGCGATCTTAGAAAGGAGAGCCACGAAATGGACGTATGTGAAGCTGTCCCGAAAACCATCCCGAAAAAGAACTTTTCAAAAAATTGGAGTGTGTCTGTGCTAGATGTAAGAAAAAGCCTTTCAGCCCGAACAATAACATATAAAATCTTTCAAAATTAGTTCTATCCCGAAAAGTCAAAACCAAAAAAATATATTTGGTAATATATGTATGTAGTAATTATTTTCGGGTTTTTCAAATAAAAAATAAAATATTTGTTTTTCAAAACAGTTAGTTTTATTTTAATTTCTTTAATTATTTAGGAAACGAAATTGAGAATTATTTAACTTTTTAATTAATTAATATATTACAAACATTATACCTATAAAAAATCATCAAAAAAAAAATTAACTTAAACAAGAATTAAACCGAGATTCAATTCAACGACTAATTTGAGTATGAAATAGCACAAGCTTGTATTCGAATGTGACGGTTCCCAAAAATTGCGGCCTATATTGGATGGTACCAATGAGTCAATAGGACCTTTTTCAACTTACAGCCAGATGCATATTACCATACAGTGAGGTTTAGAAATATTTTTGGGTTCCGATTCATTCGATTCTATTGTATGAGTGACGGCTCAGGTTTGTACTCGAATATTACTGTTCACAGAGATTGCGGCCTATATTGGATGGTACCAATGAGTCAATAGGACCTTTTTCAACTTACAGCCAGATGCATATTACCATACAGTGAGGTTTAGAAATATATTTGGGTTCCGATTCATTCGATTCTATTGTATGAGTGACGGCTCAGGTTTGTACTCGAATATTACTGTTCACAGAGATTGCGGCCTATATTGGATGGTACCAATGAGTCAATAGGACCATTTTCAACTTACAGCCAGATGCATATTACCATACAGTGAGGTTTAGAAATATTTTTGGGTTCCGATTCATTCGATTCTATTGTATGAGTGACGGCTCAGGTTTGTACTCGAATATTACTGTTCACAGAGATTGCGGCCTATATTGGATGGTACCAATGAGTCAATAGGACCATTTTCAACTTACAGCCAGATGCATATTACCATACAGTGAGGTTAGAAATAATTTTGGGTTCCGATTCATTCGATTCTATTGTATGAGTGACGGCTCAGGTTTGTACTCGAATATTACTGTTCACAGAGATTGCGGCTTATATTCGATGGTACCAATGAGTCAATAGGACCTTTTTCAACTTACAGCCAGATGCATATTACCATACAGTGAGGATTAGAAATATTTTTGGGTTCCGATTCATTCGGTTCTATTGTATGAGTGACGGCTCAGGTTTGTACTCGAATATTACTGTTCACAGAGATTGCGGCCTATATTGGATGGTACCAATGAGTCAATAGGACCTTTTTCAACTTACAGCCAGATGCATATTACCATACAGTGAGGTTTAGAAATATATTTGGGTTCCGATTCATTCGATTCTATTGTATGAGTGACGGCTCAGGTTTGTACTCGAATATTACTGTTCACAGAGATTGCGGCCTATATTGGATGGTACCAATGAGTCAATAGAACCTTTTTCAACTTACAGCCAGATGCATATTACCATACAGTGAGGTTTAGAAATATTTTTGGGTTCCGATTCATTCGATTCTATTGTATGAGTGACGGCTCAGGTTTGTACTCGAATATTACTGTTCACAGAGATTGCGGCCTATATTGGATGGTACCAATGAGTCAATAGGACCATTTTAACTTACAGCCAGATGCATATTACCATACAGTGAGGTTTAGAAATATTTTTGGGTTCCGATTCATTCGATTCTATTGTATGAGTGACGGCTCAGGTTTGTACTCAAATATTACTGCTCACAGAGATTGCGGCCTATATTGGATGGTACCAATGAGTCAATAGGACCATTTTCAACTTACAGCCAGATGCATATTACCATACAGTGAGGTTTAGAAATATTTTTGGGTTCCGATTCATTCGATTCTATTGTATGAGTGACGGCTCAGGTTTGTACTCGAATATTACTGTTCACAGAGATTGCGGCCTATATTGGATGGTACCAATGAGTCAATAGGACCATTTTCAACTTACAGCCAGATGCATATTACCATACAGTGAGGATTAGAAATAATTTTGGGTTCCGATTCATTCGATTCTATTGTATGAGTGACGGCTCAGGTTTGTACTCGAATATTACTGTTCACAGAGATTGCGGCCTATATTGGATGGTACCAATGAATCAATAGGACCTTTTTCAACTTACAGCCAGATGCATATTACCATACAGTGAGGTTTAGAAATATTTTTGGGTTCCGATTCATTCGATTCTATTGTATGAGTGACGGCTCAGGTTTGTACTCGAATATTACTGTTCACAGAGATTGCGGCCTATATTGGATGGTACCAATGAGTCAATAGGACCTTTTTCAACTTACAGCCAGATGCATATTACCATACAGTGAGGGAGGATTAGAAATATTTTTGGGTTCCGATTCATTCGATTCTATTGTATGAGTGACGGCTCAGGTTTGTACTCAAATATTACTGTTCACAGAGATTGCGGCCTATATTGGATGGTACCAATGAGTCAATAGGACCATTTTCAACTTACAGCCAGATGAATATTACCATACAGTGAGGTTTAGAAATATTTTTGGGTTCCGATTCATTCGATTCTATTGTATGAGTGACGGCTCAGGTTTGTACTCGAATATTACTGTTCACAGAGATTGCGGCCTATATTGGATGGTACCAATGAGTCAATAGGACCATTTTCAACTTACAGCCAGATGCATATTACCATACAGTGAGGTTTAAAAATATTTTTGGGTTCCGATTCATTCGATTCTATTGTATGAGTGACGGCTCAGGTTTGTACTCAAATATTACTGTTCACAGAGATTGCGGCCTATATTGGATGATACCAATGAGTCAATAGGACCATTTTCAACTTACAGCTAGATGCATATTACCATACAGTGAGGTTTAGAAATATTTTTGGGTTCCGATTCATTCGATTCTATTGTATGAGTGACGGCTCAGGTTTGTACTCGAATATTACTGTTCACAGAGATTGCGGCCTATATTGGATGGTACCAATGAGTCAATAGGACCATTTTCAACTTACAGCCAGATGCATATTAACATACAGTGAGGATTAGAAATAATTTTAGGTTCCGATTCATTCGATTCTATTGTATGAGTGACGGCTCAGGTTTGTACTCGAATATTACTGTTCACAGAGATTGCGGCCTATATTGGATGGTACCAATGAGTCAATAGGACCTTTTTCAACTTACAGCCAGATGCATATTACCATACAGTGAGGATTAGAAATATTTTTGGGTTCCGATTCATTCGATTCTATTGTATGAGTGACGGCTCAGGTTTGTACTCGAATATTACTGTTCACAGAGATTGCGGCCTATATTGGATGGTACCAATGAGTCAATAGGACCTTTTTTAACTTACAGCCAGATGCATATTACCATACAGTGAGGATTAGAAATATTTTTGGGTTCCGATTCATTCGATTCTATTGTATGAGTGACGGCTCAGGTTTAGTGTTGAACTGAAGTGCCACAAATGTGAAACATCAGTTGAAGAAACTCGAAACTTCCTTCTAATAAATTTGATAAAGCTAGAAGAGATGGGATATTCAAATTTAGCACATTGCATAGAAGAAGTTCCACCTCAGAGTTGTCCAATATGCTTAAATAAAATGGAAGTTACATATTCAAACTATAATAAAATAATTTCAATATATACAGAATATCCAACAGAAAATATTCCAAGGGTCACATTAGATCTTGTTGAACCAACACTTGATTTTAATAATATTAAATATAATATAGCAGGGATCGTCAGTTATGAATATATACTTCAACAAGGCCATTTTATTAGCTATTGTAAACAAAATGATTTAAAGCGATATGTGCCAGTTATAAGAAACCAAAAAACTGTTCCAGTAAATCCCCATATGATTATCTATACAAGAAACTAAACAAAAATTCTTCAATCAAAGGTCAATTCATTATATGTAAATTGAAAATAATCCTATTAATCCTATTAATAATCAATAATCCTATTATCCTATTACTAATTACTGATTACTACTTACTAATTACTAATTACTAATTACTAATTACTAATTACCAATCCTTGATCCTTTCGCATGAATGTTAATTGAGGTGCAAATGAGGATCCCTATGAACGGGATCTCCAGTGTGAATTGGATCTCTATAGACGAGCTCTCCATTGAGTGACATGGACCCCCTTGACACGGGCTCTCCATATGAATGATAAATGAGGTGAAAATGTGGAACCATATGAACGGGCTTTCCGGTGTGAATTGGACCTCTATAGACGAGCTCCCCGTTGAGTGAAATGGACCCCCTTGACACGGGCTCTCCATATGAATGATAATTGAGGTGAAAATGTGGAACCATATGAACGGGCTCTCCGGTGTGAATTGAAACTTAATAGACGAGCTCTCCGTTGAGTGAAATGGACCTCCTTGACACATGCATCTGGCTGTAAGTTGAAAATGGCCCTATTTACTCATTGGTACCATCCAATATAGGCCGCAATCTCTGTGAACAGTAATATTCGAGTACAAACCTGAGCCGTCACTCATACAATAGAATCGAATGAATCGGAACCCAAAAATATTTCTAATCCTCACTGTATGGTAATATGCATCTGGCTGTAAGTTGAAAATGGTCCTATTGACTCATTGGTACCATCCAATATAGGCCGCAATCTCTGTGAACAGTAATATTCGAGTACAAACCTGAGCCGTCAGTCATACAATAGAATCGAATGAATCGGAACCCAAAAATATTTCTAAACCTCACTGTATGGTAATATGCATCTAGCTGTAAGTTGAAAATGGTCCTATTGACTCATTGGTACCATCCAATATAGGCCGCAATCTCTGTGAACAGTAATATTTGAGTACAAACCTGAGCCGTCACTCATACAATCGAATGAATCGGAACCCAAAAATATTTCTAAACCTCACTGTATGGTAATATGGATCTGGCTGTAAGTTGAAAATGGTCCTATTGACTCATTGGTACCATCCAATATAGGCCGCAATCTCTGTGAACAGTAATATTCGAGTACAAACCTGAGCCGTCACTCATACAATAGAATCGAATGAATCGGAACCCAAAAATATTTCTAATCCTCACTGTATGGTAATATGCATTTGGCTGTAAGTTGAAAAAGGTCCTATTGACTCATTGGTACCATCCAATATAGGCCGCAATCTCTGTGAACAGTAATATTCGAGTACAAACCTGAGCCGTCAGTCATACAATAGGATCGAATGAATCGGAACCCAAAAACATTTCTAATCCTCACTGTATGGTAATATGCATCTGGCTGTAAGTTGAAAATGGTCCTATTGACTCATTGGTACCATCCAATATAGGCCGCAATCTCTGTGAACAGTAATATTTGAGTACAAACCTGAGCCGTCACTCATACAATAGAATCGAATGAATCGGAACCCAAAAATATTTCTAAACCTCACTGTATGTTAATATGCATCTGGGTGAGGGTTGTAAATGGTCCTATTGACTCATTGGTACCATCCAATATAGGCCGCAATCTCTGTGAACAGTAATATTCGAGTACAAACCTGAGCCGTCAGTCATACAATAGAATCGAATGAATCGGAACCCAAAAATATTTCTAAACCTCACTGTATGGTAATATGCATCTGGCTGTAAGTTGAAAATGGTCCTATTGACTCATTGGTACCATCCAATATAGGCCGCAATCTCTGTGAACAGTAATATTTGAGTACAAACCTGAGCCGTCACTCATACAATAGAATCGAATGAATCGGAACCCAAAAATATTTCTAAACCTCACTGTATGTTAATATGCATCTGGCTGTAAGTTGTAAATGGTCCTATTGACTCATTAGTACCATCCAATATAGGCCGCAATCTCTGTGAACAGTAATATTCGAGTACAAACCTGAGCCGTCAGTCATACAATAGAATCGAATGAATCGGAACCCAAAAATATTTCTAAACCTCACTGTATGGTAATATGCATCTGGCTGTAAGTTGAAAATGGTCCTATTGACTCATTGGTACCATCCAATATAAGCCGCAATCTCTGTGAACAGTAATATTTGAGTACAAACCTGAGCCGTCACTCATACAATAGAATCGAATGAATCGGAACCCAAAAATATTTTTAAACCTCACTGTATGGTAATATGCATCTGGCTGTTAGTTAAAAATGGTCCTATTGACTCATTGGTACCATCCAATATAGGCCGCAATCTCTGTGAACAGTAATATTCGAGTACAAACCTGAGCCGTCACTCATACAATAGAATCGAATGAATCGGAACCCAAAAATATTTCTAAACCTCACTGTATGGTAATATGCATCTGGCTGTAAGTTGAAAATGGTCCTATTGACTCATTGGTACCATCCAATATAGGCCGCAATCTCTGTGAACAGTAATATTTGAGTACAAACCTGAGCCGTCACTCATACAATAGAATCGAATGAATCGGAACCCAAAAATATTTCTAAACCTCACTGTATGGTAATATGCATCTGGCTGTAAGTTGAAAATGGTCCTATTGACTCATTGGTACCATCCAATATAGGCCGCAATCTCTGTGAACAGTAATATTCGAGTACAAACCTGAGCCGTCACTCATACAATAGAATCGAATGAATCGGAACCCAAAAATATTTCTAAACCTCACTGTATGGTAATATGCATCTGGCTGTAAGTTGAAAAAGGTCCTATTGACTCATTGGTACCATCCAATATAAGCCGCAATCTCTGTGAACAGTAATATTCGAGTACAAACCTGAGCCGTCACTCATACAATAGAATCGAATGAATCGGAACCCAAAAATATTTCTAAACCTCACTGTATGGTAATATGCATCTGGCTGTAAGTTGAAAAAGGTCCTATTGACTCATTGGTACCATCCAATATAGGCCGCAATCTCTGTGAACAGTAATATTCGAGTACAAACCTGAGCCGTCACTCATACAATAGAATCGAATGAATCGGAACCCAAAAATATTTCTAAACCTCACTGTATGGTAATATGCATCTGGCTGTAAGTTAAAAGAGGTCCTATTGACTCATTGGTACCATCCAATATAGGCCGCAATCTCTGTGAACAGTAATATTCGAGTACAAACCTTAGCCGTCACTCATACAATAGAATCGAATGAATCGGAACCCAAAAATATTTCTAAACCTCACTGTATGGTAATATGCATCTGGCTGTAAGTTGAAAAAGGTCCTATTGACTCATTGGTACCATCCAATATAGGCCGCAATCTCTGTGAACAGTAATATTCGAGTACAAACCTGAGCCGTCACTCATACAATAGAATCGAATGAATCGGAACCCAAAAATATTTCTAAACCTCACTGTATGGTAATATGCATCTGGCTGTAAGTTAAAAAAGGTCCTATTGACTCATTGGTACCATCCAATATAGGCCGCAATCTCTGTGAACAGTAATATTTGAGTACAAACCTGAGCCGTCACTCATACAATAGAATCGAATGAATCGGAACCCAAAAATATTTCTAATCCTCCCTCACTGTATGGTAATATGCATCTGGCTGTAAGTTGAAAATGGTCCTATTGACTCATTGGTACCATCCAATATAGGCCGCAATCTCTGTGAACAGTAATATTCGAGTACAAACCTGAGCCGTCAGTCATACAATAGAATCGAATGAATCGGAACCCAAAAATATTTCTAAACCTCACTGTATGGTAATATGCATCTAGCTGTAAGTTGAAAATGGTCCTATTGACTCATTGGTACCATCCAATATAGGCCGCAATCTCTGTGAACAGTAATATTCGAGTACAAACCTGAGCCGTCAGTCATACAATAGAATCGAATGAATCGGAACCCAAAAATATTTCTAAACCTCACTGTATGGTAATATGCATCTAGCTGTAAGTTGAAAATGGTCCTATTGACTCATTGGTACCATCCAATATAGGCCGCAATCTCTGTGAACAGTAATATTCGAGTACAAACCTGAGCCGTCACTCATACAATAGAATCGAATGAATCGGAACCCAAAAATATTTCTAATCCTCACTGTATGGTAATATGCATTTGGCTGTAAGTTGAAAAAGGTCCTATTGACTCATTGGTACCATCCAATATAGGCCGCAATCTCTGTGAACAGTAATATTCGAGTACAAACCTGAGCCGTCAGTCATACAATAGGATCGAATGAATCGGAACCCAAAAATATTTCTAATCCTCACTGTATGGTAATATGCATCTGGCTGTAAGTTGAAAATGGTCCTATTGACTCATTGGTACCATCCAATATAGGCCGCAATCTCTGTGAACAGTAATATTTGAGTACAAACCTGAGCCGTCACTCATACAATAGAATCGAATGAATCGGAACCCAAAAATATTTCTAAACCTCACTGTATGTTAATATGCATCTGGCTGAGGGTTGTAAATGGTCCTATTGACTCATTGGTACCATCCAATATAGGCCGCAATCTCTGTGAACAGTAATATTCGAGTACAAACCTGAGCCGTCAGTCATACAATAGAATCGAATGAATCGGAACCCAAAAATATTTCTAAACCTCACTGTATGGTAATATGCATCTGGCTGTAAGTTGAAAATGGTCCTATTGACTCATTGGTACCATCCAATATAGGCCGCAATCTCTGTGAACAGTAATATTTGAGTACAAACCTGAGCCGTCACTCATACAATAGAATCGAATGAATCGGAACCCAAAAATATTTCTAAACCTCACTGTATGGTAATATGCATCTGGCTGTAAGTTGAAAATGGTCCTATTGACTCATTGGTACCATCCAATATAAGCCGCAATCTCTGTGAACAGTAATATTTGAGTACAAACCTGAGCCGTCACTCATACAATAGAATCGAATGAATCGGAACCCAAAAATATTTTTAAACCTCACTGTATGGTAATATGCATCTGGCTGTTAGTTGAAAATGGTCCTATTGACTCATTGGTACCATCCAATATAGGCCGCAATCTCTGTGAACAGTAATATTCGAGTACAAACCTGAGCCGTCACTCATACAATAGAATCGAATGAATCGGAACCCAAAAATATTTCTAAACCTCACTGTATGGTAATATGCATCTGGCTGTAAGTTGAAAATGGTCCTATTGACTCATTGGTACCATCCAATATAGGCCGCAATCTCTGTGAACAGTAATATTTGAGTACAAACCTGAGCCGTCACTCATACAATAGAATCGAATGAATCGGAACCCAAAAATATTTCTAAACCTCACTGTATGGTAATATGCATCTGGCTGTAAGTTGAAAATGGTCCTATTGACTCATTGGTACCATCCAATATAGGCCGCAATCTCTGTGAACAGTAATATTCGAGTACAAACCTGAGCCGTCACTCATACAATAGAATCGAATGAATCGGAACCCAAAAATATTTCTAAACCTCACTGTATGGTAATATGCATCTGGCTGTAAGTTGAAAAAGGTCCTATTGACTCATTGGTACCATCCAATATAAGCCGCAATCTCTGTGAACAGTAATATTCGAGTACAAACCTGAGCCGTCACTCATACAATAGAATCGAATGAATCGGAACCCAAAAATATTTCTAAACCTCACTGTATGGTAATATGCATCTGGCTGTAAGTTGAAAAAGGTCCTATTGACTCATTGGTACCATCCAATATAGGCCGCAATCTCTGTGAACAGTAATATTCGAGTACAAACCTGAGCCGTCACTCATACAATAGAATCGAATGAATCGGAACCCAAAAATATTTCTAAACCTCACTGTATGGTAATATGCATCTGGCTGTAAGTTAAAAGAGGTCCTATTGACTCATTGGTACCATCCAATATAGGCCGCAATCTCTGTGAACAGTAATATTCGAGTACAAACCTTAGCCGTCACTCATACAATAGAATCGAATGAATCGGAACCCAAAAATATTTCTAAACCTCACTGTATGGTAATATGCATCTGGCTGTAAGTTGAAAAAGGTCCTATTGACTCATTGGTACCATCCAATATAGGCCGCAATCTCTGTGAACAGTAATATTCGAGTACAAACCTGAGCCGTCACTCATACAATAGAATCGAATGAATCGGAACCCAAAAATATTTCTAAACCTCACTGTATGGTAATATGCATCTGGCTGTAAGTTAAAAAAGGTCCTATTGACTCATTGGTACCATCCAATATAGGCCGCAATCTCTGTGAACAGTAATATTCGAGTACAAACCTGAGCCGTCACTCATACAATAGAATCGAATGAATCGGAACCCAAAAATATTTCTAAACCTCACTGTATGGTAATATGCATCTGGCTGTAAGTTGAAAAAGGTCCTATTGACTCATTGGTACCATCCAATATAGGCCGC
This sequence comes from Tipula unca, assembly GCA_951394425.1. NCBI lineage: Eukaryota > Metazoa > Arthropoda > Insecta > Diptera > Tipulidae > Tipula > Tipula unca. Next base: position 55,263,468 of record OX596381.1, on the reverse strand, counting down.
AATTTTTGGGAACCGTCACATTCGAATACAAGCTTGTGCTATTTGATACTCAAATTAGTCGTTGAATTGAATCTCGGTTTAATTCTTGTTTAAGTTAATTTTTTTTTTGATGATTTTTTATAGGTATAATGTTTGTAATATATTAATTAATTAAAAAGTTAAATAATTCTCAATTTCGTTTCCTACATAATTAAAGAAATTAAAATAAAACTAACTGTTTTGAAAAACAAATATTTTATTTTTTATTTGAAAAACCCGAAAATAATTACTACATACATTTATTTTCAAATATATTTTTTTGGTTTTGACTTTTCGGGATAGAACGTAATTTTGAAAGATTTTATATGTTATTGTTCGGGCTGAAAGGCTTTTTCTTACATCTAGCACAGACACACTCCAATTTTTTGAAAAGTTCTTTTTCGGGATGGTTTTCGGGACAGCTTCACATACGTACGAAATGGTAGGCGCTGAGGTCGTTGCAGGCGACGATGGCTCCACGATGGAGAGAACGACTTGGCCTCCTCAGATTGTCTTAGACAGTATGAAAACCATGCTCAGGATCGAAGCCGTTGGAGCCAGATAGTTGACTCAGTAAGGGGCCAGTAATGGCCTTTAACAACTGATTATTATTATTATAAAACCGAAAGAAAGACAACGGCAGTTCAGGTCTTACAAATCGTTTATTATATATAATTTTAAAAAAAAATCAAAAAGACACTTAAGCATATGGCAAATCCATTCAAATCATCAGTATTTATTATTCGGTACAATCCGGCCCAGATTTTATATTGCCGATGACTACAGGAGTTTTGGAAAAGTGTGCCTTACGATTAAATTATGGGTACTAAAAATCTAATAAATTTTAAATTCTTAATCTATAATCTCTTCAATTAATTTATTTGTGACTTTTGAGTATATAGAGATAGACGATAGGGTGATCCATATCGATCGGCATTATGAGCTTTTGATTTTATCCGTCATCTAGGTAATCCATCATCGAGAAACTAGAAGTATAAAATAACTGGATTTGGAGCAGTGAAAATGCAAGGGCAACTGTTGAGGACATAGTGTCAAAAAAGTGATATTTGGTGCGAAATTTGGTTGCAAGATGTGATTGGGGCATGTCGTAAACTTCGTCATACTTCTTTCTTTCGAGTTTTTTAATAAGCATACAGTATGAAAATAAGCCATCAACAATCCCAAGGCAAAGAATTTAGTATTTTCTCAATAATTTGATGGATAAAATGCCTCTTTCGTCAAATGTTGTGAATACAAGAACACCATATAAATAAGACACCATTAACTGCAATTCGGAAATTCTATATTAGTGTAATTTTTTACTACTAAAATTACTGAATTGCAATTTATTTGTTATTAGTGTAATTATTAGGTAAATTTTTGTATATATACTGGAACAATGAACTAATAAAATCAAAATAATTTGACCACTAAACAACACCAGAGTTAGGTTGTTCTCATTTTAATTATATTAGACACCACCCGAGGTAATCTAATAATTAATCTACTATTTAAATCTACACTAGTCCAAATTTACGACTTGGACATTAAAGTGAGATTTAACTTGGTCCTTCGAGCCGGATCTTTCAAACCGTTATTTCATTTCACTCTGGTATTAGCCGCCACCAGCGGAAAGCTCAGAGTTTAATGAAATAAACGAAAAGTAGATTCAAGCTAAGGCGGAAATTAACATCGGATTTAACCTGAGGCTGAACTTAACATTGGACCTGCGAGCCAAACCAACAACTGGTGCCACTTTACATGGTACTTCGAGCCACTAAAACAACTGGCAAATAAAAGTACAGACGGACAGTCTATAATGTCGTCGAGAGTGACTTAGAAAAAAGAAAAGCGAGTCTAAAAGCGCTATATAACGAATTCGTGGGAAACGATGACAAAATCACGCTTATCTCACCATACGAAAAAACATGATAGATGTTTACCATAAGCTGGTAGAAGATCTGCGCCATCGCCTACATAGCGGACCGCCATTGACACCAATAACGTCGTAATAAACCCTACAACTTCCAAGCTCACGTCTCGAGGCAGCATATAAACCAACAGTCACGATAGATCTACAAACAACAGACTCAACAAAAAATATATTTTCATTTTATCACCGCAAAACATAGGCAATGCAAATGGAAGCTCTGTACAAAGCTTAATGTGCTCGGTTCGATCAACTACAAAAGAGTAAAAGCAGTTACATCAAAGATGGTGGAAGCAGGAAGACTATACGGAGTACTAGCAGAACTAAACTATCTCAAATCGAAACCATTTGGAAGGGATCCATCGACACCGATACAGATATGAAGGACGATCTTTATGGCGATCACAGCTCATCCATATTGGAAAGACAGGGAATCGTTCGAGAAATTCTATGCGAAATATCAAAATGAACTGAAAACAGAACTGGCAGTACTAGCTCGAAACAATGAATACTTGTACCCTATCAAACAACTAACCACTATTTCACAACGTGCGTCAGATCCAACAACCACAAATTTACCAAGGCTATTCACCACACAGGCCAACAACAATGTGGGAAGTCCTTGCGATGCAATCAAAAACAACAATGGTTGTGGGTTTAGGCTATACAATTTAGCGGTCACAAAAGATTAAACTAATTTTATGCTATAGATTAAGAGCCGACGCAGAACAACTAGTAGAAGCTAAGGGTAGCCTCAACGCCAAAGATACCTGAATTTGTCGGCCCCGCAGTATGTTAAATCACGAGTTTGAACATGAGTTCACTGTGGGATATTCATGATATTCAATATTTAATTGCTTTAATTCATCATATATATGATGACAACTCATCTAATGAACAAGTTCGAAAATGTAACAGGCATCTTATTGGCCACGGCAATGGTCCAAGTACAGAATGGAAAACAGCAACCACCTGAAGACATGTCACGTTCACCACCATCATCACCGCTCAAGATCCCTGAATTTCTCGGCCCCGCAGTATGTTCAATCACTAATATTCAATATCAACAAGGGAAAATCCACAATTTTAATTATATTTCATAGACGATTATTACTAAATAGACCCGTGGTAATCTATTAAGTAATTCGTAAATCAAGGCGAACTTAATTTTACAAATAAAGTCCACAAGCCTGAGATTTTACACTGTTGTATCTAAAGTTTACTGTAAAATATGTAAAATATGTTTTTTTGTAATAATTTAATTTATTTATCCTTTCTGTATCTGGAAACCATCGTCGATTTTTTAGCAATTTTTACAATATATCTCACATTTCAATGAGAATATTCTGATCAATTTACTTAGCTGTTGCCGATAATTAATTGAAGAACTAAAGTATTTTAAGCTGATGTACGCAATTTAAGAGTTTAGCAGCGCAATTTAAGAGTTTAGCAGCTAAAAATACTTTAAAATCATTTTGATTATTAATTGGAACTATTTTATTGCATGTAAATAATTTTTTGAATATATTTAAGTATAAAAATCTGTATTGTTAAAGTAACTATTATTAACTGTCCATAAATTGTCAGTTAGTAAACCTAAATTATAATTTTAAGATCGCTTGGTTGTATTAAACTGATCAGTAAATTCGACGCTAATTACACCATTTTATTTTATTTTATCATCATTCAATATCGTTAGCAATTGTGTAGCATTATTACAAGAGATTATATGTTGCGCTTGATTTTTTCTTTGGATACAAAATCATTTTTCAGTAGTTCAAAGTAGAATAAAATACTGATTATAGATACAAAAAATATAACGCCGATAAATAGATATTAAGAATAGAAATAAAATCTTAAAGCAAATACGAAAATATAATTTACATAATATTCACTTGTTAGAATTAGCACAGCAACAAACCGAACAAAAAAATCAACTGAAACCCTTTAGGACATAATATGTATGTATCTATGTACAAAAAATAAGATTTTCAAAGAAACTTAATGTCTGTTCTCAAAGTTTTTCCAGAAAAACTATAATATTATTATTAGTTCTTATTATTATTACTTAAACGCAATTGTTATTTAAAAAATAACAAAACAAAAATTGAGGCATAATAATAATTGTAAACTGTACTAACTTACATCTTACAAAACATATACGTACACACATAAAAAAACAAAAATAAGTAAACGAGTTTTCTTGTTAAAAGGGTGGTTTAAATTTTTTTTTTATATCTAGCCCATAGGCCATAAACATTCCATCACAATCGCATTCAATCCCATCGGCTTATTAATAAACAATATACACGATATAATGATATACAATACATTAAATTTTTACATACCGTGTTGCCTGAAATGGTGATTTTTCAAACATTCTATTATTTACTAATTTTAAATGATTCATTGGCTCAATTAAATATCGATCAGATTCACTTGTTTCACTCGGACTCGACGTCCTTCGAACCATTGACTTTTGTATAAATTTATTCTCGTTTGCGATTGCTTGATAATGGCACATATTTAAATTATCTTCTAAATAATAACGTTCCGTGTTATGATTTAATTTTGAATTGTCTATATTGTAAAACGTTTCTATTTTATCGTCCAGATAATATTTCTCATTTTGGCTGCCTTTACTCGACGTACATTGATCATCGGTACCGCCTAATCGATCATCTAATAAATACACTTTTGGATTTGTACGATCATGATACGAAAGTAATGCATTCACTTGATGTGATGCCGATGATGGTTTGTTGATGTCACGCCGTAAACCGTAAACATTTTGTTCAACCGAACTCGTTGAACTTTGCGATAAATGATAAATATTTGGATTATTTTTTACATTTTGATGATGATTTTCTCGGCTCGATGACGATGATGATGTTCTTTGTTGGATTTGATGGTGTAGATTTGTACCGGCTGATACAATTATACGATCATTTTGTGTTATCTCTAGTATAGGTGATTTTCTGGACATTTGATAGATTTGTGGATCCAACGGACTTGAACTAAGCGGATGATGATATATATTTGTGTCTAGTGAAGGTGTATTTCGCCCTAAGGATGCTAAAGGACATTCTATAGATGGAGCAGCACGTCTTGACATATTATCGTTTTTATTTTATCTAAAAATACAAATTAAAATTGAAACATTAAAAAAAATAAATTAAATTAAAAAATAATAAAAATTAATACTTTATTTGTAAAATGACACTTAAAGACGGGCCAAACAAGGTATTTACGTTATTTTTGTTGCTATATATTTTATATACATATTCTCAATATTCATATTTATAATTTTAATAAAACTAATAAAATTTGTATAGGTATACTTATATGTATGTTTGTAAAGACAAAACTCAGAATTGGGTGTGTTCCATATAAATATTACAATTATACATATCTACAAGGTGGTAAATGTAAAATATGTATATAAAATTATATAGTCGATGTGATAGATGCGCGATAATATATAAAATTATGTAGTTTAGCAAATGGTTAAGCATTCTCTATTATATTGTTTATGAATATTAATTTATCTAATTTACTAAAATTGCTTTTTATTTTATTTGTTTTGAATTAGGATTAAATGTTAATAAATATATTATATACTTGAATATTTTTACTATAATATGGATCTCATATTTCAACTATATATATACATACAGGGTGGTCTAATGATAAATGATGCTTTAATGAGGTGGTTTAGTCAAGCATGATTTACGGTTATTGCCGGTAATGTAAAAAACAAAAAATCAAAAATCGGTATTGTATAATTTTTGAGCCAGTCTCTTTATCTGGTTATTATAAGTTATAACTGTATGGACCATCCATTTATATAAAAATATCACATTTATAATTACATTTTAAATTGAAAATAAAAAAAAATTAACGGAGTAAATTTTTAAAATATTGACCAAACCAATTGTAGGGTCAATTACCTAATTGATTATATGATTAATGTATATACATATACATATATGTATGTATATGCTATTGAATAACCTAATTTTGGTTGACATTATTATCTAATAGCATAAATAGCGTTTAATCCATGATAAGTAGAATCTGGGAAATCTAAACTGCATAACACCTGGAACCTTTGGTCGAATTTGTCGTTTAAAAAATTTTGGTTTTGTAATTTACTTCAAAATTACAAGAAGGTTAATGTGATATTTGTATAAAATTGATATTTGATATTTGTTTGATATTTGTATAAAATTCGGCTATTCCAGCCTTTTCGTGGGCTGGTTTAAATAAGCTGAGCAACTGCACTCAATGTGTTAAAATCGGATCAATTAAAATTTCTTTCGGCGTACCACAAGGTTTCCATGTTGGAATTCATCATTTTCATTAATAAGCCAGAATTTCTTAATCGTCTTAAAACGATTGGTCATTAGATACTTTATTATCTAAATTTGCAACGAATACCACCATATTTAGCATAATGTGATACTTATATAAAATGATAGCATTATGATACAGACGGGAAATGCATTAATTTGCGTTTTTGAAACATCTTCCGTCCATTCATACTGGAATCAATTAAATTAAAGATATCTAACAGAAATTACGAGGTCATGAGTCACATCTAGACGTCCACATCTAGAACAAATTCAAAAATTTTAACAAAACGGATCACTTCATTGACTTTAGTTTAAATATAGAGATAGCTTTAATCGTACGAGTAGGTTGAAGGAAGCATCATTTTTCGACAGAATTAAATTTTTCCAAAGGTGGGGTTTCAAATTTCATCATAACATTAATAGAGTCCTACTGGTCATGACACCTCGATAATGTGTCAAATTATTTCAATTAATGCGAAAAATGCTCATTTTGAACGCACCAATAATGTCGCGCGGACAAAATAAATATTTTCTGGATGAGAAAATTCCAGCGAATTTGACTATTTTCAGTCAGAGCTAGGAAAATAACAAAATTAAAAATTTTTATGTTTGAAATCGTTTAATGTTTATATATTATGGCTAGTTATAGGAAATACACATATTTTAGAAAAATCATCTTCAGTATGTCCGGAGTACGGGATTTAAATATCAAAAATTGTCTATTTTCGTTTCTCGTTGCAAAACTCTCTGTAAAGATGAATCATTTACGTATCTTCAAAGATAATAGTTTTGATTTGTCAGAGTATTCTCCTAAAATCTAAACTAACTGGGAGAATTCTCCGGTATAATATTAAATATTTATAAATAATTTGTTACAGATATTTATATTTGGAAAGAATCCCTGACAAAATTTTACTTTTTAATTTTGTTTTCCAGAATTGCATTGGGCATTGTAAATTCCGACATTGAGTGTTGTCAAACTTTATTCACGTTTTATAGCCAAACAATGTATCAATCTCAAGTTCCGTATTTATCAAAAGGTGATATTTAGCACAGATTTTTTCGTTAGACAAAATACGTTACTGAAAATTTGATATTTCTATACACATATATTCGAAGTTTAATATTTTGAAATTTGGACTTGAAATTAATATTCGATTTTTCCATTGCAGTACGTTAAGGTTCATTTATTTAATTGACCACATGTTAGTAACCAACCAGACATACTCGTACACACAAACTTAACTACTATTCACCGATTGAAGGGGGCCAACTGCATCCATTAATAAAAACAGCATTATATGTCATATGTCACTATATGAAATCTGGAACCAGAGTAGTCACGAAGCAGGATAGCAACATACAAGAATCCAGCTATAATATATAGCTCTGCATCATTAACTAAACCACAAAAGAGAAAGAGTCAAGTATTTTACTTCCAATACGTAAATAAAATATCTTCGAAAGCTGCACAATTTTTTAACTTTTTGTGTAAAAATCGCTAAAAACATCCAACCTATCCATTGAGCAATTGTGTGTTAAAATAGCTATCAAAAATAAATAAGCATTCATACACGTTGCATATTTACCGCGTGACTCACCGATATCATTAATCATTATATACAGCGTGCTGTGACACAAATATTGAAATCAATCATCTGACATCATCTTAATTAATCACAGGAGATTTCATTATATAGCTGGACGTACGATGAGGAAACTGATGAACTCTTTGAAAATATGTAATTCTTCCCTTCAAAATGTTAGTTCAGAAACAGTAGATTGTCTTTTCCATTGACACCGTTTTTGATAACAATCTGAATCAAATTTGCGAGCTAAGAAATGGTCGTGATAGAATTATAGAGCTGAATTTTACGAATGAACCAGGTGTATTTAAAATTAATAAATCACTCGTCATTAATGACATTAACCAGAAATCCATTGAAATAATTTTGAAGAGTGATGAAATCAATGGTACGATTAACAAATAACATACACTAAAATCACAGAACGTATTACAATAGGCTAATCAGGAATATAGATGTAAACGTATAGACAAACTCTACAATATCTTACATAAGGGCATAGAATTATTATTTGTTCCCAGCGCTGTGACCAAACCTATCAATTATCCTCTATAGTATGGTATGATGTCAAATTTATTAATCTTAAAAACAAGAAAAATAAAGCCTATACAAAAAACTCTCAAATTTTGTTCCGAGGTATACAGAAAAAGGTAAGAAAAGATCTTAAACGCTTTTGGAGCCTTTTTAAAACAAAACCTGAAATTAACGGTATCCCAGCCTGTATGACATTTAGAGGAAGAAAATCTTGCGACTCTCAATGAAATCGAACATGTTTGCTGAATTTTTCAAGTCGGTATATAAACCGGAAGACATCAATAAGTATGATAATCTAAATAATAGTGAAAATCACGTACTCACATGGAGTATACTAGAAATTTTTGGAGATGAATGTCGGGACGACATCCACATTCTTGTGCTTACTTAATCATTAAAATTAGCAGTTTCCTAAGAAATGGAAAATAACCAAAATGACACCAACTTTTAAAACTGTAGCAAGTAATGATGTTTCTTGTTATAGAGGTATATTATCAATCGGTTTTAAGCCAGAGAGATAAACATCAACCGACCTCATTGAATTTACCAGCAACTTGGATCTTTATAATCTTCAACAATGTGATTACCGAAGTAATACTGCATTCTAAGGTCTCGTTGATTACAAGAGGATCTTAATCTATAGATTGGTGGTGACATCATTGGTGATACAATAAAATACAAGAAGACATCTACAATCTAATGATTTTGTGTGAGTCTAATCTTCTGTAGGTCTCAACATTAACAAGTGCAAGACCTTATCGGTCCATTAGAAAGTGAATCCTTTTATTCAACAACATCCAATTAATGCGGTATACTCTTAAAACAACTATTCGAAATCAAGGACTATAGAATAAGAAGTTATTTTCTTAAAACAAGTGCTTTACTTAGCACAATGAACTTGAATATGCCGTCAACGTCTGATGCTCTATGACGAACATATATCCGCAGCATTGAGAATATCGAAAAAAGTGTTTACGCTATATACAAAACATTCAAAGATGGATGGGAGAACAACCACGATATATGCAATAACCTGAAGCAATTACAATTGTATCATATTGGATTGATAACCTACAACAAGATAACACTCCAAAACAGGCGTGAGCATCTAAAATCTTCGTTTGTTGGCAACAGCTACACTCGAATTAATTAAAATAAAATAGCACCTAGTATAAATTTAAGAAATCACGAGTTCCTTCATGTCGATCAACATAGAACAAACTATGGTGATAATGAACCGGACAACATGATGTCCAAGTATTTCAATAAAATTGACCACCTCCTCAACTTTGAGGTAAACTTTGAACGAAGTTTGAAGCAATATTTTGCTCCGACCTTTTATTTCATTTCTTTTTTATATATTTTCTATGTTTGTATTTGTATTACAATTATTTTTGTATGTTTTATACTCAAGTCAAATTTATAGACTCTTCTCTAAACAAATAAATAAAGAAGTGCCTTGAAGATGCACCAGCCAAATCAGCCCGCCACAACGAAACATAATTTATTACAATTGTATTACAATTTATTACACCAGGTGCCAATTTTATTATACTTGCCGTTCGCGAGAAAATCGTGAGTGGAGTAACATCAAATTGAACCTACACCGCCACTTTGTAACTTTTGATATAATTGTGATATCGAGATAAAACTTGGACCAGAATTTATTACAAATTAATTACAGTTCACTGGTAAGTCGCCGAAAATTAAAATGTAATTATTTTGTGTAAAATCATCTTATTTTAATAAAAGCCTACTGAAATTCAAAGAAAAATACCAAAATGTCGATAAAAATCACCTGTAATAATTTATTACACCATATTTTGGATAGAACTGGATGTTGTTTACACTATACGGTACATAGGTACCTTGTAAAGTAGTGACTTTTAATGATTTTGTCTAAAGTCTATTTCTAGTCAACGAAAAATACCAAAAAAGTCGATTTTATCACCTGTAATAATTTATTACACCAGACCCGCCAACATATTTTGGATAGAACTGGATGTTGTTTACACTATACGGTACATATTACAAGGTATATGTAAAGTAGTGCTTTTTAATTATTTTGGGTAAAGTCTATTTCAAGTCAACGAAAAATACCAAAAAAGTTGATTTTATAACCTGTTAGTGTAAACAACATCCAGTTCTATCTAAAATATGTTGGCGGGTCTGGTGTAATAAATTATTACAGGTGATAAAATCGACTTTTTTGGTATTTTTCGTTGACTAGAAATAGACTTTAGACAAAATCATTAAAAATCACTACTTTACAAGGTACCTATGTACCGTATAGTGTAAACAACATCCAGTTCTATCCAAAATATGGTGTAATAAATTATTACAGGTGATTTTTATCGACATTTTGGTATTTTTCTTTGAATTTCAGTAGGCTTTTATTAAAATAAGATGATTTTACACAAAATAATTACATTTTAACTATCGGCAACTTACCTTAATTTGTAATAAATTCTGGCCCAAGTTTTATCTCGATATCACAATTATATCAAAAGTTACAAAGTGGCGGTGTAGGTTCAATTTGATGTTACTCCACTCACGATTTTCTCGCGAACGGCAAGTATAATAAAATTGGCACCTGGTGTAATAAATTGTAATAAATTTGTAATAAATTCTGGCCCAAGTCCCATCTTGATATTACAATTACATCAAAAGTTACAAAGTGGCGGTGTAGGTTCAATTTGAAGTTACACTGCCCACAGTTTTCTCGCGAAATGCAAGTGTAATAAAATCGGGACTTGGTGTAATAAATTATGGGCTAGGTTTCGTTGTGGCGGGCTGATTTGACTGGTGCAGCTTCAAGGCACTAATACGTTTTTGATGAGATTATTAATTAAGAGTCCGTAGATTACAACAACAAATATTTATGTTGGGAGAGTAAATTTTAATAATTAAGCAACCAGTATTACATATATTGATAGTCCTGGTCTCGAAACCGATTGCATGCACCATTTAGTAAATTTTGTTCCAAATTGATTCGCTATCTCCAAACTGAATCTAAACATCTGTAAACATTCACAGTAAATTGCGCGATAGTTTAGAGCGGTGATTATTATGTTTGTACATATATATAATCAATGAAATCTCTCATCGTAACGCGATACTGCTCACAGTGGTGCTCGTTATACGGAGAATTTATTGCTTGCCTAGAACATGTTAACCCGCGGTTAATATAAATCAAGCCGACATATTATATAACCAAACTTATGCTAACCCATCTTTGAATATATCCTTAAAAAATGGGCGGCTGTTATCTTTCATCATAAAGAGTGGTTTGAGTAATAAAAGAACCAGCGACAGCCAATGTGCATTGAGGTAGCCAAAATTGTTCCGACTACCGTTCAACAAATTCACAGAATTCAATTCTTATATTTGTAGTCTAACTCAAACTAAAATAAGCAAAGCCGGCGTGATTTCGATACAAACAACTAGCCTGGGCTTCTAGAAAAAACTTCACACATCTCATGTTCTTGATGCAAAATACCTCACTTAGATAATGTAGAAAGACTATTTGGATAGATGAATTTTGGTTTGTGGCCAAATATACTTATCGCATATACTTTTTTTGTAAAATAAATGTTTATTAAAAACTAATTAAATATCACAGTTTTAATCATTTTGCTTATTTTTCAAAAAATATATTATTTCAATAACAAGTGAAACTATTTTATAATTTAGAATATTTTCTAACGAGCGGTAGAAAGAAGCCTTACAGAATTAAGTGGCATATTAATTAAAGGAAAGTTAACAAAACTTTTCTTAAAAATCACATTCTTTTTAAGTTGTTAGTGATTAGGCCGTGGTTAGCCCGTCATTGTGCGGGATATAGTGAAGACCCCGGTTGTGCACTAAATACATATTTTGTAGTTTTCATATATGAAGAATACCCGAATTATGTGGCAGTTGCTTCATTTATGTACTGGGTTTTTATTGACATAAAATTATAAAGATTTTCATTCCCTAGACATTTCATGAACTCGGCAAATAACCATAAGTATATCGTAACAGGTCGAAAATTATTAATTGCTAACTCGTTTTCAGATTTAGTAATAGGAATACTCTTGCAATTTGAAAACAATCGTTGGATATGCACCGTATTTATATACATATTAATTAACTGATTTTTATTGAAAAATGTCGCAGGTTTCCCGTCTAATTCCGCCGCGAGTCTATAGTTAAATTTAATATAATATTCTTGATTAAATCATTTAAACACTCACTGAAAAATAATACGAAATATTCTAATCGCACTAATCAATACCGCATAAGTTTTAAAATAAACCATACTTCGGCACAAATAATATATATATGTTGCCAAATACCAAAGATAATAATATAATGAGATGATTCCTTCAAAGCAGAATTTTACTATAAATTTTTATTTAAACTGGAGGCTCCCTTCTGTATTAATGGAGGTACATACGTACCCTAGATTTATTTTTATATTTTGCACTGATTGAACTATCCCTATTATATTATTTTCTTTGCAAATACTAAGATTAGCCTTTATCAATTCATTGTTCTCGGTTTTAATATAATATATTTAAACCAGACAATCACAGATGCGCAATATTCTGACAAAATCATGTAATTTCCAAATTAATTACTGCATTATTGCAATGCGAATTAGCTCAAGCTAATTTTGTTTAAGTTCCACGTTCTGATAACAAGCCCTAATTTGATAAAAATAATAGAAAAGATAGTATAATATGATAATTAAAAACGACAACGATACTGTGCAATTCTGGTAGATTGCATGTAGTAATTTGTTTTGTTGCAGCATTTTTAAATTACTCATACTATAGTGAACACAAAAACACCATCATGAACAACTTGATTAACAAATATTTACCACTGTACGCAATTTAATTATCGTTTAATCACCATTAGAATAATAATAAAACTTTATAAATAGGCTTATCTGCACGACGTGATAAAATTTCAATCAAAATACTTTGGTTAACTTTAATAATCCAGTTACAATATTTTCATAATCGATCTATCACATAACATAGAAATATATATATATCTAGACATTTTATTGAACCATCACGATCAATTTTACAATTTTAATTCTTTAAAATTGAAATCCTAGGAATTACACAATATCACTTATATATAAATTTATATTCATTCATTTTAAATTTTTTTATTAAAATATTTCACAATAATTTTATTTTAACAAATTCGACATTTGCACAAATTTTGTTTTCATTTTTTTTTTAAATTTTTGTTTATAAATCATATTAAAATAGATTTTTATTATTTATAAAATTAGTTTTGAACTAAATTATTTACCATTTTTTTTTATTTAACTTGGTAACATTAAAAACAACATTCTTTTAGAAACATTTTTTTTTTCAAACAAACATAATTCACAAAAAAAAAATATAAGACGACGACCAAAACCAAAATGTCTCAATAATTCAGAGATTAGTCAAGAATTTCACATAAAAAAAATGAAAATTAACAGAAAAAGTGTTATTTATGTTGATGAGACAAAACAACAAAAAACCAAAAAAAAAATATAAATTATAATAATAAAAATTCCATTTTGGTACATAGATCTAACAATAATTTTTTTTTAAGTTGACATGAATGTTACCTTTACCTCTATACGTATAAGTATTTTTGCTTTTTGTTAATTCTTTTAAAACTTACCTTGCTGTTCTGTCAATAAAATTAGAATTCGTCATTTTAAAACACGAAGACATCCAAATTGTTGAACTTCTAATAATATTATATATAAAAGACACAAATTATTATATATTTTTATATAAATAAATAGTTAAAATTAGAATTAATTTAAATTATTAAAATATTAATCTTATTTTATTCATAATAAGATAATTTTTTTTCTATACACAGATCTTAAAGACAAAAGTAAAGTTAGTCACTAATGCAGAGAAGAGAAAAATGGCTTTACCAACCAACCATTCACATAACTTAATCATAGTGGTTTTCTTACGTGATGTTTATTTTTACTATACACGTCGCATGTGCGCGTTAAGATTAAATTATGAAGCAAGGTAAGACGTTATTTTTAGTAAACATTTGGTTTTTAAAATTTTTAATTTAAATTAACAAAACTGAGACATGTACATGGTGTATTACTATCGTTTGTCTGATTATTTTGTTTATACACATCTTAGCGTTACATGATATGTAAAAAAATATGTATACCAATATTACCCAATTTTTTATCGACTTATCTTCTTCAAATGAAATCTAGCATTTAAAACAACTAATACTTTTACATTAGTTATTGTTAATTATACCATACTTAAAAAATCATTTGTTTAAATATAACAAATTACAATGTATGTTATTTACCAGTTCTCGGTTGTAGAACAAATGTGCTACTTTACACATACCGAAATAAATTTTTCTTGATATATAAAAAATCGAGGAAGAAGCCAACCTTTGAATTTAAAATTTGTATTAAATTTTAAAATTCGACTGAACGGTATAGTTGATCAAATATTGAATTTTTGAGAACAATTCTTTTCTATTCCCCGCGGTTCTAAAATTTAAAATTACCAAATTTTTAAAATCGAATTTCGATGTGTAATTCGTTAAAGTTTGAAATGCAATT
Organism: Tipula unca; assembly: GCA_951394425.1. NCBI lineage: Eukaryota > Metazoa > Arthropoda > Insecta > Diptera > Tipulidae > Tipula > Tipula unca. The sequence continues at coordinate 55,248,435 of OX596381.1, read as the reverse complement.
ATATTTATACTCATTATACATAATTTAAGATCAAAAAAATTAAATTTAAATTTTACAAATTTGTTTAACGTAAACAATTTTAAAATAATAAAATTTAATAAATTTGAAATTTTTGAAAATTTTTAAATATTTTGAATTTTTGAAACATTTTGAAACAAAAGAAATAATTTTAATTTTAATTTGAGTTTTAAACCTTTCGTTTAATTCCATTTTTGTATAATTTCGTACAATTTCGCATGCATATTTATAAAATTTCAATTCGCTTTATTGAATTTTGAAATTTTGAATGCACAATTGAATTTTGATAATTTTTCATAGCTTGAAATGCCGAATTTCAATGTTTATGAAATTTGTGGGCATTACTGGTACATACTACATACCATACACTAGGGAGCAATTGAAAATATAAATTTATATACATTTAATATTTTATGATGTTGCAACCACATTTAAACTTTTCTTATTTTTATTTTTATGCTCACATGATTATCAAAAATACTAGAAGTATTTCCGGTACATGCGAAACATTTTATGGAGGAGGCCGGAAACCTCAAATTTCCGAACACCAATGAATATTAATAAAATGTTAATAAATTTCACACCAATCCAAGTGCTTCGACTAAAGAAATGCTTACAATTGGACGACGCACATTATAGACTATTCGCAGAAAATTAAGAGCAATGGGTTTAAAAAATTTAGTATAAAAAAATGACCATTTATGATCTCCAAACGAAAACGGAACACATGACTAGTATTCGCCAAAAAGTATGTTAATATTCCACAATCATATTGGAACAGCATTATATGGACTGACAAATCAACATTCGCATTAAAAAATTGAAAAACTAACCCGTCTGATCAAAGAGTCTGAAATTAAAAACCAAAATTCTAAATTTATATTTTAAATTGATGCATGTAGTTTATATGGATACAAATATACAGTGTTTAACTGTTTATGTAGAGATCGTTTAGTACTCTATCGATTCTGTTTCTTATTGCTAAAACATCGTATTCAAGTTAAAAAAATATACGATCAGCTTTTAGGACCCTAGATCAGTTGAGATATTAATTTGGTTCAAAATCAGAGACTGATTTTATAACGAATAAAATAATTGTCTGAATATAGACTGCATAAAACGTAAAAACAGATTCAAATATTTAAATTTTGTAAAACAAACTCTTTTGCGTATGAAAATATCTGGTCGGGCTATACTAGTATGTTGCTGCTTTCTTTCCCTTGTGCTCGTGATAAATGAGCATCACTCTGTCCTCATTATACAATATTACTATTTCTGTACTTGAACGTAAATAACTGTTTTGTACTATTTATTAGTTTTAACTGGCTCAAAAAAAATATCTACATAGATCACAGGAAATTAAAATATTGTGTAAGTAGGTAAAAATGTTAATTATTTAAAAACTCTTCACTTAAAATAAATGGGTATTATATTTAGAGATTTAAATTTCCAGTCGTTACCTCCACAAATGGAATGATAAATTATTTTTCGATGGGTACGATTTAAATAAGAAAGCTAAAAAACCGTTGTTGTATTGTAGTAAATAGAAAAAAGTATCGCGTAAAGGAAAAGGAGTTACACAAAAACCATAGAGGACAAGTCCACCATAATCGCGGCAATAAAATAAAACAACCAGATTGTTCCCAATCCATCAATATATTCCAAAAGACATTAAATACGTTGAAGCAGAATTTTTTATCAATTAATTATCTTATGCGTTTAAAAGTTTAATGAAAAAGTGAAAAAGTAATTTTAAACGAAACCTTCATGGGAATACTGAAGAGTAAATTGTGCCACTGACAGTTTGCCTTATGAGGAGAAAATCAAGAAAAGTGTAGGACAGATTATTCTTCAACTTAAGAAAAGTCGTTTTGAAACTAGGAATTATCCTAAATCGCAAGAAAATAATTACTGTTTTTTATAAATTTTTCATCTGCGTTAACACTTTTCTCCGAAGCAGAAATTTTCTCTCTTATCCAAAATAGCATTGAAGCAAGACACCGACCCCTTAAAGTTGTTGTTGACCAACGACATGCTGTGATCTACAAAATTATCTTAAATCAAACGAGTTAGTTTTATAAAATTGCGAATTATTAATTTAAAGACATACAAAACATTCCTGTATAATCTATAATTGAGAATTCATAAACTATTACGAAAAAGCAAGATTTGCTGCCAGTTACACAAATACTAAATCTGTAAGGTTTTGTAATGCTTGGCAAGTAAAGGAAGATTTCACGGCGATTCCAAACACATATTAACACACTTTTATGTAAAATGTTGTTGAATATTGTATTCTCCACTTTATCATATTATATGGTGACCTATAATATAAAAACTATATTTACACCATAAAATGGTGAGAATGTGGGTTGTGGCAGTGGTTAGTTTAAATTACTTAAGCAAGATAACTTCACAGAAAGCAAGCCAGTGATAAATGAGAAATTATACTATTAAGCTGCGGATCAAACGTCTAATCTTTAACATATGGTGTTGCCAAATTATTTATAGGACCGACCACTTACCTAGATCTATACATACATTCGTTATTTAATAGAATCCAAACCTAAAAAAAATGAAAACCTTCCCATACAACGTTTATTTGTCCATCTCCATAGCAGATCGTGATCAGTAGACGACATATAAAAAATAATCCTAACTAAGGAAAGGAAGATTCCAACATAACATTTACAACAATACAACAATTTTAAAAAACGGAATTTCTATAAAAATAAGTCCCATTGTTGAGTTTGCTATATCATTTAGTAAACCCCAAATATTGCCTCAATACAAACCTCTTGAAAGTACATGAAGTAATTATTCCAAAAGCGAATTAATCCGTATATTGAGAAAATGCTATGAATTTATTATGTTTAGAGAAATGTGATTCTATTTACATATTACCAACTATAACAGTTTTGAATTTTTTGATTCCTTGAGACACCATATATACCTTCATATTAAACATTTTTAAAGTAGCCAAATAAACGGGAAAAATTTCGAAGGATCGTGTAAGTTCTCAAATTGAAAATGTCGTTGATCCATCTTACAATAAAGGAATATATTTACAAAACAGCTGTAAAATTTGCTAATTAAAATTGGGCTGAAAATATGATAAGTTATCAAATTCAATAGTAGTTCCTTAAGCAAAACTTGTAACGTGACCAGTTAGAATGATTGCTTATCGAATTGTGTAAGCACAACTTGTTTCATTAAAGTCAATACATTTTCTTGAAATTAATTAAAACCTTAAATAGGAATTAGTTTAATTAACTAATTTCTATACACGAGTAACAATCACTTGCCAATTCAAGTTACCAAAATGTAAATTAATATTTTGTCGTATACTAGAGCGATGTTTAAGGAAAACATTAGCTTGCAGTTAAATTATTAAAAGATCTTATATGAAAAGTTGCCGCACAGCAAAAAAAATTAAAAAAAAAATTATGGTGTCACAATAAAATGGCTATAAATATATATTTATAAATATTATATATATATATATATATATATATATATATATATATATATATATATATATATATATATATATATATATATATATATATATATATATATATATATATATACATATACATATATATATATATATGTATATATATATATATATATATATATATATATATATATATATATATATATATATATATATATATATATATATATATATATATATATATATATATATATATATATATATAATCTCACCTCAACGCAATTTTATTGTAGTTGTTACTTTTAAAGATTACTTAAATATTCCAATTCTCTCAATATAATACAAATATTTCTTTTTATTTTCTCTATCTTTGGTTTCTAAATAAAAAAAAGCAAAAAAAAAAAACATCAAAATAAGACTTTAAATTTTATTGATTTCTTATAAGAAAATAATAAAAGAAATGTTGGAAAGAGAAAATGATTGAAATTAAAGTTTAAACTAAATAAAAAATATAAAAATATTTTCATTTAAAGATCATAAAATGAATAGAATTAAATAAAATATTACATATTCTAAAAATATAAGTGAGAAGTTATAATTGCATATAACTGTGATTTTAATTAGTTATTGTTGTTAATGTAGTAAATTGTAAATATAAATATTTAAAGTAAAATTTAAAATATTATTTTAATTTGTTTAGCTGGACTTGTTAAAAATTTTTTAAATTATAATTATGTACTTTTTTTTTATCATTGCATATACAAAAATAAATCATTCTAAATGGCATGCCAAGTATGATCATAAATCAATAGTTAAGAGACAAAAATATGTTTTGTGGCAAATAAAATTATGTTTAATTAATTTTTACATTTTAAGCAATTTAAATTTAAGATATTAAATAAATATTCCTCATTAATATTTTATTTTAGATTAAAAATAAAAATAAAAATTATTATAAGCATATAGATAATTAGTTATGAATTTTCCGCAAAACTTACCTTCCGCATTCGTTCTAACTAAAAGTAAAGCACTTTTACAGGTACTCAGCATTATAATTATTATAAGTAGAATATATAGACTTAATACGAGATAGAGATATAGGTTTAAAAAAGAAAACTCTATAGGTAGTAGTGCCCACCTAGTATGAGAAATCAATTCTAATTCGATGGTAAAAACTACCATAAACCCGATATGAATATAGTTCTTTTACAACTTTACTTTATTAGGCTAAACCTGTGATGGAAGTTCTCCGGCCCGCGAAATTTATACTTGAGGCCAAGGGTGTTAATAAAATAAATCTTCTATTTAGGATTTTGTAAAAATTATATTTTTATATTTTCTTTAAACACACTTCAAGCAGTAGACTCCAAATTACGGGGCTGATGCAGTAGCAGCCTGGCAAATAAATTCGTTTCAACGAAACTTTGTTGGATACCGTGATATTTTTAGATTAAATACTTTTTTTCCAGCTTTGGAAGCATAGAAATGTTATTACTATCCTATGGTGTAACTATCTGATTGGCTTACACATTACTAAATAAGTCTATTGCATTTGTCTAAAATTAATTAGATACTTTTTTTGGTTAATGATTGCAAAAGCAACAGCAAAAACTAACCAAGTTGCGATTGGCCAACTTTGACTAATAAAATATTTATAAGATCAACTCTTGTGGTAGGTATTAAAAAATCACTGCCCAATTTTTGGTTTAACTTAACCATTTTCTGGTAAACTAATAGCCCTTTTTTTGTATTGCTGAAAGTTTCCTACCACAATGTATTGGAGTGAAAAAGTTCTGCCTAACAAAAACTTGGTAAGTGTAAAATAGAAGAATAGTAATTTGCAGTGTATGCGTGAATTAAATGATGTTTCATATTGCGAATGTGATCTAACCGAAAACAGGGAAAATATCATACGATCTAACTAATGACGAATTATTTGGTCAAGGTGCCATTGAACGACTTTATTATGTTGATTTTCGAAACTATTTGCGAATTACTTACGGTTACAAAAAATAAGTATCATTGCACATTTTTTTTTACAGTTCAGTTTTAACATTTGTAGCCATTGCAGCAATTATAACACTATGGCAGAAGAAACTGTTTAAATTGCTATTAATTTTTATCAAATATTGAAATGTGAGTATAAATCAATAAATAAAATTAAAAATCGGTTTCTATTAAAAGATAAGTTAATTTTATAATCATACTTGCAACAAAGCCAGGGAAGATGAAGAATAATTTCAATTTGATTTACAGCAAATTATATGGACTCCTCATCTTTTATTATGAGCTTTCTATCCAAATTAATGTGCGCATCATATTTTCAGTTTATAAATGAATTATGGTGTAACTAAAAAGTAGTTATTTATCGGAATATTTAAATGCTCAACTCAAACTTAAATATGAAGAGGTGTCAACTAACTCTTACGGCTCTTGCTGCTACACATGGTTATTTATATCAAAACAATAAAACAATTAAGTTAATTTCTAGTAACTACATAGTTTATTGAATCAAAACAATAAAAAAAATTAAGAACTATCATACTTCGATAAATTCAATCAATAAATTTATGAATGACCGATTTAATATTTTAGATCTTTTTAAAATTGAGAGATTTATTTTCTCTCCTAACTATAAAACTAATGTACGAATTAAGAGTATTTTAAATAACAGCCATTAAACAATTTAAGTACTTTAACTATTTTTATTTATATTTTAGGCACATTATTGAGATACATACATAATACGAAATATTTATCTTTCTTAATCTTAATACTAAGTACATTTTTCACAGCTCGATTTACTTTAATTATACCCGGTTACACTTTTAATGTTTTCGTTATAGGTTAAGTTTCATAAACGTGGTGTAAAGGAAAGTTGTGAAATAAAAAACAATTTTTGCAGTTAGTACTTGTTAGCTACTCAAATACTGTTATGAAACCGAGCATTAGTAAATATTTAAATTGCAATAACCAAACAAAATAGTATACACTTTATGACTGTTATCCTTTAAAATGTAAATATAATGTAATAATTGTTTATTTATGAAAAGAATATTTTTTAATATTGTATGTTTAATTACTTTAACCGTGATATTATCTTCGCTCAATAATAAAAAATTGTGTAATAAATTATCACATTGAAGCTCCCATGGATGGTGGAAATAATCCTTGAACTATAAAATCTAAAATTATTTCTTGAATTTTCTCTTTAGTCACTTTTGGAACATTTAAAGAGTAACCAGTAGATTTAAGTTTAGAGTTATCAAGATATAAATGCTTATAGTATAAAAATTCAGTATTCATATATGGAGTTAAAGGTGTATTTTCCACTTTATCCACAATACACATTTCTGCCCACGGTGCCATTAATTTATCGTTAATATGTTCAATTGTTTCATTAATATCAGTTATAGTGGCCACCTTAGACATAACAACTCCAAAATAATCAACATTTATATTAAAAATTTCAGCTAATATGTTAGATAACGACCCTTGAGTTGAATCGGAATCATCAACCACATTATAAATCTGCCCATTGGTATTTTGATTAGTTGCCAAATTCCAAGCAGCACCCGCGACATCCGAGACATGAACAGTATTCAATTTCATTGATTCGGTCCATAATAATTTCATCGTTTCGTGCATTGTTCGATATAACGCAGCTATTATAATACGTGGAGCTAAATGGAATAAATACTTTTATAAACATACATATCATTTATATTGTATTTTGTATATAAAAACTTACTTAGGCCTTTACGATCGGAAACTCCATAAACTATAGGTAATCGTATAATAGTATACTTCAAATTCGGAATTGTTTCTAGGTCTTTTTCAACTTTTAGTTTATATTTGGCTACGAATGTCCATGGATCTGTTTTGTCGCTTTCTTTATGTGCATTCTTATCAGATGAATTTACATTACCAGAACTTAACTCGACATAACGTTGAACATTATATTTTACTGCTTCTCTAGCACAATTCATGCTTAATTTATAAATGCCTTCTTCATACACTGGATCTGACTGACCAAATTTAGTTTCGCCCGCACAATTAAACACGTAAGTCCATTCACCATTTGGCGGATTCATAAAGGCATTCTGGCAAGATGCTATAAACAATATATTTATTTATTAAAATATTTAACAAATACATTTATAACTTATTCAATATATTTTTTTAAATACCTATGTAATAGAAATCTACTATTGATCTATTCGATCTACTAAAATTAAGTGCTTGTGGAATTTATAATTTGGAGTTCGACCATATCTGTCAACTATCCCAAATTTAAATTGTTTTTCTAAAGCATAGCTTGAATAACTTTAATCTCTAGTATCATATTCTACGACTGAAATTTTTGAAATTTTATTCAAAATTATTTATATGAGTCGAATTTCGTAAAATATCAATCTAAAATAACCCAAAGTAAAGTTATCGAAAATGATTTCAATACTCCTGGTTTGTGAAATTATAAAGCACCTGGAAATTATGAAGTAGCAACAACATTATAAAATTGCTCACATAACCAACATCAACTAAATTGTGAGGACTTTTTCTACATCGGGAAATTTTATATCGAAAAACAGCCTACATTTTGTTAAATAAAATGTGAAAAATATAAAAATGTATATATAAAATTACATTACAAATTACAAACTTCTTTCTGAAAAATGTCAAAAAATCAGCATCTCTAATTATAACTACTTATATAAAAGTAATTACAACCAATGACTGTTGTTTTCTACCAAACCTCTTAAATTTTCAGAATTAAATTTATTTGGTGGTCCCACAAATTAAAATTATTATTTGTTCAGCTGTAATTATTTTATAAAAATACATATGTAGTTTTAAATACATAACCTACTATAAATTATTGATAATAATTATCAATGTTCACAAGTTCATACTACGTCTAAGGATCCATGATACATCTAAGTACTTCAAAATGAAGTACGTCAAAACGAAATACGACTAAACAGTATGAAATTCGTATAAGAGTATAATATTTCAAAACTACATATTTCAAAGTCAATGGAATGGAACTAGTGTATTTCATACTCGATTATGATGAAATTCAATATATTCGTTGGAAATGGAATTCTAAAATAATTTTTGGATAAAATTCTGGCCAACTGAAATGGAACTACGCAATTTTATTTTCAAGTTTTGTAATAAGTAGTTTCGATTGTTTGACATACATATATATTCTCATGTATTTTATCGCCACATACTATTGATCCATAGTTTGTTTTGAAATACATATTAATGACATATGTATTTCAAAACAAACTATGGATCAATAGTGTCCTAGCGTCCTCCCATATCGAACATTCCTATTTTTTTGTTATTCAATCTGAAAAGTTATTATTTATTTAAATACAATTATTTCTATCATAAATCGTAATTATATACATAGGTAACTAGAAATATCTCTCTTTCCGCCCAATTATTTTGAGCGAAATTATTTGATTTTCTATTTTATATTTTTATCGATTTGAGTCATTGTGGTAATTTATGTTCAATTAATAAAATCAGTAAAATTTTAAATACAAATGAAAGATTACACTGTTACTATATAGATTGGCGACGAACCTGAAACTGAGTTATTAATTCGTATAATTTAAGTTCTAACCATGTGATACTATGAAACTTTGGAACAAAATAGTTCGGTAATATTATTATCCAAAAATATAGCCCTTAGAACAGCCCAAGGTACGATCACTTCAAAATATCAGTTAGAAAATATTGTTACTCAATAGGATAGAATTTAAAAAAATTAATTAGTTCCGCTTTTAAACAAATTAGATACATATATTATAACGAATTACATAATTATTATATAGATACATCTTTTAATTATGTACAATAATGGTTTTAATTTTTGTTTCTTTTATTTTATTTGTAAAATTAAATTATAACTAAAAACTTTAATTAGTACTTTCATAATGTGACAATTATATTTTAATTAAAATTAGTGACAAAAAATAAAAATGTCCATATAATTATTTTGTGTTTATAATGTGTGTTTATAATGTAAAATAAAAATGTGACATATATACATACTTATATGAATATTTGAACAATCACCAAAATAAAATTGAAAATCTTAAGTTAAAATTAAAAGAAATTATTTTTATTTAATATTTGAAATGTTTTAATTTTAGATCACATGATCATAATATATATTACTTAACTTTACGCACAAAAAATATAAAAACAAAAATAATAATACATAATAATTTTTGTTTCAATCAAATAACATTTCTATTTTATTATTTTCATGAAATACAACTAATGATAAACGGGGAAACGAGGGAATAACTATGCGAACGTGTTCAACTACTTCAGCGCTTATCCGGGTTATAACTTGACCCATCGAACCTCATATGCACATTTTTGTAAAATCCAACTTTTGGATTAGATAATGTATTAATTGAATGATTTTCTAGATTTAACAAAACTAGTTTGCACAAACCAAAATCTTTGATCTTTAATTGAAGTTATTTAAATTATTCTCTTGTTCTATATAACATCTCTAATTATTGGAAACTTTATACTAGATGGAATATAAGGGATTCCATTAAAGAATAAAGAATTTTTTTGTAGAAAATGTTTATTAAATCTAGAAAACCATTAAATTAATACATACTCCAAAAATTGCACATTAGTTGAGTATTTTTGGTTTAACTAAATTCGATTTATATATATTTATTAGGTAGTATATATACATAATAATATAGTACGACCAAATAATAAATAATGTTGATGCCTCTACCTAGATGCAAGTTTTCATCGGAAAGTTTGAGTTTGCGATAATAATTATTCGAACTCAGAAATGGAACACCTTTAGACAATTAAATATTTTGTCTAAGCTAAGAACCAATTTCAACAGTGGCGTTGCGCAGGGTGAATTTCTAGAGAGTATACTTAATTACATCTTTATAAGGGCGGAAATTAGTAGAATTAAAAGTCGATACTAAACATTACCCCTTATAAAATGAATATTGGCGTAGGTGCATAATATATTATAAATATGTATCTATAATTGATTTATATGTATGTATTTGGTTGATTACATTCGTCCACCAGATGGCAGCTAATTAGCTGGAAATGGCAGTTATGTAAATTATTTAAAATGTATAACATTTACAATTTCTATTTTCTTCAGACTGTAGTATAAACAATGCAAACCTAGAATATATATATAAAATGTAATGTTACAGCATCAAGTTAACAAAAAAATTAATTATAACATGAATAATTCATAAGATTTTGTATGAATCACCCTATAAAAAAATACTATTACTCATTCTCTAAACCTTAATAAAGCGATAATTTATTTAAAATGAAAAAAAATTAAATTCTACTGTTATCAAAATAATTTTATCAGAACCTATATTACATGGTCTTATTCTTCGAGACGAGAATAAAATACAATTTTTACAATAATCTTGATGAATAATACCAATTGGCACATGGCCGCATTTACTTACTTGCATTGATAAGATTCGCACTTTTAAATTCTATACATGTATCTTTAAAAATGTCTGTATGCCTTGCATTAAGCCATGCCATTTGAGATGGAGTTTTATCAACGATTCGAATGTCATTAGCCAGATTGTTCGTAATTAAATAATCAACTAAATGTCGGCCGATAAATCCACATCCTGTTTTATTTCGAACGCAGGTTTGTAATTTTTGTATTGGATAAAATGAAATATATTGTTATTTATCATAAAAAAATTATTTTTTAATTAATTATTTGTATTATTTTAAGATTAGTTATTTACACAAATTATCACATTTTTAGATATTTATTAGATAATTATGTATTATCAGAGAATATATGCCGGTCCATCAGATTATGAAGAGAAAAATAAAAATAATTATACATTTTACCTCCTAATATAAGAACACTTGGTTTGGTTGCCATTTTAGATACTCGTTTATTATTTTCTATATAATATTTTATATATTTTTGTAAAATATAGCTACTTCCAAAATTATTAACAACAATAATAATAATTTGTATCACGTTAATTATTATTACAACCGACTTGTCGAAAATGACAGTTAACACAATATGTATTTCACAACTAAAAATTATGACAAAGCAGGGTTTTTTTTTACCGAAAACAGAATCACTGTACTGTGGTCATGAATGTGAATTCAAAGTACATATTAATTTTTGTGCCGTTTTAACCATTCTAAGCAGTATCAATAAAAAATTTACCACTTTAACCTTTATTTATAATAAATTATACATTAATTATTACTACACTTAAGTTACAATATAGTTTTGCATTAACCAATTTACCGTTAAACATATGCGCCGCGCCGCCTATATTTTAACACACAATAACAATTTACTTCTCGAAAGTCAAATGGATATTTTATATCCGCGAACAAATTGCTTTTAACAAAAAGAGACAACCATATAATTAAAGTTTTGAAGAAAATTATCGAATTTCCAAACATATTGTTCTGCGTATTTTGACAATCAAGCAAGCTACATGTAAATGTATAAACAAAAATAACTTAAGAGATCTGATAAAATTATAAAATATGGAAGATATAAAAGAAATAAATATAATTGTAAAATGGAGTGGAAAGGAATATAATGTAACTGATTTAACTGAACATGATACAGTTGCTATATTGAAACATGAAATTTATAAAAAAACCCATGTTAAACCGGAACGTCAAAAATTATTGAATTTAAAATTTAAAGGTTAGTAAATTTACTTAAATATAAATGTAGAAATTACAAAAGGTACAATTATTTAAAGGAAAATTTGCACCGGACGATGTTAAAATACGGGCATTAGAATTGAAACCAAACTTTAAGCTAATGATGGTTGGTTCATTGGAGTCCGACATTGAGGATGTTTGCAATCGACCAGACGATGTGGATGATGTTGTAAATGATTTGGATGTTGAGGAAGAAGTTGCAATTGAACATACAGAGGTAAAAATTAATTATTGTTGAAATATTATATATAAAATAGCATAATTCTTGGTGGTATAATTTCATCGTAGATTTATTTAGCAAAAATACAGAAACGGATCAAGGATTACAAAATCAATGTTCTAAACCCTGGACGTGAAGGTAAAAAACTATTGGTACTGGACATAGATTATACATTGTTTGATCATAGATCGGCAGCGGAGACAGGAGCAGAGCTCATGAGACCATACCTGCATGAGTTCTTAACTTCAGCCTATGAACAATATGATATTGTTATATGGTCAGCGACAGGAATGAAATGGATCGAAGAAAAAATGAAACTACTCGGCGTTAATACACATCCAGAATATAAAATTTGGTTTTATCTAGATTCTGACGCAATGATCAGTATTCATACACAAAAGCGTGGAGTAATCGAAGTGAAACCATTGGGTGTTATTTGGGGCAAATACGATCAATATGGTCCCAAAAATACCATAATGTTTGATGATATACGTGATAATTTTTTAATGAATCCTAAATCTGGATTACGAATTAAATCATTCCGCCAGGCGCATTTAAACCGAGATCGTGACAGGGAACTGTTAAAATTGTCCAAATATTTAACAGATATTGCCGAGCATTGTGATGATTTTCGAAAATTAAACCATCGCAAATGGGAAAATTATGATCCAAAAAAGAATTAAGTTTCGTAAATTCATTTATGACATAAAATAATTATTTTTTACGCTTTATATGATTTAATTGAATAAATGAAAGTATAAAAATTATATGGTTTAATTCGGCTATAATATTGAATTTTTAAAAATAATTAATTTACAAATTAAAAATGGTTCAAAATTACTTTACACCAACTTAAATTTCCAGATTATGGAACTAATGAGGTTTACACATATTACATCGAAAATGGTATATTAAAATATATAATAATATATATTCATGTTGTTATTTTATTTCCCCGCAGCCTATATTACATATATGTATTTAGTTTGCAAAAAAAATACAATTTTTGAACTAGAATCGATCGCATAACAGGGTTACCAGTTGGATACAATTGTATTCAAAAGAAAATAATTTTGAGATTGAGTAGGCTAAGCTCCTCTCGCGGAAAAACTTATTATTTAAAAGAACTATCCATTTGAAGTTTGTGTTGTTGTTTTTGTATTCGAAATTAGATGACTGAGTTATTATTACAATTTATTTGTGATTGTATTGTTTGTAAATTTTGTTGAAATTCCTCATTGAATTCCGTACTGTATTGGATTTAGGGTTTTACAATAAAAACTTCCCAATACGCAATGCCGTGTGAATTCTGTATGCTTTCTCGTGTGGAAAACAATAAAGATTCCACAGCAAGACACATGAAACGTACACGAAAAAGCTACGGTACTACTCGCCAAAGACGTGTCGCAATAATTTCGATGTCTTTGAAGGTACCTTCATAATATTGTTCTGCGGGACATTTGAACTGCGGGCCACTTAGGCTCTGTGTGAAACGATTAAAAATTGTTAAAAATAATAGTTATAACTTTGGTGAAATAGAAAATTTTTATGGTGAAATATTTTTAACGTGGTGATTATGTTTGCCGTGTGAATCAGTTAAAATTTAGACAGTCAAAAATTAAAATGAAACGCGTCGTGAAAAAATATTTTTATCTTTTTTTTATAGTTTTAATAACGGAAATACCGCAGGGAACTTAGGGAAGTATGCAATTTATAAATGAAATTTATTTAATACTACATATAAATAAAATATTTAATACATATCGTAATAAATATTCTTACATATAGCATATGGTTTATCTATAATTCTTTTTGTGTTTTTTGATTTCACCGATTCCATTTTTTTCGTCAAATTATTCATAACGTTTAATTTATCGCCTGCTCATTTAAACACGTTCGTATCTAAATTATTTATCCAATAAAAATATTAGGTTATGTTTTTTTAACACATTTGTCAAAATTTCTATACGGTTCCGACCGTGATAATTTTTTTTTGTTTTTTTGTGGTGAATAAATTTAATTTTGCTGTCAAAATTTTAATTTTTATCACTTTTTAACAACTTTTAATCGTTTCACACAGAGCCTTAACAGTTAAATTTTAAAAAAAGTTGAAATTGGGCTAGTGTCATACCAACAAAACAAAAAAAAATTATTTTTTAGCTCTTTTTGTGGGTCAATTGATGTTTTAGCTCTTTATGGAAACTTAAAGTAGCTATACATATTTTTGTTTGTAGCTGTCATCATAATAATCTATTCTGTATATGTTGTGAATTGTCATTTAAGTTAAAAATATTTATTTTATTTTAATTATATTTATTGACTTTATTATACATAATTATGTAAATTAATTATTAATTAACGTAGATTTTGATTACTTTCTTACATTAAAATTGAATGAATTAACAGTAGTAGTTAAACTTATATAAAGTATATGTATAACATGATAAATATTTGTTTTATTTATTTTAAGATGGAATATTGAAATAAGAATATACATAATTTAAAATTTGTCCATAGTGGGTTCTTTATGTATTTTACCATTAATTTTAGATTTGAAGACAGTTGAAATTGTTCGTCGTGATTATCAAAAAACCGCGACATTGTTTAAAAAAAAACGAAATATTGAACTTAATTTATGTAATTTAAAAAATAAAGAATAAGGATTTACACAGAAAATTTATATGAAATATTAAAAAGAATTAAAACAAAACTTAAAAAATTAAATTTAACTAAGACAACACGAAAAATAATTAAGAAATGAATCAATAATATACTGAATAAGGTATTATCAAAAATATTAATAATAAACCGTAAAAACGCAAAATAAAAACTCTTATAAAATTGTTCTAAATAATTTTACTTTGTAGCGCCGCCCTATACTCGTATATAATACATGTTAAATAAATAGTGTGTCATGCACTTGCTTTTGTGTAATTGATCAGAAAGGACGTGTCTTTTATTTTTTCCTTAAATAAAATAATCCTTTCAATTGCACAGCCGATAATAATAATTTATCAACAGGTTATGGGCCCAGGAACGCTCAAGCAAGTTTAAAAAGTAAAATAAGTTTTACATTAAAGCAAATAAAAAAAAAAAGAAAATAGTGAATATTCGCATTGTTCGAGAACATTCGTTTGTTTTTTTTTTGTTGAGTCATTCAATCGAGTTGTGAAATTGTGTTTCGGACCAATAAACGTGTGTCGTTTTTGGAAATCAATAGTCAAAAATTGATTTAAACACAACGAAATTAATTATCGTTCTAAATTCCTGTGTCGATTTAAAACAAGAAAATTAATTAAAAATGTCGAATGACAGTGCGTGGAATGGAATTGAAAAACTCAAGGGTAGTGAAAATTATCATACGTGGCAATACACAATCAGAAACTTGTTAAAATTAAGTGATTATGAAAAGTGTATTGTGTCCGGTACTGGTGCAGAAACTGATGAATCTAAATTACGTCGGGCGAAGGCTAGAATTGAGTTGAGTGTTGATCCATCAGTATATGTTCACATAGAAAAATCAACAACAGCTGCTGAAACATGGACAAAATTACAAGAATTGTTTCAGGACAGAGGCTTATCGCGTCGTATTGGACTATTGAGGAAATTGGTGACGATTCGATTGGAAAGTAGTGACTCCATGAATCAATATATTTCTCAAATGTTTGAAACTGCAAATAAATTGAACGGTATCGGGTTTCCAGTTGATGATGAATGGCTCGGTAGTATTTTATTGGCCGGTTTGCCTAACGACTTTGCTCCAATGATTATGGGACTCGAAAGTAGTGGTACTAAGATTACGGCAGATCTTATTAAATCTAAATTACTTGATTCGGAGTATAACGCAAAATCAAACGGTAGTGGTTCGGCAGTTTATGGAAACGGTGGAAAAACGAACAATAACATAAAATGTTTTTCGTGTAATAAACGTGGTCATAAAGCAGACAAGTGTCCACAGAAATCCGGTTCCAAGAAAAACGGTAAAAATCCTAACAAGAACGGTAAAGACAATAAAATAGGTAATGCTACAGAAAAATCAGCATTCATTGTAACTGCCGAAACGAATATTAACACAGCGTATTACACCAAACACTGTCATGAGGACGAATGGTTTATTGACAGCGGGGCTTCTCAACATATGTCACCGTTTGAAACATTGTTTGCAGAATTAAAGTCAACGCCAATTAAGCAGATTTCGTCGGCAAGTTCAAATAAAATTGCATTCAAAGGAGTCGATAATGTGCCGGTAGTAATTGGTGAACGTTAAATTGACTTTAAAGAAGTTTTGTGTGTCCCTGACTTGACTGCAAACCTATTGTCAGTGGCGCAAATTGTTAAAAACGGGAATACGGTCACGTTTAATCAATCAGGCTGTCATATTTACAACGAGAAGAAACAATTGGTCGCTGAAACCAAAGAAATAAATGGTGTATACAAGTTAAACGTTCAACGTTCGAAATGTTTTTCGACGATGGCTCAATCGAAGAGTGGTTTAATGTGGCATCGTAAATTAGGCCATATTAACTTCGCCGACATGTGTAAAATGAAAAACGGTCTCGTAAACGGTATATTTTTCAACGAACGAAATGAAATTGAAATAAAGGATTGCGAGGTTTGCAAGGAAGGAAAGCAAACGCGTCGACCATTTCCGATTAGCACAACGCGCTCCGATCATATATTGGATCTCATCCATTCTGACCTTAATGGACCCACGGAAAATCGTTCGATCGGAGGTGCTAAATATATCCTAACATTTATTGATGACTGCTCCAGAAAAATTTATGTGTATTTTTTGAAAGAAAAATCCGAAGTGTTTAATCGTTTTGTTGAATTCAAAGCGATGGTTGAAAACGAAACAGGCAGAAAGCTGAAGGCTTTACGGTCAGACAATGGCACCGAATACATAAACAAATCGTTTGAAGAGTATTTCAAAAAACACGGAATAAAACATCAAAAATCCGTTGTATATACTCCAGAACAAAATGGTATTGCGGAACGAGCCAACCGCAAGTTAGTCGAGAAAGCTAAATGTATGTTATTTGATGCAAACTTAGACATATCATATTGGGCCGAAGCTGTCAATATGGCCGCATACATCTTAAATCGCTCTGCCAATGCAACTTTGGATAAAGTTACACCAGAAGAAGTTTGGTTTGGTAAGAAGGTCGAAATTGGTCATCTAGAATTGTTCGGAAGTAAAGTGATGGTCCACGTACCAAAACAAAAACGCCGTAAGTGGGACAAGCAGTCAAAGAAGATGGTCTTTGTTGGTTTCCAAGAAGGCGTTAAAGGTTATCGTTGCATTGATCCAGAGACAAAAGAAATTCAAATCAGTCGTGATGTTGTTTTTCTTTACGAAAATGGTTTCGAGAAGAGTGTTTCATGGAAAGATCCAGTTGCAGTCGATGAATCAGTTGTATCAGCTGAAGTGAGGGATAATGTTTTATCATTATCAAACAACGACGATAAAATCGTTACGAGTACTCCAACAAAAGCTTCAGGTCGGGATGATTCGTCAAAAAATGAAAATTTCAGCGATGATGATCCGACAATAAATGAGACTGAAACTACGTATGAGGATGCTAACGATACAACGTTTGTCCCAGACGACAATGTTGAAGCAGTTCAAAAATTACGACGATCCGAACGAGTACCGAAGCCGCGAAATTTTGATGGGTATGTTATGTATAAGGCCTATGGTTTTCTTGCTGTTGAAGAACCGTCTTCATATAATGAAGCAATTAAACATGAAGAAAATTCAAAGTGGAAGGCGGCTATGAGTGAAGAAATCAATTCCTTGGTGGAAAATGAAACCTGGCAGTTGGTTGAATTACCGGCAAAACGTAAACCAATAAAGTCTAAGTGGGTCTACAAAATCAAACGTGATGAATCCGGTAATCCTGTACGTTACAAAGCCAGATTAGTAGCCAAAGGTTGCTCTCAAATTTATGGAATTGATTATCAAGAAGTGTATTCACCGGTAGTTCGATATTCGTCAATTCGGTTCATTGTAGCGTTGGCAGTTAAAAATGGACTTAAAATTGAACAAATGGATGCTGACTGCATTTTTGCAGGGTGATTTAAACGAAGACATTTACATGGTCCAGCCAGAGGGTTTCACAGACGGTTCACAAAAGGTTTGCCATTTAAAGAGGGCTATATATGGTTTAAAACAAAGTGGACGAGTATGGAACATTAAACTAACGCAAATGCTGAAATCATACGGTTTGAAGAAGTCATCAAGTGACCCGTGTGTATTTTTCAAAAGTGATCTATCATTAATCATTACGATCTACGTCGACGATTTTTTAATATTTTGGAAAAATCAGGAAACTTTGAAGAGTTTGAAAGTGGCGTTGTGTAATGCATTTAAAATGAAAGACTTGGGTGTTGCGACGTCATGCATTGGTCTACATATCACATACATTGATGGGGGTATTGCTCTTGATCAAAAAGCCTATATATCAGAGGTGATCGAACGTTTTGGCATGAAACATGCAAATCCAAGTGCAACTCCGAGTGACACAAATCAAAAATTGTCAGTGTCAATGTGTCCGGTATCTGCTGAAGAAAAACAAGATGTTTCTGAGGTACCATATCAGTCATTAGTTGGCTGCTTATTGTTTATTGCTGGGGGCACAAGGCCTGACATTGCATTCGCAGTGAATGATGTGAGCCGATTCAACACTAATTTCGGTCGGCCTCACTGGGTTGCAGTAAAACGAATTCTTCGTTATTTAAAAGGAACGATGAACTATAAATTAAGGTTCAAGAAATCCAATGTCGACGATGAATTATTTGGTTATTGTGATGCTGATTGGGCATCTGACGTCGACAAAAGACGTTCATGTACTGGATATTTTAACCAAAGCTGTTAGTGGTCCCAAGACGAAACTGTGTTCGGTAAAAATGGGGTTAATAGAGATGCACTGAAAATTAAATGAAATGTATTTAAATTAAATTTAATATTTAAATGAGTGAGGGTGTTCTAAATAATTTTACTTTGTAGCGCCGCCCTATACTCGTATATAATACTATGTTAAATAAATAGTGTGTCATGCACTTGCTTTTGTGTAATTGATCAGAAAGGACGTGTCTTTTATTTTTTCCTTAAATAAAATAATCCTTTCAATTGCACAGCCGATAATAATAATTTATCAACAAAAATTAATCACGCTAAGATACAAATAAAATTTGCCACAAGTAGAGCAAATATTATATTTTTTTTGTTTTGTTGGCATGACACTGTAGTACAATTTCAAAAGATGAAAAAAATTTAACTTTGTTATGTTGGCCCGCGGGCCAAATGTCCCGAACAGTTTCGTGAAGGCACCTTGAAATGTTACTTATGAAGTAATGAAATATCTAATAAAACAAAACAATATAAAACAAAATGCACAGGATATTATATTGAAATAGAAAGAGAACACATATTTTTAAAGGTATTAAATTTGTATTTGCTAAATTTCCGTACTCCAAGGAAAGTAGTACGGAAATTTAGCACTTTTGTCGTATTTGTGATAATTGCCAATTGGGTTTATAGCAACATTTTCATATACATATGTATTATTTTTGCAACTTTCTAAATTTTTGTTATTTTCACTTGAAAATCTTTAATTAAGATATTAAAGAGGAAATAACAAACATACAATACTGCAAACATGAAAATGTTGTTAGTAATTTCTTCGGCAAAAATGAAAAGAAAAAAGCAATTAAAGATCTTGATATCGTGTTTTATTTTCATATTTTGCTGAAGGAAGAAAATTTGCAATTTTAATAGACCATATTACAACTTTTAACAACGTGATAATAATACATAATTTGTCACAGTTTTCAAGATATGTACATAGAAATATTCATTCATACTTCTAAATATGCTATAAAAAATTAGACTACATCATGTAAATCCAGCTTAAAAATGATTGTTTTATAGGAAGAAAACAAACATGGACGAGTAAATAGTTAATTTCGCTTCTTCTATAAAATTTAATTGTCAAAAATGGAAAGATTTGCAATCAAAATAGATGAACGCGTTAAATTAAATTTGTACAACATATGCCGATTATGTGGAATAGATAATAGAGATCAAGTTCCAATTTGTGATGAACCAGATACAACATTTATACTTGATGATGAGCCTAGCTTATGCAAAAAGATTGTCGACTGTGTGGGGATCCAGGTTAAGAATTTTTTTTATTTACTCTTGTTATTTTCGAGTTAAATTTTTCATTATACATATTTTATTAAACTGTCTGAGAATAGTACATAATTTAGAAGATTAATTGAGATTATTTGGGCATCATAAATATTAACAAAAGTAAATTTCATATTTTGAAAAGCAATCTATGTCTAATTAGATTATTATTGATTTATAATTTATATTAGAATTACCTATTCATTTATTTTCAGGTTGAAACTACAGATAGAATGCCACAGAAAATTTGCACATTATGTGTCGACAAAATAAACGATTTCTACGAATATCGCGAAATGTGCAAAGCAACCAATATACAGACTAGAGAATTGTTGGGTTTACCTCCAGACATCAAAGATGAAAAACCATCACTAGATTCGGTATCGTCATCAATACGACAACAACATTTCGTAGAAATACCGGCGGAAAACGTAAAACGGAAACGTAAGCTGAAATCTGAATGCATAAACTACGAAGAAATAGACGACGATGAGATTGATGAAAAACCACCTAAGAAAAAATTTCCTAAAAATTCGGTAGGTGCAAAATCGAAAAAACAATCTCCCCGTAAAATATTAGTTAAAAGGGAATCGGTAAAACCATTACCTTCTCGGATTCTACCGACTAGAGAAAAAGCGACTCCAGTTCCAAAAGAAAAGCCAGCAACTTTGATTAAGGAAAAATTGATAACTCCACCAATTAAAGAAAAAGCTGTAAAAATCGAATTAAAAGAAAAACCAGCAACTGTTAAAGAAAAACATTTAATTGTTAAAGAAAAGCCACAGACAATGAAGGAAAAAATTATTCCACAATCTATTAAAGAAAAAGGACACTTATCGAAAGAAAAATTGCAACCTTCAAAGGAAAAGCTTCTACCAACAATCAAAGATAAATTTCCAATTGTCAAAGAGAAAACGCAACCTGAAAAAGAAAAATTGAAACCGGTGAAAGAAAAAAGTATAAACTCCAAATTACCAATTTTAAAAGATAAATCGAGTAAAGAAAAATTATTTCCACTTGTTGAAGAGAAGATTGAACTCGTCTCGAGTAAAGTGGATACGGAATTAATAACACTGAAAACTCCAAATAGACGAGAACGTCAAAGGGAACTCGAAACCAAGAAAAAGCGTAAAATACAAACATTACAACCGTTCGATAAAGTTAAAACGGAAAATCTATACGCATGTGTCGTATGTCCTAAAGATTTTAAGACACAACCGGAATATGAGTAAGACAATTAAACTACTATATATTATAACGTAAACTATATTTTTGTTATTTCAGCATTCATTTTTTCCGCGAGCATACTCCAAATACTCTGGATCACGGGTGTTCAGCTTGTCGGGAAGCTTTTTACGATTTACAAGAATATCGAGATCATCAGTTATGGCATCGATTATCATCTATTCCATTTTCATGTTTCAAATGTGATTCGCATTTCGATCGAATAACAGCATATACAAGACACTTCCTGACATCGTGTGTGCCGCATATTGATTATAATATTGTCGATGATATCAAATGCCAGAAATGTCAAAAAACATTTGTAACAAAGAACTTGTATGAATGGCACGGATGTTTAATTAAAAATAACAGTAAATGTCCTAGATGCAGTAAATTTTTTGCCAAGCGATTGAATTTACAACGACATGTCGTTTTATGTAATAATAAAATGGTTGAAACACAGACTTTCAATTCTGAAGGTAGCAACAAAAGATCTGAGCCCGATGAAACAGAAGCATTTACTGCGAATTCGGCCAATAACAAGAAAACTGTAAAAATAGAGCCGGGGTCTATACTTGAAATTGATGATGAATCTCATATTGCAGTTCCTAATAATAATGATGACGATGATCATGAAATGGAAGAAAGTATAGAAGATGACGTCGGATTTCAGGATGATCACGAGCAAGTTGAAGAATTTATAAATGTTAATGCCAGAGCTGAAATTGATAGTTCAGCTAATCTCGAAAAGGATACTTCTGACATAATACCAATACCGGATGAAACTGAACAAACTGCAATTAGACCTATAAAACAAGAAAAGGTGGATCGGCGGTATGATGAAGTTATTTGTAGGTCATCATCAGCTAATATTCCAATGGTGCAAATAAAACAAGAAATATTCAATTCTGATTATGCAAACCAAGTTGATCTCAACATTTTACGTAATATTAAACCTGAACCGGTCGAATGTGCACCCGAACCAAATAGTTCTAAAAATGATTGTAGTGCAAGTGCTTCTGAATTACCAAATCAGACCACTAAAGTGGCGGCAACAAAGCCCACATTAAAACTAAAAATAAAAAAAGAACACGGTACTTTAAATTCATCCTTTATAGATTCTGATTTAGGTGAAGGTGGTGATTCTTCGCCAAATCCTAACAGATCCTATGATGATGAATCAAGTACTAGTCATCATCGTAAAAAACGTAATAAACATAAAAAAAAAATTTATAAAATACCAAAACAATTAGCATTAATAATTAAACAAGAAAAGCAGAGTAGAGAAAATTGCGATGAAGATACTTCATTTGCTGAGGGCGGTGCGGAGCCCAGGATAACCGTTCCTGTTATTTCAGGTAACTTATTTATTTTGGATATATTTACATGCCTAAATAATTATATTTATTTTGACAGAAGTAACCAGTATTGCCGAAACTAGTCTGGAAACACCAAATACACTAAATCAATCGGGATACTATGAAGAGGAAGAAACTCCTTCTTTGTCAATTTGTTTCCCTAGTCATTCTCGGGAAATTACTGAAGAAGTACCCATCGAACCTCAAAAAGACGTTCAAATACCTGTAATTGCGGACGTTGTAAGCTTAAAATTATCTGAAGCCAGCTTCCCGTTGATATCCTCGGTTACTTCATTATCACAAGCGAGTGGAATTCGCGTCAAAATGGAATTTAGTAATTTCGCATCGCCTAGGCCCGATCCTTGTGAAACCAATACAGTCTCGGGTAACAGATTAGAACAAGATGACATGATTACAGGAAATTATATTGAATATGATACCGTTGAAAAACTTGATGATCATTTAGAAAGCACCGATAGTGAGGAGGTTACTTTATCTACTTCCAAAGGTAGCATTGAATCGGATATTGAAGAGAAACCAAATTTAACGGAATTAATGAAAATGTCTGAATTTATTCCTGAGAAAATCCAGAATTCTACTGAAAATGTTTTGGTATCGGAGAAAACCATTTCATCTGAATTTGAAACTAGTCATTTAACTAATACTAGTATTAAATCAACCGTAAATGTTTTTATTACAGAATCATCTGAAATATCACCGTATATTACAGAGGATATTAAAGAAAAAAATGAAGTAGAATGTGGGGAAGAAAATCAACCCGCCGCGCTAAATGTAAAGGATGTAGAAATATTAAACACTAATTCCAAAAATGAAAACGTTACAGATAATTCGGCTGATGAAAACTATAATGACACAATTGAAAATGTAGAAAATAATACTGACGAAATTGTATTGACTGCCGCAAAAGTGATCACAGCCACATATCAAGATGTGCTTGGTCTCGAGATACCTCGAAAAATTGATCCAGCTAATGATCACATAGAAATGGTAAACGTAAACTGTGAAGACAATAGTTCTGAAAAATATATTAAATCAAATTTACAGCTAATTGTGGTTGGTGGTAGTACATCTATTGAATCTAACGTAATTGAAGATAACCTGCGTGCTGAATTAACTACATTGGAAATTAATGACGCTGGAAAGCTTGACAATTATGTAGATAATGATGATATTTTAGGATGTAATCCAGAAACTGACTATCCAGATCATAGTATTAGTATTGTTCAAAAAAATATAGATTGCGATGAATCCAATTCAACTGACATGCATAGTATAGATATCGGCCAAAATTATGGAAATATTGAAAAAGTAAATCCAGTTACTACGAGGTCGTCAGGTTGGTTCAATGTCATTGGTAATGATGATTTTAAAGCAGGTGATCTGGATTTACTACAACCAAATCAAATTAATGTGCATCAGGATAATGTTCAATCTCAAATTATACATATGCCTGAAATAGATGAAGAATCGAATAAAATATCATTCCAAAATAATCGAATTGAACACGCAATTAGCAGTGGTATAAATGAAAATAAACCAAGGGACTTGGTAATATATACACAAATTAATGTTCAAGATGAAGCCCTAAAAAGGCATTTGAAAATCGACGATAATTCGGAGGAATCAAAACCTAAAATTCAAAAATTGGGAGAACTATCCTTAGACGTAGATGTTGAACTTAAACTAAAAGAACCATTAGAATTGCGTATTAACCATATTATAGACGAAATAAGTCAACCGACTCCGGTTATTTCAATTAAAAACGAAGACATAATTTCGGAAACAGCAAAAGATAACCTGCAAGAGGTACAAAGTAAATTTCAGTATAATCCAGTATCAAATGAAGAAGAGCTGAAAAGAGATAGACAATATGACACAACGCCTACTTCTGAAGATGATATAGATAATATTCACGCACACTCCGAATCAAATATTTTAGATTTACAAATCGACAGTATTAATAATGCAATCTACGATCAAATAATTAAAACTGACGTATTCGATTCGACAAGTTCTGATCATGATGAAGAATCTGTTACTGTTACACCAAAACATGAAATTCAACAAGACGTAACATTGGAAGATGAAATTGATTTAGAAAACCAAAGGAACGAATCAATTGGAATTGCTCGTACTGTTCTATCATGTAATATAATTGAAAATAAAGGAAATGAAGAACTTGAGGATGAATTAACTAAAGCTAATGAAGAACGTCAGGATGAATTAACTAAAGCAAATGAAGAATATGAGGATGAATTAACTAAAGCAAATGAAGAATATGAGGATGAATTAACTAAAGGAGAAATTAGCATATTTTATAGTTCTAAAATAGAAGAAACAGAATATGTGAACAAATCATGTGAAGGAAGTCTTGAAATGAGTGAACCAATTCAAGATAAGACCAATAACAACAGCTTGGAAGAAGCAAATTTGCCAATTGCTTCTGAGAACTTTGTAATGCAAATTACTGAAGATCACCATAAGGAAATAAATGAGTTACAACTTTTAGAATCCAGCAATAGCGCGAATGAAAATAGTTCCATTGCTATTCAAGATGAAAATAATCTTAATATTGAAGAAGCTAAGGTTGTTACAGAAAATGTGGAGATGGGAGAAGATCTAAAGCATGAGGAAACAGAATCCAGAAACCAACACGTTGGAGAAGATAATGTCAACCAAAGAAATAATTTTACTATTCGAGACGAGGAATTACCAATGGCTTCAGAAGATCAACATGACGAAGATTTAAACAGAGAATGCAATATTAGTAATAATTTAAAATCAAGTACTAAGGACCTGGTAGGAATGTCCAATAAATTTCAGACCGAAAACGATATTAATATGGAAAATATAGAATCAAACATTGGTTATGAAGGGCAACAAGATTTGGCTAACGACGAAGATTTGTGTATAGAATACAATGTTAGTAATACAGAAACAAGTAGTCTGGAAGATAATGCCAGTAAATGTCAGCATGAATGTGATTTTAATGTGGACGACAAAGAATTGACATATGATGCAATGTCACGATATCCGCAACAGGTCGAAGATTCTAATAATATCATTATTTCAGAATCAATTAGTGGGGATGCGGATTATTCTTCAAATAATCAAACTAGCATTAACGTGAAAGACGAAGAGTCGATGATTTCACTTAGTATTGGAGTGGCATCTAAAGTAAATTTGGAAGAAACCATGGCGAATAAAAATGAAAATAAAACGGACAATTTATTGGGAACTGAAAAACTTGTGCTACGAAATATAAAAGATTTTAGTTCAAGCTTAAGTGAAATTGATGAAAGAAAAAAATATCCGTCAGAAGGGAGAATACAAACAATTTTAGAGAACGAATTAGATGAAATAAGTTATGACTCGTGTGCCAGCCTAAGCAAAGAAATAATTTCTGACACACCATTAAAAAAAGATATAATGGATGTACCAGAAAATATAGAGTTTGGTGGCAATACTATGAAAGAAGAAGAAAATTTAAGTACTGTTGTTTTAGAAGTTGACAAACCCTTAAATGATTTAAAGAAAACAGAAGAACATGTTTTTGAAACACACTCCGATTCTAGTCGAGAAAGCACAAATATAACATTCGATGAAAAATTAGCCCATGAACCGATGAAACAAGTTAAACTAATCAAAACTTCGGAAATAACTAGTTGCGACAGGTCGGCACTTATAACTGTGAAGAACGATTTAATTAATGAATTAGATAAGATAAGTGACGATTCAAGTGCAAGTCCCATGAAAGAAACCATTTCTGATACATCATTACAAGAAGATATAATGGATGTGCCAGAAAATACAAAGTCCTATTGCAATACTATAGAAGAAAAAGAAAATTTAAGTACTATTATATTAGAAGTTGAGAAACCATTAGATGATTTTATGAAACCAGAAGAACCTGTTTTTGAAACAAACTCGGATTCTAATCGTGAAAACACAAATATAACTTTCGATGAAGAATTAGCCCATACGACGAAACAAGCTGAAAAGATTAAAACGGAAATATCTAGTTGCGACAACGTGGAACAGATATGCCAAAAATCTTTAGACTGCATTGTTGATTCTATTCCAACCAGTTCACATAATATTGAAATTGACATTAAAGATAACTTGCAGCCCTTTGCAGCTATTATGGATTTTAAACAAAATTTGTCTAGTTCCTTGGAAGCATCACAAACACTAAATGATTCTGTTGATTCTATTTCAACAAGTTCACATAATATTGAAATTGACATTAAAGATAACTTGCAACCCTCTGCAGCTATTATGGATTTTAAACAAAATTTGTCTAGTTCCTTGGAAGCATCACAAACACTAAATGATATTGTTGAATGTACAAATACAGCACGAAATTTAATGATCGAAAAAACTGATGAACTAATTGTTGAATCTTCTGCGAGCTTACAGACTAATAATATTATTACTCCTTATATTGAAACGGTTCCAAAAAATATTCATATTATGTCTTCAGATGTAATTCTAGAACAGCAGATAAACAGATCACATGAGAATCTCAATGATAATTTGGATAATATAACAAATTGCAGTGTAAATGTATTACAAACCAATCCTACGACAGATGGTATTATTTATAGGACTATTGAAAATGTGGAAGATATAGATTCTGATCTAGAAAAGGAATTACTCGAAGAAACGAATGATGGGCCTGACAAATAATTTCCATGTTCGTAAACCAGTTGTTGAAAAAGCAACGTTACCAAACTAATATAATTATACTATTAATATAATCTAAATACAAACGTAAAATATATATTTATTTTATAATTTTGCTTATATCCAACTTAAAGATGAAAGGAAATTAAGTCAGCCACGGCACCGGCTTTTATAAATTCAACATTTTATTTTTTAATTTTATGTATATACATATTTAACATTAATTTTATTATTATTTTGCGAATATTTAATAAATGTTGATATACTAGCGATAGGAAACAGTAAAAGTATGGCTAAATCAACTGGTATGGTTTGGGAAAATTCTCTGAAATTATTTTGTTACTGTGTAATATTATAAGATAAAATTTTATTGATTTAATAATAGATTTTACGATTAAAAAAGTATTTATAATATTATGTAATAATCATAAAAATGTATAATCATAATTTTTTCAGTTTTAAAGTGTTTAATGAAATAAAATACATACATTACAATAAAATTTATATTCAATAACCGATTAAATGTTATAGGTAGTTTATATAAAGAAAAATAAATAATTTTAAGATATATTTTTAGTTGTAAAATTATTTGTCGTAATAAAATTATAATTAATAATGAAATTATAATATATTTCGTTTGTATTTCATCATAAATAATCATTCCAAAACGTCTGTAAAAGATATTCTGATGTGGTTTTTATTAAAAGAGCATATTGTTTTTAAAAGCGTATAATTTATTTCACTATATAGCATCATTTCAAAAAAAATTGTAATATTTGTATAAAAAAGAATACGTAATAAACTATTTTACAATTATGTAACAATTTTTCGATTTAAATGTTTATTTATAATAAATTTATGTAACCACATTAATATTAATTGGTATATATAATATGATTTTCATAACATTATGTTTATACATATTGTAATTAAATTACTTTAAAAAAATAATGATAAATTTAATTGTAATCTCTTGTACGTAATCCCCAAATTGACGTTCTTCGAGTTCCAACAGTTGGCCGTGCAACAGAACTATGAATAAATTTATTGATGCCAACATTTATTAATGAATTTTGTAGTAACTGGGTCGCTTGCTCATTCATTAAACCGAATACGTCCAAATAGAGCAATGAAGTTAGATTATTTAAATTAAAATATGAATTAACATTAATATTGTAACATCGGGATAACGATAAATATTCCAGCTTTTTTAACTTGCATATATAAGTAACAGCATTTGTAGTTAATGATGTGCAATCCGATAAATCCAATTCCAATAAATCTGGGCATCTTTCGATCAACGTTAGCACATCTAAAATGAAACCATTTGTAAATTTTACATTGAAAAATTTCCATAAAAAATACTTACATTGATTATTCATCGATTTTCGACAGCCGGCAATATTTAATTGGAGTATATTTGGTGTTATATTTTCTACAAATAATTTCACAGACCTGGAATCGAGTGAAGTCCACGAGACATTAATACTTTTGAGTAATATTAATTCCTGACAAATTTTTAATAGACCCTGAGACGTTATATCTTCACACATTGTTAAATTAAGTGCTTCCAATTTCTTATTTTCACTAATTTCTTGACAAATGTCTGTATTTAATGCAATATGTTCCAGACTTAATTTGGTTAAATACCGTAATTTGGATAAGAGCAGTTTTAGCGACGCTTTCGATATGATAGCCATCGATAAATCTAGATATTGGAGTTTAACATCAGAAAAACTTTTATCTAAATCAAATATTGGATCGGTGATTTGAGCTTGAGATAAACGTAATATTATAACACCTCGCGAGAGAATTGAAGACATAGCTTGAGACCTAATATATTTACTACCCAAGTCCAACCGTGTCCATAAACTTTCATCTTGGGCTACACGGTTAAATTGCTTTGAAACAGTACTACACCGGATTAAAGCTTTCTTGGGCAGCCATTTAAATACTGACAGTATCATTTCATCAGATAATCGGAGAAAATAATTTGGCTGAGATTGAGTTGAAATTTCACGTTTCATAATAAAAAATTTTTCGTCTGCAGTAAAATTCATAAGTTTTTTTGAAGAAATTGATGGCATGTCTTGCTGTTGCGATGATAATATATTATTGTTCGATACGGTGGTCAATGGACTACGCTTTTTACAACAATTCCCTGTAGTTATTTTTGATAATGAGGTGTTTCGAATTGCCCGTCCAGTTGTTGTACTCGTTATATTGCTAAGAACGGTAGGAGTATCTTCTTGTGGCGGTTCTGCATAAATATCTATATTGCCAGGTGGATTTTGTAATGCGTTTTCCAATTCATAAAGATTTGTGGACACTTTTGATGTGATAGTGGTTGATGTAGTTGGGAATTTCTCATTTGAGTTAGTATTGTCTTTTGGTAGCTGCACAGAATATTCAATCATATTTATTCGATTATCTTCCAGGTCTGACAACATTTTGTGAACATAAGAATTGTGTGATTCTTGTGACGAAGTATCATCCGATTCCAACATTCCAATTCCTATATGTGCTAAAAAATCTGATTCTTCAGATTCTTCCTTTAAGGTTGTCAAATGATGTAGAATTTTTTGCCGTTTTCTAAAATAAAACATCAATTTGTTTAGTTTATAAAACAAAAACACAAAATTGTAATGATATTTCATACAATTTAACAAAAATATCTGCCCTTATTAACTTTTACATGAAATTAAGCAAACATCAACAAAATAGCGCTAAAGTTTGTTGACATTTAGCCCAATTTTTTTCATTTCGTTCATGGCGTGAATTTCTTACGTATACTAAAATTTTACCGCTCTTGCAAAAAAATTACTACCTAATTACTTCCAAATTTAAAATGAAATATTATTTAACCAATAAAAATATGTACTCTTAAATACAATACCTTTTTATATCAAATAAGTCTTCTTTATTATGAAATTCATCCATTTTTCACGTATTTACATTATTTTAATATAATTTTATATTTATGAATAATTATTATTGTTTGCATTAATATATATTAATTCAAAAACCAAGTTAATTATAATTAAAATCAAAGTTGATCAAATACAATTTGTTTTATAAAAAGCGTAATTTTGTTTTTAAAGAAAGTTTTTACTTTCAGATGAAACAAACCATGAAACTAAACTTATGCGTACCCGCTGAATAATTTGTACTAAAAAAAATTTACAACCATAAACTTACGTATATATGCATACTATAAAACGACGGTTCAAACTTGGCTCTCAATAATTCGATGGAATAATAGACGATTGCATAATTTTAATTTTTTTGAGCCCACAATTATAGCAACAATGAATTGATAAAAATTGAATCCAAAATATTTTGTATCTACCTGTGAAAATCGAGCGATTGAAGCATCACGGATTTTTGAAACTAATAATTAGCATGCAGTTTGACGTTTAATGATTTTTTTTTAGAATTATCTATTGTAAAAGTAGAAATGCCCCTCGTGGGAAAAATAAAAACATAAAAATTAAATAATTTAACACATAACCAGTCATTTTGTTCAATACAAAAAACGCAGTTTTGGTAAAATTTCTCATTGATCTGTTTATTTTCTATTCTGAAGTAAATCATAAACGTCATAAACTGCTCGTATACTTCAAAAATTTTCCGCTACGTGGGATCGGTGATTTTCAAATCGTCAATAAAAAATAAATAGATAAGTGAAAAATTTTACCAATGTGCGTTTTTCGTATTGAAATTGAAATCTGATTATATCTAAAATTATGTATAATTAATTATTATTACCTCCAAAGTCAATACCACACAAATCACAAAAGTCATTTTGCTTGTATGTACATATATTTTGTTTTTACTTTTTCCACGATAGGCGATAATTTTATCATAATAGATATAGACTGAGAAATGAGTATATAATAAACAAAAAATGCCAAGAATACTGATGAAAATGTGGCAAGAAGTGGAAGAACTATTATTGTGATTTTTTTTAAAACGTAATACAAAATAATTTCGAAATTGAGGTATGTTTATTTTCTTATATACTATAGATATATAATATGTACATAATATATCCAAACATTATATTTTTTGAAAAAATGTTTAGAGTTGTATTGGGAAAATGTAACGGTTTCTCAACTTAAAAATAAAGTACTTGCACCTACAAAAAATAGAATAGTCCATTTTAGTATGAGGAAATAACGCAGGGGCTACAGATGCCACGATCGGAAGGTACCGGGTTCGAATCCCAATAGAGGCGGGATGCAATATGGATTTTTCATATCCCGATTACGATCGGTGATTAAATTTGAAAATATCTATGACCGTTGGAATGTAGAATTCATGGGCCGCGGCGCATGGTTCATGTTAGTACAGGCTAGCATGGAGCTATGCAGTAGTGTGCAGTAGGCGAATTAAAAAGGCGGACCTGTAGCCGTGTACAAAATAGGAATTCTGTTCAGCTTTCAAAGGACAATAAATTCACTAGCCGAACAGTCTCTAATTAATGTATGTATGTGTTGGAATTTATAGTCTAACTTTTTTCCGCAAGACGTGCTTAATGCACGAATTGTCGCTTATATTCGTTAATTAATAAAGTGTTTGTAGGTAAATAAACCGCTTAATGTGACAATTATATATTTACCGCTTCCAGATTGAGAACTATCCGAATATTCTGACAGAAGTCTAATAAGATATTTTGTAAGAAGAAAATAGTTTAACGCCGTGTTATTGTAATTCCTGATTAAATTATTTCGTGTTATATCTATAAATTATTAATACTTTTAAATTAATACTATATTTAAATATTATGTATTAATATTTCGAATTATATAAAATACTGGTGCTAACAAAACATAACCCCGAAATATGCTGGCATTTCGCAATCAGCTGTTGATCACCGTTAAAGTTTATAATAGATTTAAAAAAACAAATTGTGGGATTGTGCGGGGATATTCAGATACTAAACGATCTGAGGAATCAAGTCATCATTCATCCAGCAATGCCAGACCAGAAAATCAAAAAGAGCATTTAGCTCAAACAGCGTTAGCGGTTCGTGGATCCTTTGAGGAAATCAAACACAAAAATCGTCACACATACCTTGAAATGGTGAAGATCTTCGAGAACAAAGAAAGTGTTCATAAACGGGGCCATGTAGAATTTATATATACCGCATTACGTAACATGGAAAGTTTTGGTGTGCAACATGATATGGAAGTGTATAAAGCCTTAGTTAATGTAATGCCTAAAGGGAAATTCATCCCAACTAATATAATTCAGGCAGAGTTCATGCATTACCCAAAACAACAGCAATGCATTATAGATTTACTCGAACAAATGGAAGATAATGGTGTCATTCCGGATGGAGAGTTAGAAGATATATTGATAAACATTTTCGGAAGGAAAGGGCATCCCGTTCGAAAGTTTTGGCGAATGATGTATTGGATGCCGAAATTTAAAAATTTGTCACCATGGCCTATACCCAATCCAGCTCCAAATGATATTTTAGAATTAGCTAAGCTGGCAGTTGTTCGTATGTGCTCCATTGATTTAAAAGCTGTTATCAAGGTTTTCGAAACGAATACGGTTAAAGATTCCATTGACGATACATGGATAGTTAGTGGTCAAAGTGAAGAACAAATTCAGCTGTTAACTAAATATCCACCAAACTTATCTGTATATATTGAGGGACCATTTTTGATTTGGCTTCGAAATAAATGTATACAATATTTTATATTGAGAGGCGATGCAATTCGTAGAGATAAAGAAAATGACGAAGAAATAGAAGATCCAGATGGTAAATTATAACTTAACAATTAAATTTATAACTTTAATTAATGCTTATCAATGGTTACATTCAATTCCTTTTAGATGTTGGCAACCTTAAAATCCCTAAATTAGGGCAACGCTTTACTAAAAATACCATAGCCTTAAAACGATCGGTACACGAACTAGACGAAGGTACAATATTCGCGATATGTGCTACCGGTACATCAACTAAAGATTCTTTGCTCTCATGGATTCGATGCTTAGAAAATGATGGCAATCCGGTGCTAGCGACAACGCCTGTACTATTTAAATTTCGATCTCTTCCAAATACAAAAGATTTGGTTATTATAAAAAATAGTTCCACTATTGACGCAACAAATTAAAACAACAACAAATTTGTATTATATATTTTTATTTATTTTTTAGTTAATTAATAGAATAAAATCAAAAAAATTGTTACATTTCATTAAAATCGGTTGTATTATTTGTTTTTTGTTTTAAGATTTTAAAAATTATCTATATTTTATTATTAATTGTACATGTACATGTAATTGTACAATTTATGTTGATTTAAAAAAATATTTTTCAATATTTACAGTTTAAAATAAAAATAAAAATTTTAATATCGGTCGGTACAAAATGGCGTTTTAATCTAATTTCTTTACCTTCTCATTGATTCTGCCACTGAATATTATTCGTATTTAAAATCCTGATGAAACACTAAAAATTCTATAAAAACTAACAAAATTTATCTTTGGATAAAAAAATTTGATTAGAAACTAAAAATATTAGATAAATTTTGTTAAATTCAAACTTCACAAAAAAATTAACATTCCTATTCATCAGTTCAGCGTTTAGCTTATTTAACATAAAATTAAAACGTAATTCTTAAATAAAGGGCTAAAATCACAGTTTTTTGGTTTTTACTTCTTTCTTCCCAATTAGATAAAAATAATATTCATAAAATTTTACATAAATTAATTTAAAAAAAAAATTATATAAGATGTAAGAACTACTAAGTTTACAAATATTCTCTTCTGGAAGTTTCATTGTTGTACACACTTAAAATATTATTTTAAAATTCTTGCTTATTTAATGGAAATACCTGCGTCACACATCCGACACCTTTGCTACTTCCTTCCCGAAATAGAACTCTCATTCCCGGCTTTACATATTCGGGGTGTCGCACAAATCGAAATAGTACCGATGCTGTTTCATTTGTTCCAATTCGACCACATCCCATTATACCTTCAATTACGGCCGTCTGACGAATGCTTCCAATATGTACTGTAGTTTGGAAGCCCACGTATATTGCTGTGGCATGGAATAAGACTGATATTTTTGCTTGGAAAAATAAACATCCAAAGGGTTCTTCATTATTACAATGGGTATCCATTAGTAAAACCATTCCACTTCGTAACGGAGGTAAACGGGTACAACCGCTAAATGATAAAGACGCACTTTGTCCAGCTCTTACAACTCTACACGGTGCTTTATTTCGATGAATTGTTTGGACGACTACTGGAAAGAATGACCCATCATTTAGTGGTCCAATCTTCATTGATGATCGTTCGGTTAAAACACCCTTAACAAGTAATCCACCAACAACTGGCCCTACTTCAGATACTTTAAAGATTTCATCAACATGAAACTCACTTGGTTCTTGTTCCAATCTTTCCTTTTCGGCATTATTAATGCCAGGCGATAGCACATACAAGTATCTTGTAACTAAATCGAGTCCAGCTCCTGTAACATTCGATACACAAAATATTGGTACAATCTGCTCGGAAGACTGATGAGAACCGACTGTTAGTACATCATCATCTGTTTCGACTAGAATCGGTACTTTCCGGCATCCAACCGATGTTAAAATTTCTTTCAATTCTTGTAACGTATGTTGGGGCGAAGTGAGGTCAATCTTTGTTACCACAATAAAAAATGGCATATCTAACGCCCTCACAATCGCTAAATGTTCTTCCGTCATGTGACTTATATTTCCACCAGAACCAACTACTAACATAGCATGATGTGGCGAATATCCGGTAAGAGCCTGTACAGTAGTTTTCATATAACGTCGATGACCGGCTAAATCCATAAATGTCACTAGCTTACTAGATCTATCACTTATTTCTTCTGCAGTCATCATCTCGTTAAACTTATAGTTTATTACATTCCCCTGAGAGTCAAAACCGAGAGTTTCGTGTGAAATACATGACGTTCGACCAGATTGAATTTCATGCATGTGTCGAAACATATTTAAACGCGCTCGACCTCGTCCATTATCGTATTCGCCTTGTGTTAGAACGCCCAATAAAGTTGATTTTCCTGCATCTGCTCCACCTAGTACAGCCACTCGAACTTCAATATTATGTTGATCGTCTGGTATTTTCCTAACCAGAACTTCCGCCACTGAATTATGATTACCAACAATTTTTCTTCTAAGCACTGTCGCAGAAGCACCTAATTTATGGGCCATTTGAGTTAGTGTATATAGTGAGGCTGCCATTTCGGAATCTTCTAAACCGTGCATTTGACCCGAATCCGATACACCAATCTCATAAATCGCCTCGCCATGCCCCTCTCTTAGACGCCATTTCATTTGTGTTACCAAATGCTCAAAACGTTGCTTCGAAGGATTTATCAATTTCAACTTGTACTCAATATTACCAATTTGCGGTTCAGGCGGTAATATACCCTGATCAAAATCTATAATTATCTTTTTTAGCGTTCGAGATTCATTTTCACTTTCACTGCTGTAAAAGTCATCACATGGTTCTATCTCATCCGATTGAGACGGATCAAATAAGCTTAAAAATGACTCCATATTGATTTCAAATGATTTGATTTTGTGTTTGTATTATATTTTATCTGAAATGAAATTTAAAAAAAAAACGATAACAAATTATAATAACAATTTAATATTGAACTATTTTTAAATTACATTTCACGTTTGTTGTATGCTAAATCCAAATGAAAATATTAAATATTCAATTATAAAGCACATAATTTTGTATGTTATTTCAATGAGAGTTGAAAATAAACTAAATTAAATTCATTGGGTTATTTTTATATTCTACATTTTTTCTGTTTCATTTTATTATGAAATTGATAAAAAAAAACAAGAAACCCCAATTCAACACAAACAATAATCCCGGGCTGATGCAACATTAGCTAATATTTTTGTAACATAATGCAAAATAATTTATCTATTTTGTTTTTACTTTATTGTTTATTCTTTTTAATTATTCGATCTGAGAATGGAAGTAAAACAGATTGGTTTATTTGTAGTTTCATTGCATCATAAATTCATAACTAAGCTATAAGTAGAGTGTTTTAATGCTTGGATGATGTAGTATATGAAGCGTACCTAATTTTGTAAATACGTCTTTTTTCCATCCTTATCGATACCCATACAATTTTGACGGTTTGGAGCCATTTGTAAAGATTAAGCATCCAACTAATAATAAAACAAAATTTTAGTTGACTTTGGAAATATTTTATCTTGTTTCTCATCAAAGTTCACTAAAAATGGAGAAAAACGTTTGTGTACGATTGCATAGCTATAGTTGAGTTAAATAAAGACAGATTTGCATTGAGGATCGATCCCATAGAGATTAAGATTAAAACGAAACCGCTCACCTAGGGTGGACCGCATTGATTTAGAGCTCTGGCTATTTGGTGGGGAAAGTTTGTGGAATTGTCTTTTCCACCTTATTCGATTAGTATGGTGATACGAAATTATTCGTTACGAATGGAAAGTGGCCGCAATCTACAACATTTTCAAGAAGGGAGATCGCTTGAATTGTGAGAATTGTCGCGGTATAGCTCTCCTTTGTACAGTTCACAAGTTACTGCCCTGCATTATGTTCGATAGAATCACCCCTCCAACTGAGGGCCTGTGTGGTGACTATCAAGGAGAATTTCATCCGACCAGATCAGTCACTGCTCAAATCTTTTCGCTGTGGATGATTCTATCTAAATATTATGAGACATGAGTTTCTGTACATCAGGTGTTCCTGGATTTCAGACAGGCCTATTCGAGAGTGTTTATGGTGCTGCCCTGGAATACCTAGGGATGCCAGTAAAATTGGTACGATTGTGTAGAATAACAGTGACGCCGTCTCAATGCTGTGTCAAAGTTGGCTCGGGTGTTCGGCAAGGACATCTCTCTGTCCCCGATACACTTTAATCTCATCTTGGAGTACATCTTTCGTAAAACTGAAACACCAGCGCAACATCTTATATCGCCAGTCCAATCAGGTGCTTGCATATGCCGATGACATATGCGTGATTGGATTGAATAACAACGGAGTGAAAGAAATAGTTAATCCGCTGGTAGAGTTTTCAACTTCTGTTGGACTCCAGTTTAATGAGTCCTTAACCAAATCCATAACCTCTGGTTATAGGGACAATGGGACACCAGATTTTAATAGTGGTTTTTACACGTTTGAGGGAGTGAGGAGGTTCAAATATTTGGGCTCTCTTATCACTCACGACAACAGTATGGGTGAGAATATTAAAGGGCGGATGGCAGCAGCAAGTGCTTTGTATCCTGTAAGACCCCTGCTAAAATCAAGCGCGGTGAAACTGAAGCTTTATAAAGCTTTTTAGACCCGTTGTTATGTATGGATTTGAAAGTTGGATGCTGACGGACGAGTACGACAGATAGTTTTTTACATTTGAGAGAAGAAGAGATGATACATACCGAGCTCTGTACAATGTCGAGATCAGAGATCTGACGAAAATCCCCGACATTTTACATGAAGTAAAATTTCAAAGAGTATGCTGGTTTGATCACGTTCTGCGTGCGGATTGTACAGCGACCTCTGAAAGGTTAGCCACCATATGGTAGGGATGGAAGTGGTTGAAAACGATGATTGCTCCACGATATTCTGTTGTCTACGAAGATGAATTAATTTTGAATATGAATTCATGATTCATAATTCTACTCAATAACTATTCAACGGAATTTTACCATCATCATATTTCACACACTGATTAATGGTCACTATCGTGTAATACGAATTTTTGGCTGAGACCGAGCAATTGGCAACTTAGAAAGGATCATTGGACTAAATAGAAAAACCAAATGTAAACTTATATGTACATACATACATATATACAAAATAATATATGTGCATACATACATGGGAAAATAAAACGTTTTCAAAATATAAATAAACCGAAATGTTTGGCACTGAACGAGGTAAACAACACTTTTCGTTCAACAATTTTAATGTTTATTTTTTGTTTAATAATACAATTTATTATTTGAAGGTGTTTATAACACTGTTTACAGTAAGCTATTTCCTAATATTTTAATGTTTTCAACGAAACTTTATTGAACCCCTAGTTTACTGTGCTAAATACTATAAGATCACTAATTTATTAAATTTCAAGTAAATGATGCTTTGAAATAAATCATAGCCAAAATTTCTTGCAACATAAATTGTATAAATTTTATAATAAAACATACTTTCACTACTGTGCATACTTTAAGTATGTTTTTCGTTTCTTGCTTTGAAAAAGTGAAATATACATGATATGTATATTTATTATGTAATTTTTTGTAATTGAAATATTTTAAACGGAACATTCACTATTTTTAGAGCTAAAAAAAATTGTATCTAATCCATATTCGGTTAGATATACATATATGTATTTATATTAAAGGTTGACATCATTTTTGAAAACCTGTTTTAGTTTTTGAGAACTTCGTTGAATAAAGGTCATACAGTTCCTGTTTTTTTTTTTGCTTTACTCTTACATTATACTTAACTATTCCTAAGAGGCAAAGCTTACTGAATTCAGTTTTTTTTATTACAAATTTCGATTGCAAGGTTATTTTACAATTTCATATTTTTCTAATAAAAATTTGTATTAATAAGTTTATATGCTGTATACAAAAATTGTATAGTCATTGACTTGTTCCATATTTACATAGGTTTAGGATATTTCCTAAACATATGTAGATTCATACAGGTGTAAAGTTTCATCACTTGGTGACTCGTATAGTGGTACAAACCAAAATCAAAACACATTCCGTAAAATAGTTATAGCTCTTACTCTTAAGGATGTGAAACACGATGGTTCAATATGGCTGTAGGGGAAAAAGGCATGCATTATGTCTCACAAGATCCGAGAGTGGAACATGAAGAGCCATGTCCACATTTGAATTTGGTAAAGAACCACTACTTATTTGAAACTCTATTTGAAACTAATGAAGGTTTTCATATCGGATAATTTATAGTACTTACATACACAACCTATCAAGGGTTAATATTATTAAAAATTCGCTAAATGATTTATTTTTTGATCATTACCGTAATAATACTATTTCGTCACGATTTGAAATTACAAAAATGCAATAAAAATTTGATTTGATTTTTGTTGGAAATCAAACACAAATTGTATTCATTATGTACATCTACGATCTACATACATATTGACGACAAAAATAAATTACAAAAGATTTAAGGGTGCATTTATGTGGAATATAACTTTTATGATATGTAGAACTATTTGCATTTTAACTGAGGTTAAAATTCCAATTAGGTTGTGGCCGGTGCTATTGCAGTATAAATAATAATAAAGTATTGGAAATAAGCGCAATTTAAAAATTGCGTCGCATTTTTTCTTGAAAAACGGTTTTCATTTATATTACAAGAATATGCAAAGGTTATTTTGGATGTTTGCCAAATATTTTATAAATAACTAACACGAATTTTCCCAACTGATCATATTAAATAATTTAATTCTTTTTAATCATTTACTTTACAATATTTTTGTTGTTATCAATATATATACTGTGTGATTATTATAATTGGTTCGGCTCGGAAGCCTTCCAAACCAAATCCTATTTTCAAAGATTTTTCGTGATTTTGAGAGACCTACTAATTAAGAGGTTACACACGCCAAAGTACTTGAAAAAATGATATTCGTAAATTGTAATGAGAAATGTCGTATTTATTTATATGTACCAGAATACTTTCGTGATATAATTATTTCGCTTATTTTTATGCTCGTCGAATTGAAGGAGACAATTTTATACCACCTGAAAAACACTTTAGTAATCAATAATCATACAAAATCAGACTGCTGGTTTATGGAGGGAACTTCTAATACAGTAGTTTATAACTTATCTCATCAACACTTTTCTATACACATGGACAAATTAATAGGACTTAAATATTTTTTATGAAATACTTCCGAGTGGCTTGAGATAGATGTATTTCCCAAACCTGTATTTCACGGAATCCATCTACATAGGACAGATATTATATTAACTCAAAATAAAATGTGTCCGCTCTTTTTATGATGGAGAAAACAAATTTAAAAAAAATTATTTTGAAGCCGGGCTTTATGAAAGAGGTTTTATAAAATGCGAGGGGTTTAATGACACAGAAACAAATAATAGTAAAATTTGCGTGAATTATTCTAATCACATTTGATATAAATAAGGAAACAAATTACTTATTATTTATTAACCAAGAGTTTATAACATGTTTTTTTTAGAATACATAAAAAATGAATATGATAGATCCATATTCATATGTAGGTATATAAATAATTATTCAGTTGATCGACTTTCCGTAAAAGTTGCAACCAAAATTAAAATGTATGCTGGAAATTATTTATCAACGTCTGTAGATTCGCTAATTTCCTAAACCATACGCGGTAAATTAAGAAATGATAAGGTAAACTGCAACCACAGAATATTTGGCACAACCTTTTTTTAATGTTGCGTGTTATACACACATATATGGAGTAAACAATTTTTTCATTTATTAATGAAAACTACGGTTTGTTTGGTAAGGAAAAATTTTTATTGTCTATACCATTGGGTGAAAGATCTATATGTTTGTAGCAATAAAACAACATTATATACACATTTTAGTTTATAATTTTCTTTTGTTTCATTGTGGATATAGATTTAATTATTTCTGGGCCGGCTGCAAAGTAGTTAATTTTACTTAACTTAGGATCTCCACTAATTTAAAATTTTCAGAGATTTAAAACAGTTTAAGCATTTATTAACTAACTTCTATTATTTGTTAACCTTTAATTGTTTTGAAAGTTTCAATTGGACAATTTTCGGGGTAGCGTACCACTCGAGATATATCATTATATAAATATAAGATTCGTAAATGATACAATTAATTGATTGCACTTTAAAATATTAAATAAATTTTGTTATAATCAAAAATCAATGACATTGTTTAATTTGGAAAGTGCAGGTTTCAAATAAGAACTTATTTGATAAAATCCATTCTCTGGATAAAGAGCTATGATTTTTAAGCGTTTTAAGTTTATGTTGAACTTTAAAGCTTAGAATTAACTAGTACAAAATCTTAGAAGAAAACTAAAAACTTGGATATTGTATTAATCATCAAACTTTAGTCTCAATATAACTCTACATACCTACATAATATCCATTTTGGATAACGACCCGCTTTAGTTTTATCACAGATTTTAGCGCTTAGGACAGTTTTAAAAAATTGTGCTAATATATTTTAGAATTCGTTTAGACACAATTAATTTCTTTGTTTAAATCCATTATGAACACGTAAATTCCACGTAAAGGTATACGTCAAAGTAGACAAAAAATCAAGAGCTGTAATTTATGTAACAAAACAATCATAAATATGAAGTAATAATTATACATACATTCACACACAAATTTAACATAAATTGGCGTTAAATATTACACATGTATGATTCACCTCTAATTTATTAATTATGTGATGTGATTGAACTTACAAAACATGATTATTCAAGAAACTATAGCTACAATAATATCAAATAATTTAATTTGAAATAATTTTTTTACTGTGTTTTGTATTCATTCTTGTTTACAAACATTAAAATAGCGCAAATACATAAAATTAGGTATCTTCGAATTGTTTTTGTACAGAATTAAACACAAAATCGCGGATTTATCGATTATTTTTAGTGTGTAAATATTATAATGGATTATGTAATTTTTGTTTTCCAGATTAGATAAAAATAACAAATGCTTCTCTATTTACTTTTTTCTGTTTTTTTGTATTTTTTTTTATACGGAACCTTCATTACAAATAACTTACTCGTTTTATTTTAAAATATTATTTGTTTTATCCATAAATATTATATATTATTACACATTTTAGAAAAACGCACAAATTTTAAATATTAGATGAACAATATTAAACTGTAAAATTTTATATACTTTTTTTATTGAATTTAATTTTATTGGAGCAGATGAAGAAAATCAAACTTAAAATAAAAAGTAAAAACAGCTGCTTAAACG
Organism: Tipula unca; assembly: GCA_951394425.1. Taxonomy (NCBI): domain Eukaryota; kingdom Metazoa; phylum Arthropoda; class Insecta; order Diptera; family Tipulidae; genus Tipula; species Tipula unca. The sequence continues at coordinate 55,205,466 of OX596381.1, read as the reverse complement.
TCAAATAGTGAAAGCGAAAAATTTACTTTAGGAATAATTCGTATTCGTGGAGAATACGGTGTATGTACAAAATTGTGTAGAAATAAATGAGGACGGACATCTATGAATCGTTTGTTAAGTTAGTATATTGTTTGTAACCCATAACTGCTTGTGAAACTTAAAATATTTAATTACACATATGTATACGTTTTAAACGAAACCGCTCACCTGGAGTGGACTGCATTAATTCGGAGCTCTTGATATTCGGAGGGGATACTTTGTGGAACTGTCTTTTCGACCTTATTCGATTAGTATGGCGAACCGAAGTTATGCCTGATGAATGGAAAGTGGCCGCGATATGCCCCATCTTCAAGAAGGGAGACCGCTTGAAGTGTGAGAATTATCGCGGTATAGCTCTCCTTTGCACAGCATACAAGTTACTGTCATACATTTTATTGGATAGAATCACTCCTCTGGCGGAGGGCTTGGTTGGTGACTATCAGGGAGGATTTCGTCCGAATCGATCAGTCACTGATCAGGTCTTTTCGCTGCGGATGATTCTATCTAAATATTATGAGACATCCATCTCCGTACATCAGGTTTTCCTGGATTTCCGGCAGGTCTACGACTCGATCAATCGAGAGAGTTTGTGGTCTGCCCTGGAATACCTAGGAATGCCAACAAAATTGGTACGACTGTGTAGGATGACAGTGACGCAGTCTCAATGCTGTGTTAAAGTTGAGAACAGGCTATCGACAATTTTTGCAGTTAACTCGGGTGTTCGGCAGGGAGATGCTCTGTCCCCGATACTCTTTAATCTCATGTTGGGGTACATCTTTCGTAAAACTGAAACACCTCAGCGCAACATCTTATATCGCCAGTCCAATCAAGTGCTTGCATATGCAGATGACATATGCGTGATTGGACTGAATAGCAACGGAGTGAAAGAAATACTTGATCCGCTTGTAGAGTTTTCAGCTTCTGTTGGACTCCAGATCAATGAGTCCAAAACAAAATACCTGATCTCTGGTTTTAGAGACAATGGCACACCAGATTTTAGTAGTGGCCACCACACGTTTGAGGGAGTGAGGAGGTTCAAATATTTGGGCTCTCTTATCACTCACGATAACAGTGTGGGTGAGGATATTAAAGTGCGGCTGGCAGCTGGCAGTCGTTCTTTATATCCTCTAAGGCCATTGCTAAAATCTAAACACTTATCAAGTGCCGTGAAGCTGAAGCTTTACAAAGCGTTGATCAGGCCCGTTGTTATGTTTGAATGTGAAAGTTGGGCGCTGACGGATGAGTACGAGAGATGGCTCCTTACATTTGAGAGAAGAATCATGCGTGTGATTTACGGCCCTAAACGCGAAATAGATGGTACATACCGAGCTCTGTACAATTTCGAGATCAGAGATCTGATGAAGATCCCCGATATTGTACATGAAGTTAGATCTCAGCGAGTACGTTGGCTCGGTCACGTTCTGCGTGCTGATCAGGAACGAATTGTGCAGCGATCTCTGAAAGGAGAGCCACCATATGGTAGGCGCAGAGGTCGTTGCAGGCGACGCTGGCTCCACGATGTAGAGAACGACTTGGCCTCTTCAGATTGTCTAAGACAGTATGAAGACCAAGCTCAGGATCGAAACCGTTGGAGCCAGATTGTTGATTCAGTAAGGGGCCAGTAATGGCCTTTAACACTGTTATTATTATACGTTTTAAATATCAAAACTACCTATTTTCTGTTGAATAACTACTACATTTTTTGTGAAAATCCTTATATTAAAAATTTAATACATAAATCTGGTATAAAATAACATTATAAATTATCAATTATTATAGTTTGGCTATTGTCCGCTTGAGAACCAATATTTGTAGGTACATTTTATTTAAATCGAAAATAATGTCAGGTTTGATTATGAAGAAAGATAAAATAATTTATTTATTTATCAGTTTTGGAAAGCTCTTAATTAATTAACCTGATTTTTTTTTGTTTTCTGTGAATAAAATTTAAAAATAATTAAATCAACAAGTAAAATTGGGTTTTTGTTTTAATATTACATATGTAAATGTATGTTCGAGTACAAGTACTTAGCTATATGATTTGGATTTTTCCGTTTGTCGACACTACTTTAGGAGGAAAATATTGAAATTTGAATTTTTCTAGCAGTATAATAAATTGCATAATCATATTTAAACAAATATAATTTGTTATATTTTGGCATTCTAATAATTAACTAGTTTTAAATATATTGCAGTTTCTTCAAAAGAGGATACATTGTTTTCAGGCTTATGGTAGATTTATAATTCTATTGGAGCGATTAACTCGTGTAAGTGTGCATACATATAGGGCTTGTATTATATTTCAACCCGAGTGAGCAGTGTGCTGTGGCAAATTTTCCCTCTGTTTTAACCCGCATCCACATGATGTGTTGAGTGACCAAACATTTGTACAAATAAGCATATAAGGCAACTCTTTTGATGTATGTACATTTGCCACGTTTCTGAGTAATGTAAAATGATTGTTGCATTTTCCAGTAATCTTGAAGTAATATTGATGACTGTTAATATCAAATTTTTAGCTGTTCCGTGAGCGCTGGCGATCAAATTTTATTTTGTTTAGCTAGTTAATATTTTTCCAAGAGATGACTCAATTTCAACTTTGGCAGTCGTCCTTTAGCTTTTCAAATTGCATTAAAGTACCATTGGATAGTGGCAATCCACAGATTGCTAATTTGTATATAAAACTATAAATAAAAAATATGTATTTTGCATATAATATGTAATAATATTATAATATGCATTCAAAATACACGCCCGGAAAAAACTAAATACATAATATACATCAGTACAATATAATTATGTTGTGGGTTTTCAGGTATAAATTTTACCTTAATTTTGAAGATAATGTGTTATTTTATTTATTATATTACGTGTTGACGTGTCGTTATTTCTTTCTATTGTGGTTACGTACTGATTTAGTAGCGAAATATACATACATACCTATATCATTTTTCGAAGTGTTCTCGTTATGATTTTACGGTCTAACATCATAATACATCAGTAATAAATTCAACATTCCACTCATAAAGTAATTTAAAATTTTTAGTTTGAATTTTTTAAAGTTAAATGTTTAATTAACAACATACAAATCTGTAGGGGATTACTTAGTGGTTATAGTTTTCGGAAGATTTTCTTCAAAATTCCAACAAACAAGAAAATTTGAAAAGGACAGTAACGAAGGGCTAATGTTATCAATGAATAAAATTTATATAGTCTTTAATGTCATGTTGTGCAATAATTTACTAGAGCACTTACCACAATTTTATATATGTAATTTATAATATTTGAATTCTTTTTATTACAGTTTTTGTGTTTTGGGGTTAAAACTCTTATCGGAAGGTATCATTAACTCGTAAAATCCATTATAAATTTTCTATGATCTTCGACTTAGATGTGCCGCTCTCGATTTAAATTGATATTAAATATTTCTGATTTATTAAGTGAGTTAATGTAAAACAGAAATAAAAAAAGGGATTTCTATAATAAAATTTCAGTTAAGCGTTTAAATTACGTAGTTCATCAATTAAAATTAAGATCATAATCATCATGAAGGTTTGGCAGTAAAATTGTGCAGTAAAACGGACATTTGAACATTTACATTTATTTTCTTTTATGCATTTGGTTTTCCATAAAACACTGTTAAATTGTATTTTATGGAAAACTAATTGCTTAAAAGATTGTAGCTTCTCTTCTTTTAAAAATCAAATTTGAGTCATTCATGTATAAAATGATTTAAAACAACTAATATTTTTATTTAAATCAATTTTTGTGTTTAAATTATCAATTTATATGGAATTCGTCATCTGTGTGGGGAGTTTATTTGAAGTTTGTCATTTGAATGAGGTATGCAGCTTTATCTCTAGACCAGATTATATAAAAGGGATTTATATTTTATATTGTATTTTTCAGGTGGTTTTGGCGATTAAAAGTAAAAAACAGTCATTACTAAGCTTGATCTTAATAATGTCTTAGACAATCTGAAGAAGCCAAGTCGTTTTCTACACCGTGGAACCATCGTCGCCTGCAACGACCTCTGCGACCTCTACCAACTACTTCGCGTTTTGGGCCGTAACTCACACGCATGGTTCTTCTTTCAAATCTAGGAGCCATCTGTCGTACTCACCGGCCTAGCCAAACTTTCACATCCAAACATAACAACGGGCCTGATCAACGCTTTGTAAAGCTTCAGCTTTGCACATGACAAGTGTTTAGGTTTTAGCAGTGGCCTGAGAGAATACAAAGCACGACTACCTGCTGAAGAAAAATCATTCTAAATAAATAAACGAGGCTGTTTCATAAATTTACTATATTTAACTGAAACAATTTTTCTTATAACAATGTTTTTATGACAATGTTTTTATTTTAAGTGTAATTGTGAAATATCGATTTAGGATTTACTGTTTCATATTTACTTCTATTAAAACGACAATTTTAATTGAAACGCTACAATTATTACCAGTAATAATTACATTACAGTTTCTCGAGATTTTATTCAATTTTCCAAATTTGGACTCTTACTTGAATTTAATGAGTTGTATTCAATTATGGTTTAACTATGTTTAATTGAAATTTTTACTACAACTACCTATCAAATTAACTAAATTAATTTAAATTTAATTTTTATTAATTAATTCAACTCCAATCTCCATTCTTTACGAGTATACCTATAAAATTGTGGAATAATTAACACCAATGAATAATAACAAATTTGCAAATATAATGAACTATTAAAACGTACCTTAACTAATTTTGCCATTGTTTACTGATGAAATATATTTTGATCTATTGGGTCACCTCATAGTAAACACACCAAGCTGCGTTATATAATCAGAAAGGATTAGTGAATGGTAAGAGCTATCTTCTAAAGAAGTCATAAAAGTTATCTTCTTCCAAAATATGATATCGCGCACTTACCTAATAGATTTCATCCCAACATTAATAGAAATAGATGACCAATGTGTCCTTCGAAGACTCTGCAAAATTATAGAAAGCGATGGCAGTCATATCATATTAAAATAAAATAAAAATATACATACCATATACATATTTTAAATAAACCTTAATAATTTTTTATAATAAGACGTGTAAACCAGTAATGCGGAGGCCTCTAGGCTTTAGGAGGTTCAAGATTTTTAGAGTCGATGCTTTCGCAAACTTATTATTATACAGAGCTACTAACTTTGACACTAACATAAGGATAAGATCTGGCGACCTATAGTCACGACGGTTTGAACAGATCTCGTGGATTCAAAATGCCAAAAACCGAAGAAAATTCGAAAATTTTTACACCGAATTCTTCTTCTAAGGCTTTGATTATTCTTTGAGTGACAAGATTTTGTACCTTCGAGTGTTTGTCCATCGGTACTATGTCATTCGGGACAATATCACCAACCCTTTTGAAATACATTCTTTGATTATACATTTCGATTACCGTATAATATTTATTTATGTAGTATCGTTTTACAATTTGGGCCAAATCGGTGTAAGTATTACCTAAATTTAAGAATTATTACAAAATAAACTACTTTATACTTAGAATTAAGAAAAGATATGCAGAGTGTACCATATACGCCGTGTTACGGTTACGATGGTAATGTGTATGGTAGTATAGTTTTGTTTCATTAATTCTAATAATTTCATAATTGTATAGTTATCTTACTTATCTTGTTGTTGAGCCACCTCTAAAACAGTCTGCGGAGATTTGCACTGAGGAGCCATCCCATGAGGAATTCACTAAGGCCATGCAGAGAATGAAACGAAACCGCTCACCTGGAGTGGACTGCATTAATTCGGAGCTCTTGATATTCGGAGGGGATACTTTGTGGAACTGTCTTTTCGACCTTATTCGATTAGTATGGCGAACCGAAGTTATGCCTGATGAATGGAAAGTGGCCGCGATATGCCCCATCTTCAAGAAGGGAGACCGCTTGAAGTGTGAGAATTATCGCGGTATAGCTCTCCTTTGCACAGCATACAAGTTACTGTCATACATTTTATTGGATAGAATCACTCCTCTGGCGGAGGGCTTGGTTGGTGACTATCAGGGAGGATTTCGTCCGAATCGATCAGTCACTGATCAGGTCTTTTCGCTGCGGATGATTCTATCTAAATATTATGAGACATCCATCTCCGTACATCAGGTTTTCCTGGATTTCCGGCAGGCCTACGACTCGATCAATCGAGAGAGTTTGTGGTCTGCCCTGGAATACCTAGGAATGCCAACAAAATTGGTACGACTGTGTAGGATGACAGTGACGCCGTCTCAATGCTGTGTTAAAGTTGAGAATAGGCTATCGACAATTTTTGCAGTTAACTCGGGTGTTCGGCAGGGAGATGCTCTGTCCCCGATACTCTTTAATCTCATGTTGGAGTACATCTTTCGTAAAACTGAAACACCTCAGCGCAACATCTTATATCGCCAGTCCAATCAAGTGCTTGCATATGCAGATGACATATGCGTGATTGGACTGAATAGCAACGGAGTGAAAGAAATACTTGATCCGCTTGTAGAGTTTTCAGCTTCTGTTGGACTCCAGATCAATGAGTCCAAAACGAAATACCTGATCTCTGGTTTTAGAGACAATGGCACACCAGATTTTAGTAGTGGCCACCACACGTTTGAGGGAGTGAGGAGGTTCAAATATTTGGGCTCTCTTATCACGCACGATAACAGTGTGGGTGAGGATATTAAAGTGCGGCTGGCAGCTGGCAGTCGTTCTTTATATCCTCTAAGGCCACTGCTAAAATCTAAACACTTATCAAGTGCCGTGAAGCTGAAGCTTTACAAAGCGTTGATCAGGCCCGTTGTTATGTTTGGATGTGAAAGTTGGGCGCTGACGGATGAGTACGAGAGATGGCTCCTTACATTTGAGAGAAGAATCATGCGTGTGATTTACGGCCCTAAACGCGAAATAGATGGTACATACCGAGCTCTGTACAATTTCGAGATCAGAGATCTGATGAAGATCCCCGATATTGTACATGAAGTTAGATCTCAGCGAGTACGCTGGCTCGGTCACGTTCTGCGTGCTGATCCGGAACGAATTGTGCAGCGATCTCTGAAAGGAGAGCCACCATATGGTAGGCGCAGAGGTCGTTGCAGGCGACGATGGCTCCACGATGTAGAGAACGACTTGGCCTCTTCAGATTGTCTAAGACAGTATGAAGACCAAGCTCAGGATCGAAACCGTTGGAGCCAGATTGTTGATTCAGTAAGGGGCCAGTAATGGCCTTTAACACTGTTATTATTATAGTTATCTTACTACTTTGCTTACTTTGAAATTAATTAGACAAACCGTTAAAACTAATTTTATTTTATTTACATGTATTTAGTTGAACTTCTTATTTGTAGTTTTCTAATTTGAATATCGGTAATGAAACCAATATCGTTTCTTATTTTATATTAGCTGAATCCTACTGCAGTTGTAGAATATATGTTTAAATAAGCAGCTATGTAATATGTATAGATCATGCAATATTACATAGAAAAAATTTGACACGGACTGGCTCTCTCTCTCTCTCAACAGTAAATACAACAAATAAAATTACAAAACAGGAGACAATATTAAAATTGTTTTAGTGATTTTGTTCGGACTATACATGCTGCAGTCTAACAATCCCAGAATTTAAATTATCTATCTTTCTCTCAACATCGCTACTAAATTAATACCTGCTGTGTATAGAACCGTATTCAAGGCCGTGTTCCGGGAAAAAACTACATCAAAAATTAAAATGTTGATATGTATTTCATTCGCCACAGAAATTTGTTTGTTTCTATTTATTCTTTGCACACTGTTCTGGTGTTTGAGGCTGTTCCAATTCTTGCAGTTTTCTTTTAGCGTCCAAACCATACACCGTTACCAGTCCAATCGAAGACCGCGGCTAACTATCCGTTTTATTGACCACCCTCCTACTACATGCGCCCCGTAGTACTGTACTGTTAATGAGGATCATATATATGTTCCTTATAATTCTGCATCTCACTCCATTGGGATTGTAATCTGGTAGCTCCCGACCCAAAATGGAAGAACTGAAAATGTTTGTTCAAGTTCCTAAACCATAGCAATTAAAAATGTTGATGAGTGGTCAAAAAAGTTGTGCATTAAAAAATACCATTACATTTTTAAGCCATTACAGATAAATCTCATATTCTTACGGTTCTAATTAATTTTAATTAATTAATTAATTTTTTATTTTTTTAAACTTCTTTCTTTCATTAGCTAGGATTAATTATGAAATCATACAACTTGTTCCTCCCGATAAGAATCAAAGTCTAATTATTAACTCTTGTTCAGATTAATTTTTTCAACCGAATTTTTCAGTTATTTAGAAACTTCTTAGAAGAAACTCTATTTAGAAAATTCTTATAATTGCTTTTAATTATTATCCTCGACACATCTTTAATAGACCTTCTAGTTTCTAGTCTATACCTTAATATAACCATTTTTGCTGCTCTAATTCACATAATCATCAAGATTATTATTAATATTACTTATAAATTATTAACTACCTTAGAAGCTCATGAGACGAACAAGCTGGTTATTGAGGATCCGACGCGTGTAGGACAGAGATTGGAAACAAGCACAAAATTTCGATCAACACCAAACAAAATTCTCTTATATCGAGTACATACAACTACAAAACAGAAAAGGCAAAAAAAAACAAAAAAATTGGTTTGGTAGTTTTTGTTTTCCAATTATCCTTTTCATTCAAACAAGTGCGAAGAGCAAACTAGAAAAAATAAATTTGTTCGTTTTTGTAAATTTTTCGGTTTACTTGCAAGCAATCAGGATTTGTTCGGATTTTCCAAAATGTTTGGAATTTTACGTTTTATTATCCGGTTTGTGTTGTTCGGTTGTTCCTTGTTCGTCGAAGTGAAGGAGAAAAATATTTTTAAATAATTAGGTACATTTTATATTATACATTTTATGTTTTGTATCCTGTTAAATGAAATAAAATGACTTATTAGTTCCTCAATTGGGCCGTATTTTATATAGGCCTAGATTATATATCTTTTTAAATTTCATTTCAACAGTTTGTTTGAAATTCCTAAAATTTCTTTACACTTGTCAAGAATCTTTTGTTTACACAGTTTCGCTCAAATCAACCGCAGTTTTGTATGATATTTTAATTTAACGATGAAATAATCAAAATTATTAAATATCTGTCATTTTTTTATGTTTTCAAGTGAGCTCGAGCTTACTTGCAATTTTGCAAGCGAATCGGACAAACAAAAACAAAGAACAAAACGAACGAAAAAAAGAGAAACGAAAAATTCGGGTAACAAGCAAAAACAAACAATTATTTTTTTCAAAAAGAAACGAACACAATAAAATTCAACAAAATTTTCGATTACACTCGAGTTCGCTTGTTCTATTCCTCTGGTGTAGGATGACATTGAAAACGCAACTTCCATCTCTTGGAATCGAGTAATGTTGACTTGCTGCTATACAAAATTCATCATCTATTAAATTATTCTAGTTTGAATAAATTAATTTATGCTACAGGACGAATGTTATGGAGTGCATGGAGCTCAGTCTAGACTTATTGTGTTTTATATTCTGCCACAAATAATTCCTAACCTTTCCTATCTTTCCTCCTGTGTTATGCCATTAAAAAGGGTGTATAGAACTTATACCTATAACGTTAACAGGTTTTATATATTTGATTATATTTATATCCAAAATAACTTGGCAAAACTACCATTTTTGTTCATGATCTGCGATGATTACAATAAGAATTATGACTGCGATATTTAACTGTGCGCGCATTTAGTGATTATAATAGATAAATATGGTTTAATTTTATTTTATACAAATACAAAATTTGTATCATTTTTATTTTTCATTTGTATTGTTCAAAAATATAATAAAATTAAATTATTTTAAAAAAAGTTCATAAAAAATTTTCTCAACTATACAAAAATGTTTATTTTAAATTGTTTGTATGTTTTTGTTAACTTTAAAATTAACAATATTATTTTTGGTTTAAAGAAAAAAGAAGAATTATGAAGAAAAGGAACTTTATATTCAGGCAGATTTAAAAAAAAAAAAATGAAAAAAAAATGTATAAAATATTGCTAATTTTAAAATCATACATATAAAATGAAAGTTTAATAATAAACATTTAGTTTAGCTTATTAGGCTTCCTCTTCATGAATATCGTCGTGTTGTTCATCGTTCTCATCGAATTCAACATCATCATCAGCGCTTGCATCCTTAAATTGAAAATAAAAGAAAATGATTTGAGTACTACCTTGCAAAATTTATTTAATCCTATATGTCTTACTTGATATTGTTGGTATTCAGACACTAAATCATTCATATTGGATTCAGCTTCAGTGAATTCCATTTCATCCATACCCTCACCAGTGTACCAATGTAAGAAAGCCTTTCTTCTGAACATGGCGGTAAATTGTTCAGAAATACGTTTGAAAATTTCTTGGATAGCTGTTGTATTACCAATGAATGTTGCAGACATTTTTAAACCTCTTGGTGCTATATCACATACAGCTACTTTGACATTATTTGGTATCCATTCAACGAAATAACTACTATTTTTGTTTTGAATATTGAGCATTTGTGTGTCTACTTCTTTCATTGACATCATACCTGTAACGAGAAAATAAAATACATATATAAAAATACATTTAATTACACAATTTAAAGAAATGAATATAGAAATTGTCTAATTTTTTGTCTTATGTGTACAAGAGTTTATGTTAATCGTTTTGATAAAATAACCTTTTTGATAGCTACATACATACATATATGTATACATATTTCTTCTACACGTTTATATCTTATCTAAAGCTAACCTAGGAATATTGCGTAAGTCCTTCAATTAACTCGTACGAATGTATGTATATATTTCAAATAATTTTAAGGGTTACATATACTTTTATAAAAATCTAGAAAATCTTGCTTGACAAATTTTTCTGGTTTTGTATGCATAACCGTAACGTATGTAAAGGACGGAAGGTATAATGTAATAATTTCTGGTATTAAAATAATGGTAATGAAACGTGTAATAAATTCTTTCAAAATTAATTTAGGTCAACATTATTTGAAACGATAATAATATAACACTGAGATAGAAAGCATAACGTGAAAACGAAGGAAAAACAACAAGATTGTTTTTGTGTGTATGTGTGTATATGTAAGGATAACAAACAATAAATAATAATAAAAACATGAAAAAGGTAAAATATTCTAGTGACAAAAATCTAATAAATTATGGTTTTTTACTTTTAGTTCGGTTCTTTTGTTGTTTTCAATGGTACCAAATAAATTGGGAAGACATTTGTTTAATTTAAGATCATAAGATTATTAAAGAAATATTAAGTTATAATTATGACTTCCCGGATTCACCACTTTGGTATGTTTGTAACTTTTTTATAAAAAGGACACCAGCCTCAATTTTGAGGTGTTACAATTTACAACCTGACAAATTTATGTGAACTAGCGGAAATTCTGAACTAGTGTAAAAGAAAGAACAATAATTCTTGGCATACGATTTAATTTCATTCAAACTTTTATTTCAGTGGGAATTTGACGAGGTTGTAATATTCTTTATCAATTTAAATTGTAACATTACCCATTCATTATTTCAACCCCTATATTTATTAAACATTAAGTAGATATCATAATGATTTTATATTAATCTCATAAATAATAGGCGCTAATATTCACTTTGTCAATTACAAACGTTCAATGTTTTCTTTTTTATTACAGTGTTTTTTTCTTAAAGTAATGTTTAAAATTTTGTAACAACTTATACATTTTATTGTCGGTTTTCTTACTTCTCATTGTAAATGTTTTCCGAGGGATAATAAAATAATAAAAAATAATGTTAGTACAGAAAATAAAATTTTATAATTTATAATTGATTTCAAAAATTTTTAAAATTTAAATAATTTTCCAGTAGAAGAAAATGTAATTAATAAAATTACTTTAGTTTGGCTGCTCTTGTTTGTGTTAATTAGATAGTAGTAAATTACAAAAAAAATTAATATAGTCTTGATAATATATATACCTCTGAATATGGCAGCAACAGTTAAATATCTTCCGTGTCTGGGATCACATGCTGTCATCATATTTTTAGCATCGAACATTTGTTGTGTCAATTCAGGTACGGTTAAGGCACGATATTGTTGTGATCCTTTGGCAGTGAGTGGAGCAAAGCCAGGCATGAAGAAATGTAGACGAGGGAATGGAACCATGTTGACTGCAAGTTTACGAAGATCAGCATTCAATTGACCAGGGAAACGTAAACAAGTTGTTACACCGGACATTGTTACCTGATTTTACAATCATAAATTAAAAACATATTATTGAATTGTTTACAGTTTTATGTTAGGAAATAAGTTAAAATTGTAAATATTGTTTATTAATCGATCCCATTTTTTAAATTTAATTTGAAGACATCATTGGTGTTCGCATTTGTAAAATACTCACAGATATTAAATGATTTAAATCTGAATAAGTTGGATTAACCAATCTTAATGTTTTGAAACAAATATCATAAAGTGCTTCATTATCAATACATATCGATTGATCACTATTTTCAACTAATTGATGTACCGATAATGTTGCATTATATGGTTCAACAATAACTTCGGATACCTAAAATACAAAAAAAATACGTTTGTATAAAAATTAAATTTACTTACAGAAACAAGATGATTTAAATCTCCGTATGTTGGTGATGTTAATTTTAATGTGCGGAAACATATATCATATAAAGCTTCATTATCAATACAAAATGTTTCGTCAGTATTTTCAACTAATTGATGGATTGATAAAGTTGCATTATATGGTTCAACAACTGTGTCCGATACCTGAAGACAAAAATAAATATTTATAGGATACATTACAAAGACATTCTCACAACAGCGTTATATTTCTTAAATTTGATAGAAAGCAAACTAGACAATATATATTATTATGTATAAAGATAAACCAAACATATATAAGCGGTATAATTACATAACATCTTAATTAGTAAATTAATCATCAAACTCTACATTTTTGAAATGCTCACCTTCATATAATTAATTGTATTATAAAAATTGATAAAATTCAAGTATGTATGAATGATATTCTAACAAGTGTCATTTATCATAAACAAAATATCAGTAGATATTATTAAACAAACAATAACATTATATATTTTTGTGCATACATAATACAATCTGAGGCCTTATAATAATATATGAGCAATTTATAAACCGACAAAGTTTTTTAAGACTATTACATTCAATAGGATCAAATCTCTAAATAGAGAAGGAAGGGGTCGTTGATAATGATGATGAAATAAATATTATTATTTTCTTCTGTTACATACAGTATACAATATATGTATATATCTATTGATATATATAATGTATGTATTAGAATATGTATTAAATTTTGTTGTATTATTGTGCACCAGGTGGAAATAAAAGCTTTTTTTGTAAAAAAAATGTCTATATATGTATATACCGAGTATGTATATAGTATATACTATTCTACATAGTGCCGTTCATACTAACTTTATACATTATAAGTAAAATAAATAAAAAATGATCTTATATTATGTGGTAATATATTAAAAACCATAAAAATGATTATTTTGTTTGTAATCAATATTTATGATATTGTTAAGTTGGAAAAAATATATTTTTTTACAGTTGGAAAGTTGGGTAGAATGAAATGGTGAAATATGGCACATATGGTATTAGGTATGGTACATATATGGATAATTGGCAGTGATATGAATAATTTAGAAAGGGGTTGTTCTTAGTAACTTATTGTGGCTAGTTAAGTACGTATAAATTATAAAAAAATTGATAGTTGTATTTGTTACATTTATGACCAAGGTATTAAATCCTTTTCTTTAATTTTAACTAAACTCTACAGCTGAACTATATAACATCTTTGTGATGCAAAGAAGATAATTTTTGTTAAAAAATGTTAACTTATGGATATACCATAATTATGGGTTTATACAGAAATACAAAACCAGAGAAAAATAAAAATCAATTAAATTAACGAAGTTGATTGAACAAATTGATTGTAAAAGAAAAAAATTAAAAATTAAAAACTTGTAATATTTTCTGGATCAATTCAATTAAAATTACATTTTAAATTATCTACGAATTATTTTCAGTGATTTCATTTCTATATGAATCTAATCGTAACAATAATTAAAATTAATACCTAATTAATTTATCACAAAATTAAATAACATTTTTTTGTTTAGTGCCATCAACTTTATAATTTCTTATTTTTACATACATATATTGTATGTATTGATATAAATTAATTAATAGTTTTAATTGAATAATTTCACAGTTTGCATTAATCATTAAGTTTGAATTTAATCATTTTTGATTGATTTAATTGTTAGTGTAGCTTTAATTATTTGAATAAAAAACAGTTGTTTCTTTCGTGTGTTTATCGCGCGCGTATGAATTCATAGTTTTGAAACAAGCTATTTGGAATAAAATTCGAAAGCAATTTTATGAATTTTACATGGTTATTAATCGATTCAATTTTTGTTCCTAGTTTAAATAGATTAAGAGAAACTAATAAATTATAAAATTTTATAATCCAATATCATATTTATCGATTTTACAGATTAATAATAGTCTTTACCAGATTTTATTTACTATGCTACTGAGAAGGTTGCTGCAATTTATCTGCTCTTATTATTTCTGCCATATGTTATTAAAATTTTACTTAAATAGTTTTATATGGCTCATTTGAATTTTTAAGAGGTCTTCTAGAGTTGGTTCTTAATGATATCAAATTTATTATGCTGCTATACTTTTTATTGGAACGGAGTTCTTTACTTTTTTCAAGTCTCGGAATTTATTTTATAATATAAAATAAATAGTAATTTGATAACGATAAATGACATCAAGCCTACAACTTCATTGATTAATTGTATTTTAACATTAAAGCTGCTATCTATTATCATCCATTTTTTTTATTTTATATAAAAATACATATTTTATAAACATAAAAAACATAATTAATTTATAATAATGAAAATATACGAAGAACAAAATGCTATTATAATACTACATTAATTTGCTATAGTAGATACAAAAAATTTCGCGTGTAAATTAAATTATATAATTGAATTAAGATCTAAAATTATCTTTATTTTTTCCTTGCTTTTTATTCTTGTACTATTTTTTGATGAAATAAAGCAGAGTATGCAATAAAACAAATTAATGATATGATTTATCTTTTCTTTCTGAATATAAAATATAATTATAAATGAAATAATATTAATAATAATAGCGGGACTTACTTTTGGTGATGGAACAACAGAGAATGTATTCATGATTCTGTCTGGATATTCTTCACGAATTTTTGATATTAATAATGTTCCCATACCGGATCCAGTACCACCACCTAGAGAGTGTGCTAATTGAAACCCTTGAAGACAATCACAATTTTCCGCTTCTTTGCGGATAACATCCAAAACAGAATCTACTAATTCGGCACCTTCGGTATAATGTCCTTTGGCCCAATTATTACCTGTGTAAAAATTATATTATATAAGAAAATTTGTCTGTATAATAATAATAATAATATTTAATATGATTATCATGTATGTAAATATGTATTTACCTGCACCAGATTGACCATAAACAAAATTATCTGGTCTAAATAATTGACCGTATGGTGATTGTCTTACTGAATCCATAGTGCCTGGTTCAAGATCAACTAATACCGCTCGTGGAACGTATTTATTACCATTTACTTCATTATAATAAACATCAATTCTTTCTAATTGCAAATCATTATCGCCATGATAATGACCTGTTGGATCAATACCGTGTTCATCGGAAATAATTTCCCAGAACTGAAAAAGAAACAAAAAAGAAATTTTTTATCAAATACAATATAATATGTATGTATATATGTATATATATATGTATATGTATAAAAAATAAAATAAAAATGTAATCAAATTTTTTTTGTTGAAACATGTCAAGTGGAAAGTTTGACACAAAAGTTTTTTTTCTATGCTCCATTTGTGTATTTTTGATGTTCATTCATATAAACTAATATGTAAGGGAACAAAAAAAAAATTGATATAGTACATACATATAATGTTTCTGGTACACAAGAAAATATGAAAAAAAAATTACATATTTTCTAAGTGATTGATTTCCAAATACTTTATAGATAGACAAACAATCTAACTATAATAATATAAATAGTAGACTCGTACATATGTATGTACAAAATACAAAGCATTTTCGTTTATTTGAAATGCCAATGTAAAATGTATATGGAATTCAAGCATGTTAATTGATTGTAAGGTTTTATTTTTTATTGCAACTACCAATAATAACATTAAAAAATTACAATTTTAGATTGATTTATTTCCAAGATTTTGAATTATATTTTTAGTACTATGATATATTAATTAAGGAGAATGAGGAAGGAAGTACATGAGGTCTATGTACTTAAAGCAACAATCGACTCTCTATAAAATACATACACCGTTACTTAAAAGTTAAACAAATAAATCAGTATGTTAGTAAATATTTTACATGCTTTAACAGTGTAAAAAACGAATTCCTGATATAAAGTCTTCATAGAATTCCCATGTTATCATCATTTCGTTTTATGAGTTTCTTGCTGTCATAGACAGATGATTTGTTTCAAAACTGAAGTGGTTTTCAGGACACTTTGAATTATTTATCATGTCATATTAAATTTCAAATATATATATATTTATAATCATATTTGTTACAGATAAATATATGAAACTTGAAATCATTTTTTTTTCTATAGAAAATGTACACTATGTGTATGTAAAGGAATTTATGTACCCTGAAATTGGTGTGTTGTATAGTAACGACGCAAGAAACAGATTTTCACTGAGCGATATGTATGTTCTTTGAATACTGAAAATATGGGTATAAATGGTTAAGGAAAAAGGATATGTTTTACATACAAATTTTCTAATGTGTATATATTTATTTTTTGTTATATAACTTTTTTTGGTGTTGCTTAAGCTTGGTGGATGGTTTAGATATTATAGGTAAATAATATTATGTTGATGATGGTGTGTGTAGTATATATAGTTGAGTAAACAGCATACACAAATTGTACAGACATATAACATTTTTTTCGCATACGTTCTTATTGGATTATAAGAAAGAAAAATATGGATTTTGTATTTATTTGATTCAGCACATATACCACACGAAATAAAATTTATAAGTATTAGTCCTATCACGTTGTTATTTATGTAAATATAATCTTTAAATAAATATGTTTGTATATTCATTCTTGTTTTGATGTTGTGGTTTGCAAATACGAATTGGTATTATTAATAATAAAAAAAACTCTAACTGTACTATGACGAATTTATAAATTGCCAGAATTTATTCAGCTTTTGTAAAATAATTTTATAATATTTATCGATAAAATTAAAATATCTCGTATTTTAAACTATTATGTCATGATAAAACTATTTCTATCATACGATAATATAAATTTAATGGCATAAATATGAAAAAATAATTATCTCTAATCACAATAATATATAATCAAAATTCACAAAACATAATTATTCGCTAATTATAAAATCCAATTATTTTCGTACATATTCAAATATAGTTAAAAACATCTTAAAATAATCAAAAATAACTATATGCATAATTATTAATTAGTAGTAAATTATATATTTGCTTTATTTTATATAAATACATACATATGTATATATACATATGTAATTAAATTTATTGATATTTATGTATTTTTATTACACATAAATATACAAACATTTAATGTACTAATAAATAAAATGCGAATTTAGTAAATTATAATTTAAAAAATACAATAGAATTAAAACTATAAATGTAATTGAAATATGTACAATAATGCATGTATTTAATTCGAATCATAATATAATTAGATTAACATTTATTCCAATATTTTATGATAATTTTAATTATTATACATATAACATATATGTATATAATACATATTATAGTTATTATGTTCGCTATTGCGACTGGAAAAATTTTTAATTGAAAACTATTATAATAAATTTGTGTTAATTGCAAAACTATTTTCAAAAAGGTGAAAAACAACTATTATTAAATCATCGTCATTTTAGCGACTATGAATTACATAATGTTTATTCAGTGACGTGCAGCGAATTCAGAAATTCACCAATAATCATTTAACTAAATATCTAAATGCAAAAACATCATAAACTGATTTTACCTTGCAACTAATAAATCAACGTTTAATTAGAAAGAAGTGTTTTAATAAAAACAATACAATGACATTTTTTAATTAATTTACAGTAAATAAAATAAAGACTAGACAGCGACGGTCAATGCTGATCTGTTCAATTAGCTAGTTAGATGATTGTCTTTCATATATGTATATAGACTTATTTTTAATATAACCAATAATTAAATTAATATGCACCCATATATACATATAGTTTTAGTTCTTGTTTCACTCCATTTGCAATATATGTAGTTTCAATTAAAATAAATCATAATACATTTTTTACATTTGCGTATAAACAGAATTAAAGCATTTCTTATTTTCAATTGATTTTTATTATTCTAATTATTAATTTAAGTACTATGTATTACAAACATGTGTGGTGAGAAATGCTGAAATAAGCAATGATTATAATGATATAATTTAAATTTTCAATAACTCTATAAAAATGAATCGAATTTATTTAATTTGTATATAGTGTCAAAAATACAGTACCGAATCCGCTTTTCGAGTCAAATTATGTATTTGTATTTATAAGTTTTGCTTAGCGATAACACAAAATGTTTATAAAAAAAAATGTTTTTGATAATAATATTTGTTTTGTTATTTTTTATAATACATATATTATATTTTTAGATCATGACATAATTCATAATAAAATTGAAATTTGAATTACAAATGTATTTTGAAAATAATTTAGATTGCCGCCGCCCGGTAAAAAAAAATTTAGAATTAGCGGAAAACATCGTACTTTGATAGAATGTGTGCTTAGTAGGATAATAAAAATTAATTTTAATCAAAAAAAGAAAATATAAAAACATAAATTATTTTTTTTTTAAATCAATATTATATAATACAAAATTTCATGATTAGATAAAATGCAATTAAATGTACACTAAATGTATAGATTTTATTCAACAAATTTCGATAATATAAGGCACTATCGAATGATATGAATTAACTGAATCACAATTGAGTAACTCTTCAAATAATTGTTACCATTCAGATAATTAAGCTATTGAAGTGAATTGGTAATAATAAATGAGTTCCTACTTTTATCGAACTTTATAGAAACTAAAAAAATTATAGTAAATTTAATCTGTACAAACAAGACATAAGCGAATAAGCAAATGAATACAATTTGCTTCATGTAACCGTTTGAAATTGCAATATCTTCTATAGGAAAAAATATGCACACTAATACTACATACATATTTGACAGACGAAGGACCAAGAACAACCCAGCATCATATCTGATGGATTCTACACTCACAGATTTGCGGTCGTGGTTGCGATATAGCGCCCCTCAATTTATTTTGTAATTCTATTAATACTAGCGGAAGGCTGTATAAAAAAAGGGACCATATGAACCTTTATTATTGAGAAATAATCGGAATAGCTAATAAATAATTGAAATATTTATGAAAATCTACCTAAATTTTATTAAAAATAATTTATTATAATTAATTTATTACAAAATGATTATAATAGTTATATGTACATATTCCGAAAAAATTGTCAAAAAAACTGTCATATTGAAATAATTCAGTAGATTAATTTTTTAATTCAAGTGAAGAGTATGAATCGAACAGTCAATTTACTTCACTTGATTCAGTAAATTCAAATAATATAATTAATTGACCTCAATCGAATGTACCTATACATACTTCAAAAAATATTGTTTCCATTTGACATAATTTTCATTTTAAATAACCAAAAAGATTATTTACTCTGCAAATTAAAATTTGTTTGTACACCAAAATTTGCCGGTACAAATTTTAGTTTTTAAATCGAACCATAGGAATTACATTTAACAATAATTACTATATTGCTACATAACTACTACATACATAATCTTTATTTCGTTACAATGAAAAAAAAAAAATTCTCTCTTTCCAACCCCAAATTCACAATAAACTCTCTTAGATAAAATATTAATATATTATATTGTATATATTAAAATTAATTAACTGATAAAACTTTTAATTGTATTTTATGCTTATAAACACAACATAAAACTACATAATTTCGAGTTGGCTATATTATAGTTATATATGTATAATATATGTACGACGTGCCGAACATAGCGGCAATATAAAAATCAGGAAAAGGGCGTTTGGCAACATAATCGCACTATTTTTGGATATTATTTATAATGTTTTAGTTTTTATGCAATATACATAAACATTATATGTACATATATCGTCCTAAACCAAATTCTAACACCCAAATAATTCCCTTAATTCGTAATAAGGCATTAAGTGATTTATTACTCATTAATATAAAAAAAATGCAAAAAAAGAAACAATTTATTATACCAACATAAAATAGAAATGTCATAATAATATTAATTGTGAAGATTATAATTAAGATATTAAAATGAAATTTCAGTAAATAATATTTTTTTGTGTAGGCGGATTTAAATTCTATTTGTTTCAGTTTTTAAATAGGAAAAAATTATGCTGGAAATGATGTTATTTAATTGAATTAGTTAAGGTTAAAAAAATTTAAATGGATTTTAATTAGGAATTATGAAATTGTCTCTTTTATATAACTACATAACCAACATAACTTAATAAATGGATGGATGTGTCATATAACCACTAATTCTTGAAAGGTCACTATTTTTGACCATATATTTTGTTTAAAAATTAACTCAGACATGATTTATTTACACTTAGATATTTTGGTATTGTAAACCAAAATGAAGCATTAAAAAGTTCATCTAGCAAGAGTTTTGGAATAATTTTCTTATACAATTGTATAAACATGAAATATATACATGTAGAGATTTTATTTCATCCATCAATAATTAAATCACTATACGAAATGTGAATGCTGTGGTTTCAAAACAGAAGCATAAAGATTGGAGCCAAAACAAACTGCGAAACTTTTCAATTTTAAATGAGTTGGCATTTTGTTTTTAAGTCTAGCTAGCTAGCTAGAGCCACAAGAGCTTAGTTGTTATTCACTTTAATAATATTGCAAAACAGAAGCATAAAGATGGGAGCCAAAACAAACTGCGAAACTTTCCATCTTTAGCAAAGATTTTTGAAAATATTATTTATGGTAGAATGGAGAAATTTCTTCAATCTAACAATATAATAGCAGATTGTCAATTTGGTTTTACAAAAAACTCTAATACTACAGCAGCATGCCTGAATTTAACCAATAACATTAGTACTGAAATTGATAAAGGAAAGCATGTATCTGTAATTTTCCTAAACTTAAGCAAAGCATTTGATACAGTTAACCATAGATTACTATTGCTCAAATTGAAAAAAATGAATATCGGCGATATTTATCTTAAATTGTTTGAAAATTATTTAAACGATAGAACCCAATTTGTTCAAGTTGGTGGTACTCGTAGTGAAATCAAATCGTTTGGTATTGGAGTTCCTCAGGGGTCAATCTTAGGCCCACTTCTGTTCAAAATTTTCATTAATGACATTATATTTCTGAAACTATGTGGAATAATTCAAATTTATGCCGATGATATCGCCATTGTGTATAGTGGTATCGATACTACAAGTATGTTTCAGAAAATGCAGTCCGATATGGTTACTTTAAACGAGTGGTTCCATAAAAATTTATTGGTGTTAAATATTAGCAAAACTAAGTACATAATTTTCAAGACAAGAGCTTTAGATGAAAATGAAATTGTTTTGCATAAACTAAAATGCAATAATCATGTTATTGAAAGGGTTAGCTCATTCTTATATCTAGGATTAGTCATTGACCAAAAATTAAAATGGGACTTACATTTGGATAACATTAAAAAGAAAATACTTCCATACATTTTTGTCTTATATAAATCTAGAACCATTTTACCAAGGAAGTTTCTAATTAATATCTACTTTGCTTACATACATAGTCAATTAGTATATCTTAATCCTATCTGGAGTGGCACACATAACAATTTGTTGGAAAATCTTTTCATTTTGCAAAAAAAAGCGGTCAAGTCTTGCTTGAAATTGCCATTGAAGACTCCTACTAATAAAATATTTGGTAAGTTCATGTCGCTGAATATGATAATTCATAATGAGCTTATAATAGTAACTCATAAGGTCGTTACGAATACAATCCGAAATAATTATGTTACTTTAAGGTCTGACAACGTTCATGATTATGAAATTAGGCGAAGATCCCATATTAGAAGGCCAAAATTTACATCAACTGTATCTGATAGCAATGTCATGTACAGAGGCTTGGCGTTGTACAACACTTTACCTACCGTGCTAAGGCATGATACTGATCTAGCTTCATTTAAGATGAAACTAAAGCAGTATATACTTAGTAATGTTAGTGTTATTATACCGCGAAAATATTGATAATATTTGTAAATTCATACAAACATACTTATGCATTCTTCTCTTCCATTTCTCAACTGAAAGTGTGTTGTTGCAGTTTTGTCGTATGAATGTGCAGCTGTGGGATAATACCGTGTTCAAGGAAATTTCAAGTTTGTGTTTATTCTTATAAGAGTTAATTAAGTTATTATATATATGTTATACCATATCATTGAGTAAATTGAATTTCGTAGTTTGATTTGTTTTTTTTTTTTTTTTTAGATTCAAATAATTATAACAGATTTAATCTAATTTAATAGTTTATAAATTTTTTTCTTATTTTCTTTTTTTTAAGTTAAAATAGTGTAAGCTATACATAGCGCCGCCAGTTTCATAATCTCTTTTCTGCATAACGATTCAAAGAATCGAGGCAGACAATTACGTGTTTTTCTTATTAATTATTAGAGTGCACATACATTATGTATTGTAATTTAAAATATGTAAATTGTTAATAATAATAAATCTAATAAAGTAAAAAAAAAAAAAAAAAAAAAACTTTTCAATTTTAAATGAGTTGGCATTTTGTTTTTAAGTCTAGCTAGCTAGCTAGCTAGAGCCACAAGAGCTTAGTTGTTATTCACTTTAATAATATTAATAAGGAATATTTTTCCTGATCCATCTTGTATAATGCAATGCCATCGTTTTACTTAAAATATCATTACTTTAAATTTAAAATAAGTTGATGCAATAATGATGTATAAAAATATCGTAATATATTAATCAATCATATTTTGTTTTTAATTAAGTATTTCGTTACGAATAGTGTTCACAGTATAAATGCGATAATACTCGTAATGTTACATTCCAATAGTAAATCTATGAATACTGTCGCAGTATTCCAATATAAAACAAAAGCAAAATAATTTTCATGGTTAAACCAAAAACATGATGTATGTGTTGCTCAAATTTGCTACATTTATGTAATATGAAGTAATATTTGGTTCTCTTTTTTGAAAAATTTTGCAGTTAACTCGGGTGTTCGGCAGGGAGATGCTCTGTCCCCGATACTCTTTAATCTCATGTTGGAGTACATCTTTCGTAAAACTGAAACACCTCAGCGCAACATCTTATATCGCCAGTCCAATCAAGTGCTTGCATATGCAGATGACATATGCGTGATTGGACTGAATAGCAACGGAGTGAAAGAAATACTTGATCCGCTTGTAGAGTTTTCAGCTTCAGTTGGACTCCAGATCAATGAGTCCAAAACGAAATACCTGATCTCTGGTTTTAGAGACAATGGCACTCCAGATTTTAGTAGTGGCCACCACACGTTTGAGGGAGTGAGGAGGTTCAAATATTTGGGCTCTCTTATCACTCACGATAACAGTGTGGGTGAGGATATTAAAGTGCGGCTGGCAGCTGGCAGTCGTTCTTTGTATCCTCTAAGGCCACTGCTAAAATCTAAACACTTATCAAGTGCCGTAAAGCTGAAGCTTTACAAAGCGTTGATCAGGCCCGTTGTTATGTTTGGATGTGAAAGTTGGGCGCTGACGGATGAGTACGAGAGATGGCTCCTTACATTTGAGAGAAGAATCATGCGTGTGATTTACGGCCCTAAACGCGAAATAGATGGTACATACCGAGTTCTGTACAATTTCGAGATCAGAGATCTGATGAAGATCCCCGATATTGTACATGAAGTTAGATCCCAGCGAGTGCGCTGGCTCGGTCACGTTCTGCGTGCTGATCCGGAACGAATTGTGCAGCGATCTCTGAAAGGAGAGCCACCATATGGTAGGCGCAGAGGTCGTTGCAGGCGACGATGGCTCCACGATGTAGAGAACGACTTGGCCTCTTCTGATTGTCTTAGACAGTATGAAGACCAAGCTCAGGATCGAAACCGTTGGAGCCAAATTGTTGATTCAGTAAGGGGCCAGTAATGGCCTTTAACACTGTTAATTATTATTTGGTTCTCTATTATTCACAGTTTACTTAATTTTACCACCAACACGTTTTCTTTACCATTCTATATTGTAGTTGTTTTGTTAATGTTATCCATATACATATGTATATAGAAAACATTAAATAAAATGAGAAAAATATGTCCAAAATGACATGTCTAAACCATATGTGTTTGAAAAAAATAAAAAATGAAGAAAAAAAGTTGAGCTATGTACATAGTAATACCTATATATACTTACATAGAAAACACTTTGCGCTTTTATTCTTGTGTCATGTTGGTCATTTCAAACATTGCTATTTATTTTTATTTTCCAAGTAAGTAAATTGTATTATAAATAAATATATGTATAGCTATAAATATGTACATAAACATTATAGCTTCGTATACAATTTTAAAATATGTTTAAAGTGAAACTCAATTTTTATTTTTAGCAGAAAGTTTGATGGAAATTGCTAATGAAGAAATTAAATAAACTGTTTTAAAGGAAATTAGTGGTTTATTAGTTCCTAATGTCATTACCATACTATTTCTTTAAAACAACTGTGTCCAGAAATTTTTCATTGAATTTTACCATTTCTTCTCGAATTGCCATTTTTCTTCTAGAAAGTAATCCTAATTTGGTTGACAGTAATTTAAAATTTTATATAAACTTTTATAAGATGGCAATTATGCTGTAATATATTTATAATAATAGACAACATAATAAATACTGTTATAAACAAAATAAAACTAATAGAATAGCTAATCCCAAGGCAAAAACTAAGTCATTGTTTAGTTTTTAAAATGTTAAAATTTAAAACAGTTTATAAATTATTTTTATTGTTACGTGCTTTCTATGTAACTAACTATGCTGTAGAACAATCATTATTTTTATTTATCATTCAGTTAAATATTTATTTAAATATTTCTATAATTTCATTTTCATATTCAAACTATACATAATATATACTCATTAATTAGAGCATACAACAGTGATGATTTTTTCAGTACAATTGTACTTTTTTCAGTACAATTGACTTTCCAAAAGTACGTTAGTACAATCAGGTGTAAAATTGTACTTTTTCGGTTTCGAAAATCAAAAGTCGAATTCAGTACATTTTTAGCTTCAAATATTACAAAATTCCTAATGGAACCCCTAAAATGTGTTTATTGGGTTGATTGAAGTGAAAATATGTCGAATTCGAACTACACTGATTGTTTTTGGTGTTCATTCCGTCCATTTCATTCTTCCAGTTCTTTTTTTCCCAAAAACTGATTAATGTCCCAATCAGGCCCAAATAATTTAATAAAAGTAGGTCTTACTAACGACAAAAAAAAAGAAGAAGAATTATTAGAATAATTAACTAGTTCGTAAAACTACAAAATGTTCCTATTTTGAGTTTTCAACTACTTAAATGCTGTGTTTTTTATTTTATGGACGTATGTATTTACTTTATTTTATGTCTAATTTTAATGTATTTAAAATTGTCTAGAAAAGTACTTTCGTGTCCGAAAAAGTACTATTTTTTGCATGGAAAAAGTACTATTGAAAATGTTGAAATATCATCCCTGGCATACAATAAAATAAAAACTATGGGATATATAGACTGTAACCGCACATCTGAGGAGACTATTTAAACATTTGTACGTAGATTTGTACGCACATATTGTGCGAATGTTGTTGTCCTAACCCTACAGAGACAACACAAGCTCATAAAAAAATCGCATAAAACTCTAAAGATTTTAATAATTTTGAAAAAGTATTTACACATGCATATATGAATTTATTAAAATGTTTAAAATTAGTTGAAGTTTTTTGTAAATACATACTATTCGATTTTCCTTGTACATAGTACATATTATACATACAATATGTACAAGGTAAAATATTTTTAGTGTTTGTTATTTTGTGTAATTTTGCACGCAAGTCCGAGTGTACATTTTATTTTCACATAATACATGTCTCCATATGAATTAATTTTTTATAATCATTGATTTTATTGTCTAGTGCACACGATTACAATTGTCGGCTTATCAAAATAACTAAAATACATGAATTTTATTATTGATCAGATTAGGTTATGAGAATTTAAAATTATATTCAAATTATGTTGCGGTATACTCGGAAACGTCGATTTGGGCGTATAGATTGGGGGAATTAAATTTATTTCGAGGTTTTCGATTACGAAGAACTACTACTATACATTTGGCAATAATAGAATTAACATTAAACAAATTCACATAATTATAAAAATAATTGTGGTAAGATTGCAATAAATTCGTGAATAATAGTAATAGTCTTATTTAAACATATCAAAATTAATAAAGATTATGACATCTTGTGTGACCATTATCTGTAATTATCTAAATTAATTTAATTTTTAAAGATATCTAAAATTATAAATTTTGTTACACTATAGGCAAAGACCATTACTGGAATAATGAAATTATTTTTTATATAATATGTTACACCGGAAAATTATAATTTACAACGGAAGCATAATTAATGCAAACGCTGCGGTTGCGTAAAATATTTGTTAATAGTGTGTGGATGTGTCTCTATTTTTATTATTGCGTGTGATATTGAATTATAATAAAGCTGTAAATTTTTATAGTTATGAAAACTTGGATGGAATAAGATAATTGTAATAGATCTTTAGTAAAGTAGCAAAATAAATTACTATTATAGTAACAAAATTTTTGAAATTACTATTGAAATACTATCTTAACTTAATTTACAAATACATTTACAATTGTAACAATATTATTGTATTAAAACAGTGAATAGATTAAAGTCATCTATTTTGGAATGTTAAATCTATTTTCGGATTTGGTCGGGGTGATGGAGATTTTTATTTCATATATAATAGTTATATGAAACTACATAATAAATATAAAAAGAGATACCGATGTACGTTATATATTGGATAATGTAATACGCATGTAACGAAATTTGATATTTTTTTGTTTAATATATAAAATAATAATAATTATTGTATGACAAACTCAATATTATTATATTATGTTTTATATACCTGGGTGCTTTCTTGCGAAGTGTAGCGACCGAAAAACATTTTTTAAATACAAATATGCAAACTCATCAAATCCAAAAACATAAATATATAAACACTATTTTAATTTATTTTGCTTAGAATAAACATTTGCAATATGTATTTGTTTTGCATTAGAGTTCTAAGAATATATTACTAGAGAGATGATTAACCAGACACATTGTTGTATATCAGTCAGTCATCATAAGTATACCTGTTGGACAAATAATTTTTTTAAATTCAATGAAAACCAAGCCACAAACTAAATTCACTGTCGTGTATGTACGTATTTGTTATTGAGAATTGTTCACACACATTGTATGGTGAAAATGAAATGACATAATTGCGTTATGTTATTATAATGGTCGTATACCATTGATGATTTAATTTACGAGGTTAAGTCTAAATTATAAACCAAACGATTTAAATTATTAATACTTCTAGTGTGACTACCATCAATTAGGGTGACTAACTGAAAATATACTATACTAATTACTTTTAAATCGAAGTGTAAATTACTTCATCCTGAATTATAATTTCCGATGAATTAATTGTTCATAAAATTCATTAAAATAACTATACGCAACATATTTCGTAGCCATCACCCAGGGTTCAACTCTTACATAATCCGTAGAGAGTACTACCACGAATGTCAGTGACAAAACTAAAGTAACCTCATCTACTATATTATCATAAAGTAATCTATTGTTTCTATAACGCTAGCTAATTGTTTTTTTATATTGATTTTCATCTAACGGAAGCCAAAAACTGTACTGATTCTTATACTCTCTTGCAGAAACATATTTTAATTTTGTGATGAAAGAGTTCCAGGTACAAATCATCTTGTTGAACATCATGTCGCGAACAATTTTATAATGTTGAACAAGAAATAGGTCATTAAAATGTTCTTTCCGTGTGTCGAGTGTATCGCATCGATCTTTAAATGCAAATTTTCTACTCAATCCTGAATAACAGTTATATAATAATAGTAATAATATCTATTTATTAATCATATAAATATTGTTTTTCAATCTATATTTAAATACACGCTACTATTATGGATCGGCTTTTCTAATATATTTTTACTGGTTATGTAACGTCAAACAATCGTACTAATAAAATTATATGGAAGTAGAATGTAAATTTATGCATGCAAATTTTCAATATAATGCCAAATTGGGTATGATTTTATTTATTTTTAGTTATATAAATATTGTATGTATGTATGTTAAAAAGTTTATTTTAAATTGCGGAAAAGTTACTTTTCAACTTAAATAAAACAAATGTTAATCCTGTTAAGTCATTTACAAATTTATCATAATTTTAGAAAATAATTTGTGATAATATTAATCACACTTCGCGATTGGTTTTGATAAACAGGAATTGCATTTCGAGCTAAAATTATTGATACAAAATATTTTTGTACAAATATAAAAAAAATATAAAAGTATTTTAAAATGATTCTTGAATTATATGAAGTACCAAGGTACAACTATACTTGATAGGCACAAGTAATATAATTAAATCAATAAAATCGAACAAAATATAATTTAAGTAAAATGGGCTAAAGATTATTATACTTTAATTCGTATTGATAGATTGTGGATGTATGGCATCAGAAAAACATACATAAGTATATAATTATTTAAATAATGTAATAAAATAATAACACAACATATTATATTACAATTGGCATTTGGCAATGAAAATCCTGTTATAATAACATATAAAATAATTTGTCTCTTTTTATTATTTTAATATAATTGCTTGAAATTAAATTAACTTATATCGCATGATGGCTGTAATTTTATTTTATTAAATTGACCCAGCCCAAAATTTTAAAGAAGTTTAAAAAAGCGTTAAAAATAATCATTGTTTGCCATAATTTAATACATTTTATGTGCTTCAAGTTTTTGGTTGTGATGAAATATTTTTTCTAGTTTAACTAATTGTTCGATATGGTAAATTACCCAAATGATTTACGAAGTTTTACATAACAAAGTGGTTATAAGGTGTGCTAAGTAGTAAAATTCACAATTGTTTTTCTATAGTTGTGGAATACGAGAAATTTTATGATGTTGGTGGACTCTAATACAATATAAGTATAACACTATGCTAACTGAACAATTTATTTACTAATCATTTGATGATAATCAAAATTTAAACTTCAAGGCTTCACTAACAAAACTATAAATATATCTGTTATAAGAAAAAGGTCAACAATGACGATGATTCAGTCATATATTATGACAAAAAAACATGGTTGTGTTTATTTATATTTAAACCAGAATTTACAGAAATATCAATAAAATTTTGGACAAACATGTAATAATTTCGCATATTTTAAATTTGAATTTAAAGAAACTTTGTGTGTGCATCTACCCACCGAATGTATTTTTTAATTTTTCGTCTTAAAATGGTGATGTTTTCTTATGATGATTCTGTTGTGTTGTTATAATTCGTATATGACGCAATTTCAGTAGTGTAATTGAATTTTAGGTGTGCTGGTGAAAGTCAATTATTTAGTTAGTTACAGTCTCAATAAAAATAAAAGTTCATAAAACAGAAACACTGCGGTATACTGAAAATTAGTAAAGGATCCATATCGAAAAAAAAAGAATGAAAATTGAAAAACGTGATATCACTCTCGTACTAGACTTTTCTCGATATTATTATAACTGTAAACTGAAAACCATTTGGCTTGTTTCAGAACTCTTTTCTAAAAGACTACTTTTCTATATTGACCTATATAATTGCCACGCCCATTTATTAAATTTCAAATTTGGAAATGAAGACTGTAGATTAAAAATAATTTACACAAATTAATTAAAACTGATATGATTTCAAAGTTAGATACAGTTTTTGGAATGTGCTTTTTTATTAAAAATATGTAAAATAAAAATATTAATTTAAAAAAAAGTTGTTTATTAATTTTTCGCTTCATTCATAAAAAATATCATCGAATTTTTATTATTCAGATATTACGTTTGTTCCATTATGATTGATTTGGGTAATGGAATTATGAATTCTATGTTTTATACAATTTAGTTAATTATACTTATATGAAGTAAAAATATAAAATTGAAACATGAAACAGGTACCAAAAATTGAAAAAAACGCGCTTAACACTTATGTATGTATTTTAGCCTATACTATACGAGAGAGTAAATATTGATTTTAAGAAAAAAAAACGTTTACAAAAAAGATCATTATTAAGGTAAATAATTTAATGATAATATTACCAGCTTGAGACAAAAAAAATGAACCACAAAAAATATATGTATTTCCTTAAATGGTTTTAATTTTAAAAATTAAAACCATTCATACAACTAAAATACTTGAATACATGTCAATACGAAAAAATATCAATTGAAATTTCTTATACCTGAATTTATCTACAATTTACTGATTTAAATTGTACAATATAAATAATCACACACCAGAAAAATACCGAAGAATTTTTACTTTTGTATATTTATTTTATTATGAATTTCTTCATTTTTTTTATACTTGTGTTACTTATGTATTAAAGCTTCGAGAAGGTTAAAGAACTTTTATAGATTTCTTTGGTATTTCAGCTTCAGTATAATTTTATTTTTGTTGGTTTCTTCATTAACTATTAAAGTGTATGGAAACGAACTAAATAAACATACCAATAATACATATGTACCGTACATAAAATATACGAATATATAAGATTAATTGTGGAAAGATAAATTGTACTGCTACTTCAGTGGACCAAACTAAAAATTAATTGGAAAGTATTTCGTAGAAACATTGATTCCGAATACATAATAAAATTCGGCTAATAAATATTTCTTGTGTCTACCACTTTTGTCATTAAAAATTTGGCGAACATTCAAGTATGAAATGTAGTAAAATTTTCAGTAATCAACGTATAAATCAAAACTGGCATTGTGCATTAAGCACATTGATAAGCTTTCTAAAAACAAACACGTATGTATGTATGTACATGTATTTGTATATACTGATATTTCTTAAATACTATTATGTCATAGCGATTAGTCATTGAGAATGCCGGTAAAAATTGAAATACAGCTGTATACAGCGCCGATTAAATATTTGAAATTTATACATACATATATATACTAACGTGTTTCGATGAAGGAAACTGTAAAAAGATTTCGCAATTTTATTTTGCTAACAATACATACGTATTATGTACATGTATATGCAGACAGATGCTTCTTCATGATTTACATGAATATTAATTTTTTGTTTTGAACGGAAAAAATCCATGCTTTCATCAGACGATATTAATGTATTCATTAATATTTTGGGAAATGGACCATGGTAATTTTAAAGTAATTTTCGTCCATTATGCTAAGGCTATAGCTTAATTTAACGGGAAAAAGTTACTATAGCCATGCTATAAAAGGTTTAAGCCATCTGGAATGAGATTTCAATGTGTAATAATATTGCGCCGCGTTCTGTGTGCCTTTTATTGTATGCTTAAGTGCTGACTGTACTAATTTGAATTGTTGTCATAAATTTTATTTGAGTCATGTATAGGAATAAATAATGACCGATTCTGCAAAACTAATAAAAATATTTTTTTTAACTAGCTATTCGCGGTCATATTCATATTTGATACCTCATTGTCATGAATTAATTTTTTTTTTGTGTACAAAATATATTTTATAACTTCTAATAAATTTAATTTTCTTTTAAATATCTACCCGGTATGCGTAAATGTATGCCTGCCATTTGTCTGACACACAAGAGAACGGATTTTTATCGAAATTATAACTTTTATACATATATTATACATACATATATTTTGACGTTAAGAATTTGTTTTAAAAAGAAATCCAATATTCTAAAATTAGAATCGAGAAGATAATTTTAAGTTGGCTTTTTATACAGTCGGTGTCGGTACGATTGTACAAAACATTTATTTTAGATACACAAAAAATTCAGTTAGTTCATTGATAATTTCGCAACGGATAGAGCGCAACTTCACTCCGAACAATTTTGTAACTAACAATAATTTTTATGAATACTGTTATTCAGAAACACGTGATGGTGATAAATCTAAAAATAACGAAAATGGATTTCCACGCATATTCACATTTTTTTCCATATTTTTCTTTCATGGTATAAAAAGAATTCAATACATAAGCAAATATGTACGTACAGTATTATCCATTTGGTGGAATGTTCTATGGAACTTCTATATATGTATGTAAAATTTATCATAGCTAGTACAGTAGAAAAAATACTAAAAACTTCACTAAGATGACGCACACACAATTTTTTATTAAAGTTAAATTTTTATCACTGAACTGTTGAAGTTACACGTCTTACTTTTGATATAACATTTAATTATATTTGTCACTGCGGTATTTATGCATTTTTTCATCATTTATCGCAATTTTTACATGAATTTGGTACCATTTTGTTTTCATCAAAACTTATTTTATCAATTTAATTTATATTCAAAATCTAACCTTTGATCCAATTTGATTACCGCATTGACCGGCTTGAAGATGTACAATTTCCCTCATTTTTAATGTATTTTAATTTGTATAACAACTTTATAAACTTAAAATAATTCCTTTAGATATACACTAGATTTTTACTTGTTATAATAAATCTAAAAAAAAAAAAGATAATATTATGTATTATTATTTTTGTGATTAATTAAATAATCTAGGTATGTAAAAAAAACTATTTAAAAAATCCATGTATCACTCACACTCCACTACAGTTCACTTGCAGTCGATTTCGATTACTGAACTAGAAAAAAAAAATTTTATTTTACAAAAAAAATTTTTCGTTCTTCTTTAGAACATCGTACAGTTGGGCCTTGATAATTTACACAAAAATGAATTAAAATCACAATAAATGTTATACTCATGAGATTTAAAATAAAAAATTATGATACATTCACGAACGAGAATACTATGTGGTGATTATTCTCTTATGAACGTTATATTTTATATATAACACGTTTTCGATTTTTTTAGATGTGTTTTCTAAACATACATCTTTTAAGATAAGGGGAGAGAATACTGTATTTTGTATATTGTCTAAAAGGAATTCAATTTAACTTATTTACTTTTTACGGAAAATCGTAATGTATAAATATAAAATGAGAACATACGCATAATTTGAATTTTGCCAAAGTTACAGTAAGGCATAACATAATAATTAACCGCATAGCGTATACGCTATACACAATATTTTGTGCACCAAACCATATCTTTAATTTATACATATTATAATATGACGGTTGCTTTAAAAATACAAATTACTACTTCAGAAAAGTTTCTTAAGAAGTTTTGTCAGTTTGTCGTAGTGTGGAGATAAATTTAAAAAATTGAAAGTTGAAACAGATTTCGTCTTTGCTTTTTTCGCAAATGTTTCTTACCTCAGATATTTTGTATCACTTAAAATTAATCTGTGCCTTTAGATATAGGATATAAACTTTTTACGACAAAACTCTCGAGCTACCCTTTTGTGAGACCTTAGTCTCTAGTTTTTCACAGTAAGAGGTATTCTAAAATGTCCTAATTTAGCTTGACAATTCAGCTTTTGTGCTGTTTCTGCAGTTTTAAAAAGCCTTGTTTAAATATTTCGATTATTCAGCAAATTTTCTCGCTTCGTATGATTCTATAGTATAAATCTTTTGATTTACACCCCTGTGTTCGGGGGGCACTCACATGTCTCGTAAATCTAAATTGCACGAACATGTTTCCCAAGAATACCACCACAGTATCCTTTGCTTGTCGTAGGAGACGACTAAACGGTCGGATCGCTGGGCTGACGACCCATATCCGTAAAAAATTCAACTGTTTACAAAGTCAACAAAAAGAAAAATGGACACCGCCAAAAAACATCGGACCCCCGCTCAAGTACCCGGATACGAGATTTAGGATCGGCACGTGGAACGTGCATTCACTTACAAAACCAGGAGCGTTGAAGGGCCTTATCGCATTCATGAAGGAGTATCGGCTGGAACTCGTTGCTCTTCAAGAAACTCGCTGCCTAAAAGTGAAGACCATGTGTCTCAGGGTTATACGTTGCTCAACAGTGGAGATGACCTCAGAAATCTTGGAGCTGAATTTCATCTTGGGCAGCCGGTAAAGAACGCTGTTTTGGATTTCCAAGCAGTCAATAACCGAGTGTGTAAGCTTCGCTTGCGCATGAAGTTAGCCAACCTGTCGATAATTTGTGAACACGCGCCCATGAAGTCAGCCAGCCCCAAGATAAAGACTCATTTTACAATGACTTGGACGATCTGATGGGATCTATACCCGAACATGATGTTAGAATAGTAATTATTGGGGACTTTAATGCCAAAGCTGCAGTTGGAGTAAAACTGAAACACCTCAGCGCAACATCTTATATCGCCAGGCCAATCAGGTGCTTCCATATGCAGATGACATATGCGTGACTGGACTCAATAGCATAACGGAGTGAAAGAAATACTTGATCCGCTTGTAGAGTTTTCAGCTTCAGTTGGACTCCAGATCAATGAGTCCAAAACAAAATACTTGATCTCTGGTTTTAGGGACAATGGCACACAAGTTTTTAATAGTGGCCATTACACGTTTGAGGGGGTGAGGAAGTTCAAATATTTGGGTTCACTTATCACTCACGATAACAGTGTGGGTGAGGATATTAAAGTGCGGCCGGCAGCCGGCAGTCGTGCCTTATGTATCCTCTAAAATCATTAGCCAGTGCTAAAATATAAACAACTATCAAGTCCGTTGTTATGTTTAGATGTGAAAGTTGGGCGCTGACTGATGATTACGAGAGATGGCTCCTTGCATTTGAGAGAAGAATCATGCGTATAATTTACAGCCCAAAACGCAACATAGATGGTACATACCGAGCCCTGTACAGTATAGAGATCAGAGATCTGATGAAGATCCACAATATTGTTCATAAAATAAGATCGCAGCGAGTATGCTGGCTCGGTCACGTTCTGCGTGCTGATCCGGAACGAATTGTGCAACGATCTCTGAAAGGAGAGTCACCATATGGTTGGCTCAGAGGTCGTTGCAGGACGATGGCTGTACGATGTAGAGAACGATTTGGCCTCTTCAAATTGTCTTAGACAGTATGAAGACCATGCTTCAAAATTTGATGAAAATGCGATACAGTATTATCATTGAAAAAATATGTAGCGCGCGTAACCAATACCTTATTAGGGTTATGCTTCTCAATAAACGAAGCAACAGATTCTCATGCTTTGAGCATTTCTTGTATTGCGCCAGAAGATTGGTGCTCGTAATGCGAAACGTCGCTCGTTAAGCGAGTCGTTTTTTTACAATTTTTTTGCTCATAAGTCGTAATGCAAATTACTCATTATGAGAGGTGCTCGTTAAGCGAGGTTCTACTGTAATGGCCTTTAAACACTGATTATTATTATTATTGATTTACACCAGAAATTTATAGAAAATCTTCGCCCCAACATAGACAGACCCTTGCGTAAGGAGGTGATATCTAATTGGACTACGTGGAAGAATTGGTTGATATACTGACAATTTTAGATTTCTATTCGTTTTGGAATCAATGGATACAATAGCAAAATATTTTATCTCTATGACTTTAAAGATTGCAATAGATTTTAATAGATTCAGATTTGATATACTATGTGAAGAAACCCAATATCATTTAGTCACTGGCAGTAATACACTAGAATCTGTAAAACAGCCCATATTATGGTGTCCGCATTTATTTGAACCGTTTAAGACCACTACTAAATTGTAATATGTATTTATAATACCAAATGCCGATAACCTGAAATTGTTAAAATCTGAGAGTTTACCAGATCAGTGGCTAATAATGTTCGAAAGAAGAGCAATGCGCGTGATTTGTTCTGGTGATTTAATAAATTTGAGTGTTAGCTCAAAATTGAAAGCAATAGTTATATTATTGGTGTAATGTGAGCGATAACAATCGTTTTAGTTTCGAATAATAAATATTTGTAAGTTGTATCTTATATGTAGGAATGAGAAATTCGCTTAGTAGATTTGGTAACGTGATGGCATAGAGCATAAAATTAATTTATCTTTCCCAAAATTGAGCTATAATGAAAAGAAGAGATAAACGCATGAGGCATGATCGCAGAACGTATGACTTCGTATGCGGTATGACTAACCTGCAAAGCAATAAATCAAAACAGTATTTTAGAATCCCATTTACATCCAATATGCTGATTTTCAAAATCGGATAGTAAATAGATTAGTTCCTCTTCATTGCGGAAATATACGAGTATGTGTATAGTGTATAGTTTTAAAATTTAAATATAATGTTCACAGTAATTGTGTGAATTTGAGAATCATTTATTAAATTTCGATATAATCTAAAAATTAGTTTCAAACTTTGAATTAAAAATTTTGGAAAATTGTGAGAATTCAATTCTGGATATAAAATTTGAGTTTATCGAATTTTAAACTTTCCAAACCGAATTTTACAATTTTGGAAAATTTTCAATGTTCTCAAATATTAAATTCGAATGTATGTATATGTTTTAAAAATTTTATATTTTCAGACAATTTTACAATTCTGAATGTCAATTCAATTCAATCAAATTTTGAATTATGCTACTAATAATGATTCCTAATCGTAGATTGATGTTAACCGAGTCATTAAATTTGGATATAAATCGATCGAGAATTTACAATGAAGACATAGACGTAGACCTACGTCAAAACTTCTGATATTTACAATGTTATTGTTGTGTTGGTGATATTCCAATGTTTTATACAACATATACGCAATAGAATATACCAATATAACGATGACATTGGAAATATCAACATTTTAAAAAAGGTTGTTTCTCTTTTGTTGTACAAATGGGTAATCTAGTATGATTGTCTTTTGTCTATAAAGCACGTGATTTTAATTATATTTATGCACTAGGGGCGGTAATAAGCATTTTTGGAGCCTGTTTTAATTAACAGTATATCGGTATCCTCGACTTTCGACCAACATTTTTTTTTTCTAATATAAATTTTCTAAAATAGTTCATACAACAAACAGAGTCAGGGATTCCCTAAAACATATGAAACGCTAGTTGTTAAAAACACAAGTACATAATACATATAACTTTGAATTTGATATCCAATAATTTTTATGTTTTTTTGTATGATACTCGACTTACGACCGACATCTATAGTAACTTATTTCGGTCGTAAGTCGAGGAATAACTGTACTCTAATTAATATATTAAATATACATTATACATATTTTAGATGTATTAAAGTACATGCGTCTAATCAGTTTTTCATTATTTTTATATCTCTAATCTGTCTTATCAGTTTTGGTACATGTACTTAAAAATTAATAATGTTTATACTCAACTATATCAACTGCAGTGAATCGAGAATCAAAGTTACAGATACAGCAACAATACATCAGTTAATTGAACTCGATCGAAGACGCCTTTGGACTTTGTTTTTTTTTTAAACCAACATCACTTTTATTCTAATGTTTCAACATACTTATATGTATCAGTTGTGCGTTCTAATATGTCAAGGCCCCTTTACAGTAGTGGATTGTTGTTTTGGTTGGTTGAGGAGAATCACTCATTACCCACTATTTTAGCAGATACTCTATTAAGAATCACCGGCCACTAGTGTGAACAATCGACATTCATTTTTTCATTATATGATTTTACAGTGCTCTCACTCTGTTTACTCATACGGTGGTCTTCCAAAATTTTATGGGTTTTCAATTATTACGGGCTTAAAGTTCATGTATGTTTGGCCACCTGTGGTCGGGGGGCACTCACATGTCCCGTAAACCTAAATTGCACGAACATGTTTCCCAAGAATACCACCACAGTATCCTTTGCTTGTCGTAGGAGGCGACTAAACGGTTGGATCGCTGGGCTGACGACCCGCATCCGTAAAAAAAATAAAATGTTTATAAAATCAACAAAAAGAAAAATGGATACCGCCAAAAAAACACCGGACCCCCGCTCAAGTACCCGGATACGAGATTTAGGATCGGCACGTGGAACGTGCAATCACTTAGAAAACCAGGAGCGTTGGCGGGCCTAATCACGTGCATGAAAGAGTATCGGCTGGAACTCGTTGCTCTTCAAGAAACTCGCTGCCTAAAAGTGAAGACCATGTGTCCCAGGGTTATACGTTGCTCAACAGTGGAGATGACCTCAGAAATCTTGGAGCTGAATTTCTTCTTGGGCAGCCGGTAAAGAACGCTGTTTTGGATTTCCAAGCAGTCAATAACCGATTGTGTAAGCTTCGCTTGCGCATGAAGTTAGCCAACCTGTGGATAATTTGTGTACATGCGCCCACAGAAGTCAGCCAGCCCCAAGATAAAGACTCATTTTACAATGACTTGGACGATCTGATGGGATCTATACCCGAACACGATGTTAGAATGGTAATTGGGGACTTTAATGCTAGAGCTGGCAGAAATCAGACCGACTTATGTGAAAACATAGGTCCGTACTCC
This sequence comes from Tipula unca, assembly GCA_951394425.1. Taxonomy (NCBI): domain Eukaryota; kingdom Metazoa; phylum Arthropoda; class Insecta; order Diptera; family Tipulidae; genus Tipula; species Tipula unca. The sequence continues at coordinate 55,166,432 of OX596381.1, read as the reverse complement.
CGACACGAAACTGCGACCGATAATGGTGAGAGAATGATGTACTTTGCAATTGCTCATGATCTGAGAGTAGCAAGCACATTCTTCCCTCACAAAAACATACATCTAGAGACATGGACACATCCTCGTGGAACTTCCCGCAGCCAAATTGACCATGTGTTAGTTTCTAAAGGACGGGCTCGGGTTGTGCAGGATGTGAGAACTTATCGGTCAGCAACCAAATACGTAGATAGCGATCATCATTTGGTCGCTGCAAAGCTACGATGGAAGTTTTCGTACAAGTCTGGGAACACAGCGAACCGCATGGTACGTTTCGACTGTGAAAGTCTGGTAAATGAAGATCACAAGAAACGATATCAGGATCTTGTCAGCGACAACATTGAAGGAGCCAATTACCAGTCTGACTGTGTGAACTCTGTCTGGGAGGTACTGAAAACTTCGGTTGTCAGTGCTGCTCAACAGACTTTAGGTATAGTGAAAGTCAGACCCAAGAATGATTGGTTTGATGACGAGTGTCGTCTTGCAGTTGAGCAACAAAATATAGCCCATAGTGAAGTGCAACAACGTCTCACAATCGCGAGGAAAAACAAGGCTGCTCTGGCGAGAAGGGCAGCTAAGCGGATTTGTAGACCGAAGAAGCGAGAATGGTGGAAGGCCGAGGTTCTGAAAGTACAACAACTCAGCAATGAGCGCAGTTCACGTAATTTCTTTAAACGAATTACTGGATTGCACCATACTTTCAGGCCTTCGTCAACCGCCATTCGGGACCGGGATGGAAACGTCTGTGTCAACATCGACGCAGTACTTGAATCATGGAGTGGACACTTTACTGACCTGCTTGATGTTCATCATACGTCGCAGACTGTTGTTGAGCCACCTCTAAGACAGACTGCGGAGATTTGCACTGAGGATCCATCCCATGAGGAATTCACTAAGGCCATGCAGCGATTGAAACGAACCCGCTCACCTGGAGTGGACTGCATTAATTCGGAGCTCTTGATATTCGGAGGGGATACTTTGTGGAACTGTCTTTTCGACCTTATTCGATTAGTATGGCGAACCGAAGTTATGCCTGACGAATGGAAAGTGGCCGCGATATGCCCCATCTTCAAGAAGGGAGACCGCTTGAAGTGTGAAAATTATCGCGGTATAGCTCTCCTTTGCACATCATACAAGTTACTGTCATACATTTTATTGGATAGAATCACTCCTCTGGCGGAGGGCTTGGTTGGTGACTATCAAGGAGGGTTTCGTCCGAATCGATCAGTCACTGATCAGGTCTTTTCGCTGCGGATGATTCTATCTAAATATTATGAGACATCCATCTCCGTACATCAGGTGTTCCTGGATTTCCGGCAGGCCTACGACTCAATCAATCGAGAGAGTTTGTGGTCTGCCCTGGAATACCTAGGAATGCCAACAAAATTGGTACGACTGTGTAGGATGACAGTGACGCAGTCTCAATGCTGTGTTAAGGTTGAGAACAGGCTATCGAAAATTTTTGCAGTTAACTCGGGTGTTCGGCAGGGAGATGCTCTGTCCCCGATACTCTTTAATCTCATGTTGGAGTACATCTTTCGTAAAACTGAAACACCTCAGCGCAACATCTTATATCGCCAGTCCAATCAAGTGCTTGCATATGCAGATGACATATGCGTGATTGGACTGAATAGCAACACGGAGTGAGAGAAATACTTGATCCGCTTGTAGAGTTTTCAGCTTCAGTTGGACTCCAGATCAATGAGTCCAAAACGAAATACCTGATCTCTGGTTTTAGAGACAATGGCACTCCAGATTTTAGTAGTGGCCACCACACGTTTGAGGGAGTGAGGAGGTTCAAATATTTGGGCTCTCTTATCACTCACGATAACAGTGTGGGTGAGGATATTAAAGTGCGGCTGGCAGCTGGCAGTCGTTCTTTGTATCCTCTAAAGTCTAAGGCCACTGCTAAAATCTAAACACTTATCAAGTGCCGTGAAGCTGAAGCTTTACAAAGCGTTGATCAGGCCCGTTGTTATGTTTGGATGTGAAAGTTGGGCGATGACGGATGAGTACGCGAAATGGCTCCTTACATTTGAGAGAAGAATCATGCGTGTGATTTACGGCCCTAAACGCGAAATAGATGGTACATACCGAGCTCTGTACAATATCGAGATCAGAGATCTGATGAAGATCCCCGATATTGTACATGAAGTTAGATCCCAGCGAGTGCGCTGGCTCGGTCACGTTCTGCGTGCTGATCCGGAACGAATTGTGCAGCGATCTCTGAAAGGAGAGCCACCATATGGTAGGCGCAGAGGTCGTTGCAGGCGACGATGGCTCCACGATGTAGAGAACGACTTGGCCTCTTCTGATTGTCTTAGACAGTATGAAGACCAAGCTCAGGATCGAAACCGTTGGAGCCAAATTGTTGATTCAGTAAGGGCCAGTAATGGCCTTTAACACTGTTAATTATTTATGTTTGGCCACCATGTTGTGCGTTTTTATTAATTCGTGTTCACGTGCTCACACGTCTACGTTTAAACTAAGGCAGCGCATTACTACCACCAAAGCGAATGTATACGAACTCCTCTATTACCTTGTATTATTGGAGTCGTGTAAGAACCGTAGAAAATATATTCAGTAATATCAATTAGAGTTATGTATTATATAATAAATGTATATATAATTTGAATTGTGACCATAAATTGTTAATTCATATACATATACATACAGTATTGCCACAATCGTTTTGATGTATTTTCTACACTTCGAAAGTTTTTTGAAAATATTTCGTGGGTATAAGTGAAACCAAACTCTGATATTTAATTCAAAACTAAGTTTTTTGACATTAAGTCAAGAAGATAATCTAGAGTAAATAAGTCCTGTTCACTTATATGCCATCTTCTAATTTAGAAAGCACCTTGTGACTCAAATAAATTCTTTCTTCGAGATATTCACTAAAATGATGTTAAGTGGGAATATGATTTTATATGCCGTCTCAAATATCTTTTTTACCAAATTTTAACAAATTTAAATTAAAATCAAAGCTGATTTGAAAAGATTACAAGCAGGAAGTAATGATATTTAAAACGCTTGTTCCTATTTGCATTCTCCTGTAATCTATTAGAGGCATCAAAAATAAATAAATACAACCGCTTATCTCACTTAACTGTATTGCGAGCATTCAACTAAATGATTGAGCAAAAGCTGATAATTCTGAGTCATTTTTTCTTTCGTGTATGATAATAATGAAGCAAAATATTATTTTAAAAAATTGATATATTTTTTAACAAATTTATATTAAAATCAAAGTTTGTTTAGAAAAATTACGAGCAGGAAGTAATGATATTTAAAACGCTTGTTTTATTCGTTGAATTCCTCTCTTATTACTGAACCGAATTATTTGGTTTTGTTGAACTGATTTTGGTGGTAGACCTGCTTTACTTAGCTGGTGGTGGATCTGAACAAATTAAACTTTAATTTCTAAATAGCTTATGATTTTATTAAAATTTCTGCTTCATTGAAGATTAAATAACTCTTGTCAGGCCTTTGCGTCTAATTATATTTTACTAGGGATAAAAAATTGGATAAATCTTACTTTTACATTATTTAACTTTATTTAATTATTAAATCTATATTTTTATAACCCGGTAGCTTTTTAGCCATTCCAATTTTGATATTCATTTAAATTTGGAAAACTGGTTTTTTATTTCTAATATCTATATTCAATTTTTTGTTAGTACCATCCCACCTGAAATATTAAAATAATATTTCTTTTGCTAATTTTTTTCTGATTTAGCAATTTTGAATGCCAAATAGCTTTATGCGTAGAGGTCTAAATTATTCATCTATGTATATATAAAATGCAATCAAATATTGTCGACGGAAACCCGCGATTTTGCGAACTACATATTAAACTCGTATAGCTAATTCTTAAATAAAAAATTTATTTTAATGTTTGGATTGTTATATAAGTCGGTCTTTTTCAGTTTACACACTAGTATGTTATACTTGCAATATTTAAACAATTTTTCTTCAAACACCTTAGTTCTTAAAACTTTCACACCATAATAATAATGTACTTAAGTTTTATTGAACCAAATCAAATGCTTTATAGTTGGTATTATTATGTCTTTCTAATTATGTAGGCCGCAATGGCAAATACAAATCAAACTGGTTTAACATATTTTAGAAAGGATTCGTCATTGAAGACTCATTTACAGTCCACCAATATATGTTGTTGAAATTTAGTATAATTTTAAAAATCTTTGCAAAATGTGAGAACGCTATTGCGAAATCGTGTCCATGTGTACTAATGTCAATAATAAAGTGAGATTTGATTAGTGTATTTATAATGAACACAAATTAGAAAAAGAAGAGCTCTTTTATTTTTAGATACTATTTCAAAAATCAAATCTATGCATATATCATAAATTAAATTGATATTTGGGATGCCATATATAGTGCGGTACTTATACAATTAGTATAATTCTATTGTATGGTATGGTCTCATTATCGGACACAACGGGGTGTAATTTTTTATAATTTTAGTTCTCTGTAATATTCATAGTTTCATACGTTATGCATCATTATAAAATGTGTCTACACATTATAGATAAACACACAGTGTTTTACTTAGTTCATGTTGAAGGCGAAACTTTCAATACAAAACCTAGTTTCAAGAAATTATTGTCTCATTTTTTTGTTTTGTCATACTTCTTATACATAACAAATCTATTTTCTACGATGACAGACGTTGTTTTTATAATAATTTTTATAAAAATACTCAGATAGAGGCCATATATGGTGAATTTCATTTTATTTGATTAATTTAACATTCAATTTGATTTAACTGTAATTCATTACTGGATTAGCTAAAATGGTTGGTTGTTTTAAATTAATTCATTTAGTTCATTTTTCTTAAGACTCTTATTAAAATATTTCTTTCCAGGTCTAACCAAAGTAAATAATGCTACTTATGTATATAATTGTGTATGTCATTATAATTCGAAAATGGTATATTCTCTACGACTATACAAAGTAGAAAAATACGGTTTTAATTCATTCATATTTCTTTACGCAACAAATAAGAAATTAAAAAACTATTTCGTTTCTAATATGATTGTTATATTTATTAGAAATGATATTACTATCGTCCAACTGTATTCCGGTAATTAAATATAAGTACACATTATGAAACACCGCGAAAAGAAAATACAGACAAAATTATTTAAAATACTAAAAGAAAAATATAAGTGATTCTTATGTACAAAAGAATAGATAATATGTATGGTGTATATGTACATATATGTATCTAACATGTACGCCAGCACAAAAACGAAATAAATCTATTAGAATTAGGAAAATAAAACCAAAAATAATAAATACATATGTATAGCTATATACATAGTTGCAGAGTTGTATTTTTCCATACAACATTCTATACATACATAGTTGAATGAACTTCATTTTAAAAACGGTTACAATTTATTATTTTGTACATGAAACACAATTAGTAGTTGCACCGCCAAAAAATGTCTTATCGCATAATTTATCAAAGAAATATTTTTTTTATAAGATTATTAAATCAGCGGCTCATCGAAAAATAATCAATCCATCATGCTTGTGTGTTACATAACATGCACAAAAAGTGTTGGTTTTAAACTAAACGCTTCATCATTTATGTTATGACACCAAATTAATTTCCTCCAAATATATTAGCGCGGTTAAAATATTGTTAGTGGGTGTGAATTTGAAAAAAAATATAAATTTTACAATTTTAGTTTGTTTGTGCGGTAAATATTGCACCACAAAATGAATCACACGAGATGCGTGCGATATAGATAAGCACACGCACCTGTTGTATAAACTCATTGTAACCTGCTAGTGCCACCTTTTCGAAAAAAGAGAATTAATTATTCTAAAGTTGCAAATAGTAAATAACTAAATGACATTTTTAAATAAGGGAATCAATCAAAACGATTGATGACGTATACAGGGCAGATTTCACTTTGAAAATCACATTATATAGTTAAATGAGCCGGTAGTAGTTTTTCAGCCAGATGTCTGGAGCCTTTACGCAAGAGCCGATTAAGTAGGCAATACGATGACTGTCATCTGACCACTATAAAGATATACGTTGACAGTTTTTATTCAAATCGATGACACAGAACAATGTGTTTCAACTGTGATAATGCGTGAAAACACAAAAGAAAGTAGCGAGCTCTAGTCAGCATTAAATAGCTATGTATAGTATGCAATTTTCTTCGGCAAGCGTCAAAATTTAGAGAAATACTCAACATCTCTTTGCAATCACATAGAACAACTTAAGTGCGTGTAATTTTAATAATCTTAACAATTTTTTGCTTCAATAAGCAACTACACCAATATTTTATACATATATACCTATTACCAAAAGAGAGTGCGGAATAAAGTTCTTCGATTAAATATCCTAATCGTATTATGTATCTAAAAGCTGTATATGTAATACAATATGATATATATTGTACTATATTTATGCCCGGGTGAACAAAACATCAGTGCATCACGCGAGAAATCCCATTTTAGAAAACCCGATTTTTGTATATTTCTTATAATTTTTTATTTTTATTAAAACTGTTGGAACCTACTGAGGTTCCGCAGTCCACGCCACAATCGGTTCACGGTGCAAACTGAAAGGATCTGTCCTAAATCGCAGGAGCATACTGCAATCTTAGCAAACTGTAAAAGTTTGAACCAAGGAATGGATACTAACTGATCTACGTTCAAAGATACGGAAGAGAACACTTGGGATCTAGCTCCGACAAAGGCCAGACAGCTGCAGAGGTAGTGTTGGCAATCGTCACAAAGAGCACCCTGTGCTAGTCCTATGCGTTGGAGATGAACCTTGAAAGGTCCATGGCCTGTGATAAGTGCGACCAGAATTCTGAGTGGGTTCTTTTTTAAGGATAATACATATTTAGTGAACCTCAGGTTTGGTTCAATAATGAAATGTTTTGCCTTTCAGGAGAACGCCACTTCAGTCCCAGTTCAAGTAGAGCTAACTTCTTAATAGCGCCTTTATCACCATTGAAGGATAGAGGAATTGCTGGTTCAGGTCAACAAATTTACTACACGAACCAGCTTTAAAAGTCAGCAACCTCATTTCCCTCAACGCCACAATGAGCAGGCACACACATGATCTTTACTCTCGTATTAGAGCAAAGGAGATTAATGTTGTATTTGCAATCTTTGACTAGTTTGGACGCAGTCATGGTTTTCATGAGGGTATTAAGCACGGCTTTGCTATCTGTGCATAGATAATAATATCCCTTTTTTATACTTGGATTTGATTGTGGTATTTTCTGCCTTTAGATAAAAAACATTTGTGCATAGCATACTTTAAGAAATACAATTGGTAATGTGACGTGATTATCCCACCAGAAATCCTATATACATATATCCTTTAAGTAATGTGGACTATGTTTTCCAATATATTTTGGTTGGTTCACATTCTGCATATAACTACAATTATTTGAACATGGCTAGTATCGGACATAGAATATCTAAAATCTCAAACTGACAGTTTTCTGGAATAGTTGTATCTATCTATATCAATTTATGGTTTTCTGGAATGGTTGCATCGATGATTTCCGGTAAACCCAAGAAAACTTAATCCCTTTATCAAACAACTAATTAAGTATTATATCATTTTGGCCAGGTATTGCGTTTGTATATACTCTATATATTATGTATATATCAAATTTAAGGTTTTATGGAATGATTAAGGAATTAATTTAAGGTATAATACACACTTTGGTCCGGCATCGTGTTTGTGCACACTTTAAATTGACTGGGATTGGCACAGAGTATCCAGAATATATCATGTTTAAGGTTTTCCGGAAAACCCAACTTTTATCAAGGAACCAATTTACACCAACTATAATTCATGTTTTGCCTCGGTTTTGCGTTTGTGCATACTCTAGTTTGGTTAGCAAAATAATTTAGCTATATGTACAACCAAAATATATTGAAAAAAGTAATCCATTATATAGGATTTTGGCCTATTCTAGACATTGTAGAGTGTGGCAAAATAATTTAGAGATGCATACCTAATGTGGCACAACCGAAATATTTTAAAAAATGTAAAAAATATATTAAAGGAAATATATGGGTTTTCTGGTGTGATAATCACGTTAGAAAACCCTTCGGATTTCTTAAAGTATACTATGCACAACTTTTTTAGCGAAAGGCACACATTGGCACAATCAAATCCAAGTATAAAAAATGTAAAATATCTGAGTTTTCTAAAATAAGATTTCTGGCGTGATGCTCGCCTATTTTTCGGTTTTATCATTTTGTTTTGTGTTCACCCGCACTTACCATAATATTTTGTCACATTTTTATAATATTTTTCTCTCACACCAAATTATTGCGACAGTTTATGATTAAATCGTCTGTCGTAATTGTATAACAATTTATCGTAAAATGTTTGATCGTGTAGCAATTTTCCTACAATAGTTTATCACTGGTCTATTGGCACCCCTACATATGGATCATTACTTACCTAAGAAATTGTAGAGAAAATCTAATTAGGAGCTTGTCCTTTACGTTATAAAGATAAAATTCCTACTCGATAATTTGTATTTTATTGTATGTATATATATCTAGAATTGTATTAACGATATATGTATGATAAATTGGGTTGCGATGTTGTCACGACAAATTACTTATTACGCTAAAATTGTTTACGATAAACTGTCCGGCACCCATATTTTTAGTTCTTTATTTTTTGCATGAAAATCAATAGAGAATAATAATTTTGGATATTGATGGTTTTGCTTTTATAGACTATAGAATAGACATCGTTATTTTTGTTTTAGTAAAATCTAAAAGGAGAAATAAGAAACTAAAAATATTTCTGATAAAGCGAAATGTTTGCGGTTCACACTATTCACATTTTATATACTAACTATTTTTGTCACGCATGGTCGTTTTAAAATTCAGATTTCGATAATTATGGGAAAAAAACCGGTAATGAAATCGTTTATATATAATAAACTCGATAATAATTAGCCAGCACTTTCCAACCAAGACTGGTAGGCGTTCTCATAATGTTTGAAATAAAGCAAAATTAAAAAAAAATCGAATTGCCTGAATGTCTTTTTATGATCGATATTTACCCCTGAATACCGTCTATTTTAAAATTGTTTATCAATTACATTATATATACCCACAGTTGGAGTCAACAAAATTGGAACGGTTATTTTTCGCAACAAATAATAATTCATTAACAATTTTTTATACGTAGTAAGCTTAGTAAACAGTAGTTATTTAATATTAAGTTAATTTTTATGTGAAACAAGTATAATAAACGAATTGTTATACACGAATCTTAAATTTGAATTTCCATATTGTTATATCTAAACATAATAACTAAATTAAACATAACCTCTCATCCTTAATAATAATAATAATATAAAAATATAATTAAAAACAAATATAAATATTTAAATTAATTTCCATTTGCGTGAACAAAATTAAAATTTAATCTTAAAAATTGTTTGATGACAGAAACTGTTTATTTTACGGATATAAAATTTTAAAACCAACATATATACGAGTACGTATGAATGAATATAAACATTATGTGTACATAATATGCAATGTATGTCCACCTGATATACGTAACTACAACATAAATATATACATAATATGTCCACATTCATATTATTATCAAAATAAATATAAATAGTAAACAATATTTTTTGTTTTAATTAGAATATAAATAATTAATTTAATGTCTTTAGATAACCCGTCTTTTATATTTGTTATTATTATTAATATTATTGTTTTCCTTATTACATATTTCTATGATGAACATTATTAAACAATGTTGATTTGTAAAAATATTGATTAGGTAAATATGTTTCTCCTAAGTAAGTAGGAGAACGAGGCACAATCTATATTAGTCAAATCATATCTTTATCATTTAAATAATGGTCGGTGAGTATTAATCAATTTATGGAAAACACAAAGTCTCAACATCATATTTAGTGATAGTTCACTGGAGATGAATGAAAAAGTGGTTAAAGAATTGATGTAATAACTAATTTGATTCGATAGACCAGATAAAGCTTTGACCAGAAAATTGTTCGACTACAAATTACTTTGCAAGTGATTTTTCTTTTTGATTTGGGACACTTTATCAATACTATAACATCAAAAAGTAGTACTGCTTGATTGCTTCATCAAAATTTATGATATTTTTGCAAAATTTTCAAAACGACGAGAACATTTAATTTCTTTCCACAATTTAGGTGATTTAGAGTTTAGAGGGCTCGTTAAGTATAGCTCAACTAAATGCGGTTCGTTGTTACCAGCAGTGGAAAGAATCTTATATGTAAATTATATAAACAATAAACTATTGAATATAATTGGTCACAACATCAACAAAAATTGGCGTTGTGAGTCTAAAATATGAAACTCTAATACTGAACTTCGCCTTCAGCGATGGTGCTTCCTCATAATATTTGCTTCAGAAATGTAATGTTTCTTGGTTGCTATTCGTTAATCAGAATAGAAAATATCAATGTTTTGAAATGATTTGCCAACTATTTAATTATCAGGGAATTCTTATTTTGAGAGTAGGTAATAGGTATTGGTATCTTTTAAAACCAATATTTTAGTTATTTGCACTTAATTGTTAACACAGAGAAAATAACGATCTGTTGGTCAACGCCATGTTTAATATAAAATAAAATGTAACAAATGTAACGATTTATTTAAATCGAGTACTAGATGAGCAAATGTATATTTTGTTTTAAAAGTAAATACATGAATCATTTACGTCGTAAGGTTAGATTTTTAATATACACGCACATACGTATAATTTTACCGACCTAATGAAAATTGTGCTGATTACATTATATATAAATTATAATCATATTTATTAGTTTTTATGAAAAAACCAAAAATAATTCAATTTTCACTTAATAAAATTTCCTAAACTGCTCTAAAACGTTAATAATATATTCTTATGTACATATACTGGATGAAAATGTCTTCTTTCTTCAACTTCATAATATATAATAAACTTATGTGTAATGTATAGATATCATCATCAAAAGTTAAGTAAATAATGCAGGGAAATATTACACAAACAAAAAAAAAAGAACTAAAAGAAGTAGGACATCTAATTTTCACCATTAAGCAACAGATGTGACCAACAAAAATAGCTGACCACATTTTAACTTTTAATATAATATCGTTTCTTTGGTTTCAATTTGGTTTCTCGAATTATTATTATCAATTCCAGTCGTTTTCCCATTTTCCTATATCATGTGCTATTTTTTGGAAAAATATATGTAGCTTGTATAGGTGAATTTTATTCTTAAAATTGTTCAGTCATCATCAATAATTGATTTTCATCAATAAATAAATTTGGCCAAAAATGTAGTTATGGTATGTAGTTATTAAAGTTATAACTACTCCATTTTAAACATAAATACGTTATCTACTCAATAGAAAAGATTTTTTAGTCCCAAATATGTTAGTTAAGTCAAATTTGCTTAGTTTCATTATTAAAATTGTATCGATCTATTTAATTGTAACTGACTTATTTGTAACTATTAATAATAATAATTAACGTAACTACAAGAAATATTCCCTTATCATAATGAAAAAATATATACAATATAAAACTTGTATAATAGTTCCCATTTTTGAAAAGTCACATTTTAATATGCGGTCATTATTATTATTCGAATTTATATTAACGAGTATAGTTCAATAGTTGGTCTCAGTAAACCTTTAAGATCGAATCAAGCGCTCGATAGTTTAGCAATTCGATAAATCTGGCTACTTGATCCATTTTACCATATATAAATTTCAATTTTGAATTACATTTTTTTTTTTGCGATTGTACAACGGAATCGTTAAAGCTGGTCAACAGTTTTTGAGTCCGCAAATAAAAAAAGAATAATTTACTGATAGTAAAACCAGCATGGGACATAAATTCAGATTCAAAACTCTGATTACATTATGCCTGTATTCCATGATGAAAAAGTGATTGGGTGTATTTTTTTCTGGAAAACGAAAAGAGAACAGTAATCTAAAATTCTATTAAGGTGAAAAGGATACATCTTCGTTTATTTTAATTTTAAAGTGTTGTTGTAGCGTTGCTACAGCATTAATAATAACATTTCAAATAAATAAAAATTGATCCTATTCATCCTAATAGAATTTAAGATTACTTTTCTCCTTTCGTTTTTCCAGTAAAAATTACTAGTAAAAAATTGGCTTTATTTATTAATATTTTGTTATTTATCTCACATGTCCTAATTATTAAAACAAAATTTCGAAATATCCCATTTTAAAATATGAAACATGCTCTAGTTTGAGTATTTATTATAGACATTTTAGCAAGTATAATGTACTTATACGAATTAAGGTTACTTTATATTATCCGGTCGATTCCGTTCCGACACGTACGGGCAAAAATCAAAAAAATATTGTTACATGCAATTTATGTATATTATTAATTAAATTGTCCGTACGTTCTTTAAGTCTGTTACTCGATAATGGATTTCAATCGTTGGATTCAAAAATCGTACTATTGTAACGGCTTAGAACCAAGCAATGAGCGACGTAGGCGCAACAACTCAGCTTGTCACCAACTACAGAGAACTGTATGTGCTGCTAAATGTATTAATACCCAAATTGACGATATGAATACAGCTAACAAATATATGTAGAATGCTTCTATAACGAAAATAAACTATATATGTCTTAAAAAACAATTGAATTAAATTAAATTGCAGTCTTATTTTATGGTGGTCTAGATGTTGGACCTCCCCGTAGGCAAAGCTATGCATTGGAATTTCAGCATGCCCCCTTATTATATAATATGTTAGTTCATACTACTCACGAAATTATTCACACATGGTAATGCTCACTTAAGCTAACTATACACAGCGCGAAACATCATAGCTAATAAATAAGACAAAAGATGATCATGAATGTGAACTGCAGATAAAGAAAATTAAAAACATAATATTGTGTAATTAAATAAATTAATCAATATGAATTTAATAATTTTAGCATAATTATTTTTAAGTTAACTTGAACATAATTATTTATTGACTAGAGTAAATTTGATCTAATAATATTGAAACTAGTAACTATGTATATAGAGATAACTTATAAATAATTTTATAATTTAAGATGCATGCAATAATTTTTCGATCCGTGATCGATATGTATACAGTCTAACCTCCCAACAGTGAGTCTAATCACAACTTAAATAATTAAAAAATAATAAAATATTAATAATTTTAAATAGAAAATAGTCATCTATTAGCTTTCGCATTTTTGGCTTTCTAGCTATATAATGTTCAAAAATAAAGCTCATCTCATTCCGATTACTGGGAGGTGATTAATTTAACTGAAAAACATCTATGACCGTTGGAATGTAGAACTCATGGTCCGACCCACCTTCTATGTCACTATACAGGATGACATGGAGCTATGCATTGCGCAGGTGGTACACTGTACTTGTGTGAATAAGTTGAATGAATGTGTGTATGTGTGTGAATATACATGTGGTATCACAACGGACCATCGCCCGTCTAAGTGTGCTGTAAATAGCGGCCACCTAAGCTAACCTAACATTGTTGCAACATTCGCCTGTAACGGTAGGATTACTAAAGCTCACTTCGATGTCATTTGCTTCAAGTTTCGAACTACAAATCATTGGTATTGATACACATGTTACGATTAATTCATCGAGAACTGTTTTTAAAATTTGGTTCTTCGCATACACAAAACTCGTCATCAATACATTCAAAAATTTGACTAATGAATGAACTGTGGCAAATGAAGTGTGTTGACTATCATAACTTCCACATCATAATTTTCGAAGCTAACGTTTTGCTCACTATCAAATATAAACCCGGCTTTTTTGAAGCAATTAATAGTGGTTTCGATTTTAACATTGTCCCATGCTAATCCATTCAAATCCATCCAACACGTCGATGTTTTTATTGAATTCTGAGGCATTTTCTACAATCGTCTCAGCTACAATCGATTTTAATAAAAGTGTCTAATAAAATTGTTTGAAATTTTTAATTATCCCTTGGTTTAGGGGCTGGATTACCGAGGTTGTGTTAGCAGGAAGAAACTTAAGTGTGATATACAGGCTTTACTATTAAATCACTATATCACCGGAAAATTTTCCGCTTTCAAATTTTTAAATGATCGTGAAGATTTTGCGATTTTTCTATAACAAGAGGGGTTTAAGTTTTTCATCCATGGCACCCGTGCATAAAAGTACGTCAATCGTTCTTTTGACATCTTGCCGCTTTTGCAATGTTCTCCACGGAAAACATAGCTCTTGTTAGGCATTGCTTTAAAAAAAGAAGAACACATTCGTCTGCATTATAAACATCGGCAGCCACATATCCTCGCGAAAATTCTGCAATTTTTCCTTAAAATTCTCCATAATTTCATTTGATTCTCCCGACAACGTTTTATAGGACAACTTATGTCGGGTGCAAAGTTTTGCAACCACCCATTTGACCCAGAATTATAGAAAAATTCTCAATTGAGAGGATATTTGAGTAATTAGCTTTTCTGTTGGTGATGATTTATAAATGGCGATTTAATCACGTTCGCGCCATAACGTTGTACATTTTTATTTCTTGGCGTCAATCATTTATGGAAACTTTGTAAATTTATATGTATACGTTCCAGGAAGACTAATTAAGTATACAGCTTGCGGATTTTTCCAACCAAAGTTCTAATTCCGAAACAAAAATATGTCGCGGAAAATATTGTACAGCGGCCGATTCTTCCGCACAGTTTCTTCTGGTGCGATGTAGCTCTATTGATAAAAAAATGATGTATGTTTTTACCAATGTAAAATAGTCGAGCCTCCTAATCGCACAAACACTAATTAATAATTTATAAAAAATAAGTAAATACCTTAGTTTTTCTATTTCCGCCACGAATATAATTTCGACGAAAATAGATTTAAATACCTAATTATGTATTGTATTAACACAAAAGTTAAGAGTATTTAAATCACTAATTAAGTTTTCTTCAATATTAAATTTTATTTGAAGAAAAAAAAACACAATTTACTGCACTGTTTTGGGAGACGACAAAAAAAAACAAAAAAAGTTATTCTGAAAATTATGATGCCACTGTCTGTTGAAAGCGGCGAAAGTTCAACCTATATAGAGAATTTAACGTTCTTAGCTGTCATGGAACATCACCAATGTTACACTATGAAGTTAAAAATATTTTAACTCAAGACATAGAAATACATATTTTGTGAGTATTTTATACGTGGTTTTAGGAGTACTAAATTCAATAACACGCATGATTTAGTGTTGATCGTTTACTATAGATTTAGTTGAAAAACGTAAGTATATAGTTAATCACACAGGTTTCTAAATTAGAGAGTATCTTAAGTGATGTATAATTTATAAAACAAGTTAATACTTGTTTGTTTTAAGTTTTTTAAATTGTACCGCATCACTTAAGATACTGATTGTGATTTTTTAGAAATAATTTTACTCTTTTGGAAGAGTAATTCATTTTTTAAACATATTAATTGATTTTAAATATTAATTTGATTTGTTTTAAATCTTAGTTTTCCCACAGCAAAAAAAAATTACCCAAAATCCAAAATGCTATTTTTACTAATTTTTTCACCATGGCTTTCGAAATTGTTGGTATTAAAATCATATTTATTTTCTTAACTGAAAATCAGAATTTTGAAAACTATTCTTTTGAATAACACTCTTTTGGAAACCAGGCTTTTGACAACAAGAATTAAATAATTGCCATTAGTGATAATTACTGTCTGTAAATTAGACTATATACTTATAAATTGCTGTTTCTAAATCTCTTTAAATTTGGGCGCCAGCCCGTATTAATTTCATTAAACCAAATTTGTGGTGGTGGTCATCTCAAATTCATCCCATTCAATTATTTGTGTGGGACGCGATACACTTGTCGGAATGTATTCGCATACCTTGGATTAATATTCATCGCATTCTCTTTGTTTTCGGCCTCTGCTAAGATGGACAGTGTTTAGAAAATTTCATAAGAATACAATTAATAATTAATAGGTTTCAGCAACAATGAATTAAAATATGAATTGTTTTGTCTTTGACCAAATCAAAAATGTTATGAAATCAACGTTTTAATTAAATTCTGTATCCAAACTTAACTTAATTCTGATTTTAATTCATAATCAAATTCCCATTTAAATGCCAAAATACCGTCTAATCGATTTTTATGTTTGGGATTGAAATAGTTCTGCTGATAATCGAATTAAATATATATATAGTATATACATATATACATATCTACGCTGTTTAAATAATTAAATGAAAAGGTGAAAATGAAAATCCGATTTGATTTATAAAATATGTTCGTATATCATTATCCAATCCAAACCAGATAAAATTATAATTAAGTGTAAGAGAAATTTTATTTCCCATTTAACTCAGCACAAACATTGAAAAAAAACCGAAAAATATTCCCAAAAAGGTCTTACTTTATGGTTATTTGATATGTACCAGCAGTTAAATGCGCTTTTAAAAAGGATTTTTTGTGCTTTTTATTTTAAATTATATCCACAAACTTAAAAGGAGGAAAAAAATGGAAATAAAATAATTTTTTTTTTGTTCATATACTTTGCGTTCACCATCTCTCATATTTATTTTTTGACTCAAATTTTTTTTATCTTTAGTAAAAATTAAAATAAATGAAAAATTGTTGAAAGTAGAAATTTCGAAAAAGGATATAAAAAAATACTTTTTTTTCGTGTTGTATATAATTTTTATTTTATAAAAATAAGGGTTTATATAGGGAGAGAGTTGTGAAAATTTATATACATTTTCATGGAAATTGTGTGTGGTATACACAATGGATGAGATGAACATATACATACATTTTTTAATAGAGCTACAATTAAAAATAGGAAATACAATTTTTTTTTTAAATTATGTGATTTTTACATTTTATGGGTTTTGTTTGAATATTTCAGTTTTTTTTGCTCCTTTATTATATTATACACTCGTATATAGGATAGGAAGCCACAGCCATACTAAATGGAAAATTTGTTGGTGTATAAATTAATTGAGTTAATAATTAAGTAGAAATTGTTTTTATGTATGTAGGTGTTATTAAGAAAAAAACAAATAAAAAAAAAATTAATTGCATTATATGTTTGAAATCAAAAATTGTTATTTAAATTACAATTTTTTGTTTTGTGTGTTTTAATAGGGAGTTTAACTTGCATACATAAAATTATGAATAATTTTAACATATGTATTAAATTTCCGCACAATTATTTCCCATTAAATTGACAGTTTTAGCCTGTATAAATGTTAAAACCCATAAATTAATTGATTTATATTAAAGATATCGAACAACGAATTAAAACAGTACTTACTCAACTTGAATTCTTAATATCTTCTCTTCTAATAGTTCCCTGAGATATTAAATTATCGTTTGGTATTTAACTATCATTACTTTCTTTGTCTTTAAATAAATTAGGTTTTAGTCTAAATTATATTCAAATTATATTCGTCCATTGAATATTTATCACAGTCAAACTATGTACGATACTCGTACACATATTTTCTAGTTCGTTTACAGGATAAATAATATTTTTGTAAAGTATTTTTTCGTAAGTCATTACATTGAATTTATCTTATCAAACAAAGACAACTGAAAAAAAACCGAAAATATCAAGTCAACTAATTTTCCAAATATTTACCAACTTACTTTATATTCTTAACACGAAAAACAAAAACAAAAACAATTTTCCATTTGCTACCCGTTTTATATACACTCTATACAAAGTCTTGATAATATTATAGTTTCGCTCTATTTTTTAATTCAATAAAAGAGAAATAAGAACATTTATCTTACGTTCTTTATTGTGTTACTTGTAACTATAATGAATTTCCTTTCTATCATTTTTCCTAAACAAAACAAACAAAATGGGGAAAAGTAATTATTGTTGTCACAATGAAACAACAATACAACAAAGTCGAAACCGTTTCTTTATTAACGTGTACTACGTACTACAAACGTTGATGAAAATATTAGAATGATACCATGACAATGACAATCAACATGATGATTATACTAATATCTCACCATCAACATTTTCTTTCGACATCCAAACATTAATATTTTGTTTTTGTTCGAGCGTACCATGATACAACGTAAAACGTGAAATTCATATTTCGAGAAGCAAATTGTAAAATGGAAATGAACGAGAAAACAAATTTAATTATTCTGTTAGCCATGCCACCATCGTTTAGCTCGTTGACAGAATTGAGACGAAAACTTTCAAAAAAAGATCAAAATAAAATCGTATCAATTATTTTATTTCGTTGTTCGTGTAATTATATATGTACATACATATATAGTACATAGATGTGTTTTACCGTGAAGCATATTGGTGGAACATTTAATTTAGTAGCTGATGGCAAAATGATTAAAATAAAACTAAAGTTATTCTAAATATTTAAAAGGTAACTGGAATTTCTGCTGTAAACTGAAAATTAATAACATTTTAATGTATTTACATATCTGTCTGGTAAAAATGGAACAAGGAATAATATTTTCAGCCAAAAAATAAATTATTTTTCAACGTAGTCGCCTTTTAGCTCGATACAACCCTTCAAAACAGGCGTTTGTTGCATCGATGATCTCCTCATTAGAGCCGAATCTCTGTCCGCCGAGCCATTTCTTCAAGTTCGGAAACAGGAAATAGTCGCAGGGAGCTAAGTCTGGAGAATATGCCAGATTTCGGCCATGGCAACTACACGAGTGCACCCGTGCATTGTCTTGATGGAACAGAACTTTTTTCTTCGCCAAATGCGCAGTTTCAGTCTGTGGTCTTGCAATACCCTGTCACGGAACTTGTCAACCATTTTTGGTGACTTCATTTGGGCGTCTTGAACGTTCGGCATCAGATGTGCCCCATTATATTTATCAAGCTTTGTTTTGGTTTGCGTAATGGTTTTTCCACGCAAAAATTAATGTTTAATTAACACACGAAATTCACTTTTTTTCATGTTTGCAAAAAAACAAAAGGTTGTCTGTTTTCAATGGCTGTCAAAATTGAACTAAATGACAGATCTGTCTGAAAATGTTAATTTGGTCTAATGACAGATGGTATTGACACATGACATCTACGATTTGCGATCGTGGCGCTCTCTTTTCAATTTTACCAGACTTCTCACTCATACATAAATAGAGGATTGAAGTAGCCAACCTAAAAATCCACATGTACTTATCCATGTGGAACGTTGATTTGTAATTGAAATTTTATTAAATTACAGATTTATAGTGTGTCATCCAAGACACAAATTGTATCAATTAATACGGATATTACGATCTAGATGGTGCGAGGTAGGAATCAAATATATACAATATACATAGAATTGAATTGTTATATGTACTTTTAGTTTTACATAATGATTCAAATGATAGGAATTTGTCCCGGTATAAAGATTTTTAATCATATTTAATATTTTATTAGAAATGAAATGATTTGGATAAGTTTTAAAAATATGTTTTTTTTTAAACTGCCAATGGCTTCATTCTTGAATCTTTCTTTAAACGAAACTAACAAGAAGTGTGCAGAGCTGACAATCTAAAAAAATAATTATCTAAGTCCTTAACCTATGTTAAATAATAATAATTAACAGTGTTAAAGGCCATTACTGGCCCCTTACTGAATCAACAATTTGGCCCCAACGGTTTCGATCCTGAGCTTGGTCTTCATACTGTCTAAGACAATCAGAAGAGGCCAAGTCGTTCTCTACATCGTGGAGCCATCGTCGCCTGCAACGACCTCTGCGCCTACCATATGTTGGCTCTTTCAGAGATCGCTGCACAATTCGTTCCGGATCAGCACGCAGAACGTGACCGAGCCAGCGCACTCGCTGGGATCTAACTTCATGTACAATATCGGGGATCTTCATCAGATCTCTGATCTCGAAATTGTACAGAGCTCGGTATATACCATCTATTTCGCGTTTAGGGCCATAAATCACACGCATGATTCTTCTCTCAAATGTAAGGAGCCATCTCTCGTACTCATCCGTCAGCGCCCAACTTTCACATCCAAACATAACAACGGGCCTGATCAACGCTTTGTAAAGCTTCAGCTTCACGGCACTTGATAAGTGTTTAGATTTTAGCAGTGGCCTTAGAGGATACAAAGAACGACTGCCAGCTGCCAGCCGCACTTTAATATCCTCACCCACACTGTTATCGTGAGTGATAAGAGAGCCCAAATATTTGAACCTCCTCACTCCCTCAAACGTGTGGTGACCACTACTAAAATCTGGAGTGCCATTGTCTCTAAAACCAGAGATCAGGTATTTCGTTTTGGACTCATTGATCTGGAGTCCAACTGAAGCCGAAAACTCTACAAGCGGATCAAGTATTTCTTTCACTCCGTTGCTATTCAGTCCAATCACGCATATGTCATCTGCATATGCAAGCACTTGATTGGACTGGCGATATAAGATGTTGCGCTGAGGTGTTTCAGTTTTACGAAAGATGTACTCCAACATGAGATTAAAGAGTATCGGGGACAGAGCATCTCCCTGCCGAACACCCGAGTTAACTGCAAAAATTTTCGATAGCCTGTTCTCAACCTTAACACAGCATTGAGACTGCGTCACTGTCATCCTACACAGTCGTACCAATTTTGTTGGCATTCCTAGGTATTCCAGGGCAGACCACAAACTCTCTCGATTGATCGAGTCGTAGGCCTGCCGGAAATCCAGGAACACCTGATGTACGGAGATGGATGTCTCATAATATTTAGATAGAATCATTCGCAGCGAAAAGACCTGATCAGTGACTGATCGATTCGGACGAAATCCTCCTTGATAGTCACCAACCAAGCCCTCCGCCAGAGGAGTGATTCTATCCAATACAATGTATGACAGTAACTTGTATGATGTGCAAAGGAGAGCTATACCGCGATAATTCTCACACTTCAAGCGGTCTCCCTTGTTGAAGATGGGGCATATCGCGGCCACTTTCCATTCGTCAGGCATAACTTCGGTTCGCCATACTAATCGAATAAGGTCGAAAAGACAGTTCCACAAAGTATCCCCTCCGAATATCAAGAGCTCCGAATTAATGCAGTCCACTCCGGGTGAGCGGTTTCGTTTCAATCGCTGCATGGCCTTAGTGAATTCCTCATGGGATGAATCCTCAGTGCAAATCTCCGCAGTCTGTCTTAGAGGTGGCTCAACAACAGTCTGTGTCGCATGATGAACATCAAGCAGCTCTGTAAAGTGTCCACTCCATGATTCAAGTACTGCGTCGATGTTGACACAGACGTTTCCATCCCGGTCCCGAATGGCGGTTGACGAAGGCCTGAAAGTATGGTGCAATCCAGTAATTCGTTTAAAGAAATTACGTGAACTGCGCTCATTGCTGAGTTGTTGTACTTTCAGAACCTCGGCCTTCCACCATTCTCGCTTCTTCGGTCTACAAATCCGCTTAGCTGCCCTTCTCGCCAGAGCAGCCTTGTTTTTCCTCGCGATTGTGAGACGTTGTTGCACTTCACTATGGGCTATATTTTGTTGCTCAACTGCAAGACGACACTCGTCATCAAACCAATCATTCTTGGGTCTGACTTTCACTATACCTAAAGTCTGTTGAGCAGCACTGACAACCGAAGTTTTCAGTACCTCCCAGACAGAGTTCACACAGTCAGACTGGTAATTGGCTCCTTCAATGTTGTCGCTGACAAGATCCTGATATCGTTTCTTGTGATCTTCATTTACCAGACTTTCACAGTCGAAACGTACCATGCGGTTCGCTGTGTTCCCAGACTTGTACGAAAACTTCCATCGTAGCTTTGCAGCGACCAAATGATGATCGCTATCTACGTATTTGGTTGCTGACCGATAAGTTCTCACATCCTGCACAACCCGAGCCCGTCCTTTAGAAACTAACACATGGTCAATTTGGCTGCGGGAAGTTCCACGAGGATGTGTCCATGTCTCTAGATGTATGTTTTTGTGAGGGAAGAATGTGCTTGCTACTCTCAGATCATGAGCAATTGCAAAGTACATCATTCTCTCACCATTATCGGTCGCAGTTTCGTGTCGGGAGTACGGACCTATGTTTTCACATAAGTCGGTCTGATTTCTGCCAGCTCTAGCATTAAAGTCCCCAATTACCATTCTAACGTCGTGTTCGGGTATAGATCCCATCAGATCGTCCAAGTCATTGTAAAATGAGTCTTTATCTTGGGGCTGGCTGACTTCTGTGGGCGCATGTACACAAATTATCGACAGGTAGGCTAACTTCATGCGCAAGCGAAGCTTACACAATCGGTTATTGACTGCTTGGAAATCCAAAACAGCCTTCTTTACCTGCGGCCCAAGAAGAAATCCAACTCCAAGATTTCCGAGATCACCTATGTTAAATACCTATGTAATTTAAATGTGTGTTACCTTAAATATGTAGTTAAATTAAACTTATCAATACATTAGATGTAGTAGAGCTCCTGCGTTTATATCATTTAGTTCAGTAATGGCTGAATTGTGTTTACCCTGGTATTTTCTTTGAAACAAGTAGCTCTCAAGGACTGTATGAATTTTTTTTGGCAGACGAGTTTTAATTTTATATATAAGGCCCTCATGCCATACTTTATCGAAAGCTTGCGCAATATCTAGGAAAACTGCCGAACAATATTTCTTTTCTTCTAATGCAAATTTAATTGTGTTAACAACTCTGTGCACCTGCGCTACAGTGCCATGTTGGCTTCGAAACCCAAATCCAGTCTTTTCCAGGCTTTGGAATCATTGTAATTTCCGATATTTTCCATTTTTTAGGGAAATACATTCATCTCATAATCGCATTAAAGATATAAGTTATGAGTTTTATGAATTTATCAGGTAATTCTCTAATCATTTTTCCGGTAATAAAATTGTGTCCTGGAGCTTTCTTTGGGTTTATACAACTTTTAATGGTA
The DNA here is from genome assembly GCA_951394425.1 of Tipula unca. NCBI lineage: Eukaryota > Metazoa > Arthropoda > Insecta > Diptera > Tipulidae > Tipula > Tipula unca. The sequence goes on along the minus strand of OX596381.1, from coordinate 55,143,433 downwards.
TTTTTAATTTATTTCCACTTAAATTTTAAAGGAATGGATTTCAAAGGATTCTTCGTAAACTTTGGTAATTCACTGTTGTTAGTTTTTAAGTTTGGTGTGAATACTATTTTCAAGTGGTTAGAGAAAGCAGTAGCCTTTTCTACGTCACTTTTGGCCCAATGTCCATCTGGTTGCCTTATTGGTGGATTCGATAATGTTGGCCTCTTTAGTTTTTTTGTTCCCTTCCATAGTGAATAATCTATCTTCTCGGTCGTCGAGAGTTCAGTACGGTAACTCTGGATTCCTGAGTCTTCTTCTCGCAATGCTCCTTTAAGCGCTTTAATAGCCCCATTCAATTTTCCTTTTAGTAATGGATATTTTTGCTGCTGAGTGCTGCCATAGCCGGCGTATTGTCCGTTTTTCTTGGGTTAAGTTCACCTAATATGGTGAAGGCTTATTAACTTTGTGAGAGTTGTTAATATCAGGGGTGGCCTCTTTTGCTGCTATTTCCAATATATGTGTTAAATCCTCCGCCGCCGAAAAAATATGTTAATTAATTAACTACTATATTTATAGAACATATAAATCCCAGAGTATTAATTGAGGTAGAATTATAAAATTTGGGTTATACCGAAAAATAAAACCAAAATTAATTTTGTGCTCTTTTCAGTTGCAATTGTGCTATCGCTAAATTAACATAAAAAAATACTTATAACTAAATTAATAAATTATTTCACTTACTAAATTATTCCAAAAAATGTTATTATTATGGAAATCGGATACGTCCATAGTGCAATGAACATAAAGGAAATTATAAGTGTTTCACCGACAAATGACAAAACTTAGTGTAAACGGGAATGGACAGATATATAACTCTTCTGCCTTAAAGAAACAGAAGCTCGCGATCAGCAGCAAGTGCAAGCGTAAACAAATTCAATAGCCTAGCTATCCCTCAATTAGCGCTTGGCAACCGGTTTTATAGCTTGGTAGAAACCGAAGAACTTGCTGAAGAGTCGTCTTCAGATAAACCAAAAACGGAGAAACCACCACCAATCTATGTGAGGGTAGAATCTAATAGAGATCTTGTAAAATTAATTGTAACGATAGCCGAGGGAAACTTCTATATTTCCGGTGTTAAAAGATGAAATATTAAATAAACCAAATTACAACCGCTTTGTATTGATGCATACAGAGCATTGATACATAGTTGGTAACGTGCCAACTAAAATGTGAAAAAAGTTTGGGGGGTATAATTAAAAACGTATTTAGAGTTTCGTGGATACCAACATACTGCTCTTCCTGCTAAAAACTTCCATGCCAAATCAATCTCTAATATAATAAATAGAGATAAGGTATACCTTATGTTCCGTCTCAAATTAGAACCAGACAAGAATAAGGCCATACTAAAGCCTACTGAACCGAAAAAGCAGTCCTAGACGGCAACTGAGCAACGAATGTTTAAATTACACTCATAAGCTGAAACAGAAGTGCAACCAGAAGATACATTTGGTAATCTTCAAAAAACAAACTAAACAGCAACTGAAAAATAGTTAATGTGCATCCTAGAGTTTCATAAGCATATTAGATGGCGCTCTAAAAGTTCAAGCAAATGTACAACGAAATATCTTAACAGCACTAAACAGCCTCACTGATATGATGCAAAGCTTCATGGTGATGATGGAGCTATGGATCTAATGATGCAAAATATCACAACATTGATGCAGATAGTCGCTAATAACCAAAAATAACTGTCCTCAAAACAGCTATATGGAATGCAAACAGCCTAGCATAACACAAAGCAGAAGAGGTACAAGCATTTCTCATCGAGCTCAATATTGAATTAAAAAAATTAAAAAATTAATTTAGTGCTTATAACAATTATTATTTCATATCAAAAATATGATTTCATATCAAAAATAAATAGTCTAACTTATAAATTAGAATCAGACATTTTAAAAAAGATAGAAGCTATTAAAAGATTTATTTACAAATTCAGATAATACATTTTTTATTCGTTTTTTGATAAATTAAAATCGGATTGATTTTCTAAAACTCTCAGCCAGTTTTATTTAACAGGAATATTATGATTTTTTTTGTATGCTTTGAATTCTATTGATGTGTACAGCTTAATAGGGCTTCCAAACAATTAAAGCATATTCCAGTTGAGATCTTACATAAGCGTAATATTATGTATGTAGAGTTAGTGTATCTATTAATTCTCCAGTACCCCGCTGGACGAAGCCATTAAGGGAGTTAGCTTTCAGGGATTATTTGAACCTGGAACATAAAATTCTTGCAGGAGGTGATTACAGCGCATAACAAATTCAATGGGGCTCAAGGTTAACGATTTCGAAGGGAAAAGAACTAGATTTAATTAACTCCTGTGTTACAGAAAAAACAAAACGCCTGACAAATAAACCAACTAAATGGGATTCATTTAGAAGAATAGTACAACAGAATTGCCAACTATGCTCTAGACATAGCACGAGAAAAATTACGTCTAATATCAGTATTTCTGAAAAAGTTAATAATCTTTGTTGAATCGAGCAATTAAAAGTCTAAGAGTAGCCCTGAGGGACGAATAAAACCAAGGTATCCAGAATTATTCGCCAACAGAGAGAACAGATTACTCTCTGTGGAAAGCAACAAGAAATTTAAAAATACCAGCAAACTCGACCGGAGCTTTTATATTTTTTGTTTAACTTTTAAGAATGTTATATTTTACGGCAAAAATTTTAAATTAATTAAAATTTTATTTTTATTTCTTGGGTTCTGTCATCGCCAAATGTTTCATTATGCCTCATCATTTTTATATGACCATATCATTTTACAAAGTGAAAACAAATTTTCTGTAATCTTTCAAATCCATTTCTATCCTTTTGTGTTGGTGGCGGCTCTAAAAATGAAAATTAGAAAAAATAAAATAAAACAGAACGACAAATAAAACGAGGAAAATATAGAAACGGGAGATTCAACAAAAAGAAAATTAAATAAAAATAAATAATAAAATGAACCATCTGTTTTATGTCTCGTTTAATAGTTATACGAACTTTGAATACATAAACACACATATACATAGCTTCTGTTTAGTTGTTGCTATTTTCCCGTTTTTTTAACCCTTTTATCCATTCCGTATTTCCCTCGTATTTGAGTTTTTCGTCATTTATCTTGTCTGGATTGCAATAATAACAAAATGAAAGTTATAATTATTGGCTAACGCCGATATAGAAAAAATAATATAAATCCATACACTCATTTGCCCGTAGCGGCGATATTCTGTAGAAAAATTAATTAAAATAATAATCAATACTGTTTTATGGTGAATATCCGAATCGCCTATATGTGAGATTTCAATTAACATTAAACGTTGGAAATATAATTAGTAGAGGATTATTAATAAAGTTTCCAAACATTTTTGTATTGACGCTTCAACAAATTTTCCAATCGATAATAGGATTAAATAGGTTTTTTAATTAGACTTCAAGTCTTTAATGCCAATTAGAAACGATTTACGCACTAACCAATTTCAATATAATCACTATCACTTAATTAGAGAACTAATTTCAATGTTCGCCAATAGATGACAGTAACACTATTATAAAATAAAACAAAAATAGTTGAAATATTAAATTTTCTAGAGATAGGTACAACTTTATACAAATAATAAAATCCAGGACCTTTTTGTCTCTTTTTTTAAATTAAAAAATTAATTAAAATTTAATATTTGTATCTAAATTTAATATAATTATATGAATCCATTTAGTAAAGAATATAACAGAAAAGGTGCTGTTTATTTTGCTTGTAAATGTATGTGTACGCAAAATAATTGGAATAATAATAATATTTGTGAAATAATTTTATTTTAATATTCCAGCAATTAATAACAGGTGTGTGTTTGTTGGACATATTTAGTAACTTAGTATATAATTTTTATACAATTTGTGCCTGTTTCATTCAAAATTTCGAAGTTACTTTCGTTCTACATTGTACCTATGGGAAGTATTAAAAAGTTAAACATTGCGGATTCTTATTGTTCTGGTTCTGTATTTTAACCAAAAGCAAATTTTAGTGATAAAACATGTAAACATTTTTAAATTTGACATCCAGCATATTTTAAATTCAGTTTAAATTTCTCCTCGAATTCATAATTCGATTAACTTTTTAGAAATTAAAATAAACTTTTTAAGACATGTCAAAATCCCTAAATTTTTTTTAATAAATTGAATTTATATTTAATATTCGGAATTGTTCAACTTGGATTAATATTTCTTAAACTATATATTTTCTAAACATCCAACCATTCCAAAATATTTACAGCTTTTTAAAGTCTTTTAAATGCACAATTTGCTTTCAAGAGTCCGTATTTTAAACTTCAAAGTACAAATTTTCTAAAGTGTCCATAAATATTTCAAACGACGTCAGTTATATTAAACTCCGAATTAGAACCAAAATTAGAATTATTTCCTAAAATTATAAATGAAATTTTCAATATTAAATTGTCCACGTATTTAAAAATTAAAAAAAATAAAATTTTATTAAATTAGATTTCATACATTAAAATTAAAATTTAATATTTCAAAATATGCAAAGTTTTGGCTGTGTATACGTATAGAAAAAATTAAATTTGAAAATTTATTTGGCGTTCTTTTTAAATGAATGGGGCGGTTCCAATTCGACAATTCTGAATTGTGTACGAAAAGTTTAGTTTCAGAAAGAATTTAAATCTCAAAAGTTGTTGCAAACTTTTTTACATATTCGAAAATTCAACTTTTGATCTTCCAAATTTGAATTTTTATTTAATGTTTAATTTAAACTTTTTAAATTGGTGTCGTACTCCAACTGTGCAGAGATTTAACATTCATCTAATTTCAACGATTCACATTTAGAAATATTTCGAGTTTAGGAGTTACTGAATTAATATATTTAATAGGTTCCAAATTTAGGATTAATTTTTTAAAAAGTGGTTTTCACTTATTATTTTTTGCATGAAATATTTTTTACCAACTAGTTATTTAAAAAACTTCATTATTATTTAGTTGTTATGAGTTTTTATAGTCAATTTATCGTATAAAATACAAATACAATTATGTTTAATTTTTCTTGAAATATTCAAACAATAAATTGTGAGTTTGATTAATTATCATTTTAATCGTTTATTTATTATATAACAAAACAAATATTTTCCAAGCAACGACATTAAATAAACTATAAATTACTTTAGGGTATTTCTGCGAAAATAAAATAAATTCTAAAATATTTTAAGTACTTTCTTAGCTTATGTACTTTTATAAAGTGTGTTGTGGGTGGTAAAAATCCAGACCTAAATTATTATTTTTTAGTTTATTCATTTTAATTTAGTATATATGCACATACATATTTTCTATTTTGATAAATTATTCATTTAACATATTTTATTATTCTTTGATGATTTTTTGTTAGTGTTTTAACTTTATGCTTTATTTATACACTGTTAAGATTAACGAAGGATATTTTTTGTTTTGTTTACCCGATTTTATTTCATTCATATTCAGTACCATACAAATTTTAAATTTCCCTCGAGTGAAACAATGAAAGGAATTTTCTTTTCTTCTTGCATATATAAAAACCTTAAATAACAGACGTACGTATATATTATATGTATATAAGAATATGAGATATTGTTAACATTTTTACTATATATTCAAAAGTATTATATAAATATTATTTTAGTTTATTGTATAAAAAAAAGTTAGCACATGGAATAGCAACATAAATAATTTAAAGAAGCCATAATCACATAAACAGAATTAAGCTATGTCTTTAATAATTTTGGGTTATATTAGTTTACCTATAACAACGCTGTGCGTATAGACAGGCTCTTATAATAGATTGGTCACGTATTCTCGATCAAATATAAACTAGTGTTTAGGAATGGGTTATCATAAATGTTCATTGAGATCATGTATATGACGAACCCACTCGAATAAAAATATCGCCAATAATACGATACAACAACATTGTCTAGTTTTAACTACCATCGAGAATAAATAATTAAGACATTGCATAGTCAATGAATTTAAAATAGGATTGGCTCTTGTTATTTATCCGATTTTTTTTTAATGGAGTAGTTTAGTTAATAAACTATTAGTTAGTTGGAGTAGTTTAGTTAATAAACTATTTAAAATCAGTAAAATCATAAGACTATCTCATTTTAATTTAAATATAAAACTCACTTTATTCTGACCAAGAAAATAGCACAGTGATTAAAGCTGTCATTAAAGGATTCCCATCCGGATGATGATGAACATGAACACATCTATGATCCGATGTTATGAGTTCAGAATCAATAGGCTGTACCATCTAAGGCTGTCGCACCTATAAATCCTGTTTTAGACCGTCACCGGTCTAAGTGTGCCGAAGCAGCTACTATCTAATAATATAATTTTAATTAAACTCATTTGATTACACCTACATCGTCCACGGAAATCTTCATTTTAGCGATTTCGAAAATTATAAAGGTGGAAATAAGTAAGCTTCACTTTAACAGCTTTTGCCGGTGGTGAATTCTACCCATTATACCCATGAATTAAAAATATATATAATTACGACTCTGGTATCTATATCCAAAAATGTGATGAAAAAAATAAAGTTCTTTTCTCGAGACAGATATACATATAGTTATTATAGTTTTATTAGTTATTTGTGTCAAATTTATTGATTCTCAAATTTTTTTTATGCTGGTTGTTCGAATCTGAAGCTCGTGCTTTCTGTAAAAGTTCGCTCTTCTCAATAAGTAATTATGAACTATATTGCAATGAATTTAAATTTTTTGTTGAGCTCTATAATGTTCTAAAGTTCTTGCAAAACAAGAATGTGAAATTTTTGGTACATTTTTTACTAATTCTTGATATTACCTGTATAAGACGGAATATCGTATAAATAATACATATACGAATATATTTTAAATTTAAGAAAATCAACATTAGGTCCCTATCCAGAATATGCGAACAGTTATAAAATTTAGCACAATATACCAATAATTTTGCGGAATTGGTACAAGAAAAACCTTCTAGACTATAGAAACTCTTTCTGTTTGGACTCCTCAATATGATAGATTAGGACGTTTAAACACACCATCTTGACTCAGATCAATTGGATTTGTAGCAGCTCGAATATTCGACTCACCGATATTCGATTCTGCCACAAACAAAACAATTAGTGAAATTCAAATATAATCCAACTTATTTGAATTAAGCGTTCACTAACCCCATCACATATACATCTATCCAACCAACAATATCCAATAACCGAACCATTACTATAAAACATTTATAGTAAAACCATCGCCATCCAACCAACATCACCACGAACTAACAATGTTCGGTGATGCAATAATAATTCACATGCATTTAACAAAAGTGCAATGTCGACCGTCGCCGGCGCATCTGTTCCCTCTCCAATATACGACATGTATATTTGGACACGAAGGCGACGTCATCATACAACAACACAATACAATATATTATCGTCCATTACGATTTGGATTTTGCAAAGACAACAAGTCTGCCATATTTATACATAGTGTATGGTGGTGATAAAAAATAAATATATAAAAATTAAATAATTAAATAAATTAAACAAATAAATATTATAATAAATAAATAATTTATAATAAATAAATAATTTATAATAAATACACAACTAATAAATAAAAAGTTATAAATAAATAAAATAAATTGTCATATTAACTGTGTGTTATTGTGTAGTTAATTTGAGAAGTCCGAAACCGGACGACACATTTATAATAGGAGCAACCTCCTAAATTGGTGACCTCGACGGCGGTTTTTACCGCAAATTAACAGCAAATAAAAAAAAATCGCGTTAATATACCGCGGGCACAAAGAAACACGTGTGTAGGGACACAACACCAAACGCAATCAACGCGGGACAACTCAACGGTGAAGCGATCCACCCTCACCGCAACGCGGGACAACTCAACGGTGAAGCGATCCACCCTCACCGCAACGCGGGACGACACAACGGTGAAGCGATCCACCCTCACCGCAACACAACCACAGGAGCAGCGGCAGCAGAAACAACAACAGCATAAAAAGCAAGTTTTTTTTATTAGATAATATTTTTTTTTGCTCTTGCAATCTTGCAATTATAATTTTTAAAAAATTTTTTTTCCATTTAATTAATTTAACGTAGAATCAATTTTTTTTCTCCAAATTTTAACGTAGCATCATTATTTTTATGTACAATTTTATATATATTTTTCACCACCACGTGCACACCCATCCATAGTCTCACACCCTGGTCGTTTTCTCGCTGCAATAATTCACCTCGCATGAATTAAATTTATTTTTTACATCTATTTTTTTTAAATTTCAACGAGCCCCCCCAATATAAGGTAGGACGCAAAGGACTCCATATTCGGGGGTATCTCGCATCGGGCGTTAAAAAGAAGGAGCATCCCGGCCTTCAAACCATTCATTACACGGTAACCATTCCGCTTAATTTTTCAATTTTTGGTCAACTATTTTTTTACACGGTAACCATTCCGCTTTAAAATATTGTATTGTTGTATTTTAATTTGTTTTATTGGTTTGTGCAAAAATGTCGGACGATGAACAAGATCAACCACAAAAAATGGACACCACGCCTCAAGGCGCTAGTCCACAAATAGAGATCGCGGCATCACATCAACGAATCGCAATACAACCTTTCTGGCCACAAAGAGCAAACACATGGTTTCAGCTCGCCGAAATACAATTCGGACTGCAAGGTATAACAGCTGATAAAACAAAGTACCTGCAAACATTATCAGCCTTGCAACCAGAAACGTGCGATGTGATCTCGGATCTCCTCCTCAATCCGCCGACAACCAACCAATACAACACATTAAAGCAAACGCTGCTAGAACGACTAGCACCATCGGGCGAACGTCAGCTAGAACAATTGCTTTCAGGACAGCAATTAGGCGACCGAAAACCATCTGACGCGTTAAGACACATACAAACACTGGCTAGCAACAACTTTAATGAAAATATCATTAAATCTTTGTGGATTCGTAACATGCCGGAGTTGATTCGGATAGCGCTGGTGGCACAGCCCGAATCCTCCACGACACAAATGTTAGCCAGAATTGCCGACAAGATGTATGATGTCATAAACATCACATCTCAAAGCGTCAGTCAAATCAATAATCCATACCGGCAATCACGTGAACGCAGTGGAGACAGAACTCCCCGTTCAACACAACCACCAAACACACTCGAACAAAGACTGTCGAGAATCGAGTCCAGACTCGACGGGTTACTCAGAGGTCGAAGCCGTTCGCGTGGACGACGAGCTCCCTCACGCAATCGAACCCGCAGTCCCAGCAACAACACTTACCAACATGGTAAATGCTGGTTCCACACAAAGTTTGGTAGAGCCGCCAGAAAATGCACGCCACCGTGCAATTTCACCACGTCGCAACCATCGACGTACGCGGCCGCCGTAAAGATGGACATTGACAACCAAAAAAACTGCTAGAGTCACGGGTTGAGAGCAACATGCCTCCCCTGACCACAAACACACCCTATACGTCACGTTTGTTTGTGTACGATAGACACAACAAACTCACCTACCTAGTCGACACTGGCGCTGACCTTTCGGTTATTCCAGCAATGAATTTCAAAATGAATTATACGTTAGCTAATCGAAATTCAAATCTAGTCTTATCGGCTGCCAATGGTTCAATCATCCACACGTACGGCACAAAATTGCTTAACGTGGATATCGGACTCAAACGAACCTTCACGCACGCTTTCATACTAGCTGCAGTGAATCGTCCGATCATTGGCGCCGATTTTCTAAGCAAATTCGGACTTCTTGTCGATGTCAAACGCAAACGGCTGATTGACCCAGCTACAAAGCTGTCAATAAACGCCACAATGGTTCGTGTTAACACACCAACACCGATCCATTTCAACATCGACAACGGCTACGGCACTCTGCTCAAAAAGTACCCACTACTTACAGCAGAGCCGAACTACAAAATGCCAGTCCGACACAACGTGGTTCATCACATCGTCACGGAAGGCCATCTGCCCGTGTCGAGACCACGCAGACTAGATTCGGTGCGTCACAAAGCTGCACAAGCAGAATTCCAACACATGGTGGAATTAGGAATTTGTCGAACATCGACATCTTCCGTTTCTTGTCCACTACACATGGTCAAGAAGAAAGATCAAGACTGGAGGCCATGTGGGGACTATCGGCGTTTAAACACGGTTACGATACCGGATCGCTACCCGATACCCCACATTCAAAACTTCACCATGCACTTGCATGGCTGCAAAGTTTTCTCCAAACTTGATCTCATCAGAGGTTATCACCACATTCCCGTGGCACCTGAAGACGTTTTCAAAACGGCAATCACCACACCATTTGGCCTCTTCGAATACACCCGAATGCCATTTGGATTACGCAATGCCGCACAAACGTTTCAGCGCTTCATGAACGAAGTCGTTCGAGATCTCGACTTCGTTTTCGTCTACATAGACGACATTCTTGTGGCATCTCAAACTGAGGAACAACACAAACTCCATCTGGAAACACTTTTCCAACGACTTGTCGAGTTTGATGTTCACATCAAGAGCTCAAAATGCGTCTTCGGCGCATCCACTCTTGATTTCCTCAGCCACAAGATCACCGCTAATGGCATCCTTCCGTCACAAGACCGAATCAATGCCATTAAAGAATTCCCAGCTCCAACATCAATCAAAAGTATTCAGCGATTCATCGGCATGGTCAACTACTACCACCGATTTATACCAAAGCTCGCTGATATACTCAACCCAATTCACAGCCACCTGGCAGTACTACTACGTAAGCCCAAAACCGCCAAGAACTTCTCTTGGCCTGACGAATGTCAACACGCATTCACGTCACTCAAGGCTGAATTGGCACGCACAACACTCTTGTCTCATCCACTGAGCGACTCAAAGCTCAGCATAACTACTGATGCATCAAACACTGCTGTCGGAGCAGTCATGCAACAGTACAACGACAAGTGTTGGGAGCCCCTGGGATTCTTCTCAAAGAAGCTCTCGGATGCCGAAAAGAAATACTCCGCATTCGATCGGGAATTACTCGCAATATATCTAGCAATAAAACACTTCAGATATTTTGTCGAGGGTCGGGACTTCACAATTTACACCGACCACAAGCCTCTCACTCGAGCAATTCAGTCTAAAACTGAACGCAATCCAAGGCAAGCACGCCACTTGGATTATATTAGTCAATTTACCACGGACATCCAGCATGTTCAAGGTACCGACAACGTTGTCGCGGATACACTTTCGCGCACAACAGCAAACGAAACGGCCACAGTCGAGACTCACTTCGACTGCAACAAGATCGCACAAGCGCAAAAAGCAGACTTGGAACTTCAGAATTTACTTTCTGGTTCTGCTTGTCACGCCAGTTCATCACTGAAACTGGAGCTTTTCACACTACCTGGCCTAGAAATCTACTGCGAAACATCTACGGGTGCAAATCGCCCGTACATCGCAGAGCAACTACGTCGAACCATCTTCGACACACTACACGGTATCTCACATCCTGGTGTCCGCGCAACTCGTAAATTGATTACTGCTCGATACTTTTGGCCAAGCATTAACAAAGACGTGACCCATTGGGCACAAGCATGCTTATCTTGCCAAAAATCGAAAGTCCAACGACACACAAAATCGCCTCTTGGACAATTCGCAATTCCACCTGGTCGATTCGAACATATTCATTTGGATGTCGTAGGACCACTTCCTCCATCCAATGGATACTCATACCTACTCACCTGTGTCGATCGATTCACTCGATGGCCAGAAGCGTACTGCATGAGCGACATGTCTGCAGCAACCATTGCCACCACATTTGTTCAAAACTACGTATCACGATTCGGCGTTCCACTTGACATCACCACTGATCAAGGAACCCAATTCGAGTCGAAGCTTTTCTCGGAGTTAACGAAACTCCTCGGCTCGCATCGGATACGTACAACGGCTTACCACCCACAAGCCAATGGCATGGTCGAACGCTTCCACCGCCAGCTCAAAGCTGCTCTCAAGGCCCGAGGCAACACAATTCACTGGAGCTCCGAAGTACCAATCGTTCTACTTGGTATTCGAGCAACGGTTAAAGAAGATCTGAAGTGCTCACCAGCTGAAATGGTTTACGGTCAAACCATCAAGCTACCCGGTGAGTTCTTCGTCGAACATCCTCTACCGTCTCCATCCACAACCGACACAGTCATCGACCAACTCCGCACCACCATGCAAAATATTATCCCCACGGCAACAAGACCAACGAACGAAAACAACATATTCGTTCCCAAATCGCTCAACAATTGCGATTACGTCTTTGTCCGGGTTGATAAGGTTCGAACTGGATTACAATCTCCATACGATGGGCCATACAAAGTTATACGCCGCTTACGCAAGCAATTCATTGTCTCAATCAAAGACAAACACCACTCAATCTCAATCGACAGATTGAAACCGGCGTACGGTATTCTCAACACGGCTGATCAAATATCAGCCAGCAAACGATATAAAACCGTCCGGTTCACCGTATAACGTCTCAAAACCAATGGTTTCTCATCTGGAGAGGGGGTACTGTAGCAGCTCGAATATTCGACTCACCGATATTCGATTCTGCCACAAACAAAACAATTAGTGAAATTCAAATATAATCCAACTTATTTGAATTAAGCGTTCACTAACCCCATCACATATACATCTATCCAACCAACAATATCCAATAACCGAACCATTACTATAAAACATTTATAGTAAAACCATCGCCATCCAACCAACATCACCACGAACTAACAATGTTCGGTGATGCAATAATAATTCACATGCATTTAACAAAAGTGCAATGTCGACCGTCGCCGGCGCATCTGTTCCCTCTCCAATATACGACATGTATATTTGGACACGAAGGCGACGTCATCATACAACAACACAATACAATATATTATCGTCCATTACGATTTGGATTTTGCAAAGACAACAAGTCTGCCATATTTATACATAGTGTATGGTGGTGATAAAAAATAAATATATAAAAATTAAATAATTAAATAAATTAAACAAATAAATATTATAATAAATAAATAATTTATAATAAATAAATAATTTATAATAAATACACAACTAATAAATAAAAAGTTATAAATAAATAAAATAAATTGTCATATTAACTGTGTGTTATTGTGTAGTTAATTTGAGAAGTCCGAAACCGGACGACACATTTATAATAGGAGCAACCTCCTAAAGATTTTTTAGTTTGTAAAAACAAACGATTTATATTATAAAACAACAACAATTATTAATTAAACCGAAAAGCTGTTAACCCAATTCGCACACAACCATTTCCTAGATTTTATTTTCTAGTTTTGTTACATTCTTGCAATTGTTTATTTTTTTTATTAAATTTCCAATTTTATTTTATGTAAATAATAAAATTAATAATAACAATAAAAATATTGCTGACAAATGAAATTCATCAATTGTCATGAATAAGATTAAAATTATTTTAATTACATTAAAGGGAAATAAAAATAATTAAATGAATTGAAATTCCTTAATTTTTCGTATCCGTTTTTGATTAGGTAAGAAAATTTGCATGTTTTATTGAGTTAGTACAAAAAGGTGAATGGTACAAAGCGAACTACGGTTTTTTTTTTATACCAAATTCCAAAATGGAAATAAATAACAACAAATTGATAACTTAATTTGTTAAATGAATGAGTTGACTAAAGTTTTTCTTTGTTGGGAAAATAGATTTTTTTTTTTTTTTTTTGGTGGATTTCTATAATTTGGTATTCTGTTTGATTTTTTGTTTACGGAAGGTAAATACAGTCACGATATTTGCTAAACGTGAAAAGTTATAAAAATTTAATTATATACACAAATACATATACGTATAGTCGCTTATATATTGTATATATGTATTTCATGTTTACAGAGAATACTTAATTATGTTCAAAGATACAAGCATTCTGACCTGTGGAAAAGTTTACTTTTGAAACTTGATTGATGGAACTGATAGTTAAAAAAAATATTCGTTTGATATTCTGAACATTTATTTTAGCGTCGGCAATTGAATTCGAATTAAATTAATTTGATTTTTATAGTAAAGAATTCAAAAACCACGCTTAAATTTTCAAGTTAGAGATAATATTTGGATTCAAAATACTAAAAAAAGTATAATTTCGCTCAAATGTGTAGCTGAATTGAACTCTCTATTTAAGATTTAACATATTTTGTCAATCGGTTTCAAATAATTATCATTGAAACTTTTTTATCTTTAAATTTCGGTAAGGCTCCATTTTCTTACAAAATATTGAATAAACATTTTCTTTAAGCAAGCTCATACAAACGGAAATTAAATTATTGATTCAAAACTAAGTTTATCGCGAGATTCGTTTTATAGATAATAAAGTGGAAGGTTATTATTTTTAATTGAACAGTTTGGATTTTTTAATTTGGAGCCAAAATGTTGTTTACAAAATGTCCAGTTCTGAGTGGATATTTTATGTACTTTTAAAAATATTTTTCAGTATAAAATACACATAAATTCTACTTGTTTCGACTACACTATACTCGTTCCACGCACCACTTCTCGCTTTTAGTTATTCTTGCGAGCTACAATCAAAATTGCGTAGATATTTTTAATGTTTTTTTTTGACATAAGGATAATAATTTATGGTAGGACCAAAAACCGCAAAGTTCGAGCATTTAAGCTTAATAAATTTTTAAATGGCTGACATAGGTCGATTATTAAGATAAACTCTTTCAAGAGTCTCGAATGAAAGTTCTTTGAATTTTTAAACATCTTTAACATTTTGAAAGATTTCCAGAATTTGAGGAAATTGATCGAATTTTAAAGGTTAAGCTAATATTATTAGATTTCTTGAACTTTGAATAAATTTTTAACTCAATTTTTTGATTAGTTCTTAGTGTTAATTTTAAAATTCTATGAATCGATTTTCATATATCAGTTGTTCGAATTTTAAAAAAGAAAAGTAAAATTGGATAAATAATATTAAATTTTTGGTATTTATTCGCGAGAAAGTACAATTTTTGGTATCTTCGTGCCGGTCGGATACGGCCTGAACTAGTATTATATACAAACATAATTAGCTTCGATAATTCTTATAATAAAGCAACTGATGTAGCTGGTTCTAGTAAGTGCTTTTACATAATTCCCCATTTTTAACTAATCATATACCAAACACGCTCGGCACATCGGTACGAACACTGGATTCTGAACTCAACCATCGAACGTTGCTGTGTAGTAATAGATCACCCACCATATTGGGCATCTGGTTCTTCTAAAAATATTTTAAATTTTCGATGGGTAAGTGCACGATTTCCATCTCTTATTTTGTTGGTTATTTTCGTAACCTTGTCCATTATATTGGTCATTCCCATTGTAGACCCACACAAACTTTCTTGATGAATAATATAGTGTAGCATTCGAAAATTAATACCATCTGCTTTCATCAATCCGTTGAGCCCAATGTTTTGGCCGGTCATAGATTTGGCACCATGAGTCACAATGGCTGTACGCTCGTTGCACTTTTGACTTCTTAATATATTTTTACTTATTTAGAATTGTGTTTTTATTACATATAAAATTACTGCATCTTAATTTAAAAAAATTTTGCAGTAAAATATAATTTCTAGTTAATATATTTTATTATTAATGTTTTAGCTGGCCAAATTAAACGAAATTTGTTCTCAAAAGCAAGGGCTAAAATAAATTAAGGCGCGGGCCGGATGTGACCGCCAGTTGGACAGCTCGAAAGTGGCCGAAAATCAATGTTGTCAAAGAATGATGGTTGCTTTCAACCAAAGGATTCCAAATAAGCAGTTTCGTACCGCTGTACGTTTTGGATCTTGTATCGATGTTTATCGAAACCAAAATCCGTATTGACCAAAAAAAGAAACTAGCAATCAGTTATTGTATGCACCTGTTCATCCTCTCATAATACTTACCATAAAAAATCAGCTGGATGGACATGGAAACGTGGAGTGGATGACATAATTCAAAAAGGACGTAGTCCTAGTTTATTATATATTACCCGCTCGCCATAGTGATTAGACAGAAGATTTTTTTCGATTCCTTTCGTTAGGAACAGTTAAAGAATGTAATCGCCTTATATAGACGAAACCGGCTAATATCGATTAGCTAAACATTAGAATTACAACAGCTTTTAAAAGTATAATAATAGAAATATTTGAAAAAATGTGAAGCGGACTCAATGTGGCACTACTACTAGGTGCTTGCAACGCTCGGTACAGCAACGGTACACCGTATCACAACTTATACTATATGCTTCACTACAAATCTTGCCGTGTTAATCGAATTTTAGCTCGGTTGTTTTTCTTTGGAATTTTAATTTAAATTTAGGTCTGTCTGTGAAATTTAAATATCTCATGTCTTCTGTATCTCAAGTCATTAAATCATTAAACTTGTAAAAGATATTGTATCGAAAATGCAATGAAGAGACAATTTCTAAACATTTCTAAACTCTAATTCAAATTTCAATCAAATTCACGCCAATTTCCAGTAAAATTTCATTTTATATTTCAAAACTAAAATTGAATTTTACTCAAATTTATTTCATTTCCCGCTTTATAGTTTTATTTATATGGATTTTCATAAACCAGCCATACGCCGAGGTCTACGAATAACCTATACATATTTGAAATATATTTTAAAATATATTTGTACATATTTTTAAGTTTAATGTTTTGCTTAAATTTTAACATTTGATATTTTAATTTGCAACAAATTCATAGTTTCGAGAAAAATACTAAAAATGTGATGGTGTAAAATCATCTATTGAATTAGGTTAGGTTAGGTAAGGCCGGCCGTCCTAAAGGACTAGCATAGACACACAATTGGTCCGTATACCACATTCGAGCTGCCTCCTCATTAAACCATCCTGAGCTTACCAAGAAGCGTTTAAAGTCCTGGATCTCGATCTTATTAAGATCCGTGAGGTCGTTCAAAGAGGAAGTTCCCATAAATTTTGTTCTGCTGTACGCTAGACTATTACAGGTGCAGAGCAGATGGAGCACATTTTCCTCCTCAACATCATCACCGTAGCTACGGCAGAAATCATGGGTAGGGACACTCACTCTGCTCGCATGTATCCCAATGAGACAAGGTCCCGTTATAGCTCCACAACCATACAAATATGGTACCCTTGTTGGCCAGCTCATCTGCCTTTACATTCCCTGCGATATTGAAGTGCCCTGGCACCCACCTCAAGCGGATGTTGAATTGATCAGCCATCTCATTTAAAGATGCCAGACAGTTCTCGGCTACCTTCGACGTCAGGGAGTATGCGATTGTAGCGTTTTAATAGCAGCCAGGCGGTCCGTAAAAATGCGAAAATCCCTC
Source organism: Tipula unca (assembly GCA_951394425.1). Lineage (NCBI taxonomy): Eukaryota > Metazoa > Arthropoda > Insecta > Diptera > Tipulidae > Tipula > Tipula unca. The sequence continues at coordinate 55,126,006 of OX596381.1, read as the reverse complement.
GTAAACAAAAAAACACTGCAAAAGTTGGGAAGAAGAAAATAGAGGTGGACCCCTAGTGCCTCACAGACTACCCCGCAGCCAACCCCTCTATCACTTTTTGAGCCATCCGCAATAACAACAACATCCGCGTAGGCAGCCACCATGAAGCCTTGCCCTTCCAGGTTTAGTAACAGGTCATTAATGACCAAGTTCCAAAGAAGGGGGATAACACCCCACCTTGAGGTGTCCCTCTGCTCACGTATCTGCCGGCAGACGCCCCACCCAGATAAGCTGTCACGATCCTGCCTCTAAGCATTTGATCTATCCAGCCTCTGAGTAACCCGTCTACGCCCAGACACGCAAAGGCCCGCCTGATTGGCCCCGGTCCGACGTTGCTAAAGGCCCCCTCTATATCCAAGAAAGTTACATCCAAGTTACAATATATTGAATTAAAAAGATTTATTTTTGCTATTAATATAGTTAATCTAGTGCTCAACAGATGGCATCCAATTTAATAAATATAAGTGAGTTTAATTTCAAATAAGTATGAATATTATAATTATAATTAATTAAAACAACCAAATATTAAATCGGAATAAGCATAATTATTGTTTTTCATCTTTTGAAGACATAAGTTAATCATAACATAAATAAAATTCATAAGAGATTTAAGAATAAATATTAAATTTTTTTTTATTATATGTATAACATGATGATGAATATACGAACAATAATTGGGTATGATATAAGATTTAAAGTATAAAATGATAACAGCAGACAATAAAAATAAATTATGATTTTGTCATGCTGAATAAACAACGATTAACAATACTAATTGTTATAAGAAATGGAATTTTTTAAAAATATTTATTTATGTATTTTATGCTTAATTTTCATTTTAATAAATTTTTGTTATTTCAATCTATGTGTATAGTATAGTACGAGTATGTACATAATATGTATATGTACGTACATAAAACATAATATGTATTTAAAAATATAGAAAATTTTATATAAAATACCATTTTCTATACCAAGAGAATGTAGACTTCATTTGTCTGGAGGCTTTTATTTTTATTTTCAAAATATTTTCTCGACAATTTTTAAAAGAGGTAGAATTTATATTCAGACATTCATGGTTTAATTTTTATATAATTTGTTAGCTACAGGATATCACAATCATCAATCTTTCCACAATAATATTTATTCATGATAAGGATTTAAGTCGGCTTATGATACCTTTTTTTCTAAACTGAAACCTTCGTCACTTGACTAACGTCAACTTTAAACAGTTCTAAAATAGTGGAAGAGCCATTATTGCATTTTGTACGACCGAGCAGTCGTGATTTTAGAACATGCTTCTCCAGAATAGTAATTATTTTTGATCATGAATCAATTTTTATCAATATTTTGTTATATTCTCAAAAAAAAGTTGGTTTCAGAGTCTGTATGTCTGCCTCATTTTTAAACAAGGTTGAAAAATGGGTGACAGATTTTTACTGTATCACATACATCATATTACCATTATGAATAAAAAGATACTCATCAATCTAATCGAAAATTCACCCTACACAAATTGGAATTTTCAATTTTTTTATCTTAAAAATTAAAGCATACCGGAGAAATGAAATAGCTGCAGGGAAACCAATAAAACATAAAATAATAAAACACATTTTATTTTGTATGTTTGTTAAATAAAAAATTCATTGAATAAAAATGTCGACTAAATATTCGAGATGCGAGATGGTATATATTTACCATAGGGAATTCGAAAGTAAATCGAAATTTTGTTAATTAACAATAAATAGAGGTTTGTGTTTATTTATAGTAATCAATTATTCGGAATATTTTAGCATGTTTCTTGTAAATTTGATTAACTTTTGACAATTGAAATGAAAAAAAAAAAATTGTAACCAAAAATAGATATACCACATATAATTATATTGTACATATTTACATAATTGATTGTTTTTCATCAACTCAAAACAATTTGATTCTGAAAATTTACAAATACATTATATTTCTGTATTTAGTCGCTGGGATTGATATTAGTTGTAGTATACTATTTTGGGTTCTTTGGTCTTGTGTCGCATACCAAAATATCTCGGTATTTATTATTGGAGATTTCATATAACTGGAAAACTTGTTATCATATGGTTCTCTGACAAAGGATTCAATGAGTTGAAGTAGGATCTACCCTGTTTCAGTTCCATTATTTTGTTTTTGAGTACCCTCTTCAATGGGATTAATTTTACTTTGTAGCTGGAAAATTAATTTTTTAATTTGTTGCCATACTCCACAACATGATTATAATGAATTTCGAAGTAATGATTTTTCAAAAAATATTTCAAATATGCTGCATCGAAAAACGTAATTATATGCTGGAGCATCGTTTTGATAACGTTTCTATGAAATTTCAAAATTTGTTTAATATCAAAATTAGTATCAAAAACTATTAAATCAATTTCAATATTAATGATATTTTATTGATTATATAAACTATTAAAATTTATTACTATTATAACCTTTGATGGTTTCAACTGAACGAGAATGACTATTGCCAGATGGAACCATTCCTTTAACAGAATTTATCCTTACAGAGCAGAAATTATGGTTCCCTCAAGATAATAAATAACTCTGTTAAACAACGTTTTTCTTTTGCCCAATAACTGATGTTGCTAAAATGCCAAATTTATTTGTTTACTTAAACCACAATGATTAGTTACTGGTAGCGAATTACTTGAACGATATACATAAAAAAAGAAGTTAAAAATAAAAAATCATAACTGATTGTAAAATAAAAGTTTAATTCTGTGTAGTTGTGAACCAAATAATACAAATTAAATTATAATTAAGCTCTGTAGGTAAATATGAAATTTAAAATAAAAACAGAAATCCTAAGGTACCACAAAAGTGACGGTGGTAACTTTACGGCGTTGTTGCATATAACCTCATAAACCAAGACCACCATAAAACATACCTATGTACGTGTTTTTATTTGCTATAAATTGACCGTGCGGATTAGTTCTCTTTCCGGTGTTTTCGGAATTCACTTCGAATTTTATCTCGCAAGCGGACACTAATTCAGCTGAAAGATGAAGATCCAGTTGCATCGGATAAATATAATATATTTAAATATACCACCGGATAATTAATTGAGGGAATACATCTACATCTATAAAACAGCATCAATAATCAAAATCAGGTGATATTTTCTAATTAAATCTATTTAAATCGAATAATTCACATCTTAAGAAAATAAAACAAAGTTTAATTTTTATTGATTGTTATAGTAAGAATGTAAGTGAAATGGGATGATGAAAGCTCGATGACGTGTTTTCTTTTCTTTTTACTCTTTATTGGTAGAGCGGCTTTTTATATGTTAGTTATAATGCTCAGGGATGAATGTTTACGCGTCATTTATTATTTTCTAGATAACGTGAACATCGTAGACAACATCGATACTGTAGACAATTCCTGGAGAGGTTTTGTCAATTAGTTCTAAACTAAAGGTGACCAAATTTTTTTTAGGAACAATGCGTTATTGATGATATTGTTTTATAGAATGTCCGTCAATGCATTTAAATCTCATTTCAAAAAGAGCGGAATTTAAAACTATAACCGTGCTCAAATGGCATGAATCTACTTCAGCGTCATGTTTATCCGTTACAAAATTATTAAATTGACCCAAAACAACGATATATAGCGTGGGGCCGTTTATAACGGTATAGAACAGCTCGCAGAAAAACTGGAAAAAACGGCTCACAAAAAATTAGACAAAAAAGGTATAACTTTCATTAAGAATAATTCGGGGAGTTTTAACTATGACCGTGCCATAAAATTTAACACAACAATAGTAAAATTGGTAAAACGAATTCGAGTTTAGAAAGGCTATAAGTGCTACCAAGTTATTAAAAAGCCAAATCGTTCAGATAACCAACACTTGTTCATGTATATAAAAACCAACAACTTTCCTATTATTGTGGTAGGTTTGTACTGTCCACCAAGACATTCTATTAAAAACAATCAATGCTCAGAGTTCTTCAAGCCTCTGGGAAAAAGGTTCTTAATAGGTGGTGACTTCAATGCGAAGAATACTCACTGGGGTTCTAGATTAACTTCAACTAAAGGAAAACAATTACTGATTGCCATTAAAGAAAATGGATGTGAATTCAATTCAACTGGAAAACTAACATATTGATTGGCCAACTAACCCAGGAAAAATACCTGACCTGATCGATTTTTTTTATAACCAAAAGTATTATTGTACTCTACTTATTTGACCATCGCCGTACATTTTCATTGCTGCTACATCCCACTTTTATACTTTGAACATTTTAATAGAAGCTGAGTTGAACTAATTTTTAAGATAACATCAAATTAAAAAAACCTTAGCCCGAATGCCGCTTGAATTCACGTCCACTAATCAAACACCCATTACTTTGCTTACTTGACCACTGCCGCACAATTTCATTACTGATAAATCCGTGGTTAATATTGTGGCCCACCTAGAAAATCGCATCAAGCATCATTGACTGGAACGGAAGTTTTATAATTTTTAAGAACATAAGAAGGAATGGCTTGTCAGATTTTTAACTTCTTCGAAATACACTGCTTGGAATGTCATCGCATTAAATGGTGCACATGGCACTATGCAATTCAGTTAAGTTTCAAACGATATTAATGTTGGGACATTTTTGGTTCAACTCAGCTTCTGTTAAACAATTTCCCAAATTTCTTAATTCAATTGTAAAGTATAAACGATTTGCAAACTTCAAATATATAACGGGGGGTGGGCGAGGTATTAGAGTGATTCACTTTGGATTCGTGGAACTGGGTTCGAACCCCATTAGCGACGGTATTATTTTAATTTAATTTCTTCTATATTCAAATTGGTTCAACCCACTAAATGACAGATATAAAAGCTTTGTATATCATGAAATATATATGCTGCGGTGGTCCAATAAGCAAAGTCAGTGACTTTCGATTTATGGATCTAAGTTCGATTCTCGATCGAGCCAAACATTTTTTGATTTAATTTCTCCTGTCAAATTGGTGATGTGAAATAAAAATAATCCAAGTAAAAGCTTCTGTTCAAAACTTTAATATTCTCCATGTAAAAGTGGCAAGTATAAAAGATGAGTATGGGTATAGAGCGGTAATGAAATTGTACGGCGATGGTCAAATAAGCTGAGTCCATTGCCGTTGCTAAATTTTTTTTATTCAAATGGCAGCTATAAACACTAGGAATATCACCAATTATATGTATAGCGGTGCCTCGGTGGTAAAAGAAGCTGTGTGTTAGGATTGTAATTATCACTAGTTCAAGCCTCAATATATATTTTTAATTTAATTATTAGCAAATTTGTTGGCCCTGAACCAGTAATTCCGATTTGCACCTCTTGGATTGCACCGTGGGCCCATTGTGACATTGAGTGCGGAACCTTAGTAGGTTCCAATCGTTTTAATAAAAAAATAAAAAATAAAAAAAAAATGAATTGCGACAAAGATTAAAATCTTCCAGGACGGGCAATAACGTTAGAGATGGTTCTGCAGCAAGTGTTACCTGTCGTTAGAAGAGGGAATTATGCGTCAATTATAAATTTGTTTTTTTTAGTAATCAACATTCCAAAAGATTTTGCCTGTATGGTACCTGAACCATGTTTTACACATGGTTAACTTTTTTCTATACCTGTTGAATCAGATTCTGTAAAAGTACAAGTTCTGGAATCAAGGGAAAAAATAAAATGCTATTACCCTTACAGATAATGTATAGTGTATAGTGATTATATAACATGAAAATATGCAGAAGGAAAAACTGACCGGTGGTATTTTTTGAATTTCGAATTATTATACCAAATGATCATTTCCTATGAAATATATATTTAGCCAAGACACATTCGAAAATAACATTCTGTTTCATGCGCAAAATAAAATTTTATTCACAATTTGATTACATTTTCGATTGTTTTATTAATTATTTAAATTAATGTTTTTACTTTTAAATTTTACGAAAAAGAGTATTTTTGAAATGTACTATGTATGTCACCTGCAAAAGCTAGTTATATGCCGGGAAAAAACTAAGTGTTTTTTCAGACTAGCAGCCCATTAAAAATATTTTCGACATATTTCGCAAATTAATTTTATTCAATTTATATATCCATGAATAGTATTTAGCAGGAAGGTATTAAACTAATGAATACTAAACCTATAAAAAGGAATATAAGTACCTAAGCTCTTAACTCTTCCCATTTTTGAGTAACACATTCTAAGACTATTGCCCTCGTTCGAGGGTAAAGAGGGTTCCAATCAAATCCTATAATCCTAAACAATTTCTATTGGATTTAAGTCGGCGCTATATATGCTGCAGAAGATAACTTCGGCCCTCGATGTGCGTTGCTTAAAATTGGTTTTTGATCTGAAATTCGATGCTGAAATAGTTGCTGCATGAACTTTATACGCCGGTTACAGTTGCAGCTGTAGTTAAAATTGGATTTAGGGTAAATTTTTCTACAATATTTTTTCATTGAACTTCATTTAATATTGGTCTACCGGTCTACCGTTCTGGGCAATGGTTCTTGTTTCTGAAAACCACTTTATCCATTTCATTACAGTAAATTGGTTTTTAGCCGGGAAAGCTAAGCTTTCGTGAAATGTATCCGATGGATATATTTTCTTTATGTAGGATAATTAAATTAGCTATTTTTTTTTAACAATCAGTTGCTTGTGAAATGAATCACGTTCCATTCTCTACTGTTAAATTTGAAAAAAAAAACGAAAACCGAACAAATGACTCTATTTTGTCTCTATTCATTTTTGTGAATGTGATCAGATGATTCAATTTTTATCATAATTATAATAGCAAATGTTTATATAAAAAAGGTAATTGTTGCTGCCATCAAAATTGTGAAAACTAGGTAGTTTTATGTTTTCATATATAACCAATTTTTGCAGGCGATAGTGGTAATATATAATACATAGAGATGTTCATACATTCGAACAATCGGAAAACAATAAAGGGAAAATTTACGAAATTGACTGACACTTTATATTTGTTGTATGTTGTTTTAGATTTAAAAAGATTTTAGTATTATGGAAATCAAATAATCAACATCACTTGCGGAAATATTTGATTTAGACAGACAGAAGGACCTCAAGAAACTTGGACCATACGATGAATATGGAGGCAACACTTATAGTTAGAGTATTTGATATCGGTGTGTGTAGCAAATGGTAGAAGAAAGGCATTTCCTACTAATGTGTATCGTTTACAGAGTTATTTAATTTTTAATTTTTTATTTTACATACAAATGTATTTACATCTTATGTGAGTTTGACATGTATCTTGGTGTGAGACTGTGAGGTAAAGGGTGCAGGTTGGTGCATTGTCATGATGGTATGAGTAATTGCAGTTGAAGTGATTGCTGTTTTAATCAGCCGTTACCATTAAAGAGCCAATCATCGGGTTTGATGTTTAATTTTGATTTAAGTTATATTAATTAAAGATATTATATTTTTTAGAATATAAGAACTTCATAGTATTCTTTGAGGGGCGAATTATGGAATTTTAGTTGTATTGGCAAGGAAAAAAACCACTGTTGGGTCTGTGCTTTTAATAATTATTATTCATTACAGTGTCTATCACAGCTCAAATATATGGAATTAATAATAACAAATTGATTTAAATTACAGGATCTCTGCCAAACTTAACTGGAAATTAATTAATTAAAGGTTGGAATGCAGAATAAAATAAATTGTAACTAATTTGAGTTGAATTTTCAGGAGTATCTCATAAGTCTGATCCAGGAAACTAATAAATTTTATTTCAGAGCCCTGTGATGCTGTTAAAAAAATAAATTAGAACTGTATCGTTCTGTGTTACTAACTATTGGCTATACCAGGTGTCTGTTAACCGAGTCAATTTCTATCAAACTAACTGAACCTATCCAAATCCTCTTTATGTTATGTGTAAACGGGTGTTCAGTGAGGCCCGTCGGCTTGGTCGAGCATTCCAATCAAATCAAATCAAATCAAATAACCAATTTTTGCAGGCGATAGTACATTTAAATTCGCATTTCAAATACCGAAAAGGTATTTAATTTGTTTGATCTTTTATCACTGTTACTTGTATATTTGGCTCTTAAACAGTGACCTTTTAATCTTCCTATGGTCCATTTACACAAACGCGTCGGTTATTTTGCCTTTTGTGCTACTAAAATTACGTACGAATATTTCACGAATACGATTTTATAATAATTTCAAATACTTTTAATTGATTGCAGTGTAAGGCAACTGTATCAGTTAAACGCATAAAACTGATTGTCCCTTCTTTCTACACAAATGTTTATTTATATTTTGTATACAAAAAAAATGAATATGATATATCCAGAGCAAAAATTTTGTAATACATAAATCCGCAAAACACCCGAACAGTTAGGGTTAAATTGCATTTAACCTAATCAGCAATTTTATTTTATTTTATTAAATTAGAATTATCATTTTCACATTAATTCGTTTCATATATAGGTTTATGTACGTGATAGTGGGTTTCTATATTTTTCTGCGTATGCACAATTTACACACCCAGGAATATATGTGTATGTACATACATATATAAATGTAACAAAAAAATAGGTTATTGAAAATTTTTATTTTATATTTGGGTGGAAATTAAAATGAAATTAATTTAATTTTTAATCTAATTTTCGTTGAAAATATGTTTTACATATTATAGGTACATAAATATATTATACATAGTTCTGTACTATGTATCGAAATATTAGTTAAAATTTAATAATTAATGTTTAATAATCGAAGGGCAAAAATAAATTGAAATCGAAGTTGAACGAACGATTTTAGGAAAGAATATGCGTTATTTGTATGTAGCTTCAATTCAGCGGACATAAAGTTTGGAAAAACTATAAGGCGGTCCTATCAGACAAACGAACTTCTACAGAAGTTTGGTCAGAAGGGATGTTTTCTGTGTAGGGTTAACTTTGCAATAAATTTCGAAATCGCTTGGATTGTGTTAAATTTAAATATATGAATATTAGTATTCTTTATGTATCTTCCATTGTAAAAATTATATACATATATGTATATTAAAAAAAATCGGTTTTTAGACGGTTAGTTGAAAAGTATGGTTTTCTGCAAACCCTGGCCGCAATTTCGAAAGAAAAAACGGATAAATAGTACATAACAGCACATTTATACGCTTGTGAAGTTTATCCTAAATTAGAATTAAACCAACAAAAACAACGTAATATGTATATGTATTAGTGAATATCGAAAATAAATGACATTTAGAGGTTTCAGTAAATTAGAGGTTTCAGTAAATTTACATTTTAGGATTTTCTTAAGAAATTGCGTATCTTAAGATTTTCACTATTTATCACAAATTTGACCTTTGATTTTATAGTTAATAATATATATTTGGTTGAAAAATAAAGAATACATTTAGATAATAAAACCTGGAAAAATGTGTACCAAACATTTGTGGAAAAATGTTTGTAGATAACATTAACAGGTTTAATTCGATTAATCGATTCATAATGTTGTCATTACAAATTTCGACCCCACAAATTTTTTCAAATAAAACATTATTTTTTATATAGCTAAAATTTAATGAACTATAGACAATTACATACATTTTTAATTTACTATTTCCATTGCTCCAATTTAATCTATAAATAATCAAATTATTTATATACGAATACAGTTATTATAGTTAGAAATGTATACATTTTATTTAAAATATCGTAAATTTATATTTTATTACGACAATTATTTAATTTAAAATAAAACATTAAAATATTTAATAGCCATATAGAACTGCAAATAATTTTTATTTTGTTTATTTTAATTTAAAAATTAATTTCAATTCATTATTATTTATGCTATTTTATTTTTTATTATAAATTTTCTATCAAAATTAAATTGATGTATACTGTCTTCAAGCACAATCGTTTTACAATTTTCCGTGTTTTTTACTTCTTAAATTAATTATTGCAATTCCTACTTTAACACAGCTCAGAATATATATTTACAAACACAAAAAAACAAAAAAAAAAATTGTATATAAAAGCAAGTAGCGTATACGAGTACATTTAACGAGAAAATAAAGTAATGTTGATGAAACTTTATATTTTAAAATGGATTTAGTTTTATTTTTTAAATTTTATTTAAAGAAAATAAAATTGTTTTATTTTAAAGTGAAAATAAATTGAAAATTTAAAAAGCTTTTTAAAGCGATGAATCAAATTTAGCACCTACTATAACTATATGTATGTATATTATGTACATATCCGATGATGTTTTGAGTGGGTTTTAATTATTATTTTTGTTTAATATTTTATTTATTTTTAGAAAAGATGTAACTCTTATTCAACAGAAAGAGGATAGTTGTCGTGAAATAAATCAGTTGATTTAACTTATCCATTTTTTTCTTGTTATTTCAATTACAGAAATGGATTTATATTTGTTGAATATTCAACTTATGAATATAAATATAAACTATTTTAGTAAAAATACTTGCTATTTTCCACAATCATTCGAGTGCATTAACGTTATCATGATAATTTCAATTAACTTTTTTAAATCAAAGATACAATATTATAACTAACTAATCTATGCTACAACGAAACTGAATTAAATTAATATTATTACTAAAATTTAAAATAGTTTTGTACTATTAATAGTATTAAACAACTGGTGTGACTGTTTCGTAAAATATTTCCTTAATTAAAAAAACTGTGTATGAACAGTAATATTTAATTAAAGATATCAAAAGGTAGTTATGCGAAATCATTTTTTAAATAAAACAAAATTTTTTAGTTATGATTGGTATTTTTTAATTCTCAATAAACTATATACATATGTTTTAAAAAAAATTGTTTTAATAATTTTTTGCAATTCAACTTATTTCAGTTAGAATTAGTATTACACGCCAACCAAATTCATGTATATGTACATATTTTACTATAAATAACTGTTTATTTAGTAAAAATTTCACAGAAATTCTAAAAAAAATTAAAGAATTAAATTTCTGCTAATAAATATTAATATGTGCGTTTCGAATGGATAGTAATTTTGTAGGTCCCTGATATATAGGTAATTTTATAATACAAACTGGTGCGTGCTAACTGCTAACATTGCCACACGCGGTAACAAAAAATTCATATTAATCTATACTATACAAAAATCTATATTATGATTCTATAAATCAAATCCATAGGTCTTTTAGTATTCAAAATATGTATATATAAATACATATGGTATATGCCATTATTGTATATTTAAGCGAAAAATTCTTGTAAAAACTACTAATGTCTCGACAGAGCTTATTGTTTTAACAATGTGCAGATGAAGGTAAATGTCTAATCAAATTTAAGAAGCCTATACGAACATTTATAATAAAAGTTATAATTACCTCTACGAGTCTGTACTAAAATCTCTCTTTAAAACGTAGTAACAATTATAACATTTCAAACCACAGTTTTAAATACTAAATCTTAGGTTGGGTTAGGTAAGGGTGGCCGTCCTAATCGACTAGCATAGACACAGATTTGGTCTATAGCTGCACCACATTTGAGTTACCCCCTCTTCACGCGTTGAACCATCCTGAGCATACCAAGAACCGTTGAAAGCCACTGGCATCGATCCGTCAGGAGCACAGTTTCCTCCTCGTCCTTATCACCGCAGCTACGGCAGAAATCATGGGCAGGCCGGTCTTTGGACATAATTTTTATTTAGGTTAGCAATAATTTTTAGGCCACCACACGACAACCCCAACCAGCAGTATAAGTTTGACCACTGAGACGTAGAGCCAGTGTACTTTGTGGGGCTCCATACCCCATTTTTGCAGGGGTAGAGCGCTATAGTAGCCTTCTTTACTTGTTTACGTATTTCGGTCTATTAATATTAGTCACACTGAGGAAGTTTGAGCTTCCTGGTAAAGCAGACCAGTTCGGATTTCTCTGCTCACGTATCTGGCGGCAGACGTAACACCCAGATGAATCGTCACGATCCTGGCCTCTAAGCTTTTGATCTATCCAGCCTCTAAGTGACCCGTCTACCACCGGGCCCGAGTGATTGCCCCCGGAGTGCTAAAGGCCTCCTCTATATCCTAGAAAGTGACCATTGAATACTCCTTGAATTCTAGTGATTTCTCAATCGGGACAATAAGGGAATGAAAAGCTGTTTCCACCGATCGTCCCTTACAGTATGCGTGTTAAGAACCCGACAGCACGCCCGGCTTGATTGAGCTTATAGATAAGTTTGATAAGCTTATAGGCCTAAAGAATTTGGGATAGGAATGAGAGCTTTTTCCCGCCTTAGATATAAATATTACTTTTACTTCAGTCCATTTTCTGGGAATGTCACAAACTTTCTAAGCTGCCTTTGAAGACGACTTTCATCCAGGGTAGAATTAAGTCAATAGTCCGCTGGATATCCGCAGAACTCGTAATGAGTTACCAAGAATGATTCTGAAGCAATCCCAGTTAGTTTTATTCCTATTCCTGAAGGGTGGTTTGCTAGTGGGTTTTGTATCCACTTCATACTGGGGATAATAATGGTAAGAAAAGGAATGTTCTTCGGACACTTTCCAGTTCAATACCATCTCCTTAATAAAATCTGAGACAAGTGTGATGTCGAGCACTTCTTGCTTGTTTTTAATAATAAAGGTTGGCTTACGCCCGATACTACATATATTTAGGTTAGCACTTAAAATAAAATCAAGGAATAACTACCCGCGCCTGTTGATATTGGTACTCCCCCAAATTGAGTGATGCGCATGAGCATGGACAGTCCCATGATGACACCTACTTTTCGTCCTTCTATCTTTGAGCCTCCGTTATTGCATTGCCCTACCTATCTGGTGGTATACTTTCTTCTCGCCAGGCTCGCTTCCTGCTGTGCCCTTTGGTTTTGAGAGGCCAGCCTGTTTCGTGCTTATGCTCTAGTTTGTGCTTTGGAGACCGGGCCTAAAAGGCTGATGTCTCCGCAGCTCTAGATTCCAGTTTTTGAGGAGTGTTGGTCTCTTTTTGTTTTTTATCTTGTTGTTCTATAATTGATCCCACGAGTAGCGGAGAAAGGAGTAGGTCCACCTGTACAGAGATCGGCAATACACAGGTGAGGTTACATGATCCGGAGGGCGCCAAGTATCCGGATACACTGTTAGAGACTGGACCCCGGTTATCAGCACGGTACGGTGAACACCTTAACCTGGCCCAGTTTTTGAGCACCGTGTTTTCGCCTAGTACACCACATAACATGGTGTACTACTTTCCCGGTGGTCACCACGGGCAGGTAACCCGCAAGCTTGTGAAAGCTGCTAGATACGGAGCTGGTAACAAGTACCAACTTGATTCTCCTAAGATAGTTTCACACCAGACCACCATACTAAATCTTACATCATACATCAATCAAGTTTATATTTTAATTTTTATTTGCACGTTGGGTGTTTCACAACTTGATTGATAAACTATAAAATATAAAAATATAAAAAATCATATTTTAACTAATTATCTCATCATGCTAATTGTTCGTCATATCACTGCTTACTTAGTGTGTCTCTAAAATCGTATTATTTTGAGTTAAATATTTATTTGTACTAAACCCAATATGCTTCTATCAAATTTCCAATACAATTTCTCACTTTGTTGTATCTCCTTAAGTTTCATAGATATTCAGAAGTAACCGCCGTTATTAACAATTTTTAATTAAGAATTTAGTTATTTATTCTTCAAGTCTAAAAAAAATCAATGTGATCGATGTAAAATATTTCAACTTTTAAACAGTACAACCAACCGATATCGACAAACAATTATTCGATTCACTTCAACTTTGACATAGCCTATAGCTAATGCAGAGCACGATAATGATAGACGCGAAAAGATTCCACAAAAATTGTTTGTTACGGCTTGCAAAAAGTTTATCCTCTACCAAATTTACCAAATTTATAAATAAATAAAATTAACGTAATGTATTGCTGTATTTGGCACGAGGTACTAAATGATAGATCAGGAAATGACATTTGGTCGGCTTTAGTTAAAATATTAGAAAGTGCCATTAAAGACAAGCCTATAGTGATGAAGTTGATATTTTTGATTGATTCTTGCGTACCGCAAAATAAAAATCTATTGAGTGTGGTGAAGCCTCGAACCGTTCTTCAGTTTCTTTTTCAAATTCATAAAATGGGCCAAACATTTTCGTAACCTGGTCATCGTAATTTAATTAAAGTTACGTAATTTAATTAAAGTTGGGCGGATTACTTCAGCACTGAATGCCACTAATGAGCCCACGGCGCAAGGACGGTTACGTAAATAAAATGTTTAAATGCAATCGACTTTAATAAGATTTTAAGAGTTTAAGTAAAACTAATTTAATTGAAGTCGTGTTAGATCGAATTTTTAAATGTATAAAGTGGCTTTTTCTTCGTTAATTTTCCTCCATTCGCATCCATTAATGACATGATGGTATACGATGTTCAGATTAATGCAAGAAGTTGATGCACAGTTTTAAATAATATTCTTGAATTGTTGATATTATTTAATTAAAAATTTAATTTAACTTTCTTTTGTACTCAATTAATTACTTTTTTATTTATATCATTACTTATTTCATTTTTATTATTTATAAATTTTTATACTGAATATAAATGAATTTCATGCTGAAAATCAAACTTAGTTGTTATTTAATATTTTCATGTGATGGACATGAACTAATTTGCCTCGAAAATGAATTTATATTTGTCAATTTTTCATGGAAATAGGCAGTTTCTTGGGAAAATTTTAATTTGGAAATGGTCCCTAACTGTATTAGCATTTTAAACAGTAAATATTTAAATGTTTAAGTAGGTTTAAAACTTTACTTAACAATTTTTTGTTTTGTGCAGCTAGATAGTGACTGGTGCCGCACCAGATAAAATTGTAAAAAATAAATGTTGCATTACTACATTTTTGTAGTTATCAATAATAACGCGCCATTAGCAGTCAACAAATAGTATAACGTTTAACAAAATTACCTGTAACGTTGGAGCCAAATGTTTTTTTACTTCTGATAAGCCTTACTTACATGTCGAACAAAGGGCCGATTCATCCAACGAGAGGTTTAACTGTTCGCTTGGACTCCCTCTCGTATTTTTTAATGGTTCAAATTTATAAAAATTTAAGTGTATGTAAATACATCCTCAAAACATAACTAATAAAACTGGAAATACCCTTTCTGCATTTGGAAGTTTAACCATATATAATTTTGGCCGGCTTGGTCGCTGTTCACAACTATGTTTAGCTATAAAATATATCATTACCTCAGGTTTTATTAACTTTTTTAAATCTAATTTTATTTATGTTTAATCCATTACAATCTTTTTAGGAATAAATAAATACATAATCAAAAATTTAGCTAATCACTTTTTGCTTTAAATTTAATTTGATGATTGACAGCAAAAGTGACTCTTATAATACAATCACCGAAATTTCATCACCAAAAAGTGATTATTACCGATCACATTCTGAAAACCTACCCCTTGATTCAAGTTTTATTCTTTAATGAGATTTTAATTTACCACGTCAATATCCTTGAATGATCGGAAACAATAAAATAGATTGCGCGTAAATAATCAAAAACGCAAGAGATTTTTTCTTCTCTCTGATCAAAGAGTTGTAATAAAAAAGTCCGACATGTCAGTCTTTTAGTAGTTTAGTATAACTACCTTCGCTTTCAAAGTTATTAAAATTATTCGGTTTCATGCTGTATTTTTAAATTTGAAATGTTGCAGTTGCATATGTAACATACATTACTACAAAGACAATACCAACATTTTAATAAACATTTTGCACAAAATCCAATTAAATTGTTTAATTATATTTTTTTTTTAAATTTCAGTACCGCAGGCGGCACAGCATCGGCTAAAATAGATTGAGTTTCTAAAGGCAATTACTGGCCCCTTACTGAGTTAACAGACTATCTTAGACATTCTGAATAAGCCAAAATGAAACGTATGAATGAAACGTTCGTGAACCATCCAGCGTACTCGCTGAGATCATGTACCATATCGGGGATCTTCTTCAGATCTCACTGAATTATTGAGATAGATTACATTTTCTAATGAGACTAAATTGAATGGACCATAATTAAGATTGGCATAATATAATAATAGCTGTTATTTACGAAGATGAAGTTTACCAACACGAGGCGATTTGCCAGTATCGTAAATCATCTGAGTGAATAACAGCCAATATTTAAGATCGACAAATAATATTGAAAATATTTTACAATCAAGTCCTTTAAATAATCCTAAAATAATTAGCGCCGACTAGGGATAGTTTCAAAAATAAGGGATAATTTCAAAAATGAATAGCAGTCCACGATTAAGAGCAACCATTACACGGATCAATATTAATGTCATTATACTAGTAATGTCAATATCTCTTAACTCTGCATCATTACTATACTTAAACACTTTTCAACATTGCACAATAATTTTTAATGACATTAATTCTATCACGTCACTGCTTTAGAAATCATTTTTAGCATTGAATTCACAAAAAAATGTGAAGCGAAAACACGGAATAGCTATCTTGCTACAGGAAGATGTTTTGAAGATCTGAATAAGTGAGACATGAGAAATTTTTATTTATGTCTTGCAAGACTACATAAAGATACATATTGCTTTGTTTAAGGTGTATTAAATAAACTTCAGTTTTATTGTTTTTTTTAATTCTTTTTTTGTATTATGTTAAACATCGTAAAAGATGATTAAGGTTTAAAATTTGTAAACAATGTTTTAATTCTTGGATATGGTTCAAATACAGCAGACTGCGATGAATTGGTATATTTAAATGATACTGTACTATAATTGCTGATTCCTGGTGATGTTACGGTCTATTGCCTGTCATATACGTTTATCTTGGCTGAATGTCTATGGGGAGTACTCAGGTTGAGCTCAAATAATACGTCGTTTATAAATATTTCAGCCAAAATTTACAAATTGTAGGTATATTTCCGTCTCTTCCAAAAACGTACTTTCGAAGAAGCTTACTGTAGGAGACAAGCGTCTCCTAAATTTAGAGGATTTTTGGTTTGTGTTGGTGTTGGTGTGTTTTGGTGGTGGTAGAATCGATTATACATGCACAAGTGTTTTCCATTTTGTATAAAAAATCAATAAATTATTTGTATTTTGCTCAGTGGCGACAATCTAATTTTTTCAAATTAATTTTTTATTTTTATTTTTTTAAAACTCAAGATTTTGCAAATTTGCATTAATTTTATAATACATAGAGGGCAATTGAAGCATATTCCCATTACAAATTCCCGCAATTCATATAATTACAAGGGTTTTTATATAGCATCGTTTTATTGGCAATCGTTATCGTGTACTATTCTAGATTTGGGGAGCTTTTGCAACAAAAATCCATAAATTTACCACAGCCTAGCTCGCTACAGACCATAAACGAAAATTTTCCATTGTAGGGGAACAGGCGTTTAAGTTAGACGTAAATGTAATGAAACCCTTTGCACGGATAAACAGATAAATATCTTACTGAAGCTCGACATGTTTAAAATAAGAGATTCTAAACAGTTCACGTGGTTATCGAGAACGCTTTCGGATTTGTAGCAACCAGATTCGGCGTTTTTCAAAAATTATTATGCTTTGAGCCAAAAAGACCGTATGTTTTTATTTGGAGAATTTCCTAATTAACTAAAATAATAAACTATACTTGGCTCCAAATAATACTGGCAAAATTTACAAATAACTTTAAATAGAAATAGTACATTAGATGCGATTATAACAATGAGGGCAAATGGAAAATTTAAAATTTTTGTTTGTCTAAAATAAAGCGATTCATTTTGTTATTGTTTATAAAATTAATTAGTAAGTAACTACTATATCTGATTCATTCAATAGCACATTACTATTCACTTGTCCAGAAACTGAAGGGCATAAAAAACGTATGAATCTGGTGCATATACCTGATCCGTTCCGCATCCTGATCTCTTCGACGACACAATTTTTTTCAATTCATTCCGGTAATTTGACCCCACAGTATTTTTTTTTGTGACATCCATAAAAGGTTGGACTTGTGGTATTACATAGGTCAGGCATATCTTTCAATAAATCATAGAAGGGAATAATCTTCGATTTTATGCTCGATTCCATATGCTTCTAATGATTGCTGATTGTTCAATTGCTAATCCAGATATGTCCATATCGCTATCCTCAATTAATAAATATATGTCTATATCACTAACTCCAAACTCATTTTCTTTAAAAATAGTAACTTAACAACCCCTCACTAACTCACTATACTTTATACAAAACAGTATAATTATCAAAACTGACAAGTGACAACAAAGTATTGAAGAGTATAATGAAATTATGCGAACCCTATACACAGACATTAATAAAGACAATATCCCCACCACGCATCAGTAACGATGTCACAAAATGAATAAATCCGAATTCACATCATTACCGGTCATCAATATTCAAATCATCACTTTACACGATCAATATTAATGCCATTTTAACAAGTAATTAATTATAATGATATCCATTAGTCAATATGGATATCATTATAATTGAAAACACAAAAGTACAATGAGTATATTTCACATAAGAGAGTCGTGGACAAAATTCCTTCATTTGGTCAAGTTTCCGTTTTACATGTAAATATTTAGCCACCGGTTAAATATCTTGCTTTCCAATTTCGATTAATCGATTTTTAATTTAAAATTTGAACTCTAAAAATGTTAAATTTTATTTGATCTATTAAAAATGAATTTGTTTATCAAGTTCCTAAAATGAGTTGAAAGGTAATAAATTGAAGAAAATTTTTGATTAGTTTGATTTGATTAAATTTATTTGATTTATAGAAA
This sequence comes from Tipula unca, assembly GCA_951394425.1. Classification (NCBI taxonomy): domain Eukaryota; kingdom Metazoa; phylum Arthropoda; class Insecta; order Diptera; family Tipulidae; genus Tipula; species Tipula unca. The sequence continues at coordinate 55,107,145 of OX596381.1, read as the reverse complement.
ATACACTTTTATGTATATATCAGAAGTGATCGGAACTATTTTTTAAACTAAATTTTATGTAGAGCTTACATAGAAAATTGTTATAGGAAATTTATATTCGAATATTTCCGTCGGGGCAAATTCTCGATGAATTTTGAGCCTTTTCAATTCAACTTTAAAATTTTATATAACAGTAATTCCAAAGTTATGAAACATTTCCATTATCAATTTACTAATAGGAAACAAGTGCAAATATAATTTTAACAAATTTATTAAATTAAATTGTAATTATTAATTTTGCAACGAATTAATTTTAAGCCGGCGATTAATTACTAATTAGCAATATGACTGGATGTGTTTGGATGTATTATTTTAAATCAATATTTTGTGCCAGCATCTCCCAAGATGAGTTTATTGACTTATTTAAGCTATAGCTAATACGTTATAATGGAATAAAATAAGTTTTATTTCAAGGTTATATAAGTTTAATTTAATCGTGTTTCCAAGAATAAGTTAATTACAGATAGAAAATTGTTGTATGCACTAAATAGGATAAGATTCAAACAATTGATACTGAAAATATTTTGTGTTGTGTATATTTAATTTTCCTTTTACCGGGTTTTCAACTCTCTCTCTGTACCATAATACGACGGTTTGTTTGTATTTGTATTGTGTATCGTTTTATTTTTCCCTCATAATATTTGTTGTTGTATTGTTGTGTTGTTTATATATAAATAACGGAAAATTTTCCCCAGACTAGGGAAAAATAAAAATAAATAAATAAACAGATACAAGTGGAATGAGGAAATATTTTTATAGTATCAAACAAGCGCCTGTCTAACAACCACGTGCTGTTTAACAACAGTGGTGTCGAAAAACAAAACAATCAGTAAACAAATAGGGGCCAATATTGAATAATTAATTTTTTTTGTTGAAATTCAATTTAGCTCAATTTTTTATAATTAAGAGACATATTCTATGGTGAAAAATAAGTAAACGTATTCAAAATGGCGCTCGAAAATTGGTACAAAAGAATTGAATCAACATTTTTTACAATTCAAAATGAAAATTTTATAAAATATAAATGAAAAAAAAACTGTTGTCATACTATTTAGTAAGATGGAACAAGAAGGAACATTTTTATTTTCATTTAGCTCCGCCTTTGAAAATCGACAGTAAAATTGGATATTTTGTTTTCTTTTATTTTTTCGTTCTGGTTTTTGTTTTATTTTCATTTTCCCTATACTACATACCTACTATACGTTTCGTTTTCCATTTGATTATTTTATGTATACATTATCTACACATTGTTTGTGTGATTTTCTCGTGTATATACACATTTTCATGCTTTTTTCTCAGTTTTCTCGTTTACTACATGAAAATTGTTGTAACGGCAAATGAAATACAGAACGAAAAGGAAAATGAAAAAAAACGGAAAAATATTAAACGCCTCGTAGTGGTCGTTACCATAATCGTTGTTTTAGTGTATAACCGGCTTTTGTGTGTTACAGAATATATCACTTTGCAGTGGGAAATTTTTTTATATTTTTGCATTCGAAGAAATAAGAAAATAAATTTTCGAAAAGAAAAAAAAAATTTCATAAATTTTTTCCGTATCGTGTGTGAAACAAACGCGCGAGTGATAAATAATAAATTTTTGTATTGTGGGAATTGAGTGAATTTTTAATAATTTGGTGTAGCATTATAATTTTTTGAAATAATGAGTGAAATTTGAATAAATTATTATTGGTTTGTGTTGCTATTTAAAAAAAATAATTGTGTTCACAAAATAGATGAAAAATAATTGAAAAATTATTTAAATATTTTTGTGATATATTAGTTATTTGGTTTAAAAGAAGAAAAATTATTGATTTACCAATTTATATTACCATAATTTATGTGTACCTACATATATACTCGTATATGTACATATTATTAAAAAATAAAAAATAATCATAAAATTATAATTGTGGTGTGTATATATTTGAATGAAAATTAGTATTTTCTCTGATCTGATAAAAATTTAAAAAGGGCAAAAGAAAATAATTTCGTGATACATGTGATAAAATTATAAGTTATAACAACAGAAATTTGGTTTTTGTTTTTTTAAAATTACTAAATTATAATAAAACGTAAAAAATAATTGTGATTAGATCTTATTTGATAAATTATTTATTGCCACATTAATCGAGAAGGTTGGTTTCAAATTATTGTACATTTGTGTTGTGTTTCTAATTAATAATTTCTAATACTATGCTTAATAAATATTTTCAAACCACCTGGTATAAGCTCGTTATTTATGTACATATTTAACCGTTTATAGTTTATTTCATATGTGAATCGAATAAACAAAACATAGTTGGTTGTAATATTATTACCTTTTATATAGTATTATGTATTATATATAGGGGAAATTTTCCACGTTTTAAAGTTTTCATGGAAATTTTGTGGGGTTGTTTTGAGGTTAGGTGTTAAATTTGCTGTGGTTGTCGTGTGATATGAATGAGTTATTATTCTTTAATACACGTTGTAATTGGTATGATATTATTTGTGGTTAGTTTATTTTTGATTCATTAATTTTAAATGTGCGCGTTACATACGTATATATTATATTAAATACATATCTGGAATTTTTATATAGCCCACTGATTGATCTGGTTTTGCAAGTTTGACATAAATTACCATGATTTATACAACAAACAAGAAATTGGACACGAAAATGAAAACAATGAGTGGGAGATTCAACGAGTTTGATAAACTAGGACTGAATCCGAACAGTTGTAAAATACCTATATTTATCCTATATGTTTAGGCTATTTCTATTTTTCATGTAATAGTGTAATTATAAATGTAAAATGATCAAATTTCAGATATCATATTTCATAATTTCCCCAAACAGGTTCAACGCAACTTGCTTTATCGCCAGTATTTATGATTTATAATAACGCAGGCTAGTATGGGGTAGGTTAGTAAATATTTAGTCTGATAACTTTATGGATAAGTATACAAAACATAATTTTATTTTGAACACTAGCATGTTGGTATGCTGCATATACAGTCAATGATGGTCGAGAAATGACTAGCCATGTACATTGTTCCGAACAGTTACTGAAATTTATGAGATTCATGCATACACTGTTTGATTAAAAAGTACAATTCAATTACTGTGTAAGTAATGCTGGCCCAATTCGCAAAGAATAAATTTATTGGTTCAGATTAAATAAAAAATATTACAAAATTTTTTTATTACATTTTTCTGAATTTTATTTACATACATACAGATAATCATTGAAGGAGCACGTAGCTATAAAAAAGATCGATAGATATACGTGAGAACATCTGTTCACACGGTGTTTAACCTTATATGTAAATGAATTGGTAATCATATGCAACAGGCTTTTATTATATGATAATTGTTTACAATAATTTTATCGAAGAAAAGCAACAATTTTTCATCGTACATAAAATTTGAATATAATATTTATAACACATATGTGTAACGAAAAATGGCGTTAACTCTTAAAATGTATTGTATATATGTACAAACTTCTTATCTATAGAATTAACCTTAATCTATTTAACTAATTCGTTTTTAATTAATTAAATTATATTTAATTTTTGAAATTATATAAATTACATAACTTAAGCGGCTGATAAGCCGACTTGTGCATACATTTTTTTAATTTTATTTAATTTCGAATTGCACGTTAAATTGAAAAAATTACTAAATGACTTTTAGAACTACCAGGTTTCCTCCTCCTATTAAACCTTTTACATAAAAATTTCGAATCCGAATTATTAATTTTTGTAAAGCTCCACTTGTTTTGAAAATTCTGCTTAACAATTGAAATTGTTTGAGTAAAATTGCTTTTAGAATTCTAATTTTCGGCTACGTGACCCTAATTTGTAATTATTTACCTAAGCGATTGAATGGTTAAATTTTTGATGCTTGGCTTACATAAATTCTTTGAGCGAATAAATAAATAATTATATTGGCTGTACAGGTTTCACTAAAAATTAATATTTCTGTGAATAAATAAATTGTCTACGCGAATTCTGGTTTGAACCAATCGACGTTTCTTAACTACTGTCTATAAATAATCAAATTAAGTAATAATTTGTTTAACAACCAAAATCTACATTTTGGGTATGCTGTGTTAAACACCTTTAACTTTTTGTCTTGTACAAAAAATCACAAAACACAAAAAATTATTGCGTATTTTTTTGTTTTGAATTTCCGGCAGGCCTGTGACTCGATCAATCGAGAGAGTTTGTGGTCTGCCCTGGAATACCTAGGAATGCCAACAAACTTGGTACGACTATGTAGGATGACAGTGACGCAGTCTCAATGCTGTGTTAAAGTTGAGAACAGGCTATCGACAATTTTTGCAGTTAACTCGGGTGTTCGGCAGGGAGATGCTCTGTCCCCAATACTCTTTAATCTCATGTTGGAGTACCTTGTTCGTAAAACTGAAACATCTTAGCGCAACAACTTATATCGCCAGTCCAATCAGGTGCATGCATATGCAGATGACATTTGCGTGGTTCGACTGAATAGCAACAGAGTGAAAGAAATACTCCGCTTGTGGACTTTTCAGCTTCAGTTGGACTTCAATGGCACACCAGATTTTATTAGTGCCTTGTATCCTCTAAGGCCACTGCAAAAATCTAAATACTTATCAAGTGCCGTGAAGCTGAAGCTTTACAAAGCGTTGATCAGGCCCGCTGTTATGTTGGGATGTGAAAGTTGGGCGCTGACGGATGAGTACGAATGATGGCTCCTTACATTTGAGATCTGATGAAGAGCCCCTATATTGTACATGAAGTAAGATCTCAGCGAGTACGCTGGCTCGGTCATGTTCTGCGTGCTGATCCGGAACGAATTGTGCAGCGATCTATGAAGGAGAGCCACCATATGCTAGGCGCAGAGGTCGTTGCAGGCGACGATGGCTCCACGATGTAGAGAACGACTTGGCCTCTTCAGATTGTCTTAGATAGTATGAAGACCATGCTCAGGATCGAAACCGTTGGAGCCAAATAGTTGACTCAGTAAGGGGCCAGTAATCGTCTTTAAAAACTGATTATTGTTATTTGTTTTGAATGACTTGTTAAATGTTTTCCACAACATAATTTGTAACTAAGCAGATAAAAAGTGTGGCATTTTTATTCATCACTTTTATGCCAAATTTTTAACTTTTTATGCGGTTAAATTCATATAGACATACAAAGAAATACATTCTAAAAATGATAAAGAAGATCTGCCCCCAATGGTAACTAAAGTTGACAAATAGTATATTTTAATATTTTTGACACAAATCCCATAATAATTTTTTCAAAATGAAAATTTGAATACTGTCTTTTTCTTGAATGAATGTTAGGAGTATTTTGACAACCGTTTTGCAAAATGCTAAGGGGGTTGTCTGTACTCTGAAATCGTAGTTGAGGTTGGCCGAAAATTTTATTAAAAAATAATATTGGGCCTGCAGTACTTTTAAAGTTGATTTGCCAAAATTTGAATTTATTTTGCGAAAGAGTTCAATTGGTATGAAAAATGTTGAATTTAGAGCAAAACAAACCCTGTGCGTGTTTCCTCGTTTTTACACATCAACTTCAATCTAATGCCAAAAACTTGACAACTATACGAAAACAAACTAAATGTCAAAACACCGTTCAATTAACTTTTCACAGTTCACTTTTCTGAAAACTAATTTGAGTATGTGCTATTGTACTCACAGTTCGACATTTGTTAACCAGTTACAGTCCTTTATAAGAAAAAGTTAACGTCAATGGTCATGACTAGCTGTGTTGATTGCATTGAATAAAACATGTGCATTGAATCGATTCCAAAAGTATTTCACAGTAAAAATTAGAATTTACATGTTCCAAAATTAGTCTCCTATCATCAACTATATTTAAGTGAACAGTGGCAACATTTTGAAACACTAATTGTGAATTGTGGTAATACAAGTTGAATTCATTTTGAAAAACCGATTAAAGCTCTAGGGAGCGTAAAAAAGTAGGGTGTACAGCATGCAAAAAAGAAATGCAATACTCCTAAAAGGAGGATGTATGGCCACTTTAGCTAAGACTATAAGTATAGAAAAGTTCGTCCGATATGCCAGCAGACTGCAGGCGAATATATTTCAACTCCAAACTATAATGTTGCTGTTGGGGTTGGTACTTATATAATAGTCGTATACGTTCATAATATGTATACATATAAGAGAAATCAAGCATTTTATACTACATTTTCAGTTTGATATTTTCACATCCATTAAACCGTAAGCACCGTGTGCTTCTGCATGGTGGTGGGGTTGCTTTAATTATAGCCGTTAATTTCTTGTATTGTGACTTTTTACACGAAACTTGGAAGTTGCGAATAAAACTGATTATAAACGACTATATATAGAGTATATTAGGGCTAGCAACCAAGTATGATTAGGGCAGGTGAAAAATGCCAATTTTTCAATGTTCGTTTCAATAGTTATCAGACTCAAAGTAAATTATTCTAGAAAATGTTTCAGAAATATGTATGTACATAAATCCACTCCCTGCGAGTTTACCGCATATTTCGGTTCGAGTTTTCTCGACTGTAGAATATTTACTATATTAAATTACATTCTGTTGAAGCTGATGGTATTCCTAAGGTTTATTAAGCTATTACTTCCGATCATTGGCCCCCAAAATATCTTGATCATATTAATTCCTAAAAAGGCTAAAATGCACTCTCTTACCGCAAATGATGTTCCTCCAATTAGCATATTGCCGATTTAGTCTGAAATTTTTAAAATATCCAATCCTAATGTTGGCAGCTCTCGAAGATAATAAAATAGAAAATCGTACGGTCGCATTGACACGTTCAGCTCAAAATATTCAAAAACTTAAAATTCTACACAAACATGTGGCGGGTGATAATTCCATTTTTTCTCAATAATGTTTTTAAGTGCACTTAATACGACAACTTCTGAGAAATTAAAAGTCGTTTACATAAAGTACTAGATTTTCTAACCAGTGAAAGGTGCATGACACATTATAGTTGTAGAAACAGAATATCGAATGTGGCAGCATATACGCTTGGTGAGTGTTTTTGGATGTCATGAGTACGTCAAAAAAAAGACTGTTGCAAATGATGATATCCGAATCAGTATCGTCTTTAATTATTTACCCGTATATTGAAAATTAATTGTTAGCTAATAGAAACCAGAATAAAAATTTTACTAATCCTAATATTTTTACAAGACTCCAATTTTATTCTTATTTATTTTGATTTTGTTGACAGATTAGATTTTTTTTTATTAAGGATTTCCCGTTTATATCTTCTTGTTTCGTTTTGATTTTATTTTTTTGTTTCGCTATGAAAATAAATTTCCTCTCATCTGTCAATAAAATACTTAGTAAATTTTTTGTTTCAGTTTTTTGTGCATGTTTGTTATGAAATATTTTGAAGGATAAATTTGTTTTGTTTTTTATATTTTTTGCTTTCAGAGATAAATTTATGTGGATTAACAGCAAGAAGATATATAAGATAAAACAACAAAAACCAAACAAAATATTTAAGAACTAAGAAAGGAAACGTTTCTTACTTTCTTATATATATATACGTATATACAAAATATATAACATTTTCTTGTATTAATATTTTTCTCGTGTTGGTGGTTGTTGATGGTTGTTGGAAGTTGAGAAAAGCGGGAAAAAAAAGAAATCTTTTTTAAAATATAGGAAAGAGGGGGTTTTGAATTACTTGTCGCCAAAAATAAGACATCTTTGCGAAGGATATAATATTAAATTGAAAATTTATTTATTTAAATTTTTCATTAATAAAAGTGATACTTTGAGTTTTAAATAAAATAAATTAAAGTATTTGTTATAAGAAAATAAAGAAAAAGAAGAAAATTAAAATATATACAAAGTGCGATAAAGCAGAAAAATTGTGATAATTCATTATTTGTTATATTTTCTTGAAGTGCGTAGTGTATCGTAAGTGTTTCCCCTAAATATAAAATAAATCTAAAAAGAATACAACGAAAAAAAGTCGATATTTTAAATCGGTCAAAAATAACCTCAAACGCGACACCCGACGCGAGCCCTGTGGGGCTACGCTTTGTCGGGCTTCTTCCTTGTGCTGTTTGGGCACCAAAAGCCCCTAAGCCAACGATTAGCTCAAATATACGGTCTCAAGCATTACCATATACTGTACCACAAACAGTTATCAAACGAGTTCAAGGTGGTGAATCTTGTCGCTGCGCTACACAACAATTAATAAGACCACAAAATATTCCAACTGCTACAGTCACATCAGCTACCATTAATCAACCGTCGATTGTACCGGGTACATTTCATCCTATACCGCCACCTGTCCAACAACCACAACAACAAACACCCATTGCCATACAGCAAAATATAACACCAGCTGTTGGATCGTCTATTTCAGCAAGTCAAACAACACAACCAAACCAAATGCTTCTAGTACCATTCGCTGTACCGGGATTTGTTCCCTCAATCCCGCAACAAAACCAACAAAATGGAAATACTAATGCTAATCCAAAGGTAAATAAAAAAAAAATTATTTAACTATATAATTTACATTACATTAAAATTCCTACAAGATTTAGAATTATAAAATTCTAAAAAATATTTGAGATTCGTTTTCAGGTATATCTTTAAGAAAGTGCTTTATTGTATTAGCAACTTTCACCTTGAACTAAAATTTTTTATTCGTTCTTCTGTATAATACAATACATAAACATACGTTTTTTTTAAATAACACGATAATACTCCCCAATGAATCTTATAAAAATAAATAAAATTAATTTTATTTTCTTTGAATTATTTATTACCCAAGTTGTTGCAGTTCTTTTAAAATACGAATTACAAAAGAATAATAAAATAAGTACTTTTAAAGGATATTAATTTGGTTTACGGCTTTTTCCACCGGTTTTATTTAGCAGGTTTAAATTATTTTAGGTTTTTCAATATTAATCACAAGAATATGTTCGTTTTATTTTTTTAATCCGGCGGATAAATATGTTATCTCCACTGTTTATTAGAAAAGATCGAAACCGTTGGAGCCGGATTATTGACTCACTAAGATGACCTAAATTTGTACCTACAATTACAGGTGTTTCGGTATACCATAGTATGTTGGATAATATTTTATCAGGTTCACATGATATTACAGGGGAGTACAGGGGATTTTGAACGCTACACTATGAGTATGTTTTTTATTTTAACCAACACGGATTTAACCTATATTATCCTGCCCGTAAGTCCCAATTTGGCCATGTATGATATATCACATCAATCTTTTAACTTGGTATGAAAGAATTCCAATGGTACATGTAGAAATTTAATCATACGAGAGTTAACTTTTATAGAAGCGCATTTGGAGAAAAAAATATTTGTTGAATGCCCCTGATCTGCAGAACCACCTAAAACGGAGCTGTTTCCGTAGTACGATTGAATGATTAAAGTGATGGTTATGATAAATAATTCCATTTTCTATTTGGCGTAATGCACAGTTTAGATCCTAGAAGAACTCTATACAAAAGGATTTAATTGATAGATGATTGCCAGGCGTTTATCACCGCATATATTCAAAGTTGAAGTAATAATTGGCTCGCAACTATAAATTTTTTTCACTCCTAACATACATATACTTATATATGATTTGTAGTTTCAAATGATTCTGGTTTTGATTTTACTTTTAGCCAATTGTGATGGCATACACAATTATTAAATGTATAGCAATTGCGAATAAATTATAGTCGCACAAGTTCCGGAATGAGTTCTAAAATCGCGAAAGACTTTTTAAATTTTAATACAGACAAAGACTTCCAAACAGGCCATTATGATATAGGAACAAGGACACTCAAAACCACTACATATTGGCATGGCAGCCCAACTATCATCAACATCAACCGATGAACTGGATAAGATAGCCAATCAAATTTACGGTTCCATGTTTCCCAACAAAGTTCCATAAACGAGCTCCATCAACCATAGCGCGTTAGACGTTGCCTAGGTCATTTAGCAGCTATGGTAAACCGACTATCTGTTCAGTCCTCAATCTTCACGATCACGTTCACGTTTCGGCGGCATAAATCAAAATTGACAAATTGGACTACGAGAAATGCATTTTCAATTACTGTCAATCGAGATCTTGTCGAATAATAGGAAATACATTTGGAATTTTAACTGGCCGCTCGAGAATTTTAAGAATAAGCTTAGACACTCTCAGAAAATATGGATAGAATAGAAAAAGTATAATCAACAATGACCCTTCAAAATAACAACTGAACCAATTGGAAGCAAAATGAGAACTGACACATATATAAACTGTTCGCAATACATTTTTGATTTAATATTTTTAATCACACGCCAAGGTAAAACTTATGACTTTTGCATCATATAAAAGAACTTTTGAAAATATAAAAATAAATATTAAATAAATATTGTTCTTTAATTAAAGAAGCCAATGATTACAATTATTAAAACTTTAATATCCAGTTCAAAGGATAATTGTGAAACTATTTTTCAAAAAGATCATCTTTTCATAAAAGGACTTTTAACTTGATTTTTAATTAAAGAAGCCAATGATTACAAATATCAACATTTTAATTTCCTTTTGGAGGAACAAATAAATGTTTTCACAAAGCTCCGTTTGTCATAAAAGAAGTTTTATATCAGATGGGAAGCAAATATTTGTTTTTTAATTATAAACACATTTTAGATAATTACAAAAATCAAGAACTTAATTTCCAATTCGAATGACAATATTGTGAAGATTATTTTGAAAAAGCTCAACTTTTCATAAAATAGCTTTTAAAGAAAATCAGGGGTAAATAAAATATTTTCACTTTTGTTTTAATTAAAGAACCAGATAAGTGACTACAAATATCAAAATGTGTGTACTTCTAATGGAACAATATTGCAAAAGCTTTTTACAAAAAACTAAACTTGTCGGATTGGAATCTATTTAACAAACTATTTTTATTTACTCTTTAATCAAATAAGCTTGTTACTAAAAAAGCTCATATTTTCACAATAGATCGTGCATGTTGGATTGAAAAAAATTAAAATGTTTACCATTATGCTTTAATTAAAATTTCCAATTGGAAGAGACTGTGAAACCTATATTCTTAAAAAGCTTAGATTTTCATAAAAAATTTCTTTTTTTTATGTCGAACTGGAATCAATTCAAATAAAATAAATACACTTATCATTTCATTTAGAGAAACAGATAATTACAAAATAGACACACAGCAAAATATTTTTTCAAAAAGTGATTTTTTTCATAAAAGAGCTTTTATGTTGGATCGCAATTGAATAATAAATGGACACGTGTTATTTAATTACACAAGAGATGATCAACAAATATTAAATTATTAATTTTCAATTAGGACAATTGTGAAACTTTATAACAAAAAGCTCATCTTTTATAAATGAAGTTTTTGTTGGATTGTAGTCAATTGGAATATTAACACTTTGGGCTTTAACTAAATAACTGATAGTCGCAAATTTCAAATATAAGTTTTCGAAGTGGAAGGGCAACTTTTTTTTTTCAAAAAGCTCTGCTTTTAAGAAATATTTTTTATGTTGCAGCGGAATCAATTAGAATAATTACGCTTGTTCTTTAATTTAGAAGCAAATCATTATATTTTGAAGGGCAGACATGAAACTTTTTTCAAAAAGCTCATGGTTTTATAAGATAACTTTTATGTTGGATCGGAAACAAATATTTGTTCTATTTAAATAAACTGATAATTGAAAAATCTAAAAGTTGATTTGAAAAATAATGTGAAACTTATTTTTAAAAGCTTAATTTTTCAAGAAACAGCTGTTATGTCAGATCAGAGTGAAATAAAATATTTACACTCGTTTTTAATTATAGAAGCACATGATTACAAATACATAAACTTTTAGGACAATTGTAAAACCTTTCTTAAACAGTTCATCTTATCATAATTAAAACGTTCAACGACAATTGAAAGTTTTTTCAAACAAAAAAAAGCTCAAATTTTCATAAAATGAGATTTTTGTCATCAAATAAAATTTGATTTTCAATTGGTAGGACCAGTGGTCAAATTTTTTATCAAGAAGCTATTAATAAAATAACTTTAATGTTAGATCGCGATCAATTAAAATATTTACACTTGTCGTTTAAGTGGACCAAATAATTCACAAATATCTAAATTGTAATTTCCAATTGTGAAAGTTATTTGCCAAAATCCGATTTTGAACCATTTACTCGGCGAAAAGCAAGGTAGAAGAAAACGAAAATTGAATTGGTGCTCAATATGTTGATATTTAAGATCACCTGCCACCTTCGTTAAACTTTAAGTTTAACTGTACTCGTACATTTGTTGATAATGTAGAAAAATGTAGTATATTTTTAGCATACATATTCGAATAAGGTGAGTTTATTCCCTTGAATTTATGACTCGTAACAAAAAGGAATAAACTTTAGAAATGAAAAACTAATCTCGATAATGGGTCTATGCATTCTATAAAAAATTTTTGAAAGTGCTAGAATTAGTGTTAAAAAGATTTATGTTGTGCCACTGAAAGTGCTAAATTAGTAACAGTGCTCAAATTATATGATAAGCCATTACTAAAATTCTATGCGAAATAATAATTTATTTGTTTATGCTTAGAATAAACTGGAACACTCATTTACTTATTTTGCAGTAGAATGCTTGGTGCTCCATCCTTCCTAATTTTCGGATGGACTGTATTATTATCCCAAAATTGTTAATTCAATATTGGTAATAAAATATTATATTTTTGTTAAAACTAGAACGGTTTTTGTAATTAATTTCGTAATAAGGAACCCCCAATCCATAGATTCGGAAACGACTACAATAATATTTTTAAATAAATATTTTTTATTAATTGTTGTATTGTTTTAGTTTTTTCATTTATTATCTAATATTCTGCATTTATAAAAGTATATTCCATTAAATAGAATGAATTTTCATTTTTTGTTTCTTGTATTTTTTAATAATTTATTTTCATTAAAAATATTTTGTGTTTTCTTATTGTATAAAACTAAAATTTCAGGTTTGGTTTTTGCCTCGTCGACGATGGTATATCCACCTTAAATATTGATAGAACGTTATACGTCAGTCCATTTAGAAATGTCAATAATTTATATATGAACATAGGTATAACGTAAACAAAAAATAACATAAACATAAAATAACAACAACAGATACATATAAACATAACATTTTTTTATAGTATAATTTTATTTATTTACTTGGTATGTTCATACATATATGTTTGTTTTATATGATCCTCTCGTATATATGTACATACACACACACTTACCGAATACATGCTGTCAACAGCAATTCAAAAACATAAAATAAACATAAAAGCTCTAAAGGTAATTTTTAGTATTTTCTTTCGTTTAAAAATTTTATTTAAGCTTTTTTCTATTATATACATTCTGTATTCCTTATTTTGCTTTTGTTTAATGGGTAAACATAAAGACAGGACTATAGCTGGCTATATAGGAACATTATATACATATATACATATATGTTTTTTATGATGATTTGCAAATTTAATGGAAGCATGTTATATATAGTTTTTTGTCTTCTGCAATATTTATTGTTATTGATTGTTGTGTAGTGTTTTTCCTGTCGTTGGTGATTTAAAAGGGTTGTATTAAACCCAAACATTTGATTAAATATGTATATGATGGTGTATCTTCTTCTTAATATTATACATATACCACACTTGAAGGATTAAGAATTATATTATTTGCTGAGCCCTATTTTAGCTAGAATTTTATACATACATTTAAAGTAAATAGAACTCCACTCCGTTTTTTAATACCCAAATCTACGAACTAGCAACAGTCTTAAATTCAATCTCTAGCTATTTAATTAAATATTTATTTAATTAAATAGTACATATATATATATGTATACTTATACATATATAAAATCGGCTGTGATAACATTTTTCAATTTAACAACCACATAACGACTGATTTGTTGAAAAATCGCTGTTGGTGGTTTTAAACATTAAAATATCTAGAGGAGTGTTGCACAGCAAAATTATAATTATACTGTACATAAAAATAATAAAAATGTAGAGAACTTTGCAAATAATAATACAATTACACAAGTATAGTTGTTCATGAATTTTAACATTCACGTTTTGCTTTCTTATTGTATAAATATATAATGTTTAATTTAATTTTTTATTTATTTTCGTTGTTTTGTTTTTATAAATGTATATTATACATATTATTATTATATTATTACTATATTATTACATATTTGTCTAAAAATGAAAACATGGAAAACTTTTTAAAAAGTATAATTTTCCATTAGAAACGTTGTTTTATGTGCTCGTTATAATTCATAATATTATAGCTTGTATTAAAAAATATTTTACTGTATAGCTTTCTGATGGTTTTTTTTCTCCAAAAAATTAATTAAATTCGCATACATTTTAACTCTTGACATTATTTCTTTTTTGATTTTAAATTTTATTTTATTTAATATTGTTAAATAATAAAAATGTAATATTAATAACCAAAACTCTCATCAAGAATTAATTTTTAATTCATTTTTATTTTGTAATTATGTACATAACTTATATACATAATTTGTTAACATGGTTTGTAAAATGGCACATCCAACTTATTATTATTTTTTTAACAGTATGCAGAAAATCGTTAAATCTACAGCTATAGCTAAAGTATTTAGGGTCTTATCTAATAATGATGGCACAGAAAGTAGCAATTGGTATTTAGTAATATACAAACATAAAACCCAGGAGCTTTAAAAACGATGAACCTGCACGAGTATATTGTGAACATTTATTAATCAGCAGTTTTAATTACATTTATATGTATGTATATTACATATGTACATATACGGATGGTACCTACTATGTATTGAAAAACACTGTAATGTTTCTCTTCAAACCATTTCCAACCAATCAATTTATTTTTAGTTTTTTTTTGTGCTGCATTGTTATGTCAATAATATAAAAAAATACTCAACACAAATAATTACAATTAAAAAATATAAAATTCAAAATGTGTAAACGAAAAATATTTTAATTAATAATGGAAATTTTTTTTTTATTAAAATAAAATTATTTTATTAATTAATTTTAAATTAACACAAAAAAAAATTAATAATAGTATTGCATAATTTTTTTTGCTCTTTATTTTTTGCATTGACACCGATTTTTGTTCAAATTCATGCATTATTTCTGCTTCGACAATATAAATGTATTATTAATTTTATGGTACATCAACTATGCTTGTAACAATGGCTATTTGTTCATCATATAACAGTATAGGGTGGATTGAAGAGAGCAAAAGTTCAAACGGACTGGTATCCATTCTGTAAAGAGCACTTATATACTATTATCCTTAGAAGGTTCAACACCCTCATTCATTAAACTGGTTAAGTTCCTTCCACAGCTCTGAAGGATATTGATCTTGGATCTGCATTATGACTATGCCTTAAACAGATCAATCTTTTGCTAAAAAAATGAATTATAACTGATTTTTCGCACCATCAGAATCTATTTAAACCAGGTTTAATTTCGTTTTTATTGTTCTAGATCTAGACGCTACAGCTATAAGGTATTCCAACGAAGACGAGCATTTAATTTTATAATATAAATTTCCTGCCACTAAAAATAAAACACCCATAGTATTTAATTCGAATCTATTAACAGGCCCGAAGAAACTACCCTACTTTCATATATTACAGTTGTGTTTTGAGTAACGTCTGTTTCGTGAAGTTAATAATCTGCATTGAATCTGTTTATATTGAG
Source organism: Tipula unca (assembly GCA_951394425.1). Taxonomy (NCBI): domain Eukaryota; kingdom Metazoa; phylum Arthropoda; class Insecta; order Diptera; family Tipulidae; genus Tipula; species Tipula unca. The sequence goes on along the minus strand of OX596381.1, from coordinate 55,091,356 downwards.
AAAATACTTATAATATTACTGGTACTTGCGATTCTTACAAATGACAGTAATTATTTTTCTAATGATATCTGTTAATTAGATCTCCTTTAGTTATGAAAAAAATCTCTGTTGTGGATATAGCCCAAACCCGATAGCAAAGTTCAATATAACAAAGAAAAACAACAGCAATGATTTCTGACAATATTCTAATTGGTGTGAAGGCGCGGTGCAACACATATTTTCTTTCATATAAAAAATGTGAAGTTCGGTTTATTTGTTCAATTGATGCTGAAATTGAGGTTACAGTGCTCAAGAAGCTTTATATGCAAAGTACACCTCTTTCTCTCTTTGTAAACATTATAAAATTTGTAACTATTCCTGCGTACGCTTTAAACAGTTAAAAATTCCAGACTTAAATAAAGTCAATGCGAATCGCGACAACTATGAGCGGCCAATTAAGCAAATGGCAAACAATTAAATCAGAAAAGAGACGCTTGCGGCAATTCTTTGGGTTTCGCAAAACACGCGACGAATGGAAGGTCGAGCAGCTGGCCAAACAAAAAATGGAAAACAAATCAATAATGTTTGAAGTTAAAGAGACCAATAAACAACAAAGAAATGATAACATATAAAGGAAACTAGATAAATTTGTCGATAAATTCTTGTGTCAAAAAAATTAAATTTACATATTTAAATTACAAAAAATTATTGATGAAATCTTAATAATTGAGCTAAGTGATTTCTTGTTTGTTTTTTTGTTGACGTCCAAAATCCCAATGTATATGGGGTAAGAAAATATTCCCTTATCTTATCAGATAAGTGCAGCATCGCCTTAAATTCACTACTTTGCACCTGATATTTCTGGTAGGTCGTTCGAAATAAAGTACGAATTGAAGGTTCTGCAGCCGTGGATCTTATTTGGCGACCAAACGGAAACATCTATTTACTTCTTGTCCTCGTCACGTATGCATTGTAGCATCATCGATGTGATACAATAACGATTAATGTACGTCGATCGTATATTTTTGCTGATTTCCATATAAAGATAGAAACCGTTGATGCAGCTAAGTGTTCAATTCCCGCTTACTAGAAAATCATAACTATTTAACCTAAGTTTATTAGGACTAATTTTCTGGTAAAATACCTGCGAAACGCTTCGGCTTTTTCTTCCATTGTTAACATTCTTACTGCATTACTGAGTCTATTTCATAATATTCATCAGCTTTGTTAAATAGTATGTATACAAGTAGGCTATTCATTTGTTATGGCATGGGCCAAATAAAATCCTGATGACACATTTCCAGACCAAAACTTTGGCCAGAATAATTTTTTTTATGTATAACTATTTAAATTTTACTTAACAAAAAAGTCTAGAATGAGTTTTTTACATACTAACTGTACTCGTTGTATATGGCAAAAAATCTGAGATGGTATGGATTTTTTACGCTGTGTTGTCAGAGGTATTTTACAAAAATCTTGCGATGAACTTCTGGGAAAACTTCAAAGGGGCTAATGCCAACTTAGTGTTTTTAAATAAAGGTCAAACTGAATTAGTTGAATCATTATAAGAATTTGTGTTAATAGTAATATTTAAAACTTATCTTTTGGAAAAGCATTTTTACTAATATATTTTCCCAATGTATTTGGAATTAATTTTAATATTACGTTTTAGATTTGGTGTACATATTAGGTACTAAACTAGTTCTAAGCCGCGAAGAATAATGTGCGAATTGATCCACAAAAAATAAAAGTAAATTTTATAAAATTGAAAATAATTTTGTTGATGTATTGAATACAATTTTAAGTGTTAAGATGAGTCACAGCTTTGGAGTATTCGAATTGAATTATTTTAAGAAAATTAGATAAATACTGGTAATATAATTTGATGAACTTTTATTTTTGAACATATACATACATGTATATGTATATGTTATGAGATATAATAAGAACGCAAACTAAATAATTTGTTCATCAAACATTTCTGAATTTTTTTTATACCATAATTTCACAATCAATGTACCTACTCCAACCTATTTTTAGATCTTTATTTTATATAATTTAAAATGTAAAAATAATTTGTCGACATTCTAATTCTATTTGTTGACATTTTTTAAACATGAACGCATATGTCTTTGTAATAAACATTGCATTTATAATATATTGTACGTTTATAGATTAAATATTGTTTTTAATCCCAAATTAAAGACGCAAAAATTTAAGTCCAGTGCCATTTGATTGTGCATTAAATCAATGTTCTTTATATGATTTGTTTAAATCCACAGCTGCATTTATTCTTTTTACGAGTATACAACATCAAAGAACATTGCACTAGTTTATATTCAGTCGTATTATGTCTATTTACATATTTCTGTAATGTGTAGCTATTTTCAAATGTATTCAATTTTATTATTAAATTTTTAACCTACTTATTAAAATTCAGGATTTAAAGAATTATACTAAAAAAAAAAAGAAAACATTTATCGACAAAGAAATAAAACTTCTTTGAGTCACATTTTATTGGATTTAAACAAGTTTTTGAACATTTTTTTCAAAATTAGTTTTAACTTGATCTTAAACAATAATTATGTTCGTTTGACATTTTGTGGTATTCATAAATTTATGTCTTTTGTTTAATAAAAAATATATATGTATGTATGTTTGTTTGTAAATTGGAAAAACTTATGCCCATGAAATCGATATAGTAATGATACTGGAGCAATTAATATTAACAATATTCATAATTTAAAATTATTTTCTGGGCTTTAAAGTTCTTTCACTAAACTTTCTGTATTTTTTCAGCTGGTGAAATTTATTTTGTTATTAATTTCCTAAAACTTTAGTTACACTACACAACACATTGAATTCGACAGTTATCTTTTGTTGAACTTAAACTGTAACCAATCGTTCACATATTAATCTATTTACTAAGAAGTTTAAAAGAGAATATTGTCAGAAATCATATTTCAACTGTTTCAGTAAGATTGCTGTTGTTTTTCTTTGTTATATTGAATACTTTGCTATCGGGCTTGGGCTATCCACACAACATAGGTTTTTTAAAATCCGTCAAGTACCAAAATTTTCCGACGAATTTGCAGTTTTAAGAGGAGGAGGAGAGTGGCGCCCGCATCGTTCTAACCGTTTCATTCAAATTGCGTAACTAGATCAAACACGCTGCACAATGAAGAAATTTAGAATTTCGTCCAAATTCTCATTGTTATAAACTTTTAACAATAAATTTCAGATTTTCAACAAATTACAGAATTTGAGAAAATTTTACATGTTAATAAAATTTCATTTTTTTTAAATCGTTTAGACTTTAGATTCAGATGCAAAGCTTAATGAAATATTAGAATTAAATAAACCGTGTAATTGTTTTAAAAAGTAAAAATAAATAATGTAGTTCGATTAAAATTAATATTTTGGGGAAACATTAGTTATTAACTTTAATTCTAAATTTATGGTCAAAATTTAATATTTCATCAAAATGTTGTGCGATAAAATTCCAAGCCTATTCCAAGCCTTCCATGCACTTCGGTGTGTTTTGATTGATATATGCAGGGTTTTCCAATAAGAGAAATCAATGAATCTTTATTTCATTGTAAAGAGGAAGGTATGCCATTAACATTTGAAAACGATATCAGTCAAATGGCCTCCACGGCTACGCTTGCAGCACCATATCCTTTTCATGAAATTTTCCATAACCAATTCGCACATTTGCGACTGTATGTCCTCGATAACTTCATGAATTCCATCTTTATTTAAGGTCTTGAATCGATTGTGGAGCATTGGCATAGACCTTATCTTTCAAGTGGCCTTAAGAAAAAAGTCTAAAGGTGGCTGATTTTCTGAGCCCCAAATACGACAATTCTGCTTATTAACGTATAGCCTCCGAGGTGAAAATAGGCCTCATCACTGAAGATGATTTTTCGATGTAAATCCGGATCATTTTGATGCATTTGAAGGATCTAATCAGCGAAGATACGAGGTTTATGGTGATCAACTGGCTTAAGGTTTTGTGTTAACTGATCTTTAAAAACCTTAAGACTTAAGCGACCACCACGGTTTCGATTCTTCACATCGCTAACTTGTCCGAACAGCTGAAATTTGTCCACTTCACGACGCCCAAAACGTGTTTTAGTTTCGCGAACTGTGACTGCAAAATTTTCACAATTTTTGTAGTAAATTTTAACAATTTCAATTCGTTGTTGAAGCGTATATCGTACCATTTTTAGTAATGGCGTAGTTTTTACTTATCAAATGTCAAAAGATGAAAGCTTCAAAATTGACAGCTGCCCAAATAGCAGGGTATTCAAAATGAAACCCCTTATTGGAAAACCCTTTAGATACATTGGTTCAAGAACTAAGTATATGCATCCAATGAGGTTTCTATAAGTGACAATTGAACGACTGGATACAATAAAAATGAAGTACTTCACTTACAAATAACGTTTTTGTTGCTAAAAACTTACTGCATCAATGTGAAATGATAATGTTAAGTGAGTTGTAAACAATAAAGTCGATTTCAAACTGTTCAGTAGATCCGAACTATATAATAAGATCTAACAACTTTGGTGCAGTGTGATTAACTGGCTACTGATAGTATTAAACACCCACCATTGGTGTACCTTACCATTGGAGTACCTTACCGGGCCTATTGTTGAATTTTCAGAAAAATCGAATAATTTCGTAGATTCGGTGCAATCTGCTAATCTATTCGATTTGAAAAAAATCATAAATCTGTTTAAATTTAACCGTCTTTTTCTGTCAACAAACAACCTGCTGCTCCAAATGGTGAAAAATTCAATGTATTATTTGGACACAAAGTATAAGCAAATTTGTTTGCCGCATATGGTTCACAACTTGAAACTTTCATGCGCCATCATGAGTGTCAATAATATCGGACCAAAGCTTTTGCGTTTGCACTAAATTAAGATATATTGCGGATTCGACATTGAAAATAACGCTTTCGGTGATCTGCATTACAAATTACAATACTGTAATGCCAAATATTTATGAAGATTCGGTATCAGGTGTCATGTCAGTCCAACCATTGATAACTTTTTGGGAGTGAAATTCAATTTGAACAAATGAGCTCGACCAGAAATAATATGATTCGTGATTTTTTCAGTAATAGTTATGAACGCGAATGGGCTACTCGTTGTCTCGCATCCATGTTTCACTTGCTGCTAAGTAATCGCATCTCTGAACCATTCAACATGTAACAATTCCGCCTGCGTGAGTCCAGCAGGATCCTGCACAATAAAGTTTTTTTTGACATGGTGGTACTGTCCAAGTGAAAATATTACGATGTCAAGTGACATCTATTACAAATAATGTGAACTATTTTACTATTAATGTGAAAAATTCGCCTGTTGACCTCAACGTGATAATATTATGAATGAAAATTATATGAACCGACCTACGATTATATGAACCGACCTACGAGATTAAACGTAATGGGGCTTAAAATGTCATGAGGCTTGTGTATTTTATCTTGAAAACATATTTATCGCTGATTCTATATTATTGATTCCGTCTTATATAGTAACACATGAAACATAGCAAAAGTTTACTGCAAAGCACAATGGAAATCAAGAAATATTTCATAAATAAAATGTCAATAAACAAACCAACCAAATCTTATAAACGAAAAATGCTTTTAGCAAATCAACTACGTTCTTAAAAAATTCATCGTGTTTTGTACAATTTTTTAGATACAATGAAACTAATGTTATGCGCGGAAAATCATGAAGCGCCCACTTTCATCCGATTACAAAACACTAAACAATTTAATAGATTTATTGGTTCAACTTGACGCAATCACAACAATTATACAATAACAATAAAAGAGTTCCGAAATTTGAACAATTAATTTATTAAAATTTACTTTATAAAAATGATTTTATGTACTTTAATATATAATTCACAAATATTAAAATTAATTATATTATATATATTTATGTGAAAAAATAAACTTATAATTTATTATGATTATTATGCTTATTAATATTATTAATATTATTTATATTATTCATTATTAATATTATTTATTATTAATATTATTTATTATTAATATTATTTATTATTAATATTATTTATTATTAATATTATGCTGACCTTACCCGACGAAAGATGAATCCAAAAGAGAAAGAAGTGACAATTCGTCATAATTATTTACAATTTACAATTATTTACAATTTGTTTTGGAGTAGATTTATAGCATTATAACATTGTACCAAACTTATGTAATGCATAAACGAAGTCAATGCTATAACCCTTTCGTACGAGTGGTCACATAACATCTCCCCCCGTAGTCTTAAGATAGTAATCTTAAGTCTGAACGAGTTCAGAGAAAAAACTAGTAAACTTAACTAATAAAATGTAGATAGTGAAATTACAAAATATAATTCAATCAAATGTTTGCTTAAATATCGTATTTCACAATGAAATATTTTTTTTATTAATTAATATAGTAATAATAATCCATTTTTTTTTTAAATTTAATTCATAAGAGTGTATATTTGGTTATGTTTTTTTTTCTTTCAACATTTATCTACTTATACAACTTACGATTCAGAATTTTCGTGAAAAGGTTTCAATCTGTTGTTATGTACCATTTTAGTTGAATTTCCAATTTTAATCGAAGTATTTTCAGGTGAATTTATTTCTTGGACTTCATAAGGACCTAGCCAATACTTTGATAATTTAGAATTTCGAGCTTCGTTTTTCAAACAAACAAGATCACCAACATTATATTTAATTACTTTAGAATTTCTGTCGTAATAGACCTTAGATTTTTCCTTAGACTCAAGTATGTTATTTTTAGCAATTTCAAATGATTGTTGAAACTTGAATCTGAGATCAAAATAATAGTCATCATAATTGTACACAGTATCACGAGAATGGGTAAGAGAACTAGGAATCTGCGGTTTACATCCAAAAACCAGTTCGAATGGCATGTATTTAGTGGAAGAATGAGGAGTAGTATTATAGCAAAATATAGCAAAAGGAACCCATGAATCCCAATTTAGTGGATCCTGTGTGCTATAATGGCGTATATAATCCATAAACGTTTTGTGAGATCTTTCTAGAGAACCATTTGATTGTGGATGATAAGCTGTAGTATTTATCTTTTTTATTTTAAACAATTTAGCTATTCGTTTAAACAAGGCACTCATGAAATTCGACCCTTGATCAGTAAGAATCGATGATGGAATACCGAAAACGCAAATAAAGTTTTCGACGAATGCTCGAGCAACTGTTTCTGTTTCTTGGTTTGGAATCGGTACGGCTAATGAAAATTTTGTTAAATCGTCTTGCATTGTCAGTATGAATTTATTATTAGAATGAGATGGATTCAAAGGACCAACAATATCCAAGAATAATTTTTCAAAAGGACTAGATGATGTAGTCGTGATTTTCATGGGCATTTTGTTCGACAGACCAGATTTGTTCGTTTGACAAGATTTGCAATTTTTTATTATTTTGGTTACTTGACTTAACATATTTGGGAAACTATAAAATTTTCGTAGTCTATTATAAGTTCTGTAAATGCCTTGATGACCTCCAGAGAGACTGTGATGAAATTCATGAATTACGGTTTCTATTTCAGATTGGTTTGTCAATTCAACGATATCTCTCTTATCGATCGACTGTTCGTTTTCAGAATTGTGACCTTTATCATCAATAATAGTTTGCCGTAATTTTTGTGCTCTAGTTAGTACATGGACATTAGTATTTACATCAGTGGTTTTTATCGGAATGCGGCTTAAACAATCAGCATTCGTATTCAGTTTTCCTGCTCTATGTATGATTTTAAATTGATATTCATCTAGTTTAATTCGCCAACGCGTGAGTTTTGAGGACGGATTGGTTATACTACATAACCAGACTAAAGGTTTATGATCGGTGACTACAACGAATTCTCGTCCATAAACATATGGGCGAAAGTGATTAACGGCCCAAACAACAGAAAGCAATTCCTTCTCGATAGCTGAATAATTCTTTTCTGCTTTGTTCAAAACACGGCTAGCAAAAGCGATTGGCATATCCTTACCATCTATCTCTTGAGACAGAACAGCACCTATGGCCAAATCACTCGCATCACAAGTAACCGTAAATTGTTTTGCGTAATCGGGTCGCGTTAATATTGGTGGAGAGCAAAGTGCATTTTTCAATTTGGTAAAGCTTTCTTCGCAAAATGCATCCCATTTGTATACGACGTCCTTTTTTAAAAGATTAGTTAGCGGTTTCGCAATACCGGAAAAGTTTGATATAAAACGTCGATAATATCCGGCGAAACCCAAAAAAGACTTAATTTCTTTAGGGTTTTTTGGAATTGGATATTTGGTAACTGCTGTTATTTTATTGGGGTCAGGTTTTACTCCTTCCGGGGTTACAACATGACCCAAGTATATAATTTCCTTACGAAGGAACTGACATTTAGTTGGATTAACTTTCAAATTATGGTTACGAAAGCAATCAAAAACTTCTCGGATTTTCGAATTATGGTCAGTTAAATTACATCCGTAGACAACCACATCGTCAAGGTACACAAAGCACTTGATACCATTAAGGCCACTCAAAACACAATTCATCAGACGTTGGAAAGTCGCCGGAGCGCCTTTCAAACCAAACGGCATTCTTGTAAAATGATAGTGCCCAAAAGTGGTACTGAAAGCAGTTTTATCTTTGTCTATGTTGTCTAATGGTACCTGATGGTAACCGTCAGCTAAATCTATTGTGCTGAAGTATGAACTCTTCCCAAGTTGATCCAAAATGTCCGTGATATTCGGAAGAGGAAAACTGTCGCCTATCGTGATGTCGTTTAATTTACGATAATCGACAACGATGCGCCATTTCTTCTCATCCGTATCCGATTTTTTGGGAATCACTAGTAGAGGAAAATTCCATGGTGATTTACTAGGCTCGATTACGTTATTTTTGAGCATTTTAGTAATTTGCGAATCAATCTCTGATCTTTGAGATTGCGGTAACCGATATTGACGAACATTGATTGGACTAGTATTAGAACTAGTAGGAATTTTGTGAGTAATAGTCTCGGTAACCGTTAGTTTATCACCAGGCAAGAGAAAAATGTCGTTATACTCTCGACATAAATGTATAATTGAAGACTTTTCTTCAGAATTCAAGTTATCAACATTGATACTGTTTTCTAATATGTCTAGCCTATCCCCTAGGTAATCGTTTTGTGATTCAATATGGTAAACATTATAATTTTCTAAAGGATAAAGCGTAAGAGAAAGTTCGGTAAATTCAAAAGGTTCCTCCGTAGTGTTTACAATGCTTATGTAACTAGAATTAGTTTTGCTTTTAATTAAAGAATTCCCGATGTAAATTCCTGGAACTAATTCTTTCGAACAACACAGATAGTCCTTATTATCCTTATCACGAGAATTGAATTTAACCAATTTTTCAGATCTGGGTGGAACAAAGTTTGAGTTAGCATGGCACAAATTTAAAGACAACATGCTTTCCTCAAATGGAATTTTGATAGAATTACTCTGAAAATCAATATGACACTTAAATTTGGATAGGAAATCTTTTCCCAATATACCGCAACATGCTATCGGAAAATCGTCTTTCACTATGTGAAAACGATGGGCGATTTGAATTGAATTAGGTAGTTCAATTTTTGCATCACAAGCAGCAAGTGTTTCCATATGATCGTTTGAGATACCCTTTAAACAACATTTTAATTTAGGATGACAAATAGTATCTGGTTTGATGAAACTCTTTTTGATTAGACATATGTCAGCTCCCGTATCTACTAACAAAAATAGTGATTTACTATTACCAATATCAAGTTTAAGATTAACATATTTTTTATCTAAACTTGAATTCGTTAGTAAAATGGATTGGGTGTTGGAGCTTAATATATTATTAGACGGAATTAATAAATTTGAATTTCGACACGAATTTAAAGTTGCTGAACCGGACAAGTCGCATCGTTCTTGATCGGTTCTTGAAAGTTTTCCGTTTGTTCATTTATGTTATTTAGATTTTTATTGGCGTTAGCTTGTCGTCGCTTAAAGCAATAATTAATTCGATGGCCTGGACATTTACAATATGTACAAATATAGACTGGTTTAACAGTTTGATTGGATATGTTAGGTAATGTCTGACCTTTAAATGGAACATTGGAATTTTTAAATTGGGCCATATGTGAGCTGGATGGCTGTGGACCTTGTGTTTTCGGGAAACTCGAAAAACTAGGTTGGTTAGAAAGTGGTCTAGGGTTCCTAAGATAACATGTAGATGCTGTATGGCCTAATTTGAAACATATCTGACATTTTACCTGTTGCCTAGAAGAACTAATAGAGTTTCTTTTTTGTTTGTGAAGTAGAAAAGCTAATTCTTCCTCGCAGGCTTTAGCCAGAGATTCTTTTAAGCTCGAAAATTGACATGCTTTGACTATTAATTTTATGTGATCATGAAGACCTTCTTGAAAAGCTCGTAAGGCGGTTTTAGAATTAATGCTTTTAATGACTTTCGCCGCATCCTTGCCTTCTGCACGAATGCAAGCTTCGTTTAACTTAGACAAAATATCTTGAACACGACGGGCATATTCTTTGACAGTTTCATCCCGCTTTTGAGAAATATGTACAAGCTCCATTTGCAAGTGTTCACATGAATATAACTCAGAAAATTCGTTTGTTAAATCTAATTTTAATTCATCCCAAGAGGTATATTCATTGTATTTAAAGGTTTGCTCGAATGCTAAATCTAAAAGTTTTGATTTTAGTAAATCTAGAAAAGGCTTAATATCCCTTTCGGCGGCACCTTCAAAAACCGAATCACAACAAGCAATAAAATGTTGTAATTTAGTTGAATCACCGTCAAAAGAAGGGATTAATTTTATCGCTGTTTCTAGTTTAAATGGCATGGTTTTTGACTCTTCTTGACTTGTAACTAGAGAAGTATCTAATGATATTTTACACGATTGTTCTGAAAATTCACAAACACTAAGATTGGAAACCTTTTCGGTTATTTGATCAATGGCATAAACAAGATCTTTATGTAAACCTGATTTTAAAAACGGACGCGATATTTCACTCATATGATTGAAAATTTACATATTTATAGGAAACAATTATAAAACCCGAAAGCAAACAATCGAATTATAAATTGAAATTCCACTAACCTTTACAATTAAAATTTTTTTGTTGAAGTGGTATCCTAAATGTAGTGTTGTACAATTTCCGCAATATAAAATGACATCAGGTTGTATAAGGTTGAATGATTTTTGTGTATTTTATTGATGACTGGAACCGTTTATTGTTGTATTGTGTTTGTGATGAATCAATATGATTTGTTTTTGTTTTTGTGGACGGGCTTCGTCTTCTTTCTCCCAATTTATGTGGAACAGGTTACTGTTGAGCGCATGATATGGTAAATTTGATGACAAATCATAAGCGCTATTAATTAGGTACTGCTACTTTATGATTATTTATGATCTTCACACTCAATTAGGAAGTGCGAGTAGTAAAAAAAATTATTATAAAATTGTTTTTGATGGTAATTAATTTGAATAAGAGTCAGCATAATATATAAAAAAAATTTTTATTAGAATTTTTTATTTTGTTTAGTATTTTTTTTATGATTTAGTGCCAAATTACAACAAAGTCTGATTATTTTATAAAACTAAATCAGATTTATCTATAAGCTTTGTTTAGGTATTACTGCGTTCATCGAACTATTTGAAAAGATAGGTAAAGCTTCGCTTTCAATTTGCATAAACAAAATTTTGTTTTATTTTTGGTTTAGAATCCGTTAGCATTTTTCGACCGCGGGATCCCACCGCTGCCACCAATTTGTTATGCGCGGAAAATCATGAAGCGCCCACTTTCATCCGATTACAAAACACTAAACAATTTAATAGATTTATTGGTTCAACTTGACGCAATCACAACAATTATACAATAACAATAAAAGAGTTCCGAAATTTGAACAATTAATTTATTAAAATTTACTTTATAAAAATGATTTTATGTACTTTAATATATAATTCACAAATATTAAAATTAATTATATTATATATATTTATGTGAAAAAATAAACTTATAATTTATTATGATTATTATGCTTATTAATATTATTAATATTATTTATATTATTCATTATTAATATTATTTATTATTAATATTATTTATTATTAATATTATTTATTATTAATATTATTTATTATTAATATTATGCTGACCTTACCCGACGAAAGATGAATCCAAAAGAGAAAGAAGTGACAATTCGTCATAATTATTTACAATTTACAATTATTTACAATTTGTTTTGGAGTAGATTTATAGCATTATAACATTGTACCAAACTTATGTAATGCATAAACGAAGTCAATGCTATAACCCTTTCGTACGAGTGGTCACATAACACTAATATTAAGATACATATCTTACAGAATTTTAATAATATATATATATATATATATATATATATATATATATATATATATATATATATATATATATATTATATATATATATATATATATATATATATATATATATATATATATATATATATATATATATATATATATGTTGATTTTTTTATCATTTAATTTTTATTTTAAAGCTCAAGCACATTTATCTGTAAATAAAATGTTGTTGAAAAAAGAAAATTAATAAGAAAAATTGAAACATTAAAACATGAAGGAAATTAAATATTTTGATGACATTTTTAGTGATGATGATGTTATGTATGGTTAAATATTAAGTGGAAATAAATAGGAACCAAAACCTTTTTCTTTTCCTTTTTTATTGTGGTTTTGCTATCCAGCTGTTATGTGGGTATCCTTTTTTTTTTTTTATTATTATTATTTTGAGAGCTGAAGTAAAAAAAAAAATATACGTAATATTATTTTCTGTTTTATACTTAATCCATTTTGATATAAAAATAATACTGTAAATGAATAGAAAATAAATAAAACAGAAAACATTTTTATCTTAACAACTTTACTTAAAGGAATCTTTGAAATTGTCAATGAATTTTCTTCTTTTTTACTTTTGTATATAAGTATGTATACGTATATACATTTCAAGAATATTGATTAAGGTTTTATTTATATTTGTACATGGGAAAATGATAAGAAAATAAAATAAATAACTAATGTATTTATTTTTCTTATCAATGTTATTTTCAAGGTTGCTTTCTGACATGGTTTCCGGTCTGAGAAACGGATAAAAGTTATTGAACATATGTGTGTCTCGATCTTATAAATTGTTTTTTTAAAGTTATAGTTGAACCTACAAAAAGTGTTCAACAAAGTTAAAAAGCGTTTAGCAAAGGTTAAATGAAAATTAGTATTTGTATGACTTAGATTATAGTTTAGCAATGAGCCAGTAGTTTAAGATCTAGTATACAAAATAATCGTCCAAAAATATAGGAATTGTTTCAAAATTAAAAATGTTCTAATTTCACATAACTTTTAAATCCGAAACAGAATATTAAATCTGGAACAAAGTGACTCCAGGCTTTTCAAAAATTTTACATACTTTAACGTAAAATTATAAATTAAATATATATGTTGATAAACTTTAATTATAATTAATAGTTTATAAAAGGTTATTACTGGCCCCTTACTGAGTCAAGAATTTGGCTCCAACGGTTTCAATGCTGAGGCTTCGTCTTCGTACTGTCTTAGACAGTCTGAAGAAGCCAAGTCGTACTCTCCACCGTGGACCCATGCAACGACCAAGGTTGATTCATATTATGCACACTTACTTAATACTACTGATTTTGATATTGCAGATCCCATTAAAATTAATTAATGAGAGAGTTATTAAAAGTATTGAAGACAAATAACTTATTAAAAAAAATGTGAATTAGACATTTAAACATGCAGAATTCTAAATCTACCATTCAAACTATCGTCTTCAACGACTTAAAGTATACTAGTTCCTCCAATATGATTAATTTACGTAACGGATATTTCAAGCAAGCGTATATACGATGCGGATAAAAATTTGGGATTTTATATCCGAATTTTCTGATCGGATGAACAAAAATCATTAAAAAACACCTCTATTGTTTCCCTTTTAAGCCGAATGCTTAAATAGATGTGAATAAATAGTCATAATAGTTTATCCGCAATTCCACACTCTCAACAAATTGAACCACTGGAAAAGTGAAATCAAAAAGTGTCCTCTAATGTAAATTTTTCCTTTATAGTTGAAATATTTTTCGTTCTGTTCGAGGCATTTATTTTCGATGATGTCTATATTTTGATCGTTGGAAAATGTTTATTCATACAGTTCCAATTTTATGAGAGACTAGCGATTCTATGAATTTTGGAGCCAACATTCCAGAACATTTCTGCAATATATCATCTCGAGCGCAGTTCCTAATATGTATAAACTATTATATTTAGGGTTATTTCGAAGATGTTAACGATAAGCTCCTCGTCCTATATGCTCATTTCAAATGGCAATGTAATATCTCTTTATTCAACCTTCTTTTCGTTAGTCCAATTAAATTTTTGAAAAAGTTATTTCAATTTGGAGTACTCTCACCCTTGCTGTGGCTCATGGTTATCGATGAATTACTTGTCAAATTACAGTGACCTGGGTTCATCGTGCAGAGCTATGCGGAAGGTCTCGTTTTGACAGTTTCTGGTAAATACATGAACGTCTTATCTGATCTGATGCAGAACGTCCTTAATATAGTGGAAGTTTGGTGTCTTGAATAGGGGTTGAACGTATATCCCTCGAAAACTGGTCTGGTTGTATTATCCAGACGTAGAGACAGTGCTAATATATCTGTTTCTACTCTATTTGGTAGATCAATTACAAGGACAGAGCACGTCAAACACCTAGGCGTTGTTCTAGATAGTAAACTCTCCTGGAAATTTTACCTTGATTATACAAGAAGATATTTGCTACAAAATTGTATTGCCATTGCTATCTTTTGGCAATGCAGAAGGGCCTTAGAAAATTCGTAGGGTCTAACCTCCAAAATGATGTTATTCATCTACGAAATCACTGGTTTTACCTTTACTGTAGTATGCAGCAGTTGTATGGTGGCCAGTTGTTAAAATGACGTGTTCTGTAGCAAGGCTGGATGGACTGCAGATGACAGCCTGCAGGGCTATAACCGGGGCTATGTCGTCTACTCCCCTTCTTGTTATAATCACATATTACATTCTTGGTATGGCGTGCTCTGCTGCGTTTCGACTGAGATGCATGGGGACATGGAATGCCTTCGGTACTTGTACGGGTCATAGACGGATTCTTAAATAGTTTAAGTCACATATTCCGAAGGTTGAAATGTTGAATGACAGGCTATTTATATAGACAGTTATCCGAGTCGATAGTTTTTTTTGCGGATGGCTAGCAGAAGTTAGTGCAGGTTTTGGTTTCTTTTGTCCAAAATAGGACTCAGATTCTCGGGTAGTCTGGGTAAGTTTAATGCACGGTTTTTCAAGCTGAATTAATTGCACTTACCCATAGTGCAATTGATGCGATTAAGTTTGGTGATTTAGGCAAGGATATTATTATCTGCAGGAATAATAAAGCCGTGCTCACTATACCTTTAAAAACCCGTTGAATACATCTAAAGTTGTCAAAGAGTGCAAATACTTCATTAATCTTCTTTGCTTTAATTCGAGAGTAAGGGTCATGTGGATGCCTGCGCGTTGTGGCGTTGTGGGAAATGCGGTTGCTGACTTTTGAGCGAAAGCTGGATCGCGCAGTAAATTGCGTGGGCCAGCAATACCTCTATCCTTCAACGGTGGTTAGGACGCTATTAAGAAGTTCGCTTAAATTGAACTGACACAGAAGTGGCTTTCTACTCCTAGCTGTCGAGAGGCAAAACGGTTCATCATTGAACCCAACGTGAGGGTCACTAAATATGTGTTATTCTTAAGAAAGAGCCAACTCAGAATTCTGGTTGCACTTATTACGAGCGGATGTTAAATGTCTGACTGGCACTGCTAGAGATTAAGACGTTCGTGGCTACACGAATGTTTGATTCTGCAAATGATGTGGAATCATTCAGTGAATTGACACAAATACGACCAGGAACGGTAAATGTGATCTAATCCAAATGACTAAAAAGCCCGTTGATTATAGTAGCGGATATACGTGTCCAATATAGTCTGAAAGTAGTGGGGTTCTACCAAGATGGAACAATAGTGTGGTTCCATCAGATAGTCTGACAGTAGTATGGTTCTACCAAGATCAAACATTTCACAGTATAGACACAGTTTTTGTTTCTCTTTTGATAGGGCAAGATAGTCAAAGGCTCTTACCCATGTCTTAGACTCAATTTATTTAATTAAAGTAACCAAAATAGGACTTTTATTATGTTATGTGAACTTAACATTAGTCATGTTGTAAATTTCTCGTATTAAGAAAGTTATAAACAAATAACTCAATAAACGGTCAAGAATCTTTGGCTAATTAATTTGTTGGTAAGATGCTTTAATATAACTGTGTTTTCTGGTAATTGAACTCAACAATAACAATTATGATCACTTGTTTTATTTCTATATAGTTTGTTCAAATTTGAAACATATTTTGATATATAACCGTATCCGCGAAACAATTCAAAATTTACACAGATCTCCCTTAGCAAATCAGTCGTTGATCCGATTAAATTGTTAAAATAGTATGTACAAGTTTACCCATGTATATATAGCACAAATAATTGTTTGTATTTGATGTAAAAATTACAACACATATAGGCACACGAAAAATGAAAAAAAAATGTTAGTGTCTTTACGACTTGATTTCAATATAATACGACAACCCCACACATCAATCACAACCAAATTTTGGCATTCGATAGTAATTCATCTTCACAATCCATTAGAATCAACGTACACTAAGTAGTTACAATTCAAAAATAATCATAATAAAATTTACACACAATTTACTCGATACGAAAGTACAACAAAAACTTTTTAAATTGATTTTCACTTCTACGTAATTTAATATGAATGAAAAGCATTATAACTTTAACAATTGAGTGTGTGTGTGTATATACATACATATATACATACTGATAAGAAAGATTAATTTTTCGCTTTTGATTTTTTTGCTAAATATATGTACAGCAAAAACTTTTTTCTATTCTTCAAAAATATATTGTGTGTGTGTGTATATGGGTTATAAAATATAAAATTAAAAACAAAATTTAACCATAGAAGAAAATTTTAAACTTTTCAATATTTGTTGTTAAATTTTTTATTTTATTTTACTCGAAGAAAGGCAATAAATATATCATTCAATATTCCACAGTATATATGTACCCGTACATACATATACATACATATATATCTTCATTTCTGAAAAGTTTGAAATTAGTGTTTTTAAAAGGAAAATATTCTTGTTTAACAAAAAAAACAACAACAAAAAGCCATGAATGAATATTTTCCTAAGGAATATCTGCACACTGTATAAAGTTTGTTAACAATATGCTTTTCTATTTATTCTTCAATTCCTTTTCTAGACTGAAAGTTTATGTATTATCGACGGGAAAGTTTTTTTGTTTCTGTATTGTTCTCATATTATTCTTAAAAATATTATAATTTATTCATTTTTATTTTTTATGGTTGGAAAGCTAAGCAAAATCATTTTATATTATTTTAAATCAAAAAGAAAAATATTTGAATTTGACAGATCTTTCTTCGCAATAAAATAAAATTATGTTTTATGTACATAAATATACATATGTCAAAATATTATGACATATTATTATTAATTGATTGGTTTAACTTAATCAACTCTATCAATTTTGTGCTGTTCTACGTAAACACTAATTTGCACAAACGAACTGTCCAGTGAACATTGAAAAATGCTCGGCAGACATTTTTTTTTTAATTTTAAGTTTTATCATGAAATAACTAAAGATCAACGAACTGTTTTGTTTCAAGATTGTGGTTTTTGTAGTGTGGTCTCGTGAGCCTAGTGTTACTTAAACATCGATAGGCTATCGATAGTATCGATAGCATAATTACTATCGAGCCTATCGATAGTTCAGTTCATCTATCGATCAACAATCATCAGCGCAATAACTTCGAAAAGTTGAAAAATGAATCGCTGATTCTGACAACTGATTCGTATAATCGTTCATTCTTATTAGGTTCAGTTTCCATTATGTATCACGACGGTATACCGAGTAAAATGAAACATGTAAATCCCCATTTCAGTTGTCAACATAAATTACAAATTAGAAATTACTGGTTTGTGTATTGTGTGGTGTATATTTGAATAGCTTTTGTCTAGTATAACTGTAATTCTATAATTTTATTCGATAAATTTTCAATTTATTAATAAACAGTGTTGCATGCATTCTCGAAATTGTGTTTCTTAAATTAAAAAATTGAAATGAATCGGAAAAAGTCTACAGTGTGGAATTATTTTAAGAAAACGGATACAGGCGGGCATAATTAATTCGTAAAGTGTAATATATGTAGCCAAGAATATAAACACTCTGGAAAGACAAGCAACTTGGCCGATCATCTAAAACGAAAGCATGATAAGATTATCAATTTAAATTCTACAAACATCACAAATAACGATGAAGACGAAGTGGATGATGATAATGTGGTTGTGCTATCATCAAAAAAGTCAAGACAATCTCTTAACAATTACCTACTTTGATAGAGATAAGTAAAATTCTAAAATTAAGAAATACTTGGACAAATTATATATAGAAATAATCATGTTGTTAAAGACATGTTGCCTTATCGAACTTCAAATCATACATTATTTAAAAAATTTGTTAAGGTCTTAGATGCCAAATTCTAATCGCCTGATAAAACTACTCTTAAACTGAAATTTATACCAGAGTATTTAATGATACACAAAACAAATTAAAAAATGCATTGTCCAAATGTAACGATATGAGCATAAGAGCAGATATGTGTGAACCAGTTCTTCTAATGAGGGAATCCTAGCTAGGGAATCCATCATACTGCCGAAGCAATGTCACAGGTAAATTATTTTATACTTTACTAAACTATTGACAGTTTTAATAGTTTTTAATTGTACTTTCAGGCTATTAACCATATATTGATGGAATACAATATTCGTCACAAAATTGTCACATTAGTTACGGACAATGCTGCCAGTATGAAAAAGACTGCAGAAATATTACAATCTCGACACTTACCTTGCTATGCTCATTGTCTCAACTTGATTGTTCAAAATAGTTTCAGAGTTGCTTCACTTGTCGATATTTTAGCTAAGTGCAAATCCATCGTAACCTTTTTTCGAAGCAGTACTTTAGCAAGTGATACTCTACGCACTGTTTAAAAATGAGCGAATAAAACAAAACCCAAACTGATTTAGGAGGTGGCAACTCGTTGGAATAGCTCTTATTTTATGCTAAAAAGAGTTTTTGAATTGCGAATAGAGCTTGCAATTGCCATTAATGAGTGTCCAAGAGCCCTACCTATACACTAACTGCGGAAAATTTGTCTAAAAAGTATTTGTGTGTTCCAGCTAATTCGGTTCCAGCGGAAGGAATATTTTCCAAAGCAGGCGACATAATGACCGAAAAGAGAAACAGAATCAAAGTTCAAATTTAGACAAACTGCTTTTCCTAAATCAAAATTTGACAATGTTCGACTGAAAAGCAAAAGGTTAGGAGAAAAATGACGAAAAAGAAGCAAAATTAAGAATAATGTAAGATTGCCGGATTTTAAGGTCGTTCATTTTACGTAATAATGAGGTTCGCTAAAAAGAGATCATTTAACCTAGATTTTAGTATATAATTATTTTAGTATAATTTATTAAAATTTGGCGACATTGTAGTATTTTTTCGAAATTGAATGGATTTTGAATAGTTATGTTAGTTTTTTGAAATTATGATTTGTGGAAGTTTAATTCTCAAATGTAGAATTTGACAAAATTATGAGAATTTAGATTTAAATAGAAATTTGATTAAGATCTCAAAATTAAAATTTTTGATTTTGGAAAATTACAAATCTTATACTGGTATCGAAAATTATAAATTTGATTAATTCTGTACGTTTCGATAAATTTGAAATTTTAATGATTTGGAAGGAGTTAGACGTGTGCGATCAATCCAAAATTTGATTGAATAATCGTGGTATCTTATTTAATTGAAATAACTGTTCATCATATATATGTATATATACAATTTCGTAGTTTGATAAATCCATAAAATTTCGAAAACATTAACACATACACGTATACACGTCTTAATACAAAAATATATCTAGAAAATCTCTTGGTATTTTTTTTTTTTACACATTCATTCATATACGGAACGATATTTATAAGTCATTTCAATTAGAAATAATCCTTACGCATTAAATATTAGCTGGTAGAACAAGACAAAACTAATTAATCCAATCAACGAACACAGCACCTCCCACATACATACATATACACATATTATTTTAGTTCGATCAACATCAATTATTTTTTCGGTTGTTAATTTATTAAACTTAACAGTTCGTTTGCTTACATCTTCTAATTTAATCTGATAACAACATTAACACAATATATGTTTGTATGTATGTAGGAAACAAGAAAAATTGTATATCCAAAACAAAATCGGAATAGATGAAAGTTAACCCTCCCCCCCCCCAAAAAAAACACAAGAAGAAATGTTTAGGAATTGTTGTATGTATGTCGAGTACATATGTATATGTATAATAGAAAAGGGATCCTGGGAAATTTCAAACAAATTTCGATTTAGATGAGTTTTTGTGTCTTGTATGTTGTATATGGTCTATTACATATATCATTTTGTCGTTTAATACTAATCACAAAATAATTTTTATTTAGACGGAAACAACATAAATCAAGATAACAATTATAAATTATTTAAAATTTGCCTTTATACTCGAAATGATAATATTTTCGGAATTTTTAATATACAAAAACTTTAAAAAATTCATGTATAGAATTTATAACATTAAACTTGAACAATTTCGAAGAAAAGTTTGGGAGAGTATCATATATCTCCAAGGTCTATACTTTGTAACTGGGCTAACACATGGTTCTTCTGAACCATGTAATAGCTCAAGCTAGCAGACTCCTTGATAGTTATCCTATGCAGCATCTTTCAGCCGGTTGGCGGTCAGTGGTGTGGGGAGGTCCTAGTTACGGGCTACCAAATAGCTTGATGTTGCTGTATTGTGAGCCACACTCATACTTTTTGCACTATCACAAATCGTGGGACAACCGATGACCCAGGAGAGATGCCTCAAACGCCGGGCTAAAGAAAACAAATTATGAACTACACCAAACATATCAAAATTACATTTTACATATCATAAAAAAATGGAATTTATACCATATATGATACTTATACGTGTTATGATACAGAACTAGTAACAAAATCAATCGTGAATTGGAAATATTATGTTCAATATCTTTCATGTATGATATACACCTAATACTGAACCGTTTTCATCAACAAGCAGACATGCAACATTTCCTATTAGTTGTTTAATAAGAGCTTTTCTAAACTTAGGTGCCAATTTTGCGGAATATTTATTTGTAGCGTCACTTTGCGTACAATTGAGTACAAGAACTTGTTGACCTATATCAAACTTGCGTTGTCTACTCCGTAAATTGTACCTATGAGCACTTCGGTCGTAGGCTTGACGAAGATGTTTTAACACTCCGCTATGGATGAAAGATAAGCGATCGAAAGTTGTAAGGTAGTAGGTATCATTTAGACTTTTTAATTGTCGAAGCAAGGCGTAGTCTGAACCATAACCAATATGATGCTGACCAAAAACTAAAAAACTAGGTGAGCTACCAGTAGTCTCATGAAGAGCATTTCTCAAAGTTGATGCAATAGTGTCCAAGTACCAAGTACCCGGTTAAAACATGCTTAATACCATATTATTTAAGAAATTTGCCATTTTTTCTCATAATTTCGGGTCTTTTTCTGCAAAATAGGATAAAATAAGGAACATAAGGAAAATAAAATAAGGTACCATATTTAGGTATAGAAGTTCTAAAAATAATTTCGCGATGAACTGTTTGCCGTTATCGCTCAGTATCATCTCAGGTACGGAGAAGATGTTAAATACCTTATTCTCGAAGAATTTTTCAACGTTTTTGCTATTTGCATCTCGCATTTCTTCCAGTAATACAAAACGAGAATATGCATCGTGTACTACAAAAAATAACAAAACTCTTGTTTTGTATGGGGTAAAGGCCCCATAAAATCAATATATAATTTTTGCCAAGGACGACATATTGCAACAAAATTTCTCATTGGTGGACGTGTTACGGTGTTAGATGCTTTACTGGCCTTACAAGATTGAAATTTTTGAATAAAAAAGTTAACGTCGCTCACCATATTTGACCAATAATACAACCTGCGCAGCACTTGGTGTGTTTGGATTAATGCCCTTGGTACATATAATTTTCATTCCGACAAGTCGGAAGAGCTACTGGAGATAACTGGTGGTCTGATATAAACTTTTTGATCGTTTACTCTCAAGTTAAATTTATCTTTTGGATGCAACAAGATGTTATTAATCATATCTACATAGATACTCTGAACTTTGAAATTCAATGTAATTCATATCAATAAACAATGAATCACTATCATCTGGAGTAGTAACAACCTCTACTGGTCGAGACAGAGCATCAGGCACTATATTGTCTTTTTTTAAAACTACCGAAGTAAATCAAAATTTCATATTTTACACAATTTAAAAATTGAAAGATTATTTTTAATTATGATTTAATTAATATTTAAATTTAAAGAATGCTCACTTCAAAATTTTTTAGATCTCCACATTTATAATAAATGAAAATCATAAAGATGTATAAACTGAAAAATCACAAAGATTTATAAATATATTTGATTTAAAGATTTACAAAAACCTCAGAATTACAAATTTGTTAAGAATTGATGGAATTGAAAGATCTTTGATTTTTTTAAAACTTTACCTTACCAAATCAAAATATTCTATATTAAGGCATATTTAGAGTTAACTTTAATATTTTTTTTAAACCAGATTAATTTTTGTTTTACATTGAATGTTTAAACAATATTGCAAAATTTTAGTTTGGGTTATCCAGGTCTATCATGTTCTATATAAGGCTCGTCCCGTAAACGTATGGTACAAATCATTCAATTGAAGTGAATTCGTTCCTTCACGGATTTTAATTGCAAATTTTAATCAAAGTTCAGAAGTTACTCCCGTCAAATACCTGCTATTCAAAATGTTAAAAACTAATAAATCAATTTAAAACAAGCATATCATGCTAAAATAATCATACTCAATATTTACATGGTTTACAGTAATTTCAGTAATGGATTGTTTCAAAAATCAACAGTTTTTTGTTATTTTGTTTTAGTTTAGAAATATAGAAAATAAGTTTCGTACATTATTCAAATTTATAAAAAACTGGGGAAAATTATGTTTTCCCGTATTTAAACGGAGGCAAAATAATAACAATAAAAGAAAATAATAAAACATAATATATTATAATAATTCATTGCTCAACTGTAACAACATCATTAATTTTCAAGTTAAATAACTGAATTCAAACTAACAAACGAAACGAATGAGGAAAATAGAAAAAGAAAAACAAACACAACAAATATTCAAGACAATCAATGTAAATTATAAAATCAATCATAAATTACAATAGCAATTTTTCATTCCCAAATTACTATTCATTGAATAATTTTCTTTTCGTTTTTCTTTTATTTTATTATGTATTTTCAATTTCATGTCGTCCGCTTTTTTCCTAGCTCTTTTGACTACATATTCTATTATATACGTATACATATATATACTGTATGACTTTTTTGGTGTTGTTATTGTAATTTTCCCAATTTTTTGTGCTATATATTTTCCCTCCAAACATTGAAATTGGAAAATAAGGCAAAATAAATAAAACAAAATGTTCTAGAGATTAAATTCAGTGACAAAAAAAAAATCTAACGAGAATATAAATAAAGCAGACACAAAAAAAAACGGAAATTCCAATCTGCCTTCACTAATTTTCTCTCTTGATATAAAGACAAAAAAAAAAAAACAATACACCAGAAAATCTGTTTGGAAAAATTGAAATGAATTATCCATTTGTTTCAGTATTCATTTATTATTGGAGGATCATTAAGAAAATTATTTTCATCTTTATACTAATATAAAACAGACAAATAAATGTTTAAATTCAAATTAAGATGTGTACGTAGCTTATTCGATAGCATTTAGCGTTTAGTCGGGGAGCAATAGGAATTTTTTACTAGTAAACTCAATCGATTTGAGGTGTAATTAATTATGGTATTAGCTTATTAGTCGTACATATGGCTTTGTTACCCTGGAAATCCGATACAGGCAACTGGAACAAATTTTTTTGCCGATCGTTTTATTTCATGTGATGAGTCTGAGCGAAAATCAGGTAGAACCCTTTCAATGGCTTCAAGTAGCGTTGATGCATAGTTCAATTTGTTGAAATAATTCAATGGCGGCTTTGTACTCATTTGAAAAATAAGTTTGAAGCATTTATTTATACTTTTTAGTTTCATTTTTTAAAAAAGCGTTTTTGTTTTAAACAGTTTCAGTATATGACTCGCCAAAAATTGATTTCATTGATACGCATTTAGTGTTCAAAATGGGTACTGAGAGAAGAGCTCACACTATACGATAACATATTTTGGTACATAACATATCACTACATGATAGGAATTAAAATTTAATAACAAAAAAATTCTTTTAGAGCGTACTCGTGTTTCACAATAATTACAAAACAAAATATTGTTTTGTTTAAATTCTAAAAAATCATCTGGATATAATTTAGACAAAGCTCTTTTTAATATTTAATTAATAATTTTCATAATTGATCAAAAAAATTTATGAGATTTATGTTGAGTTTTCTTGAGTAGGTTATCTTTTAAAAATTAGAAAACTTTATTATTGGCTTGACGTACAAAACATTTATGTATGGAATTCGAAATCGTTCAAATGCCTATCATGGGCACGTTTGCAGGTGTCGATTCGTTAACCCAAATTTCGTTGACTCGGCCACACATTTCTACGGAAACGGCAACTATTTCACGTTCAATATTGGATCTGAGCTCCTCTAACGACGCCGGCTTGTTGGCATAGACCAATGATTTAACGTAGCCTTATAAAAAAAGACTTGAGGTGTTCAATTACACGATCTAGGCGGCCAATCGACAGGAGCATTTCTGGATATAACACTTTCATCGAATTTGGATTTCAATAAGTCGATTGTTAGCACATATCATTAATGTCTAGCTAGGCTAGGTCATGCAATTGACCAAAGAAATAACGTTGCAACATGTGCCTGTCGCGATCTCCATTTACTGTAACGTGACGGTCATTTTCATCAACGAAAAAAAACGGTCCACACCATATAGTTATTTTTTGTGGATGAAGTGGTGTTTCTTGCAGCACATGAGGCTGTTTACATGACCAACAACACATATTCTGTTTGTTGACGAATCCGTTTAGCCAAAAATCCGCTTGATCAAAAGTAGGAATTATCGCTCTTGAAGTTGCAGCCACCGACTCGGAATTTTTGTAAAATGTTCATTATTTGTAAACGTTGTTCGTTCGTGTATACTTCACCGTGATGAAAATGTGGTCGTCATTGAATGAAATAACAACTATTTGTTTAAGAATGCGTTCACAGTGAAAGTTCAAAGTTATCAAATCTCAAATGGAAACCCCGATAGATTTGAAGTTTTCGTTGACAAAAATATAAATCACATACACACATACTGACATTTTTCAAAAATGGTATAAAGATATGCGCAAGAAGCAAAATCTGACAAGCACCCATACTACGTAAGTGTGATAAATTAAAAATGGCTTGGTAGGTTCGATCTCTGGGGTTCGGTCACATTTGAATATAGTGTGTTGTCATCGCGGACATAATAAAGTGTATAAACTTATAGGCACCTAGCTTTATTCTAACTGGATTCAAATTGGTTTAATATAGATTCCTCACACATACACGTACATTTCTATCGGTGGCGCTTGACATATTTCCGATCCTATTGCAATTTGAATAGAAAGTGTTATCAAATTTGAAAATATTTTCATTACTGAATATGTATTTTCAACATGTCTTATTATTCAGACATGTAGTTGTTCTCGTAGCATAAAACAAAATTTACATTTAAATTTGAAATTACGACTAGGTGCGGTGATATGAAGATTACTTATGATCGAGATTTGAAATCAAATCTGACGTTTACAATTGTGAATCTTATAACGAAATATTATCTCAATTCTGTAAAAACAAAATTTTCAAAACTTTTAAATTTCTGAATTAAATTTTAAAATCCGATTGGTTAAGTTTTTAACATTTGAATATTAAACGCTCAAGAAAATCTCAAAATTATGGTGTACATTTTTTTTTAACTTTAGAGCATTTCTCCAATTTTTGCAAAATTTGGGATATTCTTCAAATTTTGATTTTTCATTCGAAGTTGATTTTTCGAATATCGGAATTATAAAAAATTAAACAAAATTTGGTGATTTTACAAATTACGGAAATTTTTAAGAGTCACCAATAAATAATTAATTTCCAAAATATATCGAAATTATAAAATTCCTCGATATACATTTTAGAAAAATTTTAGAAAAATTTTAGGTAGTCGGATAGGTGAGAAAAGCCGTAGGGTTGAAATCAAATATCATATTCCACCACTCCTTATGTTTGACAATGAGGCTACAGGCAGTCGATATATGATGGATTCTAGCTTTGATATGCCATGCTTATGGGGTGCGAAACGAGTTTTGCTTTAATAAAATATTTAAAATTTGGTTAAAATTTTAGAGCGTTTCTTCAATTTTACCAATATTTAAAATTTAGGGAGTTTTCGGATATTTTTTGGGATATAAAATTTTGAATATAAAAACACCAACTTTGAGTTAACAAATAACTCGTTTTTTATTAATTCGTACCCCAAATTTTATTAACCAAAAATTGAACCTAAATTTTGATAAGTGCAAAACAGTTGCTCTTTTTATGCTCATTTCATATACACAAGAAAAAACAATTGAATTTTGTTATAAAAAACTAAGAATTTGTAATTAAGGAAGTTTGTGTAAAAACCTTGTTACAAAATGAATAATCTTTGCAATAAATTGGTTGTCTTAACGACAAAAGCCTAACAAATAGAGAACAGTGATTAAAACTGCGACGTTTCGAACGGGAGGTAACAAAGGAATTTTCATCTCTCGATTTTAATGTGTAAGAGTAGTGGCATTGAGTGCTGGAGTAACTCGTCTAACTTTAGTTTTTTCAATACATTTGATTAATATTCGTTAACAAACATATTAAAAATAACTGTGTAAGTAGGCTGACCAGATATTTTCGAGTACAAAAGAGTATGTTTATAAAATTTAAATATTTGAAGACTTTCTAATTCTAACTAAGCAACAAACAGTTTTTGTAATTCATGCAATCTAGAGAATTATTTCTGGA
Organism: Tipula unca; assembly: GCA_951394425.1. Classification (NCBI taxonomy): domain Eukaryota; kingdom Metazoa; phylum Arthropoda; class Insecta; order Diptera; family Tipulidae; genus Tipula; species Tipula unca. The sequence continues at coordinate 55,063,928 of OX596381.1, read as the reverse complement.
CTGCATGAACTGCAAAACTTGCAGTTATAAAATCTAATTTTGTTTCATAACTTTAAATTTTAACATTTAAATTCGGTTTTAATTAAACAAATGTTCAACATTTAAACTTAATAAAATTTCATTTCAAAATTTAACGATTTTCACATCGAAATTTGATTTTAATAATCTGGCAATTTTAAATTTTAGAACCGCGGATAATACAAAAATTATTTTATAAAATTCAATATTATTTTAATTAATTCAATTCAGCACAACACAAGTACATTGAGTTTCTATCTTAACTACCAATGCTACGCAGTGAAAATTGGAACCTTAGGCTAGTTAATATTTCTTTCAATTGTTAAAACAAACGAATTTTGAAATAAAAATAATTTTAGATGTAAATCCGAAAATTCCATTCCATTCATCGATCTATGAAATTGCTGGATTAAATACTAATTTCCTTATAAATACTAACGAACCTATTAAATTCAAATTCAGAATTTTCAGAAAGGTGTACAAATATTTTTAAAATACCAAAATTTTTCAAATGGTGATTCGATTAAATGCGAGTTCGAATTAAAAAATTTAGAAATCAGATTATATTTAAATTATTAGAAAATAATTTTAACAGTCGATAGAATTAAAATTTCCAATTCAGAATAAGAAAATTTTTTTTAGAAATTTTCGAATTTTTTGGAATGCTGTAGTTGAAATCGAAGTTTAAGTGTTCGGAATTGTAAAATTCAATCTAAATTCGATATATTTAAAATTAATATTTGGAAAAAGGCAAAATTTTAAAAATTCATAATTCAAACTGGAATATCAGATTGGGAATTGTATAACTAAAAAGTCGGTTTCATTATCAATTCGGGCAAAGAATCTGAACTAATTAAAATTTATAAAATTAATAAATTTAATAAATAATATTGAAATACAATTTTACAAATCTAAATATGAAAATTATATTTTACATCGAACAATGAAATTAAACATTACATTTTGTAATTTAACTGTATAAATTTAAATTTTATAATTCTAAATTAAAAATTTCTAGACGATCAATTGAAATATTTAGAAATTTTCTAATAAATTTTGAAATTTTTAAAATTCAAATTTCGAAATATTCATTGTTTGATAATTGGGATTGAAATTTCGATTCAGATTTGAACGATTTAAAAACTAAAAATTTCCAAAGTTCTCGAGAAAATTTCATGTTTAAATTTTGGTTATAATATTAATTAACACAAATTAAATTTGTGAATTTTTAAAATTTTTAAAACATTTTTCGACTATACTATACTATACAATTAAAATTTAGAAAATGCCGTAATTCAAATTGGGGAAGATGTTCAGATTTGATAAATATTAAAAATATCTAAAATATTAGAAATTTTTGTTATACTAGAATATCAGAATTGGAAGTGGATTTTTAATTCTGAATACGAAATTTCAATTTTAATTATCTGCCGTTGAAATAGTTGGATTAAATATTAAATTTGTTGTATATGTACTTGAATTTGTTGGATACTTGAATTTATAATTATGAATTCGAAATTTCAAGTCGAATCAATATATTCATTTTAGCGAAAATGTTAAAAATTAATTTTATGTCATCCTTAAAATTTAAATTTGAAATTAATTATAAAACTTAAATCGGAATTTCGTTTAACTATATCGAAATTTGTGATTTTGGTCTACCAAGATTTCAAAGTTTAATAATTAAAACTGAAATTTCGAATTCATTGGTACAGGTTGGTTTGATAATTAAGATTTTACACGAAATTTTAATAGAAATTAATTATTGCTATTTTCGAATAAAATTTTAAGATATTTAGTAATTTTCGCAAAATTTTTTTGAAGTGTTTTATATTTCAGGAAAATCCAAATTTTCAAAATACAATAATTTAATTTGTACGAAATTCAGAGTTTGTTAATTTAAGTCGAATTTTTAATTTGGAATTTAATAAAGAACGGAATTTTTAAATTTATAAACAAATTTTGCAAACTTGAATTCAACTGTATAAATATTTGTAGGAAATTGTAGGCAATTTTTGTAAAGCCCCTATTTAAAAAGGGCTCCCGTGCTGATCCAAACAATTATCGCCCTATTACCATATTGAATACATTTTCAAAGATTTTTGAAAAAATTATTAAAGGGCGTTTAATCAACTATTTAGATAGAATAAATTTTTTGGATAATAGACAGTTTGGTTTTAGACAAAATTTATCAACGGAAAAAGCGCTTATTTCTTTTCTAACTCCAGTCCATCAACATCTGAATAGCAATCGAAAAGTATCATCTCTATTCATAGAGATTACTAAAGCGTTTGATACTGTCAATCATGAAATTTTGTTGGAGAAGTTAGCACATATAGGTATCAGAGGCTTGGTACTTTCCTTGTTTAAGTCATATCTTCATAATCGAGTTCAAACTGTGTGCGTTAATAAAATTCTTAGTGATATAAAAGTTGTTAACGTTGGAGTCCCACAAGGCTCGGTGTTAGGGCCCTTGCTTTTCTTGATATATTGCAATTCGATTTTTGATCTTAATCTGCATGGTGGTCCGGTTGCTTTTGCTGATGATGTGGCGTTGCTATACTCTAGCTTAGATATGAATTCATTAAATTGTGCCATTAAAGATGACATAAGATTACTAAAGAAATGGTTTCACGTTCATGAATTTGTTCTTAGCAGTAAGTCCAAATTGATGTATTTCAATGTGAGTGGTGCCATTCAGAATTCTAATCCATTGTTTTACCATTCACTTACATGTAATGAGTCCAACTGTAATACTCGTTGTGTTCCTATTGAATCGGTGATGACATTTAAATATTTGGGCCTTACTTGTGGCCAACCTAAAACAGAAACTTAGACAAACTTTAAGATCATTTTATTATCTGAGAAATATCTGCAACCCTAAATTTTTAAGATGCCTCTATTACGCATTGTTTGATTCACATCTTCAATATGGTATAACTTGTTGGGGTGGTATTTACTTATCAAGCATCAAACCCTTGATGATCATTCAAAAAAGATTAGTAAGAATTATAAGTTACTCACAAAGAACCACACCATCGTTACCTTTGTTTGTGAATTTAAAAATTTTACCGTTGCGATATTTATACGTTTTCAAGGTTTTAAGATTGTATTATTTGATGAGTGGCAATCGTCTAATGAATGTTCATAACACTGTATCATACTCGTTTCGTAACAAATATAGAATCAAAATTCCTCAACCTAATAAAGAACATTTTAAGAAATTTTTCACATACACTGCTCCCAAGCTTTTTAGTCAAATACCATCCAATATAATCAATGCAAAAACTTTTAATGAATTTTGTCATTTATTAAAAGATTGGCTATTTTCTTTGAATGATATTGAAATTTTATTTGAAACCTTAATTTAATTTATATTTTAATTTATAAAAATGTCTTATATAAAATGTCTCAGTTTTGTTATATTAACCGAATGGTTCTGCTAAGTTTTATATTTATTTTATATTATTATTTATTAGGATTTTGCCTTGTTGGTTGAATCTCACACACAATCAATGCTGGTATTAAAAACAAAAAAACAAAAAAAAAATATATTTTTTATTTATTAAATTTTTTTGATTAATAACGGACTGTGTAATACCGTAACTGTACTACTTGATTTAAATTTTGATGTTTGAATCGTGACTCCATGGCATTTATTTTAAATAAGTAGTCACTAGTCTTAGCTATTTATAAATTTATTAATTTATTCATTTTGTATTTTAAAAAATTCTTTTTATTTTGGAATATATTTTGTATTGTATTAGAAATTTTTTGTGAATAAAATAGCTATGTTAAAAAAAAAAAAAAAAATAAAAATAAAAAAAAAAAAAAAATTTGAATTTAAATTTTAGATAACACAGTTTGGATTAATTTCAAATTTAAAAAGCTGACTATATTCTTAATTTTACAAGTGTGAAATATTTCAGGAATTTAATAAAAATTTGTATGTTTTGATAATTTTTTCGACAGAGGCATTTCATTATAACTATCCCTGTCAATTTCTGATTTATCGTTCTAATCTAAACCAAGTCTTGCGGAATGTTTGAAACTTCGGGTTCTTTAGCACTTACTTTTGTCGATTTGTCGTGACCTATAACTTATTTTGTAGATTAACTGTACCAAAACTAATGATGTCACAAATTTATTGTTTGCCTACCATACTTGCTCGATGGGATTTCTAATGATTTGTTTAGAAACGTAACATTATCCTACAATAAAATAACACTCCGGACAGTAGCGGTCGCAACAATATGCAAAATTCTAAATTTATATAATAATAATAATATTAATTATACTCGAATATGTGGAATAATTAAATAAACAAATTAATTATAATAAACTACATTATTATACGTGAAATAAAAAAGTACGTTTTATTTAAAAGCAAGTGGAGAAACCACGTACAAGTACAATACATAGTGTGTGCAAGTATACAAAGTGTACAATACAAACAGTAAGTGCCGAAAATAGTCCAGCACAATATTAGTGAACCCATGGGGTTTGAGAATCGAGATCAAATACTATTCACCCGTAATCGATCCTCCACTTCGAGGTTTGTTTTGCCTTTGAAACTGATGTCAACCTAAACCATTATTGAACCTTCATCGAAACGATTGGTTTCTTGGATACAGCACTCAGTAAATCACCCACCAATCTGCCGAGAGATTTGATTCCGCCTGTCACTGGTGCTTAAACGAAATCGCGATTCATTTATGAAGAGTACGACTCGCCAATGTCGCAGTTGCCAGCTAATATGTTTTTCATAAAATTGCGGTCTTACAATATAATGTCTAGGGACCAAACTGGAATGCATATGGCACTTCTTGACCTTATCTTTTTGAGGCGATTATTAATAGATTGATCCAATTGGTTTAGTAATTTAAGAAATTCAATTTAATGTCATATTCTTTGGAAAAAAAAACCTTGAGGGCAAAAAAAAGTGCTCTGACAGCTAAAAAAGTGCTCTGACAACTGAAAACACGTGCTACTTTGACATTACATGTTCTTTGGAGAAACCAGAGAGTATTTTTTTCTTGTTCACTTTTCAAAAATCGCGATTTTTTCATAGATTTCAATAAAAAGAATAAACAAGTTCACGCATCCATAGAAATATTAAACGTAAATATCAACAAAAACCAGGCGCCTTTTCCAATTTCATTTGTGAATTACATTTTGGCGGTGCTTGTTTGTTTGTAACAAGAGCATTTTTTTCAATACATCTACGAAAAATGACAATTTTTTTCATGTCCTTTTATTGAAAATAAAGTTGCCGTTTATTTCATAAAGACCAAAGAATATGACATAAATAATAGCTCGGTGAAACGACAAATCAAAAGTGCTACCCGAATTTTTAAAAATGGGCCATTTCATATGAATTTTTGTTGATGGGTGGGGATTTTAATTAAGAATAAGAGATGGGTGGCGATTTTAATTATTTTTAACCTGATCCCACATAAAATATGACCTGATACGAAGCATAGAAGTTCTCCATTACGATGGTAACCAAAAGTAATAGGTTTTTGAAACAACAAATCTAAAGAGTCGGCTACCCGAATTTTAGTATATGAGACATTTCGTGATAGTGAAAGATGAATTATTTTCCATTAATCTTGTGTTCACATTTTAAAATTTTTTGAAATATAATTAATTGTTAAAAAAAATTCAAATTATTAATTTTACATCTTACAAAAATAATTTCAATTTAAAAATATATTTAATTTTTATAAGTTATACACACTAAAAACTATGTCGACCAAGCAGATTTCTTTTCTGCCGACTTCAGTAAGTGAAATTTTTCTACTGAACCATAATATATGTCGATAATGCAGATTTTGTTCTGTTAAAATTTTCTGCTAACTTGAGTACTATCAAAATTAGCTATAACTTACATCAGATTTTCGGCTACCCGAATTTTAGTATATGAGACATTTCGTGATAGTGAAAGATGAATTATTTTCCATTAATCTTGTGTTCACATTTTAAAATTTTTTGAAATATAATTAATTGTTAAAAAAAATTCAAATTATTAATTTTACATCTTACAAAAATAATTTCAATTTAAAAATATATTTAATTTTTATAAGTTATACACACTAAAAACTATGTCGACCAAGCAGATTTCTTTTCTGCCGACTTCAGTAAGTGAAATTTTTCTACTGAACCATAATATATGTCGATAATGCAGATTTTGTTCTGTTAAAATTCTCTGCTAACTTGAGTACTATCAAAATTAGCTATAACTTACATCAGATTTTCGGAAACGCTTCTTCAATGTTTTTTCTTTTCACCAATTAATTTTAATAATTTAACAGATGATATTAGAAAGTGCAGCAGTCTAGTGCAGAATAATATTAATACACAATTAAATGGTAATTTATTTTTAGTACTTAAATGTAAATACCAAAAAAGAACTCTGCAGTCAAGTTAGTTTACGGTCCTTGTAATAAAGATTTTGATGGACAAAATAGAACGAACCGTTTCTCTACGGCCAATAATAATTGCCTTGCTTAGTTAACATTTTGTTATGATTCATGAAGATGTTAGAATAATTTGATACGACAGGTGTAATTATGTCTTGCAACCAATTCACAACCATATATTTGGTATTAATTATACATATATTAATACTAAATATATGGTTGTGAATTGGTTGCAACACATAATTACACCTGTCGTATCAAATTATTATAACATCTTCATGAATCATAACAAAATGTTAACTAAGCAAGGCAATTATTATTGAACACCAAAGAACTAATAACAGTTAATAAATTGTTATACAAATTATATCGGTTTATTATTTGTCTGGAATTTAAATTATCACTCATTAGGTTTGTTTTTATTGCATTCGTATTAATCTAGCAGAGTAAAAGTAATACAACAACATTAATTACACTTCATTTTAATGCTAGTACATATATCAATATAAATTTTATTAGCAACAAGCATACATACATTTTAATGTAGTAATACATCACCGTAAATAAACCGTAAACTGGTATCATGAATAATAATACCTAAAATAAAATACATTTTCGAATTTTTCCAATGCTAGCTGCTATGTGGGTATGTTACATCAATGCCAATTAATCAAGAATTAATACGACACACACGCATCTATCTAGTCGTGTTTTTTTTTGTTGTTACGCATAAAATATTTCGTTTTTCCTGTTTATATTCAAAAGTAACTGGATCATTTCCCATATCCGTGTGTGTATAAACATATTCCAAAATGTACAGAAGTATAAATAAAAAAAAAAACGTATGTCATTTTATTTAAACGTTTATAATTTATATTTTGAATTTTCATTCATTTCTCCTTGGCAAATAAATATATACAAAAATACAAAAATGAAAAATTTATTTTATTTTATTTAAAATTTTTTTTTTTGTCTATGTACGTATATACATATATACAGCATATAAACATAAATACATATATTTATATATGTATGTATACAAGCTATTTTTCCTATTGAGCTTCAGAAATATATTATACAAGGAATATAAATGGAATAAAAATACGAGAAAAAAAAAATTAAATTACTGTTATCTTTATTTTTAAGACGGGAGCAAAATACAAGAAGAAAAAAAAATTCAATTTGATTAGATTATTTTTGAGATGTTGCATTAAGGATAAAAAGAATAGATTACATTTTTTTTGTTGCTATATTCCAAATTATATTTGTTTTTTTTTTGCTGTTGTTGTTTTTGTAATGTCTTTTGAATTATTGTTATATATATTTTGGTGTTGCTCGCTACGGGAGTAAGTGCTTTGATTTATTCTACCGTTATAGTAAAATAAATTTAATCACTATATAATACTTTGAACTTCACGATATTTTGACATCCATATTTAATATATTGTAATGATGATATTTATGTGAACTTTCAATTGTTATTTAGTTGGCCTCATATGTACTATTAGCCTAGTGGCAGAATTTCTTCATGTATTTATTGGGATTATACCTCTACGAATTTTTAACCGTTTTAGTTAATGATGTTTGAATATAAAAAATATCTAGTTTTCATTTATTCATGTGTAACATCTTAGCTCTCTTCTGTATGGGACTAATTTCGTGAATACAACAGAAATGAGTAACAAGAAGTAGAGAAAAGCACGCGTTGTTCAATTTGTAAATATTGATTATTTAGTTTACTAAAGTGAAAAACCAAAAAAAGATGCAAACTAAATCTGTTAGTAAGACAAAAACATAAAATAATAAAATTAAATTAAAATATTTAGGTTGTACGTAACCATGAACTTGATCAAGCAGCCACGTTCGCCATTTTGATTTAAAGTTATAAAAAAAATTAATAAAATCAAAAAACAAATTTAAATTAACATCATTTAGAAGTTATATGAGAAAAGCTCATTGCTGCCAAGATCAGGTCGAAAAATGCCTGCCTTTGTGAGTTATGGAATTTCAAAGTTTCAAGCTGCCTGGAAGTAAATCTGACTTTTTTTTTGCTTGTGTCGATTATAAGTAACATAGTGTACTGTATAGTAATAAAATCCACACCAAATAAGTATTGTTGTTAGTTACAGCGTTCTCACAATGCAAAACTTTTTACTTACCAGTTTGTATTATGAATTTCGTTTTGAGAAAACCAAAATTTTTGTTCGTTATGTTGGCAACTGGAAAGCTATCAAAAATTGTGTTTCACTTGTATACAGAACTGCAATGCAGTTTAAAAAAAAATCTATTATGCAGGCAAAGTGAATATTTAAATGTACTGGAATTTTAATTTAATTTAAAATAAAATTCTTTTAAAAACCATTATGTTTAAAAAGAATTTCATAATTAATATAAAGGTTAGGAAATTGAACGTCACAATTTTTGTAAACATATTTTAATAATGATGAAGTTGGCTTCAATTTTACTTTTACGTTATTCATTGTGCGAGCTACTTTAAAATTAAAGCCAAGAGCAAAACCAACACAAATGCATTGTACAAGCCGTGCTATACCGACAGTTGGCACATAAACATCAACGAATTACCAAATAGAAAAATTCTTTCCTATATGCCAAACTCTATAATATACAAAATAAAATATTGGAAATTCGAAAATGACATAACGAAAAGCAAAATGAAAATTTGATGGCTGAATTTTATTTTGTAGTAGGCGGTTTATTTGGTTAAATATAAATTTTCCTATTAGAATATAGATGTCTCAATTGAATCTCTACACATTTTTCGGAGCAATTTTATCGTGTACGATAAATATTGACGTTTCGATAAATTTCAGTTGTTTTGATGTGCATTATTATTCATTAAAAAGATTTATCGCTTTCGTAATAAACTGTGTGTAAATCATAGTGTTATTAAATATACTTGTGTTAATGTTAACCAAATCAGGTAAATTAATAATAATATAAATTTTTCTATATAGTTTACGATTCAGACAGTTCAAGACAGGCAAGTTAGTTAATTTCTGTAATTGATATTATGATATCGTATCCTTTCAAAATTTGAGGTTAATCCCTTTTAATGCAGAATCAATCAATCTTTTTAAAATTAATACATAATGTGTTAACAAATTAATAATTTCCTCTATCATAATAATTCTAAATTCAGTTTTCCTCGTTGGCAGGGTTAGATGTTACACATCATTAATGATTAGGTACTATAAGACCCGTTCATTGATTTTGTTTCGGTTTTAACAAAAATGAATTGCTTGAGTTGCGAATTACGATACAAAAAATTCAAAATTCAAGATAAGTATTTTTGAAACAGTCTGATTCTTCATGTCTTCCTAAATAGCTCAATTTGATATCAAATTTTGTGACCTGTGCTTGATTTTGTGGAGGTTTTATAAAAGATTGAAAAAAATGGCCAACACTTCACAGTTTCATAAATAACAAATTTAAATTTTTTTAATTTTTTGTGAAATTCTTGCCAAAATAAAATACAGAAATTTCATTATCGAACAAAATTGGCTCGAATTCGTATTGAGGAATTAAGAAATATTTATAACGTATCAAATAGACATGGATTCGTATTAGAATTATGTATATATTCGAATTGATATTTAAAAATACCAATGGTACAAATTGGTACAATTTTTATACGAAATCGTATTCAGATTTAAACACAACGATTTGGGTTAAGCAAGTACCGTCGAAGGATTTAAACAAAAAAAAAATGAAATAAAACTTAAATTTATATAGTTTGAAATATTGAAATGGGATTATTAATATGCAATTCTCCGCTATTTTTGTTCTCGAGAAATGTAGAATTATTTTTCCCGTTCCCGAGAATTTTTGAGAATTTATTTAAATAATAAGCATAATTAACTAACCATAGTGAACACTAAAAGTAAAGGCACTCTTTATAGTTCTGACTAAGCCTTTTGACAAAGCAAACACTTTTAGAAATCTATTTTGTGGTGGTTTCAGAGATACAATCTATAAATGGTTGTACTCGGTACTTTAAGGAACTAGCCCAAATCGTTCGGGTAAATTATCAATGAAGTGTTAAATTGTTAAGTAATGTGGGAGATCTTGGGAAATTGTTTTAAATACTCGACCTTTAAAAATCAGGAAAGATGAAATCCATCGGGGTAAGGTCAGGTGATCGAGGTCGTCAATCAATTGAACCTAAACATCCAATTATCCGCCGAGCAGAAGTTGCAATTAAATATTACAGAGCAACAGAATAATGCGCAGAGGCACCATCTTAGTGGAAAATGATATTAACCATTTTGAGTCGATTCGTTCTGTCTTCGAGGATTCCGGTTTAATTTTGAAGATCTTTGAGTAAGTTCTTGCTCTAATTTTATTTTGTAAAGATGGCTGTCGCTGCAGAACCAGTATACGGACTAGAGTGAGAGCTTGGTTCTAAATATAAATTGTTTAAACTTTTTTGCTCAACACATCCCAGCACGATACTTTATTTTCTTCTTTAGTTGGGCTCCCCTGCCTTTCAGATGATTAAGCATTATGAACACTTCTCGCTTTCCGTAATTTTTTTTTATAAGTTTCTACTAGCAATTTATAGATGGTCGATAATTCTATTTGTTTTTTTTGTGGAACATAAAGCCAGTCCCCAAATGAAGCAGACCAGCAGTAGTCTTTCTTCTATGTGGTGTAGTACATATCAATAAACGATTATTTGAACTGCATAAAAATAATATGAAGACTGATGGTCAAATAGCTATATTCCGATACACTTCAATTGAACACTAGTTTTTCATAATCTGCAATTATTACATGCTGCTGTGTCAAAAAAAAAGACTGAATTAAAGATAAGTAAATCGGTTTCAATATGAGCTGGGACAAAACTAGCTAAACTTCTAATCAGAATAAAAGCGAACTAACTTTCATGCAGACTGAATTAATGTGTTATTGTCAAAATATTTGAATATTAAGTTTTACTCCAAGGTATTCGTATATATCAACAGATTCAATAATAACATCCGAAACTTGCTTAGAAGCAAGTTACCATAATCTGATAAAATTGATTATCTAAATTTTTAAAGTACATTATATTTGTATAATCATTCTATAATGATTTGAATTTTCATTCGAAAATCTAGAATTCATAATTTATAATTTAAAGAGAAATTAAGGAATTGAAATTATAAAATTTTGGCTGTTCATTTTAAAACTGTATACATAGAACCAACAAGTATAGGGAAAATATTTCTTTAAAAATTTGTAGTTTTATAATTTAAATTTTAAACCATTTTGGAGCTTCACGAAATTGAAAAATTTAGGATTCAATATTTTAGAAATGTATGAGTTAAGAGTTTTGATCTTACTTAAGGAATCTAGATTATTACGAATTGCTAATATAAATAAATTAAAGGATTTAAGTATTAGATAATTGTGAAACCCTCCAATGTAAGAAATTTAAGATTGTCAAAATTAATAAATTTGGAATGTAGGAATAAAACAACAATAACAAACAAGTTTTATAGTTCAAATCTTTTCTTAATTTGGGTTGTTTATAATCTTTTTTTTAAATGATCTAAATTTTTTTTATTTCATCAAACACAAATGATTGAACTAAATGCGAACATTTCACTTTGTTTTGTATAATCGACTGTGAAAAATAAATCGATTTTTTTTCTAAATTTTTATAATTATATGTGATAAATAAACATATAGATACATAATTACATACATTAAATTATTTAAACTGATTATCAACTTCTGCCAATTTCATCCAAATCCGAATGGATCAGTTGTACATATACATAGTTGTACATATATGTACGTATATCCATTGTACAAAAAGTCTTGTTTTTTAACTAAGTCTGATAGAATAAAAACCCCTTGAAATTTAAACAAAAAATATGTATTAAATTATTATTTCGGTATTGTTACTTTTGAATTTAATATGAAAAGTACAGAAAAATTACGCGAGCTTTTACCAATTTACACTACTCATGTATATATTTACACATATATAAGTAATCGAAATCCGATTGCATCTAAAATGTTTTAGTACATGTTGTAATATGATGGTGTGTGATATATGTATGTTATATGTAATATAGATTTTAAAGTTTTAAAAATTCTATTGTATGAGTGAAAATGAAAATAACCCAACAAAAACTTTGTTTCAGCTTTTGTGTCTTTTCAAGAATAATTATTCACATTTCAGTAAACTAAAAATCTACTACTTATTATGTTATACAATATATATGTACAATGTACAACAACTAAAATTATATATTTTATTTTGTGTCTGAAAAGATAAACTTTTAAATTTATGGAGTAAGAATTTTAATGAAATTTTCAAACAACTCGTTACTATATGTTGCAGTGTTTAGTTTATTTTTTTTTGGATAATTTTTAGAACACAACAAAACGAAACAAAATAAAAAATTGAAAAAACCTTCGTTGACTTGGTAACTATTTAAATATAATATAAAAAAATAATAGTATTTCATTGAATTTAAATTAAAAAACTTAATTAATACGATTTCATCATTATACATAATTTTATTTTTAAATGATGTCTAGTCTCGTGCATAATTACTTGCACAATGTAGAGTGTAACGTTCGAACGATTACAATTACCAATCTTATTTGTTCATTTACTTACGCATTTGAGGATAGCTTTGGCTATTGTTACATAGAAGTTATTTATTTACGCAATGCTGCTACAAACCAAATTGTATATGCTTTCAAATTGTTTGAACCGCTAAAATATGCAAATTATTAAAACAGAAATTGGTTTAGGTACAGATTATTAAGTATTCATAAGTAAACATGAATGTGTAAATAAATGTATCCTTACGTACCAACAAATAAAAAATCAAAATCTCTACAATCCGCTTAAGCCCTCGACCTGAAGTACCAATAAAAAAAATTTCGTTTACTAAATCCAAAGTAAAATACAAAATATTAATTCCATTTACAATAACATATATAGAATCTGCACAAGACAGACGCAACAGTACAAACAAAAATCACATCTATATACATTCGTAATCCCCCTCCATATTGTGTGAAATATTCAAAATGAAAAGCATAAAAATGAAAATTTTGTAAAGTTTTTTTTTTGTTCTGCACATTCCGTCTGGAATAATTTGTAATGTAAATTAATAAACATTATAGAGATTTTTTTGTGTTATGTACATAGTCTTTTATATAATATTGTGTGCAAGTTAAAATTATACGTTAAAAACAAAAGCTCGAAATTTTTGTCAACGAGAGATTAAAGAAACCAAAAATTATTTAAACACTCATGAATTAAACTATATATGTATGTATGTATAAGTGAAAAACCATTTTCCACTTAATTCAATGTAAACAATACTGTGACAACGTGTTAATCATATTTCATCCTTATTTACTATACTACCTGAATAATCATGTTGACAATGGAAACAAAAGAAATTTTATTTATATAGAGCAAACGAAGTAGATAAAAGGAAAACATTAAAGAAAGGAAATTGATATAGTTAAAGATCAACAAAATTCAAAGTTTAAAAATTTAAGTTAGATTATGTATTTGTGTTTTTATTATATTCGAACTTATATGTATACATACACATACATAATACATATTCTTGTAAATAAATAATTTGAAAGGAAATTTTAAAACAGATTTTTCCGTTAAAAAATTGAAAAGCGTATTTTTCTTTTATGTATTTATCCATCTACAATTTTGCCTTTGTATAGTATAGACGAATTCATGTTATCATAATGTGACTATACCACAGACCTATTTTACCGTAATCCTTATTAAAAAACTATCGTCTGTTCAACATTTATTGACAGAAATTTCTATATGTATGTATGTATGTAGATAATGTACTTGCAATGGGAAAAATTATAAATAGTTTATGAAAGTGTATTTATAACATAACCCTACATGTTGAGATTTTAATATTAATGTGATTTCAAATTTTAGAGTTTGAACTAACTCACCACTACATTATTCATAATCTATTAAGCTGTTCTTCAAATTTACTTTAAATCCGTTAACACGTTTTCTCAGGCCTAACAGATAATCGATTTTACGAATTTTGGCATCTAGATAGTTGGACATTTGAGTTTTGATTATAGTTTATCGCATTTTGAACTTTTGAAACCATATTTTAAAATTCTTAATTCGAAATTTCAATTTGAATTATTGAATTTTGAAAATTGCAAATACATACTTTAAAAAGTCTTTGATCTTGAGAGAAATAAATTTTAATGATACATATATTGAAATTCAATTTTTTCAAACTTTCTGGATGTTGCTTTGAGATCTGTATCGTAAAATTTAAAATTGAGATTTCCAATTCGATTTTTTTGAATTTTTACTGTTTTTAAGAACATTTTAAATTTTGTAATAGAATTTTTAATCGGAATTTGGAAAATTTTGGGTTTTCACAAAAATTAAATTTCATCGTAATATGATAATTCGAATATTTATAGCTTATATATTTTATTTTTGTGAATTTTTATAAATTCCAAGATTTAGGTTAGGGTACAGTTTTACAAATTTTATAATTTTAGCGAATTTTAGAAATTTAAATTATTTTTTTAGTTTTACGATTACAAATTGTTCATACTTCATACGGTTTTACGGTTTATCGAAATTTAGTGCATAATGTTCGATATAGGTTCAATAATTCTTCTCCATTTATATAAATGATTAAATTATGCGGTTCTAGAGATTTACGGATGGTTCAGAAATTTATTATCCCATACTTTTGCAACAACAAAAAATTTGAAAGCGTCCGCAGTTTCTCCTTTACATAATACAAAGCACAAATTGTTTTGTTTCTTACAGCGCTAGAAAATCAGTTCCAGTAAAATTATACTTATATGCAAAGTGTTTGATCTTGTTTTACTTCTAAACATTTCAATTCGATTTAGGTTAGAGTCGCAAAGAATAAGGTCCCAATGATAAATAATTTGATCTAGATGAAGTTAAAGTTCTTAAAGCACAAACAAAATTAAAAAAAAAATTGAATTCAATCAATATTATTGAGAATATAAGCAATATTGGTTGGCAACTCATAATAAAATCAATTTTAAATTTTAATCTTTTGTTTGTTTATAATTTTCAAAGTTATTTCATATTTTGTACAACTTTTTTCCGCAGAACTTTAATTTTTTTTGTTACTGATTAGGAAATGAAAAATTTTTCGCTGCCGGTTAATTAAAAAATTAATTTTATCAGCACAAAAATATGAGATATTTAGCATTTAATTCTTTACATGAGACCAACATGAGACTAAACAGTATCGGCAACAAAGCATCTCCTTGACAAACACTTGAGTTACCTGAGTTTGAGCAACAAATTATCATTTTGCACTCAAGGGCTGTGGACCAATACTTGGGTAAACCAATTACTACGCCAGTAATGTACACCATTTTTAATGCTGCGGGCGACTTCAACTATTTTAATGCATTTAGCGGGCTCCTAGCGCAAACACATTTAAATTGTTCGTAAAGGCGATACATTTATTTGGTGACTACTAAGGTTTCAAATTCAAAATTTTCTTTATATTTATTATTTTTAAAATGTCTGTAATGAATTTTTACACTTGTGTTGTTATCACTTTAAATTGTTAGCGCAACTATTTTTAAACTGACCTCAAAAGCCACGATAAAGCTTTTGAGCTGATTTAAAAAGTATATGCGTTGATTACTATAGTGGTAGAACTTTAATTAGGAACAAAAATAGCATATTATAGGAGCAATTGATACGAATACATTCGCGGGTGCCTTACAGAAGCTCGAGAGCTACCGGTTGGACATCATTGTACTACAATAAAAGATCAGCCTACAGCCTGGTAAACAAAGAATTATTTCTGAACCAGACCTATTCAACCATTTTACCGTTAAGATGGTCGCATATAAAACCCAATCGGAAAAATCGAAACATACTTGTGTTTCATTCCTGTTAATGCAAAATTAAAATTGTTCAGATTATTTTTCGAGAAATCTGAATGATTTTCTGTTAGACTAGACAAGACCTACAGAGAAATGTTACAGTTAAGATGGTTGCTTTAAAAACTATTTTTACATCTTGTGGGAAATATCGTAACAGGTATGTTTGTATTTATGTGAATAAAAATCAAATATGAATCAACTTTAAAGAATTTAAAATTTATTTGTTTATATAGCTAATTTTTATTTTATCCGAGAGGATGATCGAAATAAACAAAACACAATATAAAATGATTTAGAAAAAGTACAAAGTGGAAAAAACACTAACGCTATATATATTTGGCTATAGTTAGTCAAATTAACTAACAATGGGTATATGCCATGCTGAATAGCGTTTGAATATGTTTAAACCGCTGTGATACACTGAACAAATATGTTATAATAAACATACTAAATTCTCTATTCAGTAAACTAAAAAAAAACACAAACTGCTGTTGAAGTTTACCTTATTTTAATCGAATAATCTGCTAGCTTTAAAAATTTAGTGTTTGTTCTATAGTTTAAAAAAATATATTATATATTTAAAAATACCTAACAACAAACAAACGTTTTATATTTATTCTTTTAGTTAACAAAATTTTATCTATAAATTTAGATAACACGTTTGTTACAGAGCGTCAATATTAAACGTGAAACAAAGTGTAATTTATATAAAATTAGATAACATGTTGTCATATACATACATTTGTGTGTACATAACATATAGTGATAAAATTAGTTCGAATATTGCATTTCGAGATAAAGCGCGATAGAGGTTTCATATCACAAACATAATGAGGTATAGCGAACTTCTTCAGCGCAAAGAGCACAAGCAAAATAAGGCAAAAAACAATGACAAAGTAAAGGATATCAAATTTCGTCTACCTCACCATCTCGTATAAAGTTCAACAAAACTTTTATTCGATGTAAGGAAAGGTTTCGTCGTTATTTTCATCATTTCTTGGGCTGCTCTCCGCTCCATCTATAAAATAAATCAAAGGCAATTACAAACATAATTATGTATTTACAAATTGGTTTTTCGGTTAAACTAAAGTATGTTTTAAAAAGAGTCATGTACAAATCAATTATTCTTTAATTATCTGAAAATATAATTAATTAAAAATACATCAATTTATAAATTAGGGCGTTTTTTGTATTTTATAAAATTGCATAACCAAAGACGTAAATACACTTAATATAATTTATGTTTTATATGACGGCTGTATATAGAGTTTTGTCGATGAGTGTACATTATCCTGGCGATCTATGAAGAAATATACTTTTCTAGCGAAATAGTAAAATAAAGCTAAACTGCCATAATTGGGCTGTCGTTTTATTTTATAATTTTCACAATTTAAAATTTAAGTTTTCTTCAGAATGAAATTTAATATAAATGTAATATTCTAAAGAATTTTTATGTACTTTATATGAACGTGACAGTTAATTTTAAAAATTGGTGTATAGTAAAATGCTAACGAGATGGATTAGAATTGAAATCCTAAGAATTTTGATTTTAAAAATTTATATTTTATTCCATAGTTTTGTTATTTATAAAATAATAAAAAATTGTAAAAACTGTGTTAACTATCTTACAGATTTACAAGATTAAATAGCTGCCAAATTTATAAATAGAATTTAAAGATTTTTACAGGATTTTTAATAATCGTTTCAAAATTTAAGACGATTCTAAATTTTTTTAAATTAATGATTTTTGAATTAAGGAATTTCACAAATTTTAATGACTTTCATTTACAATTTAAAGAATTTTAATAAATTTAAAGAATTTTTAGTATTTGAAAGACAATAATTTTAAAATTTAAGGACTAAAATTAATTTGTTTAATATTTTTAAATTTTTTAATATTTAAGTGTTTAGAAATTTTAAGATTTTTGACCTATTTAAGTTTTAAATAGATTTTAAGGTCGAATTTTAATTACTAATTTAAGTGTGATATTACTATCAAGTTTTACAGGTTTTTGAATTCAATTTTATTTTAATTGAGAAAACTTTTGCAAATTTAAGTTTTTCTAATTTATTATTAGTATTAGATTTTAAATAAATTACCAACTTTATTAAAAATAATTAAAATTATTCTATTAGATTATTTATTATCAGAATTCCATAATTTTGAATATTTAAGATACCTTGAAATTAAGAATTAATATGAAATTAAGAAATAAATTCTATTTTATAATTATCAAAGTTTTAAGAGAAAGATCAAGTAAAATTTAATTTTTTTACACATTTTCTCCTTTTTATGTTAAGAAATAAAATTTTTTTGAGAATTTTGAATTTAAAATTTAAAATTTATTTTCCAATTACAGTTGTGATATTAAATTGTTTTTTTTTTCAATTTGCAGAATATTAAAAAAATAATTAATTAATTTTTTCGATTATGAATTTTCTGTTTTAATTAATTTTTGGAACTATGTACGTATATATAAAAGTCAAAATATTGCAAATTTTGTGTTTAAATTTTGAAAAGTCAATTCGAATATTTTAAGTTACAAAATTATAGTATTTTTTTTGAATTTGGCAAGCTCTAACATTTTTTCAGTTGTTAACAAATTATTTATAAAAATTTGATTTTTCTAAAAATTAGTTTTAGAAATTCAGATTCAAATCTTTTATCATTCTACTTATTTATTTAAATACGTCATACATTATTTGTCACCATAAACCATTACTGTGACTGAAAAATTAGAACTCAACTAACTTGTTTTTATTGCACTTTGCTTTTTCAATGTCAAATTCACCACCGGTTAATTAAAGTTAACCTTTTATAGTTTAAAGAGCGTTTATATTCCGGGCCAATTAATAGATTTTTATCAAATTTTTATTTTATTTAAAAGAAATTAAATATTTGATTGAAATAAAAATATTATATGTCCGTTGATCGAATGTTTTAATTTTATCTAATTTTACAAAATTTTGTTCAAGTAGTTTGATTTTGAAATCCATTAATGATAATTATTTTAATTACAAAATTTTAGTTTCAAATCAAACTCCAAATCTCTGTGTTAAACTGTTAACTAGTATTTTAATTGAAATCTGTATTCTAAAAGTTATTTGGTTCTTTTTACACTTTTTGACTGTTGTAAGGTTTCTTGTCAATTGGTCCAAAATTCACGTTTCCTAAAACAAAATACATACGTATTTATCATTCCTTACAAATGTTGACGTGAATAAAAATTAACTTATAATTATAAGCAGTTATGTATTTATATGAGTTTTAGCAATTTGGGGTGTTCTATCACATTCTAAAAATACTAATAAAGTAAGACTTTTTTCTCAAAACAGATACATACATACATAATTTCCAATTCATAAATTTCCAATTCGCGATCAGAATACACATTACGAATACATAATTTAATAAAATATAAAATATTTGATTATGTACTTAAAATAAATTATGTAGCTTTAAAAGTATATCAATTAATTGTTATTATGATTGTATTAAAGATAAAATTTAATTACAAAATGTTAAATTAAGAATTTATTTTAATTTCTTCCCAATAAAATACAAAACAATTCCTGATAATAATAATTTATTATAACACCTAAACATTGTATACCTGCTAAAATCATTCACCAACAAAATTATAATAATATAAAAGTATAAATAAAAAATTTAATAAAAATTAAAATTTTCTAATATTTAAATTAAATTATTTTTATTTCAATCATTTTTCCTATTCTCTCCTATTAATGTTTAAATTTTTATTACAGCAACAACATAAAAATAAAAATACAATTTTTTTATTTTTAAAATATTGATTAAAATTTAGATAAAATTATGTTTAGTGAAGTAAAAATTAATATTTTAATAAAATAAAATAAAAATCAATTTTTACGGAAAAAAAATAACGTAGAAGAAGATTTTCTATATTTAAGAGAAAGCAAATACATAAAAAAGTAAGAAGAAATAAAAATTTAATTTAATAAGTAAATTTTTAGAAAATTAAATTGAAAGGCAAAAAAAAAATCGAAGGCACATTTTCTCATTTTGCTTTTGTGTGTGTTTTTATGTGTGGGGGAGGCAAAAATAAAATTGGTATATTGTTGTTGTGTTTTGTGTATTTTAGTTTGTATTGTGTTCAATGAAGTTTAGAAGTTATTTTTATTATTCTGCTTTTCTTGTACATATTATTATTTAAGCTGTTGATTATTTGATGAAGAATGTTTTGAATATTAATTTAGAATTATTCAATTAGAAATTATTTAATTTAAGTTTGTTTATGTTATCAGTTTAATACTAAATAATTTTATTTAGTTTAAGTTTTTAGACTTCATCTTTTTCAAAGTCGCAAAAGGCTATATGAATGTATTTATGTATGTACTTATTTGCCAAATTGGATTGAATTGAATTACAATTTTAAATTCAGAATTATAGAATTGCCAGGAAATTTTAAAACAACCAGAACATTTCAAAATTTATCTCTTACAATTTTAGAAAAACCAAATATTTTTAGTAACATTTAGAATGCAGAAATGTAAAATTTGGTTTCAAATAGGTCTCTATTGGATTTATGAGTACAACCCCATAGCTGCGCACCATACTTCCATATTGGTTTGAAGATAGTCTGGTAAATTAGTCTTTTGCAATACAGGTTGATTTTGCAATGATTCCCAAATAACCAGTGCATTTGACGTTGTTTTAATCGTATCTGCTCAGCTTTTTGTCTCACGTGATGTTTCCAGTTTAGCCTTGAGTCTAGATGCAGACCAAGGTATTTGGCTAATTTAACTGCCTTTGTTGAGATTCATCTATTGTCATTATAACAGTCTCGTCATCAAACGTACCGAAGACTGTTTTGTTCGTTGTAGTTATGTCTGCAGTGTAAATAAGGTAGAGGACGGGTCCTAATACGCTTCCTTGGAAAACTAGCGTTGGATAAAAGTCACGATGTTACTTCTTCATCTGGTTTGCCTTGTTCCTTCAGCATAATTATTTGGGCCGTTTTGAACCATTTTGGTACATACAGGCATTAAATAAGTATGTGATCATGATGATTGCTTTACGTGGTAGTTCCTTGAATATTTCATCAATTTCTGGTGCCTTTTTTTGGTTCAGATTTTTGTCAATTTCTTCGGCAATTTCCATTGAAATACTGTTGCTAGGTGTTGAGCTAAGAGTTCCGCTTTTTTTTTTGTCTTGTCGAACCCAACTGCCTTGAGCATTGCTTATGAGTGGTATCCGAGCTACAGGCCGTTTGAATTTTCTAGTAGCTTTTCATAACGAATAGCCCTTATCCATTTCTGAACCTAGCCCTCTTAAGAAGTTGTCAAAGCAATCTTGTTTAAAGCTTTTGCTTAGCCTATTGGTTTTGTTATTTATCCGACTGAAGGCTGTTTTGTCAATGGGATTTCCGGTGAGATGCCCCATTATCCTGGCCTTTATTCTTTCCTTGATTTATTAATTGCTCTCAGCAAGGTATTTAACTTCCATGTTCACTTTTTTCTTTAATTTTGGAGTAGCGAGGCTGGCGGCCTTTCGAGTGTATTCAATGAAATTCTTTGTTTGATGTTCCAATTCCTCATTACTTTTGATACTCACTTTTAATTGTAGCCCCCTCGAATGATAACTCTTGGACCTAGTTTATTGAAGACATTATTAAATTGTGACTTCGTAGGTGTTTGCCGTGGACGACAGTATGCTGCCGCAATATTTAGATCTGTGCCATTATATTTGATTGAGATAACCGTTGCTGAATTCAATCCCTTTATTCTAATAAAACTTTTGTTGGAGAAGTGCGTTTCTGAAAGCTCAATATCTATATGTATTGTTTGTATGGAGAAATATTTTCAGTTCCTGGGCTCGTTGGTTGAGCCCATTGGCGTTCCAAGTTACAATGCGTAGGAACGATTCAATCATTTTTGTGTATGCAGATTTTTTTACTTGGCGGATAGAAATTTATTTCCAGTTTTGCCATCCTTTCTGGTAAGTTACCAAGTGTCTGTTGAATTTGACTGAGCATTTTAATGATTTCAATGTTATTAGACTCTTTATTAACTTCTGTGTGTTTGTTGTCTTGGTTTAATTCATCAGCTGATTTGGTGATTTGCACATAATATAATCCAACTGTGGATGGTGTAATTGTTGTTTGATGTTTAGCTGCTTTGGTTTGTAATCGCTGTACTACGCTTGTTCTATTACTCTGTTGACTTTTACTTTTGTTCAGATATACAGGGCATCCTTTATAATTTGCTGCAGTATGTCCTTCTTGATGACAAAGAGTTTTTTGCATTTTGTTGTGTGGTGATGCTTAGCACATTTCACGCATTTGGTTTGACGATAGCAAACACTTTTGGTGTGTTCGAGTTGTTGAAAATTTGTGCATTGTGGAATGCCCTTTATCTTGTTAGGTGGCTCAATTTTAACTGTACAGTATGCAAGTTTCTTGATGTTGAATACTTCTTTATTGTTGTCTTTTCATTTTAAATCGATGTAAAACAATATTTGGATATTTTCTAGTTGGTTGCTGAGTTCATTTTTTAATTCTTCCAATAGTTTTTTGACATTTCTGTAGTCATTTTCATTTTGAACGGTAATTTTAATGTCGCTGTTTGAAAGCGCCTTCAAATTAGTTGGTTCACTAGTGGTTTTTATTATTTTTTGTCGAAAAAGTTCGAAATTGTTAATGTTGCTCATGTTAATGGGTGGAGGCAGTGGTATGTGATGGCGACGTTTTCCTTTTTGTGCGCCTACGTTTTTTGGTATTTCTGTTATCAGTACTGCCAACCTCGTTTTACGGTTGGAGATATTTGAATGATCATGTTGAATGGTTGATGGCTAATTATTGTTAGAAGACAGATTTTTAACTCGTGCTAAATCCTCAGCTTTGTAATTTTTAACCTTTTCTTTTAGTGTAGAATTTTCTCTCTTAAGTTCAGCAACTTCGTTGCTTAGCTGCGGGGATTAGTTTATCCATTTTTTGAAATTTATTCAACAGCATTTGTTATTCTTCTTTGGAGGACTGAGCGTCATAGAGCTCCTTTGGAATGAAAATTGTTCCTCGTTACTCATTTGAGCGTTGATATCCCTTAGGATATTTTGGATATCATTTGAATGTTTGGCCCCCCTAGAATCCATGGAAAAACAAACATTGCCCAGATGCTATCGCGGGGAGATAAACTAAAGACAGTTGATGGTTTCAACATAGTTGCAACGCTGGAATATAATCCAATGGTTAATTGGCTATAAGCGGTCAACGCCCTCCCTATTGAAACATACCCAACACATTTGATTACGATATTTAAAATACCCTTACCTAAATTTAATAATAAATTTCAGAATTATAAATGTATAAAACACGATATTTCCAACATTTAAGATCCCCAAAATAAAAAAATCGGGTTTCAATTTAAATTGTGATTATTGTTGGTAAAAAATCAAACGACCCAGGAAAAAAGTTGTATCAAGTTAAATCGTATTTTCTATAGCTATGTACAAATTAACATGTTGCAAAATTCAATAATACAAAATTATAAAATTAGCATTTTTTCAGAATTTCAAAACTTTCAGTTCAACATTTAAAATTTCTTTCCTATTAGGAACAATTCTTATTGGAGATAAGAATTGAAAGAAAAAAATTTGAAATTCAGCACAGTTTCTGTTGAATTCTCCATTAAATTCATAATAACAAATGTCCAACTTATAATTTTCAAATTTCGAAATGAAATTACAAATTCTGAAATTTATGCGTATAATTTGATCACAAAAATTAAATATCGGTAAAGGAATTAATTAAATTAAATTAAATTCAAAATTTTTGAAGCTTTTGAACTTTCAAAAATCATAATTTTTCAAAGTACTTTTAAAATTCTATAAGAAATTGATGTCGAATCCGAATTGGATCTTGCGAATTTAGGATAAAACTACAGATTTTAATATTTTTTGAGCTAAAAGTAAGCTCCAATGGAAAATTTAGGAAAACCATGTTAATTTGTTCTATAACTATAGAGGAATTATGAGATATTACACATGACCATAATTGGAATTATATTTTGTTTTTAATTTAATCTCTAAATTTGTAAAACCGGCTTTTGTAAAACAATTTATAGTCAAAATATACTTAAAGCCTCCATTTTAAATTTTACAAATCCTTGAAATTTGGTAGAATTTTCAAATTTTTGAAACTGCTTTTTGCAATGAAATTCTTAAGAGCTTAATATTTAATTAAAAATTTTAAACTATATACAGGCCCTAAATTTCCTATTTTGTGAACCTTTCTTGATTAAATTTTATGACTGCATTGAGATGGAGTCAGCTTAATTCAACGTCAGATAATAATTCAAAGTAAATTTTGTGTTAAAAAATACATACATTTTAAGTTAAATATTAAATTTAATTTATCATCTCGTTTAGTTTAAAGAAATATATTATGAATAAAACATAATTTACTATTTATAAAATGCAACATCGTGTAAAATTTTACATTCATCAAATCAATAAAATAATTTTCCAAACGATAAATTAAAACCTTTTTAATTATTATAAGTTTCTCGTCTCATTAATAATTGTCACTATTCATTTAACAAGATTTCGCCGAAATATACAACAATTTAAAGTAACAACATTTATTTTAATTAAAAAGTAATTTAATTAAACTAAAAAAAAAAATGTTTTTTATTTTAAAAACTAAAATAATTTTAAAATAGCGAAAATATTAATTTTTTATGTAAGAGAGTATATATGTATGTAGGTATACGGGGTGGTATATAAGACAACAGCAATATGATATTATATTTTTATATAAGTACATACATAGCAACAACACAATTTTTATAAAGATAAATTGAAATTAATATTTTGCCAACCGCAAGATAAACAGTATATTCCATGATTTTGATCATTTATAACAACGCATGATTCGTTTCACTTGAGAAAAATTAGATTGTATATTTCTTTCTGTACCAACAAAATAAAAAAACTGAAAATTAAAATAAAACAAACTTAAATGAAAATGTATATTATACATTTTCTTCACTGTTCCATTTATTTCATTCATGTTATGCTCCCATTGCGTTAAATGAATTTTTTATAAATATTCTGTTTTTTGCTTCCTTCGATTCCATATATGTACGAGTATATACGTATATACATGCTATACTACAATATTAGTAATATACATATATGAGTAGTTGTTCTCTTGCTATATGCTATATACATATATATGTATATATTATGCCATTAACTTCTCTTCTTGTTGGTGGCTGGTGTTTGCGAAAGTCTATGAAGAAGTTTGGTATAGAAAGTTTTGTGAATATATAACTACATATTGGAATGTTAAAATATTTAATTTTTTAGGCAAAATACATTTTATGTGTGTCTGATGTTGTGTTCGTTGAAAACGAAGTGATAATGAGAATATATTGTTGAAATGTTCTGATTTTTTGATTTATATATTTGGGATATTTTAGGGTAACAAGTTAAAGTTTAACTATTCCCAAAAGGTGTTAGGTAGTTGTCAAAATGGCATATATGAATAAAATACATGTGTATTGTATGTTTATATTTGAAAAAGTATGTTAACCTCTTATGTATATATACTAATTTAAATATTTTGTGGGTTCATAAAAACTTCCAGGGTGCGAAGACAATTTCAAACTTTTTGTATGATATTTAACACAATTTAACTTTAACGTATCCAAGGAATTTAAGTTGAAAAATCATCTATCCAATTAAGTAAGGTGACAGTTCAGCGTATAAACACATTTTTTGTGAGTTAGTCTGGGGTTATTCTAGAACATAATTCTTATATGTACATACATAATATTTTCTAATCTAGCTTGCACACGTTTTTTGATTTATCAAATTTTCCATTAACCGCACGAAGAGTACATAAAATTGAATTACTGAAAGAAAACAGATATTTTAACCATTATCCAAGCTCACCCCTCGTTATAATTGCATTTAAATCATTCTTTATGGTATTTGTTATAAATTATTTTCTCTTGAATTCACGTTAATCATATATGTATATACATATAACCAAAACTTTCCACGTGTCTGGAATTTCTGCGCCAACATAAATCGTGGTAATTTATTAAAGTTATCACCTATTATTTCTTTTTTCCGAGTTTTCATTGCTTATACATATATATACTACTGGTATAATCGTATATTATGTAAGTATATCGTACACCTTATTCCACTTTTTGTTTTCCTTCTCATCCAACATGATGTAAATTTAATGATAAGGAAAAACGAAAAATTAAAAAATAAAAATAAAACAATCTACTCCTAGTACATCATAATTCAATCTTACATCTTCGATAAATCATAAAAGAATTACTTTCCTTGCCTTATTTTTTTATTGAGCTTGAGTAAACCACAAAAGAAAATGTTTTCACTTTTTTCTTCTTCTTCTTTTTAATATTTTTTCCATCTCTTCTTATTATTCTGTTTTTAAATTTTTTTTTACAGATTAGGATTTTTTCAGCTTTATTTGTGTTGGTTTGAGTGATTTGAAAATTCTTGGCAACAACAACAAAAAAAAAAAAAAAAATGAATGTAATATTAGATAAATAAAGAAGAGCACCCTTTTCTCTCCTTTTATATAACCAAATAAATTTGAATTATAAACATAAAAAATAAAGAAACACAATCTTACATCGAACAGAAAAAAAAATGTAAATATATTCACATATCTCTATATGAAATGATATTATGGTTTACTGGCCATGGGCTATTTCAAGGAAGATTTAACTTTTATATACACGTAGTGTCGTACACATAGCAACAACAACATTTTAATCGAAATGATAACGAAGAGCTCCCAGATTGAATGTTTTTAAGTTTTTTTTTCGTTTTACTACTATTACAAGAATGAAAAAGTTTTCTTAAATTTTTTTTTTCGATTTAATAATGTTCACCCTTTTTCCGTATTTTTACTATCGCTTGAAGATTTTTTTTAGAGGAATATAAGAAAAAAAACAAGTAGAAAATCTGTATAAAACATAAACCGAGAAGGCGCACACATAGAGAGACATCAACTATATGTATACGAAGAATGTAAAAAAAAAAATAAAAAATACGAAAAGATTAATTTATTTTTATGGTGGTTTGTCTAAGGATTTTGTGATTGACATTGGAAGATTAAATAAGATTGTATTTAATGTTGTATACAAGAAAATAAAAACTGAAATAAAATTCTAAAAACAAGAAGAAAATACGAAGAGAAAAAAATTCAATCAATTCATTTAATTATATTGATTTATTTTAATTGGAAAACAGGAAATTGATGAATCAAAAGAGGATTTGTTGCTATTTATAAGATGATTAACAATAATTACGGTAATTGGTTACAAGGATTATCACGCAAGCTGGGTTGGTATATAAATTGGACATTAATACGATATATAGATTTTTTATGGGTGCTCGATAAATATAAATGTAGGCTTATACGAATTCGTAAAAACTATTATTAACTTGTTTAGAACGTGTGTGATATGATATTGTATTACATCACTTGCTTACATCACTTTGTAAGTTTTATCGTACACGACCATGAAGCATAAAGTGTTACATATTTTATATACCTATATTGTATGATTTGTAAGAAAATTTTAACAAAATTTAATTGTTTAAAAAGTATTGGAAGTTGGAAGAAATAATAAAAAATAAATTTTCTATTGATGCGGATTTATTCCAGAAAATTCACATAACCTTTGGAATTTTCGAGTAATTTGATAATGTCATAGATAATGTTGTGGTAGCGAACAATTTAACATTTTTGCGAGGAGTTTGGTTTAAACATTAATATATGAAATGTGCGATGCTATTCATTAATCGTTTTGAGATGGATCGGCGATAATAATCGGTGAATCGCAGAAAGGCCTTTATTTCCTTAGCAGTTTTTTAAATCCGATAACTACAATTTGATAACTGCAGTTATCTTTCTTCATCGGATCCGGATTAATACCTTTAGAGCCACTTAAAACACCGTTTATTATAGGCCGCCGGAGCGCCTTTTCAAATCTTGTCCATTTTGTCTATTGCAACTGATGGTAGTCATCAGCTAAATCTATACAAATGTTGGCTATCATATCGCAGGTTCGAACCTACTATCATTTTTCAATTCGCGCATCGCACCGACAAATCCACATCTTGTCCGTTTATTTCAAGATATCGAAAGTCCTATTGTTTCAACTGATTTTCTAACGATGTAAGAAGCGAAACTATTTCTATTTTTGTATTATGTAAAGGAGAAAGCGCTGACCCCAAATGAATCTAAAAGGCTTGCAATTGTAATTAATTCCAGAAATGAATGGTGTATGATACACCGCATCATAAAACTAGATAATTGCATTTTTAATTCAAATTTAGCTCGATTAATTTTGGCTTACAAAATTGTGGTGGTTTTTTAATTTTTTTTTAATAATTCGGTTAACACGCACCAAACTATGTATTAAGTATTTTAAAATTCCTAAATTTTTAAATTGGATTAATTAAAAATTATCATATTATACGTAGAAATTCAAGAATTGTAAAATTCGGTTTGATGAATACAAAATTCGATACACTCAAATTTTATTTCTAGAATTCTCTAAATTTTCCAAATTAGAGTTCAAAAATTTAAAACTTATTTTTCGTAGAAAGAAAAGGTATTTAGGGATATGGTCAAGAACTCTACACAAATGTTAAAAATACCGTTGAAATCGAATATTTTAAGGCTTGTTGAATTTTAAAATTTCTTTTTATTTTATTTATTTCATTGATATAAGTTTTATATAATTATATATATATATATATATATGACTTAAGAATTAAAAACATTTTTACTTTTTTAACGGCTACTGGTGGAGTTTTTTTAATTGACCATCTACACATAGTATAGCTCCATGTCAGCCTGTACTGACGGACATGAGCAATGGCTCTGCCCATGAATTCTGCACTCCAACAGAAAGTTGGAGATAGATGTGTTCTTAATCATCCTGATCGAAATTATGGATGAAGAATCACTTTTGAATACTCTCTATTGCGATTCGAACCTGGTATCTCTCGATCCAAACGGCACTGCTTTAACCACTGTGTTATTTGCTCAGTTAAAAGAACATCATATTAACAAAATTCAATAATTCAATTTGATATATTTGGAACTCCGATTTGTAAAATTCTGTTTCAAAAGTTAAATAAATTTAAATTTATTCAACATTTAACTTTAATCGAAGTTTGATAAATTCTAAGATTCAAGTTTCAAAATCCGAATTAGAATATCAACTTCAAAATTTCCTACGTAAAATTTGATCAAAAATCGGGTATAAAATGTGGGTATATGGAAATAACCAAGAATTTTAGAAAATTTTCAAAATTCAATTAAAACTTTAGAATTTAAGAAAATTTTAATCCTTTGAAATTCGATAATTCTGACCATTTCAAAAAATCAAATTCGAAATTCATACATAATTCAAAAAATTGCTGTTGCAGTTGGATTATTTGTTTGAAAATTTGTTAATACTCGGCCCAAATTCCTTCTTAATTTTAGATAAGCCTTAGAACTTGTGATTTTTGTGTGCATTCAATAATTCTTATCTGGTACCACACGTATCAGGTTTGGAGAACAGTACAAAACTATACGTACATATCTCAATATGAAATGAAACTTATCTATGTCTCATCCGATTATTGGATATATAAATGAGATTCTTCAAAATGATTTTTGAATAAAGTCCTAGAACATATGGCAAAGTTGAATAGTACAATGCTCTTATTCGTTATTTTAAATGCATGTACATATATGTACTCTAAATGTTTTTTGGATCCAGTTATGTGAAAGGCCATCCAAAAAGTTGTTTAGAGAAGCTATTGGGATGTATAATATGTACATATTAGCTTGCCATTTACTGTAACACGTAGTCCTACGTTTTGCAGTCGTGTCCCAGATGCAACCTCGTCGTTTATTTCCATGTACCGAAGAAAAATATGCACGTTATCAACAACATTACAACCCTACAACAAGTCATGCCTATATATTATTGAAACTGTCAAGTCAATTAAGTCCTTCAAGCTAGTTGGTTCCCAATTTATCATAATAAAACCCCTTTTTACGAAATTCTACCTTAAACTCGTACCGTGAAAATTCCTTGGAGTGTAGCTCAACTTACAAAATTTGATTTTTTTTTAAACTTTTTAAATCTTACCACCAAAATTTTATAATGTCAGACATTTCATTTCAAAATGAAAACTGAATTTTTATACACTATAGCTGTATGACACAAGTTAAAGACAATTGACAGATAAAATGTTCGTATACATATGTACATATATTTATATATATATATATTTATATATATATATATATATATATATATATATATATATATATATATTATATATATATATATATATATATATATATATATATATATATAAATATATATAAAATTCATCTAACATTTTCAATTTTCTTGGTTCGTAACTCTTATTTCCTAGGTTGCCGACCGTTTTCAGCATAAGAAGATTAAAATCGCTTCAAGATTCTATGAATTTATAGGCACCCTAAAGTCCCCAAATGTGCGGCGGCTTTAATTAAAAGTGCAACTTAATTTAATAAATTATTATCTGTATATCGAGGTTCCGCATTTGCGAGGCGATTTACTGTAAAGTCGAACTTAACTCAGTAAATATATATTTACTATAGGTTTTCAACACAACACTATCGACTCAAATAATAACTTACTTGTATAAACCTAAATGGTTCACATGAGATGTCTGCTCCTTTTTTTCTATCTGTTTTAACTTTTCTCTAATTTTCCACTTATAAATATTATATTTTTCAAAACTAATTCATAGTTTTTTTTAAAACTGTCTAGCAGCCTTATTATAATTCACATGTGCGGAAATAATTTTCTATTTTCAATAGCATTAATTATGCCTCATTTGTTATTTCCCCAAATTAGACCCCGAGCAAGTTGGAAACTTGTTTGGCCTGAAACGTGGTAATGGTTATTGATAGAAACGCAACAAATTAAACATCGACCGTAATTATTTCAATCTGCTTGATAATGATACATGTGGGAAATTTTATTAATTTAAATTTGGGACCTTGTTGGCCGCACTACACGAGCGCTGATAATTTTTGGATAGTTTAACTGCCGATACATGCTTTTTCTTCAGTAGATGTGAATTCAGCTGTTTTATTTGTCCTAAACCGGCATATACAACACTTAATTTTCCACAGTAAATCTCAATCTCAAATTTGCATGAAACACAGACAAAATCCGAAATCTTTTCAAAGTAGTTTTCAATCCTCAATTTTGCCAATTTTTAAATTGACCTTAACATTCTATACGAACAGCGGCATCGATTGTTGTTTCTTGTGAGTACGTTTTTAAGCCATTCCTCTGTTATTTCTGGTTCAGAGTTCAATACTTTATGTGTCGGCGGATTATTAATCAATTTCTTGGTTTTTTGTTGGCGACTGCTGTATGGTATTCTTGTATTCATTAGTTTTTATGTTCTGATGATATGGGATCAAGCATGGTGTTCTGATGTAACGTAATAATATAAACAGTTGTCGTTAAAATTAGCTGATCTTGATTGTCTGAATGGTGGTGAAATTGATATGCTACTTGGGTCAGACATTTTCTTCAACATATTAAGTGATGGAAAAATACAAGGCGACGAAGTGAGTGTGTACAATACCAAATTTGGTGGGATTCAAGTTGGGAAATTTAATGCTGACACAAGTAGATACCGTACTTGTGTCAGCATTAAATTTCCCAACTTGAATCCCACCAGTAAATCTAAATGTGATGATGGAGGTTGATTGCACATTAAGAAAATTCTGGGAAATTGAAAATATTCCGAAATTTATTGATAACCATGAATCATTTAAGAAAACTACGGAGCTTTCTTCGGACAATTAATTTATTGTTCGGTTAATATTCAAAATACATCCAGATCAATTAGGACCAATGTACCATGTCGCATTTAAAAGATTGGAGTCAATGGAACGGCGTTTCCAACGAGATAGTACATTCAAATCATTGTATTATAATTTTATGAAAGAATATGAAAACCTTGGTCATATGAAACGAATTGGTGAGTTAAATCAAAATGGGTATTATTTACCGCATCATGGGGTGTTAAAGCAAAATGTAAGAGTCATTTTTGATGAATCAGCGCGATTAACAACAAATCTATCGCTAAATGAAATATTGGAAGTTGGTCCCATAGTTCAGTCTTCCTTAGTTGTAAGATTTAGACAGCATAAGTATGTATTAAGCGATGACATCGAGAAGATGTATAGAATGGTTTAAATCCACGAAGATGACGCTAAATTTCAACAAATACTTTGGTGAACAAATCCAAATGAATCGCCACAAGCATTTCAATTACGCACCGTAACGTATGGTACTACTTCTGCTTGATTCTTATCAACGAGATGCATCAAAGAAATAGCCAATCGAATTTCATCAAAATTGCCGAATATTGCAAATATCTTAAGCAAGGATGTTTACGTTGACGATTTGATGTGTGGAGCTGGCACGATTAGTGAATTAGTTAATCAAAAACAGCTACTGGTATCTATAAGGGATTAAAGAGGTATGGCTAAAATTAAGAGGAAGCTTATTACAAATAAATCAAATCAAACTTCCCAGGTGGTTAAACTCTACAAAAACAATTATACGGGTTCTGTGATGCTAGTGAATTAGCATATTCAGCCGTGATTTACGCAGTTTCCGGAGAGGGTGTTGAAAGAAAACCCACTATTTTGATTGCTAAAACCAAAGTTGCGCCGATTCAACAG
Source organism: Tipula unca (assembly GCA_951394425.1). Lineage (NCBI taxonomy): Eukaryota > Metazoa > Arthropoda > Insecta > Diptera > Tipulidae > Tipula > Tipula unca. The sequence goes on along the minus strand of OX596381.1, from coordinate 55,030,762 downwards.
TTTACTTTAGCGCGACTCGAGCTACAGGCTGCTCATATGCTGACTCAACTTATGTTCGTTTGTAGAGAAAACAATTGAAATTCAGGGCATTACATTGTGGACCGATTCAAAGTTGGTTCTTGATTGGTTATCATCATTGCCGAAATGTTGGAAAACATTTGTGAAAACAAATAGGACGTCATATATTTTATCTCCGTATAAACGCAATTATAGGCAACAGGTCGCTGCCGAAGAGAATCCTGCTGATTGTGCAACACGAGGGCTTAGCATTGAAGAATTAACAGCACAAAATTTATGGTGGGCGGGACCAGCTTGGATTTGTGAAAATAAATCTAACTAGCCTACGTACGAGTATAATACGGAGCAATCAAACAATGTCGAGATGTACGAAGAACGTGAATTCAAGTGAATTCATATATAATTACTAAAAATGACTTTATGGAGCAATTTCTATTGAGATATTCAAGTTTTCACCGAACGTGCTATACTTTAGCTGTGATTATAAGGTGTGTAAAGTACTTGGTGAATAAATACAAAGCTAAAAGTAATTTATCTTGCGTATCTGATCAGTCCAATGCCACTTTTGCAACCAACACTGGAAGAGTTTAAAGCCGCCACGTATAGAATACTCTTATATGAACAAAAAAAAATATTTTACTGAAGAATACAATTTATTGGTAGAAGAAGTATTAAACAGCAGTCCATTTATCAAGATGACAAATTAATTCGAGTGGGTGGCCGATTGACAAATTCCGATTGCATTATAGTAAGAGACTATCACCAATTATACAGCCATGCTAGTGCTGCCCTTTGCTTATCGCTATTACGTCGTAAATATTGGATCCTAAAATGAAAAATCGTCATCAGATTCATAATTCACAAATGCATCAAATGCTTTCGAGCCAAACAGAGTGCAGTTTACACACGCATTTTTTAATACAGGTATTGATTATTGCGGACCATTTGCAGTTCGAATCACAAATCGTAGAGGTCAGCCAACCATCAAAGTTTATGTATGCATATTCGTCTGTTTATACGAGGACTTTGCCAAAATTAATACAGTGACAATAGCAACAATTTTGTGGCTGCAAATAATCAACTGAAGGAGTTATATACATTTCTGAACGCACAAAATAATCAAATTTATTCATATCTTTTAAAGTGGGATATAAAATAGCATTTCATTCCATCAGGGGCTCCACATATGGGAGGTACCTCGAAGCCCTCAGTCAAATTATTGAAGTCTAACATGAAAAGGGTTACCAGCTATCACATATTATCGCTTGAGGAGTTCACTACATTAACTACAAGAATTGAAGCATCCATCAACTCTCGTCCATTATATGTTGAATCTGATGAAGACATGGATGTAATTACACCGGCAATTAAATCTAAATATTCACGGTGGAAGATCGTCAAACAAATATATTTGCATTTCTGGAGACGATGGCACAGCGACTACATCACAATTTTACAACGCCGAACCAAATGGTATAAACGATCACAAAATATTCTAATTGGAGAAATAGTGATTGCTATTGATGATAAGACTCCGTCATGCTATTGGCCATTAGGTCGTGTAGTTAATACTCATCCAGGACGTGATGGCTTAGTTCGTGTCATTACAGGCAAGATTCCCCGTTTAAATATAGTATTGCAGAGTCCAATAACAAAAATATGCAAATTACCAGTTGGCCATGAAGATAATCTGAATCAAAATGATTCAGAGCGGGCGGGATGTTCTGATGGAACATAATAATTAAACAGTTGTCATAAAAGAGTTGTTCAGTGAGCATTGAGTGGTGTAAAGTAGTTATGTATATTGTAAATTTTTATGTTTAATAAATTATCTCGTTTGTGCAAATTAATCATAATTGTGTGTCAATTGTCGCCCGGGTAAGCAAATAAAATTGGGACACAAAAGTATATACCTGGCTTGCACATACCTTGGCTGAATTTATACACATTATATTTTTTTTGGTGTCATACAGCTGCACAGTTCTTTTTTTTTATTGAAGTTAAATCAAAATTAAATGTCTGGCAGTTCGCTACCACTCTTATTCTAAAAAGAAGTAAACAGAGCTAAAAGAAACACATGGCAACCACAAACGAGATGTTTCCAAGTTTGAGTTCGATTTCTAATTAAGAATATATTTGAAAATTGTATCCCACTTTTGTCGGTTCATCTCACAATGCAGAAAGTTTAATTATGTTACCATAATATATATTGACGACAACGGATGGAATGGTGCTATATTGAGTGTGTTTATACGTGGAGTTTGTTTAATTTTTTAATCAAATAAATCATACAATATGGACTACTTAAGTTAGTTTAAAATTTTGCACACAATTAATTAGAAAATTTCAAAATTACGATCTGAATAGTTGAAAATTAAATTGATCGTTGTTTGTTCGTATATATACGGTCTACCAACTTATAAATATAATATTTAACTTCACAGCAGAATAAGCTTCATGCAGCTTACATATTTTCTCAAATTATTTTACATTATAACAGCCAGCCATAAAAGCTATAATTTATATGTTTCTATATATGTATAAGAAATTTTTATGCATATACATACATTGTATACATGTATACATACTCTCAAATTGGATACGGTCAACTTATTGAATCTATTGAACTCCATGTAATACATATATTTATGTTTCATATTTAATAGGATTTACCAGTGAATCGAATATTAAACCATATATATACAGACACATAAATAAATTATATATAACAAAAAAATATTTTTAATAAATAACATGCTTCGAGACTACTTACAAAAACAAAATCTATACAAAAAACCATAAAAAATAAAACAAATTCCATCTGCAACAAAAAAATTAAAAAAAATAAATTGAAAAATATAAATTTATATATTTTTTATTTTTTAACGAATTTTCACTTATTTTCATCCAAATAATAAATTTTTTCCACTGTACCAAACCACCAATATTACGTATATATAGTACATATATATGTAACATGAGGAAAACCACAACTAAACATTTTAACTAAAATCGCTATACGAGTACATAATACAATAAAAATATAAAATCTTTGAACGTATTATAACATTTTTATACACCAAAAGTAGAAAACCAAAAATGTTGCAGCATAAAATTGCGACAACAAAAAAAAAACTATTCTCGAAACTTTAAACTTTTAGGAAATAGAATTTTCTTTCTCACACAAGTTTCTCTAGTATATATGGAGCTTATCATATTCATGTAAGAAGATTGGTTGTCATCTTTAATTTATTTGCCAAAGAAAAAAACAACTTAACTTTTTCGTTTGCTATTGGCTGGCATTGTGTCAAAACATTATCTCTAATTTTTATATAAAAAAACATTAATTTTTCCGCCTAGATTTTGGGGTGATTCGATAAATATTTAAGTTTTTAAATCTTACTTACCATATAGTACTCTACTGTTGATGGTTTTGCCTCTATTTTTTCAATTATGGAAAATGCAACAACAGAATACCATTGTGGTTCAATTACACTAAGGTTTAAAAAATGAAATAATGCGGTCTAGTTTTACCAATAGTTTTACCAAACGCATGTACTCGTAGATCTGAACTTTAGATCTAGCAGATTGTAATTAAACAGCATAATGATGTGTACTTATCGATTGCTTATAGCAGTGATTCAAAATGCTTGAGACTACAAAATATTATTGCAATTCTTCGATAATTTGTTGCATCAAATTGTCAGGGTGATTTTTGTAGGCGATTAAGATTCTGATTAAGATTAAGATTTTAAATATAGGGAAAGGCTTGGGTGATTCCTTATATAACATGTATTTTAATTTCCATACAACCAACCGTTTATAGATTATTAGTTTATCCCACCCTGTGTACTTTTCAAAACTCTGGAAATTTGCTCCAACTTTTTATTATTTACTAAATTTCATCTCGGTAACATAAAATTCTTACATTTTAATACATTCTTAATAGTGTTAAATATAATTTGGCATGTTAATTATGATTTTTTTGCTAAAGTCGAAATTCGTCTAAGACAGTTGATAATAGTCAAATTTTTATAAATATAAAGGGTGCGGCTTCTTTAATCTAGTGGTTATTTCGCCGCTCATAGCTTTATTGTCATCTCTCAAGTGACAGAAATTCAGTATAATTCCGGTGAACGAAATGAGTCAATATACGCTTGTCCAATTTTTGGAAATATTGAAAACTTATTTTCATAGTAGTGAGTGAGTTTCGTTTTTTTTTTTGTGGAAAAATCATATTTTTCTATGAGCTCATTTTCACCTCGGCGGTTATGTGAACACTGAAAATCGTGAGAAACCAATATACCCAAAGCAAATGACTGTTTGGTGTGGAATATGATACAAAGTCAATCAAAGGCGACCGTTATAGTGTCATGTTAACTGGCTTTTTATTGCCTACAATTGAACAGGAAGACTTGGCCGATATTTGGTTTTAACACGACGGCATTACTGCCCACACAGCCAACGGTATCATCGACATTTTGAGCTCTATTTATCCAAAATCGAGTTAACAGCTAAGATTTGATTCCGTTGGACTATTATTTATTGGGATCCGTCAAGGACAAATTTTATGCTAATCATTCAGAGACGATTGAGGTGAAACTTTTGGTGAAACGATTGAAAATTTCTGATAAATTGGGTTGACAGAATAGGATAGTGCTGATCCAGCCGAGGCAGTCATTTGTATGAAACAGTATTCCATTATTAATCGGAAGGTGTACTCTCAAAAATAAAGTACTAGTAATTTGAAAATATTAGTTGCACATTTATTTAAACAGCTTTTCGCTTTTATATTGCATAACTTGAACTTTCTTTCCTTTACTACGATTCGCCTTTCCATAAACAATGATTCCATATTGAATACGAAGGGGAATAGAAGCGAATTACATTAATGTTACTACACATTTCGGCACAAAGTAGGATAGCCTTATCCCATATCCCTGCAGGAGATCAAATATTAATCGTAAGTATTTAAAATGTTCAATTCTATCAATGTTTATATCCGATATGTTGATAGATGACAAGAAGAACCTAGAAGTACAACAGAAAAAGCTGATGTACTTGCTGTATACTTCGAAGAAACTTTCCATCCTTTATGCAAACAGATTATGCAATTTTTTCCAATATCAGTATAATCTATAATATTAGAAAACTCCAGACGGTTGATGAAAAAAAGATGCGTTCGATTGTGGGATACTACAATTAACACCGAGAACGGTACTGCTGATTTCATTATTCATAACATATTGTTGACGATTTTCTTAATAATTTTATTTAAATTTTGGCCTAGTCTACGGAATCCATAGCAGAATATTTTTTCAGAAGAGATCAAGAAATATTGCACTTCCGTATTGCTTTAGATCAAAAGCATGCTATGATCATATCAGATATTTCAACCAATACTGCTTCAGTACCCACACCTTTCCTTTATCTATATCGATAGTCGTAGAAAAAATTTGACTTATTCACAAACTCCATCAGACGATTAGCTAAAATTGATTCTATGATTTTGTCAAATACTGATCTTGTCAACATTTCTATCAATTCCAATAACTTAAACATTGTAGTTGATTTTTTTTTACTCTTTCACCAGCTGAAAGTTGTTCATTGATGTGCTAAATAGTTGAAAATTAAAAAAAAAACACGAAATTTAGTATAAACTATAGCTAGGAGTTAGCACAGAAGGCGAGAAGCAAGTGTATGTTCCTTTTTCTAAAGCCGCGGTGACACGAATGGTAAAAGTCGACCAGCAGAGGTGATTGCGCCAAATAACATATCTTGTAGCCAGTAAGCATCCAGGTTACATTGGCTCAACGTTGGTAAACATTCATTCACTATATAACATGAATTTTATATTTTACCGTGAGTTATAAAATCACATTGGTCGATATTTACCATTCGAGCGGCCGCCGCAAAATCATTTACTTTATGGCAATCTCAGCCTGCTAGACATTATAATATCATTATATTTTAATTTGCATTTGTCTGTGTCACACGCCACCACTGAACTTTGTGAGATAGATAAAATATGATAGCCCATACATTTATTCTAATTGGCTCAAACACTTGGCACATAACCCAATATTTTAAGCTTCTGAAAACATTTCTTTAATTTCTGCTTGTGTTGAATATCTCAGTTAATCACAAGCTTCGCAACAAAACAAAAATTATTGAACAACAAACCATACGTGTTGGTACTTACATACAAATTTAAGAAGAACACAGTTATTTTTGCAGAGAGTTTCTAAATCATTACAGTTATGTTGCGAATAATTTGGAACGTGTATTGGAACCACTCCATCTAAGTTAATTGCGCCAGTTTATTCATCAATTTATTCAAATTATCTTGTGATGTTTTTGACTCATTGACACTAAAATTAATTTCAATAAGAAAACATATGTATGAGTAAAGCTTGTTGGAAAAGAAAACAAATGGCGTGTTTCTATACTATTAGAACTAGAGTAACTGGAAAGGTATTTACTGGCCGTTTACCTCAATCAAAGTAATAAGACACAGGAAAAAGTCAACCCAAATTTATTTCTCGGGGTAATAGATTACTTTTCAGAGCTAGTTGATTCAGAAATTTAACGAGCTATTCCATGTACTATCAGAACCTGAACCCGAATCTCTGGCAAGAAGTATTAATTGTTTTTTAGCACTTTTTTTATTAGAATAACATAGTGTTAAATTCACAAACCGCTTAAAGGATTTTAATACCAAGCAAACTATTAATTTATTGTGGAAATGATGTTTGGAAAATATTCTGTACAGAAACTTTGACATTTTTTTTCAATGGATGTCAACCAAAGTGAATCTTTTTTTTTTGATATAGGTATTTGTTATATGGAATTGATAAAAAAAGCCCTAATATATTTTAGATAAATAGAATAAAAATTGCGAACGAACTTTAAGCAATATTATTTATTTTTAAGGCCGTGTGTCAATTAGATAAAAAAATTGTTAAAAATTAAAATTTTAAGAAAAAGCTCAAATTTTGATTTGAGTGAATATAAAAATTGAAAAATTTGATTTTTGCTGTCAAAATTTAAAATTTAAACCATTTTTTTAACTAATTGGCACACGGCCTAAAGAATGAAAAATTTGTTTTGCAAAACAAATAAGGCGGATGTCCAATCTAAACTGCTACTAAATCATTTAATTTGTAATTAATTATTTAAAAAAATTATGTTTCCTAATTTATTTAAACTTTTTACAATAAAATTAGGTTTCCTTACAAAGATTAGTCGACAATCAAATAATTAATTAACTTTTGAAAATTTGAATAAATGTTGGCAGAAGGATCACATCTATACACAAACCGACGTGTTTTTTTTGCATGTATGGCACATTTTAAGCCAAATAAAAGTTTTAATTTTAGTGACACAAGAAAGATGCGTTCCACAAATTATTTTATTTGTTTTCAACGGATTCTACACCACTCAAAATATTTTCTTTTAATTGAAAGATTTCTATTTCATAATATTTGAATGTTTTTATAAAAAATACTCAAACTATGATTGTAAATTAACGAATATTTAATTTCGTCGCCCATTTTTCACATTTGGTGTGCTTTATGCTTTAGGGGCTGTTTAAGGGCTATTTAGTTAACGTGAAAAATATATGTAAGATTTTATTAGTAATAATAATAAAAATATATGTATGATTTTATTAGTAATAAAAATATTAGTAATGAAAATTACTACGATTCGTAATTTACAGTACTATAACTGTAAATTACGAATCGTAGTAATTTTCATACAATAGAGTGGATTGCTACGTTGCTCTTCGACTTTCTTGAAGCTTTTTTCGAATGAATATTTACGAACAAATAGACTGTTTTCTATTCAATCAATTCAATCAATCTGTGTTGTCAGTCTCAATATTGTCGTTATGTTGGAGATATAACAAATTTTGTTATTCGTGCTTGTATAAAAACCAGTTACGAGTATATAAATATCTAGTATAGTTTAAAAATTAAATTAAATTAAAATTATTCAAAACAAAATTTAAATATATCACTTATCGATTTTCAAACAAAGATTTTTAAATATAAATTAATTCTAAATTTTAATTAAATTATAAACGAAAATATTCTACGACGTTGATAAATTTTTAATAAAACTTAATGTTATTTCCAAGGAAGTTTTGGTTACACAAAAAGTCAAAAATAAAAAGCAAGCAAGCAAAACAAAAAAAACTCATGTATGAACATATATTAATTAATTTATTATAAAGTTTCTAGGAACGTATTTTAAAATAGAAATTTTATTTTAGATTAGGGTTATTATATTTTAAAAATTTGTTCGCACAAGAGTAACTACATAAAATGTATTTCTCGTATAATGAATTAACTTAATTATTTAGTCTAACCAATTAATTAACATAATACTGTTTTTAACTATATATTATATATACGAATCAAATGTCAAAGTGTATACATTCTATGTACATATATATGTTGTTGTGTTATATGAAATTAAACCGTACTGTATTATAAATTAAATTACATTTCCAAAAAAAAAAATCCTTAATAATTGATAAAGTGGAAGTTACGAAGGAAAATGTAAAAAATGTGTAAAAAATCAAATAAACTTTAATGAAAAATTAATTGAAATGTTTTTGATTTTGTTGTGCTCTGACGTTCTATCTAACATAAATGTATACGTATGTATCTTAGACTCGTATAACTAGAAGAAATTTGTAATAAAAAATCTATATTACGAGTATGAGTATAATGTATATCAATAACAAACAACAAGTAATAGAAAATTAATGGTAACATGTTACAGGTGGTCTATGTCGATTTCCAGACATGAATAATGAAAAAAAAATCTGTATTTCTATTTGATTGATTAATTAAATGAGATTACCAATTTAATTTGATGGAAGGGTATATAAGAAACTACTGAGATTTATATGCGTACGCCATCTGTTATATATTGCTACAAATTGTTGCGAAAAATGAATATTTGATTCCTCTCATATAAAGTCTAGTACAATGTACTTGTACATACTTATATGGGTTGTGTATAAACAAGTTACTCAATAAAAAATATTTTTACACCAGATTTATTACTAAACTTTTCTAATTTTTACTTTTTTTTTATTATTTTGGTGTTATTTTTATGTGTTTCCTAAATCATTAAAAATTGAATGAAAAACTTTTCACATTATTAAACAGCCAAAAAACTAATTCATTAAAATTGAATTAATTACAGTAGTTGAAAATTTAAATCACCACATTATACAACTTTATAGAAAGAGATGTTAATTCAGATATTTCGAACAAATTTTTTTAGAGCTTTATTTTGATCACAAACTTTTTATTTATTATTTGTTATATACGTCCTATTTTGTCGACCTCTCTTATTATTTGAAAAATAAACTATACGAGTATATAGTAAAACATTTTCAACTTGTTGAATGTTTCCAAGAAAATGTTTGTTAGTTTAAAAGATGGTAAATAACAATGTAACTTTTTCTATTTTATGTATCTGTGTTAAGAGTCTATTATACACTCTTGTAATATATTGTTACGAAAACATATTTTGATCATAAAGTAATTTTTGATATATTATCACTGACACAGTTGTTGTTAAGGCGGTTTGGAAAATTTAAAAAATTGTTTTAAATTATCCTTTCAAATTGTAAATTAGGTAAATATGTATATCCGTAAAATGTGGTCGTTCCAATCAACAGAAATACGTAAATGAACGATCAAAATTTGTTAAATTTGTAATTTCAGAACTCTTTGAAAATTATTTTTGAGTATTTTTAAAAGCAAATGTAAAGCATATTTTTGAATTCGAATTTATGATTTATTTTTTGATTATATTTAGGAAACAAAAATTTCAAAATTTCATATTTGAGTTTTTGTATTTAACAATTAAGACAAAATGTAAAATTATTGGTATTTAAGTGTTAATGAATTTGAGAATTGAAAAATTAAACAATTAACATTTTTTAAAATTTAGCAATTAAGGATTAAAGGAATTCTGTAATTTTAAATCCATAAATTTCGAAGTTAATGTATAGTACTGATCGAAAATAGTAAAATATATTTGTTTAATGATTTAAAATTCATAAATAGTTGATTCTTATAAAAAATTTGGTCCTATCCGAATTCCTTTGAACCGCGGCCCGTTAAATTGACACTATTGATTCAACCAGCTATTGAATAAAACGGAAAAGGAATTTAAAGGAATTTCATAGTTTAGTAATCGATTAGAGGCATCAAAAATAAATAAATAAACCGGGTATCTCACATAACTCTATTTCGAGCACGCAACTAAATGATTGAGCAAAAACTGAAAATTTTGAGCTATTTTTTCTTTCGTGTATGTTAACAATGAAGCAAAATATTATTTAAATAAAATTTACATATTTTTTAACAAATTAAAATTAAAATCAAAGTTTGTTTAGATAAATTACAATCAGGAAGTAATGATATGTAAAACGCTTGTTCCTATTTTCATGCTCCTGTAATCTATTAGAGGCATCAAAAATAAATAAATACAACCGCGTATCTCAGATAACTCTATTTCGAGCAAACGCTGATAGTTTTGAGCCATTTTTTCTTTCGTGTTTGTTAATTATGAAGCAAAATATTTTTTTTAAAAAGTAAAACAATTATGCGTATTTTACCTTTGGTGTGATCACTTATATTTAATCATACTTGATATTGGTGGAAAAGCCATAAGTATTGATATTGTTTATAAAACAATTATTTAATAGAATTGCAGATTTATTTACATGAATTTTATTACACTGGTTTTAAATAAAATCTTGAATTCATCGATGGTTTGATAATTAAAAATAATTATGTACTGTGTAGGCCCCATAAAATAATCAACAAAATTGATAAACTTTCTATGCGTTAAGATAAATTTTATGGTAATTTTACCACCTTTATTTAAATTTAAAATCTAAAATGTAAATCGAAAATTATACACCAAAGTAAGATTTTAGTGCCTAATTTTATCTTAGATAAGTAAGATATGTACTATAAATTATAAAAGTCAAATATCTAACAATTTATCAGCAGGAACATTAAAATTACCATTTTTCTCCTAATCCTTCACACAGTTCTTTTATAAAAATTATCTTTAATTTACCCTAATTTACACGAAAAATACAAAAACATACAAAAAAAAAAAAGTGCCAACGTGAAACAAAGGTAAGATTTATAAATTCTAGTTAAAATAAAAATAAAAATCATCGTAAACAATAAAAACTCACCACAAAATTATAATTAGGTTTTTTTTGTTGTGTGTTGCGTATTTTCCATCCCATTTTCATTTTTATAATATTCAAAACGTGACATGAGAACTTTCTCGATTTTATTTAGAACTTTATGATGATAACAAGAGTATCTGTGTGTATAAATTTTAACGCGTTGACTTAAATCAACAAATAAATAAAGCAAACACAAAAAATGAAAATATATATTTTTTTTTCACCTCTTGTATTTTTCAATTGTGTGTCTGTTTACATTTTCCATTCGCTTTGTGTTAGTGCATAACTGGCAAATTACTACCCTCTAATCTGATTATCTCGTTTTCTATTATTTTCTTCGTTTTCGTTTTTGTCGTGTTATTTCGGAGAAATGAAAAATCATCTCATCGTTTCATCTCTAACCCCTAAAATATATTTGAAGCAAAAAAAAAAAATTTAAAAAAATTGTATCTTGATAAATTTATCTTTTTATGAATGTATCCTTTTGTTGTTATATATGTATATTTTGAATCTTGTGTATCCTTAAAGTGTATAGAAAAAATTAGAAGTTTTAAAAATTTGTTTCTTGTTTATTTTAAATTAAATTGAAACGGTACACACATCTACACACAAAACCAGGAGGGTAAATTTTTTGTTCGGTAAGGACGAAAAATAGATTTTTTTTGTCTGTGTGTGTGTATATATTTTAATAAATACTATTGTGTACCGACGACTAGTGGGTTTTATTTTAAAGACAATTTCGATTTAAGTTTTAGAGTTTTTGTTCAAAATATATTCACCTACAAATAAAATTCACCAATCATTCGACTAAATATAGGGTCAGGCCTTGTTTTTATGTTTTACTATTTAATAGCTTTTTTATGTCTTTTGCATAAACATTTTTAATTTATATTTAATTTTTGGTTTCTATTTTTGTGGTTACGTACTAAGTACACTAACAGGCATATCTATACCTATATGGCTATGTAGGGAGACTTGTTATCCATATTCATTATTTAGAAGATCTACATTCCTAAATATTTAGAACATTATAGACTTTGTGTAAGTAAATTCGTTTCATTCATCTATTGTTAGTCTAATGTCGTTTTCTATTAAAATTAATTGTGCTTTGTGCAAACAAATTTTTTTTTTTTTAATGTAACCAGATGCTCGTTAAGTTTTAAAATGCAGGTGGAAGGTTGTAGAAAATTGCTGCTAAAACAAATCGTGCTAGTTACTAAGAAACTACTTTTTAAAACAATAAAATTAGAATAGAGTGATATTGGGTTGGTCAAAATAATTAGGTCATAATTCACAAATTATTTTTCTAATGGGCTAAAATTGTGGGCAATTTTTAACTGCAGCTCTACTTGAATACTTGAAACCATCTGACAATGGAACTAGAAACATATGATTGCCTAAACAAAAGGTTAGCATTTCCATAATATGTCGGCATCGTAAAATAAACCACCAAACAGCGTGAGACGTGTTACAACGTAGTTTAAAAAACACAATTATGTCCGTCCGTTTAGACATGGCACATGGTTCAAGCATTTTCAAATGGAGGTTTCCTAGGACAAATTCTATCACTTTGTTATTGATCGAAACGAAAAGTGCATAAAACGTATACAATACATAAAAGTTTAAAAAATTGGCCTGCATTATTTCCCAAAGTAGTTTTTATAATGTATAAGCTGAGAAATGAACCTCGTGGTTGGTACTCGTAGCATCGAGTCTAATGGAAAGCTTTGTTGTTAAAGATTTTAAAGATATGTTTAATAAAGCTTTCGAAAATTTATCAAAAATATTGAATGTGAGCTAAGCTAAATAGTGCTATTTGTAATATATTTAAATATTTTGAAAATTTTATCATGATTGAACCATAATGCTTGATAAAATGTATCCTATTAAACCATTATACAAAGCAAATAACATTTAGGAGCAAACTAATCGAGTTTATTGAAAACATACAACATATGTCATAAAAATACGTCCGAAGGAATCACGCATTTTTTAAAATTTTATTTAGTATCATTTAGTAATGACAGTGAAATTCATACTAAAAAAATAACAAAAAATTACACCACTGTTAAATAATTTGATTTTGAGGTGTTTTGTAAATTGTTTGCTGCCGATTCTAGAAATAATTACATACTCTCGAGTACATATTCGGATAGCTTAGAGCAACTGCCACCTTTTTCGGCCATAGGAATTAAATTAGATTAAACGGTTAGATTTTCACAGAATTTTGAAATTTCGTGATTTTAAACCAATTTTAATCATTTTTATTGCCTATCATAGAGATGTCCAGGGCTACTCATGTATATTTCCGGATAGTTTAAAACACCTAGGATTTTTGTGGTCAGTCAGATTAAATTCTGATGAACTTTACTGTTTGTTTATGGAATTTAAAAGTTCTTGATTTTGATTGATATCTAAAATTTTGTACCGCCGATCCCAAAGATGTCTCCAGATACTAGTCTAACTTTTCAAATAGTTAAGGCTATTTTGATTCTGTATGATCAAGAAAATTAAATTCTAAAGAACTTTACTATTTATTTTATACCATTTAGAAGTTACGTAAACGATTTCATTTTAAACGATTTTTAATAATTTGTACCGCCGATTCTAGAGATGTCCACGGGTACTGGCCTACATTTTCAAATAGTTTAGGGTATTTTGAATCTGTATGATCAAGAAAACTAATTTCTGATGAACTTTACTATTTATTTTATACCATTTCGAAGTTACGTAAACGATTTCATTTTAGGCGATTTTTAATAATTTGTATCGCCGATTCTGGAGATGTTCACGAGTATTGGCATATATTTTGAGATAGTTTAGGGTATTTCAAACTTTTGTGATCAAGAAAATTTAATTCTGATCAAGTTTACTATTTATTTAACACCATTTTGAAGTTACGTAGACGATTTCGTTTTGAAATTTTTGGAATAATTTGAACTGCTGACATCTGAGATATCCACGAATACTGGCCTATATTGTCAAAAAGTTTAGGCCATTCAGAATCTTTGTGGTCAAGAAAATTAAATTCTGATGAACTTTACTATTTGTTTATGGAATTTAAAAGTTCTTGATTTTTATAGATTCCTAAAATTATGTACCGCCGATCCCAGAGATGTCTCCAGATACTGGTCTATCTTTTTAGATAGTTAATGTTATTTTAAATCTGTATGATCAATAAAATTAAATTCTGATGAACTTTACTAATACTTTTACACCATTCAGAAGTTAACGTAAACGTTTTCATTTTTAATAATTTGTACCGCCGATCCTAGAGATGTCCACGGGTATTGGCATATATTTTCAGATAGATTTAGGTATAATATCGCATTTGGCGATCGGAAAATCTTTAAAACTATTAAAAATTATTTACAATCGGAAAATATTTACTAAATAAAGTAGTAAAGTCTATCAGAATTGAGTAGCCCTGACCACAATACGATACTAGTTAGTCTAAGCTATTCGAAAATGTAAACAAGAACCTATAAACATTAAACATCTCTACAATTTTGGTTATTTCATTATTTTAATGTACAGATTTTATCACCTATTTAAGCATTTAAATTGGAAAAAATAATAAAAAATCCAATTGAAAAAAACCTAAATGCTAAATGGTGTAAAATAAATAGTAAAGTTCATCAGAACTTGATATTCTTGATCATACAGATTAAAAATAGCCTTAAGGCTGTATGGTACTCATTTTGCCAAAATATGGGTTTCGTAAAAATCAATTTGTGGCCACAAACAATAAGCAATTGACATAATTTTTTTTTTAACATAAAGCATGAGATATTTGTGAGGGATTAATACAGGATTATTTTAAAATTCTTTATAGTTTTTCAGTAATTATAATTCAAAGTTGTTGAATTTTTGGATTTAGTTCCTCGCCTAAAAATCAATTATTTCAATTTTTTCCCACTAGACTATATAAGTTCTATATATTGGCACGTACACGAAGATATTTTCGAGGGATTAATTCATGATTATAAAGATTAACATTAAAATAAGAAAGATTTAATTAAAAAACTATTAATATCGCTATACTTATCGATACGAAAAAAAGTCTGTGTCGATAAATGGATAATGACATTTCAAAATGGTGTATCAATTTGCTAAATTTTTCATTTCTCTTTACTCTACTAGATGGTTTATTCAAAACTGAGGTTTGAATCTATGATTCATATCGATCATAGTTAAAATAATGAAACAACAGGATATTTAGATATTGTTGATGCGTTTCGCATATGCATTTTTTATTTTAACCAATTAACTGATCTCATTGTTTCTTTTTTTGTAAGAAATATGTTGAAATAAATGTTACCTATACTAGTGAAAATGGGAATTTTCATCTTTTTTTAAATTATTAAAAACTGGTACGACAACACCAACACTATATTAAATAGATTTTTCTGGTTGTATTAGTATTAAAGTTGAAAAACAAAATTTGTTCGTTTTATTCTAGTGGGACTATTTCCTGATAAATTATCTTAGTTTTCTGATAACGATAATATTGTGTTGCGTTATTAAATTAATGCAATAGTGAAATCTAAAAGACAATAGTAAGACAATTTTTGTGAACAGTGATTAAACATTTGATTAAAAACTATATATAACAATAATAATTTGAATTTTGAGTGACGATTTTTGTGAATAAACGATTCAGTGTGTGTATTTATGTTTTTTATAAGTAGTTTCTAAAACAATTATATATAGTTTATTTTTATAATAAGTTAAATTAATAGATAATTAGGAAAAGTTTAATAGTTATAGTATAAAATAGTATGTAATTTACATAAATAATATTTTGGTTTATAGTTATAATATAAATATTATTCATTATTTATTATTTTTAGTAACAATAATCATATCGTGACAGTTTTTTTAATATACATATGTATAATTCTAATAATAAATAAAGTAGTACTTTATTTTGATAGTAGTTGATTCTCATAATTTAATAATCATAATTATTATAAAATATTTCACATAATAATAATGAAACAAAAATTGAATTATGGTAAAAAAAAACGAAACTTTCGTAACAGAGCACGCGTTGGGTACGTCCTTATTATATTTATATGAGTCTATCAGTCTAAAATTGTTCTATTTAAACAGGAAACGCTGGGGTGAAATTTTACATTCTGTTTCCACAAGTAATATGGATTTCGACAATCAATGTTCTATGGATTTGGATGTTTTACATCAGGAAACAGTGAGCCAGACAAATGTATCTACAATTGAAAAAAAAAAAAAACAAGGACGATTACGGCGACGAAACAATTCTCAATGGCCTACATTCATCTGACAGTATTGACTGTAACAATAATAAGGCGAGTAGTTCAAATGACATAGACGATGATACCTTTATAGTTGAAAAAGAACATGTTACCAATGGTTCCAATAACAAAATAGAAGGAAACAGGATTGTGAATATTGACTTTTTTTTTCAAAGCTTAGTAACAATAAGCGAACATAGCACTGCTTTCGGGTGTTCGTTAAAAAATTTGAAAATTATTGGAGAAAAGAAATTTGGGTTAGTTATTAAGATATTTTTTCAATGCAATATGTGCAATATGAAATTAAGTGTAGCAACCCAAAATATTGTTGACTCCAAATCATCACAAAGTTGTAATTATCAAAGTGTATTGGGAGGAGTGTCAATAGGAATTGGGTATTCTCAAACAGAAGAGTTCTTTGGAGTTTTAAATATTCCATATATGTCATCTCGGAGCTATCAGAATGTCCAACTAATTGTACATGAAGATATCAAAAAAATAAGTGATGCAGAAATGTTTCATGCAGCAATGGAGGCAAAGCAAATAGCTATAGAACAAGGCGATATAGATGAAGATGGTGTCCCACTAATTACCGTACAGGCAGATGGCTGTTACTCTAAGAGAACATATGGAAAGGGAAGCCACTATTCTTCTCTGTCTGGAGTAGGTACAATAGTAGCACAATCCACTAAAAAGGTTATTTGGAGTACGGTTCGCAATAAATATTGCAACATTTGCCAAAACGCTAAAAAACAGAATAAATTAGTAAAACATGATTGTAACCAGAATTATTGTGGTCCATCAACCTGTATGGAAACGTCCGCAATAGTTGAGGGTTTTTGCAAAAGCGAGGAACTGTATGGAGTTCGATATAATAAAATAATAGCAGATGGTGACGCAAGCGTTTATGCCAATATATTAAAGGCAAGGCCATATGCCAATACTCATATCCAAAAAATTGAATGCCGAAATCACCTTATGCGAGTCTTTCGCAAACATTCGAGGGAACTAGCTGCAAATTCGAAATTCACTCCATCTCTTCGGAAGCTGTTTTCCAATGAGTTATTACGGTGTTGCATTGGGATTCGATCTGCAATTAAGTATCGCAAAGTGCAAAATATTTCTACCGCAGAAAAAATTAAATTACTTGCAAACGACATAGCAAATGTTCCCTATCACGTATATGGAAAACACACCGATTGTGCCACCTATTTTTGTAATCAACAGAATAGTGAAATAACAAAAAGCTTCAAAGAATTTGAAAAATCAGGAATGATGATTAAAATAAATGAACTTTTTAAAAGGCTTAAATATAATTCAACAAGTTTGATTTATGATGTAGAGTCCAATGCCGTCGAACAATTCCATTCTATTATATGTAAAACAGTTGGTGGGAAGCGCATAAATTTTTCTAGTGGGCAATCTTACACATCGCGAGCAAAATTTGCTGTATTGCAGCATAATACCAAAAGTGCCCATTATTGGTATGAAAATTTTTTACTAGAAAGAAGTCCAAAAACACGAATTATATCAATTGAAAAAACTAGAAAGAGATTTGCTAGGAAAAGATTGCAACTACACAAAGGTAATTTTAAAATGTGATTTAATAGATATAGTGAAACAATTTTATAACATATTTGTTTCTAGATAATTTACGCAGAAAGCGTAAACTGAGGCTGAATTTTTGAATTTTTTGAACGAAAACAGTGTATCATTTCGAAATTAAAATCCGAAAGGGATGATCGTCATAACATTCAATTAAGAACGATCGATCAATCGCATAATGCGGTATGGCATGAGATGCGACTTCAGAGACTGTCTAGTTCTAATTTTGGTTTAGTTTGTCGCTCTCGTAATGTAAATAGCTTTCCTAATAAAGTGAAGCAAATTCTATTTAATTCGGAATCCGCGTCATTTGCAAAAGCGGTAGTCTGGGGTAGAGATCACGAAGAAGACGCAATAGTTGCATTTCAACAAGACACTCAGCTGGAAGTGAAGAAATGTGGAATTTTCATCTACGAAGAATATCCGTGTTTGTCGGCCAGTCCGGATGGTATAGTTCGTGTTGATGCGGTTATAGAAGTGCCCATATAATTCGCGGGAATTACATCCAGTAGAAGCCGTAAAATTAAAAAAAATTAAATACCTAAAACATGACAACGAAAATGATACGTTGGTGATAAATAAAGCACACCCGTATTATTACCAAATACAAGGTCGAATGGAAATAGCACAAAAAGAATTGTGTTTTTTCGTTATTTGGACCTTGAAGGGAATGATATATTTAAAAATACCGAGAGAACCAATTTTTTTTGAAAAAGAAATGCTGCACACTCTTTTAAATTTCTATTTCAATGCAATGCTATTTGAAATAGTGGACAGTCGTCATAAAAGAGGAATGGAGATACGGAAATATCCACAATGTCCAGAGCAACATTTTCAATCAATTTTTGATTAAAAGTGTCATGAAAAATATGTATATTACGAGTATTACCAAATTTAAACAATATATAATTTTTATTGTAAAATTTTTATAATTTTTATATAAATTTGAATTAAATTTAATTTATATAATATGTATTTTTTAACAACATGCCGCAATAATTCATCTTAATAAAACAAATAATTTGAATAGACAACAACAACAATTCAGTCAACAGCCATACGGTTTTCTCATACACACCAATAAGATATTCATTGCAGATCCCACTGACGAAGAAAACAGACAAATTTTGCAAAGAAAAAATAAGCTATTGAAAAATATTGGCTAAACCGTTTCTCTTTCCCATACTTTCATCTGATTATTATATGTTATTGTCTCGGTTCTCATTAAGATTCATGGTGGAAATTTATAAGATTATTTTATATTTTCGGCTGCAAACCCTTAGAAGTTACTCAGGATAAGTAATCAATCAATGAATAGCACAAGTGGTTAAACGTTACCAAAATCTAACAAATACAATTTGTATGTCAACATTCATATTTTTCGGTTTTCTTTATTGTTTCGACAAGTTCTTGAACTTATTTTTTTTGATCATGAGTAAGAGGATTCATACCGAGCAAGTACCGGCTTCGAATTCCAACAGAGGCGGGGGATGCTAAAGCGACTTTTTATCTCCCGATTACGATCGGTGATTAAATTGAAAATCTATGACCCTCTGTTGGAATGGAGAACTCATGAGCCGACCCATCTTCCATGTCACTATACAGGGTGACATGGAGCTAAGCAATGCGCAGGTGGTATACTGTACTTGTGTGAATGGGATGAATGGGTTGAATGAATGTAGTGTGAATGTGTATGTGAATGTAAGGCAAGGCTATGGAAAAAAGGATTCATGTGAAAAAAGTAAACTCAAAAATTATTGAATTTCCCGATTTTCTAAAATCTTAATTTTAACTTCTCAAAAATTTCGACATTCGTTTCATATTGGGGATGGGATGAAATTGTATTGCCTTATGAATATTTTTTTTTCTGGGATGATAAACTGGGATAACTCCACATGGTTGAGTAGTACTCTGTTAGCAAATGTTATATCTATAATATGAAATGGCAAACGTGCTTTGCAATACAAGAGCGGAATAATATAATAAAAAGCAAAAAATTGAAAACAGCGTATGATTCAAAATAGGAAAATCGTACAAAAAGAGTTACCAATTGGGTAACCGATTTTTATAAACTATAGTTTTAAAACCATCGGAGAAAATAATTCCACTATATTCAAAATCCTATTAAAATCGGCTAAATAATTTCTGAGATTGCTGGAAACAAAGACATATTATATTATACGATAATACGGACACCTTATTTTATATAATTCTATCGAGAGAAAACATAACAACATGAAAAAATGTGTTTTGTTAGATATGTATTATTTACTGTCGTAATAGAAGAACACGAATACATGCAAAACTTAGAAACAAAATAATAAAAAATAATTTATATACTTCTTTATTGTCTTTCGCAATAAATTGAAAAGGATAACAATATGTTTGTGTTTATTATGGACACAGTTTAGACACATTTTTATATCGATACACGGCATTTAAATATCGATACCAAAACTGAAATTTTTTCTGAGTACCATACAGGCTTAACTATTTGAAAAGATAATCAGAATTTAATCTGATTGACCACAAAAATCCTAGGTGGTCTAAACTATCCGGAAATATACATGAGTAGCCGTGAATATTTCTATGATAGGCAGTAAAAATGATTAAAATTGGTTAAAAATCAGGAAACTTCAAAATTCTGTTTAATCTAATTTAATTCCTATGGCCGAAAAAGGTGGCAGTTGCTCTAAGCTATCCGAATATGTACTCAAGAATATGTAATTATTTTTACAGAATCGGCAGCATCCAATTTACAAAACACCTCAAAATCAAATTTTGGTATAAATAAAATTCCAATTGGAAAAATTGCCAAATTTAACAGTGTAATTTTTTGTTATTTTTTTTAGTATGTATTTCACTGTCATTTTAGTATGATTTCTTAAATTTATATTCAAATAATAATCAAAATTTTACAAACTACCAAATTTTAGACTCAAATCACATCAGTTTTGTACAATGAATAATTTTACATTTCACATTTCCAAGAGTGGCACCAGTATATCTACCAACTCATAAAAAAAACATTTTTGCCATTAATTGAGACATGCACCTTATGATTTGCTAAGAAAAGCAAAATTCATTTTTAAATTTTTTGATATAATTTATAAAAAGATTTCAGAATATAATATGGTAATCTGCAATAATGATATTGGTAATAACTATCGACAGTTCATGGATATAGTCAATCGAATATATTTAACTGTTTCGATTGTTCGCTTTCTTGTTTTCTAATTTCGTGTATATTTCAATCAACGTGAAGTTATTAATAATTTGACGGTATACTTGCACTTGTATCATTATTGGAATTGCAGTTGTATCTTTATCCGATTATCAACCCCGCTCGGAGTTAACTTTGCCAAATTAACTTCATTGTTTTTGTTTATCCTAGAAATTATTAATTAAACAAAATGATAAATAGATTTAACAACAAACAAAACAAAAACGTTTGTTTCAACAATTCGGTGACGATTTGCAAAATAATTGTTTACATGAACATTATGAAAGTGAAAATACAATTGATGCACCACAGTATGTTTGGCTGCTTTCCTTTATTTCCTAAAAATAGAATTCCCATAAAACATAGCTTGTGCAGCTGACCCAGATTAGTAAAATATCAGTAATAATGCTATTTCCTTCATTTGGTATAAAACTGCATAGTGAGTATAAGGCTAAATGTGTACGGATTTGTTATTATTTTCAGAATTTTGTTACAGCACTTTTACCATTAAATGTAAAAAAAAATCTGAGTGCACTTTTTCTATCACATATATTAAAATAAATTTAACCAAAATTTACAAAATTATCTAAAAATAATGTTTTGAAATAAAATAATATTTTCCTTGTTCACAATCGTGGAACTAACAGTCATAATGACGGAGGAGTGGACCGATGAGAGACTTTCAATATTTTCTAAAAAAAATGTGGTTTTCGGATTTACATCTTGTAATTATGATCATTAACCATGATCAATTAGATCTGGAGTTTTTCTTGTGTCAGTAGGCCAGTACGTTTTCCTCCTGAAATAAATTCACAATTGTAAGCTCGACCTGCGCCGTATAGTTCTCTACCCTTTGGAGTTGCTAATCTTGACGCCCATTAAAAATTGTTGGCATTAAAATCACCTCCAATGATAAAATTAAATTAGTCTTGCAGGACAATAAATTCAGCAGACATTGAATATTTTTTTGTTGTTAAGTTGAATGCTGATAGTAGCTACATGCATACTTTTTACTTCAATTTTTATTCTTTCATGATGTTGAATATGAATCTTTCAATATATTGTTAATCTTCCTCTTGCTCTTTCTGCTGGATGTAAAGCGTGGTAAGAAACGTAACCACGTATTTTGGTGTATGAGGTTTTAGTAAGATGGCTTTCTGATATTAAACATATATCATTTTTTTCAGTATTTAAAAAGATTTCTAAATCTGGAATATGTCGGATTATTCCATTTGCATTCCAGATTACAATTCTTAATGTTTTATTTATCATATTAGTTTAGTATTATAATATGTTAAGTATATTTATAATATGTTTTGTTTTATATTCAAGTCATATTTGTAGACCTTAATCCAATAAATAAATATATAATTCAAATGAAATTATTAGTTATATTTCTTGTTGTTTAACCTGTGCCGGACCCACTACAAAATTTGATCTATATTTGTTTTGGATCAAAATTTTCAACTTAATATACATTTCTGTGTCATTTCATGAAACATAATTTCATCCGGATCAGATAGACGCATTTCTTTCTGGTGCTGTTCAGCTTATCAATGAAACCTCTAAATGAAATGATTGAATTTAAAATAAATTTAATATGTATATCACTTAGTACGCTCAATTTCAATTTGACAAAGTAGTATATACATACTTATGTCTAAATAATATGTTTATTTAAATTTCCTCATTGGGCTTCACTTCAACACCAGACACCTACTCTATCCAATAATTTCAAAGTTATTTAAAAAAATATCAAAAACTTTCATATTTTTCTACTTTTGTTTTATTTTTTGTTAACCAAACTTTCCTAACAATAGTGGTAATAATAATAATAATAATACACTCAGACATAGTATTATTTTTTTCTATTATTGTCCTGAATCTGTTCAGTCCAAAAAAAAAAAAAAAGAAAATGGAAAAAAACAACAAGGGAAACGAAAAGAAAAGTATATTGTGTTGTTATTACACTGGAAAATATATATGTACGTGTATACAAGAGAAACAAAACTTTGCTCAAGAAACAAAACAAAAGAAAACTATTGTTAAACATAGCATTATGAAGAATAAAAAAATTCATACAACAGATTTTTTATGTTTCTTGAAAATTAACAAAAAAAAAAAAAATCAAACCGAGATATTGTCCAAAAACATGCAATCATGATTTTTATCATGCCAAATTTTTTTTTTTTTTCAAAATATATAATACGAATATGTATATACATATATGTATGTATGTGTACGAGTATGTATGTACATATATGTATATATTTTTTAAGGTTTTTGTGTAGCTGGGTATATACATAATTTAAAATATTTTATCGTGTACTGTTGGTGGTATTTTTGAGAGATAAACCTGAATTTTTAATGAAATTAAAATAAAAATTAGCATAATATCTAATTATTTATTTTTATTTGGATGTAATTTGGAATTAACAACAAAAATATGTAGCTGAACATGATGTTTAATGCGTTGTTTTTGTTGTTATTTTTTTTGTTGGTTCGGTTAGTCTGAAAGCTTTTGTTTAGAGTTTAACTTGTAATTGATATAAATCAACGTAAACAAATTATTCAATTTAACATAAAATGCTTAAGGTATTCGTTTTTTTTAAAAACTATATACATGAAAAATACCAATTTTTGTGTTGTTTAGATTTAATTTTTTTTTTTTTTGGCAAATGTTAAATATGTTAAGTGAGATATTAATCAGTTTTTTTGGTATAAATTTGTAGGTACATACATTCATAGTTGGAATAGTTTCATAGAATTTAGCTTTTGTCGCAATTTGAACGTGAAGTTATAATTACTAATTACCATACATATTTTAGTTCATTTTAAAATGTTTAAATTTAACTATTTATAAAACCTAACTATGCATATACGAGTATATCACAGTCGCAACATCTAAATTAAATAAATAACAGAAGTGAATTTTTATTATTTACCCGAAATTAGTTTTGTTTCAAGTGGAGTGAATAAAAATACGACTTTTGTTTAACGTCTGCTTTTTCAAGTCTTTACTATAATGAGCAGGTGATTAAAATACAAGTATTTGCCTAGCGGAGCAGTTAAAACTTAATTTTCAAGTAAAAGCTTATCTTGCAAGTATACGCTGAGGGGGCTATTATGAAAATTTTCGTCGCATTTTTCTTTCGATCATATCGAAAATTTCCCTATTATGAAATAAAAATGTATGCGACCGCGCTTTGTTTTAGATGAAGTCGCACAATATACGACTGCTATTGAGGTGACGAGTGCTCATAAATCGTACATTAATAAAATGTGAGCTATGTATATAATTACATTTTTGGATTTTTTTTTGTTAAATTTTGTGTTTAATTTTTGATTATATTTATACCGGGCCTCAGCCCTAGTAGCATTTTGATGAAATTTTTGAACGTGGTGACATCTTGGTGTCAATATTGTGTTTGTCACAGTTTCATTTATTGTGACTAAGGGACACATTTTCTATACACAGTGTCAAAATTTGCCGCTTCTTTGACACATTTTCTGAACGCAGTTAATTCTCTGTTTCGAAACAATTCGATGCACAGTAACGTATTTGCGTGAAAATATGTTTAACTGATCCAGTTTTATGACACAAATCGGGAATACTTTCTTGTTATAGTGAATATCATAACTATAAGTACCTATTATATTATTAATTAAATAAATGTAATTTCTGGGAAACGGAATGTTGGAAATAATTATAAAATACTTCCTATACTTAAAATTGATCAAATGGAGATTTCTTATGTTGCAAAGAATGAGATAAAGCATTAAAATCATGATATTAAAACTCTTCTTCGTCGGCGATTAATATTCGATTAATATTCCTATTTGCGAATTGTGTCTAAAAAAATGCCTATTTCGGAATTGTGTTTTATTTGCGTTATCCCAAAAAAATTGTGTTAATTTTGCGTAAAAATGTGTTCATTTAGGAATTGTGTATAGTGGGCGTCTAAAATAATTCCTATTTGGGAATGTGTCTGAAAAAAATCCTTTTTGGGGATTGTGTTAATTTTGTGTGAAAACTTCTTTTATTATTCTGCGGTGAAAAATCTGTTTTGTTTTTATTCTACGGTCCCCGCTAAATGGGAGAGCAATAGAATTTTGAGATGGCCTCAACACGTAAGTATACAATTTTTAGATATATTGCGGGCTAATCCTACCTAACTCAACCCCATCAGAAAATAGGAGTTATTCAGCAAATACAACAAAATAAAAGAAGTAGGAAACAGGCGATATTTGTCACGAATCAACAAAATTTCAACGAGATGTTTGAAAATGAAGCTGTGACAAATTCGAATTCAACTATCCCGAACATGGCAAACGAAACTTCCGAAATCGAGAATAATTTTGGAACAGATGATGTGAGTCAGCAAGAGGTGGTCGTGAATATGAGCAGCAAGGAGATTATTCACTGATTCGAAATTGTTTAATTCACATGATGTAGTTAATTTGCTTTCAACTATATGTTTCTGTAGTTTAATTTGTTTTTTAACTTTTCGATTAAACGATGTTGTTGGTTTAAATGGTCTATTTTGGCATTATTTTAATAAATAAATTAATTTCTCATAAAAATCGTGTTGCGCTTTGAATGGTTTGAAATATATATACACATACATGACAGTATTTTTAGATTGACACATTGTAAAACGCAATGCCGGCCCTGAGTGTAACATTCCACTTTGCTTTAAAAAAAATTGGGAGTTGTGTGCATAATGTGTCGACAAGTCAGAAAAATGCACACTGTGTCATAAATGAGCTATTTTACAAACACTAGACGCAAAGACTACTTTGTGTGTTTTGCTTAATTCTAAATAGGAATATTCTTAAACAGGAATTGTTACTTATCGAGGGTGTAAAAAGTTTTTAATTAGGAAGCAATTTAGGTAACAGCCATGTAATGGCGTAGTCGCCAATGACACAAGAAACATTAGGTCGCAAAATGCGGAGAGAAACTGTTGATAGTTGGAAAAAAGTAAGGTTATATAGAGTTACGTTTAAAGCCAAATTTCCATATACGAAAAATTGACTGGCAGTATTTTTTTGAAAATGGAAATTTTCATTAAAACGACAGAAACAAAAAAAAAATTTGGTTATTAACGAACGTTGAAAATTTAGCCGGCAACTTTTTTTCAGTAAATACGTAAAATCATGCGAATAAAAAATGTTAATACTTCTCCCGTAAATAATAAGTTAAGTCTTTTCAGTAATTACTTTTTTTTATTCACTCCACCTAATACTCGTATGTTGGATGCCTAAAATATATATTAATAATATTATAAAATTTCGAAGTTTGGTAAATTTTCGAATTTCAATTTTTTTATAACTGAATTCGAGAAATTAAAATTAAGAATTTCTACATTGTTTAGATTTAAATGGTAATTTGATGAACATTTTGTAGGTTCGATTATTTGAAGAGATATCTCCAACATTTTTGCCATACTTGCTAATCATTGCCACTTTTTGGAAATAATCCATGGTGGGGAGGTGGAGCAAATTGAAGCATTTTTCAGTGTTTCTTAATAAATCATTCAACAATTGAAAAATTGAAATATTTTGATTTGTGTCTTGAATGAAAGAAAATTCCACTTCATATCTGTAAAAATAATTGATGGAAAAATTTAGTTTTCTTCCCTACGGCAGGGTAAACGTAAGCAAATGAATATGTTAATAGGGTTAAATGAAATATTGATTTAAATGTATTTATTTATTTTAAAAATAAAGCAATTTTTCAGATTAAAAAATAGGCTTATTCCTTTTATTAATTAATTAATTCATCTCATATTATAGCCAATATTCAAATCTGCAATAGTTCTTGGTATACAAAGTCCGGGCATTCACTAGGCTCAGGCAACTTTTAAATAATGTTCGTTCTATTAATTTGGAAATAAAAAAAAATGGGTTATGCTCTCTCAAAAATTTTATATCTTAATGTTTCAGTTTGCCCAATGAAGAAAACTTGTTTTCTTTTAAGTTGATTAAATTTTACTAAAGCGAAGGACTCTCATATCACATCATTAACTTAAAAATTTGGCAAATTTTAATTTTGCTTCGTTATGATAGACTAATCTATCTGAACCGGACAAATGGTCAAGAGAAACATAAGATTCAGATGATGAAATCAATTATATACATACCTGTTCATTCATTGAAACGATTATATTCTTTTTTTTTCGTATCAGTAAAAATTCGAAATTTCTCGCTTTCACGACTATATATTTGCTTTCTTCTTTCGTGCTGAAGCCTTTGGGAATGGGAATCTTATCTGTTCCGGAGTAACAGAATATGCAATAGCTTGACTCGAAGTGGGTGGTAATTGCGACTGATGGCGGTGAACTAGTTGAATATCTTCCAATGCGACATGTTTGAATGAATTGCCACTCGATTACAAATGTAGCAGCAAAATAAGCGTGTGTAAAAGCGAGTTGATTAATCGAGGCAAGGCTTTTGAAATGACCAGTATACCATAAATGTAATTAATTTTTTCGCCGCAGAAGATTCACTAACATTTCATTCTCGCTCTCATTGCCGAAATCTCCTTCACGTAATCCTGGATTAAAATTTTTAACAAATTTAATTTATTAAAAGAGCATTATGTTTAATTTGGCTCCTCTAATAGCATCAATGCACCCCTTCTTTTTTATTTTATTACATTTACGTAGTAACGATAAAGTGTTGTAATCGGAAAAAAATTATTTATCAGATTTTATTTTTTTCACATACGTAATCTATCTCTACATAACCCGCAAATTGACTATTTTTCAAACATTTCTGTATGTATGTATCTTACACACAGGTAAGTGATTGAATTTTCTGTTCACGAAAACTTAAAATCTATACTTCAGATGTTTAAAAGATTTTTTCTTTGAAAGTACTTTGTCTAAATCATATAAATTATATTCTAGATGGTTTTTTAGAAATTTAAATTATTGTCAATTGCTAGTTGTGTCAGCTCTAAATAATTCGCATTTGACAAAGAGTGATAGTAAGATATTTGATGAGCAACGAAATTTGACTTCCTGAAGACGTTTAAATTTTAATTCCATGGAATTAATTAATTTAATTCCGTGGAAATAACATATTTTTAAATTTTGGTGTAACCTACCCTGTTCATATCAGGTGGAAATAACCTATTTTTTTCATTTAACCATTTCGTAATACTGTTTTATTTAGGTAGTCCTACACAAATTTAAAAATAAGTTATTTTCACCTGGTATGAATATTTAGTAATGTTTTCTTAGTCATATATATGACTTATGGGTCTATCTCTTAGAAAAGCTGTATAGAGATCCCTTTATTATAAACTTTAGCTTTACAATTGCATTTTGCTGAAGTAGCCTCCAACATATACAAGCTCCAATTTTTTCTCGGGATAATGCTACATTTTATGGATTATTTACACTTTTCGGTGATATGGATTACCTTAACCTCATTTCACCCTAAAAGTTCAAAGTGTTAATTACCGGGAGGTGCTTGTAAATAAAATTGATCCACGATGTGGAAGTTTTTTTAACATTTTTAAAATTAAAAATTAAAATTAAATTACTAAACCTTTTCAAACTTTTTGCATGTGACAAGTGAAACTTACAAATATATTAATGAAAAATTGGAGATTTAGATTTAAAAGATCAAATCAGCCATAAGCGAATTTATGATTTGCCCCTAACGCTTTAAGTTCTAAAAAATTATTTTTTGTTTAGATTAATAAAATGATTTTCGCTAATAAAGGTATTGTAAAATTGTAATAAATTCACGAATGTGCGTTTAACTCATTGTAAGCTGGCCCTTCATAATTGGGTGAGTAAACAAAAATCTTTCTTTTAATCGTCAAAACAGCAAATGGTAACAAATGATAAAAAACAATGAAGTGAACACAACAACCCGAACAAATAGTAGGCATAATGTTAAAGGTAGTCACTTATCAATAAACCAGACGACAAATTGATCGGCTCGTACAAACGTGACTAACGGACATTAGTACCCGGGAAATGGTTAGTTTAACTGATCCCTATTTCTTTCTTGTTTGGTGTTCGGGATAATGCTTTCCGGTTCTTAACGTATTATCATTATTTTGGTGGACCATTTGTAATGAGTGTTAATTAATGAGTGGCACGAGGTAAAATTTAGATGAATTATGGAGGCAGAAGAGAAATTTGAACCTTGGATAGTATGGAATTAAAAGAACCGGGTTGAGTTCTTGTTTTTATTTATGAAGATGAGCATTTCGAGGCCAATAAATGTTCTATTATCAAGCCAAAGTTGATGAAAAAACAATCATGCAAATATGTATAGTACAGTAACGAGAGGCTTGTTTGACTATTTAAAAATTCATTTACGGTTATTTTTAAAACAGTTGAAAAACACTGTTAATACTATATATTTTCAACAATTGCGAGCTGATTATTCTAAGTAATGTTCCAGGTAAGATTACGCATAATGTGGCTAAAAATGCTCAAACCAGCCTCAGTTTTAGTGCAAAGTAGTATTGACCCATGTTTTAATAATAGGTTTAACTATTTTAACAATTAATTAATGACTCGATAATATGCCCCAAACGGACTCTAGCTTCAAGGCCTTTAATGCCCAGATATCAAACTAATTTATTAATTTTTTGTTAAAATTAATAGAATATATGATGAAACGTTATTTATACACAATATGAATGAAATAAGTTTCCTTCAGGAACAAAAATCAAATTTCCTATCCAAAATCTAATCCAGTTTTAAATACTTTTAAATAGTTGTCTGCTATTTATGTATAGGTAATTACGATGAACACGGCCTAATGATTCAAACGTGAAAGACCTCGAGCCCTGACTAGTTAAAAAAATTGCTTTTCTAAATTTTGATATATTGTGAAAAATATACAAGATGGAGATTTCACGTTTATAGGTCTGAATTTTAACTCGAAATATTAAATCGGTTTTGAGCCAAAATTGATTAAAGATTTTAAATTTCTCAATTACATTTTTAATCTTCGGAAAATTTCTAATTATTATACGGAGATGAAATTTAAAATTAAAACTGATTTTTTTTGAAATATCCATTATCCACAAATTTAGAAAAATAAAATTTTGCGTTCAAATTTTAAATGTTTATCCGAATTAAGATGACTTTTCGAATATCGAAATATCACTCGAAATATAAAAAGTTTAAACAATAAATTTTTAAAAATCTGGGCAATAATAAATTTCACGTCCTAAAAGTACGATGAATAAAGTGTCAACAGATTTTCAAAAATTTTATAATTTTTAGAAAAATTTTCGAATTTTTATTTTCAATACATATTAGAAAACTTTTAAAATTCCTCAAAATACTTAAAATATATCAATTTGAAAATAATTATTCTTCAATTAACTGCTTATTATCCAATCTTACAATATTTTTCAATATTAAGCAGATTATACATTTTGTAAAATGTATTAAATTATAGAATATTTCGCAGAACTACTAAATATATAATATACTTACTAATTCTTAAAATTTGCGACATATACAATGCCCACTTTCGAGCCCATAAAAAATCACTAATTAATGGTGGACATTATTTTGAAGATTCGAGCATTTCTCCAATTTTTCTAATGCCATATTCTTTCGTAAAAAAAAAATAACCTTGAGGGCAAAAAAAAGTGCTCTGACAGCTAAAAAAGTGCTCTGACAACTGAAAACACGTGCTACTTTGACATTACATGTTCTTTGGAGAAACCAGAGAGCATTTTTTTCTTGCCCCAGTTCACTTTTCAAAAATCGCGATTTTTTCATAGATTTCAATAAAAGTTCACGCATACATAGAAATATTTAATGTAAATATCAACAAAAACAAGGAGCCTTTTCCAATTTCATTTGTGAATTACGTTTTGACGGGGCTTGTTTGTTACATTTTTGTTATATTTTTTTTCAATACATCTACGAAAAAAGAGCATTTTTTTCATGTTTTTTTCATGAAAATAAAGTTGCCCTTTTTTCATAAAGACCAAAGAATATGACATAATATTCGAAATTCACAAATTTACAGAAAGTTAACTAGATGGATTTTTCATTTTCAATTTTCAATCAAAATTAAGATGATTGATAGAATTTCGGAACATCATTATAGCTCAATGGATAAAGCTGTGACGTTTGGATCGGGAGCTTTCGGGTTATAGACACCCAATAGAGGGAGGATGGAAAAGAAATTTGAATTAAATGGAATATATAATCGAAGCAAACTTCGAGCGACTTGAGAGCGCGTTCAGCCTCAGACCAAGTAGAGAAATAACAAATTCGACATGTTGGATGAATACAGTAGTTCATCATTATTGAGGGCTCGGACTAATCCGGCATTGGCCTTGCCCATAGGAAAACGAAAACGAAAATTGATTTTATGATTTTCGCTATAACTTCAAAATCCTGTGAAATTTGTTCGTGTGCACAAAGCAATTTTAGTTAAAAAAATCAAATAATAATAAATAAAACCCCGATTTAAGTTTCTTCTTTTTAAGTGTTTTCGATTTGCATTGAATTAATAATTTAATTTCATTATGCGATTTACGTTCAAATTTCTTAGATGTACGTCGCACAATTTTTCGTAAAATGCCAAAACACATTGCTGTAATTCCTATAGTTGGTTGATGTGCTTTTCAAAGTGATCTTCGTTGAAAATATAAACAGTGTTTTTCAATTTTACATCAATTTATTTATACATAGCAGTAGTTGAGTAGTGTTTTATTGTGTATGTACCTATACATTATTATAAAATATAAACAATAAAGAATAAAAATTAAATTCACCAAAAATAAAGTTGCCAGATAAGTCAATTGCATATATTCATAGTCCACAGTTGCAAATTATAAAATGGGAAGATTTAAAAGTAACCAAAACCATAAATCGAAATGTAAAAACATCGTAGAATAATTATGTACTTTAGACGTCAAACGGGATATATTGAATAGATTTGAACTGGGTGAAAAGTTAGTATCGCTAATCATTTAGGGCTACAACCTACAACAATTGGAACAATACACCAGAATGCGGACAAAATCCGTAGTACTAGGTCCGAATCAACTAAAATTGCTACAAAAATTAGACCACCATTAAACGAGACTATGGAAAAATTATTATATACGTGGATTAACGACATGAATGATAAAAAATTGCCTTTAAGAACCGCAGTAATTCAAGAAAAATCTCGTTGTTGTTCGAAGATCTAAAAAAAATGACAGGGAAGAGGAAAAACAGCTTACTTTTGTCGCGAGTCGGGTATGGTTTGACCGTTTTCGGAAAAGAGTTAATTTACACAATATCAAACTAGCTGGCGAGGGTGCTAGTTCGGATTTCGATGCTGTAGCAAAATTTCCCGATCAGTTTAAGTCTATCTTGTCAGAACTCGGTTACTCATCAAGGCAAGTGTTTAATGTAAACGAAACTGGGCTCTATTGGAAGCTCATGCCGCCTAGGAGTTTTGTAACTAACGTACAATCCAATGTTTCTGGATTTAAAACAGCCAAGGAAAGATAGACAGTTCTACTTGGAGGCAATGCGGGGGACTTTAAGCTGGGGAAGCCATTGGTCATACACAACTCCGAAAACCTACGAGCCATGAAACATGTCGGCAAAAAAAGACTCCCAGTTATGTGGAAGTCAAATAAAAATTCGTGGATGGCTGCTGTCCTTTTCAAAGACTTTCAAAATTATTTTTGTCCTGAAGTTAAACGATATTGTCAAAAACATAACATTGATTATAAAGTCTATATTAGTTATTGACAATGCTCCCGGTCATCCTGTGAAGTTGGATAAAAAGGCTGTTAAAATTATTTATCTCCCAGCAAATATGATAGCCCTTTGACAATAAATGAATCAGGGTGCTATATCGTCATTCGAGGCATATTACCTACGCTTGACTCTGCAACAATTATTAACAGCTATGGACAATTTTTTGGAAGAACTACACCGTGTGGCAAGCAGTAGGAAATATAAACAAATCATGGAATGAAGTAACTGAGTCTAACATGAATGGCGAAAATTATGGTCGGATTATGTAGTGGATGATACCGTTTCAATACCATGTGAATTATCTATTACAGATATTAGGGATCTACCACACAGTGTTGGGATGTCGAATATAAATGAAACTGACATTGAAGAATTAATTTCATTCGCTGAAGAGCCTTTATCTAATGTTGAATTGATTTAGCTTTTCAATACCGATGAAGCATAAACCAATCCCATCAACCAAGCACCGACTGAAATGTCAGAAACATCGTTTCCATTAAAACAATTAACGAGAACTTAGACCATCTTGCTCTAACACTACATATTTTTTGTAAACTTAATTGGAATAAAGCTACGATTCAATAATGTAAACAGATCTATCGTTAAAAGCGTCGAATTTTTCAAAGAAATCTTATCCAGCCCAAAATAAAATCGTTTTTTAAACAAGTTTTAGAACCGGGTTAACTTCACATTGCACAATTTATTTTATTAGTCAAAAGCAGATTTTTATTTTATTTTAATTACATATTTGAACATAATTATGTTTATTATTTTATTTATTCTAAAATACTGATTTACATAATAATACATGTAGTATGGATTTCTAAATCAAACCGAAATGAACTAATACTGAGTTTAAACCGAGGTGTTCCCGTATTTAATGTTCTCAAAAAATTAAAATTTAATTATTTCGAAAATATTTTTCGTGCTTTTTTCTGGTATACTTTCCTTACTTTCAGGTATTCATTTTATATGCTGGATTTTTAAAGTGTCCGTTTGGCTTTCAAAGTGTACGAACTAATCAGTTGCTCTTACATTTTTTAATAGTAAATATTGTCCTAATGTACAACCTGATATCACATGATGCACATTTGTGGGGCTGGGCAGGAGGAAATGTTAAACTCGATGAAGACATACTCCAGTTTTCTCTGTTGAAGAGAATACACATTTTCATACTACACATATAAGTACTTATTACATATATTTATAATGCATTATTTCCAGTCATATGGCGTTTTCGAATTCCCCCATTTACAATATTAAATATTGCACTATTATATACATATATTTATAAGTTAGTGGTTTATTATTATTATGATATAATGTATGGAGAGAATGCGTATTTTACAAAAACAAAACCAAAATACTAATCCCAATAAAACAAGCTTGACCATAAATAATCCATGTCTCTGTTCACAAAACATATATCATAATATTAACAAAATTTATGGATTTCATTAAAAATTAAAAAACAAAAGCACTAGCCACTAATCATAACCTAACATACCACATATACATGGAAAAGCATATATACATCCAATGCTTTTTTCGAAAATAGCATAACAAAAAAAATTATTTTATTTTTTTGTGGAAAAGCCACACATTGAATCCTCTTAAAAGGACAAAATAACATATAAATAAATAAAATTTCTTTAGCTATATATTTATACAATTTTCGTTTTATTTGTTGGTTTCATTTCTGTGATCCTTTCTCGAAAAAATAAGAAAATAATGTCCTAATAAAACATTTAAAAATATCATATGTGTATATATGTATATGCGGTATATGTACACTGCCATACACAGCTCCATTTGTGTCAAGCAAAAACGTTTATATATTTCTTGGTATTTCTCTCTCATCTCAATTTCCCTATTAAACTTGAAAATTTCATTTTATGTTTTGCTGTTACATTTTACCAACATATATTTGATGTTTTTCAATATATGTGGATATACACACATGTATCATATATACATATTTATGTGTGTTGTAGAGTATGGCAACTATATACAATTCAATGAAAGTTAAAAAAAAGAAGATATTCTAAATAAAATATAAATTTTTCATTTAACAAAAAGCAATAAATAATGGAAATAAGGACATTTCACATACATCTGTAAAATAGAAATGGAACAGAAAAAGTTATTTCTTTTCGTCGAGAGGGATAAAATAAAACAACACACACATACACGCTCTTTAAAGCTATAATATGTTGGTGTTTAACATTTTTTATTATGCCTCGGTTAGTCGGTTATGACGTATGTGCTCCAATTTCAAAGGCCACCACCCCTTTCAGCAGACCCTTAAGATAAGTGATAAGTAGTGATCGAAAATTTATACTGTGCAATGTACACGGCTGTCTTTAACGATAATCTTAAAATTTGAGGTTGACTTTCCGTAATTAAGTATTGAGGAAAGTTCTTAATATTAGAGCTTCCTTCAACTTGTAACTAATAAAAGTGTTTTTAAGTTAAGAGTTAAATCCGCAATGTGCAGATTTGTGTTTCTCGAACAAAGAGTTTCCACCGCCACTTTAATCGGTTGCTAAGCCAATATTATATTTGATAGCAAATTAAGTTCGTTTTCCGAGAATTCTAAATCGGATTTAATATCGATTAGAGTCTATCGAACGTAATTTTTTATCTGATAAAATCTTTTCAACATATTAAGCCTACTACTCCACCGTATCTTTGTGTCAAGTATTAGCGAAAGCTCCATATCAAATTCGACCTTGAAATGTTTTCGAAATTTCTCCTTCTTAGAACACACGCATTCGATTCTGCAATACGTTTGAAATAAAAAACATCACGTTTTCATTGGAAATACTCGAAATTCGTCATCAAAGCAATTTATTCAGTTTTGTAAATCTAAAATAAGTGTTCAAAATGATGGCCTGCGACTTCAATGCACTTATTAAACCGCATTTCAAATGATTGTACACAACTGAGAAGTGTGTCTGGTTGAATTTCAGCACACGCATTTCTGATTCGCTCAATCATGTTCTCACGTGTTGTTGGTTTTTGTGTGTAAACTTTGTTTTTGAGGTAGCCCCACAAAAAAAAATCTGGCGCAGTAAGATCTGGTGATCTGGCGGGCCAATTTATCGGAACAGCTCTACCGATCCAGCGACCATTGAAATCACGATCAAGTATTTCACGTGCCATCAACGAATAGTGTGCAGGACAACCATCATGTTGAAACCACATGTTCCGTCTCACTTCTAAGCTCAAATTTTCAAGTAATATTGGCAGTTCATTTTCCAAAATGTTTCGGTACATTTGACCATTCAAGTTGCCTTCAATAATGTGGGCGCCTATGAGTTAGTTGCCAATTATTCCACACCACACGTTGACAGTCCAGACGCTGATGTTCAACTTGACGAAGCCAGTGCGGATTTGTAACACTCCAATAATGCATGTTATGTCGATTAACCGTTCCATGGTTTGTAAAAGACGATTCGTCGGAGAACATTACGCAACGAAAAAAATTGGAGTTTTGTTGTATTTGTTCACGTGCCCATTGACAAAAAGTTACCCGATTTTGGAAATCAACGCCATGAAGATCTTGGTGTAAAGACACATGATATGGATGATACTTGTGCCGTTTTAAAATTCTCCAAACACTGGTGAGGGGCAATCCGGAATCGCGAACTATGTCTCGTGTACTAATATGATGATTATGAGCCACTGCTGCTAATACAGCAATTTCATTATTTTCTCCAGTGACTGTTGCTCTACGGGTCCTCTTTTTCGGTTGAATATTTCCATCAGTAATAAATTGTTTGATAGTACGGCCAAATGAAGCACGTGAACGAATCCTATCCGGAAAACGTTGATCGTAAATAGCAACAGCATTTTCAAGATTTCTGCCAGCTTCTCCATAAACCAGAACCATTTCAATTTTCTCTGGCACAGTTAAACACTCCATTCTAAAGTATTTTGTCGCTTATTTTGCAATTACGAAAACATGAAGATAAGAAATAACCCAAACATTAAATGTGATTTACAAAACTGAATAAATTGTTTTAATGACGAATTTCGAGTATTTCCAATGAAAACGTGATGTTTTTTATTTCAAACGTATTGCAGAATCGAATGCGTGTGTTCTAAGCAGGAAAAATTGAAAAAAAATTAATTTCGTCGATTACAACGCCATCTATCATGAACCGAACAAAATATTTCATTCAAATCATACGTACTTTTAGTCGTAGAATCCGTATCTGCCATAAAAAATATGGCTTCCTATCTTAGTTTAAAAGTTACCCCCGCCCCACCTACAAAGCTGGGGTGGGGGACTATTTTTTTTGCACTAATGTATTTCCCCCGCGGCATGATTAAATTTTGATTATGGACATTTTTTCCGTAGAGTGGCTATTTTTCGAGATATTTGATCGTCTCAGTTTAAAAAAAACACCCGGTATATATATACATATATATATATATATATATATATATATATATATATATATATATATATATATATATATATATATATATATATATATATTTATTAAGTAAACATATTTTATTTATTTTATAATTAATAACAAAAAAAACACAATTTATTTTAATACAATATAATTTTTTTAATAAATTCGATCAAGTCTATATTCCTGATAATCGGTTGAAACATGCTTTGGAGGAATGCCATATTACCGACGTACATAACTTTGTTTTGAACATGGTTCGCAATTGGAATTTTAACTGCGTTTGGTTTAATCGTATTTTTGTTAAGAATGTTTTGTTTATGTTTATCTTCATCACCACGTTCTCGAAATGCTTTCCAATACTCGTAGGGATAGGGTTTTTCACCAGTATGGCTCCTTATATTAATTTTTAGTGCGTCTGCTCGATAGAATCGTTTACCACACTGTTCATATCCAGATCGACGTTCTCCACGGTGTATAAGTCTGTGTTGATAAAATACTGATCTGATGAGAATAAATTTTCCACATATACTAGGCACCGATACGATCGTTCACCAGTGTGGCATTATCGAATATGATCATTCAAATAAGGCCGAATCGTAAATTTTCAGGTACATCCTTCGACGCTGCAAGCAAATCGCTTAACAATCGATTGTATGTATGATTTACCACTATAATATAATTTGGTCTCAAAATTTTGCCAGAAATATTTACTTCCAACTGGAAGTACATCCATTAGATGAATCTAGAAATATACAATCACGATGAACGAACAAAATTTTAATAAATAATAAATACTTATCTTAAATAATAAATATCACCATCCATCATCCACCATTATAAAAACACATTTTAAATTTGGTTAAAATTATTTGCACCAACCGCTAAAAGGTGTCTAGCCATTTTTACTGGAATGGCAGTACATATTTTCTCATGAAAAAAATGAAAACACAATATAATTAGTAATTACAAATTAACATTTTACATGTCATTTCGGTTTCACCAAGATATAGCAAAAAAAAAAAATTAATTGAAAAAGAGCTAAAATTGACATAATGAGTGAAAATTTGAGCATATTTTTATTTTAAAGCAGTTGCC
Organism: Tipula unca; assembly: GCA_951394425.1. Lineage (NCBI taxonomy): Eukaryota > Metazoa > Arthropoda > Insecta > Diptera > Tipulidae > Tipula > Tipula unca. The sequence continues at coordinate 54,992,120 of OX596381.1, read as the reverse complement.
AGGCTGCTGCACATTTTGCATCGATTTGAAATTATTTTAATTTGGAAGGAGAAATTTGTTTACGAATTGGCTAGTTTTGATTGGCTTATATTTGGTCGGTGAATATTTTGCAGCAAGATAGAAATGCATAAACTCGCCTTGACGTTCCAAATAAAATTATCTATCCATTGACGTTTAAAAACACACAGCCACCTAATTTCCAATACAAAAACAACAACACAAACTTCAAATGGATCGTCCTTTTAAATAATCACTTTTTCCGCGAGAGAAGCTTAGCCTACTTTTACAATCGTCAATATGAAATCATAAATGTATCGATTTCAATATCAATAAATTATTACATAATTCGAAAAGTGGTAATATTAAGATTATTAGACCCCACATATAAGTCAACTGTTTGCCTTTCGTTTAGTATTTAGTTATAAATTAGTCTAATTTACTAATTCCGCCACTATAAAATTCGGTGTCTTTTGTTATTATTATTCAAATATTACTCCCATATCTATTTATTAAATCCATATAATTCATTAATATACAATTTAGTATTAAATTTAATTTAAAATAGACATTTTCAATTATTCATTACGGTTGTAATTATAAACATATATTATACATAATAAATAGGATTAATCAAACAAACAAAAATATTTCGGTCTAAATTAAATCACATATTAAATTTTCAATAATACAATATACCGGAAATTATTTGTTTTTATTGATTCAAAAATTATTTATTCTAATTTTGTTGTAATTGCTTATCGATCTAACGTACTCGTATAACTGCATTGTATATATATTGTCCAAGAGATAGAAAATTATATAACAATTTTCAGTAAAATTCAATTAAATTTTCCTGTTATAAATATCAACATTAAATTGAAATTTATTTCTATTTTATAGTTTAACCAAAACTAAACAACAAAAATAATTCAATATATGAATAGCAACAACTGTACAAACAAAAATATTATAAGTTAGTATAAAATAGAAATTTGAATATCTGTTGTTGTTGTTATATATTATAAAAGCAAAATTTGTATGTCTTTTAATTTGTTGTACACTATTCCACACTTCAGTTCGGTATAACACCATATACTATCATATCCATCATCATGATGACCATCATATATCACAGACAAACCACATAAATTTTCGATCTATACATTATTATTTTCCATTTTTCTATCTCTCGGCCAACAGCATCGGCAACAACAACAACCTAGCTATACGATGTGTGTAGTCGAATATATAACCAAAAAAAAAAAAACTAACAAATATGAGACCAAAATCATGGAAACCCTAATAAATTTATAACATAGATTTTCACATATATACACAATCATATATGTTATATATGTGTATGTATAAAGCACTCCAGCCCACATTATCTATATATACATTACATGCATGACAAAATATCAATAGACAGGTATTATTGTTGACTGGTATAATATCCTGAACGGAAATGACCATTTCTGTCTATTTAATTTTGTGTTTGGAGATATACTTTTGTTTTATGCCCATTTTAAAAAAAAAAAATATAAAAATCTGAAATAAACTTTCAATTATGTTTGCTTTTATTTTAGATTATGTTTTCCGTTTCAATTTTATTGCTTTCCATTTGTGGGCGAAGAATATTTGGTTTTCCAAATTTCCTTGATACAAATATGAAGATGTTGATACATCTTATTAGGACATTTATATTATAACGTAAAATATAGGTGGGAAAATTTTGTAGTTTTTGTCGTTGCAAACTGAATTTTAAAATGACTTTTATCAGATTCATAATTATTATTTATTCGTATAAATTTCCCAATAATTCGACCGGAATTACTTATAGTGGATCGGAATATTTTTTACATTTATTTACAAATAAGTAGGTGTTAAAAAGGTATTGTTGTAGGTGTATAAACTGTTGGTGAAGTTGTAGTAGGGTTGTAAATTCTATAAAATACATTTGCATTAATTTTTTCCCCATGAATTGATTGGGTCAATTTCATTTTTATTTATTTTTAAATTTAAAATTTAATTCCCTTGATTTTAGAATTTATTTTTCAATCCAATTTGAAAATATGTAATTGGAATGCTTTTAATTTATTTTTTTAAATAATTCAATACCGTTGGTGTGTTTAATATCCGCTGGCAAATTGTTTATATCGGAGTATGGGATAATTGACTAACTTTTGATGAATACCGTTGATTATTATTTGGTACCCACTTAACACTATATGACAAAACCATTGCATTTTTCCATAGTGCTGTATTCCATTACGAGACCTTATTGGGAGGGGCTCTAGATTGGTTTCCAATATGATGTTGATTTTTTTTAGCTAGCTGGTTCTCTGATTTTTATAAACTACTAGTAATTTTGTGTTAATATAAAAAATAAATATTTCTTGTTTTTCCATCTGGTGCGTAAACGAATAAATCAGAAAGTTTTCCGATGTGTGAGCAGGCCCCATGGAGCTGCCCATGTGAGAAGCATGGATTCTCCAAATTTAATCCACACACTTGCAACGATTGTCCTTGTGCTTTGTTGATAGTTATTGCGAAAGAGAGTCGCACCGGGAACTGCAAACGTTTAAATTCGAATGTCATATCTGTCGGGATCATTGGGATATGTGGCGCAATAGTACGTCTTCACCTTTGAATTTTCCAGCCAAAATTGTTGCCTCGATAACATTGTTTATCATTTTCTTGACTGAGAGTCTGGTTCCGTTGCAAAGTCGTGGTGGATTTATGTTTCGAAGAAGAATGATGGGTACGCCAATTTTACATTTGTACGATCAAGCGCTTCCAATGCTTTCTTGTGAGACATTGTACATTCGTCCCATATGTTAATTTGACACGTTTGAGGTACTTTGCCCATGCAGAGTTTATGTTGGTGCCTCAGTGTTTTGTAAATTCAACGGCAGTTTGAATGCTGAATGCTCTGTTCGGCAACCATTCAAAAGAGTTGCCGCAATTCCAGATGATGCAAGGGCCAGTGCAATATTATTTTGTGGTCGTATGGTTGCCAAAATGAGTGAAAGAATAAAGGTCTTGCCTGTACCACCAGGCGCATCTATGAAAAACAGTCCACCGCTTTGTTCTTTGATTGCACGCATAATTCTGTCATACGCAATGCGTTGTTCTGGAACCAACTGCGGAAGATTGAACAAATGTCCCCAGTTCGTTAGAATAAAAGTGTGTTTCTCGTTGCAAATCACGATCGAAAAGGTCGTTCACTGGTCGGTTCGGAGCAGGCATTCCCAGTTGCACCAGTGCCTTGTTAGCGATTGCCAAACATATGTCTTCAATCAAAATCAATGCCTCATTATACACGTTTGGTGCGTATTGAATGTCCGGATTTTAATCCGCAGCGCGCAAACGATGTAGAATATCTGCACTCATGCAGTCCTTGTATTTTTCCCAAAGATCTTTTGGATTAGATGGGAAGCAGGTTGTCAATATTATGGCAAATAACGTGCATATTTGCTGTGGGCGAGCAGTATTCGATGCATCAGTGAGTGCAGTCTCCCACTGTGCATCATTCTCAAGAAGATTTAGTTCCCGACAAGCTTGGCGATAAGTGGCGCACAGCTGACCGTTCACTGTTCTTAAATCTTGGAAAGATGTCGATTCACGTAAATTGATTAACAGCAATCGCAGATAGAAGCATTCTGTATTGTTCTGGTGAACAGTGTACAGACGACCCAATGAGTCACTGGAATACAAATTGGGATGTCCTTCAACTGCTTTACCTTGTTTGCGACGTTGAAACTTTTTAGCCGTTGCATTCCATGTGTAGAATTTCGGAACCTCAGAATAAAGTAGATTCTTTGCAAAAATATCATCTTGGCACAGTGAGGAAAATGCAGTTAAGGTTGTTCCCGGTGGAACCAATGCTCTTGCACGTACATGCGACGTGAAAAATGCGTTTGAATTTCCAATCCAATTGAACCGGCTGTTCACACACGGATGGAAATGTTAATATTGACGGTGATCACCAATTCGCTGAAGCCCTCATACTATTTTCGTTATTTACAAAGGCTATACTGATTAAATTATATTTCAAGTAGTGAGCTTCGTGGTGAATTTTTGTACATCAGAGTTTCTATTTTTTGTATCATGTACGCACCTTGAGGGAAATTTTGATTGAAACAAAATCAGAATCGACTTCGTTCCGTCCAATATTTGGTTTTATTGAAATCTAAAAAAAGGAATAGAACAATGATTGTATTCAATTTAAGGCCGCATGATACATAACATTTTTTATTTAATGCCTCGAAAATGCAAGTTTCACTGGGAACTGAATGCGTTTGAACTGGAACCGCAAATCGGTTGAAGTTAAGGGAATTGGCGGAATTATGTATTCTCCTCCCTTGAACAACCTTTTCAAAATCCTTGCCACTATATCACACTGTTCATTAGCTTCGTCACAATCAGTTGGATTCCATTGCACAGTTATTCCACTGGATAATTGACTTCTTCTTCTTCGTTTTCAACGCGATCGATCGATTTGTATGAACGCCAATTGGCCATTTTGGCCAATGTTCGGATATACATTAGTGATACTTTTCTTTCATTGAAGTGAATTAGCAAATTCCAGATGGAACCGATATTAAACCATTGGAAGTATCTCCCGGAAAATTTCCATTTCCGATGCCCAGCAGCTCTTTGGAGAGAACACTCGTTTATTCATACTCAATAGAATCGTTTCACGTATCGCCACAAATACGATGTCTTGAGACATGCGATTAATTCATCCGCCGCTGTTGTTTTCGCAATCACGCGAGGATCGAGTGCTCATCCCATATGATCAATTTACAATTTTTCAACACTTTTACCATGGCTGATTGCTTTGAAATATTGCAAATAGGATTTTCGTTGATTTGCCAATCACCACTAACGCTTCATTGTATAGATGTCATCGTTCATTAGCAATTCGAAATTCCCTGTCGACATATCCCTTAATTGACATGGGTTTAAAGGCAGACATGTCAAGATGATAATAGCGAAAAGCGTACCAACTTGATTGGCACGCGAAGAAGCTATTGTATCGTCTAGCGTCTGATTCCAGTGAATGTCGTGTTCAAGCAATTGTAACTGTTGGCATGCTTCTCGAAATGTTGCACACACCGTACCATTCAAAAGCAACCGAAGGTAGACGCAATCGTCGTTCTTTGGATGGATTGTTTAAATTCGTCCCAATGCATCAGTTGAAAACACACCAGGATATTCAACTATTGGTTGGCCTTTTCAGTCCAGGCATTATTTAGTCACATTTGCAGAGCACGATTTTTAAAAATAAATTCTTCTGGGCCAACTTCACACAAAATTATATCTATTAAATTCGCATCTCTTCACTTCAGCCAACAAAATTGAGCAGCTGAGCTAACTGAATAAGTATGAGCACATCTAAAATCGTATACATTTATATAGCGCGTTCTTGGAACTATACAATAATGACAGAAAATAACTCCACAAACACGCTGGCGGAAGAGGTATCTTAAGCAAAGTTACCAAGCTGAGCAAAAGAGCCGCAAATCACAGCTCATGCTCGAATAAATTTCGGGGTTGAATCGACCAATAGCAAAAGGCAATGAAGTTTTGATTTTTCAATTTCGGTGGTTTAAGGAACGTTATGGAGTGTAATGGTAGCTGATACATTATTATTCTTAACTTATATATATATAGGGATTTCGACTACACCAACACAAAAGGCTATTCCAGCTACTTATATTATTTCATAAAATGGAGTTTATTGAAGACAGACCTATACCAATAGCTCTAGGGATATCATCCCTTGTATGGTAAACGATAATATCTTATACGTCCCAGGACCATAGTTACCACAGGTAAATGTTTGTCAATTTACATTTAGCGTTGAATCATATTGACTATATTAGTATTTGTAGATTGGTCGATCTAATCATAATCATTTAAACACTCAAAAATATCACGAATTTAACATTAAACTCCCCATTCAAAAATTACTTCACAAATAATTTTATTTTTTATTTAAAAGGAATTAATAATATAAACAAGTCAAGAATTTTATTTTTATTGTTTTGTACTTTGTCGTGCATTGGTGTGTTAAATTAAATACTAAATATTTATTGTTTTCATTTATAAAACTTGTAGATTGGGTGTAGATGGTGTAGATTGGGCTCATTGGTGTTATTTTTTCTCAGGCCACTTTTATAAAACCTATTCAAAATCAATAATGTGCCACAAAATTTGATCTCAAATTGAGCTATTTGGGAAGACATATGGTGAGGATCTGATTTCCCAACATGACAGTGTAAAAATTTTTGGTTAGATCGAATTCAAAACTTTCAATTCTTGTCGTTTCGTATAGTATTTTTATATTGTGCAACGATGCGTATCTTATCCAGGAATAGGGCCCCAGGAAAATAGCAAAATAAAAATGAGCAAATATTTCAGCACCGTTTATTTTGTTATTGTTGTTTTGTTATGCTGAAGAAAATGTTCAGCGAATTTCAAAAATGTTTTAATTGGAGAGAAAACTTGTTTACGACATAATAACAAGTTCTGATTGGATATTTATTTATTGTGCTTCTAAAGTTTTTCGGCGGGAATAGAAACGCATCTTGTACCGCATTTTAATGTATGTAAAGTTACACTAGGATTCATCCCAGAAAACCCCAATGGCAACACCAAAACTATAGCAACACTTTTATATCAACTTTCAGCCCAGGAAGAACTATCATCCTATAATTTTGTCCCATCTCTGGAACAATATGTCTTAATGTCGCAACAGTTTGATAAAACTATCATTCCAGGAAATCACTATAATCTTGAATTTCGATCCTTCACGGATCGCTCAGAAAGGGATAGAGGCTGCGGGTATTCTGTGAGGCACTAAAGGCCAATCTCTCTTTTCGTCTTCTCGACTTTTGCAGTGTTTTTCAAGCTGAACCTATCGCGATAATGGAAGTCAAGGCAAGGAATGTAAAGGCAGATGAGCTGGCTCGCAAGGGCACAGCACGCCTTATACCTCAAGGCAGGCTGGACATAAAGATACCGCTTGCTTGATGTGATGAGGAGGAGGAGGAAACTGTATATCAAACTTAAAAAACACCCGAGATATCCGCAACCTTTTACCTATTTGGCTATGGACTGGTGAAATAATTAAAAATTATGAAAAATATATGAAATGGTTAGCTTACAGCTAAATTGGAAGTTTTTTGAAACAAGTTTTGAGATAACTTTATGTGCGTGCGATTTTTGACAAATTGTTTAACCTTGTGTAAGTTTCAAAATTAAGAATAACATTTCTTACTTCAAGATATTAATTAGTTGCGACTTATTTTCTTGGCAGCATTATTAAATAAAATTAGACCAATTTTCAAAACATCACCAAACTACTTTAAAATTTAAAAATTTATGATTTCTTGAATAAATTTTTAATTTTATTTATTTTGATTTTGGAATTTCTACATTTTTTTATCCTTTTTATTTGACAAAACCAAAGCTGATGAGTGCAAGTGATTATGGCAAAATATATCGATTTAATTAAACAATCATGATCATCGCCATCAGTAACGAATAAAAATGTATAAATGTCTGCAATAAAGCAAAAACCACAATCAACATAACCTCAATTTTGTTGTTACAATTCAATTTAAATTATTCAATTAATTTTAAAATCAAAAACCATGATGGGTTCATTCACATATTTTATGTTCTATATATTCTACATACATAATTGCAAACATATTTTATCAACATACATATATACATGCGCGTATATAAAATTCGTTGTCGCAATTGTTAACAGTTGTTAATAATAAAACTTAATTATTGGGAATTTAATTAAAATTCCATTCGAATTTTTATATGGGATTTGTATATTTTAATAAAAATATAATAATAAATGAACCTGTCTCCTGTCTGCATGTATTACGTATATGAATATATGTATGTATGTATATAAATACATTAGACGTGTACCTAGAAATATGTAATATTAAATATTGTATTTCATTATCATTATTTTTTATTTTTTTGGCAACTTCCTTTCCTTATATCATATCATACCCTCTAACGTGTTATTAACATTAAAAACAAAATTTTTCATTCAATTTAACAAATTCATTTCAACTTTATATATATTTTTTCATTATTTTTCGAATTTTTTTTTTTTATTATTATTTTTCCGGTGAAAATTTTCTTATTTTTTGACTGAAGACAAGGTTTTAATTTCCGGCATTTTCTTTCGAAAATAAAATAGATTTTTTTTTTTTATTGCTTCAAACTCAACAATTTCTCAAAATATCATCATCTGCGATGATGATAATGGTGCTTATAATGTAAGAAAGCGAAAAAAAAAAATGAAAATAATAATAAAAATAACAACAACTGAAAAAAAAAATATTATCTCAATTGCCCTAACAAAAAATAAAAATGATACGACCCTTACAAAAAAATAAAAGTTTAAGATGTTGATTTTCTTCGTTTACAGACGAGCGAATGATACATCTCCGTATACATATATACATATTATGTATATGTATCTATATGTACATTCTGATTCTGCTGTGTTGTGTCTTGTGTCAACTGGTTTGAGATTGATATTTTCAATTTCTTTTTTATTATTTTTTATGGTACGGCGGTTAATTTTTATTCCTTGAAAATAGAAACTAATAATTTTAAATTGAAAAATTACAATTTAATTAGAAAATATTTCTTTTGATTGTTGTGAACATAATTGAAAATTTAGACATTCTTTGATTCGTTTCTTTTCCCTGCGGGAACAGGAACAGTGATTTTATTTTTATTTCGGTAATGGATATTTAAATTTTCCGGAATACAGAAATTTATTTTTTTCACTGCTAAACTTTCTTGAATGAAAGTTGACAGTTTTGCTCTACATTTATCGATTTCAAGCAATTAATTTGGTTTGTATTCAATATCGGTGCAATTTTTATTTACAACTGTAAAAGTCTTTATTCTGGTTGACCTGCCAAAATAAATATTGATGTTCGGAACTAGCGACTATAAAAACGACATTATCTTCTACCCCAGTCTATTCGTCGTGCATTCGAGTACACGCAGCGCAATGCACTAAACCTTGCAACTTAGGCCAACAGTCCACATCAGCCATGGACATTGATCCACAAAAAAATATATTTATATACAAACGCCCTCGTAGAGCTATAGTGACCGCTTGTAAGCCATCGATTCGTGATGAAAACATCACACACCCTGAAATTTAGTCGACTGTTCCTTTTGGACACGATTAACAACCTAACATTGCTTTATGGTACTGACTCTTTTCATTCCAAACCGCATTTGTGCAAAAACAAAAATCAGTAGCAATGAATCAGCGGATCTAGTCCGATCGGCCGCCAATGAAAAACACAAGTCATACCTACGTCCTATACGCTACTTGCTCCGCAGGTTAACATAAATCACATATACGCTGAGATTTCCATCCCTAATAACAGAGTCATATTTCATTGTCATGGCCGAACGCAGGCTAGATCCCGATTGGAGGCCATGTGGAGAATATCACATATTAAAAACGGTCATTGCACCTGACCGTTACCCGACACCTCACATACAAAATGTCGGCACTATTTTCTTCAAACTCGGTCTCACCAGAGGATATCAAGACATTCCCGTTGCACCTGAAGTCTTTCGAGATGACTTCGTTTTCGTTTACATAGACGAGATTCTTGTGGCATCAAAATCTGAGTAACAATACAAACTCCGCTAATACAACTGCAATTAATTGGTAGTGATTTTAATTTTATTGCCGTTAACTTAATTCAATCTAATATAAATATTATTGTACTGTATCAACCACCATTTGCTGGTTTGAAATGTTTTCCAGCAAATTTGAACGATATACTTTACTTTTTTTATTGCGTAATGAATCACAGATGCTAGACTATTCGGTCTACAAAAGGGTATTATTGGAAACTAGCAAAAAAAAGCTATTAAAATTCTTAACTTCCAGGATCTAAATCGCATATCCTCAATTGATGATTTTGGTGAATGTCTCTTCAGTGTATTTCTTTTAAATTATTTTAAATTTATTTATTGATTTAATTTTATTAATTTTAGCATTTACTCGATTTGAGAAGTTTTAATTTTCCTTAGAAAAAATCAGATATTGTATTATTTTCGAAATTTTGTAAATCTAAAAACGGAATTGTTGCATTTATTTAAAACATAAATAATTTTAAATTACAAGATTTAAGAATATTGATTTCATATATTTAGAGTTTCATTTAAAAAATTTAATTTTCAAAATAAATGTTTTTAAATTTCAATTCAAAATTCTTGATTCTATATTGGAAAATTAGATAAACATTTCTAGATCAAGATTCTTCCAAAATCTAAAATTCTGGAAATTCTAATCCTTCTAATCTTTAGAAAACCTCAAAAATATCATATTAGAAAATTCAACAATTCAACGAATTCTCGATTCTAAAATGCTTATTAATTTAATTTTAAATTATAAATTACAAAAGTTTTACGAATTCCGAATCTCGGATGTGAGATTTTAAATTATGAGAATCTACACAAATTTGAATTTTTACCGTTGAATTCAAAAATTAATTCTAAATTCCATATTACAAAATTAATTTAAACATTGATTATAAAATTTCTATATATCAAGAAACTAGCATTAAAATTCTCAAACCATAAATATTCATAATCTGAAATTTGAAATTTTGAAATTCTAAAGTATCAGGAATTTTTGAAGCAAGCTAATCCCGAATATAATTCTTCTAGATTTCAAATTATCATTTCTTTGAACAATATTATTGATATAATTTTAAACTATAAAAGTTTCATGAATGTAGAACCTCAGAGAATTTCATACAAAAGTCAATTTTCGTCATTAAATTAAAAATTTAAATTTCTTATAAATTTTAAAATATAAAATCTTAAAATTATTAATAAATAATTATAAAATTTCTAGATTATAATTTAAGCTTTCAAACTCTCAGGATTACCTTAAAAATTCAAATTATAAAAATCTGAAATAAAATTTCTAAAATATTAGTTTAAAATTTTAAATTTCAAATTACAAAATTTTTTGGATACAATTTCTAGCTTCCTACTCAAATTTTGGAATTTTTTGATATTTTGGAAATTCATGTATTCCATAACCAAAAAATCTAAATAACCAATTTTTAAAGTATCAGAAATTTTCGATTCTAATTCGTTTTAAGTTAAATTGACCTAAATCTCCAAATTTTAAGTACTTTAATTCAAAATTTCAATTTTTGACTCTTTCAAGATACAGAAGTTATATTCATATAATTCAAAAATTTAAATTTTCAAAAAATAAAAAAATAAATTTTAGAAACTTTAAAATTTCAGAAATTCTCGATGCTGATCCAAATTCAGTTATCCTAGATTAAAATTCTCAATTCTAGAAAATTCATTAATTTAATTTTAAACTACTAATGTTTCACGAATTGGGAATCTCTGATCTAAGATTACTAATTCTTAAAGTTCTTGCTCATAATTCTAGCATCTAATACTGTAAAGCTTCAAAATTTAGACATTCAAAGTTTTTATGGTATTTTTTAATTATATTTAAGACAATTCTAAATTTCTAACGTTCCAATTAAGAACCTCTGATCTGAGATAAAATTCAAAAGCTATAAAATACAAAAATTCACATATTCAAAAATTGATACAAAATTTTGAAATATTTCAGATCCTCAATTCTAAAATCTTAAATTAGTTGATTCGCGTTTCATCAAATTATACAGTACCGTGGTTCAAATAAATTTTGAAATGTTTTTGAATATGAAATTGTTAATTTTGAAGTTAGAAAATTTTAGAATTAAATTTTTTAAAATTCAATTCCAAAAAATTTTAATTTCTAACTATCGCAATTTTACAAAAATTTTTAAATATTAAAATTTAAATTTTTTAATTAAAAGTTTTTACATCTGGTAGGATTTCAGTTATATTAGATTTTATATTACCATTTCTAAAATGTGGATTATCTATAGACCACCTCCAAACAGTTACCAGTGATTTTACTGTTAATTTTTATAAATGTATCCTGAGTCTGTAGGCAAATTCCAATGTTTGTTTAAATCATTTCTTGTCTTATTTTAGTTATAACGCCAATGAACAGCTTAATTGTACTCAAACCGATAATGCTGAAATACTTGAAATTCCTACGAAGTTAATTCAAAAGTTCCAGGCTATGATCATATATAAAATTAACAAAAGCATTCTCAAAAATTAATTTTTTTAAATCCCAGTTCAAAATTCTAGATTCTAGATTAGAAAATTAGAATTCTAGCTTCCAAAATCTGAAATCCTGGAAATTCTAAACCTTACAAAACTTCAAAAATTATATATTTTAAAAATTCGACAATACGTATCAGGAATTCTCGATTCTAAAATGTTTATTAATTTAATTTTAAATTATAATTGAAATACAATGTAATTATAAATTACAAGACTTTTACGAATTCCGAATATCGGATGTGAGATTTTAAAGTATGAGAATCTACACACCAAATTTAAATTTTTACCGTAGAATTCAAAAATTAATTCTAAATTCCATATTACAAAATTAATTTAAACATTGAATATAAAAAATAAAATTATAAAATTTCTATATCAATAATCAAGCACCAAAATTTTGAAATTCCAAAATATCAGGGATTTTTGAAGCTTATCTCGAATATAATTATTCTAGATTTCAAATTATCATTTCTTAGAACAATATTATTGATATACATAATTTTAAACTATAAAAGTTTCATGAATGTAGAACCTCTGAGAATTTCACACAAAACTCAATTTTCGTAATAAAATTAAAAAATTAAAATTTAAAATATAAAATCAAAAAATTATTAATAAATAATTATAAAATTTCTAGATTATAATTTAAGCTTTCAAACTCTCAGGATTACCTTAAAAATTCCAACACAACTTAAATTCTAAAAATATCATAATGTCAGGAATTTTCAATCATATAATAACCATAATGTCAATTTTCAACCTAAAATTACTAAATTAGTTTTACTTTAGAATATTTAGAGTTTTTAGAATTTTAGACTCCAAATTACAAAATTGAATTAACTATGAACAAGTAAATTATAAAATGTGATCATAAAAATTCCAAAATCTGAAATAAAATTTCTAAAATAATAGTTCAAAATTTTAAATTTTAAATTACAAAATTTTTGGGATACAATTTCTATTTTCCTAGTACTCAAATTTTGGAAATTCAGGTATTCCAAATCCAAAAAATCTAAATAACCAATTTTTAAAGTATCAAAAATTCTCGATGCCAATTTGTTTTATTCTACATTTCAAAGTAGATTATCACAATTATGAATTTCAAAAGTTCCAATTGAAAAGTTGCCCTAAATCCCCAAATTTTAAATTCAAATACTGATATAAAATTTTAAAATATTTCAGATCCTCAATTTTTAAATCTTAAATTAGTTATTTCGCGTTTCTTCAGATTCTACATTCCCGAAGTTCAAATAAAATTTCTGAATTTTTAAAATTTAAATTTGGGTAATTAAAAATTTTGAATATGAAATTTTTAATTTTGAGTTAAAAAATTATAGAATTAGATTTTTTGATATTCATTTCCAAAAAATTTTAATTTCAAACAATTGTATTTATTATCGCAATTTTACAAAAATTGTTAAATATTAAAATTTAAATATTTTACATTTGGTAGGATTTTGTTTAAATTTCAATTACATTTGTAAATGGGTAAATTACACAACTTTTTACGTTAATATTAAAATTAATTCTAATTAATCCAAATTGATTTTAAGTATTTTAATAGAACCAACAATTCTATTTTCCATATTACTAAATTTAACATAACTTTAATTATAATCATTAAATTATGCATTTTAAAAATTCTGAAACTTGTAAATTCAGATATTCAAAAAATCAAATCTTAAAACAGAACTTCAAAAATTCTTTAAAAAATTCTATAGACTACCCCGCAGTTCAGTGATATTAGATTTTATATTCCCATTTCTAATATGTGGATTATCTATAGACGACCTGTCTTTTTATAAATGTATATCCTGAGTCTGTAGGTAAATTCCAATGTTTGTTTAACTCATTTCTTGCCTTATTTTAGTTATAACGCCAATGGACAGCTTAAGTGTACTTAAAACGATAATGCTGAAATACTTAAAATTCGTACGAAGTTAACGCAAAAGTTCCAGGCTATGATCATATTCCTATGAATTTTTTATTCAATTCTAGGAAAAAATAACTACCGTTCTAGTGAAACAAATTAACCAATCTATTGATGTTGGAAATTATCCAATTAATTATTAAAATTCAAAAATATTTAAGTCTAACAAGTTTAGTCCCATTTCTGTGGCCAACTCGTTTTCTAAAATGTTTGAGAAGGTCGAACTTTTAGGATTCAATCTGTTTTTTATATGCCCTTCTCCGACTGAAACTAACATTGCTAAAGTTTTGAATGAAGTTTTCACTGCTCTAGATGGAAATCTATTTGTAACCATATTGTTCGTTTGCCTAAGTCATCATATATTATTGGACAAGTTAAAAAATGCCAGCATATCAGCTGAATCTCTTCTGTTATTACAAGATTATTTCCACAATAAATTATAATTTGCATTTGCTAATGAATATAACAGCCTTAAAGAAAGACTTGGTGCTGGTATCCTGAACCAGGTTCTCAGTTGCGTCCATTTATATTTCATTTGTATATACGTGTTTTTATTGGTTCCACGACAGTTCACAGAAAACAATTCACCAAAAAACTCAATTCACCGAAAACGTCAATTCACCGAAAACTACAATTCACCGAAAACGTCAATTCACCGAGAACCACAATTCACCGAAAACGACAATTCACCTAAAACGAAAATTCACCGAATACGACAATTCACCGAAAAATAAAATAGAGCGGCCGCAGTATGATATACGTTTGTTGCCTATCCGAATTTTTTTATAAATCTAGCAAGATGAGTACTTCTCAAGTTGAAAATCTAAGCCATGGTTTAAATTTAATTTAAGCATAGTAAACTTATCACTGGTTGATACTAGGTCAGATGAGAAAAACCCGATTACTTCTCAAAGATAATCTGATATTGTATTATTGTATCTGATATTGTATTGTATTTTATTGTATTTTAGTCTGATATTGTATTTTTCTATAGGTATGCGATTGATTTATTAGCATGTTGTTATGTAACCTCGACATACATCGTGTATTTTCTTCATTTGGGAAAAATAGAGGAAACATTATTGAATCAAAATATTTTTAACATGGATTTATTCTATGCTTCATCGAGCGTTATCCAGGATGTACTATCGAGGAGACAAAGCTATTTTGGTCCCCAATTTTAGGGGATCCATGCTTTTGTTAATTTTATATATTTTTAAAGTTATGCGGTTTTGACTTCTCCAAGTATTATTTTTAACAAACGGATTATACAGTTGAAATGAAGTTTCAGTTCAAATTATCCAGGGTTACTTAGCTGGATTGGTTTCCCACCTTTTTTTAATTTTATATTTTTTTTTTTTGTTTTTTAAAATTTTTAATTTTATTGTATTTTAATTGCTTATCAATATTTTTTTTATATTTCATCCCCATTGTCTCCTACGAAATAATGTAAATTGTGTGAAATACCCTTTAAATACATAAAAAGTTTTCTTTGTTATATATTTGAACTAATTGCCGAAGGCGTTTATTAAGATCGCAATATTTGAGCCTTGTGGGTGGAACATCATCTCCAGCCCCTAACTGTTTACAGCTAATTCAATAAAGCTTTGTTGCTTTTGTATCGCTCTAACGAAGTCCCAAATTGAAGGTTTTCTTTACAAATAATTTGGAAAATTCGTTATGCCACCCTTCAACTGAGTTGTTTGTACGTGGTATATCGTTGAGGACACAATTATATATACAACATTTTTCAATAGGGCGTCTGCAATATGAATTGGGCTAGTTCCGTTCCAAATGCCCATGGTTCTGAATTTCATCCATAAATCATTTTCCAATCCCATCTACATTCAACTAGTCAAGTTCCTTGATAATCAGTCAAGGATTGGCCTAGTTTCGTTCAAAATGGAGACATTTTTGGAGAAGCCAAAACCATAACTTTAAAAATATATAAAATTAACAAACGCATGGACCCCCTAAAAAAGTGGTGCAAAATAGCTTCGTATCCTCGATAGTGCATCCTGGATAACGCTAAATGAAGGTAGAATAAATCCACGTTAAAAATATTTTGATTCAATAATTTTTCCTCTATTTTTCCCAAATGAAGAAAATACACGATGTATGTCGAGGTTACATAACAACATTCTAATAGATCAATCGCATACCTATAGAGAAATACAATATCTGAATAAATTAGCTTTGGGAAATAATCGTGTTTTCCTCATCTGACTAGTATCCCTCCACCAGCGATAAGTTTTAAGTTAAGTTAAGATAAGTTAAACCTTTTTCCAATCCCATTTCCATTCAACTTGTCATGTTTCATAATAATCGGTCCAAGATTGACCCAGTTTCGATCCAATTGGCCAATTTCGATTGGAATTGGTATTCCAGAACTTTCAACTTTGATCCAAAAATCATTTTCTAGTCCCATTTCCAGAAATAATTCGAATTCATTATAATCGGTATAGTATAGTTCCCATATACTTTCTTTTTCGGTGAATTGTCGTTTTCGGTGAATTCTCGTTATCGGGGAATTGTCGTTTTCGGTGAATTTGCGTTTTCGGTGAATTGTCGTTTTCGGTGAATTGTCGTTTTCGGTGAATTGTCGTGCTACCGTTTTTATTTAATGTAGGATTTGAAGGCCTCCTTCAATTATTTGTTGACGATTCTGCAATTACATATTTACGAGTATATAGTCAATTTCTGCCCAGAAGTTATAGGTAAAATAGAATGTGACATGGCTAAAATTATAAAATAAAAATATTTCACCGGAACTGCTGCATTTTTTCAAAATTTACCTGTATTAGTATTCGCTAATTCGGTTTAACGTTTGGCCCTAATCTTCAATACTACTGTTAAAAAAAGTAAAATAAACTATTTTTAAATCTATTTAAAACTTTATTATTAAATTATAAATAAAAAAATTAAAGAAAAAAGTTTTCAAGTTTTTTTTGAAGGTAGTCTTCGATAAACTATGATAGCGTTTGCCAAACAAATATCAATATGCCGGGTGACACTAATGTTTTCGATGAAAGAACGTTATATTGAAGTAATCGACATTAAATACTGTCGGCCGTCTCGAAAACTTCTTAAATTTAATTTTTTAAAACTAAGTATTTTTAAATTTAATTAAATAAATTGTTTTTCTATTTTCAGGTAATTGATGTTCAAGATTTAATTACGTCTTAACTGATGTGATTAATTATTTATCACAGGTATTTGTTTATGTTGTACATTAAATCATTAGAATATGCCAACACAAAAAACGTTACATGGAAAGATTACACTGTATGCAAAATTTCTACTTTACAATTTTGCTCTAAGATTAATTCCTTAGTGGATGAATAATTAATTTTCATTTTCTTTTCTTATGCTATTGCTTAAAACGTAAATTACATGAAAACCCAATAACATTTTTACAAATAAATGATGTGTATGATTTACATTTAAAAAAAAAACATAATAAAAAAAAAATACAAATATAATGGCGTTACAGTGAAAACGCGTAAGAATTATCAGGGTGTTTTATTGCAAGGAAAATAAAACGAACAAGTATTTTAATTAGTTTCATGCTGGTTTGCATTATTTTTAATGTACAATTTTTTGTTGGATGTAAAAAGGGGCCTTAAAATAGACGTTCACATTATCTCTTCATTTATCTAATTAAATCCTTCTAAAAATGTATATACATGTAGGTGTTAGTTAAATAAATCAGTGTCGGTGGAATCATAAATAAATTTAAATTTTGGTATAGAGGATTGGAACGTTCAATCTATCTCGTTTTATGTGTGTGTGTGTGTTTTTTTTTTGTTTTTTGTTTTACGTAGGAAGATGGACATTTTAAGAAAACCATTTGAAAACCTGCATCCCAACAACACGCGGGTTTTACCGAGTATAAAACCATCTCCCTTTACACGATCCTGTTGTATTCCTGTGGTACCACCAATCAAGGCGTTCGTTCACAGGTTGGGTTCACAGGATGCGGTATCACGATCTTGCAAGCATGTTCTTCTTTCGTCTTGCGTGATTCTCTGCATAATGCTAGTGATAAAATAAATCACTTTGTTCCAATTATTCTTCGGAGCGTAGCATATATTAGTGCATATATATTAATGCATATTTAAGTGCATATATTAGTGCATATATCATCAAGCTGCGTTAATTGTCAAATCTTATACACTGCATTTAGCACTTGTTCTACAGATTCCATTTTGCTATCGCAAAAAAGGCAGTTTGGATCGTCTACAGGTTGGTACTTGAATAACTACCCCCGAGAATATATGATAATTAACATCTCCGTGCTTTCTTTTCGCTTGCGGTCGCTTGCTTGCTCCCTAAAGTCGCCGGTACTGGGGTTACGAATCCCTGCGCCGTAGTATTATTCTCCTGTTGCGTAAACATTTCGGTTATTTGTTTTCAGGGAACCGCCCTTAGTATTTTTTGCTACTGCCAGGACATTTTATGCAGCCGCTCCTCCTGGAGAACGGACGCTGACCAGGAAGTCGCCCACTATGAACCGCCGCCCCTCGATTTAAATTTATACCTATTTTAAGGGTGGAATATTATTAGCCCTTGTTGCATCCTAGGCTTATATGACCATTCGGCCTATACTCTCCACCTCCACCTTCGAAGTCGCACCTCTGGGTGAACTGACCGTGCTTGCTGGTTTTGGTCCGCGAGTGTTAATTTCTTATCCACCGACCCGGCCAAAATGGTTGCGGGTTTCCCCTATCCGCCACCTGGGGATGCGCTCGATGGGAGATTCAGCAACTCTACACGAGAGGGTGTGTGAGTGTGTATGTGTGTGTAACATAATGTATTTTTGATTAAATTTTTTTTGTTTTTCCGACAAAAAATTAATATAAAATATTTCAATATTTCATTTTTATTCCCCCCTATATGAGTATACGCACAAACGATAAAATTGCTGACATTGCTGCTGCCAGTGAATAAAATATAATATGTGTAGATAGTATATGTATGTAGGTATGCATGAAGAAATAACCAACAAAAATTTAAAATTTTTCAAATTCCAATATAGGTAATAAAAATTTCAAGTTTGTCTACACATAGTTTATTGTACCTTTGATGATTTTCATAAAATCAACAAAAAATAAAATTCATAAACATTTAATTATTTTAATATATGTATGCACATTACAGATTTGCTGTACACAGCATTGTACATAATATAGAGACAAATAAATTCGAAATCAATGAAATCTGCAACTATATTACTGTAATATTGCCAGCGGAACAGTCAACAGCAGCAGCAACAACAAAAAATATGTTAAATGTTTTAATTGATTAGAAAATAACAATCGATTTCCAGTGCCCCTTTTTAACCCTTGTAACAATTTAAACCCTTATTTGTAGCCATAAATGAAATGGTTTGAATTTTTTTTTAATTATCTCATTAAACTTTTAATTTCGCATTTTCATTTCCTCTTTTATTTTTTATTCATTTAAATTGTCTCTTACTTCAAACAAACGAAACGAAATTGGAAAAACAAGGAAAATTTGGTTTAACACAGTGCTGTGAACTTACATTTGATTGTTGTTGCTATATGTTTTCCCATTTAAGTTAACGACAATATTCTTGAAAACGAACGGTTCACGTCTCTGTGTGTTTCAAACTAATTTTTTCCGATTTATATTTTTCTGTTCAAATTCCTGAACAAAAACCCAATAAATCAATCAAATATATTGGAAAACATTATTATTTCTCAATTCAAAATCACAAAACGTTTTTTTTTCCCGGTGCACTAACTACCATTGTTTTGTATTGTGTGTATGTGTATATGTTTATCGTATACGTTATATATTTTGTGTAGCGGAGACGGATAGCATACAAAAAAAATATGTCAAACAATAAATTAAAAATAGCAAAAAAAAAATAAAAATAAAAAAAAGGGAAATTGGAAATTTTTATTTTTCTGATCACTACCATTATAACAACAACCCATTTCGAAAACGTACAAGAAAAATTGTTCCTTGTATATTGTGTTTTGTGTATACATTTTTTTTTTATCGTTAATCAATTATTTTGTGTCTGTCTGTCGGGAAATATTTATTGATTGTACATATAACAATTCTATACGATTTATTTAGATTTATCTCGTTAGAAAATGAAAATTTTGTGAAAAAAAAAAATCAAAAAATTGAATTAGTAGCTTAAATATTGATTGTATGTAAGTAGTATACAAAATATATGTGATGAAGAAATTGACTTGATAAAATTAGCTTTTTACGGTACATATGTAAGTATACGTCTATATATATATATAGGGGTTTGAAATAATTTTTGTGTTCTGAATAATTTATCATTATTCTTGATTAGGATATCGTCGTTAGATTATGTTAAAAATTATACTTGTTGTATTATATGTTGTGTGTATTTTGACATATTATGACAGCCAAACTGATTGATTGGAATTGCGTCATTGGAAAAATATTATCATGGTATGGTGGAAGTGTTTTTTATGTTTCTTCCTTATGTTGACAGTCGAAGATATTTGTGGAAAAAAAATTGTTGGGAAAATTGCATAACTTATTGATGAATAGGGTACTATCGTGTGTCCCTTAATAATATTAATATGCATGGAATTCTCATCGCCAGTCGTGATGGAATACACGATAATACATATCCGATCATTATACGTTTAAATTGGAGGATTTCAGCATTCAATTTATAAAGTTGCAAACTGAAGGCTTTATTCTGTTAAGTTTTTCCTCTGATAAACGTCTTCTTTTGACGTTAGGTGATCTTTTCGATTTTGGTATGATTCAATGCTAAATTTTACACCTTTTCGAAAAATATTAAAAATTATAAGAAAAACCCACCCGAAATTTTTCAGTTGTGTACATTTTTAAGTAAAATGCTGAACAAATAAAGTAAAAACAGCAGGAAAAGGTATCGAAGTGTTTAAAACAATTGATTCTGACATCTCCAATATTTATAATATTATATAGTCCCCTCATGGTTATGATCCTAAACGAAGGTGCGTTCATGCGTTCATCCTAATAAATTTTTAAACAGCTTATGTTTGTAGCATGGAGCTAACGGTTTCACCTAGAGTGATTTGTACTAAAAGTTTCAATACATTAGTAATATGAATTGTCCGAAATATGTATAATTTTTTGGAGGAAATTCTAGAATTGTCCCAACCGTGCCACATGACCTCAATACAGTATTTTAATTGGCTTTATACTATCAATATCGAAATTCGCAAGTCCACCGTTCAATAAAACCAAAAATGGAGAATTTTGACATTAGAACGTATATTACCCGTAGAGCAACAGTCTCTGGAGAAAATAGTGAAATTGCTGTATTGGCAGCAGTGGCTAATAATCATCATATTAGTACATTAGTAGATTCCGGATTGCCCCTCACCAGTGTTTGGAGAATTTTAAAACGGCACAAGTATCATCCATATCATGTGTCTTTACACCAAGATCTTCATGGCGTTGATTTCCAAAATCGGGTAACTTCTTATCAGAATTTTGACATTATTTGAGAATTATTCCCATACATTAACAATTTTTTATTATGCCGTCCGAAATGTGTAATAAATCTCCCCACCTCAAATACCTTTTCCCTGCGTTATAAGTTTTTTTTTTAAACGGCAAATTGAAAATTTCGTAAAGACCGTGGTTGCATGCTGTGTGTTTTACAATACCGGGTGTTTCTTATAAACTGAGACGATCAAATATCTCGAAAAATAGCCACTCTACGGAATAAATGTCCATAGTCAAAATTTAATCATACCGCGGGGGAAATACATTATGCAAAAAAAATTGTAAACCCGCTTTGCAGGTGGGGCGGCGGTAACTTTTAAACTAAGATAGGAAGCCATATTTTTTATTGCAGATACGGATTCTACGACTAAAAGTACGTATGATTTGAATGAAATATTTTGTTCGGTTCATGATAGATGGCGTTGTAATCGACGAAATTCAATTTTTTCAATTTTTCCTTCTTAGAACACACGCTTCGATTCTGCAATACGTTTGAAATAAAAAATATCACGTTTTCATTGGAAATACTCGAAATTCGTCATCAAAACAATTTATTCAGTTTTGTAAATCCGGTTTGTGATATTTCTTATCTTCATGTTTTTCGAAATTGCAAAATAAACGACAAAATACTTTAGAATGGAGCGTTTAACAGTGCCAGAGAAAATTGAAATGGTTCTGGTTTATGGAGAAGCTGGCAGAAATCTTGAAATATGGTATATGTATTATTGTATTACCGCAAACGATAATATCACCATAGATTGGTTAACTCTGGAAGAACCGAAACCAGAAATTCATCAACATCTAAACGAAGTTATTGAGGAAAATGCCTGTTCCTTTAGGCAGACAATGGGATAGTTTATGAAAAGTTAATTAAAAAATTTGGATTTAAGATTAAATTCAGACTTTTAATTATTTTTATTTATCTTTTAATTATTTCATTTTACATTAATTCAGTGTGTGTCGTGTGTATTATTCATGTGTGTTCATATAAATATGTATAATCATCTCGCCAAAAACATCATAAAATTCCGATCCATCCGCCATTTTATATGTATACACATTTTTTTCTATTGCTCGGCCCATAACACAATGATATAATTTATTTGCACGTGTAGGTATATGTGCACTTGTATTATACCTACACTTTTACTTGTTGTAGCGCTACTACTGCTCGCAACTGTGAAATATGATGCGGTAGTTATCGCGGACACTTATTCATTCTTAAATAATTATACACACAGGAATTTTCGATTTTATCGGAATGAATTTTAAAAATAATAATAATAATAATAACAGTGTTAAAGGCCATTACTGGCCCCTTACTGAATCAACAATCTGGCTCCAACGGTTTCGATCCTTCGAATTTTAAAAAACACTTTATTATTTTTACAATATCAATAATTAATTATAATTTAGATTTATCCTGCCCACACACGATACAACCTAGTGGTACAGCCGGTTGTACAACTATGGAAGTTGTATCGTCTGTGGAGAAGTTGACAACCGGTTGTACGACCATTTTGATAGTTGGTAGTTGGTTGTAATAATATTAAATATTTAGATTTTTGTGGGCGGGGCGTTGGTTTTTGGTTGAAAGTTGTACTGTTTATGGGGAAATTGTACAACTAAAACGACATTTTCTGTCAAATGGAAACAGTAGAATAGCATTTTTGTTGAATTTTGTTGTAAATTGTTACTGTTTTCTACACATTGTTTGTCGTTTATAAACATGGTTGAAAAATAAGTTGTATCGTCTGTGGAGAAATTTTGCAACCCGGTTGACAACCGGTTGTACAACCAAGTTGTATCGAGTATGGGCATTAGGTACAAAATACATTACAATTTTTTTGTGCTATATTGTTTTTTCCATGTTGTTCGATTGGTGTCTTGTGTTGTTTTCGTTACCGATCTCTGTGTTGAACTGGTTGACTTTTTTAAATTGCAATATGCAAATCTTTATGTTACAGTGCGTATCATAATAATTTGCCATGCATAAACAGGTGCGTTCCTTAATATCAAAATGTAGAGCCGCTACACACGGATCTGTCAAAAATTATGATAGCGATAGACTATAATAATTTGGGTGTATGAAGTTTTTGCATATAAATGTCAAAATTCTGTACTAAAAAATATTTATTACAGGTTTTGGACACAGTCTTATACTAAATATTCCCCGGAAAATTGATTCCCCGGATGCCCGTATATTTGCCGGGTTGGTCAGAGGTGAGTTTTAAAATTTCCGTTTTGTTAATTGTTAGCTATGAGTTGGGTATTCTTTTGTTTTGAATAACAGAACAGAGTTCGATTTAGTTAATGCATAACTGCAGTAAATTTTGGTGTTTAGGTCAAATCCGATATGATTAAATTTTCGACTCATAAAATCCATGCATATTTTCTAGGGGTTTTGTTTTAATCGGTTTAGTCGAGAATTTCGTCCAATTATAACACATTTTAGACCACACCATTCGGCACACAAGAAACATTCTTTGACCTTTAATTCATATATTTTTATAAAAAAAAGTGATATTTGTTTGCTTAGATTTTTACCTTACGTGATGCCATCGTTCAAGACCTGCAAACAAGATTGAATTTCATGTTTGAAAAGTCGCTTATCCTATGTTCATAGATAGAAGTGAATTGCCGATTTTTGTAAATAATCTATGATTCATATGGTAACAATAAAATACAGAGAGCTGATATAACATATACTAAGTGTTTTTTTAAGCATTTTGACCAAATTATTTCATGAAAATTTCCCGACACTTTGATCCCTTCATTGATGAATTTTAGCGATAAATCCAGATTTTGGCTTAGTGCAACAATTCGAGCTGCTCCAGGAGGAGCGTTTTACCAAATACGGTCACTTTAACGTTTGTGTCATTGACCAACTATGAACCACTTCTAATCGGTAAAAATAATGTTTTTCCGTGTTCTTGGCCCGCTGAAAGCTTGCATCATTCGAATCATGTGAGTTTGGATAGTTGTTAAAGTTTTTTTTTCACTATTTTTTAACAGTTTTTCATTTTACTCATTTATCTTGCTGTTGATCTAATTTTCGAAAACACATTTGGTTTAAGCATATAGGAAAAGATGAGAATAAGCCTATATGTGCTGCTATCTGCAGTGCTTTTACTATTGTTGTTTTGTGACTTCTATAGATATTTAAAACTAGTTATCCTCCAATTCTTTATCGAACAGCTGAGTTCGTGAGGAAAATCACAACAATTGACATGAAAGTTATTTCGAAGAAGAAGAGAAGTTTTAAACAACTCTTTTCAAACAAACAAACAAATATTAACACTTCGCATATAGGTGCTTTTTCCTGAAATTTTACTAAATTTTGTGAGTTTAGCAAACTTTAAAATTATATGTAATCTTGTGAATTAGTTTAGTTGGAGAAAGTGAGACGAATTATGCCGAAAAATTATAAGTAAAAAATATTAATTTTCAAGAGTGTTTTCGTAATTTATATTTAACGAAATCAGGAACGGTTACGTGTTAAATTTTAATCGAACTGTAAACCATTTGTGTGATAATCAATTATTGATTGGTTGGGTAATGGGGTACATATTTAACGGTTCTGGATTATCTGTAGTTTTGGAAAATCTTAATTACGTATTGAAGTGTTGGTTGATTCAAGAGACGGATATTCATTCTTTCCGATGCCGAACTAGCCAATTCATCGATATTCTGTCTCTGAAGTCTGTAGATTGAAGTTTTCTTCAAGTCCATTTTAACGTTCTGAAGTCCATTTTAACGTTCATTTTATTTTATTTATATAAAGAAATCAATGTGTAAATTTAAATAAGTTAAGGATTTCAAATACAAAAAATTTAAATTTTAAAGTTTTAAAAGTTAAATACATTTAGAATGTATTTTAAGGAATATTAAAATTATAGTTGTCTGAAGTGTTGTTTCAATTTGAGATTGAACTACCCTTTAGAAAGTCCAAACTCAAGTAGGTCCTCGACTTTTCAATTTTTCAACTTTTAACAACTTGTATTGACGAAAATTACGACTGGGCATGTTTATCTTTGTACTCTGAAGAATGAAAGGATAGTCTACGTGATCCAAGAGTACATTTCCCAATAGACTTGCTCAATGTTGTTGCCTGCGTCAAATTCTCATGATATGTTAAATTGTAGTTGTACTTCCAGTTGGTTTTTTTCATAATATACAGTAAACTCGCTTTTATACACCCCGAATTCAATGAATGTGGTCAGCGTTATGAGGGCACCAAAATGCTGCGACACATTCTAGTTGAGATCTTATGCATTCAAAGTATAGTACAAATAGTGCATTTTGATCTTTCGAATAAAGCCAAACATGGTGTTGGCTTTCGATACACTCTGATCAATGTGTCTGGAGAATGAAATATCACTGACCAATATTACACCGAGGTCTTTGATTGTGGTGATAATATGACATTATCTTTCATTTTTGAATATTAAGTTTTAACTGGTTCACTTCATACCAAGTACAAATCTTGTCAATATCCTCTTGAAGCTTGTATAAGTGTCGTTTGTGCATTAGTAGGTCGGAATATCTTAAGATCAAACAAAAGTACAGAAGAGTATTTAATTACATTAGTATAATGTCGTCAGTAAATATCAGGAAGAGACAGGAACCGATAATACAACCCTGAGGAACTTCAGATTTTGCCAAAATTGGATTCGACTTTTCAACAACAATTTCAATGATTAGGTATCTTTCCGTTAGGTACAAAAATTGATGAAAATCCAAAATTGTCAAGCTTCATCAATATCTGTCGATGTCGAATGGAGTTAGAAGCTTTATTGAAATCAGTGTTTATGGTGTCAATTTGCTGATGATTTTCTAAAGCTTTTGTGGTTATGCTAGTAAACTCAACTAGGTTGGTAGTTGTGGATCTGCCAGGCGTAAATTCATGTTGATGAAAAGATAGATAGCTTAGAGCTATTTTCTTGAACCCCTTCAAGACTAATATTTCAAATAGTTTAGGTAAAATTGATGTGGTTGCAATTCCTCGATAGCAGGATATTTAATTTCTTTTAACAGATTGGAAAATTGGTGTAAGTCTCGAAATTTTCCATTTATTAGGGAAAATTCCAGTTTGCAATGATTTATTAAAGACAACTACATCGGCCTTTAATTTAATGGTGGGCGAAGTGATAGTAACAGTTCCTCAGCCATCTCCAAGTGATTATACATCTAATATCTCTTCATAAGAAACGGTTTGGGTATGTATAGCATAATTAGCATAGCTGGTAGGTTGATTGTTACAAGGTGCATCATCAGGATTGTAAATAGTTTGAAAAAATGATGAGAATAGGTTTGCTATATCTTTGGGTTCTGATGCACATGAACCATTCAAACGCATAGTTGCTGGATATCCCTTAATTTTCCTCTTCTCCCTTAAGAAATTTCAAAGGTATTTGGGGTCACTTTTAATTAATTTATCATCGTATAATGGCTGATGAATGATTGATGTAGTTTTAGGAAGTGGTACAAATTGATGGAGCCCATTGAATAATATATCATAGAAATTGTCAATATTAGTGTTAATATCAGTTAACCCACTTATTTCCTCGTCCCAATTTTTAATATTTAGGAAGCATTTAAGTCCTTCAATGTTAGCTTTCGCAAAGTTATGTCGTATACCTGATACTTGTTGGAATTTGCAGTGTTCGTTAATTTCTGAAATATTAAAGCTGATTTCCATGGATATGTCATTTGAAACGAATCACGATCACCATTCATATGGTGATAGTTATTCGTTTACTTTAAGTGATATCGACCTCGTTTGCGAAGAATAAATCAAGAAAATTACCATTTATGTTTGGAAGATGACTTATTTGTTTTAGATCTTGCATCAATAAAACGACACTCTATATCCGATATATAGTAGAGAATGGAAGCATGCATTTTAGCTCCTCGTCATAAGACCAGTTCTTTTTGGTAAAGTTAAAATACCCGAATACTACAAAGCAATCACCCGGCTTAGTAAGATTGTACATTTCTTGGATCGTTTCAATGCAGTTTGTGTATGTTTCACTTGGTGAAGAAGGTGGTATGTATACAGTATAAATGTATATTTTAGAAGTTTGTGGTGGTAAATTAATAAAATTTAATGAAAAGTTAAATTCAAAAAGTACAAATTTATTTTAGATAACCAAATGAAATTTGTTCTGCATTCGCCTTTACAATTTTTGGCCAGCATCTAATCATAAGTTAGGCTACTTAGGACATAGCAAGAAGCGAAGCGTTTTTGTCTTTTTCCGCGCAGAATGTTATGATGGATTTTCTTCAGAATATAGAGTACGAGGAAGTAATAACTATTCAGGTAATAATTATTTTCGCTCAATCGTGCATACAACACCATTAAATTCCTCTTCAAAAACAGTGTCACCTTTAACTGCAGAATATAGCTGCACCAGTAAAACAGAGTATGAATATTCGACAAGCATTATTCAGAATGCAGAAATTATGCGGATCGTGGTACTGCTGAAACATAAACTTCTTTTCCAATATTTTTTTTTTTATAAATGTGCATATCTGTGCGCATAATTAATGAATAATTTAGATTTTATTTCGTAAACATATTTTCAACAAATTTAATTTTCTGACACAGCCGAGCGTTCATATATATAGGGTGATCATTGGTAACTTAACCAAAATTGGTGTATCTTTCTGAAACACTTGATGTAATTTTTCAGTCAAATGTTGCATAGTTCCTTTTTACCGCGGCTATATGTGGTGATACTGTCCATTCTTTGTCTTGCCTAAAAATATCTAATGCATACAGGATTTTTATATTTATGCATGAAATTATTAAAAAATATCTCGCCACTAGAGGATGATAATCCATTATACATAAGAGTGCCTATAATAAGTTTAAATAATGCAACTGATTCCAAATTGATTCGCACTCAAAGCCCCAAGAAACTCGCGTGCACTGTGAACTCTCCTCGCTTCTTGTAACACTTCAAAAATCATTTCTCGCCTCGCAACCAGGGATTGGCATTTATGTGTAGACAACGCCGATAATGTAGACGATTGATAGAGTGATGTAGTAATCTAGTTTTAAATTACGGTCACCAGTGGGACACTATTAAAATATTAATAATCTTATGAACTAACGTTAATGACCTTATCTTAAATAATATCGAAAGCATCTTAAACAACTAATTTTGCAAGATGATTCGGCAGATCTAGAATAAAGCTTGATGTTAGCAATACTGCTGAACTTTTAAATTAGCTTACTTTAAATAAGCAAAAGCGTTAGGTATCGTGTCAAGGGCTAGATGCACATGAGGATATACATTTGCTCACTAATGGTTGCCCAGAATACTGAGCACATGAAAAGAGATACGGAGGAAAAATAGGAAACGACAAACATTGGTTGAAATCGAAGGTGGGAGTCGAAAGGCCCACTTTTCAAAATTTAATTTATTTACACTTATTGGAATTTTATTAGATATTAAATTATAATTTTGAGTGGATTTTTTTAAAGTGAAACCGGATCCAAAAGGATTTATAGTATAGAGTTGAGTTAACTTTTAAACGCGATTTGCAGACTTTTTAACGGATAGATTTTCAACAAAATTTGGGGCAATTTAAATATTAATTAAAAGTCAAACATTGATTAGAAAATATTTTTTGTTATATTTGATTGTGATTGAGTAGAACTTGAATTATTTATTTTGAGGGGGAACTTTTTAAGTTAAATTCAGGGCACAATTTGTACTATGAAGTTGAGATTTATATATTATTTGAGTGCAATTTAAATTATAAATATTTACTCAAATTTGAGTTTGCAAAGACTTCGAAGTGTAACGAAAATCGAATGGTATGTTGCCACGTACGATTCCACAGAATTCGTTTTATGTTCTACATTATTTGTTTGTAAAATCTGACTTAACAAACGCATGCATTATTGATTAGAAGTAAATTTTTGATGGCTACGATAAGTTGAAAAACAACGACCTTAGGCCGCGTTAATATTTGCTGTGTGATTAGAGATGACAAATTGGTTTGTCCTTAGTTTTAAATTATTATATTTCCATGATTTATTTCAAGAAATTTAGAATATTGCAATGTAATCCAAATGGCCTGTTTTATTATTATATTATATGTTACATACATATACGGTTTTGCGAAGCTCTTATATTATTTGATAACTATAGAGGAAACAAAATTGACATTAAAACTATCAAATTATTATTTGTCAATTTCTAACGTTTTTTTAAATATTTTGCAGGGATGTGATACATTTATTAAACATCTTATGCTTTATTTGTTAGTAAACTAGTAAATCAGGTTTTATGATACAGTTTCTTCGCATAATTTTTACAAATACAACTGGAAAATTGTTCATTCGAGTTCAAACAGCTAAAATATCGCAGGTTGTTGACGTTGTCTTAATTGTCGACGTTGACACAAATCATTGCCAAGTAATCTATGTAATATTTTACAACCATCGTCGACAAGCCACAGTTGGGTGTGAAACTACACGATGTAATTTACACGTTTTTTTTTACAAGTAAAATAGGGTTTTTACATAGGGTTATTGTATACATAATGTACGTATTAAATGTAAAAAACCAAATTTTATTATTTAAACTACGCCATCTCTTATCAAATCTGTTTATTATCATTTTTATACTAATCACATATATTCTATTTTTGCTCTGTACAATTTTTTGTTTTACGGTCCTCGATTTAAATTATTGAGGTTAGAAATTCAACAGTTTTAATTTAGGATCGTGTAAATTTTTCAGATTTAAATCTTTTGGTATAACTTTCGAATCGCTCACCCAATATGTATCTTATTGACTTTACGAGGCGCGACGTTTTTGTATAATTTAATGGTATGAAATTGAGTTCTTCCTTTTCCAAAACATATCAGTCCCACGAACCAAAATTTTTTTGAAACTTCGAATAAAAGATTTCAATCTGATAAATTTACACGATCTTAAATTAAAATTGTTGAATTTCTAACCTCAACAAATATTTAAAAAAATTTCAAACTTAATATCAATAAATCAAACTTAAACATATATTTTGTAAAGTAAAATAATATAAGTCAAGGACCTTCTACAGTGCCTATCTTAATATTTATTCTGGGGATAATTTGTCAATGTTTAACGAGCCGCTTGCGAGTACTTCGTTATCAGAAATTTTATTTTACTCAGCTAGGACTTTGGAACGGTCATTTGTAGGCAGTTATAACACAGGGTTGGGATGGGTTGTTGGTTTTTTCCAAAGCATCACCAAGTCTTGAAAGACCGTATAATCACTGATTTAAACAACATCAATTTGTTTAGATTATCATTATTATATTAGATTGTTTTAGTTAAATAAACAAATGTGTTTTATTTATGTATAAACAATGGTGGATGTATAATTAAAGTGTTTCTCGAACACTGTTTTTATATTTTCTTCACTATAACGTGTTTTCTTCATATATCATTAATAACTGGCATTTTTTTAATCCTCGCTTATAGCTGGTGAAGTGAGGTGAACCGTTTCTACAAATGCATAAGTTGAAGTTGGCTGGCAGATTAGTAGATTTTTTAAATTATTTTGGAACTAAAATTTAAGAATAATCCTATAGTGTAACAATATATTCAATTATCTGGATATTCTATAGTTTTAACCATTGTCAAACATTTTTAAAATCATATGTGAAATGATTATACCGTTTTATTTTGCTACTTTTTTAATTAATTGCTTGTAATTTTGGAAAGTTACGTTCTTCGTAATAATTTGAAATTTCTTAAACATTTCTTGATTTCTTTTCCCTAACAAAATGGCCAAGAATTATATTTTTTCTTTAAAACTAAAAATTGGGCGCTTTCAGTTCCACCTACAGTTTGCAACATGTTGCGCAAATTTAACATGATGAGTTTTGAATGCATCCCATTTATTGTAAATTGCATGGCAATGTGATAGATCGTATTTCATTTTTATCATCAGTAATTTTTTATAAACCATGAAAGCAATTAGGAAAAAACTAATATAAAAATCACTTGCAGTTTGCGTTAGGTATCAGAACTAAAACTAGGAATAAGAATAAAATAAGAATAAAATAATTCCAATTAATTTTTTGAAATTATTTAAATCTCTGTGGAATTATCCAATGTAATTGTTGTTGTAGAGGCATTAACAAAATACAGACTCTAAAATTTTTGAAGTGTTTGTTATTACAATTATTTCGAAAAAATAATATTAAATATCGCTAGAATTCAGTTAGCCAAGTCTTATTGAATATATTTTTTTAAATCGTGGAATTTCTAACATTTTCAAGGTGGCACTGCAAGATCAAAATAAAATGGTAAATTTTGCATATAAAAACTAAAATAACTAAAAATAATATTAATAAATCATAATTTAATTTTAAAGGTTTAGTTTTAATGGTTATATAATATTTTTATTAACTTTAAATTCTAGATATTCTGTAATGTTTTTCTTATTTTCTGGTATTTTGGAAATTCAATTCATTTTTTATGTAAAATGTAAAAAACGTTTTTCACACGAATTTGCCCAACTGTGTGACCACAACCGTGTAAATTACATTACGTCATCTACCTCGCCCATCCCTGCTCGCATCTCTGTAGAAACATCTTCAAATAAAAATATTTATTTAATTTTTAGTTTACGATAAAATTTAACTAAATCCAAATTTTATAAAGGATATTTTTTTTAGAGGATCACAACTTTGAGTTGGCAACACTGCTTTATTTGACAACCCTTTTAACAGCTGATAGTTGCTTTTTGTTTAGTTTGGTTTGACATTTCACTATAGATAGACTTACATCAGAGCAACGCTTGCAAATTGTTTAAATTTTTTACCAAATTAATGGTTTTATTCGTCACACTTACCGGGTTTATGGCGTAAACAATCGCCCTTCGCTCTTGCTGATAATGTGCATCCCGTGAGACGCCGAACAGTGCGCACTGGAGAAGCTGTAGCCGCTGTACAGGAAAGCATTGAAGAAGATCCAAATCAATCAATTCTTCGCTGTTCCTAGCAACTCGGGTTGTGTCCTTCCACTTTATGGAAGATTTTACGAAAGGATATTGGTTTAAAAGCGTTCAAGATTCAACTTGTGCAGGAATTAACGCCAAACGACCATCGTATGCGCCGCCAATTCGGCGAATGGACTGAAGCACAAATTGATATTAATGTTGAATTTCCATTCAAAATTTTGTTCTCCAATGAAGCCCATTTTTGGTTGAATGGGTACATAAATAAGCAGAATTGCAGCATTTGGCGAGTGAGGATCCACAAGCTTTTGTCGAAACACCACTACATCTATGGGAAATTACTGTTTGGTGCGCTTTATGGGCTGGCTGAGTCATTGGTCCATATGTTTTCAAAAACGATGATGGTCAGAATGTTACTGTCAATGGTGAGCGGTATATGGACATGATTAAACATTTTTTTCGTACCTCGATTAGCTGGCATTAATCTTGCTGGCATGTGGTTCTAGGACGGAGCCACATGCCACACAGGCCGTACTAAAACGTTTGATGAAAGAATAATTTCGGGTAATGGTCCAATTAATTGGCCACCAAAATCGTGTGATTTAACCCCATTGGATTATTTTCTTTGGGGTTATGTTATTGGCGAAAACGGTCGCAAATGCTGCGATACGTTTGTAAAAATTGGTGTTCCAGATTGCGCCTTGTACGCGCCAGCCATGGCGGCCACCTAGTCAGCCCGTTCCATTGATATTAAAAATAAATTTCTTTGTTTTATTATGATTTAAACTTGTGTAACTCTATAAAAAACACCCTTATGAGTCATTATAAAAAACTAAAGCAATCGAAAATAAAAGATTAATTTTATAAATAAACCCAAAGAAATAAAAGAGCAAACTTAACCAAAAAAGGCATCCAGAAAGAAACTGTCTTACCTTTCAAATCCCAAACATGTATATAAATATGTATTAAAATAAAGTTTATGAGTGAACCACACACACACACACACTTACACACACAAAAAAAAAATATTTAAATTTTTTATAAATCATAATTAAAATTCATAGCTTAGAAAATTGTAAAACCCCTTTAATTACTATCAATAAGCTATAGTAACCAGAATCAAATAAAAAGCTGTTTGTAAACAAGGATTATTTAGAAAATTCGTTTTATTATAAAAAATAATAAAACAAGTTAACATCAGCATAGCACCCATAATCTTTTTGTTTTAACAATAAAAGGTCGACAGAATAAATATAATTAAAATAAGGGTATTTTTTTTTTTATTATTTTTATTAACTAACTCACTTGTACATTTTATTATTTTTTTGTCGGAATAATTTAAGCATAATTCTAGGTTAAATTTAAATAATTTTATTATTTTTATTCAACAACAGAAATTAAGAGAAAAACTATATTTTAACTCATATACACCAACAAAAAAAAAATACTGATTATAAACATCACACAACAAACTAAAATGTTTCTATGTAATATAATAGCGCTGTTTCTGTTTTTGACATTTTAATTTTAATAACCTTCATTTTAGTTTATTATACAATTATAGTGGTATAGTGTAGTCAAAAATAAACAACAACATATTATTACAATATTATACATATTATAACCATTAAAAACGTATATTTTATATTATTATAAAATTTCACCTGAGCACCATACAACGGTTTGAGCGGGCCTTGTGTTAGCACCAATTTAGTGCGACATTGCTTAAACTCAAATAAACAAAATAAAAAAACAAACGAACTATAATTATATCAAAAAATCTACTTTAATTTAAAATAATAAATTTGCACTTAATGTTATTATGTTTTATTTTCAGTTCACCCAGGAAAAAGATTCTGCGACAATAAAAAAAATTTTTTTTTTTAAAATAACAACAAAACCCAAAAATTAAAAACTTAAAAATATAAAACAAACAACACAACAAAAAGTTTTTTCCTATTTTTTAATTTACGTTCTATACAGAAAATAGTTATGCAGAAAAGTTTCAATTTTTCATTTTTTTTTTGTCTCACTGTTAAAAGCTTTGTTATTTTTTCTATTATGCTTTTGTTTTAAGCGCAAAAAAATAAATAAAAATAATAATAGTAACAATAATAATAATAATAATAAACCAAAGAACATAAGCAATGTGAGAAGAATAAAACAAAACCTCATAAATAACTTTTTATAAAAAATATAAATAAAGCTTTACTACAAAAGTGTAATACATTATTTTTCAACTGAAAATTCACCAAAAGGATGATGCACTTTTTTTGTTTCATTTCCATATTTTTTTTTATTTGTTATTTGTGGAAAAGTTTCTTATTTGCCGTATTTTTTCTTTACTTTATTCCATTGTGTGTCATAAAATATTGTGATAAATTAAAGTTTATGTTGCATTAAAAATAAATCACAGCACCGCGAGATAAAACAAACTACATGAGAGATGTGTGCAATGGTTTTAAATTACATATATGATTGTGTGTACATACGTATATATGTAGGTATGTATGTGGTATATCAAAGTATTTTTGAATGCATAATAGTCGAGTTAGTAATAATTTTTTATCGGCATATTTGAAAAAATGCGGAATGTAAAGTTATAGCGATACAGATTCAATGATTAAGAAGTTATGTTGAACGCAGTCGTGTATATTTGGAATAAAATAAATTTTTTTTATGGTTTAAGTAAATTTCTCGTAACAGATGAATATTAATTGTGCATTTGCGAAACATTTTTATACTCTTCTCCATATTACCCCACCAAGGCATTAATTCATAACAATAACCTGAAATAATATTTACTGCTTGCACTGTGTTATAGCTTCTTCGAAATGGGGCCATTAACTGTACTTAAAAACTACTTGTAAAGGGTTTTCCAATAAGAGGTTGCATTTTGATATTAAAAAGGAAGGTATGCCATTAACATTTGACAACAATATCAGCCAAATAATATCGACCAATTCGCACATTTGCGGTCTCGATAACGAATTCCATCTTTAAGGTATTGAATCGATTGTGGAGCATTGTCATAGACCTTATCTTTCACGTGGCCCAAAGAAAAAAGTCTAAATGTGTTAAATCACAAGATCTCGATGGCCAATTGTGATTACCTCTTCGAGAAATAACAAGGTATTTCTCGAAGAGGTGATCACAATTAATAATAGCGCCGACTTGCAGAAAATAAATGTCATCCACCACGCCATAAAAAATCAATCATTAATCATAGCTCGGTAGCGTAATCCATTCACCGTAATAGTTGCACCAGCCTCATTTTCGAAAAGTAAGATCCAATCAAGGTCCAAACCGCCAGCCCAAAAAACCGCACCAAACAGTGACTTTTCAACAATCATTCTTGGATTTTATGGGCCCCAAATGCGATAATTCTGCTTATTAACCTTCCATTTTTAGTAATGGCGTGGTTTTACTTGTCAAATGTCAAAAGATGACAACTTCAAAATTGACAGTTGCCCAAGTAGCAGGCTATTCAAAATGAATCCTCGTATTGGACATTTATGCTCTACAAAGGAAATAGTTCTTAAACGTTTAAATCGCGGATTGATCAGAGTTTTTGGGTATAACAGAAATATAAATTTAAGGCCTTCTTGTGACGCGCCAATGCACAGGAATAATAATAAAACAGTGTTTAAAGGCCATTACTAGGCTTTTACTGTGTCAACAATCTGGCTCCAACGGATCCGATCCTGCGCTTGGTCTTCATACTGTCTTTGACAACCTGAAGAAGCCAAGTTTTTCTCAATACAGTGGGCCATCGTTGCCTGCACCGACCTCTGCGCTCTCCTTTCACAGATCGCTGCACAATTCATTTAGATCTCTGATTTGGGTATTGCACAGAGCTCAGTATGTACCATCTATTTCACGTTTTGGGCCGTAAATCATACGCATGACTCTACTCTCAAATGTAAGGATCCATCTCTCGTACTCATCCGTCAGTGTCCAACTTTCACATCCAAACATAACAACGGGCCTGATAAACGCTTTGTAAAGCTTCAGCTTCACGGCACTTGATAGGTGTTTAGATTATAGCAGTGGCCTTAGAAGGTACAAAGCATGGCTGCCAGCTGCCAGCTGCCAGCCGCACTTTAATATCCTCACCCACACTGTTATCATGAGTGATAAGAGAGCCCATATATTGGAACTTCCTCACTCTATCAAAAGTGTAGTGGCCACTACTAAAACCTGGTGTGCCACTGTCCCTATAACCAGAAATCAGGTATTTCGTTTTGAACTCATTGATCTTGAGTCCAACAAAAGCCGAAAGCTCTACAAGGGGATCAAGTATTTCTTTCAGACTGGGGATATAAGATGTTGCTCTGAGGTGTTTCAGTTTTTCGAAAGATGTACTCCAACATGAGATTGAAGAGTATCGGGGACAGAGCATCTCCTTGCCGCATACCCGAGTTTACTGCAAAAATTCTTGATAGACTATTCTCAACTTTAACATAGCATTGAGACAGTGTCATTGTCACTCTACACAATCGTTCCATTTTGGTTGGCATTCCTAGATATTCCAGCGCAGACAACAAATTCTCTCGATTGATCGAGTCATAGGCCTGCCGGAAATTCAGGAATACTTGATGTTCGGGGATGGATGTCTCATAATATTTAGATAGAATCATTCGCAGCGAAAAAACCTGATCAGTGACCGAACGATTCGGACAAGTCCTCCTTGATAGTCACCAACCAAGCCGTCCGCTAGAGGAGTGATTCTATCCAATATAATGTGGGATAGTAACTTGTATGCTGTGCAAAGGAAAGCTATACCGCGTTAATTTTCACACTTCAAGCAGTCTCCTTTCTTGAAGATGGGGCACATCACGGCCACTTTTGATTCGTCAGGCATTACTTCTGTTCGTCATACTAATCGAATAAGGTCAACAAGACAGTTCCACGAAGTATCCCCTCCGAATATAAAGATATCCGAATTACTGTAGTTCACTCTACGTAAACTGTTGCGTTTTAGTCTGCATGGCCCTGGTGAATTCCTCATGGGATGGATTCTCAATGTAAATCTCCGCAGTCTGTATTTGAGGTGACTCTACAACAGTCTGTGTGCATGATGAACACCAAGCAGGTCGGTAAAGCGTCCAATCCATGCGTTGAGTACCGCGTCGATGTTGACACAGAGGTGTACATTTCGGTCCGGAATGGCAGTTGACGCAGGCCTGAAAGTATGGTGCAATCTATTAATTCCTTTAAAGAAATTACGCGAATTGCGCTCATTGCTGAGTTGTTGTACTTTCAGAACCTCGTTCTTCCACCATTCTCGCTTTTTCCGTCTACAAATCCGCTTAGCTGCCCTCCTAGTAAGAGAAGCCTTGGTGTTCCTCGCGATTGTGAGACGTTGTTGTACTTCACTATTCTTGGGTCTGACTTTCACTATACCTCAAGTCTGTTCATCAGCACTGACAACCGAAGTTTACAGTGCCTCCCAGACAGAGTTCACACAGTCAGATTGGTAATTAGCTTCCTCAATGTTGTCGCTGACAAGATCCTTATATCGTTTCTTTTGATCTTTATTTATCAGACCTTCACAGTCGAAACGTTCCATGTGTTTCGCTGTGTTCCCGGACCTGTACGAAAACTTTCATCGTAGGTTTGCAGCTATACCAAATAATGATCGCTGCCTACATATTTGGTTGCTGACCGATAAATTCTCACATCCTGTAGAACCCGAGCTTGCCCTTTTGAAATTAACACGTCGTCAATTTGGCTGGGGGAAATTTTACGAGGATGTGACCAAGTTTCTAAATGTATCTGTTTGTATGAGGAAAAAATTTGCTTGCTACTCATGCAAGATCATGAGCAATTGCGAAGTACATCATTCTCTCACCATTATCGGTCGCAGTTTCGTGTCGGGAGTACGGACCTATGTTTACACACAAGTCGGTCTGATTAAAGTCCCCAATTACCATTCTAATATTGTGTTCGAGTATATAGATCCCATCAGATCGTCCAAGTCATTGTATAATGAAACTTACACAATCGGTTATCGACAGGATTTCCGAGGTCATAATTTTTAAATCAGCTGAGGCTAGTTTTGACCAATTAGTATAAGTTCAAAAATTCATTATATTTCAGCATAGTTTCAACAAACCCTGAATTATTATATATCTGGCAACTCAACAAGAATTAGGAATGTCACGAAAATTATGGAAAATATCTATAGTAAATGTGTAACTTTAGTCGAGTTTCGCCCAGTGATTAGATCCAAACTGATTATACGATTAAATTAACTGCCCTAAATCTAAAGGCTTCGTCCTTCTGAAGCTGTCTGACTGGGCTGTATACGGTGCATATCTGCATTTTGATGTTGAACTAAATACAATGTTGGTCCCATGACGCTTCCTTGTGGTACTCCAGCCGATATTTGTTTTAGATCAGAGTACTCATCTTCAAATTTAATGCGAAAGTATCGATCAGCTATAGTCTATAGATAAGATTTAAATATCTGGTAAAATTGCTTTGGCAGGTTTCGGTGTAGTTTATACTCTAGTTCTCGGTACCATACATTGTCAAAGGCTTGTGCTATGTCCAAGAAGACACTTTAACATATTTTCTTCTTTTCCAGTGTGGTTTCAATTAAGTCCGTAATTCTATTTACACTGCGTTTATTACTTTGAGCAGTTTTCGTAAACCCTTTTCGGGGAGTACTTCAACTATTTGTCCCGAAATTAGGTCGTAAGCAGCTGATTTTTTTGAGCTTAAGTTTTTTTAGTAATCTCATATTTTAGCTCTTGTAATGTCACTGGTTGATGGTTTTTATTATCCATTTTTTAACTGGGTTTATGTTTTCTTCCGCTGATTGCCGAAGTGAGATTCTGACATTAGGCATTTGTCTATCTTTTCCATGTGTAAGAAAATTTCTAGCTATGGAATTTGGGGCAGTAGCAATTCTTAATTCATTCACCGCTCCTTGCTTATTTAGCCGTTTATGTACGGCTTCTATGCTATTTTCAGTTTTCGCTATTCGCATGTTTAAAGCTTCTATACTCGTAAGTATTTTTTCAAGAATTGGAGTTTCTTGATTTTCCTGTTGCTGCTGGACAATCTGCGAGTGGTATTCTGTCGAATGGTATTTCATATGGTTTTGCTTAAACTGAGTTTTTCTATTCCTCAGTTTTTGCAGTTCTTTAGCTATCTCGCGTCCTCTGTAGTTTGCGGGATGATCTTCTTTGCAGTTTAGACATTTAGGGGTGGTAGTTTTCCCCAGGCTTGTGCTAGGTGTCTTCCGGAGCATTTTACAAATCTAGGCTCTCTGTTACAATATTTCTGGGTATGGTTAAAGCCTTGGCATTTTCTACATTGGGGCATTAAACCAGTGGTCTTTCTTAATGCTTCAGTTCTAACCCTCATATTGAGAATAGATTTAATGGTAAAGATGTTTTCTACTTTTTCTTTATTATTAAAAGCAAGCATGAATAATCGGAGGCCTCTCCTGTTAATTTTGACCCCTTGATCAGTCTCCTGTTTTTCTTTTTTAATTATGTTTGCGGCGGTTTCTATCTTCAACCCTTTGCCCTTTAAATCGTCTACTATATCCTCTATTTTACAGGTAGGGTGAAGACGTCTAACCGTAAATTTATCGGTCGGTCACTTTTGTTTTCATAAGTGTATCATTCTGCCCCTTCTTCTGTAAGCTTCGTAGCGAATGCTCTTTATGTGTCAACGTCTGTTTTGTTGATTTTCCATATATTATTGTTCGGAGGCACGATTTTGTATTCTTTATATCAGTAATTGATTTCATAAGAGACTTATCCTTAAACCTGCAGTTTCTGGGGAAGATTCAGCTTTTAATTTTTTAGAAGGTAGCTTCTTTCTGTTTTTTGTAAGGATCCAGTCTGTTTCGTCTCGTAATTCATCTTCATCAGTGAAGAATTCTGGTGCAGCTTTGGTTCATGTATTTCTTTGGCTTGAAGTGTTTGTCTCAGCTTTCCATTTTCATTCTTAAGTATGTTAATCTCTATACTAAGCTGAGATGTGATCTTTTCTATTTTACTTAATTATTTACGAAGTTCTTCGTTTTACTTTTCATTGCATTTCTTGTTCACTAGTTTTGGTCCGCGGGTGGTATTTTAATTCCCACCTAGCCGCTGAACAATCGGCTCGAGCATTCCCGTATCCGCCACCCGGGGACGCGCCCGATAGTAGACTAGCAACTCCCAATGATAAAATATTTTTCATTTATTTTTTGCATTAAATTAGTTCGATCCACAGTATATTATTATTATTAAAATTGGCCGGAACCCACGAGGATTCCGCACTCAATGCCACGATCCACAGTAATTCTGGAAAATTGTCCATTCGTATCGACACGTCATTTTGAATAATTTCAAATCAAATTATTTACTTGATACTGTCAAAACGAGACAATTTGGTTCAGATTTTTGTTCTGGAAAAGTGTTCTCGAAAGATGTCATGACCAATGTTTATAGTTTCATAATTTAACTTAAGTATCTATACGAAAATCTATAGTGACTAATGCAGTATTTTCCTTCATTCTGTTATCATGATAACTTTATATGCAATTTATCGCAACAATAATTGAAGATTTTCCAGATAACCAATTTTTATTTAATTTAATAATTC
The DNA here is from genome assembly GCA_951394425.1 of Tipula unca. NCBI lineage: Eukaryota > Metazoa > Arthropoda > Insecta > Diptera > Tipulidae > Tipula > Tipula unca. The sequence goes on along the minus strand of OX596381.1, from coordinate 54,950,860 downwards.
TAATTCAATTTTATAATAAGTACTTAGTTAAATTAATATTATGATTATATAACTCCATTTACATAATTATTTTTAATTATGTGTTTTTTTAAATATTTTCATTTAATTTTAAAACAATAATATTATTATTTTTGTAATTATTCGTAAAAAAGTAAAAAAATATTTTATATTATGTTTGCTACCTAAAGCGTATTTATCGTATATAATACTTTAGATATATACATACATGTACATACAATCAAAATATTGTTTTATCACTATGTACGTATATGTATGCATGTACATTACACAGTAACTTTTGATAATATGTAGAAAAACGAGAAAAATAACATACATAACAACAAGAAAATACTCCTAAACATGTACGTATAAAAATATGTTGTGCTTCTTTCTGAAAAGTTCAATGTTTTTCCTTACTTTTTGGAAAAAAAAATGGAAAAAAAAAATGCTCGCGGGTTAAATATTTATTCATACTTGTTTATATTTTGTACACAAAAACAAAACAAAAATAATAATAATCTTATGTTTAACAATGAGCTGCAGATATTTACTTAGTATACGAAAGGAAGTTTCCAAACGGAGGCAAGATGTATCATTTAATAAGGTTTTGTGTTTTATGTACATATATAGTATGTATATACATACATATATATATTATATTTATGTATATACATATATACCAACGAAGATAAAACTGATTGGAACGAATGACCCAGGTGTTTTTATAAATTTTCTGTTTGCCCATAAAATTCCTATAAAATGGGATATATAACTCTTATTTATATGAATATAATGCAATAAAAGAGACATTTAGACGACTACAATTTTTAAAACATACATAAATTCAATAAAATACGAGTATGGCCACGACATGGTGTATTACATATTTTATGCATGCAAACAAAAATAAACGTTTAAATACATAATTTTTACTGTACCACGCCACAACACAAAACGCACATATGTGTATCTCTCAAATCCTCATCATGATCTACGATAGATATGCGTGTTGCTGTAATAATTGGTAAACTCATCCGATACGTATTTATCCCATAAATAAATCATGTTTTGACAGAAAAATGACAAACAAACTATATACACCATAAAAAACAGTTTTCATCCCTAATCATTTTTTCCTGAATATAATGGGGCTAATGTCATTTACAACAACACCACTTTAATATGTTATATATGCGTATGTATGTATATAGTAGTGAGCTGGGAAATTTATTCCCTTAAATTATATAATCTATTTGAAAATCTTCAAATAAAACGTGACAAATCATACTCGTGAACAAAAAATGTATTTGTGTATCTAATACGAGAAATGGTAAAACCTTAAAATTATATTACAACAACAAAAAACAAAATTTATATATACGTTCGTTCGTTCTGGTGGATAGATTGTAAATCTGTTCTATTCTGGTGGTTCCAACAATTTGATTTATATTATCAAACATCATCAAATTTTATTGTTATAAATTTTTTATTTTTTTTTTCGAGTGAGATGTGATGGAAAAGCAGCATGAGTGTATATAATATGATATAGGATTAGAATTTGGTTTTGTGTATAGACCTATATAGGATACGTTAGTAATAGAATGAGTTTTATCTTGTTTTCTTATGGTCTATTTGATTTCAGTGATCATTTATTTTGTAGAAAATTGAAAATCCGGTATAACATATCGTACTGATTGTGATTTTATTAATTTTTTTTTTTTTTTTAAATCATATCAAAATGGTACAAAAACTGAGGTATTTTTGAGTTATAAATCTTGATTGTGTGTGGCGATGACATGAGGTATTTTTTATGATATATTGATTTTTTAATGAAAGTGTTGGGAACGTTATTGTGTATTTTAAATGAAAGTTCCAATTAAAAGATCTAAAGAGATGAAATTTTTTTGAAGTATTTGCTAGACATTTTAACTAAATGCTACAAATATTCCCTTCTACTATAATTACTTAATTTTCATTTTAAGTGCCTGGAAGCTGCACCAGCCAAATCAGCTCGCCGCAATAAAATCTAGCTCATAATTTATTACAATTTTATTACAATTTATTACACCGGGTCCCGATTTGATTACACTTGCCGTCCGCGAGAAAAGCGTGGGTGGAGTAACATCAAATTGAACCTACACCGCCACTTTGTAACTTTCGATGTAATTGTGATATCGAGATAAAACTTGGGCCAGAATTTATTACAAATTAATTAAAGTTCACTGGTAAGACACCGAAAAATAAAACGTAATTATTTTGTGTAAAAATCAATATATTTTAATAAAAACCTACTGAACTTCAAAGAAAAATACCAAAATGTCGATTATAATCGCCTGTAATAATTTGTTACACCAGACCAACAATATACGGTATACATTCAATTACACCACTTGACAAGGTATATGTATACCGCATAGTGTAAACAATATCCAGTTTTATCCAAAATGTGGTGGCGGTCTGGTGTAATAAATCATTAGAAGTAGGTTTCTATTAAACTAAGTTGATTTATACATAAAATAGTATATATGTGGTAAATATGGTGGCGGTCTGGTGTAATAAATTATTACAGGTGATAAAATCAACTTTTTGGTATTTTTCGATGAGTTGAAATAGATTTTACCAAAAATAATAAAAAAATACTACTCTACAAGGTATATATGTACCGTATAGTGTAAATTATAGCCAGGTTTATCCAAAATATGGTGGCGGTCTGGTGTAATTAATTATTACAGGTGATAAAATCGACTTTATTGGTATTTTTTGTTGAGTTGAAATAGACTTTACACAAAATAATTAAAAATCACTACTTTACAAGGTATATATATACCGTATAGTGTAAACAATAGCCAGTTTTATCCAAAATATGGTGGCGGTCTTGTGTAATAAATTATTATAAGTGATAAAATCGACTTTATTGGTATTTTTCGTTGACTTGAAAGAGATTTTACCAAAAATAATTAAGTTACACCACTTTTTCAAAGTATATATTTACCGTATAATGTAAACAATATCCAGTTTTATCAAAAATATGGTGGCGGTCTGGTGTAATAAATTATTACAAGTGATAAAATTGACTTTTTGGTATTTTTCGTTGAGTTGAAATAGACTTTACACGAAATAATTAAAAATCACTACTCTACAAGGTATATATGTACCTTATAGTGTAAACAATAGCTAGATTTATCCAAAATATGGTGGCGGTCTGGTGTGATAAATTATTACAGGTGATAAAATCGACTTTATTGGTATTTTTTGTTGACTTGAAAGAGATTTTACCCAAAATAATTAAGTTACACCACTTTGCAAAGTATATATTTACCGTATAGTGTAAACAATATCTAGTTCTATCCAAAATGTGGGAGCGGTCTGGTGTAATAAATTATTATAGGTGATAAAATCGACTTTATTGGTATTTTTCGTTGACTTGAAAGAGATTTTACTCAAAATAATTAAGTTACACCACTTTGCAAAGTATATATTTACTGTATAGTGTAAACAATATCCAGTTTTATCCAAAATATGGTGGCGGTCTGGTGTAATAAATTATTACACCGACTGTGATAAATGGTGATAAAATCGACTTTTTGGTATTTTTCGTTGAGTTGAAATAGACTTTTCCCAAAATAATTTAATTACCGTATAGTGTAAACAATATCGAGGTTTATCCAAAATATGGTGGCGGTCTGGTGTAATAAATTATTATAGGTTATAAAATCGACTTTATTTGTATTTTGCGTTGACTGAAATAGATTTTATACAAAATAATTAAGTTACACCACTTTACAAAGTATATATTTACCGTATAATGTAAACAATATCCAGTTTTATCCAAAATGTGGTGGCGGTCTGTTGTAACAAATTATTACAGGTGATAAAATCGACTTTATTAGTATTTTTCTTTGAATTTCAGTAGGGTTTTATTAAAATAAATTGATATTTACATAAAATAATTACGTTTTTTTTCGGCTTCGAACCAGTGAACTTTATTTAATTTGTAATAAGTTCTTGCCCAAGTCCCCATCTTGATATCACAATTACATCAAAAGTTACAAAGGGGCGGTGTAGGTTGAATCTAAATTAAATTTCCAATAAATTAATTATAATATATAATTGGTGCTTGTACAATCATGGCTAATAAGCGCTTTTCATTGATTGTGTTTACATATTGAATTCTATATAATGAAACCTTTGAAATTCAATACTTTTCATAAAATTCGAACGTATTTCCTATGATTTACCAAACAAATAAAATGTAAATAAAATAAACATATCACATATGTCAACAAGGTCCGGGTATAACCGTATATACTAAGCTAGCCAAACCATTCATAAAACGTATTCAAAATGACGATATTCAATTTAAAAAAAAAAAAACAAAACTGCCATATAGGAATAAGTAAATATTTGCCACAACGTACAAAAATAAAATGTTTTTGTTGATTTCCTATAATAGTAAAACCGATAAACCATTGCGACAGAATAGAATCTCAAATTTATGTATTAAACATACAACAATAGCAACCAACCCATATTGTTTAAACAAGAACTGATTTTCCAGATCGTCGGATATATAAATTTTCTTTGTATTTTCAATTCGATTTTTTTATTTTTTTGTGTTATTTCAATTTTCGATTATTTTTATTTTATTTTATTTAAAGAAGTAAAACATTTCTGTTTTTTATATTATTATTTTTATTTGCATTTTCTGTTCTCGATATCTCAATATTTATTATGACGATTGAACGTATTTTCCCTGTTCTGTTTTATATTTGTTGTAAATAAAACGAAAATTGAAAAATCGTTTAATTTTTTTTTTTTTTTTTTTGGCGATATGTGATATGTACGAGTATGTATACTTTAAAGGGATATATAGATGTAAGGTACTCATATGTTACTTACAGAACAGTATTACTATTCGTTTATAGATCTTTCGATTGTTTAAAGGTGTTAAAGGTGTTTTTTCTAATAAATAGTATTTCTAAGCTTATTTATATTTATTAGGTACTCAGTCAATTATTAAAATTCCAAATTAATATTTTCCCCAGAGTTCTAGAAGGTCTTGGAATGGAAGAGTCCGAATGAGTGCTTATACAAATTGTTTTATATAAGACAGGTATTGCCTGTATTCCATATATCTTAGTTTCGTACTTCTTCTTATGCATCAGTAATATTTATGTGTGATGGAAGCATTACTTATATGACAACAAAGACAAGGCTGAAAGAGCAGCGGTTGATAATTGAACATTGATTATATTCTACTTCTACAATCAAATTTCAGCACGGCGTATAATCCAATGAGATTTACTATATCTATCGAAATATTCGACAAGACCTCAGTATATAGCCCGAATGCGAGGTGATCCTAAGGGTTCGAGAGTTCGGTTAACATTGTTGATTCGAATTGACTTTTCTAGCCTGTTTTTATATAGAATGGGCCTTCAAATCTACGGGCATACGGGCGGATACGCATTAGTCATTGTATAAGATCTTTAGAAGGTTAGAAAATTCTGATATTGTGTGGCGAACAATTTTGTGCTTGTGACATTGTATACATTGCCGTCGTATCTGTTTGGGAAGCTGACCTTTTAACGGTTATAATAACGGAATTCAATTCATCATCATGTTGTTACTGATAAAGGGTGTTTCATTTTGGGGATTAAACTTGTTAGAGTTGGCAACACTATTTCATTAACAGCCGATTTGACAGGTGTTGAATTGTTCAAATTGATTTTGAAAATAATAGTTCAGATCGTGAAATCCATCGCGCGCTACTTTCATTTTATGTTCGACATAATCGTCCATCAGAGCAGTTAATTCAATTAATTATGATTCGATTCCGAACCACGTTTACTCTAAATGATAAGACACGTCCCGTAAGGCCCCATACGGCGTGCACCGAGCAGGGGGTTGCAGCGGTAGTGCGTACTATTGAGGAGGATCCATATGAATCAATTCGTCATCGTGCACAACAATTGGGGCTTGAAAACCCACATGTCATACAGCGCAAGATGCAATTAATTTACTGGAACAAATATTTCATGAATGAATAATATCGAGAAATGGACCTGTCAACTGGCCACCGCGTTCCTGTGATTTAACGCCGCTGGATTATTTACTTTGGGGGTATATGAAGTCACTTGTCTACGATGATAAGCCAGAGACTATTGAAAATTTGGAAGCCAACATTCGACCCGTCATTGCCGAAATACGGCCAGATTGATCAAAAATTGATCTCCAAATTACGCCATGTACCCGCCACCGCGGCGACCACATGTCCGAAATCATATTCAAATGTTAATGGCATAAAATGATCTTTGCAATAAAGTCACATTCGTTGCCATTAAGATTATTTGTCTGTGTTTTATTTAAACTCAAAGTTCTATACCTTGAAATGACACTTTAGAATAATTGTTTATAAAGTAATTGAATAATATAATGAAGATGCCATAATTGCCGGGGACTAGAATCTGATTTTGATGCAATTTATGTAGTGAAAGGTTTATGGTCGGTAGAAATTTCAGCTTTTGACGTAATGGCGAAAATAATTGTTAAATATATTGCAAGAATTCTGTATCGAATGTAGATTATTTGCAACCAATATCATCAATATAAGAAAAGAAAATTGTTCGTTTTAAGCTTGTTCGTTTCTAATTTGTTGGTTCCTGGTGAGTCGTTCATGTACCTTTATATTTCCTACGAATATTCGTATGTTGATGCCACAGACATATAGTAGACAGTGTTCCTTCATTTCTTATCCACGGTTGTAAGGGGCTGCTTTAAAAAATCCACTTAATATTGATCACCGGTCGTATTAGTATAATTATTTAAGATAGACGTTTTAAAATAACCTGGACATACTGGAAAATACGAGTAATTTGGTAATTCGTTTTAATGAAATAGTATAAGCTTTTAATTTACATTTTGTGGCGGTGATTAGTTTTTTGTAGAAGTTAAAGGTTTAAGAAATTTTAAAAGTCGTAAACCAAACAACCTAAACACTACTACATTAAATTCTCGTAGAAATTAAATTTTTACTTACCAATTGGATTAAAATTCAAACTGAAAGAAAAATGCCTTTAAGTCAAACCTGTTTACCAGCAAAAGCTAAAAGTTTATATCAAGACTTGGCTAAAAATTTAACGTGCAATGAAAACGCTTCCACTATTGCTGTGTCCAAATCCGAAAAATTCGAGGCAAGCCGAGGATAGTTTCAATGGTTTAAAACTTTGTTCTGGAAGTGATAGTATAGGACTTTTATTTCAAAGACTGAAATATGGGCTCAAGACAATAAAGTGGCTAAAGAACGGAATACCCGACTCATTGGGGGTTTTGTGCATGGGGATTTCAAATTCAAATTCTCTGTTAATCTATTATTCAGAAAAGTCAAGGACCTTGAAAAATATGTCAAAAACGATCTTCCGGTTTATTGGCGAGCGAAGAAAAAAGCATGGATGGCAGCTACTTTATTCGACGATTAGGCTAAAAACTGCTGCATTTCAGAGATAAAAAGGTATTATATGAAGGAAAATTTTAATTTTAATGCCTTACTATTTCTCGATAATGCTCCTGGTCATCCGATTTATATCAATGAAATATCAGACAAAGTGAAATTCGTATTTATGCCACCGAATACAACCTCGTTAATACAACCAATGGGTCAAGGCGTAATTTCCACGTACAAAAGTTATTATTTAAGACTAACATTCAAACAACTTCTTGGTATCACCGATTCGTTTTGGAAAAGCTATAATGTCGCGAACGCTGTTCAAAATATATCCTCTTGGAATGAAGTAAAGGTTTCATGTATGAATGGCGTTTGGAAAACGTTATGGCCAGAGTGTCAGAATAAGGGTGCAACAGAAATGGATATTGATGAAAGTAACGATATTTGTTAAGATGTGACAGACATCGAAAAAATAATCTAAATGAGGATATGATTGTATAGTGCCAGAAATAAGGATTGTTGTTGAAAATAACGAGAAAGACAGTGTAGAGGTAGTTGCAGAGCAACAGTTTATTTTATTTTATTCTGGCGCTATATCCCATGGAGGGATTTGGCCGCCTCAACGATGTTCCGAGAGGAATAGTTTCCAATTTAAAAAAAAAGACTGTGTCTGAAACTTATCAATAGAGCTATTTTCGCTGAGGTTGACGATATCGAATTTTCTAAGTTTCGCAGAAATATTTCTGGTAATTTCCAAAGGTATGAAGAAATGCACCTTCGAAATAAGCCAGTTCCAGTTCAAGCTACATTGGAAAAATATTTGTACCATAGTACAAGATAGGAATTAATTTATTTTCAGCAATTTACACACTTTAATAAAAAAATTCATCTAAGATTTAATGCCGGCCAAAAACTATTATATGTATAAAAACTATTGAACTAAAAAATACATTTTACTCACGCAATTTTGTTACAGACCCCTAATTTTTTATTTCACTCTATTTCAATGCCACTTGAGTTGAAGCAACAATTCAACACAAGTGGCATTGCACTTTAAAGTAATTTTCATCATGATGACGGGAAATAATGAGTGTTTGCCACTTTTGCCAGACAACTTGCTAAAAAATCAATTCTATCACCACAACTTGAAATGAAAAATGTTGCCCGTTTATTTTATATTCATACAAGTTCGTACATACATACATACATACGTATATATACTAAATGGTTTATCAATCAATCGTTGTTCGAACAAAAAAAAAATTACATTTCTATCAGTAAAGCTTTTATTTCATTTCCACCAGACAAAACATAACAAAACAGAACTTAAATTAAATTTTCCATTTTTTACCATTGTTGCTGTTTTTTGTATATACATAGATATATGTATGTATATATACGTATTGAGGCAAATAGTTTTCTTCTTAAGTTTGGTATGTGTGTATTGTATATGCTAAACCAAATTTATGAGTATAAAAAATAAATAAATAAAATTTAAATTTATTTCAAAAAGAGCTTTTCATAGTGTTTTTTTTTCAATTTGAAGAGGAAAAAGTAATTTGAAATTCAATACGGTACTTCGTTTGAAGTATATATAAATTTTGTTATTCATACTCTAGGTTTTTCTTTATATACGCTCGACTCTCAATATTTTGGTTTCCAATTGAAAAGTAATAGCCTATTGAAATATAGTGTAATGATCCATCATATTATGTATGTACATTATGCACACCTTGAATTTTCATTCATTTCAATATACATAAGTCAAATACATAAAATAAAAATTAAATCGGGTGTTTTCTACATAATAATCTTGAGAATATTATATGCAATTGTATTTTAGGGGAGATTTATTTACAAATCGATTAATCAAAACTATATTTCCGTGTATCAAGGAGCTTTCATAGCAAAAACTACGTGTCAATAGTATGTATCAATTTATAATCGAATAATGAAATTTAAATGATATCGAACATCATTAAATGTCCAAATCTCAGCTAACGTTCCTATTATCGGTCTATGTATCTATTTATATACGTATGTATACCTCACATCGAAATGAACCCACTATATACTATACATATTACAATCCCAAACCAAAATAATTTGGGATGAGCAAAAGCAGACAGTTTATATTTTTATTTTCCCAATATATATTTTATTTATTTTTTTTTGTTACACTTATCTATTGTTATTTTGACTTTTGGGGATCATTTTAACATCCGCATGACACCAATCATTGTCGATTTATGTTCGTTTTGTTGTTACTGATGTTGGTTGGTATTTTTATAAATGTTTATTTGGCTTTATGCTATCATTATATGGGAGCTTTTTTGTGATTTTTTGCTGCTTCTTTTCTGTTTTAGCTGTCAAATGTAACTTTATTAAAGGTAATATATATAAAAATTGACAGCATAAATTCACCAAAACGAATATAATAGTTCGAAAGTATAAAACAAATAATTGTATATACGAAAAAAAAAAATGTGTCTGCAAAATCTTTCGGGATTTCGATTATTATAAGGTTATAAAAAACGGATTAAAGTCATGTAGCTTTTTCGTCTTGTTCTTTTATCCCTTATATACTATATGTTGTTGCAGAAACAACTTTGTTTTCCTTAACAAAAAAAAAAAAAAAAAAAACAAAGTTGTTTTTCCGATTATACTTGTGTTGCTTCTCCAGAGATTCAGTTTTATTAAAGTTTCATTATTATTAGTATTTTTTTCCTGCACTCACTCCGCCTCGTCCCTATAACAATATCTATCTCTGAAACTGAATATACAATTACACAAAATGTTTATGCTAATTTTATTGTTTAAAAGTAGATTTGGTTATTATGAAAATGATATAAAAATTCAAAAAAAAAAAAGTTTTTAAATTGGTTAGAAAAATATAACAATATCCTGGATTACACATTCAATAAAATCAATAGCTGATGTACAATTTTAAAACCGTTTTATGAAGCGATTTTTTGTTTTGTGTTCGTCGTGTTTCACAAATGTACCAAAAAATATATAAAAATTAAATTGTTATTTGTGTTTTTCTAATAGATATTAGTGATCTAATTTAATGGGTCCAACACTTTGTTCGGTTATTTAAAAATTTGTTTCTGATTTTTTTTCGCCAAATAGGCAGATTTACTTACTTACACATGTTGTGGCATTTGTGGTGATAATTTTCACATCAAGTGCGCTAACATATCTGTAGACTTACTTCAACATATTAAAGATTGCTAGGTCAAATAACATAATATATTATGTGGCAATTAAAGAATGTGGGAAAAAATTGATTGTGTTAGAGGAGCTATATAGAGCGGTTTTCAAACTGAAAATTTTTCGAAAGGAAAATTAGCGGAAATAATTCATATAGAAGCCAAAATTGGTACAGTTGTAGGGGAACGTGTCCTTAAGAACATGAGGCTCACTTTCATTTGAGTGGTGCGGTAAATAAACAAAACTGTCGATTCTGGTGCGAAGAAAATCCACAAATTATTCATGAAAAATCATTACATTCACCAAAATTGCCAGTTTGGTGTGGTTTCTGGTCTGGTGGAATCATCCGTCCGTATCTTTTTCGAAATGAAGCTGGTAACACGGTTACTGTCAATGGAGATCGGTATAGATCGATGATAACCAACTTTTTATGGCCGAAATTGGAAGAAGTTGATCTTGACAACATTTGGTTCCAACAAGACGGGGCTACGTGCCACACAGCAACTTGAGATTCGATTATTTCAAGAAATTGTAATATTGAATTGAACCATTAGACTATAAGACTATTTCTTGTGGGGTTATTTGAAGTCATTGGTCTTTAGTAATAAACCAAACTCTCTTCAAGCTTTACAAGTCAATATTGAACCTGCTATTCATGACATACGACTAGATTTAGTGGAAATAGTGCTCGAAAATTGGGTTCATCGAATTCGTTCCTGCAGAAGAAGTCGTGGAGGCCATTTTATTCAGAACTTAATTGTATCGATTGTATACTTCACATTAAATAAAAAAACATTTCAATTTCCTTAACAATTAGTGTTTTTTTTTAAAGAAATCATATTGGTCTAAGAAATCTTATTGGAAAACCCTATATTTGTAAGGTAAAGTATATGTAAAATGAATTTGTATATGTAATTTGTATATGTAAATGAATTTACCTGTAGGTATACTTTAGAATATGAGTATCGCCTAGTGGCTATCTTAAATTAAAACCTTTTAACTAGGTAAAAATAAATAATTTTGCTCATACAATATTTTGTAAATTGCATGGTTCCATAAATATAGGCAAAAAATGAAGTTATTCCATTTTGCCAACAAGTATTTTTGTCAATTTTGATTTGTGGTCTGTGGACCCTCAAAATCGATAGAGTGTAATTGCTTGGTCGGGAATATTTGGATCTCGTCAAACCCTAAAATTTCTAAAATGTTTACAAGAATATATTTTTAATTTATTGATTGTCATTCCGGTGCATAAAAGGCGGAATTCGTGGCTTCAGCTGGACGAAGCACCACCTCATTTTGGAAGAGCTTCTCGGAGGCATCTAAATCTAATGTTTCCGAATAAATGGATCGAAAAAGGAGGTCCTACTTTATTTCCAGCACGATCACCCGATTTTGAAAGGATTTTTATTTATGTTGGAAAATTAAAACTTTAACCAGCCTCCACTGCAGAAAATTTGCAAGAAACAATAACAGTAAATTATATTAATTTAGAAATAATATTACAGAAGTTCAGTTAGAAGCAGTACATTTTAGTTTTGTAAAACGAGTAGAAAAATGTTTAGAATTAAATGACAGGCATTTTAAACATTTACTAACATTATGTTCAAGAATCCAGTTTTTATTTTTATTTTTAAAATTGGTGCTAATAATTATGAAAAAGCAAAAAGTATTTATTTTTACTTCATCATTTCACCCGGGCGGTATTCATCATTTCCAGTTTTAGCTATACAGTGAACCTAAAATTTTAAAACGAAACATACTCGTAACTACAAATATTTATGGCAAATCTGGACAAATCAGCTGACCTTTGCAAGATCAGTTTTTATTCTTTGTTTTATTTGCAATATATTTTGGTTTTATCAACATTAAATATTTAAATTAATAGTTCGTCAGCTTTTAAGATATATTTTAATGCTTTATCGTTTTTCAATTTTGATGTACGATTTGCAAGAACTATATTGGCGATAAATTATAGAAAATTCATTAGAACTATAAAACTTCATAATAAATTAGATGCCGGTGCGAGATTTGTAATTATCCATGGAAACTTTACAATACAATTTTTTTTTGTTTGATTTACATGACCACTTATAGGTCTACGTTGTTCAAGTGAAACTTGAACTTTATATTTGTTTGCTTCTGGTTTCGATTTTCTCTTTCTGGATGGTGTTTCTGTACCAGCTCATAAAACCGATTACAATAAGCATTTGAAATGACTTCAAATCTATTATATATGTATATGTTTTCCACTTTTTCGCTGCTGGTAAATAATATAACTATTTACTGTTGTGATATCTAAAAAATGACAAAATATTTGTGATTACCATTTCTGGCTTTTCCTATCGATTTCATACATTTTTTAAGCATTCCAGCCTCATCTATACACCCCATATTTTCACTATAGTGTTTTAAGACAATAATTTACATTTTGTATGTCCACATATATAGTTGTTCTTCTGACGGTATCGATTGTATTAGAATCTTCAAAATTGCAAAACTCACACATTTAACAACAAGAACTCCATCGTTGGTGGCTCTGGCATAAAACTCGCCACGTTTCAATTTCGTGTAATGTTTGAAATCTATGCGGGTAAATGTTTTCTATTTTTAATATGATTGTTCCTGTAGCATATATTTTGTTGTTTTTAAGTTCACGAAGTAGGGGCAGGGTCGTGAAATAATTATCAAGAACCATTTTATAGGTTTTTGCTTTTAATGATCGTTTGAATTCTTGATCCTCATTGTTTTCCATTGGATTCTCCTACTTTTCCACTTGAAATTCGCCATTAAATCCAAATTTGTTAGCTCGACAACATACTTTGTATCTCCCTATATTGGCTTCTTTGGCATATATTATTTTACGTTAGATCTACCATTGAAACCAATCATGGAGTCGATTGAACTTTTATCGTGAAAATTTGTCGTATCTATTTTCTTTTCGTTTGGCTGTATAGTAGGGTATTATCATTTAGATGAAAATTACCCAAAGAAAATGAAATATATGAGGCTACTCATAACTTGATATATATAGTAATCTCTTACCTCTGGCCGCGGCGACCAGTAGTCTCTATAGCTCGGGCTCAATATATTTATAGCAATAAATATTTTAATTTATTTAGAAGTTGTAGGTATGCAAAATTTTGGTTAATACAAATTTGTTTGTAAAACAATAGGGCCTGTTTAGACGATGTATACAGCGCATGATGTATCTCCTTGTTTTTTACCTCTTTGCCTATAAACTAATTTTAGAGTGAATATATTTGTGTTGCGCTTTTTCCTCAAAAATTATAATTGCGGCACGATTTGTTACACACTAATACAATGAAAAAGCAATAAAAAATTAGTTTAGGTCGGATTTCTTCTCAAAGCATCATACTGAAATGAAAATAATATTACACATACAAAGATAAATCGCAATTGGTGTCAACAGTTTAGTCAGCGTGTAAATTTTTTCTTGCTGAATATTTTTATCGTGTCTAAAACCACTTTGACGTTTTGTTAGTATTTAATAATATAAAGAGTAACAAGGACAAACATGTTTTTATTTGTTCGGCACTAGCCCGCCTTCTTCGTGAAATTTTAATTTTAAATTTTTAATTTTTATCCGTGAAAACGAACTACACAAGATAAATTGTATGTGTAATTTATTGGCGTTTAATATCTTACCCATTTTTTAATTTATCTTGGTGTAAAGTTATTGAATACCATTTTGGTATGAAAACGTGTAAAGTACTCGTTTTCGCGTTTTCACGTTATCTTATTCGTTATAGAATTAGGCTACTGTATAGTCTCAGTAAATATAAAATCACTAAGTAGGCACTACTTTTGCCCAAAAGTAGTAGTCTTCTGTTTTAAACTGCGCAAGTGGACTGTCAGCATCACTACTTTCATCTTCAATTAAAGGCGCAATATCGCTTATATTTTTTTGGTGCATATTAGTTGATGTTGGCTGTAACAACTGGTTCTTCATATTCACCATCTTCATCATTACTACATATATAATTATCGCATGATAGAATTTCTTCTATTAAGTTAAGAAATTCCTGGTAAGGCATATATTTTCTAACTCACTGACAAGGATTATTTTTTCTGCAATAGAAATAGTCGAATATTTATTATATTGGCAAGATAAATTATTGAAACGCTTTTATTCCGCAATAACATTCTTTTGAAAGCAGACCTGTCTTGTGGTATGAATGATTGTTCTTAGTTGTTGTACTCAAAATGGCAAAATAATTATTGAAAAGATTTAGAAATAATATGATAAAATGAACATTTTGTAATTAAAATAAATTAATACATACCCGACGACGTCACAAAATAGATTGATTCTACAAAATGGTTACGAACGTCCTACTCACGTAACGTTCTTTGTTATTCTGCGAGTAAAACGGTGAAAAAAGTAGAGGGGATTCCCAATACTGCATAAAATGTGGGATACAGCTGAATACACCAAAAAGCAGTTGTATACCTTACAACATTTCTGAAAGTTTTGAATTGTTTTGTTAAACTCGTCTACGTTAGGGCGTCCGTTTTTTCTCTATTTGTCACCATTGAACTTAAAATATTTAAAAGGCAGCTCATAGTTTCCTTACAGATACATATTTCCGAGCAATGGTAATTAATTTTTCATTTAGTAAGCTAACTGAAATTTTGAAAATATTTTAGTTTGATATTTTAAATACTTTAGTTTATAGATAAACGGTCCAGTTTATAAAATTTTAAAATATAATAAACTGGACTTTTTTTGTAACGCCACATTTAATATTAAATTATTCCTTTGTATTTGTTCACCGAAATCACAGTTGGGCGCTTAAATTACACGGTTTTTTACAAGTAAAAACCCTGTAATTTACATAGGGTTATTTTATACATAATAATTTATACAAAAGCCATCTCTTATCAAATCTGGTTATTATCATATTCATATACTAATCACTAAATATTTTTGCTCTGTACAATTTTTTATTCACTTTTTCGGTCCTCGATTTAAATTATTTTACTTTTAAAAATATATGTTTAAGTTTAAATTATTGATATTAGAAATATAACAATTTTAATTTAAGATCGTGTAAATTTTTCAGATTGAAATCTTTTGGCATAATTTTCGAATCGCTCACCCAATCTATGTATCTTATTTGCTTTACGAGGCGCGACGTTTTTGTATAATTTAATGGTTTGAAATTGAACTTTTATTTCTCCAAAATACATATTTCAATCCCACGAACCAAATTTTTTTTTAAAACTTCGAAATTTGGTTAAGATAAGGCAATAGCGTTTTGTTTGGGTCACCCAAACACACATTAGCAAAATCATGACAAACAGTTCAGCGATTGTTTAAAGAATCATTGATTTCTAGGTCAAAAATTGTACACAGTCAATTTAAAAAGAAAACATTCCATCTTAACAATTAACTTTTCCCTAACAACACAGCCAAGAATTATTATATTTGTTTAAAACTAAAATATTGGGCGCTTTCAGTTCCGCCAACAGTTGGCAACATGTTGAGTAAATTTAACATGATAAGTTTGGAATGCATTCGATTTATCGCAAATTTCATGGATGCTTTCAGGTCGGCCAACAGTTGGCAACATGTTGAGTAAATTAAACAGTTTTGAATGCATCCGATTTTTTGAAAATTTGATGGCAATGTGATGATCGTATGTCAATTTGTTCCATCAGTAAATTTTCGATGCCAACATGTTGGGAGACCTGAAAGCGCCCAATGTGGTAGATCGTATATCATTTTTATCATCAGTAAATTTTACTAAGTAACCTAAAATAAAAATCACTTGCAGTTGGCCTTAGGTATCAGAACTAAAACTGGGAATAACCGATTTACCGAGCAAATAGCGCAGTAGTTAAAGCTGCCACGTTTGGATCGGGAGGTACCGGGTTCGAATCTCAACAGAGGCGGGATGCAAAAGGGATTTTTCATCACCCGATTACGATTGGTGTTAAATTGAAAACATCTATGACCCTCTGTTGGAATGTAGAACTCATGGGCCGACCCATCGTTCATGTTAGTACAGGCTAGCATGGAGCTATGCAGTGTGCAGATGGCCAATTAAAAGACGGACCTGTATAGGGATACTGTTCAGCTTTCAAAGGACAATAAATCCACTAGCTGAACAGTCTCTAAATAATGTATGTATGTGTTGGTATTTATTTTAATAAAAAATAAATAATTCCAATTATTTTTTGGAGTTATTTAATTCTCTTTGGAATTATCCAATGTAAATTGTTGTTGTAGAGGCATCAACAAAATGCAGGCAATGTAAAATTCGAATTAGAATAAAATATTTACACTTTAAATTTTTTAAATTTGTTTATTTCAATAATTTCTTTAAAATAATATTAAATATCGCTAGATGTCAGTTAGCCAAGTCTTATTGAATATAATTTTTTAAATCGTGTTCATTTTTAAACAGGTGGCACTGTAATATCAAAATAAAATGGTAAATTTTTCGCGTATAAACTAAAATAACTAAAATTAATATTAATAAATCATAATTTAATTTTAAAAGTTTAAAACTAAATTAGTTATTGTTATATATTATGTTTATTAACTTTAAAATCTAGATATTCTGTAATTTTCTACTTATTTTCTGTTATTTTGGGAATGCAATTCGTTTTTTACATGTAATTTACACAGTATTTTACAGTTTTTACGTGTAAAATGTAATAAATGTTTTTTACACGAATTTGCTCAACTGTGGCCAAAATCTAATTTTGAAAACATTTTGTTATTAAATTATGTTTACTCATTGATTTTTACACAAAACAGAAAATTTTAGTTTTGTTTTGTAAATCAGACTAGCGAATTTTATACATTACTTAGCTAAGGTGTTATGTTTTATAAATTGACATTTATATTTTAACAAATTGTAATTTGAAATTTCTGATTTTCTAAGATTTTAGAATTTGGAAATTTAAATTTTAATTCCGCGAAAATTTTTAAAATTTGTTTGTTTTAATTTTATGTTTTGATATCTAGAATTTCGAACCAATACCTGAGATCTCTCAGATCAGGACATAATTTATGTTGATGTATTTGATTAGGGCTGAAATAAAATTTCAGCACAGCAGAATTTGAGTAAATTCTAATTATGTTTAGATAAGTTTATCCACGTCAACTCTAGGAATTGCGATTCCACTGTTTGTTTTATAATTCGGAACACATACTACAATCATTATTTATATCAATATTTTTTGTATTATATACGTATATGGATAAAATTGTCAGAATTTTCATCAATTTATTATTAAATTGAACGAATATTAAGGCATCAATATTTATAAATAAACATTTTCCGTGATGAAAATAAAATACGTACACTTTGTTTTTGTATATAGCATTTTTAACTTGATTATAATTAATGTTTCTCGAGAAAAATTCAATTTATATCAATTTGTTTGGGCAGCTTCAAACTAGACATTAAAAATATTATATATCTGATAATAAAATTTAAAATATGAAAATTTTTTTTCCGATTTTTATGTTTTAAATATATTTTGCTTTTGAAATATTCATTCATCATATTTACATAATTTTTCATAATATAAATCACTATAATTTCCTATTTATTTATGTTTATATTACATTTTGTGTAACGTTCTTTTTGCTTTGGGTGTCCTGTGAACATGATGATATTGGTTTGCACTTTATTGTGGTGTGCTTTTTATAGAATTTTTTTTTTTTACATCTTCAAAATGTTCATTTTATGTTTATTATTTGTGTATAGTACTAATCATACCGTGGTAAACCATTTGAAAATAGAGGCGAATTATACGTACGCTTAGGTGTTTTTATACTGTAAATATGGAAATTAAATAGATTTACATAAAATATACAACATAACTTTTTTTTTTTATACTCGTAGTTATAGTCTCTAGTAAAATTAGTAATATATTTTTTATTCTTTAAACTTGCAAAAATAAATATTGTAACATTTCGAAATGAAAAATGCATCAACTATGAGTTTGTAGTTTTTATTTATAGAACTATCATATTTTATAATAATACAAAAAAAAACTAAAATAGCAAACTACATAGATTCAGTATATAAAAAAAAGCAATCTATTAATGTAAATAAATAAATAGGATATGATAAATCATAAACAGGAGAGAGCAAGAAAAATGGAAAATTAAATCCTTGAATATTGCAATTTTGTGAAAATAATAGATAGTGATTTTTCATTTTATATATAGAAAGGTCAGAACTAATGATTTATGTTTCTTGTTGGTTTTTTTTTTCATTTGTTATTTATATGCTCGTTGCAGGTTGTCAAAAGAAAAAAAAGTAAAAATTCAAAGATTGTTCTGCATAAAAAATGGTTTTGAAATACATGTACTTAATATATAGATAGAGATAATTAACCCGTCATTTACAGGGTGAAGAGGTATAGTGGCGGATTATGATTTCATTCCGTTGCAAAAATGTAAAGTTAGAGAAAAAACATTTGTAAATGGTTAATAACCCTTTTCTGTTTCTCACGTTGATTTTGATTGGAATTATTTCAAGTGGTTAAGTTGAATATTATCACACTTGTTGAAATTACAAATAGAAGACTCCTGCTTTAATATCTAGATTTGACCTAGATAAAAATTGTCCGCAGTTGGTTTCGATATACTTAACTCAAATAACAGTTATTGGCCTAAAATACTTGCCAAGCTTTTGTGTTGCTCTGCGTGAATTAAGCGTATCTGCGATTGTTCGAATATAACGGATTATGGACATTATGAATTAGCTAAATTAGATGCTACTTCAAAATATTTCGCTTCGTTATTTACATGTGAGAAGATGCGACGCTGATAGTGACTAACGATTAAATTAAGCCGTATGACAAATAATAATTTGGCACTTATGTGAAATTTGTCCTAAACCTGTCCTAAAAAGTAACAAAAAAGTCTCGATGTAACGTATTGTTCAATATTGAAAAAGATAGGGGAGTAGAACGTTTAGGGCAACCTCAACCATGTTTGGTATGACCTCATATAATAACGTCGTATATAGATATTATATGATTTTTCGAATTGAGAAAAACCTAGGAAACTAACACCATAATGACATACATACCGCACTGTCATTATTTTAGTTATTTTTATTTTAGTTTTTAAAAAAGATTAGGACGTTTAGGGTAACAATTTGGAAAAATCATATAATAGAAATATATGGGGTCAAATCAAACTTGGTTCTTCTAAACTTCCCAATCCCGTGTTTTTTCCTTAATTGAAATATTTTTCAAATAGCTCTTGAAATATTCGACATTATTGTGTTAGCTTCCTAGGATTTCCCAAGAAATTCCGGAAAAATCATATATACTCGTATATGAGATCATACTAAACTTGGTTGTCCGTAATCTCCTAAACCCCTACTTTTCCAAAATTGAAATATTTTTCGGATAGTTTAGACCTACAATGGCATCTTGCCAGCCATGAACGATAACTCGGCCCATGGATTCTGCAGTCTAAACAAAGGGTCATAGATGTGTTTATCATCATTACGATCGAAATCAAGGATGAAGAATCCCCTTTGCACCCCGCCCCTATAGTTTGATTCGAACCCGGTACCTCTCGATCCAAACGTCACAGTTTTAATTACTGTGCTTTTTGCTCGGTAACATCTTAGTTTATATGTCATTATAGTGTTAGCTTTCTAGGGTTTTCCCAAGAAAACTTGGAAATTTATTTATTTGGTAGACCAATGGCATAAGAAAAAGCTTGTGAGGTTATAGTAACATAATCGGTCAAATTATTGGAGAATAAAACATGATACTCTCAACTTATGTAAAAAATGTTAGAATTTAGGACAAAATTCAACCGTCTATAAAGAATTGTAAATTTTGTGCCAAAAATCACTTTTTTATTGTTTGGGCAGATTTAGGACAAAATTCTAATGAACTAATTAGACTGGTTTAGTTTTAATTTTGCCGTCCCAAGTTGTGAAACATTGTCAACTTTTCTAACCTAACCTATTTTGAAAACAGATTAAAATGCATTGAATGAGATTATAAAAATGTCGCCGCCCGCGTGTAATACAATAAACCTAAAGAAATCAGGCCACTGTAGTTTGAAACTAGTTCACTAAATCACTCTATCAATCGTCTACACTATTGACGTTTTTTATGTATAGTCTACGTCGTCTACGGTATTTGAAATTGTCTACGAGTTGTCGACACGTCGATGTAGGAAATAATAGATGACGCGTAAATGCCCATCCCTGAAAGTAAATCGATGGCTATAGTTAACAACAGTCATTAATAGTTGGCAACAGTATTAATAATTCAAGCTGTTCCTGTCTATTCATTATCAAACTGTTGAGTTTTGGAACGTCAAATTATCAAAAACATAAATCCATATCGGTTTGTTGACACATTTCAAATAAATATCGCAAATTATGTTTTGTTTGTTCACCACAAAATGAACAAATTCAGCGAAAAATTGGTTTTTCCTGTCAACGTTTTAAATTTTAACTATATTTTTAACCAATTCACACATGGTCTAGATTGAAAAGTAAACTCGTGAGGAAACTTTTTGCTAATCGCCTGATGTTGATGTTTATCGAAATGAAAAATAAGTTAGTCGAACATTTTGTTATCGCAGGCCTTATAAATCGATTTTTTTGAACTTGATAAATTGATATTATTCTTCTTCAGAATTTTAAGTTTATTTTTGTTACGAAACAATAAATAGTACATACATTTCAAGGACTTTAAAATAATGAAAGAAAATAGAAAACGCATAATTTAATTATTCACAAACAAGGGCAAAAATGATGATGTCCATGTCTTTGAATCGTAGTTGGAGTTTTAATGTTTGACAAGTAAATACGCATCCAACATGTTATTCAATATTGAAGATGCAAATCAAATAAATCAACATACAAATTCAGGGTTGTGTCGCAAATAAAGAAACGATCTTAACGCTTGACGAAGTTTTATTTTTAAGTTGACCACATACAGAGTTCAGTTGAGACTCCATATTCAATATTAAATATTTGAACGAATTTACAGTATCAATAGGTAGATAAGGTAAATCAATGTGATGTACGTGAAACCATTTCTTTGGCAATCTCATGTCATCTGTATAATTTTTTTTTAATTAAATCTTTAATTTCAATAAAACCATGTTAGAATTAGAGGAGAGCACCGTCATATTATCCACAGATGGTAATTTTTTTATATTACCCTGTGACTTAAGAATTTCAGTGGATCTGATGGTCCAATTCAAATCCTTGAGGAACCCCATTCGATATAATTTGAAGGATGCAAGTCTACTTCTGATACTAACAAAAGTAAATGAATAACTTTAAATCACATTCTCAATTAAATTATTACGCTACATCACGATATGAAAGTCTAACGATGAGGAACCAAACCATGAATGAAGAATAAACTAAAAATCTCATCTGTTTACCACCAAAAATAGAATAGTATATATATATTCGTGTCAGTAGTAATGTCATACCGATTATGAATACCATCCAGCCAAATTATTTTGAATAATGTTAATAAACAGCAGCCCAACGTAGATAATTTACAAAATGAGGAGCATTCGAAAGCTGATGTTCAGCATGCTGAGAAAGGTTACAAAGACGACTGTATTAACAGAAGTGATATTTTGCTGGTAGAGTGCGAGCTACTTCAATTTGGTTATTTGGTTTCCAATTGTGATATTTCTTTTCAATTGAGATTTAAAAAAAAATTTGTGAGAAGATAGAAATTTTTAAATAAAATGTTATAACAATATAAAAAAATATTAATATTTGACATTCATCTGAAGACTTTCGAACGGGCCGCTTTTCTATTTCTCTCTTCTCTCACTCTTTTATCGAAATTATCCATGATGTTTTTGCATAAATTTGGCTGAATTTCATTGATGCAGCGTAAAATTTCCTCCTGTAATGCACGGGTGGTTGTGGGCTTGTTGACTTTAAACTTTCATTATTTTTAAAATATTCTTCAATAATGAAACTACCTTGTTCTATCGTTTAACGCCACATTTTCACTAACCCTAACCTCTCAGCTGTCAATTTTTTTTTTGGGTGTTGCCGCTTTACTACACAAATGGCGGAAATAGTAATGATCTACTTTGCGAAGCCGGTTATATTTCGGTTGCCTTAATAGTTGTCTTGCTAATTCATTGGGGTGAGTTTCCAGTCTCGAAAGGTCCTTCAAACTGTGTGCTTGAATCATATCTTTGACTGTTTTAATCCCAAGGTCTCTATGGATGTTGCAATTTCGGATATACCACGGAGCATTTGTAATACAGCGAAGTATTTTTGATTGCGTTCGTTATAAAAGATCTATATATATGATGCGCTTGTACAGCCCCATAGTTGAATTCTATACATCCATATAGGAATTAGAATCATTTTATATATAGTAGAACCTTGCATTCTATCAAGATGAATACCCAAGCATTTGACATTTGTTTGTTGAGGGATGGTGACATTGTTAAATTTAACCGCTGGACATGTAAGCTTGTTCAACATAAATGTTATGTATATGTTGATTTGTTTTCATTCGGTTTTATCTGCCACGTTCTTTGGCAATTCTCAATTTTGTATAAGTGATCTTGCAATTCTCTTGATTCAGTTTGACGATTTTTGTGTGAAAACATAATAGCTCTGCGTCATCTGCAAATGTTGATGTGACAACCTTATCAGTTATAGGTAGATCGGCAGTATATAGCAAATACAATACTGGCCACAGTACGCTGCCTTATGGAAGTCCTGCGTTTATATCATTTAGTTCAGTAATGGCTGAATTGTGTTTAACCTCATGATATTTTCTTTAAAACAAGCGCTTTCAAGGACTGCATGAAATGGCAGACGAGTTTTAATTTTATATATAATGCCCTCATGCCATACTTTGTTGAAAGCTTGCGCAATGTCTAAGAAAACTGTCCTTATATATGATGTTTCATATTTTATTTTAAAGTACTGGGGCCTTTGGTATTTTTGAAAACGAATTCAAATAAATTTCAAATAAAATTGAATTAAAAGGTGAGTTTGATTCTGATTACCAAAAAATTGCCTTACGCTTTGAAAAAAATTATCTTTTTGAAACTAGTCGAAAGAAAATATTAAAACCCAACAAAAAATTATAGTACCTTCTTATCACCCGCATTTCTGGTCAGTAGCAGATCTTCTTGAAGAAAATTTACCAAGGACCCAGAACAGTGTTGAAGGTTGGCCTAGACGTCTACAAATAATTACTTCTAAGCCTCACCTTGGAGTTTATGAGTTGATAGCTACTAGGAAGAGAGCATATTGTGGTCAAGACTCGCATTACTCGTCTAAATGCTAGTGAAGAGCGTGCCAGCTAGAGTGCCAGAAAAAAAAAAACTGTGATGATTTATCATTTAATTCTTTAATAAATTTAAGTTTTCCTATTATACCTACTCGAAAAATCGCCTTTATAAGCAATTTGATTGGCTTGAGATAGTGTCGAGTCGGGATTTTGTTTAGTCGGAATTTTGTGGATTCAAAATTTTGTTAAATTGGGATTTTAATTCTTTTTTATTTTCGGTATTTTATTTTTTCGTATTTTTATGAATCGAGATTTTGTGGAGATACCTACGTATCGTGTTCAGGTATAGGGAAACTGAAATAAATTTGCTCAAATGGGCTCAATATAAATACCGCGCGGTATGATTTTTGCCTATGATATTATTTATAGGTTTTGACCTTAAACACTGATTCCAGAGTATTACCGGATTTAGTAGCATTTCAAATTTTGTTATTTCCTTAATTTTCTTTTAAAATGTAATTTATTCAACTTTTAGTTTAATGGTTGTAGTTCAAATTAATAGAGGAAGTAGGGTAATCACAAGCGATAGTAAAGAAAACTATTTTAAAATTATTTCAATTTCCCGTATCGAGAATAATACATTTTTAAATGCCGATAATTCAAAGCTAAACCGAAATTTTCAAATAAATCGAATATTAAGCTATTTTACAATACCTACCAAATACCATAATCGTTTAAATAACTGAAGAACAAATTGCTAATATTATTTGAAATATTTCCAAAACTATTTCTGTTGAAAATTGATTTACGTTGATTATATTTTATTTCAAAATAAACAACAGAACATCAGAAAGTAGAACCAAATGGTTTATTTATTTATTGGAAAATATCCAGATTTTCGTACAACCTTTTAATTTTTGGACGAAAAGTATTATACAGGCATAGATGCAGCATCAAGAATTAAAATAATAAAATTTTCCACAAAATATAAATAAAAACTATTCAATATCAATTACAAAAGAAAATTAATTTTCAAAACTTTTCGTTTCAGCTAAATTAAATTAAATTAAATTTAAATTAACACAAAATTCTATTACTTTAAATTTTTTTATTTTTTTTGATATGCTAACGAAATTGTCCTTTTTTAATTTTCCGTTTTTCTTTTGTTTTATTTTCCTTTTCAATACAAAAGTACCATTTATTTTTGTAAACGTCACTTTTTATGAAACAAATATTATCTTTTGATGAAAACTTTTTGTATACAGCTCCTAAAAACAGAACAATTATATGTACATATACATATATACTCGTAGATAAAAGAACAACTTTATAGACGTACATACGAAATGGTTTACTGTTATTTTTTGGTTCTAGAGAGATGGTTGTTATATAAAATTATATAGAGCAGAACTGTGAACGAAAAATACATTTGTTTTTCAATTTTAATTTCCCAAATTTAATCTTACTCGGAAATCAAAATAGAAATTAAAAATTTTATTTAAAATATGAAAAATGTTGTTATGTTTTATTCATTGAATTATGTTTTGGTTTCGTTATCTCGTTAAATTAATCAATTTTTATTATGATCCACTTTACTTACTGCTAATTTAAGCATAAAATTATGAATGTACCCATGTTCAAAAATTTGTATTATCATTTTGTAAAATATATATACATAAATCATCATACACTATTCATTTAATTAAATACTTTATAGATTTATTAATTTTTAACTATCGATACATCAATTTATATTATTTAATAATTCGTATTCCCAATCCATAAAATAATATTTAAGTACATACGAAATATGTATAAACTATTTTTAGCAAAAATTTTTATCCCTTCATAATTTACTACCTCTCTAATTTATTATTTATTAAACGAATTGGTTATAAACGTTCGGTAACATGAAGTGATTTGCATTAACTATTAAAAAATTCGTTTTAACCAGGAAATGTACAAAAATGTGTATATATTACGAGAACATATGTACTTTTATTTTTGATGTCATAACTGACATCATATATTATTATTTTAATATGGTAATTTAAAATTTATATGGTAAATGTAAGGTGTGTATATTATTATTTAGAACGTGGCAACCGAACTACGAAAACATAGTGCAATAAATTGTGTTCTAAAATTAAATATATATTTGCTGTATTATTAAATTAACGAATATCGCTTCAAATCAGAAAAGCACTAATAATAAAATAAGGTGTACAAATAGATTTATAAAATTAATAGAATTACATATTAATATAATATTAATTAAGTAATATATTCTAGACGTTTTATACACCGTATGTTTGGTATCCAGGGATGGGCATTTACGCGTCATCTATTATTTTCTAAGTTGACGTCTAAAGAACCCGTCGACAACGTAGACAATAGGTCGAAACTACGATGAGCAGATTTCTTTACGATCAATGCGATACGAGTGGTGAGTGACCGTTTTAAATCTTTGAATCTATTTCGCTCATCGGTCCCATTAATGAGACTCCCTTTTCACATTGTCGAGAACAGGCAAAAACGGATCAAAAGAATCTAAATTATAAAAATTACTTTAACCTTGTCAAACATACAGTGCTTTGTAGAGCAACTTTTATTTATAAGGTACTGACGATTTTGGAAGGATGCAAGACATTAATTAATTTCAATGAAATCCAGAAAAATTGGATTTACTGGGTTTCCCATAGCTTTATTTAAAAGAATTTTGAGGATTCCAAAATTACGAAGGACTTACTTAAAAGTTCGACTAAGGCTGCGGACCAATAATGTCGGGTAAATCAATTATTAAAGGTAAAAGTCGGTTTTTAGTATTTTCATTTTTTTGAAATACGTGCTGTTGCTTATTTTCACCTTACACTCAATCCTTAGATTATAAAAAAATGAAAAACCTAAACGTTAAACATTTACTTTTGTGTACTCGGTCTACCTTACTTTTTATAGGATAAATGAATTTACCGAAAATTAAATTAAATTCATTTAAAAGTCAATTTTTACCCGTGAAATGGACCGCAGCCTGAATCCAGAAAATTCCGATTTTCATGGTTCTCAATTCGTATTCTTCTCTGGGTTGCCAACGCTTTTCCGCATTCAGGGAACAGAAATTGCTTCAAATAATAAAATGTATGTTCTCTGAATGAGCGTAAACTTTATTAAAAGTTCAACTTAATCCAAAAAAAAATGCCATTTCCTAAGTTTCCAATATGAACACTGCTTCAAAAAGTCAAAATTCCTTGGAGTTCGAGGTCTTGAAATTGTGAAAGGATTCAGCTCAAAAAATTAGCTTCTTGTGTTTGCTTATGATTTCTTCCGGTTATAGTTATCCTAATTGGTTCTTATGAGATGTGTGCTCCTTTACTTAGTTTTTAGTTAGAGTAGTTTCGTTTTCAAATGATTTAAAAAAGAACGGAAAAGAAAATTATTTACGGGATAAACAAATTGTTTCAAAGAAGGATGGCCAACTGTTAAATTATTAAAACTTAATTTTGGCCAAGTATTGGAAACAATAATCTGATGTTTTACGAAGCTCACTGAAAAGTTCTTCATTTTTCGATTGCAATAAATATTTCACCCATTTATCACTCGATATAGTAAGCTCAGATGTTGTGGGGCTCTACTATGGGATTCGCTTACTATTTGCGACGGCTATCGTTTTGCAAAAATAAGTAAAGGAAGGAAAAGGCTAGGAATAGTGAAAAAAATTATTTTCCTTTTGTTCCTTGTATACTATTATAAATCGATTCCCGCCGAAAATAGTGTTCAAATTGCATAGTAGGGCCCCCCTACTCAAGTTTGGACGCATATTTACCCTCGCTATTTACATTCTAGCCCCAAACCAAAAAAATCGCTTAAAATAGCCCAACAAATTCATTCATTTCTCCTCTTTCTCCTCTCTCAGGTTGGTCCGCGAGGTTGGATATAAAACCGGTCGGATGGGTAAGATAAAATATTTTAACTTGAAAGAGTTGGAAACGGATAATTTGTTTTGGTTATTAATGAATTATTTTGATAATTTTATTAGTTTAGAGCTCGGATTAAAAATAAAAAGCTAGTGATATGGCCGATGGCTGTTCTGTTTTCTTGTCTAATCTCTGAAGATTTCGAATTCAGTTCAAAATTGAGAAATATTATTTCATCTATTGAAAACAATGTCCACCGAAACACGATATTAAAATTTATTGCAGTCGGGTACAATGTAAAAGTTTTAAGTTTGTAGATATGTAGGTAGTGGTTGTGCTGCAAGATGCAGTACAATTGACAGTAAAACACCTACAACATCACACCTTATAGTACTTAACGAGTGAGTGCGCATGATTTCACTGAGAAGAGAAGCTTGGTTCGGTAAAAACACACTTGTAAAATCAATAGAAAAGGCTTACAAAGGCCAGTGAACTTGCTATGAGACGAATACTGAATTAATAAATCCAAGTTTTATGTTCCTATAGAATTTCGGTATGGAGTTCAATCGAAACGAGCTTTGAATGACTAAATTTTTTAAATGAATTTGGTCATGTATGCTGACGCCTGTCTAACAAATAAATTAATTAAAACTTAAAAAAAAAATCTAAACCTTGTTAATGTTGTACTTACCTAGCAATTAAATCTATAAATTTGCAATTAGCATCACATTTATAGAAAATATATCTATACGGTTTCGAAAAATTTTGGAGTTTTCATCCTCCGTTTACAATTTAATTTGTTTGTAGATTAGAATTAGACTGGATACCGATCATTTGCAATTTTTTTAGAAGTCAAAATTTTTCTTTAAATTCCGTAATGTTCTTCTGTTATGTTTTTGAATATTTGAAAAATAATCTGCATTAAAGTTTAATACTATAAATAAAATACTACCTATGTACTAATAAAACATGCAACAACGAGTTTTACTATACTTTTCTCTAAACTTCACGAGAATTCAAACAGAATTAACAACAAAATCGAGTAATTTTCAATATAATTTGGAAAAACTGCCTTTTTATTATTATTTATTTACTTACTTCACTATATCAGTTCGTTCACCACTATTCAACTTCCCATTTAAAGAGCTCCAACAACACTTTAACGTAACAATACAACATATGAGACTTATTGACATAATTTTATTGGCCTGCGAAACTTTTAAAGCGAAAATTATCGCGCAATCTGAAGTAAATGTCAAAATATACAGCAACTCATTTTACACAGCCTACTTTTCTTTTAAATAGGCTGCGAACCAATTCACGGGTAAAAGAAGATTTTTTCTTTTATTTTCGGTAAATTCATTTACCTTATCAAAAAGAAGGGTAAACCGAGTACACAAAAGTAAATCTTTAACGTTTAAATTGTTAATTTTTTAGTGATCTACGGATTAAGTAAGCTGAAAATAAACAAAAGCACGTATTTCAATAAAACAAAAGTTCAATAGTCAAATAAATAGCTCAAAGCTTTTTTTTCAGTGTAGATCATTTAATTTGTCGCTTTGATACGATGAAGCTGTTCCCATAGGAGGTCGTTCCTTCAACAACTCTAATGCGGTATAAGGCCTTTGTATTCACGTTTTCATAATATTTAGCAAGTAGTGTAATGTGATGTAAAATCGCTTACCGGTTAATACCCCTATTATGGTCCTGAACACGCCTAATAACCCGAAGCAGGCGGAATATAATAAAGATACCGCTTGCTTCATGTAAACTGCTGCTTCAGGAAGAAGCCATAAAAGAAACGAACGGTAGATGGTCTAACGCCAGTTCGTGTGAAATAACCAGGCAGATCTGGCCTGGCCTTGACCGGTCTAGATCAGGCCAACTGATATCGCTTCGACGGCACCATATTGGCATGGTCGTGGGAGCTATAACGGGACATTGTCTCATTGGGAAACATGCGAGCAGACTGGGTGTCCCAGCCCACGATTTCTGCCGCAGCTGTGGTGATGAGGAGGAGGAGGAAAATGTACTCCATCTGCTCTGCACCTATCCTAGTCTAGCGTACAGCAGAACAAAATTTATGGGAACTTCTACTTTGAACGACCTCACGGATCTTAGTAAGATCGAGATCTGGGACTTTAAACGCTTCTTGGTAAGCTCAGGATGGTTTAGCGAGTGAACAGGAGGAAACTCGAATGTGGTACAGCTATGGACCAATTTTGTGTCTATGCTAGTCCTTTAGGACGGCCACCCTTACCCAAACCTATGGTCCTCACCTCACCGAAAAATACGTCATAAATGTGACTTAAACCACATTGAAATTTTAATATTATCGTTCTCGCGGTGGGGTGAGTCTAGTGTCAAAAATACTCACCAAGAACAAGAGGTGACTAGATATAGATATAGCGCTTTGAAAGGAAGTTCGAATTTCAATAGGAAGAAGCCAAAAAATTGTTCATTTTTGATTCGATTAATAATGAAAACAACTTTTATCGCGTCAACTATTATTTTCTACGTCAACATCTATTATACAACGTCGGTAATGTAGACAAATCCTGGACTGGTGGTAATAATTCAATAGAATTTTCTTCAATGCATTTTAATCTACATTTTTCAAAAATGAAAATCAACGAAATGAAACATGAAAACTGCTTTTTTATATAACTAGTTTTTAAGCTAAAGAATAATTCAAATAGAATTGGGAATCAAATAATGTAACTGTATAGCCTACAGTAATTGGAATTATTTGAGTTTAAATTATACATAAATTATTAAAGCGTCGTTAAAATTGGTCCGTATTGTGCACACCTTGATTCCTTTGACGTCAGGTTTATATATAGCAAAATAATTAATTAAATTTGGAGGAAAATCCATGGTATAAAGTGTTATAAAACGACACTAAAACTCAGCGTAGAAGAAGGAGCTCACAAAAATTGGAAACATGGCATCATGTTACAATTAGTTTATAACTTCCATTATAAATAATACGGAAATTTCTGACTATGACCGTGCCATAAAATCGAGAACATCTCATTCCATGGTAAGACGATTTCGAGCTCAGCAAGGCTAAAAAAGTTATCGATTTATTAAAAAGCAAAATCATTCAGATAATCATAACTTGTCCGCTAAACGTGCCAGACTGCTCTATGACTAAGTTTTATTCAAATTTAGAGAATGTGTTATGATCGATGACGAAACGTACGTGAAATTAGGTTTAAAACATGGTTAGCAGATCAAAAATTGTTTCTTGGCCCAAATAGTGATAATGCTTTCGCTAAATATAAACACTTCAAGTTAGATAAATTTGGAAATATTATTATGATTATTAGCGAGGCCATGGGTAACATATTTTAATACTGAATGTTAAAATTTAAAATGAGAAATACATTTAAGTTTTTCGATTTTAACATTTAGTATTAAAATTAGACTAAATAGTCTAATTTAGACTAATGCAAAATGCATAAAATATGTATTTTCAAATGATGGCGGATAAAGTAACTTTTCGATAAGAAGGTTGTGTTAGACCCAGTAGAATAGCTAGTCACTCGCAGCACCCACTGCAGCACAAAAAAAAAAATAATAAACCCACAGTTCATTGTAAATAAAATAGCTTGTGCCTATCATACTCGTTTTTATATTTAGAGATCTGTCCGATCTGGAAATTATTTTTCGAGAAGTAGAAGCCGATAGAAAATACTAAATCTCTCTGATTCATCACTAACAAACACCACTTTTAGTTCTATAGCTATATTTTCTACGGATAAGGTGTAAACTCCTATACATCCTAGATATTTATCGTTCTCCACAAAGTGCTATTCTCGATGTTGATTCTTAACTACACTAATATAGTATACTTAGACAGTGATTAAACGCAGTAGCGGCCTGTGATCTTAAACTAGAGTAAGCATCATATAGTAGCCAAAATGATAAAAAATGACAATTACTTCCTGCTTGTAATTTTTCTAAACAAACTTTTATTTAAATTTAAATTGGTTAAAAAATATGTTAATATTTGTAAAATAATATTTTTTTTTATTACGAGTATTAACATAGACGAAATACAAAATTGCTTAAAATGAACTGGTTTTGGTCAATCATTAAGTTGCATGCTCGAAATAGAGTTATGTGAGATACGCGGTTGTATTTATTTATGTTTCATTATGTTTCATGCCTCTAATAGATTACAGGACCATGCAAATAGAAACAATCATTTTAAATATCATTATACTTCCTGCTTGTAATTTTTCTTAACAAACTTTGATTTAAATTTAAATTGGTTAAATTTAAATTTCGTGTATTTTACCTTGTGAAAGCTTGATAAGGGCGACTAAAATTTGGTATCGAAATTTCCTTGTCTTAAAACAAAAATTAATTTTTGACACCAAATTTTAACCGATCTTTCCATATGCACTCATATCTATTACATCAGATCTAGACAATTTTTCGTGTATTTTACCATGTAAATGCGTTTGATTCTCTACCTATTCAAAAATATTTGATCATAGTGAAAAGAAGGATGGCGAATACAATAAGGTTGCTGAAAATATGCGTCCTCAATTGTACAACTTTCAATGTCACATCGGAAGTTGTGTAGAATCTGATGGGGAGCATCAAACAACATGTCGTTGACTTTATCCGTATAAACAAAATTTGATCAATTCGAACGTGTAGTGCAATAAACTGTCTTTCATTAATGTTTTGGTTTGTTTTATTTGTGGTGTGTGATTTCCAATTTAAATTGAATCATTCTTTAATTTTTTCTTACGGCTTAACTCAATCGTCGTTTTATAAAATAAAACTTCGAACTGACGCATGTTATTTAAAATTACTAATATCTCGGATGGTGTTGACATTCTCTTAATTGTTGACGTTAACGAATAATATTGCCAAGTAATCTGTGTAACAATTTACGTGTCGACAACCGCGTAGATTACACGGCGATTCTACTTCGCCCAGCCTTGACTATGATCTCTTGTTGGAGTCCATTATTGTCGATACGTCTCGGATCCTTACTATTTTCAGCATACAAAGAAAACGATTAACTGTTTTTTGATGAGATAGCAAAGGTTATTTGTAAATATGTGTCAAACAGTTGTACACATGTCCATATAAGGGGGATTATTCGCAAAAATGTGTTATTGTCAATTTTAAAATTTGAGTTTTACAACAAACACTGTGGAAACACTTATCGCAGTCTGTATTGCATTGTAGCATTAATTGATTCATGTGCATGTGATTGGGTGATTTCAATCTACTTGGAATACGTTGGTGTAATGTTGATCAGACACTTTTTTCGGTTTTTCTATCCGTTCATATACGTTTCCATCCAATCTTGGAACCATTTCTATATCCAAATTGGACAATTTACGGAACGAAAAGAACCGGTTACCGGTATAGAACTCGTCTTAACTTAATTATTCCCGACAACTGTGCCGTGACTTTAATAATCAAAAATAGGTTGCATCGAACATAATTTATTCTCATAGTTGCTCTGGTCATTAACAATTTCAGCAAAATTTAATAGGAATGTCTTATAATTTCCAAGAGTGAGCACACTGATATATCCAAATTAATACAGTATAATTCAACAAATAATTAGTGAAATGAAATATATAGGATGATTAAAGACAAGAGACTCCACCATATGAATTAAATAGCTCATACTACAAGCTTCACAGTTGTATACCAATATACAATTTGATAAACAATAAATCTAAGAGTTATAAAAGTTAATAAAAACAACGGAAACCAAGTTTTTATTTTGAGCAATTTTTCAAACCGGAAACTATTCAAGTGTTACTCGTATGTGCAAAAAAACACTTCTGCTACTACATACAACTATTTAATGAAACTGAATAGATATAGTTTTAGATGCTTCATTTACCATAAACATGTTGTACTTGTATTTTGTTTATAGCACAAAAAAAAAAAGTTTGAAATTTTACCTATTTTGATATAAACTTAACTTTTTATGAAATAAGTTGCATGCTTTGTGTACCATTATTTACCAACTTTCTCGTATTCTACAATAAAAAATACCAAATAATAAAAATTTTGTTGAAAAATTTAAACAAACTATTATTGGAAATACATATAAAAATCCTTTTTTTTTTTTATTTGTTAATCAAATGAATGAGTAATGTACAGGTGAAATTTTAGTTGAATTTTTGTTAATTCCGTAATTCAACAACACTAACAATAGTAAATTTTTAACGAATAAAAGTAAAAGATATAATCCGAAAGTTGAATATTGCACTCGATTTCCAGCACTTTAAACTTAAGGGATAGTTCGTTTGGATTAAAATTATAATTTCAAGATTATCATATTGTGTAGTAGCAATACATCTAGACAATAACTTAATAACTATTTACCTGTACAATCAACTACAAGTGTGGTGATTAATTGATTTGACTTCTTGAGATTAAGCTGCGCTTGTATAACCATGACCGATGATATCACTTCCCAATCTCTTATATTTGATTTTATGACATAAAAATGTCACTTCCAAAAGGAAGTCAAAACTTAGGTGTGTTGCCGCATTTTTTTTTCATCAGCGGTTGGGTTGATCCATACATTGATATGATAATAAGGAGTTACTCTTATTATCATTAGTGACATTTCTGAGCCATGATAATCAATTATTTTGATATTTCTTGAAGCTATCTGATATTTCAATATTATATGCATTATATATGCATTGGTGCATTTTCTTAAACATTTTAGTACAATAATACTACTAACACACATTGTATTGTGTATTAAACTACATCAGTACATCAATGTTAATTATTCAACAACAATTTTGATCTAACACAAATTTTAGACAATTTGTAGATTGTTGTTACTTTAAATAATAAACAGATGTGATTCGGAGCACGACAACCGTCAAGAAATAGTATAACACCTAAAATTGCAACAAAAAACTGTTGGCAAGTTTGTATGTGGCTTTAGAGAATCACAATTTAGATGAAGATCAATCAGAATCAAATTAACTGAAATCCTCCTTTTGAATTTTAATAAAAATATTTAACCGTTTCCTATTTCCTCAGTAGTTACAAAAATCTAATGCTTCAAATAGATAAAAACGCCACTGAGGTTTAACATATAAGTATGTGATTCAAACAGTCGTTTCTTTATAATACGTATCGGCTAACCCTGTGGCATGTGACTTTCCTATTTCTAACCCTGAAATTTTTCTAAAGAATTTATTGTTAAATAAAATATTTAATTTTATTTTCGAATGATGAGTGGAAATACGAGTACAAGTGTAGTGTCTAAATCTAAGCTACATTAATGATAATTTGGTTTCACTTTAAATGACTCAACTTAATCTAGAATAACTCCGTTATCATTTAAAATTTTAATTTGTACAACTTTATTTGGTTAAAACTATGGCGTTTGGATTGATAACTTCGAATGCAATAGCCGAGATGTTGTCGAAAATAAATTTTTCATCATTGGTTTTGATCAGGAATCTGCGGAAAATAAACATCAAGCCGCACAACAATGATTGTTCGTTTTATACATTTAGTTACATATCTATACACTAACCGATGAATGTCTAACTAATGCTGTGTAGTCAGGTACAGCTTCAATTATGGATACTGTTGCCCATCCATTAATGGCTGCTGTCAACTAACTATCATTTTAGTTAAGTTACTAATTTAGTCAAAAAATTGTGATGTGTGCATCACATGGTTTTATCACACAACCGTGTCTATAATGAGGTTAACTTTCCGTTGCTCAGCAAATATCTCAGGCGTATCAGGAAAAAATTACTCCCTGTCAACTGTGAATTTATTACAGCCATCAAAACTAGCAATTGAGAATAATTTATGTTTCTAAAAAACTATCTGGACGTAATTTAGAAAAAGTTTTTTCAAATTAACACGTTAAAATCTTAAACTTAATTTAATTAATATTTAATTAATAATTTTCATAATGAATATAAAAATGTGTAGCACTAGATTCCTCATAAAAATTCGTTTCATGTGATATATCACATGAAACAACCCAAATTCAAAATGTTCACCCTTCATCCAGCATCTATGGTCCAGGTCCAACTTTTTACAAAATTTTCTATTCTCTAATCCATTTCTAGAAAACTCCACGATTACTAGGGAAATAAAATTCTAATTTACAATTTTTTTTGGTATGCAGATTTATGTTGTTGATATTTGAATAGATTTTAAGTTTCGTTGACAGAAAAATCAATCACATACACACAGACGGACATACAGACGTTTTTGTAAAATGACCAATTTGGATTCAGGTGATATGTAAAAAATACAAAATCTGAGAAACAAATTTTTTTTTCTATTACAATACTTTATAAATTGATAAAGTAAAATTCGGTGTCGCACACACACAGCGTAAATAGTAAATCCACCTGCTATATCTTTATTATTTTGTTATTTGACGACTGTTTGTACACTTTTATTACCAAATTTGCATTTTTACTACATAGCGATAATAATTGGTGCTGTAATTAGAGAATATTAGGTATTAATTTTTATTTTATGATTTTCGAAGTAATGTAGAATTAGAATTCCAATTATTCGATTAGAATTTTTATGTTAAGAAATATAAAATGTTTTAAAGCACATTTCGACTTTAAAGTTTTAAGAATATCTGTACTGAAATATTTAGAATTAAAATTTAGAAAACAAGTTTAATTTTAGAACTCCATATATAGCACATGAAGTAGGTCTCAAAATCAACATCAGTGAAACAAAAGCCATGAGACTGAAGACGAACATTAGTACACCAATCTCCATCAAAAGCGCACCAATAGCAGAGGTTGAACAATTCGTCTTCCTTGGTTGTACTGTAGCAAAATAAGGCGGAAGATATAAACAAAGCAAGAAATACTTTCAACATGCTCCATAAGATCTGGAATGCATCCGTCCTGTCAAGAAACACGAAGCTGCGAATGTTCAATGCATGTGTAAAATCAGTACTGCTATTTGGTTGTGAAGCATGGAAACGCACACAGAAGATCATAAATAGACTCCAGTACCTCTATTTGGTTGTCTTTTTGAGACTATGAGACTGCCAAATGTACTGTGTATAGTATTAAATATTGTTATTGTGTGCTATCATTTTTTGTATGTGTATTTGTTTTGAGAGTGTTACAATAAGCATCAAAAATTATCGAATCGTTATATATCGGTATTAAAAACAAAAATAATACAAACATTTCTGGTGCTTACTCTCCGTTTTCTCGTGTTATTGCGACGGAGAATTGACGTTTATGTCAATAGTATAATAGTACATAAATTATTATGTGTACGTATTATGATATTTTTGTATCCGAAAGCTTTTGAATTTTTGTCAAAATAAAATACAAACAAATTGAACAGCGCATGCGCACAAATACACACATACTCATTAATATTACTATTTTCCGGTAATTTTTACTCTCCTAGTCTCATTGTCTCAAAAAGGCAACAAAATCGAGGTACAGGTGTTTGTGAACAAATCCCTGAGAATACTGATAAAATGCTTCTGGCCGAACACCATCAGCCACATAGAACTTCTGCGGCAAACAAAGCATAAGATGGATCTGGCACACATTGAGGGAAAATCCGAATGACATAACGCGGATGTCATTAAAGTGGAATCCGCAACGAAAACGTAAAGTGGGAAGAACCATGCTAGCCGAAGCGAAAGAACTCGGTAAAACCAGGGAAGAGCTGATAGCAAAAAAATTTTTATACGATTCTTTTACAGATTATTAAGTATCGTTTCAGAATGTCAAAAATAATTTTATTAATTTGATATTTTAATTTTGAGAACTCGATTATAATTTTTCTTAATTCAGTTGGCTGGTTTTTGAATTTAAAACATTATCCAAATTTAAATAATTTTCATTTACAAAATTTTATAGATTTTTAAAATTTTTTTAAAGTTATTTTGTTACTTTAAATAATTTTATGATCAAGCAAGTTTTTTTAATAATAATCTATCTAGAATGCTAAGAAATTTAGAGTTTTACAAATTTTATAAATTTTGCAAATTTTTAGTTTTAAATTGGTTTTAAGGTTTATGAAGCTTAATTTAATGCTAAAATTAAATTTATTTATTTTTCTTTTACTGGGATTTTGCGAATTGGAAGGAATAAATCACTTTCTTGTGAAATTATAATATTTTCCACAATTTTAAATATTTTAGATATCAAATTATTAATTTCAAAGTTTTAAATTAAAAATGAACTAGAATTTAAATTTTAAAGATTTTAAGAAACATAAAACTTGTATGATTTTCGAATTTAAAGTTCAAAATTTAGTTTCTTCGATCTTCAAAATTTAGTGCCAAATTTATTGAATTTGCATATTTTTAAAATTCCATATACAGAAATACGTAATTAAAATTATTTTTTATGTTTTGCAGGTTAAATTTGTTTTAAATTAAACATTTACACAATTTTTATATTTGTTAGGGTTCTTAAATTTGTTATTAAGAATTTAGGCATTTTAAAATTTACAAGAAGCTGAATTCCGTTATAAAAGATGAGTAGGATTTCAATTTTTTTTTCAGAATTCTATTTTTTATTGAATCGGGTAAAGTTTTAAAGATTTCAAATTCCAAATTTTTAAATGAATTTGGCAAGCTCTACGAATTTTTTAATTTAATAATAAATTTTAAGAATCTCAGAAATTAAAAGAATTATTTTTAGAAATTTAACATTTCGATGGTTTCTAGTCGGCATATCGGATGTTTTTTATCACAACAATTATTCTGCTTGCAGATAATTTTTATTTCATTGCTAACTGCACTACTGCTCTTTATAACAGAAACGATTATTTAAATACACATGCGACGTTGTTTTTGTTTATAGAATGGGGTTTTGTTTATAGAATGTGTTCTTCTATTTTTGTTTACTGTACGTAAGTAGTTAAAATGATAGAAGCTTTCCCTACAAGATAATAAAATACAAATTACAAAGTAAAAAAAAAATTATTTTTTGTTGAAAGGTAAATGCCGTCAAGTTAGTTAAAGAAGATATTTAAAAAAATCATTGTGTACGTTTCCCTTGTTCGATCTGTATCCAGAGTATACAAATATTATTGGCGATTTTCAGTGAAGTAGCTGACATTTGCTGATCAAAATGTGAACAGTATTTAACTATAACGAATAGATTCAAAAATGTTGAAACATAGAAATTATTATGGCCCCTTCCTTATATGGAAATCGCCAATACAAAAGCAAATGGAAAATAATTTGTTTTTAATTCAGTTCGATAAACTTGTCAACATATTAATGTCACAATTTCGTTCCTATTCACATTTAATTTATTCATTTAGAATTTACTTATAAATAAAATAATTTCCTGAACACAAAAAACTGTACAAAATCACAAACAAAAAAATATATATTGTAATCAGAATTAATGACATAAATAATTATGCTAATGTATTTTTAGATATACTGCATAGTAAAATATTTCACATAATTTGATGACAATAATTAGTTTTATTTATGTACAACACCAAGAAAATAGTCAAGTTTCAAATCGACATTTCTGTTAATTACACAATAAAAAATTATCATAATTAAGTCACAATATAATTATATATTTATGTACAATAGAATTTTTATGAGCTAATTTTATTATATAATTGAAATTTAAGTATGGAATTATATGTGTATATGTATGGGTGTATATAAAAAAAATTAGAAACAGATTTTATTTTTATTAATTTTGTTGAATTATTTAAACTTTTTTTGTCATTAACGAATCAGATAAATTCTTTAGACAAAATAAAAATACTTTCAATAAAATTTACTTTTTTATTATCATCAATTAAGTATATTTATGATATACATTTCAATTGGGGTGCGAACTTAGGATAATATAAACTTATTATAATATATTATTTATGGTGACAAGTTTATTACGCACCCAATATCACACCATATGTTCTTCGCATTCATATGACAATAATTTCTAATCTCAGATCAGATATAACATTTCTAAAATGATAATTATTCGAATTTATCGAGAAAATATGATAATGTGCACCTACGCCACAACCCTCATCAAGCTAACCACAATCAACATTATATCTTCTATATATTTATTATAATATTAATAATTGGGTTCGGACCTCATTCTCATTAGTAAAAAAGAAATAAATAAATAATACATAATTAATTCATCAATCAGTCTATATGAATAAATTAAAACCAATAATATTTAAATTTTAAAATACAAAATTATCTTTATTTTTCAAATAAACAAAATAATTTATTAGTCAAATCATGAATATTTAAGTGAATAAATTTTCTAAAATATTAAAATCTTATTTATATTCCTCCTTCCAGATTTGTATTTATGTACATACATATATACGTATATAATTTATAGCGTGTCATATCTTCGTTATATACATATAGTTTAAAAAAAAAATTTTATTTTTTTTTAAATGAAGATTAGATTTTATGCTACATGACATTGCTGCCAAAAACTTTTTTACTGTGACAACTTTCCTTTGCTGGTTAGATAAAATATTTTATATTTTTATGAGCAATGTTAATGTTGTATGACAAATAGTTTTGGTGAATTTTTCATTATTAATGATAATTTTCAGATTTATCAAATTTTTTTGTTGATATTATTTATATATATATATACAGTAAAAATCGGATAACACGAAATCAAATTAATAAACCTTAATTTTCCAGATGGCGCGCCAAACGTTTTATAAGCGCGCTAAACGTTTTTTAACAAGAATTTTTACGGTACCTGTTATTTCAGCCGGGTATTGTCAATTTGGGTTTGTTTATTTAATTTTTTTTTTTTTTTTACTTATTTACATTATTTTTCAAAATTTCATTAAAACAATGGTAACATTGCGTTTATTTGCCAGTGGTGCCATTTAGATAATAAAGGTAAACTACGATAAATTGCCATATACGTAAATCTGCAGCAATTTCTGGTGTTTTACTGAAGAATAATGGTTATTCTTGCCTTTGCAACTGATCGCATCAACCTCGGTCGTCGACTCAAATTAATATCGATCATAAAAACTACAAATTCCCTGGTGATAATCGGACCACACCATGCTCTGTAGCTGCGCTGCGACTCTAACCACCATACTAACGACAATGCAGATGTGATTGTGTTTAACGGAATAGTAAACCTGCCTATTTGAAATGAAGAGCGGACAGAGGCAACAAACCAGACCGGTTTTCTGTTACGCACAACTAGCGCTTGGTGAAGCGTGCTCTACATATTTCAGAAAACAAGAATACTTCCCTGTCTTATACATTTCCTTCCCTCAGTAAATCATTTTTCATCTTTCTAGATCACAACAAGTAATTTGGAGAAAAATGCCATATATAAGAACTTATATCGTTCTGTTGAATTTAACAATTTATATATATATATATATATATATATATATATATATATATATATATATATATATATATATATATATATATATATATATATGTATATATATATATATATATATATATATATATATATATATATATATATATATATATATATATATATATATATATATATTTATATATATATATATATATATATATATATATATATATATATATATATATATATATATATATATATATATATATATATAAGTGTCCATCTGCGAGTAACTCTCGAGAGTAAAATATATAATGAACAGAGGGACTATTCAAAACTCGCTTGAGACTATAGGTAACTATCAGGTGGACAACCAACTAACTGGCTCGCCGATAGTAACTCTTAAATTTCCAACATATTTCGAATTGTTGAGGGTACTTGCAGATGTCTTATTAATCATTATTCCTTTTATTGCCGATAGTTTATTAAATGATGAATGAAAAATGTGGAATGACGATGATACTCGATTGGTATACGAAATGAATAATTGCTTATAGAATATACGAAGAGACTCTTATAGGGAAAATAGGATGACACTATTAAATAAAGTATCCACAACTTGAACAGGCTGACGTTTTTAAAAATGAAACCGAATTTAAAAAAATGAACTAAAAATTATAGTTCTTCAACACCCTGTAGATTAACAAATATTGAACGTTTTATTTTCGCTAAAGTTGACAGAAATCTCTTTATCTCTTTTTGTCTTGAAACTTTCAAACATAAGGCAGGAAGCAAGAACATACATTGTATAACACCTTTTCATAAACTCATTCAAAAATATATTTAGAATTGTTAAAGTAAGCCCTTAATTCTGAAAATGTACTCGCATAATATTAAACACACCATTGACTCTCAGATGGATAATATATCTTAAGTACTCTC
The DNA here is from genome assembly GCA_951394425.1 of Tipula unca. Classification (NCBI taxonomy): domain Eukaryota; kingdom Metazoa; phylum Arthropoda; class Insecta; order Diptera; family Tipulidae; genus Tipula; species Tipula unca. The sequence goes on along the minus strand of OX596381.1, from coordinate 54,908,744 downwards.
GAGAGTAGAAAACATTTAGATTTACCAAAACGATTGTTTTATTTTTATATACATAGGCAAAAACTATAGTATGGCTTAAGTCATATAAAATTGAAATTTCCGGCTTAAGGCTTAACTTAAGTCAAATTATAGTTACAACATTTATTTTAACAGCCAAGAGTAAAATACGAAATTTGGCAATAGCTTAGGTGACGAATTTGGGTTTCCTATTAATCTACGTTTAGGTCTAATACAGACATATATATATATATATATATATATATATATATATATATATATATATACTGCACTTTTGTATAGGATTGTTAGTGCCCTTTAGTCCGAAATTTATGGTTGAAGTTTCGATAACAGTTATGTCTATGGTATAGCACCAACATTTTAGCTAACAAATTAAAATTTACTTCGTGTTTTTACAATAGTTCGATAATTTTATCTTTTATACGGACATTCCAAGTACATTAACAACAAAAAGAAACAACCTTCCAAACAAAATCATCTGTTGGAAAATAGTTTACTTAAGTTTATAAGTTTTCCTTAACCCGAATTAAGAAAACAGCAAACTTCTATTTAATATTGAAATTATGAAGTGAACTATCTCTTTTAGGGTCATTTCTAGTTCGTAAATGTTTCATTTTTTAAATTGTTTATATGCTGGACTTCAAATGAGGGCCATGCTCAGAATAAAACAGATTAATTCGCAAGTCAGCTTCGTTGGAGCTTAGGAAGCTGCTTTCTGTAATGCATACGAATATTTGTCTAATTCAGGAACCGTATACCTTCTTGATGGTGCGGTTTCTGGATTGAATTGTAATAATGGCAGACTTTTCTATAAGAATTCTGTCGGTAAAACTAGGGCGTGCATTTTTATTGGTAACCACATTAATGCTTCCCTCATTCATATGTAGCTCGGCTGATCTTTCGGCAGTGCTCGTCACTATAACATTCAACAATTCCTGTACTAAGCTGGTGCTTGCATTATTTTATCTACCGTATGACTCAGAGGAGCTGGTTAGCCTTGTGGCATGGAGCAAGTATAAGCACATCCCTCTTGTAATCGGTATTGAAGCTAATGCTCATCACTCGATTTGGGGTAGTACGAATATTAATCATAGGGGATCTTCTTTGTTCAACTATTTAAGTTCTTCTGAACTTGAAATTCTAAATCTTGGCAGTGAGCCGACGTTTGCTAATTCCATTCAACGTGAGATGATTGACATTAGTTTATGCTCTATGTCTATTATTGATTTAATTTTTGATTGGAGTGTGGCAGATGATGTTCTCAACTCTTATCACAGCTGTATCTCGTTTAACCTTAAACAAACACCGATAAAGCCTTTTCGTAACAGGAAATTAACAAATTGGGGACTTTTCTTTCTCGAGCCGGCTTCTTTACTTACCCCACCGAGAGTAATCCGGTCGAGTAACGACATTGAGGTACATGCGTCATTACTTAAGTCGGCAATTTCGACTGCTTTTGAAAATTCTTGTCCTCTTATTACGAACCAAAAGTTTAATAACAAACCCTTTTGGAATTCTGATCTTAAAAGGATAAGGAAATCCGCTAGGATTAACTTAAAAATAAAGCAAATAATTTTCTGGTGGCACAAAAAGTATATAAACGAAGTTTAAGATCCGCTCACAGAGCTTCGTGATTAAACCTCTGCTAGGAAATTAATAGCCTGTCGGCGGTGGCTAAACTAAACAAAGCCATGGCTAAGAATGGTGTTTGTAGACCTGATACTCTTCGTCTACCTGACGGTCAGCTTACCTCCTGTCATAGAGAAGTTGGTGAGCTGCTTCTATCTGTTCATTTCCCTGGTTGTGCCATTTTCAACTCAGATGATGTTACTACCGTATCCTCTAAGGTTCCTTCTGTGGCTCCTGATTGGGACATGGCTTATAAGGCTGGTGGACCTGATGGTATTTTCCCGTTTGAATTACAGTACAGCTTTCCTATCATTCAGTACCATTTGATAAACCTTTTCCAGGCGTGTATTGCTTTCTGCGCTGTTCGTAAATCCTGGAGCAGGAGTAGAGTCGTTTTTATTACAAAGGCCGGCAAATCCGATTATACGGATCCCAAGTCTTTTCGACCTATTAGTCTGCGTCTTTAATTTTTCTTAAGGCCTTAGAAAGAATCGTCGACATATATATTAGAGATAAGCACCTAATTACCTTCCCGCAATAAGCAACATGCTTATAGAGTTGGTAAGTACTGTGAAACGGCCCCACATGAACTTGTAACTAGGTTTGAAAGATCCCTCTATAATAAAGAGTTTCTTGTAGGTACTTTCCTCGATAAAGCGGGAGCTTTTGATAGCACCTCGTTTATCTCGATTACTAATGTCTGTAATAATTTTGGTATTAATCACACCATTGTGAAATGGATTGAATCCATGCTCAAGTCGCGCTCTGTAGAGACTGAACAGGATGGCGTCACAGTCTCTGTCAAGGTTGCCAAGGGTTGTCCCCAAGGGGGTGTGCTTTCGGCTTCAGGTTTTCAGCTGTAGTTCTATTAATGTAGATCAGTTTGCGTCCATACCTTGGTTCAAACTTGTACAGTTTGCTAGGGCTGCAGAGCACTTCTGCGAATTAGGATAGCATCCTGGGTTTGTACCATTGGCCGTCCCGACATTGAACCAATTAAAAAAAAAAAAAAAAGTAAACTATTTTCCAACCGATAACCTCAACATCTGTTTTACTTTTTAAAAGGATTCAATATAGACGGCACTAGTTAAATAGTTAAATATTAGTATTATAAGTTATTTGGGAACAATAAAATATTTCGTGTTATTTGAATTTTTCAGAATTTCGTCTTGAGCGATAATATCAATCGAATTAAATTTGAATAAATTTTATTTCGGGGAATTCCCTAAAGCTGAACGATATGTATACATACAGAAGTGAAAGGAGATTCATTGTAGGTTTTTAAAATCGTGTTTTACAAAAACAACAAATGCACGCGAATCATAACACGGCTGAAAAATTTTTTCGCGTTAAACGAAAATTCGCGTTAATAGCTTCGTCTTAAGCGAACAATTTCATACTAAAATAATATGAAAAAACTGGGAACCAAAAAAAAGTTCCTGTTATCCGATTTTTCGCGTTATCCGTTTTCGTGTTAAGTAAATTCCACTGTACATACATATGTACATATATATTTCGGTTATGGAACATTTATATAATGATGGTTGAGTAGTTTTGTTAATATACGTATACAGGTGTGAAACATGTTAACATGTTAATATACGTATACAGGTGTGAAAAGCTAGGTTTCAAATTTCCATAAATAATTTTTTTTCAAAAGAAAATAAGAACAATTTTTGTTAGTTAACATTTACAAATTAAAACCGTTACAATTTAAAAATTTCCTCAATATAAATCAACAAAAAAAATTAGAGCGTTCTCTCTATTTTGTAATATTTGTAAAATTAAGTATAAACTAAACAACAGAACAAATATTTTGAACATAACAATTGACGTGAAGGGGTGTGAAGTTTGTCCTAAAATTATTAAAGAATAATAGAAAATGTAATATTGCCGTAAGTCTACACAAAAAAAAATTGAGTAGATATTCAAAACCTTATAGTTAAGTGACACAGGATAAGCGTGCATTTTACAACCCTGTACTTTAGTACAAATTCAAAATTATAAAAAAATCGCCCTGCTGAACCAAGAATCGTACCCAGATAGCGATATACATTTTTGGATAGCTGAAAACTAAATCTAACTAAAAAAATATTATAGCATTTTTAACTCTAGAAGATAAGTATCTTAGGACAGGGGTGTTCTACCACGTTGTATGTTAGTACAAAATAGAAATTTTAAAAAATGTCTCCTACTAAACTAGTCATCGTACCAAGATAGCGATATTCATTTTTAATTACCTAACGACAACATCTAACTAGAAATATTAAAAAAGCTTTTTTAAATCTAGAAGATAAGTATCTTAGGACAGGTGTGTTTTATCACGTTGTTTGGTAGTACAAAATTGAAATTTTTAAAAATGCCCCTGCTAAACCAGGGATCGAACTCAGATAGCGATTTACATTTTTGGGTAGCCACATCTAACTAAAAATAAAGGACCACATCTAACTAAAATAAAGCTTTCTGTTCAATTTTGTACTTACATACAACGAGGTAAAAAAATGATGTCCTAAGATACTTATCTTTTAAATTTAAGAAAGCTTTTATATTTTTTGGTTAAGTATGGTCTTCATCTACCCAAAAATGTATATCGCTATCTAGGTACGATCTCTGGTTTAGTAAGAGACATTTTTTAATATTTCAATTTTGTACTTACATACAACGTGGTAAAACACTTATGTCCTAAGATATTTTTATCTTCTAGATTTAAGAAAGCTTTAATATTTTTTAGTTAGATATGGTCCTCAGCTACCCAAAAATGTATACCGCTATCTGGATACGATCCCTGGTTAAGTAGGAGAATTTTTTAAATATTTCAATTTTGTACTACCAAACAACGTGATAAAACTCCCCTGTCCTAAGATACTTATATTCTCGATTTAAGAAAGCTTTAATATTTTTTAGTTAGATATAGTCCTCAGCTACCCAAAAATGTGTATACACCCTTGACCGAAGTCACTTAGCTACTAGATAGAGCATTGATATTCGATTAATCGGAACATTAAGGTGTTCCGTTCAAGTTACTTTAAACAATTTCATGCTCGTGTTTATCCCTTGAGCATAAGTTTTTAATTGAATTGGCATGAACTTTGTAGTTGAATATTATTGTATTTAGATTTCTTGTCTTTGAGCAATGGTAATTTTTCTACGTTTGCAAATAAGACAAATAGTTTTTAAAAATAAATCTGTTTATCCGAATTTTGTTTATTATTGTCACTAATACAAACAAATTTATTTAGTATTATAGGACAAACTTCACACTTTTAAACAGACGCGTGAAAATTATCCTAAATTTCTCCTAATTGTTGTTTTTGTAATTTAGGACAAATTTTGGACAAACTTCACGCGAAAAACAATTGGTGTGTGGATTCCGCGTTATTGGGTATTATGTATTATGAAATACGAATAACGCCCTAATTTTTTTTTCAAATAATTAGGCTTTTTCTCAAATATAATTTTACGCATTTCTGCGCCAAATAAAAACTGTCTATTTTAGTACCCGTCACTACCTTTTATAAGAGAACTTTGAAATGTCTTTAGTTTATATCAACTACATTTTAATACATCAAAAATTTGATTAAACGTGAAGATAAACCCAATAAACAAAAAATGATTGAGACATCGTGCACACTTGATGATGTCTGCTATACATATGTAAGTACACAGTATTCCCTATTCGATAATATCATTTAATAATTATTACCGTAAAATAATGTGATAGAAATCTGAAATTGCTTTATATTTAGAACAATACAAAATGCTTCATCAAACTCCTAAATTCTATTCCCAGCTGAATTATTCAGTTGAGCCAGTTACATTTTTTTGTATATATATGTGTGTGTGTGTTTTGTTATATACGTATATATACCAGACTAGTATCGATTTTCTCCATCTCTTGTAAATTATATATATTTTTGTGTCTCAAAATAATTTGGATGTTTTGTTTCTGTTGTTTTTTTCAACAGCTGGTTCAATTTTCCGTTTGTTTTGTGCAAATGAAATTGAAAATTGTTTAATTTTTTAATTCAGTGTGGATTTTATATTAGCGCAGTGGGAGTAGTATACTATATATAATTGTAAAAAAATTACGGTCATTCAGCGTTAAAATCAATACGGGTGTAATGATATTCATTGTCAAATTAGAAAATGAAAAACGTACATATAGACTAGCACATAGTTATTGCTGCTTTTTGTGAATGAAATTTTTCGCCTTAGTATTTAAACCACATAGTATAACGAAAGAAGAAAATTCTTTATTTTCCATACGTAGGAGTGGCTTCAAATAAACCAATGTTAATATTGAGTTGGGCGGTGCTGTTTCTTTTTTTTGGAGCAAAATTTATCTTTTCTTGTTTTTTTTTTGCTTTGGTGATATAAATATTACTTAAATCTTGGTATCCATGGCAAAGATTGGTCTTGATTTTATATTTTGTTTTTCGTACGATTTTATATCTTATGTGATTATAGGTTGTTAATCTCATAACTGTTACTACGTTCATGTAGCGAGTAATCGCTGTCATCACAACAATGGTAGTGGACTTTATAACAACAAAACATTTTAATTTATCAATTATTGCTACTTTTACACATTCTGAACTCATACAATAAGATAATCAATACTCTTCATTTACTATTTTCGTCACGAATAATTTTTTTTTTACCATTCCATTTGTAATTTACTTCTCGCTTTTTGTTGCTGCTGCTCCAGTTGTGTTGTGTGTTGTATTGTGTACATATTGTGAAAATGAAAATTTCTGTTTTATTATTTAATAGACCATAAAAGGCAAAAAGAACAATATAAAAAAGGAAAACATAGAATGTCTAACTAAACAATAAAACTAAACAACAGAAAATAAACTGAAATATATTTTTTTCCAAAAATCATCTGAAAAATGGTAAATGAGTTATTGGAATCGAGGTGAATCCTAAAAGGACAATATATTCTGCTCGTTGTGTAATTTAGTTAAATATTTATTTTTCTTGTTACCAACATAATATTATAATTGAATTATAGTCTTAACAATACTTCCGTACATTTGGACATCAACACACGCATATATAACCCTAACAAGAAATTGAATTTAATTGTAATTTTGTTGAGTTTGTGGAATATGTGGGGAAACTGAATGATGATTGAGTTCAATAGTGGAAAGGTATATACATATATAGTATTCACTCTGTGAAATGTTTGATAAATTATTTTTAAGTTATATCAAAATTTAAAGAGCTCAGTCAATCGGTTAAACCATATAACGAAGATCCAAGAAAAATTCCGGATTTTTATTTTTAAATTTATTAATTATTAATTAAATGTAGGTACTAGGTTTCTGTTGCATTTCATTTAATGATAAGGCATGTAATATGTCTTTTTAAAGGTCTCATTTTGATGGTTCAAAAAATATTTATTAATAATGTTTTTGTTGAATTTGATAGCAAATGTTTAGGATCCTAAAATAAAATAAAAAATTGGAATGTGAATAGAGTGGGAAAGATTAAAGAAAAACTATGGGGAAAATAAAATGTTCATTGTTTGTTAAACTACAGGATGTTGAAAAATTGTGTTAAAAATGAATTTAATATAATTTGGGGTCTGACGTGATTAAAACATCCGACAATTTGCTTTAAAAATAAGTATACATAATTTAAATTTGGCTCATAACTGAAAACGTTTCTTCTTAATTAATCAAATAAACTTTTACAACCTGATTATTTTTCAAATAAAATTGTTTATTTTAATTTAATTATCGGAATTAGCAAAATTTTGGTTTATTCAAATATTAAATTTCAATGTTTGATAATTTTTAATTTAATGTGTTAGAATATTAAAACAGTTTCGGAAAAATTTCATATCGGTTGGCCTATGCGAAAAGTAATAATAGATTTTTATTTAATTTTCATTTTGTTTGTTTAATATTAAAACTAAAAATTTGAAGAAATTTTTTTGATTTTTAATACTAATTTCGAGGATTACCTCTTCTTCTCGGGTCTTTTCCAGCAAAGGTTTTAATTATTTGACATTAAAGCAGCGTACATAACATCGGGAGAATTTACCATAGTATAATTCCCGGTCTCTCGATCAATCAAATCGCTTAAAATGATATAAGCCCCTCCTACTTTTGCCATACTCGAGTTAAAAAAATTCTATCTTTGAGCAAAATGGGCCGCAGGGTTACCAACTAAAACATAATTATTGTTTAAATTATGGGCAATTTTTTGAATATTGACAAAAGAGCAAACTGTAATACGCAGTGTAACATAAATGTACTGCATATTATAGTTTGCTCTTTTTGAATTTTGACGTCTTATTTGATTTGATTTTTCCATTCCGTGTCACCGATAATTTTTGTGTATATTGTTTTAATTATATTTCGTGTAGATATTTAAGTTTATTATAAAATTATGTAATATTATAATAAAATTAGATTTTTATATAATATAATTAATACATAATGTCAATTAAAATAAATGATTTTCAGTAGGTATTGTGAATTTGTGAATATCCGAAATAAACCGTAGCAGAGATAATAATCCGTCATAGAGATGAAAATCGTTTTGTATGACGGTATACCGATCTACCAGAAATCACATGTCGTCATTTGATTAAAATTAATTATTAATGTTGATTGTTTGTCAGTAAAAAGCACAATATAGTTCCAAAATGTCTCCGTTTAATTTGGAATTGTGTTTTGTTGTTTAGTCGGTAAATCAGTCCATATATATGGCGATTTGTATATTTTGCTCCATTTCATTGAATTTATCTGTTATTTAAAATCACCGCTAGAAATAATAAATTAAAAAATCTAAAATAAGACATGTTATCTCAAAACGCACAATAATAAACAATTGGTATTGACACAGCCAATCTCAAATTGATAATGAAAAATTTAGCAAGTCTAACAAAATGGACTATTTTGAGCGAAAGCATCACCGTCTAACTTCAACTCAATACTATGGTAAATTCTCCCGATGTTATGTACGCTGCTTAATAGTTAATAAAAACAAAAATATGGAAGTAACAAAACTGCTCACTGTTCTGGCGATATACTATTATTATAATTTTATAAAATGAGGTATGCCCACTCATATCGAATACTGTTTCAAGTTTATTCTATAACTTTTTTAAGATATTTATAAGTGTTCAAAATTAATTTTAAGTTTTATTATTAAATTTCAAAAATACAAAATTCAGGCCATCATTTTGAACACTTATTTAGATTTACAAAACTGAATAAATTGTTTTGATGACGAATTTCGAGTATTTCCAATGAAAACGTGATGTTTTTTATTTCAAACGTATTGCAGAATCGAATGCGTGTGTTCTAAGAAGGAGAAATTGAAAAAATTGAATTTCGTCGATTGCAACGCCATCTATCATGAACCGAACAAAATATTTTATTCAAATCATACGTACTTTTAGTCGTAGAATCCGTATCTGCAATAAAAAATATGGCTTCCTATCTTAGTTTAAAAGTTACCCCCGCCCCACCTACAAAGCGGGGGTGGGGGGACTTTTTTTTTTGCACTAATGTATTTCCCCCGCGGTATGATTAAATTTTGATTATGGACATTTTTTCCGTAGAGTGGCTATTTTTCGAGATATTTGATCGTCTCAGTTTAAAAAAAACACCCGGTATATGATATACCACTATAATATAATTTAGTCTCAACATTTTGCCAGAAATATTTACTTCCAACTGGAAGTCCATCCATTACATGAATCTATAGAGATGTACAATCAACAACCAAAATTTTAATACATACAAATTACTTATCTTAAATAATAAATATCACATCCATCATCCACCATTATAAAAAACATGATATTTAAAATTGAATTAAAATTATTTGCACCGACCGCAAAAAGTTGTCCAGCCAGTTTTACTCCAGTTTTACTGGAAGGGCAGTACATATTTTCCCACAAAAAAAATGAAAACTCAATATAGTTAGTAATTATACAAATTAAAATTAACATTAATCTTACTATTAAGTACATAAAAATATTTATAGTTTCAGCTAATTGACAACGTCAAGACGACAGATGACATTTCGGTTTCGCCAAGTTATAGTAAAACAAATAAAAAATAAATAGAAAAAGAGGTCAAATTGACATAATGAGTGAAAATTTGAGCATATTTTTAATTTGTAGCAGTTACCAGCCTGCTGCACATTTTGCATCGATTTGAAAATATTTTATTTGGAAGGGGAAATTTGTTTACCAAATAGCAAGTTTGGATTGGCTAATAAAAATCTTCTCTCTCCCAATACGCTATCACTTAACCCACTCGTTCGTTGGTTCAAATTAAGCCGATAACAATTTTTTTTTTAGTTTTTTAGTGGAAAATAAATTTTATTTAATTTTTATTTGAAAACAAAATGCTACTCGGATTAAAATCTAGAACCTAAAACAAATTATTGGTATGTGCAATTTTTGTGTTGATTTTATGATATGCGGCTATAGGTAATGAAAGGAAAATGAATCTTATCCGAATAAGATTAAAATGCAAGAAACACGGCAATTATTATAAAATTCCAAGTGAGTCCCTATCATGCTAAGTAGCTCATATCACGTTTGCTTGTATCTGAAACGGAACATAAGTTAAAACAAAAAATACATGTGTTTGGATAAGTTAGATTAATTTGTATGTGCCAGTCGAAGTTAAAAAGTGGGTGTACCAATCGAACACACTCTCAACCTACGTCATATTTCATTAGTATTACGGTTCTCTTGGAATACTTTAAGAGACGAATTCGAAATGAATTTTGTCAAGTTCTCATTAGAGACCACTTGTATTAAACGAAATATTTTATCAGAAATTGTCAATTGTTAGATCTTTTGGGTTTATGCGCTCCAATAATTTTAATCGTAAAAGTTATCATGCAAACTATATGGATTCTTCATAATGTAAATTGGGATGATCCCATTATACATATCATGTTCGTGAACAATGGATAGACTTCAAAAAATAGTTAGTTCAACTAAATAAAATAACAGTTCCACGATGTATTATAGCGCCACACTATAAATCAACACAGATTCATGGATTTTCAGATGCATCTATGGGAAGGGCTTCGGCCCTTCAGTTGTATTAGAGCCAGTCAGAACGTCATCAACATAAAAGTAGTTCATTAAAATTTTAGAAGCTATAGGAAACGACGTAATTCCATCTAACGCTAATTGGTGTAATGTGCGTGTCGCTAAATAAAGAGCACATCTAGTTCCATAAGTAACTGCCCACAATTTAAAACATTTTATTTTGTCAAAGTGATTATTCCTCCACCAGATTCGTTGTAATTCTTGTTGATCTTCAGCAATCGCAACTTGCCTATACATTTTGGCAATGTCGGCGGTAAAAGCCACAATATATGTTTTCGAAATATTAATATTATGGACAACAGATGTTCTTGTACAGTTAGACCTTTTATTAAGGAATCATAGCTTAGCAACGATAGCTTAGATGAAGATTTGGAAGATCTATTAAATACAACTCTTAACTGTGTGGTAGTCCTGCTATCCTTAATAACAAAATGATATGGTAAGTAGTATGCTTTATTATATAAATTATTGATGAAATTTGGATCATCAACCTCCGTCATATGACCCAAAGACACAATCATACTCACGGATGTCGCGGTATTGACGATACATTTCTGGTTGACGTATTAATTTTTTTTCAATAGCATAAAACTGATTAAGCGACGTGATTTTGACAATTCAATCTTTTTTATGTTGTCGTTTACTGGTAGACAAACGCAATACCGACCAGATGGAAGACGTTTATGATTTTTAACATAATGTTCTTCACAATATTTTTCGTATATCATTATGAAAGGTTTCACTAATGCATAATGCTGTATATGAGTATTCTTCAACGACATGAGAAGACAATATTCCATACCACTAATTACATAACCAAATGCAAATCTTCTAATAGTGGAAGATGTTTCAAAACTTTAATTGATTCGCTAAATGATTGTAGATTTCTGCGCCAACAAAATATCAATCTTATTTGGTATGTGGAAATAAGGATCTTCCAGTTCAATTTCAACTGGAATTAAATTTAAATTGAAACTAACTGGACTTGCTGGTAAATTATTTGTGATCTTTGGAATGATGAAAAAGTCCATGTTTTCTGAGAAATGAGATACTCTGGACGATATAGTTAAAGAAACTTTTGTTTTTATTATTGTTTCCTTTCCACCGATCCCAGCTGTTTTGGAATATTCAATAGGCTTACGAAGGTTTCCGTGACGAAATTTAAATGTGATCCGCTATCTAATAATGCACTACACAACAAATTATTATTCGATTTAGATGTTACATTAATTAAAGCGGTACCAATCAAATTCTTTTTGAAGAAGACGGTTGACTTGGTGGAATATGTTGTACTTGGCACGACGATATACCAGTTGTTTGAATTTCACTTGGTTCGGCATGATTATTTTGAATTGTCAAATGAACATCTGGATTGTTCAGACTAACTTAAACAATTCGTACACAGTTGATTATTTCGGATGATTTGATAGCGCATTGGTGGAGTTATCTTACAGTCAGAAAATTGTGGACAATTGTGATCAAATGTGGTCCACCACAATAAGAGCACTTGGAGCTATTTGAAATTAATGACGTTAATTTACCTTTAGAGTAGTTAAATCTTCTACTAGTATCAACTGATTGTTTTGAAGAAATTGTACCTTTAATAGCTAATAAAACTTGAACACGGTTTATTATAGAATAGTTATACATTTATCTAAATTTAACAGTTTGTTAGTTTCGGAATTTTTAATAATATGTATTTTTAAAGAATTATCTAATTTTTCTGTCAATTGATGAATCAATATTAAGTCCCGTGCCTCAACTTGAATGTGCAATGATTTCAAAGAGTTATAATTTGTAACTGCATGATCAATGAAAATCTCAAGTGAATTTGAAGAGTTTTCATGGGGAGATTTGATGTTCCTTCATGTGAACTTTTTGAATTAAAATCGCATTATCAGTTTGCCAGGCAACTTAGTTGTTTGAAGTAACAGGAAGATTTTCGATTAAACTGTATGCTTTGCCAGAACAGATATGAGATATTAAATACACAAATCTAACTGTATTGTCGATATTGGTTTCGTTGTGAATGAGATCTTTAAAGATATTAATGCGGAATATTTTGTTCTATATTTGAGTGCTGTTAGCCGAAGATTCAAAATTAATAGATTCCTTCGGAACGTTTTCAAGTTTCCATATTTCATGAAATTTGTTTGCACATATGAGCACAAAGTGCTCTTAACATAATCGTAATCTTCTTCAAAAGATACACGATCAGCTGATGCGGCTTCGTCATGAATCTCTATCTTTAATTGAATTTGATTATATTTGTCATACATTAATTGTAATCTGCGAATGTTTGATTCAATTGCTACTATCGTTGTAAATGGTGGAAGCTTGTTTCGAAATTGGGTCAGTTGACCTTTAAATGCACTTCGTTGTCTTTTTAAAGAATCTGAGGTTTTCGACTTCGAAGACGTTTCACCACCGGTTGGATTCTCAGAATCGGAGCCCATTTTGAATTTAATAATCATTATATATTTACACTTTATATTTATACACGACTATAATAACCGAGAAACAGTAAATTACCACGAGAAATGAAATTCCACTATATGTTAATATTACGATAATTGCCAAAATTTCAGTTTGGTTAACAATAATTATACATTTATCCTAAATTTGAATTTTAAATATATTTCAAAGGCAACATGAAATTTGAAGTTATGTAATTTAACTTGATTTGAAAACCTTTACTAAAATCTAAAATGATTTAATCAAATAATAACTTACTTAAATTAATTTGATGAATTTGATGTGATGACGTTGCACATGACCGTTAAGAATATGTTGTTAAATAAAATGTAACGTCAATGATGTTTCTGATAAATATTTTAAAGTTGTGACGTCAATGATGTGTAATCGTAATAATAATATGAAATCCGTTTCAATAATTCCAATGATGATCTACCAAAGAATAATTTGATAAACTATAGATGATATTTCTGCAGAATTATGTTCCCAGCGAAAGAAGAATTGAATTTGAATAGATGATAGTTTCCAGCACGTGAATTAATAAACGTGAATGACCTTGGATGACTATCAACCGATACACCAGAGAATTAATAGATGCGGTCCTAACAATTTTCTTTGTAATAGTATTGATTTTGTAATGATTACTTCGTAACAGGAACTTATACCACAAAAATTAGTGGTAGTTATTAAACAACAATTTAATTTGTTGTAGCACCGTGACTGGATTACCCGCTTGAAATATTTACTGTCAAGCTGTATTTTGCACAGTATTTTATGGAACATACGATGTTACTTACAAGATTTTTACAGGATTTCTTAAATAATTTAGCACAACAGCATGACTATAGTTTTTCTGCTGTTATGTTGTCTTTGAATTTATCCCTTTTCAACATCGTTTAAGCTTTTAATATTGCCCATTTTTTCAAAAAACAATTAAGAACACTAGTTTTATTTATTATTTTATATTTTTTATTTTAGAAAAACTATATCAAATGAAAAGAAAATGAACTGGATTCACGTGTAATAATGGAATTAGGAGCAATACTCCGCCACATGGCTGTATTCTAGCTGAAAAATATGCTGCTATCACTAATAATATCATTATGTTTTCAAGGAAAATTTTGATTACGCCTGATATGGAAATATCTGTTTTAATGTAAATTTCCATATATTAGTAAGCATTACTAGATTAGGCCGTAACAAGAAATCCGAATAGCGTAGATGCTCTTACGATTGGATAGATATCCTACCAACCTGTTTAGATAGACATAGTATAACTGTATAAGACTTGCCCAAGATATGAGCTGATCGAACAGACGTGGCGGGGCCTTACACATTTTAATATTTATTTATAATTTGGTTTGTCCAGGCCACACCGATATAAATATTTAGTTGACACAAATCAATCATAAATTAAACAAAAACAAATTCCAAATAAATAATCATAATCGTAAATATCTACACATATCGAGAGACTATCACATAAGTTTAACACTAGAAATCACTTAAGTCTTTTGTATCATGCAACATTTAATTCAATTATACCAAAGTTTAGATAACTTGATAATTTTATCAATAAAAGTCTAAACAACATCAATCTTGTAGCATTTAATCATTTTAACTCTATATTTTTTCCAATATTCTTATCAAGATTGTTATTCTTTATATATGTTTATTCTCTATTTTTCTTATGTCATACACGAGTTTATTTCCCTTCAACTTTAATCGAACGGAGGAACGAAAATTCAGATCACATTTATTTGATTAAAAAAAAATTGAAACAACACAACAAGGCGAAAAAAAAACTATAAGATAGATCTATATCCAACGAAATAATAACATGTCCTTAGTTTTCAAATTCATTTATATAGATTTTTTCAATATTACTTAAGTTATTTCCTATATTATATAGTAAGTATATATGTATGTACATGTGTGTCTCCGCTCTCTGCGAAGGACAAAGCAAAAAAAAAAAATGGAACATTTAATATTTATACAATTCATTCCACTTATCATCTGTATTGACAGAAAACTTATAAATTTCTGATCATTATCGTTACTATGATTCGTATATTAATGCTGCTATCATAGGAACTGAAGCGTCTATTTTTATTTATGTTTTGTTGTCATTTTTGTAAGTGGTTAACTACAAGACAGTACATAGTATAGTATAGAGACATATGAGTTGAGTAGGCCAATTTAATACTTATTTGTATATATGTGTGCACGTATATTTTTATTGAAAATTTGCTAACTCTGTATATGGGTACGAGTTTATATAAGAAAAAGGGGTATATTTTTATTACAACATATACATATATTCTTGTCTTAAGATAAAATAAAACTCTCAAGTTATCGAGATAAGTTCTTTTAAGAAGTTGAATAAAAGTCATCAGAGACATATATACGCTTATTAAATTTTCTGCTTGACATAACAGCGCTGAAAGTTTTTCATTTCGGTGTGCTTTTCAGCCAAAGTATTACTATTTCAAGTTTATTTATTCGATATATGTTTAACATAAATTATTTTATGAATGTTCTGTGAGAAAGGGAAATTTTGATAAATTAAATGGGTGGATAGGATACATCGCCGAAAGATTTTATTTAATGGTATATGAAATGTAATTGCCTGTTATTCCGAATGTATAGTTTATTATGATTTTTATGGGGAATAACACTTTAAATGTTTGTCATAAATTAGCCAATTTTCATTTTTATTATATAGGGGTTATTTTGGTTTGACCTTAATCGAATAAGCTAACGAGTATACTATATAATATGTATGTATATATTGTTAGCATAAAAATTACTTTATGTAAAATAGTCTGTTGTGCTTTGAATTATGTATATGTAAAAATCAATAATGTTCTTCTTAATAAGATTATTAATTTTTCATCATTTTATTTTACATTTTTAATGACTGTCTTAATCACTTTGTTAAAATGGGTGAGATGCTTTTGACTTACAAAAAACCAAAAAAATAAAAAATGCTATTTCATGTTTCAATAAATTAACAACCCATTAAATCATAATATCAGTATTTTGAATGGAATTTTTTTTTTATGTTCAACTTTAAATGTAAAACATTTAAAATACTTTATCTTCATCATTGAGTAAAATAACACAAGGATAGTCTATGCCGCTTAAAAACATGTTTAAATTTTTTTTTTGCATACATCATCCTTGTAATGAATGTTGTTCATTCATCCGTTTAACTGGATGTTTTCCAATGTATGTATGTATGTATTTGTAATATCGGTTTTTTATTTTTTATTTAAACTAACATTTTTTTTATATAAAATACGATTACTTTAAAAATAATTAAATTATTATATTTTAGTCGATCTAGAATAAATACTAAACTATATAAAAAAAGCTTTTTGTATAATAGATGTAATTATACAGGTTATATAATTATTCATAATTTTAGCAGAGAATATATAAATATTGAAAATTAGATTTTAATGATGCTGAAAAAATAAGGCCGATATTTAATTTTCAATTTGGAAAATGTTGTATGCTAATTTTTTTTGTTTTGTAGTGAAACTTCCAATGATGCCGATTAAATTAGCTACAGTTTACTTTGATATAATCGATCCAATAACCTATAATATCAAAGCACCAATTACAAACCCATATTTATATCTTAACACCAAAAAATTCACGTGAAATTTATCCTAAAGCCGTCCTAAAAGCAATAACGACAAAAAATATTAATATGTGTTAGTGTATATATGTATATAAATATAATAAAAGTCTCGATATATAAAGAATTTTTACATTTTTATTGTGAATTATTTAAATAAGTTTTTTTATAAATATCTATACGGATTCACATCTGCTACTTAAACCAGTAAACTTAAACAAGTAAGGTAAACAAGTAACGAATTCTATATATACATATACGTCTGTTTTTGTATTTGAATTTTCTATATGAAATAACAATGATTAAAAAAGTAGTAGTTTTTACTAAGCCTTGAGCGCTTCTTGTCCCCAATCCAATTAGCAACTTATTAGAAACATATGAAAATATTAAGAGAAGTCGATATATTTTAGTTCGATTACTTAGAAACAAAAATGCCCAGTCGTAAGTAACTGAAAACCAATATTTTGGAAATTACATTAATTTTCTGTAAAATTAAAACCAGACCTGCTTAAACATTTTTCGGCTATGATGGCGCCTTATTAGAAATACTCGCAAAAAATTCGGTCACTTCGATATATGTATGTATATCAGGTTTGGTACTATGATCCAAGCATGTCCAGTCCTAAATAGATGAAAGGCTATATTTCGGTAAATCTGATGGGTTTTCCATTAGACCAGACCCACACCTATTTAAACATTTTTCCATTAGACCAGACCCACACCTATTCAAACATATTTCATATAATAATTTAATTATGATGGCCCTTTATTAGAAACACTTCAAAAAAATTTCCAAAATATAGGCTTTCAGGTAGTTAGGATTAGACAATTTTGGTTCATAGTAACCAAACTAAAATACATATTTCGAAGTGTCCGAATTTTGTTCGAGTGTTTCTAATAAGAGGCCATCATAGCCGAAAAATGTTTGAATAGGTGTGGGTCTGGTCTAATGGAAAATATTGGCTTTCTGGTTCTTAGGATTAAGTGTGTGAAGTTATCCCAGGCAGAAAATTTTTAAATGTTCATCAGGCAATACTATTCTCATCCCATCCCAGGATTTTAAAAATCATCCCAAAATTGATATCACCATTTTAAAAATTTGCAAACGACGTGTTAGCTTATACATTCTTGTCGTAAGAAGTAATTGGCACAATAGGCTCAGAAATTCGTATGTATATGGCCCCATATAAGAAATGCGGATTTTAATTAATGGTTCTCGAAAACCATGAGTGCCGGAAAAATTTCCATTGTTTACAACTTGACATGATGGCCGCTTACTATGATAAATCGTTGAACACCAGCCGTATGTTGTAAGAGTTAGAGTATAAAATTTGCACTCTGGAAAATAGACGCTTATTTTTAGACTCAGCTTTCATCGGTAACATCCTGCTTGGCCATATTGATTCACCTTACATATTGGAAAATACAGCTATTCATGTTCTAATCAAACCGCTGCGAAACCATCGATTTTTGGAGATAGTACGCCACTCAACTAACTACGGTGAAAATTGCCCAATCAATAGACTTGCTAAACCATTCAACGTCGCTAAAGAAAACTTGGAGTTTCATCTCACAAAGGACTGCTTCAAAAGGAACTTGAACTATTTTTTAATTTTAAAACTTAATTTATCAGAAATTATCTGATAACTTCTTTTCAGCATTTTTTATGTATAAATTA
Organism: Tipula unca; assembly: GCA_951394425.1. Lineage (NCBI taxonomy): Eukaryota > Metazoa > Arthropoda > Insecta > Diptera > Tipulidae > Tipula > Tipula unca. The sequence goes on along the minus strand of OX596381.1, from coordinate 54,890,204 downwards.
CACTTTTTAAATCTATTTTTTTTTTGACAACTTGTAATCTTAATTTCTTTAATATAAACAACAAAAAAACAAAAAAAAAATTTGGCGCAATGGGCTCATATATACATATATGGGCTCATGTATATATTATTATATGATTGCACCAATTACAACATACGGCTGGCGTTCAACGAGTTATCACAGCAAGTGGTCATTATGTCAAGTTGAAGACAAAGGAAATATTTCCCGGCACTCATGGTTCTCGAGAACCATTAATTAAAATCCGTATTTCTTATATGGGGCCATATACATATGAGCCCATTGCGCCAATTACAACATACGGCTGATGTTCAACGATTTATCATAGCAAGTGGACATCATATCAAGTCGAAAACAAAGGAAACTTTCTCCGGCACTCTTAATTAAAATCTGTATTCATTATATGGGGCCATATACATACGAATTTCTGAGCCTATTGTGCCAATTACTTCTTACGACAAGAAAGCTAACACGTCGTTTGCAAATTTTTAAAATGATGATTTCAATTTTGGGATGATTTTTAGAATCCTGGGATGGGATGAGAATAGTATTGCCTCATGAACATTTTAAATTTTTCTGGAATAGAATCCTGGGATAACTTCACACACTTCTTCTTAGGATTAGACAATTTTGATTCATATTAACAAAACTGAAATACATAAATAGAAGATTCCGAATATTTTCGAATGTTTATAATAAAAGGCCATCGTAGCCGATAACTGATTTAATAGATGTGGGTCTTGTCTAATGGAAAACCACTCAGGTACATAGGATTAAATAATTTTGGTTCATAGTAACAAAACTAAAATACATATCTACTAAAATACATTTCTTTTGGACATAAGTGTCCAAATTTTTGCGAGTGTTTCTTATAAGGGGCCATGATAGCCGAGAAATTTTTGAATAGGTATGGGTCTTATAAGCCTATATTTTGGAAAACCACCCAGTTCCAAAATATAGACTTACAAGTACTTATGGATTAGACAATTTTGGTTCATAGTAATTCAAAACTGAAATATATATGTCGAAGTGTCAGAATTTTCTCGAGTTTTTCTAATATGTGATCATTTCGAGTGGGCACGAACAATCTCGTATTGAAACTTCCTACTTTTTTTAAGTGTGGTTTAATCGAATATTTTTAAATTCAAATACTGCCGACAATTATAGAATTCTTTATAAGGTGAGTCAAATAATTTCTCTTAATTTAATAATTCACAATAAAAATATAAAAATTTGTTATAACGAAACTTTTATTTTACCTTCGCACATAACCAAAAATTATCCATGGTACGACACATACGAGTATATACTATAGTTTAATGTTCTATAATTGTAACATATATGAAATGTAAATAAAGAATATGTCAATTTAAAATTTCACCTAGAATATAAAGTTAATCCAGTAAACTACAATAGAAATTAGCTTGGTGTACTACAATAGAAAATGAATACCAACAAAAACCTAAAAATACTTTCAAAGTTATATAAAAAGCACAATTATAAATCCATACAACAGATATAAATATTTTTAGTTAGTATACGTATATAATGTGTATTATATCCATAGAACTATTTCATTTTGTTGATATTATTATTGTAAATAGAATTCGGTATGCATTTATTTTTCCACCAGAAAAATTAAAAAATCTGCTAAAACAAAATTTTGAAAGTTGTAACAAAAAATTGAAACTCAAATTATATTCAATTTATTTACTAGCAAAGCTAGTAAATCGTTAAAATAAATCGTTAATCGATGCAACTTAATTTGATTTTATTAGAAATTAGAGTTAATTTACTATGAAATCTTATTTCAATTAAATGCACATGCGCGGGGAATGGTCATATTTTTATAATTTATATTTTCATCTCTCTAACATAAAGTAAACAAATAATGTGTTGATCCTTTTTTTTCAAAACCAAGTTAAAGCTGTGAAACACTGATATAATTTCGTTGTTGTTAAAATAATACGCTAAGAGTAACTGGTTAATGGTTTAAGTAGACAAATTAATTTTAATTAATCAGTTCTTGCGTAAGAGGAAAACGCTGGAAATAAATGTTTATAAAACGATATCAATATTTATTTACCACTTATGCTTTATAAAACTAATCTAATGATGATACATCGAATAACTTTTTGATGCAATTGAATTATAATTAAAACGAACAATCGTTTATACAATTAGTGTCCCAATTTTGGTTATACGAAATCAATTTTTCGATGTCATTAGTAATTAACAATTGTTCAATACAACATTTGCAACTAAAACTTTTTTCGATGCAAATAATATCCAACCAAATTTCAATGCATGGCTTGCACCATAAAGTGATGCAAACTTAAAATGGCACTATGCGATGCTAAATGCACCGCATATAAAAATAAAATCAACTATCAAATTTATATTTAAATATTAGCAGATAACAAAAAATAATTCCTGTTATAAGAGCTAATTAAGAAGAACGAAAAACGTCAACCGAAACATTATTTGTGGATCGAAAAATTTGATGGAATATATTTTAGTTTTGGTGCCAGATTATATGCAAGCCTTTTTATATATATATTATGTGTATATACTGTAACGATAACAAATATATTCATGAAATAAATTTTCATATCCGGCATACCATTTTCTTGACTTCCTTAAAATAACAACATAACACATTCATCAAAAAACATTATATGTATAAAGGAAATAAGCTGCGTAATGCATATTTCATGTTGTTGTAAACGTATATATGTATGTACAAGTCTATGTACATATATTACATTTTATAAATAAACAGGCAATTTTGTAAGTGGTTGTATATTTCTTTTGTTTTACAAAGTATAAAAACTATAAATGTATAAGATAAAAATAAATTATAAAATTTATCTAATTATTTGTATGAATGTTTATACATATGTACATACATAATATGTATGTTTCAAAAATAAAGTATGTGTGTACAACATTATAATAAATGGTATTATCCTAGTAATGCACAACTTTATAGAAGAAAAAAAATATGTACGCAATAATAAATTATGCTGACGTAATGCTATTAAAGAAAATACAAGGCCTAGGGTGTGTAAATAAGTATTTACGTTGAATATTTTATCGAAGATATTAAAATGTAGAACACACGATATGTAATAATGAAAATATCTGCGATCAAGTGAAATTTTGATATAGGGCGAAACATGCTGGTTATTGTTTAGCACTATACATAGAATGCATCATGTTTATTTTAAACATATAGATTTCTCAAGAATGCTTGCAACTACACCTGGTCTGTGTATAATCTATGTATATAGCAAACATAGTATAACATAAGAAAAACATCGCCGAACTTCATTGAAATTAGGCAATATGGGAACTAGAAAATTCAAGCTTTCATGACCTTCCCCAAATAAGATTTTAAGTATATTTTAGTTCATATTTAATAAAATTTCGGATGTGCGAACTGCAGAATTTGATAAAATTTGAAAACAACATTAGAAATTTCTAATTTTAAATAGTTTGAATTTTCACAAATTCTGAATTTTGTACTTTAGCTTTTGCCAAACTCTGTAGAATTTTAAATTAGATGTTAAAATATTATAAGATATATTGAAATATTGAAAGTCTATAACTATACTATATACTGGATTTATTTTAAAGTTTAAATATAGTTTTTGAGTTTACCTGACCTTGCCAAATATTTTGAAAGTTTTGGGAATTTTTACTGTTAACATACTATATGCGAAGCTTTTATGGCGTCATGTTCGAAGTAAATTTATTTATTTTTAATATCGAAGTCATAATCAAGTTTACAAGAAATGCACGTTTATAAGATTAAATTCAATTTGCGCTTATTATTTATGTACATTTAATACTTCTTCAGCAAATTTGATGAAATTAAAAATTGGTATCACTACAGTAACTAATATCAAAATTTTTATTTTATTTCAACCTAAAAAAAATTAAAATTGGGCGGATTACTCCAGCACTCAATGCCACAATGGGCCCACTGTGCAATACCCGGACAAACACATATACTTACACATTAAAAACACCCAACCTAACTTTTGGCTTTAACCTAACTTTTGGCTTAAGTTAAAATTTAACCCTAAATTATTTAATATTCTCGTTTAGAAAAAATTTTAGTTGAAATTAGCGTTACGTATTGAAATGATTTAAACTTGGAATCTTTATATAGTATTTTAACGAGTGTGAAAATTTTGCCAGATTAATAGAATATATCAATGTATTAGTAATATACTGTTAAAACAAAATCAAATAAGAAAAAATGTGATTCTTATTGGAATTTTTAATTTTATTTTAAATATTTTAAATTAATTTAAAAACACTTCAAAACAAAATCGAAATAAACAAACACATATGTATACCAGTAAAAGGTAAGTTTTCAAAAAGGGCCGTCCACTAAATATTAATTGAATTAAGAATCAAAAATTGTCAAAATATGGGTATTTCCCAATTAAAATTGGACATCAAAAATACACATGAAATTATACCATCCAACCAATACATCGTACAAAATATTTCTTCGAACAAAATAATTCATAGAAAAAAATTTACTCGAATTTTTCTCTTGGTTCCACCCATTTTGATCTGGGCCCATATTCTTGAATTCCACATCAAATTCCCCGTGTGGATATCTTTCAAAATTCAAAAAAAAAAATGTGATATTTTAAATCTGGTATTCTTGAATATCACACTAAGGGAAAATTTCCGAATGGGTATATATATTTGTGGAAAAAAATTCCCCACAGAGAATTTTGACAGCTAACTGTATTTGTTTTAAACAACACAGCGTTAGAAGTTAGAAATAAGAATTACCTTAGAATTGTCAGTTTGACAATTAAAATTGTCAGTTTGACAATTATAACATACATTTCTCTACAATAAAACTACTATTTAATGAAGTTAGTCACAATTTAAAAGTAGTGAATTTAATATTTAACAGTGGAGAATAAAAAATTCCGGAGAGATTCAACTCAATATGAGTATATTTCTTATTCATACACAATATAAAATGTCATAAATAATATATCTGTCTCATTTTGTTATTTGTACTTTTGAAATTCATTAATCCATAAAATCTAAAATAAATACTTTAATTTACTGTTGAGATCAACAGTGCAACAAAATATCCCACAATGGCAACAGGGTAAAATGCACAATTTTATTATATTTCATACACATATGTTGGCGAAATATGATTTAGTTCATCATATATGTGTATACAACAACAACAATATAAATATGATTTAATTCATGTGTATACAACAACAACAATATAGATGCAATTCAGCAATTCTATATCAGTGTAATTTTTTACTACAAAAATTACTGAATTGCAATTTATTTGTTGTTAGTGTCATTAGTATATAAGATTTTGTATATATACTGGAAAAATAAAATAATAAAATCAGAATAAATTTAAACCTTAACAACGTGTTTACTCTCGCTTATTTAATAGACCCCACCCGTGGTAATCTATTAAGTAAACTGATAAATCGAAGCGAACTTAATTTTAGAATTAAGGCACCACTGAGATTTTACATGGTCCTTCGAGCCGGATAAAAACAACGAGCCGGATTAAGCTGAGATTTTACATGGTCCTTCGAGCCGGATAAAAACAACGAGCCGGATTAAGCTGTGATTTTACATGGTCCTTCGAGCCGGATACACAGGGGAACCAAACAAATTTAAGACATTCGTGGCAAATAGAATTTCAGCAGTAAAAACTATTCTACCAGCAGCAACATGGCACCACGTAAAATCAAGCGATAATCCAGCGGATATAGCTTCTCGTGGTACGACACCGTTAGCACTACTAAACAACAAATTGTGGTGGCACGGTCCAGATTTTCTTCGGCAAAACCCAACTAGGTGGAAGTCAATCAACCCTATTATGCGAAGTAATACGCATAAACCAGATGAATTAGAAGAAAGGGAGATAAAAATAATGACTATAACAACGGAAGTTCACGCATTTCCATTATTTGAGCGATGCTCCAGCTACAACAAATTAAAACGTACAGTCGCATACTGCAAACGATTCATCAACAACTGCTCGCGTAGAAGCAATAATAGAAATGAATTAACTGGTTCAGAAGTCCAAAGCGCAGAAATAACAATTCTTAAGCTCGTACAAAAACAAGATTTCCACAAGGAAATAAACCGTCTTAATGAAGCCGAAAGAATCAGCAGGAAGAGCAAAATTCTATCACTAAATCCAACATTAGACGAAAACGGCTTGCTACGTGTGAACGGAAGACTACAAAATTCAAGACTTCCAAGTTCAAGTAAAAACCCAGTAATCCTGAGTAAGCACAACATAGTTACAAAAAGAATAATAGAAGAAGCTCATATTGGTACATTACATGGAGGTACACAATTAACATTAGCAACATTAAGAAACAAATTCTGGATCATTGATCGTAAACGAGCTGTAAGACAGATAATTCAAAAATGTATTATTTGCTTTCGCCATAAACAACAGTCATCTAAACAACTAATGGGAAACCTACCATCAGCAAGAGTGAGGCCGGGAAGACCGTTTGCCAAAACGGGAATCGACTATGCGGGGCCCATCCAATTGAGATATGCCAAAGGAAGGGGTCACAAGACATACAAGGGATACATCGCTCTTTTTATATGCATGGTAACAAAGGCCATTCACATTGAAATAATTAGCGATTTAACAACCGAATCCTTCATTGCCGCTTACAAAAGATTCATATCCAGGAGAGGATTATGCACCGACATTTACTCTGATAATGGAACGTACTTTGTAGGAGCTAACAACATAATGCAGAAGGAACACCACCGCGCAATGACAACATTACCAAGCGACATTGCTACCATGATAGCTGACAATGGAACCAATTGGCATTTCATACCACCTCTTACACCTCATTTCGGTGGAATATGGGAGGCAGGGATCAAATCAATGAAATTTCATCTCAAACGAATCATAGGCGAAACAACACTCACTTTCGAGGAGCTATGTACCGTGACTACCCAAATAGAAGCATGTCTCAATTCTCGCCCACTAACGCCGCTAACAAGTGATGCTGCAGATCTGTCGGCATTAACGCCGGGGCACTTCTTAATAGGAGATTCACTCAAAGCGCTACCAGCCGCAGAAATTGACCGCATATCATTAAGAACGAGATGGCATGTAGTCGAGAGAATGGTTCAGGACTTTTGGAAACGGTGGTCCTCCGAATACCTGCACCAACTACAACAACGAACTAAATGGAAGAGCAGCCAGCCAAATCTAATGATCAATGACCTGGTATTATTGAAGGATGAACAACAACCTGCCACGCGATGGAAGCTAGGGAGAATCGTGGAAACACATGCCGGAAAAGATGACTTAGTGCGGGTAGCGACAGTCAAATGCGAAAATGCAATTTATAAGCGACCAATTGTAAAATTGTGTAAATTACCAATTGAAGAAGACTTACAGGAAGTTATGCCCGTGAAAACAAACCAAGGTCAGCCTAAAGAATTGCAATCACCGGAAAAGGACAATCAAGTTTTAAGGCGGCAGCCTCATAGACAAGTAAAGAACAGAGGGATCGTCAATCATCTAGTCTTAGCCACATTATCCATTTGTTGTATTTTGGGAATTGTGCAGGCCAACGTACACATAACCCCTTTCAATCACTCCACAGGGATTTACTTCGAAGAAATAGGTAAACTCGAAGTGGTAGCTATGAAATGGACATTGGTAGTATATTACAACATGAGCAATTACTGGGAAGAAATTGAAGCATTTAAGCAAACACAACATGAGTTAAAGGCGGCATGCTTGAATATAGCTGGGTTAAATTGCGACCTAATTCTTCAACAAATTCAATGGCAGTACAACAATTTGATTGCGGACAATGAATTATTATTAGCAAGCAACAAGGAGGTACAACGACCAAAAAGAGGCATAGGAAACACTATGGGCCTAGTGCTAGGCGATATGTTTGGGATCTTGACCGAACGTGAGGCAAGAAATTATGAAGCACAGTTTGAAGCCATAAATAACGATGAGCGCCAATTAGAATCATTGATAAAGAGTCATACCACCATAATAGACAACACAATTAAGCTAGTAAAGCATTATTCAAATCTCACCTTGGAATCATTAAACAACCTGATAGAGCAGCAGAGAAGACTGAATGCTGAAATGGAATTATTAAATGAATACTCCATCAGAGAACAACAAATTCGCTCGATACTAACCTCAACAATTGAATTGATGTTAATTCTAAAAAATCTGGAAGACACTCAGCAAGCCTTACTTAATGTGGTCCAGCACGCACACAAAAATATATTGCATCCCTCATTAGTTGCTCCCGCTCAATTAGAACAAGAGCTCGAATTAATCAAACGACACATACCAACAACCATAACCATACCTGGGCATGGCATCTCCGATCTCCTTCATATATATCACAGCATGAGATTACGTAGTAGAGTCACGCGGGGCAACATCATAATAAAAATCCAACATCGGCTTATTTGCCACAAGCAGCTGGACGCATCTCCACCAAATACAACTGGCTGATCCCAACTACAATCAGTCACAGCCAATTGATCTTATACTTGGCGCAGACTATTATCCATCAATACTAATCAACAACATCATCAAGGGAGGTCCACTAGAGCCGATGGCACAACAAACGGAATTCGGTTGGATTATATTGGGTAGCAAGAGCAACACAGAAAATCAGCACAAAACAACGATGATTGCAACCAGAAGTATAGAAGATCAGCTGCGATTACTGGTAGAAAACGAATCATCCAAGCTCTTTGATCCCGGCATATGTCAAGTTTCCCAGTATAATAATCCATTAGGATTATTAATAGTGGCCGGGGAATATGTTGCGATCAACAGGGCACATCATTATAATAATCTAACTGCCGGCCCGGGAATATGTTGAGATCAACAGTGCAACAAAATATCCCACAATGGCAACAGGGTAAAATGCACAATTTTATTATATTTCATACACATATGTTGGCGAAATATGATTTAATTCATCATATATGTGTATACAACAACAACAATATAAATATGATTTAATTCATGTGTATACAACAACAACAATATAGATGCAATTCAGCAATTCTATATCAGTGTAATTTTTTACTACAAAAATTACTGAATTGCAATTTATTTGTTGTTAGTGTAATTAGTATATAAGATTTTGTATATATACTGGAAAAATAAAATAATAAAATCAGAATAAATTTAAACCTTAACAACGTGTTTACTCTCGCTTATTTAATAGACCCCACCCGTGGTAATCTATTAAATAAATAATACAACGATTTATTCTCACCTACTTAATAGACCCCACCCGTGGTAATCTATTAAGTAAACTGATAAATCGAAGCGAACTTAATTTTAGAATTAAGGCACCACTGAGATTTTACATGTTTACTTAATAGTTGGAAGACGACGAACAAACCTCCAACTACTTTCGGGAAGATTATTATGGCAAGCTTCAAGAAAGAGTAGAAGATGCCATGATCAAACTACAACAGTTTCGTTCACAAACAACAACCATGGCAGAATCAGCAGCGCAAGTGAAATTGCCTAAGGTAGAATTACCAATATTTTACGGTGATTATGATCGGTGGGAAACATTCAACGATATATTCACTGAGCTGATCCACCAAAACAACAAACTATCAGATACAGTAAAGATGACGTATCTGAAATCACACCTGCAGAAGGGAGCAGCGCAAATTATTAGTCACCTAACAACAACTGGTGACAATTACCAAACCGCATGGAATATAATCCAAGCAAGGTTCAACAATGTAAGGATACTGGCAAACCATCAATTTAATGCACTGTTGTCATTGGCGACAATTCAGATATCATCCGCCCAAGCAGTGAGAAACTTGCATGATACAGCACGAGAAATATTACACAATATAAAGCGGCTAAATATGGATTCGCCATTCGAGGCACTCGTGGGTTTCATCTTAAACAAAAAATTGGACCCAGAATCCATTAGAATTTACGAAACAAATATAGAGAAGCCCAGAGAAATTCCACAACTAGAAGAATTCTTTCAATTCCTGGAGAGAAGGTTTCAATCTTTAGAAGCCATGGGCAATCATAGAGCAACAGCAACACGACCACACATGCAGTATATACCACCATTGAAACGAGTGAATACAGCCATGTTAACCAAAACATGTTGGGTGGAAGGGTGTAAGGAGCATCATGGTTTAATTCAATGCCAGCAATTCAAAAAGATGTCAACACTAAATCGGGCAAGGCTTGTTAGCTCAGCCAACTTGTGCATACGATGTTTAAGCCAGCATCAAGGAAGAAACTGCCAAGCAGAAACATGTATCGTGTGCAAAGGGGGGCACCACACACTTCTGCACTGCAACAATGCAGCATCAACTACCGGAAGTAGTGTCAAAACCGCCAAAACATTCGTGATCAACCATCAAGGACAAGTTTTATTACCAACTGCTTTAGTCAGAGCCGCAACTAGCACCGGCGATTTTTTCACACTAAGAGCTCTAATTGATCCAGGATCACAGGCCACATTAATATCCTCCAAGGCCGCAAATCTATTCAACTTTAAAAAAGAGAAAGTACACGTCACCATTTCAGGTGTAGGTGGAAAAAAGGCAGGCACCTGCAGACAAACCATCAATCTAAAAATATCGCCAAGATTTGATGGAGACTTCCAAATGAATATCAAACCCTTGATATTCGACCAACTCGACCAACAACTACCCGAGGTGGACTTTGCCACAAGCAGCTGGACGCATCTCCACCAAATACAACTGGCTGATCCCAACTACAATCAGTCACAGCCAATTGATCTTATACTTGGCGCAGACTATTATCCATCAATACTAATCAACAACATCATCAAGGGAGGTCCACTAGAGCCGATGGCACAACAAACGGAATTCGGTTGGATTATATTGGGTAGCAAGAGCAACACAGAAAATCAGCACAAAACAACGATGATTGCAACCAGAAGTATAGAAGATCAGCTGCGATTACTGGTAGAAAACGAATCATCCAAGCTCTTTGATCCCGGCATATGTCAAGTTTCCCAGTATAATAATCCATTAGGATTATTAATAGTGGCCGGGGAATATGTTGCGATCAACAGGGCACATCATTATAATAATCTAACTGCCGGCCCGGGAATATGTTGAGATCAACAGTGCAACAAAATATCCCACAATGGCAACAGGGTAAAATGCACAATTTTATTATATTTCATACACATATGTTGGCGAAATATGATTTAGTTCATCATATATGTGTATACAACAACAACAATATAAATATGATTTAATTCATGTGTATACAACAACAACAATATAGATGCAATTCAGCAATTCTATATCAGTGTAATTTTTTACTACAAAAATTACTGAATTGCAATTTATTTGTTGTTAGTGTCATTAGTATATAAGATTTTGTATATATACTGGAAAAATAAAATAATAAAATCAGAATAAATTTAAACCTTAACAACGTGTTTACTCTCGCTTATTTAATAGACCCCACCCGTGGTAATCTATTAAATAAATAATACAACGATTTATTCTCACCTACTTAATAGACCCCACCCGTGGTAATCTATTAAGTAAACTGATAAATCGAAGCGAACTTAATTTTAGAATTAAGGCACCACTGAGATTTTACATTTACAATAAATCTTGTTATTTAACTTATTATATTATTATGTGAATTTAAAGAAAATCATTTCGTTTCAATTTTTATTGAGGAATTATGCAATTTAGAAAACATAACAGTGTACAAACCGCTACATAAAAAAAGCGATAGGAATGCAATAGGATTTAGTTCAATTCTAATAGGATCGTATACGTATATCTGTTGAAAAATCTGTAGAAAAGTTTACGGGCACGTATCTTAAAATGTAGGCTTATGTTAAATTTTAAATGAAACTTGATTTTAAAAATTTGAATCAACTTTAAATTTGGAATTTTATTGTAATCCCAAAATAGAAATTATTTTGATTACCCACAATTTCCCAATAAAAACAGACTTTCTCGCCAAATTTAAATACTTTTTAAATGCACTCAAGTTATTTCGAAAGCTTCATAAAGCGTATAATAACCGGTCGAAATTTTTCGTATGGACAAGTATTGTATAGTTGAAGTAAAACTGAGCTCATAAACCACTGAATGTGGAATTAAAAGTTAGGATCGCACTGTATAAATTAATTTCCTGTTCTGAATACATCTAGATGCTTTTCAGTGTAGCGTTTATAAAAAAACAAAGACATTTTTATTCGATCAGAGACTTGACGGCGTTTGTTTCAGCCTGCTAAAGCTCTAGGTTAGGAGTGACCTAAGTATGGACGAATTTTGCTAGACCGCAAGAATTAAGAATAGATAATTTATTTATTTTCTAGCAGTCTCTCTCGTATAAAGACTATCGCTAAAATATTTACATTAAGATCGTTAAAAGGAAAATATTATACGGAAGAAAATCAAAATTTAAATTTAAATCATATTACATGTAAACTACCAAAATTAATTAATTTAATACTTTTTATTGAAAAAGAAGATGTTACTCGAAACCAAAAAAACTTATTATGCTGTGAATTAAGATGTTGTAAATTATATAATTTATTATTTTAATTTAAATGTTGTAAATTATGTAATTTATTTTTTTTTGAATTGGTTTTCCGTATTGCCATTATTTTTATGATGTTTGTAATTTTGGGCAATAACAGAACTATTTGTAGGATTTGTAATTTTAATTTTAAAATTTTCCAATTTTTCGATTATATGTGGGGTTCATATAAAATTCTCCGAGAATCTTAATTTATTTTATATGTTTAAAACACCCGATCATTTAAAAAACTTAAAACTGAGCTTCTACAATCAATTATTCAAAATTCTTTGTTAGAAATTAAAAAAGTTCGAAAACTTTTTAAATTCATATAACATATTATAAATTTCATCTTTCATTAAATAAATAAATACTGAGTCAACTATTTGGCTCCAACGGTTCCGATCCGGAGCATGGCCATCATACTGTCTAAGACAATCTGAAGAGGCCAAGTCGTTCTCTACATCGTCGCCTGCAACGACCTCTGCGACTACCATATGGTGGCTCTCTTTTCAAAGATCATTCCACAATTCGTTCCAGATCAGCACGCAGAACGTGACCGAGCCAACGTACTCGCTGCAATATTATTTCATGTACAATATCGGGGATCATCAGATCTATGATCTCGATCTTGTACCATCTATTTTGCGTTTTGGGCTGTAAATCACAGGCGCATGATCCTTCTCTCAAATTTAAGGAGCCATCTCTCCTACTTATCCGTCAGCGCCCAACTTTCACATCCAAACATAACAACGGGCCTGATCAACCCTTTGTAAAGCTTCAGCTTCGCGGCACTTGATATAGGTGTTTAGATTTTACCAGTGGCCTTGGAGAATACAAAGCACCATTGCCAGCTGCCAAAGAAATAAATATACATTTGTTAATAAAAATACTTATAAATTCTTACAAAGTTTATAATTTAAAATTCTTTAATATTAATCCAGAAATCTTAAAAACAGTAAAATTTTAAATTTATAAAATATTAGTTTTTTAAATTTATCTAAATTTAAACTTTTGTTCTAAACAATGTTAGTTTATTGTGAATTTTACCATATTTCATAATTTGATAATTTGAAGAATTCAAAAGTTTAATTTAATTCAATTAAATACCATACTGACATAAATAAAGCTTTAAGTTTTATTTGAATATGTTAAAATTGTTAAATTTTAAATTCTTAAGTATATAATGTAATCTGTAAATGTTAAATTTAAAACCAAATACTAAACTTAAGCGTAAGCGAAATTTGAACAATTCCAAAATTATTCAAATTTATACATAAATGGAATTCTAACAAAATAAAAATTATTTAGTAAAATTTTTATTACTCTTAAGATTTATTCAAAATTGCAAAAAATTTAAAACCTACTCATCTTTTTATTTAAATTTTGAGGAAAATAAAATTGTATTGGATTTTCTCAGATATCTTAAAATTGTGAAATTTCGCTAAATATCAATTTTGCAAGACAAATTGTATATTCTTGGCTACTAAATTCCTAAAACCTCCTAAATATTTAAAAACTCCCTTTATTCTAGAATTGTTATTATAAATATTCGAGAAATGTTTTTTTTAAAACTATTTTAAATTTAAAATTTCTGATACTATTTCCATTTAGTGAATTCTTAAAACAAATTTACAAAAACTGTAAATTCTAAATATTTTAAAAGTCTAAAGAAATTTTAAAAATTATATTTTTCCAACTGACATAATAAACCTTTTTGGACTGTTATATGTTTTGAACCTTCTGAAAATGTTAAAATTATTAAAAATTCGTTAAAATACTGCATATATTTATCTGATAAGATATCTAAGAAATCTGTAAATTCATGAAAATCCAAAAAATCCGTTAATTTCAATGGGCATGTTTTAGAGTAAAATTAAATTCATGTTTTTTAAATTTTTTAATTGTTGCTGAATTTATTAAATAGTAGAATTATAAATCAATTAAATATATAGTCTTTAATTATTATTGGTGAAGGTTGTCTTAATAAGACATCCAAGTAGCATAAGTGCTCATCAAATTCAGCCGCTAGAACCGCTTGACAACTAATTTAAATTAAATATTTTTTTCCGTTTCTTATTCATAATTACTCCGATTTGTTTATGTTAAACCAGCGGGTTTAGTTGTGACTATTCATGTGAATAGTTGTAACTATTCATATCCATAGACTAACCCTATATGATGAAATTATATATTGATCCATGGTGTGCAACGGACAATCGATTTATGCTGATTGCTTGCTTCCAGCCAGTTATCATTCATGTTGTCTAAGAAGTAGAAAAAGAGCACATCAGACAGGAAATAAAGTATTCAAATTTTTAAATATCGACAAGGATTGAATAATGTTTGAGGTCGTTTTACTTGTCAGGGTTGATTCGAGGAAGATTTCACTTGCTATAGCTCTGATATTTAATATAGATTCACATTTAGATATACTTAGCCGCTGTAAAATACTTAAATCTTATTTCACATGATGCTGTACTATATAAACTCACTGTTTAACAGCACCTTAGTATGAATACTAATCACCATATTAAATGATCAAATCAGCTTATATACAACTTTATTTTTGCACTATAAATTTAATATATTTGTAACGTTTAAATAATGGATCCATATACATTCAGAATTTATCACTTCCTGAATGCGAAGTTGAATATCCAGTAAGAGATATACCAATTGACGCTTCAGATGCCAAAGATTTATTATTACGTGCCCTGATTGCGGAAAACTTTGCCAACAATAATAAACCATGTAAGTCTCATATTGTTGAAAACCCATTAGACGAGTTTAATGTGTGACGGTCTAAAGCGGAAGACTTAGGAGAAGCCTTATCAATAATTGGAATTTCACCTCCAATTGAAGTAATAGTTCCTAGTACAATGCAAACATTATAAGGATCGATTTGAAAGATTAATTGTAGTCTTGGATAAGATGCAAATATATATCTAATCTTTTATCCAATTTGAGGCGAACTTTTAATTGGATTGTACAATTGTATAAAGATGCTAAGGAAATGATATTAACATCAGGGGCTGTAGCCACTGTCATATCCGCTGTTGGAACCTCTAGTTCATCTCAATCCCCCGAATGTAACAGTAAATCGGACGCAACCAACCTCAATACCACCAGTAAATGTTAGTATTGCGGGTCCAAATGCTGAAACAAAAGCCCAAATGCCAAATCCTAACTTCTCAAATATTCACCTTGCAACTGTAAATTCCAACGGTGCCGCGCGTAACCATATTCCACTAAATGAAACAAAGCTGCAACAAAATAATGTCAAAGATTTCTTTGCTAACATTAGAGTACAGCCTAATAATTTCAGAGATAAACCCCGTCAGCTTCAGAATTTTTCATTTATTGAACCTCGATTTCACAGCAATTTTGCTAAATCTGTCAGAAATGTAGATCAAACATAACACATAACCAGAATACTTCTTTTAATAGTGGGGCAAACCAAAATCAAATCGAATTGCCACGGACTGATCCTCACTTTAACTTGGATTGTGGTTATAAATTGAAACAAAATTGGAATTTGTCTTTCGACGGAACTGAATCCAGTAACATCGATTTCTGACTGAAAACTACCCATTACAAAATCGTGTAATGGCTCCAAAAGGGACTAATAATTTTAGATTTATAATTAAAGCTCGTATTACCGCCACTATTGAGCGGTTTACGCGCTCAGAGGCATTGGGATATCCCGCAGCTCAAGGTCATGCTTCGGTTCAATCCGAATATAAAACCGTTTTTCGAGAATATTATGATTTGGGTAGTTCTCGGGCGTAACTTTTACTTTGACATTAAGTCAACGTATTCTTCGTCAAGGAAATGTGTTGATTTAAGTTCTATGATTATTCCAAAAGCGGTAGGCAGTTTTGTAATTCTTCCAGAGTTTCACAAAAAAGCTCTCGACAAGGCGTCCGGTACCACATTCAATGACCCTCGTTGATGTTGTATTACAAAACCGTAGGATTGTAGTTTAAGGCTCCACCTAGCCAACCGACCGCTTAAGTCTTTTTGAGACATAAGCCATTTCAGACTAGCGTGGTCTGTAATTATTGTATAGTGGAATCCTTCGATGTATGGTCGGAACTTTTTAACGGTAATCAGTTTGGTTAAACATTCTAGTTCCGTGACACTGTAGTTTTGTTGAGCTTTGTTCAACTTCTGGGATATACGAACGATATTGGTCTATCTGGTATAGTACACGTACTACTCCAGCAGTGCTTGCGTCGCATCTCCTGTACCATCCTGCCATTTAAATCTTCTGGTTTGTTTAACGCTGGTAGGAGCCGGAAAACTGCAGATAGCTTCTACCTTGCTAGGATCGGTTCGTATCCCATCCCCGCCAACCAGGTATCCAAGGTACTTGATTTCCCTCATCACAAACTTGCTTTTGCTAAGATTTGTTGACAACCCCGCCTTCGATAATAATTCGGCAATTCAAAAATTGGAAGCGTTCTTCGAGAGATGCTGAAATAACGAGCAGGTCATCCAGGTAAATAAACACCCGATCGTAGTACTTATGCGTTTGATAACCATGTCCATTAGACGACACATAGTGCCGCGTTACATAAACCAAACGGCATCACGGTGAACTGGAAAAGTGGTCTACCAGGCACCGTGAACGCCGTTTTATCCCTTGAAGATGTGGAAATTGGCACCTGCCAAAAGGCATCCTTGAGATCAATAGCGGATATGTATTTTTAGTTTCGTGTAATTTACTCAACAGTCTGTAACAATGTACTCAACAATCTGTAAGCGGTAACGGATATGCGTTTTTTTCGGTAACTTGATTAAGCTTACGAGAATCTAAGCAAAGCCTCGCTTTTTCACTAGCTCTCTTCATTAGCACGACTGGAGAACACCACCCACTCTTGCTCTCTTCCACGACTCCTAGTTCAATCATCCGATCGAATTCAGCATACATACATAAGGTCTTGTATCGCAGCGGAAACGTTATAAAATCTTTGTTTTATGGGCTGGGTGGTTCCGACATCTATCACATGTTCCAAGACCGATGTTCTGCCTAGGCCTTTGGTCTGAAACGACGGAAAGATTTGTTTAACTACCGGGTTGTTGGACAACCCACTGATAACTTTAGGGGCTAAATTAAATAGTGACCAAAAATCGATTCCCAGGTAAACCCTGTAACGTTGGACCAACAAACAACCTTATGGTATTCGTCTTGTTGTTATACATGAGAGGAGCGTCTACAAAACCGAATATTTTTTTGGTCGTACCATCAGTGGTTTTGATAACCGAGTTAATTTTTTTCAGGGTTGGATAATGGAGGCGTGGATAATTGTTTAACCTATAATTATGGTAGAGTTACAAATTTTAAGAAACATTTTCATTTCTTCTAATATAGTTTTGCTATAGTTTGTTATAGTTATCCTAAATTCTTGGAATTCTTGGATGTAGTTGCCGTTATCAATGACTACAGATATACAGTTTATTTTGGTGACATAGTCTGGTAGGTTGACATATAGGGATTTCAGTTATTGTATTTGAGAATTTGCAAGATTCGGTGTCCAAGAGAGAAATAAGTGGCACTTGGAGGGACCACTTATTTGGAGACCAAATCTTGCTACTTATATACGTATACAACCATTCTCCATATTTAACATACCAACCATTTACAAATTTTACAAGAAAATATTTTATTGTGTAAATCCTTTCTCCAATCAGTCATAAATAACTTAAAACTTATTTATGGTCATAAATTATGTCTTTTACATACCATATCCAATCGAAAAACGCAAATATAAGCTTAACAATTCCCTTTAACTTTTTTTATGTGTTCTCATGTATTTTTTGACTTTAATGTTTTATGCACACAATTAAAAAAACACAGCAAAATAATAGTTTTTTTTGTTATAGATTTATGTTTACTTTTTTCGAAATTGATTTATGGTAGGTATATATACATATAGCTCCTATAGCTTTATATATATGATGTGTAACAGTTTTATGAAAATCAGAAATGATTAAAATTCATTGAACTAGAAACTCTATATATATTATATAGTTTATTATATCATGGACGCGTGTGTGTGATAAATATGTATAAAAATAAGCCATACGATTTACATTATGCACACGTTTTAACGTAAAAATCGCATTTTTAATAATATTGGTATTGGGCAAAAAAAAAACAAACATCGTCACCTCCATTAAAGGTGACCAACCATAAGTTATTAGCTCCTATATATGTTTTATATGAGGTAATACTATTGTTAATAAGCAAAATTTTAAAATTTCCGTTGCAATCCTTTTTGAGGTTTGTTATAATTTTGTATATACTCAGTGCATACAAATAATATTTATGCTCTCCAATTTTAATAACTTAAAATCATTCATAAACAATATGCACAATTTTTTAATCGAACTAATCTACTTCACAACTTTCCCAATGTAAAAATGAAAATAAAAACGGGAAAAAAATGTTGAAGTTCTCGGAAAATAAAAGAATTTTTTTTACGGTTTCAAAACTGAAAATACAGTATAATAAATTTCTATACATGATATACGAATATGTTTAACCTCGACATACACATATTTATATATAAGTATATATATGAAATTTATTATTTCAAACAACAATTACATAAAAATTTTATGGAGAAGAAAAAATACATATTTTTGTTTTAGACTTAAAGCTCCATATACATACATACATAGATATTTATATATACGAACACAACACAATAAGATATGATTTTACGTTTTAATAAATTTCATACATTTTCATGCTTCTTTCTTTACATTACGTAAGTTCAAAGTGATATTTTTTTTCAGTTCATTTTTTATCACTAAAAACCACACATAATAATAAACTTGAATGTGAAAATTTATCCTTTAGTAAATTTTTTCCAGTTTTTCTTCAGTTGTTTTCTTTGTTTTCTATATTTTTGTCTTCAGAACTCTTGTGTAAGGGTTTGAAGACTATATATGTACATATATGTAATTCAAAATTTGGGTTACATTTAAATACAACTAACCAATATATGTAAGTACGTACAAGTATAAAATACGTTATACATGTACATTGTTAAATATTTGCCTTTGAAAATGTGTTCCGCACTCATATGAATCCGTTGTTTCATTTTTCGTGTACATTACACTAATATTATTGTTTCCACATATTATCTATGTGCGCAGGGTTATTTACTATATATGTACATATGTACATACATACGTATATGTGTTTCCGTTTATAAATTGCACTTGGTTGGCGTTATTATTTCAGGTTCATTACACTAAAAGATAAAAATTCGTATGTTGTTAGGCGATTGGAGGTTGTATAATAAATAGAGCTGAGCAAAACATAAATTGTGTGCGGTTATGATGTTAGAATTACATAATTAGTATGTTGTAAGCTCTGATATTAAGTTATTGATCATAGTCAGTGGATAAAACATGTGGAACTCACCAACATGTACATACCTATATCGATCCGGTTTTTCATTAATTGAATTTTGTAAGGCCTACGTTGCCTCTTATTACAAACTAATAATTTTGTAAATGGTCCTAACGTTATATACTTGAATATATTGTCGTTACATTTTCAGCTTAGAACAAACTTTACACGGGAATGTATTTCAGAAAACCACATATGATTTGGAAGTACCACACCATGACTCATATTACGGTTTAACCATCTCACAATGTACACGGAATATAATGTGAAGATTGTTCATTTAAACACCCTAACAAATCTTTCGAATCCAAAACATTTTTGACTGGGAATCTTTTTAGATATATGACTGAAATTCCTTAATAATAGTGAAATGAATATGATTTGTTCGAAAGGCACGCTGCGTTTTATACGTGTCTAAACGATTAATATTTTATGAATTATAATATTAGTAAAGGTTCTCTCAGAAATCTCTTTGTTCTGTAAGGATGACGATCAGGGATGGGCGAGGTAGATTACACCATGTAATCTACGCGGTTGTCGACACGTAAAATATAAGTGTTTTTTGTCAACGTCGACAATTAAAATGAATACAACTTACGATATTTTAGCGATTTGAAATTGAATGTGCCAGTTCGTGGGAGTATTTTGTAAAAGCGTTCATCTAGAGATGATTGTTCCATAGTCATCGTGTTTTTATTTATTCAGTATTGTTTTCCATTTCATCATGGAAAGACTGAGCCCAACATAGCGTCTACAAATTGTTCAGCTTTATTACGGAAATCAGCGTTTTGTGAGGAATGTGTTTCGTGCGCTTAGACCAAGTTACGGTTAACATAATGGGCCTGTCGAGACCACTATTAGGAATACCACCGAAAAGATTGAATCCCAGTTTACAGTTTTGGATGATCGCCGACTAAATAGACGGTTTGGTGTGGTTTATGGGCCTGTGAAATCATTCGTCCATATTTCTACAAAAAAGAAGATGGCGGGGACGTACCAGTGAATAGTGCTTGTAATTGCGCCATGATAATGGAATATTTGCTACCTGAAATTGAAGACCAACCTCGACGACATCTGGTTCCAAGATGAAAATGTAAGAGCCATCTCTAGTGTATGACCGTAATGAATTGTCCATTCCTGTTCCAAATTTCAAGTTCAAGCCCCGGTTTGGCATTAAATAATTTTTTATTTAATTTATTTAATTTCTCCCTTCAATTGGCAAATATAAAGGATGAGTATAGCGCCAAATCAATATATGGAAATGGTGAGGTGGTAAAGTAAGCGGTGTCATAGAATTTGAAATCGTGGATGTTGTGTAGTGTTCGAACCTCGATTAAGGGTAAATAAATTTAGCGGGGCATCCACATATTTCTCATTAAATTAAATAAAAATTGCTTTTTGATTTAAAAATGACCAATTTGCAATTAAATTAAAAATATATATTAAGGCTTGAACTAGTCATGATTAAAATCCGATCACACAGCTTCTTTTACCACCGAGCCACCGCCATACATATAATTAGTGATATTCCTATCGTTTATAGCTGACATTTGAATAACAAAATTGAAAATTTTAGCAACGGCAATGGAATCTGCTTATTTGACCCATCTTTTATACTTGCTTCTTTTACATGAAGAATTGAAGTTTTGAACAGATACTGAGTTTAGTTTGAGTAATTTTATTTCACCATCACCAATTGTTTGACAGAAGAAATTAAATCAAAAAAATCTTTGGCTCGATCGAGAATCGAACTTAGAACCATAAATCCAAAGTCACTGACTTTGCTTACTGGACCACCGCTGCATATATATATATATATATATATATATTTCATGATATACAAATCTTTTATATCGGTAATTTGAATTGAAAATATTTAAAATTTTAGCAAAGGCAATGGACTTTACGTTTATTTCACCATCGTTAGATACCCTTCTTGTATACATGCCACTACTTGAAAAACATGAAAATGTTTAACTAAGCTGTGTGTTGAACCAAAAATATCCCAACATTAATCTCGTTTGAAACTTAACTTAACAGAATAGTGCCAGGTGCAACATTTAATGCGATGACGTTCCAAGCAGTGTATTTCGAAGAAGTTAAAAATCTGACAAGCTATTCCCCATTATGTTCTTAATAATTATAAAACATGATGCGATTTTCTAGGCGGGCCACAATATTGAACACAGACCATATAAGTTTTAAGTTTAAGTTTCAGTCAGTACATGAATAACAAATACTAAATAAAACATTTATTTAATCTCTTACAAATTAATTCAATTCAGATTCTGTTAAATTTTCATTTTTCTCTATTCAAATGCTGAATTTTTCAAGTATAAAATAGGGATGTATAGCTCCAATGAAAACGTACGGCAATGGTCAAATAAGCAGAGTACAGAAATAATAATAATAAACAATTTTTTAAAGGCCATTATTCTGGCCCCTTGCAGAGTCAACAATTTGTCTCCAACGGTTTCAATCCTGAGCATGGTCTTCATACTGTCTAAGACAATCTGAAGAGGCCAAGTCGTTCTCTACATCGTGGCCTGCAACGACCTCTGCGCCAACCATATGGTGGCTCTCCTTTCATAGATCGCGGCACAATTCGTTCCGGATCAGCACGCAGAACGTGACCGAGCCAGCGTACTCGCTGAGATCTTACTTCATGTACAATATCGGGGATCTTCATCAGATCTCTGATCTGGATATTGTACAGAGCTCGGTATGTACCATCTATTTTGCGTTTTGCGCCGTAAATCACACGCATGACTCTTCTCTCAAATGTAAGGAGCCATCTCTCGTATTCATCCTTCAGCATCCAACTTTCACATCCAAACATAACAACGGGCCTGATCAACGCTTTATAAAGCTTCAACTTCACGGCACTTGATAAGTGTTTAGATTTTAGCAGTGGCCTTAGAGGATACAAAGAACGACTGCCAGCTGCCAGCCGAACTTTAATATCATCACCCACACTGTTATTGTGAGTGATAAGAGAACCCAAATATTTGAACCTCCTCACTCGCTCAAACGTGTGGTGGCCACTATACTAAAGTCTGGTATGCCATTGTCTTTAAACCAGAGATAAGGTATTTTGTTTTGGACTCCTTGATCTGAAGTCCAACTGAAGCTGAAAACTCTACAAGCGGATCAAGTATTTCTTTCACTCCGTTGCTAGTCCAATCACGCATATGTCATCTGCATATGCAAGCACCGGATTGGACTAGCGATATAAGATGTTGCGCTGAGGTGTTTCAGTTTTACGAAAGATGTACTCCAACATGAGATTAAAGAGTATCGGGGCCAGAGCATCTGAGAGTCCAGAAATACTTTTGGTTATAAAAAAATCGATCGAGTCAGGTATTTTTCCTGGATCACTTGGTTTTCCAGTTGAAAGGAATTCATATCCATTTTCTTTAATGGCAATCAGTAATTCTTTTTCTATAGTTGTAGTTAATCTAGAACCCCAGTGAGTATTCTTCGCATTGACGGTATCACCTATTATGAACCTTTTTTCCAGACGCTTCAAGAATTCTGAGTATTGTTTGTTTTAATAGAATTTCTTGGAGGACAGTACAATCCTGCCACAATAATAGGAAAGTTGTTGGTTTTTATATACATGAACAATGGTTGGTTATCTGAACGATTTGGCGTTTCAATAACTCGATAGCACTTATAGCCTTCCTGAACTCAAATTCTTACCCCGGATTATTTGTAATGAAAGTTATAACCTATTTTTCCGATTTTAAGAAGGATTTTTCCGAAGGCTCCACTCTATATAACGCTATATATATCGTTGTTTTGATAAGTAGATTCATGGTATTTGAGCTCGATTAGTTTTAATTTATAAAACTATCACCATGAGGTTATCTACGGGTTGTCGACTCGTCAATGTAGAAAATAATAGATCATGTCCGCACAATATGCCCCTATATCCATTAATCCCTGTGAATTAAAGTATAATGATGGACAAATGAGTATTTTTCAATAGGTCAATCGTTGTACTGAAGTTGGCCTATAAATTAACGTTGTCATTGTCACTATATGTAATCTGTCAGGAATTAAAGTAGTTTCAATTTTATATTCTCATTAGCTCCGTCATATAATATATTCGATAAAATATCATGATTTTTTGTCCTTTGTAAATTCTCTATCATACGTAAAAAAAATGTATGTAATATTTGTAAATTTGCTAATGTTATATTAAATCATTTAAAAATAATAATTTAATACTTCATTTCCTACTTTTGAGTTTTAGTAAGAAAGCATTTTGTAAAGTCTTTATTCGGTCTAGCTTCACATATACATACTAACTACCGGGTGCTTATTTTAACTTGACATATCAAAATATATCGAGAAATATGTACGGGTCTTACGAAACAAATTATTAAGGGCAAAATTGACGTATAGAATTGGTGATTCACGATGGCGCTAAATTCATTGGAAATAATAAAGATACAGTCGGTTAAAAAAGAGTTAACATTTTTTTAAAATGAAACTCTCTTTTTTTATGGCTGAATTTGTCTTCGTTAAAATTAGATTTTACTTACCAAATCTTTTCATAGGACTCACTTGTCAGAAGTTATAAGTATTTGAAGTTTATACTTCATTCCATATACCGGTAAAATAGCAATAATAACATAATACTAGTTGACTAAAATAGTTGTAAAAAAACAAAATCAACTCTTTTTTAACCGACTAATAATTTTTTCCGTATGACGCGTATTTTTTGAGATATTTTGATATGTCAAGTTGAAATAAACACCCGGTATTTCATGAGTCCAATTTCACTGAAGGAGGGAGGTATATATGGTGAATTTCATAATGATATTTAATCATTTTCACAATCAAGAGCCAAAAAATAAAAATTAATAAACTGATTACATTATATTTCTGTAATTATTCTCTTGTGACAACTAATATCACACAATAAACGAATAAGAAGATAATTAAAATTCTGACAAATTAAAATATAAAATAAGAATAATAATAAAACAATAAAAGTTAATATAAGTTTTTTTGTGTGTTTATTATTTTTATGTGTTTCTAATTAAATATAAGATAACAACAACAAAACTTAATAAAAAATACGAAATTTATTACATGATGGTACAATTCTCAATGGAGGATATTATTGTGTGTGCTGCTTTCTATCTATTGTTATTCAATTTCAAGTATTTTTATTTTATTTTATTATTTCGATTGGAACCAAGTGATTAGAAAACTTGACAAAAAATGTTAGGTAATTCAATTTCACCAATTATCAAATTCATTAAATGTTTGTTATATATATTTTTTATGAATATACAAATAATACAAACAATCAACTAACGAGGGAAAATGGAAAAATTATAGCAAAAATTAAATTAATAATAATACGAAGAAAGTATCGGGACAAAACAAGTAGCAAAGAATAGCAAAAAAAAAATAACAAATAGAGGATCGTTTTAAAAATTATCTATAGACGTGGTGGAAAATGAAAAATGTCTACTGAGGGGCGCACAATAATATGTTTTTATAAAAAAGGTAAGAATACAACAAAAAATACTTTAGACGGAATAAATTAAAAAGTGGGTTTCTACAGGTCTAGGTTGAATCTTTTGAATCTTCCATTCTACTTTTCCACTACATATATATATATATATATATATATATATATATATATATATATATATATATATATATATATATATATATATATATATATATATATATATATATATATATATATATATATATATATATATATATATATATATATATATATATATATATATATACATATAAAGAGTATGAGCTTTCATGTTTTTTTTTCATTGCTTAGGGATAAAATTTTTATAAACATTTCTATTTAACTTTGCTAATGAATACAGCAAAAAAAAATCGTGTCGTTAAACTTTTTGATATTTTACCAGAATGGGTAACAAAATGAATATCTTAAAATATTCATAGAAAAAACTCATTTAGCAGTCTCGTTATTATTATAAAATTTTAATTAGAATATTTATTTCACAACATGACTTTAGTTTATTTTTCATATACATAGGTACTCGTATGTAGGTATACAAATCAAAATGGATTTCTGCGCATATATACACGTATTATACATATCATTATTCAAAATGGATTAACATTTTAACATTTTCACGAAATTAATTGCAAGAATATTTTAATTAGGTATAGTAACAATTTTTTAAATGTTACAGAATGCACCCGCATTTTATTTGGGCGAGCGAACGTAATAATACCTCTATATAACGCCAAATAATAACAAATATCATGAATTATGTAAATGACAAAATAATGATATTTTTATGTTAATGCGTTTGTATAAATCTAACCCTGATAAACGAATAAATTCTCATTTATAGTACAAAAAAAAATGTATTTTAATTTTTTTTTTTTTTTATCAAATTGCATAAAATAGTCACAAACTATAGTTAAACAATATATAGGGTAGTAATGTTATTAAAACGAATAAAATAATAATTAAATAATAATGGTTTTGGTTTTGCTAGAATTTAGTTGTGTCCACACGTATATAGACGCAAACAGAACTAATTAAAATCGTTTTCGTTTAAAATCGAATTAAACACATACTAGGTATATTACATCAATGTACTTTATATTCTTGGACAATTCACATATGTTCATAAAGCATAATACGATTTGCAAATTTGACAAATTCGGTGCCACAGTATCAAACTTTTAGCTATACAGATCCCATTACGTAAATTTACGATTTTTGTTTGATCCTCACATCGAACCACAATTTTACACAGTACACAGTTTTTGTATCCGGATTAATTTTTGAAAAATTAGTATTTGAATTCGGCATAAGAAACGTGTCTGATTATCGTGCTCAATCATTTAGAAAATCAAGTCACTATAAGGATTAGAAAAAAAAACAATAATACGAGTACACACAAGATTTTGGTTTGAAAGATTGTTTGTTTGGTTTTGAATGAGTTATGGATTGCATTGACCGCATTCAAGTCTGCCATTTGATACGTCGAGTATTTCAAAGCAACGTTTCTTCAAAACCACATGTTCCATTTGATATTCCAGTCAACTAAAATAATAATAATTAATCAGCTTATAGTTTTACTAATTCGAATTATTTTTATAATTTCTTCAGCTAATTCATCGATCCCAGTCAATATTCATTTTTTACTTCGCTACAGAACTATTTAATTTTAAATCATTTTTCCCGATCTAAACAAATTTTTATAAATTTTTTGTGCTTTTGCCAAAAATTCTCAACAATTAATTTCCTAAACTACGAAGTTATGTAGAATTTACTATAATATTTCTTCATACAGACGAACAGTCTGTAGTCATGTAGTCTAAATTTACTCTTCTTATACTGTACATATACTGTGAATTTTTGAATGTTTGACTTCGAATAATTTCTCCACATTGTGTATGAGTTACATATCTTACTGCTAAACTATAGAATCAGTATTACACCCCTATTCCGTTAGTAGTGTCACTTGTCACTTGTACCGACAGTCAAATTTTGGTATTCCCTAAGGCAATTGAAGTGACAACTGTCGTTTCAAGTGACAAACATCGTATTCTAGTAGTCGCTATAAAAGTTTCGTGTCACCTGAACTGACAGTTCTGGACAGGTAAAATTTTTAAGCGATTGGAGCAAAAATGCAGAAAATCGGAAGCAAAACATTTAATTTTATTTTTTTTGATGTATTTTATATTTAGTGAATCAAAATATAATTAATTTAAAATGTTTTTATATTTTTATTTTTTATCTACTAATTTTGCGTTGATGGAAAAATATTGAAATATTTAGCTAACCTACAACATTTTTATACGTATTTAATTCTTAAAACTTTCACGAAATTACAGAAATTACAATTACTTATTATTTCTCAATAGTTTTTAATAACCATTAACACACCACATAAATATCATGACAAATGCAAAACTGACAATTCATGTGTATTTCAAACGTCAATATTCCGTCAAAAATCAGGAAATTATTGGTGCTGCCAGATAATTCTATTTGTCGTGTCACGTCACTGCGGGCGATTAAGAGAATACCAATTTATATTTGAAGTGACGTGACAGTAGTCGTGTCGATTGAAGCGTCGCGACTATCAGAATAGGGCTGTTAATTAACGTATGCCCATAATCTCAATTTTTCTTAATTTTAGAACTATTATGCTCGAGTTGCACATCCATACTCACTATTTTCTCTTTCTACGACCAACCAAAATAACATAAATATTGGGATATAGGTGTTCGAACATCTAGCAACCATGCAATTGTTATATGAAAAACTAAATGATTTGCGTTTCAATTTTTATCTTTCCCGGGAATACTCGTATTATACAAATTTTGGCATTCTCACGAATAAATTATCATGACATTTGTACGAAATGTCAAATTAAATTGCACTTTAAAGGTTATGTTTTTCATTTTTTTTCCGAGTATTGAGGCGGAACCTACTAATTTTATGACAGTATTCACCGAATTTTATTTGACATTTGAAGAAACTATCATGAGAGTAAATTGCCCAGTTATGATAATTTTTTAACAAATACATATTTATCAAATTTCATGAGAGAAAATATCGGCAACTTTGGATAGTGTAGACCTCGGGTTTAGTATTAATTGTTCTGGCCTACTAGTTTTTTAATGCGGGTATAATAAATATTTGCCAATCGTTACACGATTTTTACTGTACAATCCGCAAACACAAATAAAAAATATTATGCAAATTTACTGTCTTTACATGTTGAACTGAAACATGGCCGAATGTTGCATTTTCTGTCAAAGAGCTTTAGTTTATTATTAAAGAAAAATGAATCATACTCCGCCTTCAACTTTCTTCATTTCAAAAGTTCGGACATCCAAGAGCTCTCATTTTGTCTCTATATACTATTTTAAAGATGGCTCTATTTTTGTATTTTTTCGCCTTCTAATAAATTATGTCATTCCTTTAATATGTCAAATAATTTAACAACTTCATTCAGGCCACAAATTAATTTTATTAAGTACATTTATTTCAGTTAAATCGTAGTTTAATTTATTCGCAATCAAATTTTAGATGTACATATACAAATTACATTGAAAGAAAACTGAGTCAACCAACCTACAGTTTTCATGTTGGACCTTTCGAAAAGATTTCAGTCGGTCATCATTTTGGTTCATTATGTAATGACAATAATTATTTTTATAAGTAGGTTGTGTAAAATATCTAAAATACATAAAACGTTTTTAATTTTAGGCAGCAACAAAGCCACTTTGTCTCCCGTTGCCATTAGATATCATCAAAAAAGTTAATTGTTAACAAGAAAAACCAAAATCATTGATTTACAAAATTATCGAAAAATACTCATTTTGCGATTTAATATTCGAGTGTAACAGCCTACTTTCTATTAGGTAGGTGTAGCAAAATATATATATACATAATATCCACTGACAACTTTTGCTATTGCTGTCTCAACAACTTGATTTGAGATACATAATGTATCTAAAAACATAACTTTGCATACTCTTTGTGACATTATTTCATTTTCTGTTGAATAATTTAAATGATAAATTCTAGAGGAATTTCTTAAACTCGGTCTTGATGAAATTTTTGTAATTTTTTTATCAACGATTTGGACACATCTGGCTATATAATCCCACTTCTGTTCTTTCGAAGAGAGATTATAAAAGTATTCAAAAACTTCTTGTCTCACACTTAAGGGAATTATTTCCTGACACTTATTTCGGCACTTTAGTGAACATCCTTTTTTCAAAGATTTGCCTGGAATCTCCACTCCGACATAATTCATGTAGCTCTGTCCCAAATTTCGTCTTTTTTCCATTTGTTTCGTCCCCAATCTTCCACATTTTTCTTTCTTTTACGGGTTTTTACATTTTCTTCATCCTCCTCGTCATAAGAAAAATTTTCTTCATGGAATTCGTCTCGATAAGCCACGTTATCATGATCAGATGAGTTTCTTTGATATGAATCTAAAACAAAATCATTATTAAGTACATTAATAAATTAATTAACGATTTATCTAGTATATTATAAATCATTTATATATAGAATTAAATTACCTTCTTTATCACTTGACATTTCAGCAAATTATACTTTTTCCATACAAAACAATTTTTATTGTTACAAGCAATGCGATATAGATTAAAAAATTTATTTTAAAAACAATTCAAGTAGTACTTGAAGTATATTTATGAAAAAAAAAAAGTACACCAAAGTTTACTTACCATATCGCAACTTAAATGGTGTATAAATTAAAAAATCACAAGTAGTTTTAGTTTATTTATAATTTTTTTAATTTTTTTTAATTCATTGTAAGTCAATTTGAAGTTTTTTTGATTGAAACATTTAAAAAATATTGACTTGTAGTATTTTCATAAAGGCTTATAACTTCTAAAAGAAGAATCGAATCAGGTAGCGATATATTTTTCAACAACAGAGGTTTGTCGGGACTTATCAAAAATGCAATAGTTCAAAAATGCACTAAGTGGTAGTTATCATTATTTTGTTTGGACAGTGCGATATATACATATATATATATATATATATATATATATATATATATATATATATATATATATATATATATATATATATATATATATATATATATATATATATATATATATATATATATATATATATATATATATATATATATATATATATATATATATATATATATATATATATATATATATATATATATATTTTTTTTTTTTTTTTTTTTTTATGACGTATTGAATTTAAATGTCATCGGCAAATTAATATCAAATTTCGATGGAAGTAGATATTCATAGTATACAAATAATAATTGCAATAGGGCTAATGATTTGAGATGTATGTGAACGTATTTGTAGAATTTCTACCCATAAAAAACCGGTGCGATAGATAATATTACATTTAAAATTCACTGGAGTAAAGAACACATTGTGAAATTTGGTTATTTTTCCAATTGGAATTATGTTTATTTAAAAATTATAATTTGAAGTATTTTATAAATTTTGTGCCGCAATACAATATTAATAAACTAATTCGTTTTCGGATGAGTATGTATTCTACTTTTTCGATCTTAGACAATTTTTATTTTTATTTAATTAAGAAACAAACCAATTTTTGAAAAGACTTTTTTCGGGATGAGTTTTTGGGTTAACATCTGACTTTTCTTCTTGTTTTGTATCATTTTCTGTTTTCTCGTATTTATATTTTTTTGTTAGGTCATTGGATTTTCCGTTTACTGGGCGCACAACACATTTTTAACTTGGATATTTCATATCGAAATATGTAAAAATGTACAAAAAAGTAGAAATTTTGAATGAAGTGGGTTTTACTGTAATAATTTTTAATATAATTGGCCTTGGCCCAATTGAACCGATATTTTTTATCTTCTAAAGGAATATTTTCTAGTACTCATGGAAATCAATTTGGTAAAATTCCAAATATATATGTTGCTCAACTTAATTTAGGTGGATGTATGAAGATTCAATTACTACGATGTGGAAGTTTTTACTTAAAATTGATAAAATATATTGAAATTCGATGAAACTGAGGATTTTTAATACTGCAATTTACAATCGCTTCCTACATTTCGATGTAATTTTATAAATTGAAAGATAAAAAATTTCGAATGTCCCCTCAATTACTGCGTTGAATTTTAAATTTTACATTAAATTCAAAATTATAAATATTGGAATATGGTTAAAAACTATCTTTATAATGGGATAATACTAATCGTACAAATTAATTGTGCACAAAATTTTATCATCAAAAATAATATTGCGGTTCAGCAATTATGTTAAAAAAAAAATACAATTCTGTACCTAAAATTAATTAATCACGCACCAAATTCTAACAATAAAAAACAATCGTTTTGTACCACAATTTGGTTGAAAAGTAAAACACTATTAATAATAAACCTTGAATAGCTAAAAAATGTTTGACTGTTTTTGTCATCAACAAACCTACTGATTGGTTCCTATATTTTCGACATGTTTGCTGAATCCCGACATTTTGCTGGGAGAATTCTAAATGTTATTTCAACCAATTATGTAAAAAATTATTAAACATTCCGTGCCAATCGGCTCCTATACTCCCGACTCGTTTGCTGCGTTCTACTCCGATGCCTCGCTGATTTTTTTTATGTCGGGGAGTGAATTTTTTTTTTTTTTAACCAAATTGCTGAGTAAAAATATTATTTTGGTTAAGTAGTAGCGCTCTAAAATGCTGGTAGAATTTCAAAATTATTTGCAATTTTCATAATACAATAAATCAAATTGAAAGTTAAGAATTCAGAATTGTAAAACTTGGTTACAAAAGTTTAAAATTTGATAAACATAAATGTTGTTTCTAAACTGTTCAAATTGCTAAATCCTTATTGCATCGAAATCCTTAAGAACTATTCGTAAATTTCTGGGTTAAAAACTCGTAAAGGTAGCGAAATTCATGCATCATGAAATTGGATATACATATATAGTCGGTGTTTTACATGCCATCAACAAAATTTTATTGCTTACGAATCACATAGTACAAATCCATTTTGTTTGTAAATTTCATTGAAATTGCTCCCAACCGCATTTAAAAAAACGTCTATAAAATATTTATGTCAAGGTACAGATAAAGATTGTTAATTGATAGTTGGAGCGAGCAAGAACAGGGCTGGGGTTAAATTATATATAGCTTTTGATATTTTTTATCACTAATATAAGTAATTTAAAATTTAAAAAATACTAATAAGACCCTCAAATGTTCAATCTGGAAATCCATAGTTTAATAATAGCTGCTATAATATGACTTCTGTAAAGAATATAGAATTCTCTCCCAAAAAATAGGAACTTAATTTGTAATTCTTATGTAATCGTAACTCGAGCGCGAAAATTAAAAGTGCTGATTGAAAACAAATTTTCCAATTTTTTTTGGCATTTGTGGTTTTCATAATCTCAATTATCAGAAAACCGATGTTTTGAAACCAAGATCTTGAAATAGCGATTTCAAAAACCAGTATTAATGTAAGATTTATTGTTTATATTGTTTTCTTAATTTTTTAAATGGCTGAATTATCAAAACTTAAGTTTTAATTGGAACTTTAAGTAGCTCTATAGAAATTAATCACACGCGTGGACTGGTTTAGAGATGCGGGACTCCATTATTTTGGAGAGGTTCACGCTGTATGGTTTAAATGCAACAGTTTAAAAAATTATACTCAACATTTTTTTTGACTCCTGAATTTCATTCCCTTTAATACCATAATACCTTTGGGATGAAAACGGTTACTTTTATATTACATTTTTCGTTGATCGTCTGTATCGTTAAGATATAACCACACATCATCAACCGCATGATAATTTTTTTACGTTTAGCGCCCATTAATAAATATTTCATTTAGTGCCACTAGAGCGCTGATGTCTTATTTCCTCATAGTTGCTATTGCAATTTGAAGTCATTTCGGTTTTACATTATAAAATTTATAATTCTACTATACATAGTCAGTCTATGTATAGTAGAATTATAAATTTTATAATGTAAAACCGAAATGACTCCGAAAAAAAAAAATTAAAAAATTAATTATTTGAGAATTATTCCCCTACATTTACAATTTTTTATTATGCCGTCCGAAATGTGTAATAAATCTCCCCACCTCAAATGCCTTTTCCCCAGGTTATATGTATTTTTTTGAAACATCAAATTAAAAATTGCGCAAAGACCGTGGTTGCATGCTGTGTGTTTCACAATATATGTATTATTGCCGCAAACGATAATATCACCATAGATTGGTTAACTCTGGAAAAACCGGACCCAGAAATGCATCAACATCTAAACGAAGTTATTGAGAAAAATGCCTGTTCCTTTAGGCCGAGAATGGAATAGTTTATGAAAAGTGAATAAAAAAAAATTGAATTTAAGTTTAAATTCGGACTTTTAATTATTTTGATTTAGTATTTATATTTATACAAATTTTTTTCTGTTGCTCGGCCCACAACAAAATGATATAATTTATTTGCACGGATATGTCAAAAATTATGATAGCGATAGACTATTATAATTTGGGTGTATGAGGTTTTTGCATATAAATGTCAAAATTCTGTACTAAAAAATATTTATTACAGGGGTCGGACACAGTCATAATATACTTCTTGAAATTGTGAAATGTTCCATTTTATGCATCTGCACATCACAGAAAAATTATAGATTTAATAAATAAAAATAACACAAATAATTATCGAGCTTTGGACAACACTACACTACGATGGATTGCACAAAAACTGAAAATGTAAAATTTCTATAATTCAATCAACGTGATTTTTGCTTCTATATGGAAACGAACTACTTAGTACTTGGATAATCGAATTTAAATTTATTGAATTTTATGTCGTTTGTACCTGTACAATGTATAGATTTTTTCAAAAAGGACAATTTTAAAATACCATATTTTCCCATTTGATCAATTTACAAAATTGGAGATGTGCCAGAAGTACGATGCATATATTAATGAATTTAAGAGTTTTTTTATGGCGCTGGTTTCGAATTACATTATTTACTGTATTGGAAAAAAATTGGTATGTGACAACACCAATTTGCTATGTTTTTATTAGTTTTATAAATTTTAGTAATAATTTATGTTTGTATAGTTTCCGGAAACATTTTGTGATAAGAAAAACGAAAAAACTGTTCTAAATAAGGTTTAAAATTATAGTTAAAATTAAAGCAGGTTCTATCAATAAGTTAGAAACAATTATTATTTGGATTTTTAACAATCACTTAGACTATAGCATGACTATATCATATTCTTCTTCTTCACCCACAAATATAATATTAGGTATCATCAATTGAAAACTCTGTGAACCGGCACTTTTCTTATCAGATACAAATGTTTGCTGAAACTTAAATAATATTTAAATAATATTTCAAAAAACCACAAACAAAATAAATTGGTTTTATGTTTATCACATACCAATTTTATTCAATACATCTAGTAAATAATGAATTTCGAAACCAGCACCATATATACATAAAGCACTTAAATTCAATAATATGCATTGTATTTTGGCAATTGGCCAAATTGCAGTTGCAAATTGGCCAAATGGGAAAATATGGTATTTTAAAATTAAACATTTAAAGTCCAAATGGTCTGTAGTGTATTTTTGCTTCATTCGTTCTTATTACAAGTTGAAATAGTGTAATGAACTTACAACGTATCAAAATAACACAACCGTATTGTATAAAATAGAAAAATTAACTTTACGATGAATAACTTTAATTAGTTAGCCAGGTAATGGGAAAATACAAATATTTTGTTACTGTAAATTTCTTCTTTTTTCACAATAACCATTGCTTCTGAACTACTTCAAGTTAAAATTAATTTTGATTCATAACAAAATATACTATCGATTCATGTTTATTATTTTTTCCAATTTGTTATTTTTGTTCTTGCTGGAATGAGAAAAATTACTAAAGAAGCAACTGGATTCTAGAAAATGAATATTTCAATCGTTTAAATTGTTTTACGTTTAATTATACTGACTAAACCAGACGAACTCGTCTATGTCTAACAATATACATAGTATTATACCTAGATAATTGATTAGATACTATAGTACTGAAGTAAATTACATTTTATGCTAAACATCTTTGGTGTTAAAAAACAACAAAAATATTATATGCACAATAATTACATCAAAGACGAACACAATATACAAGTTTCCGACAAAAAGTTCATTTTAAACTACTTGTCACCAACATACAAAGTAATATAACGTTGTGAAGCATAAAAAATTAAACACGGGAAAAATGAAATGTTGTATCAAAAATATATATAAATTGCACTAAATTTTAATTATGACTTGAAATTATAATTTTTATATACAAAGAAACAAAACTTGAAGGATTTTATTTCTTTTTTGTTTTCTCAAGCACTCTTGAATATTATTTTTTTATGTACATACTCGTATACATGAAATAAATATTGTATGTACTGTGTAATTTATACATTAAAACTGTGAATGTGGAAAACTAAAGTAGAATTATTAAATATCTACGAAACAATTAAGATAACATTGGCTCATATATCTTCAGAGTTTATGATCAGTGATGCAGGATGCTATTCGAATACCTACATACAGGGTGTTCCAATTAAAGTGAAACATAAAGTGATCCCTCATCTAATATCAGTATAGTTTAAACCTGGTTAATCTGCTAACGATGAACTCTAAAGTTTAAAAACGACTTAAATAAAGTTTGAGGTTGGTTGAAGCCATAAGATAAAACCATTTTATGTAAATAGCGAGGATAAATATCCGTCCTCGGAAACCACTTTAAAGGTTGTATTTTGTCTTCTAAAAACGACTATTGACTGTGCTTGCACAGCTAGAAACCGTTTTCGTATATATTTTCTTCACTGTTGCTAAAAATTCCATATAATTTATACGACTACAGTTTTGTGGTAATTTTGAGAATCATCATTGATAAAGCATCATTCATTCCTGTTTATTTCGAATACTTAAAAAATATTTAATCTCTGTGGCAATGGTTAAAAAGTTTAGCTAAAAATTATGTCTTTGACATACCTATATAATATTTTTTATGTTTTAACCACAAGAAAAAAAGCTTTCCAAAAAAGCTTAAAGTTAAGCGGATAAACCATTATGAAAATAGTTTATTTGATGTGGTAATTGATTTTGCTGTATGGAGTAATTAATATTTTGACAGCGAAAGACACACAAAATGAGCCCCGTCACAAGGAAAATGTTGTTTATGTTCGTTTTAATGATAAATTGTCATCTTGGGGGAAGAGAGCAAGGTAAATGCCACCACATACACGGTTTATTCTTTGATTCATTTTTCTAAAGTACACGAACATGAATTATATTTAAGTAAACGTCTATTTGGCGTAGTGATATTGTATAGCGCTTAGCCCGACCAATCGCTATAGTTGCGCGTAACAGAAAACACCATAAATTTTCACAAACGTTATTCATTTAATTTTCGTTAGGTTATACCATATTTGGTCTGTAACCTTTGTCCGCCATTTATTACAAATATGGCATGTTTGTCATTTCTGATTTCTACGACACTGCGTAAATAAACAAAATAAATATACTCATTAAGTGCTCGAGGCATGATAGCTCGTAAACACGACACCACGAAATAAATAAATTATATATTGGAGTTATTCAGCGATCGGATGGGCACTGTTTGCGCACAGAACCATCTTTTACCAATTAACCTAACCGTTACAATACGTACCTCGGAAACAAGAATTTTTATAAAATACAAAAATATAAATGAAAATTCCATAAAAAAAATTCTTTAGATGCTAACACGGAGTAAATACACCCTTACTAATGGTTAACTGGCAATGGTAACCTTACTTGGCTAACTGGAACCTTAAAATTAATCTAAATGTTAACATTAAATGAGTTAAATAAATTAACTATTAGACTATCACTTCCATATGACACTTTTTTTTTTTTTTCTTCAATTTTATTTAAATATTTTAAATAAACAATTATTACAATCTAGTCACCTGGACTAATGAGCAATTTTATTCTAACTTAATTTACTATGTTGTATTAATCTATGGCTTCTTCCCACTGGTGTTCCATAGTGTCTGATAAATTGAATTAAACCACATCGTTATTGTGGATTTTACATCAGCATTACGCTGTTTACACTAGCAATTACACCAGCTCAAAAGGTTTAGTTCGTTTAGGCCTGCGTACAATATCTGTGTTGTTTAACAGCTTAGTTGCCTCAGTGTTAACATGTTGTTCGAGCCTTTGCCTATGTCTCACTGCATTTTTTTGGATTTCCTTTGAAACAGTGTCCACTTTAAGGTCCCTATGGAGGTCTCTGTTTCTAACATACCATGGTGCATCAACGATGTTCCTTAATACTTTGTTTTGAAATCTTTGGATGATTTCCACGTTGCTCTGTTTGGTACAACCCCAAAGTTGGATACCATAAGTCCAAACCCGGTTTTATTATTTGTTTATATAATAGAAGTTTGTTGTATGTTGATAGAGCGGAGCTCCTTCCTATCAGCCAATACATCTTTCTATATTTAAGCCCCAGTTCTTCATTTTTCTTTTTGACGTGTGCTTTCCATCGTAGTTTTGCATCTAGTGTCATGCCAAGATACTTAGCCGTGTTGGCATACGGTATTATTTCTTGATTAATTGTAACCGGAATATGTTCGGAGTCGTTTGTTTGTAAAATTGATGTGAACTGATTTAGTTTCGTTAAGTTTAATTCGCCATCTTTTGGTCCAGTTATGTACTTGAGTAATAGCTAACTGTAAACTATGAGTTGATTCTTCGTTGCTATCTCCAACAGCTAAGATTGCCGTGTCATCAGCAAATGTCGCCACAGTGTTGTTTTCTAATACAGGGAGATCATTAGTGTACAATAGGTATAGGACAGGACCTAATACACTGCCCTGCGGTACTCCTGCCTTGATTTCTTTCAATCCAGAATAGGAATCGTCTAATTTTACTCTAAAGAATCTATCTTTCAAGTATGATTCTAATATTGTAGTGAATTGCATTGGTAGTACAGTTCTTAACTTATAGTTAAGTCCTTCGTGCCAAACTTTATCAAAGGCCTGTGCAACGTCTAAGAATACCGTTGAGCAGACTTTTTTCTCCTCTAATGCTCTTTCAATAATATTAGTTATTCTGTGTACTTGATCTAATGTTGAGTGTTGGTTGCGAAAACCGAACTGATGATTTGGAATCAGGGTTTTCCTCTCAATTATCGGATTTAGTCTTTTTACTAATAACTTCTCAAAGAGTTTAGACATAACTGGTAATAGTGATATTGGCCTGTATGATCCAGTTTTGTGTGGTGGTTTCCCAGGTTTAGGAATCATAATTACTTCTGCAATTTTCCAAAGGCTGGGTACGTATTTCAATCGAAAGGCGGCATTTATAATATTGGTGAGCTTTAATAATGCTTTCCTTGGTAGTTCTTTTAAAATTTCTGCTGTGATAAGGTCATAACCCGGCGCTTTTCTCGGATTCATGTTTGTTTTTATCTCATACATGACTTCTTTTGGTGTTGCTCGTAGGATTTCTTCACTTTCCTGTACAACCTCTCCAGTTATTATTTCGGCTTCCAATGATTGGTCATCATGTGGTTCAAATATTTTTTCCAGGTATTCAGCAAAATTTCGTACTTTATCTTCGTTATTTCTGGCCCATTTGTTATCTTCTGTTCTGATTGGAGGAATCTGCATTATTGGCCTTTTAATTCTTCTGGTTGCTCTCCAGAGAGAATAATCAGTACTAGTATCATTAGATAATTTTCTGAGGTAGTTACTGATAGATTCGTCTTTCAAATCTTTGATTTCCCTTTTAAGTAGCTGAGTCAGATTGTTTAGCTTAGTTTTATCTTGAGGGGCTCTAGCTTGTTGCCATATTTTCCTTGCCCTTCTTTTTTCTGCCAAAAGCTCTCTAATTTCTCTAGGGTAGTTGTTTCCCTTAATTTTCCTTTTAACTTCAGGAGTGTTTTCCCAAGCTGACTGCTGTATGTCACATATGAACTTGTGAACTTCTTTTTCTAATTGCTCCTCACTCCTTAGCGAACCATTAAGTTAATTTTTCTTTCTAAAGACAGTCTAAAGTATTCCCAATTTGTGTGTTTATTTACTAAACTAGGATAGCTTTTTTTTTTAATGATCCTTTCACTTAATGTCAAAAGTATTGGGGAGTGATCAGAGCTTAAGTCAAAACTTTCATCTATATGTATATAATTTACAGATATATTTTTCACTATAAAGAAATCAGATCTGGTATTTTATTTGGATCAGTTGGCCAGTAGGTCGGTTTACCATTTGATAAGGCTTCACAACCGTATTTTCTGATAGCATTGAGGAGTTCTTTCCCTTTGGTTGTTGTTAGTCTAGAACCCCAGTGAGTATTTTTTGCATTAAAATCTCCTCCAATTACAAATCTTTTCCGTAGTTTACTGAAAAATTCAAGATAATCTTTTTCTTTTAGAGAGTATTTCGGTGGGCAGTAAATTCCAATAACACTAATAGAGTTATTTTTGGTCTTGATATTAACAGCTGTTGCTTGTATTTGTTCTGTTTCATATTTTAATTCCTCGAAGTGATTAATACAATTTCTAATTATAACAGCACTACCTCCCTTGGCAGTATTTCCCGGGTGAATAGTGTGGTATGTTTTATAATTTCTAAATTTGATAATTGATTGCCTAGTGAAGTGAGTTTCAGAGATGAGACAGACATCGATTTTCTCTGCGTCCAGAACCATTTGCAATTCCTGTTGGTGTTGCTGGAGTCCATTGGCATTCCAGCATAAAATCCTTAAGTCGTTAGACATGGTTTTGTTTAGGGATGGCTCCCTTGGTACTGTATTCGAGTTTCTGTAATCGCTGATCAAAAGTATTAGGTTTGCTTAATATCAGCTTAAGCGTTTGATTTATGTCGTCTGTTTGAGTTTTTTGTTTGTTTTCGTTACTCATCATTACTTGAGCGTAAGTTTTTTTGCCCATTTCTGCTTGAGAGGCTATCGACGCTTTACGCCTTAACTCTCCTTTAAATGATTCAGGCCTGTTTATTCGAACAGTTTGCTTCTTTTATACATTTGTATTTTTAGCATGTATGTTTTTATTTTTGATGTTTTGCAATTCAATAGCAACACTGCATCCTCTGTAGTTAGCTGGATGGTTTTCTCCACAATGTACGCATCTAGGCTGTACATCTGTGGGTTTGACACAATCTCTAGTATGGTGTTTACCTGTACATTTGACACACCTGGGTTCTTTGTTACAGTATTTTTGAGTATGTCCATATGCTTGACATTTTTTACATTGTGGTATAAGCCTAGATCGTCTTAGGGGCTCAATATTGATTTTGCATCCCAAGATGTACTTGATTTGATGTATTTTTTCAATATCATCGTCTGCGCTGAATGTCAGCATATACATGTTCAGAGGCTCCTTACTTCTTCGTTTTAGCTTAATTGATGCTTCAGTTGCATTAAAACCTTTTCCTTTCAGGTCCTCAATTATTTTTTCTGGTTTACATGTAGAGTGCAGATTTTTAACCATTACCCTAATTGGTCTGATTTCTTTGTTTTCAAACGTATGCCAGGAATGTCCCCCTTCGCTTAATATTTTTGTCATTTCTCTGTAGGTTTCACCATCTGCTAAGTTTATTTTGATGTTGTTTCCACTCATCAATTTTGTATTAAACTTATCTGTCTTAGTTATTGTTTTAATTTTCTCATACAGTAGATCATAGTTTTTAACTCCATCGATAACTATTGGGGGTGGTGGAGGTAATTTTTTTGGATTGTTTTGGATTATTTTAGGAATTGTCTCTTTTAGTTGAGGAGGAGTAGGTGTATCATTCCTTCTCCTTTTTTTTCTCTGACTTTTGACTCTAATCCACTCAGTTTCGTGAGCTAATTCTTCTTCATCAGTATGGTATTCTTGTTCCATTACTTTTTGGGTAGGAGGAGAATCAACGTTTTCCTTTGCTTTAAGAGCTTTAACTTCGTTTTCAAGAATCCTTATATGTTCTTGCATCCAAGCAATTGTATCATTTAATTGCTTATTTAAATTATTAGATTCATCCAATGCAGCATTGGCCTTACGAAATTCCTGATACAGCATTTCTTCTTTTTTAGAACAATTGTTGTCCTCTGGAAAATCATTTCTCGGTAACTCCACAAGTTCTGTAGGTATTATTTTCGTGGTGAACGTGCTACAGGCTCTCGTAGGAGACCTCGGTAGAACCTGACTCTTTTGGAAAGGATCTATATTATCCATTTCTGCTTCACTCATTGGTATATTACAATTCCTCAACGTATCTTGGGATTTTTTCTGATTAGAGCGCCATTGGAAAGAAAATGGCTCCTCGTCGTCACTCATTTTACCGACCGGATTTGATGTTCCCCATCGACCCAATAATTTTGGCCGGGAGTGTATATAAAATAAATTTAAAAATAAAATAAAATAAAATAAAAGCTAACACTATGTTCAATATGTATGTATGTACTTATATAAAATAATTTAAAAGAAACTACACTCACTGCACTTTTTGATTATTTTTATCTTATCGCTTACTTCACCGATTCCACGTCCAAACCCCACAACGATTTGAAAGAGAATCATATATGACACTTAGATAAATTAAATTGACTTATCTCATGATTTTCCCACTGTCCCAATTTTTGTTGGTTTTTGTTTCCACCAGTCATAGCAAAAATGCCCCAAGTTGGGCGCCAAATGTAGCACTTGGTGGGATAAATTTACGTTGTTGTAAATTTACAACAACAATCGCAGTTTCTTTAGCACAGTCTACTATGTTGAAAAGCTTGTTTAAACGCTTATATAACTTGTAAGGCTGGCCTGTACAGGGATTTTGGTCGTTTAATGAGACTGTGAGATAAAATTAACCGGAAAATAATGGTATTGGTAAATGTGCGTGTATTGATTTCAGTCTATCAAGTGTGCTTTTCTATTATTGTTATTTATGTACTATGGTTGCCATGAACATAACGTAAGTAAATAAAGTTATGTCAAATAAATCAAAACACCAAACATACCTTATGACAATTCCACTAGTAAATGACATGGGAGAAGTGTCATAAAAAAACCAACAAAATGAACCGATTTGAACCGATTCATATACATTTGGTGCTTAAGATAGCAAAAAACATACTAATACAAAGAAAACAAATAGCTATACACAACTATAAAATTGTGTACATTATACTTTGTACGTATACGAAATTTTCAATTTTTTCGCGTGAGATTAGCCTTATGAAATGACCAAAATCCCTGTCCTGGCCTCCAAGTGAGAAGTTTTTATTTTTTTATTTTTTATTATTTCAAATATTACAACTGATTACATTATCTATTATCTAATAATTTGTCTATCTTTCTTATGTTCATTTTGCAGAGGCATGACCCATTAGTTAGTCTCTAAAAATTTGTCCGCCTTATTGTGGTGTTCCCAGCAACCAAGCCGTTACATGTGTTTTTTTGCATGAATTGTTATCTCTTCGCTGACGTTTTCCATCCGGAGGTCCCTATGTAAGTTATCGTTTCTTATGTACCAAGGAGCGTTCACTATTCCACGTAACACTTTATCTTGAAAAGCTTGTATTATTTTAATATTGGTTTTCTTAGTACAGCCCCAAAGTTGAATACCATAGGTCCATATAGGTTTTAAAACTTGTTGGTACAGTAGCAACTTATTAGGTATTGACAGCTCTGAATGTCTTCCAATTAGCCAATACATATTTCTATATATAATGTGTAGTTCCTCCTTTTTCTTTTTAATGTGCTCTTTCCATTTTAACTTATCATCGAGAGTCTACTTGGTTGAGATACTTGGTTGCATATGGAATTTGTTGCTTCTATTTTAACCTTCATGTTTAAAGTAGTTCTTATATTAAAGATGGCTTTTATCTTTTCTTTGTTATTGAAAGTTAATATAAATAACAGGAGACCTTTTTTAGTAACTTTCAATTCGGATCCTTCTTTGACCTTCTCTCTTTTTATCATATTTGCGGCATTTTGTATTTGCAGTCCTTGTCGTTCGAGCTCTTCCAACAATGTCTTTTATTGCACAGGTTGGGTGGAGGCCCCTTGCCATAACCTTTATTGGGCGGTTTCTTTTATTTTCATATGTATACCATTCGATTTTCTCTAAATTAAGCTTTGTTGATAAGGCTCTATAAGTATCAGAGTCCGGTGTGTAGATTTTCCATACATTGTTGTTTAAGGATATTATTCTGTATTCCTTATCTGTAATGGATTTAAAAATATTTTGCACAGCTCCATATTCGGTTATTCCAATAATATTAATTGGTGGTGGTTTTCCTTCTTTCGGTGGTTTGCTTTCACTTTTATCTCTTTGACCCTCATCAGCAGTCCCTTTGCCCCCTTCCTATTAGTAGATTCTGTCTGCGAACTACTACCTACTTCCGGAGAGTATTCCGCTTTCCTTTTCTTGCTTGGACGCTTTTTCCGTTTGACAATCCATTCAGTGTCTTTTCTTAACTCGTCTTCATCAGTATAGAGCTTTATGTAGTCTCGTTACAAATTTGAGGTTCATCATTGACTTTGGTTAAAAAACCTTTTCTCAATTCTTCATTTTCCTTCGTGAGCATCATAATTTTGCTACTAAATATCTTTTCAATTTCATTAATTTTTGCGCGAAGATTCGCGTTTTCTCTTTCTAACTGAGAGTAACCAGTTGATGATGGCATCAGGCTGGAAATCCCTTCTTGTGATAACAAGTCTAAGTTAACATTTCCGCTGGC
The DNA here is from genome assembly GCA_951394425.1 of Tipula unca. NCBI lineage: Eukaryota > Metazoa > Arthropoda > Insecta > Diptera > Tipulidae > Tipula > Tipula unca. Next base: position 54,845,832 of record OX596381.1, on the reverse strand, counting down.
ACCACTTCTGGCATTATAAGCATCGGCTTGATCAACTAACGAGTAGCCACTTTTTTCTTTTGTAGCTGTTCTTCTTATATTAGGTATTGTTTGGAACGGATTTGATGTTCCGTGGTTATGCACCAAATGACCCTCCTCAGAATTCATTGAGGCCAGTCTCCATAGAGCGTGGATTTATCAATGTTGATATTGGTGTACCACCTTAATTTAAATTGACAAAAAAAAAACTCATTGACCCAATAATTTTGGCCGGGAGGTGTATATAAAATAATTAAAAAGAAACTACTATCACTGCACTTTTTGACTATTTATTTTTATTTTATCGGTTACTTCATCGATTTCACGTCCAAACCTTGCAACGATTTGAAAGAGAATAAGTACGAAGTTGTAGAACAAAAATCGCTTTCATTTTGATAAAATAATCTAACGGTGCAACATCAATCAGTAAATACTGGGACATCCTGTGTACAGAGGATAAGTTGTATAGCTTGTGTTAGCTTTAATTAATAATTTAATTTAAAATTTGTTTGTATGTGAGTCTGAATGAGATACATTTTCTGTCAACAAAAACACATAAGCCACTCAAACATTTTAAAAAATATGCTGTCAAAGCAGATCTGCTGGACTTTTGATAGAAATGTACCTACGTAAACTCAAGAAAAGTATTGGCATATCAGCATAAATCTGCATAAAAGAAATATTACATTGGTATTTCATTCCACAAGTATTCGTGGAGTTTTGTATAAAAACGGGTGAGAGGAGGTAGAATAAACGAGGAGAGGAATAATTGAGGAGATAGAATAAACATATTTGGAACATATTGCACGATAAACTACACGATAAACTACACGATTCACTTTAATTGATTCAGATAATTTTGGTATTTTTATTAATTATGAGACTAATTGATTTTTGTAATATTTTCTAACAATTTTCAATTTAAAATTCGAATAGCTATTAATATTTATTATTCATATATCCAGTTTAACTTGAAAAATAATTCTTTTCACGATGGTTGTTTTTTACGATGTTTCGTTTTAATTGATTATGTAATAGTTAATAATTTTTTATTATTGTTGTTACATAATATGGATGTACACAACTTGATAGAATTTTTAAAAACAATCTTTTATTTTTATTTCGTTTCAGGTAAGCGAAGTTAAACACTAAAATAAACATTTTAAGCATTATAAATTTAATGTTAATTAATTTTTATTTAGCACGTAAGTAATTTTTTTTGTTTTTTTAACTAAATATTTTTTAGAGTGTATTTAAATTAATTTGTCATATAGATATACATATATAAATATTTTTTTTCTATAAATTCTCATTTGATCAATTTTACTAAATATTTTTGTTATAATTATACTATATATTAAATAACATTTTAAAAC